>OU026124.1:17465702-18795285 GCA_907269095.1 Blastobasis adustella
GAGATCCAAGGTCTCCAAATTGTCCGGATTGTAGTTTTGAATGGAGTTTAGTTTACTTGCATATTTGTTTAAATTAGACTATACGTCCAGTATCTTCTTTTCGATGTACGTGTTGTATTACAAGATAAACACATGTGAGTAGCATTTCCATATTACAAGTAACAATATACTATCAGCTACTACAAACCAACGTTCAATCTAACAATGAACTCTCTCTCGAAACTGCACCTTCTTAATCTGTCATGGCATGCATTCATCACAATTTATTTAATAACGCCCAAAAAGACAGATGTCAAACATAATGATACAGAGAAAAACTAATAGTTATTTTAAAATATTTTAGGTCATTTGCTCTGCTGCTATCAGACCGTCTTCGACGTCGTCGGGCCTTTCAGGAAGCTCCCTCGTGAGAAGTGAATCAGGAACCGTGCATTGGTAGACGACACTGCCGTGAGCCGTAGCCTCACCTGGAAAGAAGTCCAATAAACATGATTACAACACCTACTCTTATGGTCATGGTAAACTATTATCATATTCATGCAAGTTAATCCACTACGGTCCAGTTAAGATGTTTCCTATTCCTACCTCATCATCACAGCCCATAACACTCCACTGCAGGACTAAGGGTCTCTCCCACGAAAGGGGAGGTTATTGACATAATCGTCATGCTTGGCAGGCGGGTTGGAAATCGCAGTGCTATAAATATACCAATGGAAAACGCTGCTCCCCATTTTTCAACCTACGGAGACTAAAACACACACGAATGTAAGGGGTTGGTGCTATTCTACTCTGCCAGACACCACACGGCCTCCTTTTGAACATCGGCACTTCTTATTGAAATGTATTGCAGGTTCCATTTCAGTATTAGCTTGTCCTCAGGCGTGCCTGGATTTTAAAACAGAATAGCTCTTTGGGAGACCGCTGTACATCCTGGCTAAACCGAAGTTTAAAAAACTGTCACAGTCCACTTTTAGACTTGATTTTCCCAAAATGTTCCCAAAATGTAACCTGAGTGAGATATTTATGAGAGCTATGAAAAAGCGGTGCCACACTCGCCTGCCAAATGTGATTGCTTTTTAGAAATTGTGACAAGGCCTCTAATATTAAAGAGGCTCCTTCAGGTAACGAACTATCAACCTTAGCATTCTCCTTAAACACTAAAGTGTAGTGGCGTAAAATTTGCCACATCAACAACACTATCAATGGCTGTCAT
Organism: Blastobasis adustella; assembly: GCA_907269095.1. Classification (NCBI taxonomy): domain Eukaryota; kingdom Metazoa; phylum Arthropoda; class Insecta; order Lepidoptera; family Blastobasidae; genus Blastobasis; species Blastobasis adustella. The sequence continues at coordinate 17,466,916 of OU026124.1, forward strand.
CAGATCCTCCTGCCCTCAGACACAGCACAGTTGCCGTCGGAGCTAACCAAATCATCACCTGACCATGTTCTCCTTGCTCCGGCCCGCCAGAGTCTTAACAGATTGACTAGTCCTTCTGATTGGCTAATTCTTTCCCTACAATAACAAACACAAACACATTAAAATTTTCCAAGAAACAGCGTTTAGTCTCACATTGTTCGGCCTTATGTTCCAGCTGCCGCCTGCGCGCCCAGATCCTCTGCATCACCACCATCACCAATACGACCAGGATTAACGCCACCGCAGCAAACAGAGTCCAGGTGAGCTGCCAACCCGCCATTCTGGAGAAGCAAAGCAGGCAATGTCATCATCAACTGCCTTCCACCGATGATAATGTAATTCCTGTGTTATTTCGAAACCCTTATGATCGAATACTAGCAACCTGCCCCAGCTTTACACGGGTTTTCTTAACTTTTCCTTGGGGCAGGGCAAATAGCTCTTTATTTTGATACCTCACTCGATTGGTTTTAGAATAAAAATATTTTCGAAAGTACTATATGACATCTAACATCGGCCATTATGTAAATCGTGTTGTAGCCAGAGTCACACGCGCGTCCAAGGCGAATTAAACAAAACCTCACGATATAATCCATCGAGTCGTTAGGGCTGTAGCCCGTGCCAAAGAAAATGACATACAAGAAATTGACATACATAGTTACATACCCACATACGGTCGAAAAAAACATAACCCTTCTGTCGTAGTCGGGTAAAAAGAAAATTCAACCATTGGTACTGCCAGGTTGACTCAGAGCATCGATCACTGGATCCACTGCACAGTGCTCCACTCCCATATAAGCGATTGCTCGTAATTAAAAAACCTAAGGTAAGAAAAATTTTTACTTTTACCTTTATTTTAGAGACAATTAACTGAAGGGCAATAATACCTATATAATTATTTTTCCCTAAAACTCAATCGATACTACATAAATCTGCGTTTTATCCTTTTGCAGTTGCGATTTCATAAAATTTGTGTACCGAAGTATATGGTAGTGAAAGTTATGAAGGTTGCTAAAGAAGTTTTGTACTTTTAAAATATATTATTTTAATTGCGATAATACCGACTGTTTTAAATTAAGATGATCGTAAAGTTGTCATTGTTTTCGTTGCCTTTTAATTTCCATATAATTTTTTTTTATTAATGTTTTAGACTATAATGCTAAATATATTATATTTAAGGCAATTTGTGCCCCGAAACATAGGTAGATTATACTTTTTTCAGGTGCAACTTGTACCGTGTTTTGTATGGTGTCCTCCAAAAAATTTACAAATTCTGGTAAAAACATGGACACTTTCTACAAGTAGGTACAATTTGGAATGGCTAATGGCAGAAAATTCGAATAAATAATAATGAAAATATAATTTTTTTTTTTTTTTTTAAGTGTAAACCACTGAACACATGTCCTGTGTGTCCTGTTCCACATACATTTAAAACCATAAGCGCACAGAATTACAACGGTATTTGGTGATTTTCTGACTTATTGATTTACGAGCAATCGCTTGTCCCATACAAGCGATTGCGAGTGGAGCACTGTGCGCTGTGTTGAACGCTAAGGCTCACACTTCTATTCTAAATTACGATTTTTTCGACTATTTTATTTACCATTATCATTCCTGCTATACAACAATGCACTGAGGATGCTGTTGGGGCTCCCCCACTACTGTAGCGCCTCGAAAATCATGGCGGATACACGAATTGATTGCTCCCAAGCAATCATTCGTAAAAGATCCGCATCTCTGTTGAACCGAGTGCGGGGGAGCGCCAACTCTATCTTCCAACCGATAGCGGAGCGGTTTCAGTGTCCTATAACGGGACACTGGAACAATGTCCATGCTGGGGGCAGATCCCTTATTTTTAATGTAAAATAAAATACATAACTGTGCGCATTTGTTACTAACATCAGATATAAGTATTATTTTTTGTTCTACAGATACTAACAAACTATGGACCTTGGTCTGAAATAAATGTTTATTTATTTATTTATTTATACTTTGACTCACCCAGCAGGCGTAACCTCGTAACTGGCGCTGGACACGCAAGGCGCATCGCCGCAGCGGCAGGCGCCCGCCGCGTCGCACACAGCGTCGCAGCTACTGCACTCCACCCTGGAATTGGAGCGACCATATTTTTATTCGTTTTTATCAGAGGTGCTAGAGTTCTTCAAGGAGGATGTGACAAGGATACTGAGGAGTCAGTATCACGCGAGTGATACCCAGTAAAGCTAGGTACAGTATTATGTCAGGCAAGCCATACGTTTTTTTAGAGTGCCGAATCAGGGGTGCACACCAGTGCCTCCCTCCAAGTCGAGCAGACAAGCACGGCTGTACACCCTTTTCTCGAAACAATTCAACGCATTTTCGAGCTCTTTATATATTTTTTAGGGACTGAAGAAACTCAGACTTGGCTCCACCTAATATATCTTTTTTTTTGAGTTCCAGATCATATATTTTTACTGGAGAGTCACGAGACCTAAAAATATTTTGATGGGATAAACCATAGCCTCCCCGATCGGGTACAGCCACAGATAGGGGTTAGGTTGTCAAGTGTTGCCGATCGGCTATAGGCCTTAGTTGAGAGGAATATTGAATAGAAACATTGTTGAAAATGGGATAGAATAAATAATTCCAACCAACCAAGAATAAAACACTTACGGTGTAGCTGCTTTGCAGGAACCATTGATTAATTTGTATCCATTGGCGCACTCACAGGATCCGTCTTGGCTGCACATTGCTCCAGGCGGACATGGCTCGGCGCAGGGCTTGAAACAAACTGACGAATGAGTCGAGTTTTTCTTGTACCCCGCTTTACAGGCGCATATGTTAGGCTCTGAACAATATCCATTCTCGCAACCCATAGCACAGACTGGTAAACACTCCCCCTTCATCGGATCACTCGATTTCGTATATCCGTCATAACAGATACACTTCTTAGGTGCGATGCAGTCTCCATACTTGCAGGCAACACACTCCGGCTCACAGGTGTACTTATTTTTCGTTCGCTTGAACCCTGTGAAACACTCGCATACATCTGGAGAGACACACGTCGAATTGACACAGGGTTCGGCGCAAACTGGTGTGCACACATCACTGCCATTAAGCTTGGAATAGCCTGGCCTGCATTGGCACTCGTTCGGCGCAACGCATTCGCTGTTCGCCGAGCAATCTCGATCGCATTTAGGAATGCAGGTGAAGTCGTTAAGATGCTTGAACCCCGCGTTGCAGGTGCAATAGTTTGGGCCGCTGCAGATACTGTTGACGCAGTCGGAGTCGCATCTGAAGGTGCACTGTAAGGTTTGCACGTCGTTAAAGTAGCCAGAGTCGCAGTCGCGAGCGCAGTGCGTGCTGTTGATGCTGTGGTGGTCCGAGTGGCACTCACAGGTGTCTTCGGAGAGGCGGATAGCGTTCACGCAAGGCGGCAAACAGACGTTGCGCCCAAAGAGCACCAGAGGGTCGTCGCAGGCGCATTCCTCTGGCGCGACGCAGTACCCGCCCTCGCAGAGGACCCTCCTGCACAAGGGCTGACAAAGATCCAACGTTTTGTTGTAGCTCCAGCCGTTGCAGCAAGAGGAATGCGTTTCGTTCCTAGGCGGTCCAACGTTCTGGAAATGAAAGTGATGATTTGGTTTTGGTTTAGACACAAAAAGATACTGAAGACAGTTAAAATTCGAGGCATCAGAGTATCTGAATTCTTCAATACCTTATAGCAGCACAGGTCAGTTGTCGGATTGAAGCCGATCTCATTGTTTAATTTCTGAAAAAAATAACGCATACAATAATAATTAATGTTTCTGCTTTAGTGAATATTTTTTTTATAAAAAAATATCTACTTATGCAAGAGAAAAGCGAAACAAACCATTTCCTCACTCGGTGTGCACTGATTTAAACCTTTAGGACATTGTTTCCGTCGTTGTAAGTTCAGTTTGTACCGCTTTGTGTCTTGTACCCTGAAATATTTCGAAATGAATTTAAGAATCTCATGAAAAAATTTAGTTTATCAGCAGCCTGGAAGACTTTATTTCTATTTTGGGCTGACGGATGGAACTTTTAACATTTGAAGACGGAATCAGAGAGGTTACCACAATAGCTTTAGCAGGCAGCGCAATAAATTTAGCTAAAACATTTCAATTTTAGATCTAAAAAAACGCGTAAAAGATAAAAATGATATTTACACAATACATATAAGACAAGAATAAGCAGCAAATATCGAGTCAGTGCACTTCATTTCCAGGAATAGTGGACAAACCAGACTTTGATATTCAAGACATATATCAATTAGCTGATAAAGATAAGCTGCGATAATACACACCCTAAACACAACTGCAGGAAGTATAGCAATGTTATGGTATATTAATAAATTGTTGTATATTTTCTGATTTTCCTCCTGTACTTTCACTATCGTAGTAAACTTGAATTTATCATTCTGGCAATATCAAATATAATTCTGGACATTGATTATCATCATCATTATTATATCAGCCGGGAGACGCCCACTGCTAGGCATAGGCCTCCCCCAGAAATCCAAAAAAGCCGGTCCTGTGCCTACTGCATCCAGCTGCGATCTTTACCAGTTTACATTGTGGTGGTCTATGAGGGTCCCATAAACTGAAACGAAATCCCGGTAGGTTCACATTCAGTTACTTGAATGTGCAGGTTTCATCATAAAGTTTTTCCTCGCCCTAAGAGCATCGGTTAGTGTTCAACTAATGTATATAACTCAGAAAAGAGTCATTGGTAATTTAATTTAGGTTCTAAGACTGTCTAACATTTTTTAATTATAATATTTTTGACATTTAATGCTAGTTTTTGCTAACGACATGTGGTCTTATTATTGTAATTTGTAATTGTAATTGTAAATGTACTCTAATTATTCTAATTGCTCTAATAATTCTAAAATATGTAAGTGCTCTAATTATTGTAATTTATATTTGTAATTGTAATTGTGAAATTTCTAACACAATATATTTTGTTATCCGAATAAATGAATTGAACTGGCGGCACTGGGGCTCGGTCCTAGTACTTCTCGCTTACGAGTCCTTAACCACTAGGCCCCCAACGCTCTGGGAGTCTGTTCGACAGGTTAGGTTATTATACAAGATAAACAGCGGCGATCAAAAGACTCTAAGTACAATTATGCTAAATAAAAGGTACAATTCCTTCAAAGGTAGAATCACATGAAATATTAAGCTTGCTACGATCTTATAGAGAGCTCGTATAATGTAAACATATAATGGGAAAGGCTGGAAATACGAAACCAACGAAACGGAGGTAGTGAAATGTTCCACAATTCGTTCCTGTTTCCAGCCTTTCCCATGATATTTTTGTAGATAATATCATTTTGAGAAGAATCTCTTTTTCTTCGTTAGATATGATCAACCGATACACAAATGAAGGCTTTTCTAGCGCTTACTTATTATTTAATGTCACATATTTATTTTAATTTGTAAAATGCGAGAAAGAAACCTCTTTAATTATTTAATAATTGTTCAATTGTTACAGAGGAAATAGGTCAAACCACAAAAGATAGAACCACAACTATATGTGACCTCTATTTGCAATGTATCGTAGGTAGATATAGTTAGCATGCGTAAAGTTAAATATATTACTAGGTATACTAGCTTAAAGAGTTTACAACTTGATAAAAGTCAATCTTTAGCTAATAGCTGAAATTACCGCGGACACTACTTTGATATTCGGGATTAACACACATCTATATATCCTTCTACTATAACTACCTGATCAGCCAAATCCCGGTCATGGTCATGGTCAAGGCTGACTCCGAGCCAAGATTGAGCCAAGATAATTATTTAGAAACATCCATTCCTTCCATCCACGATTTGCTCTAATAAGGTAAGATGCTTACTCTATGACCACCGTGTCGTTACAGTACGGACGACGGTTGTCTTCAGCGTTGACCAGAGTCACCAAAACAAGGAGAAAGAGTCCACATATCACTTTGCAAAGCATTTTGTTCCTTCAAACCACGACGAACTTTTACAAATGTTTTTCTAAAATGATTACAATCACTATAGCACAAAAAGTTATCATTCACGTTTCACAACATTGAAGTATTGCACTGAAATATCTCACAGTCGCACTGCCGTCACTGAGAGAGTTCCGTAAATATGAGAGCTGCGTTTTCAGTTAGATGTCGACTTGACCCCAAAATTCATAATATCTTATTACCACTTTTCGAGTGTAATGATAGAATAAACTGTATAAACGTCCGTTTAAACGATGACAAACCGATATTGTCTTGTTATCAATTTCCTGTGTTTTTGCACGCGAAATACTTTGTACTGGTGTGCAATATAATTATAAAGACCTGCGTTAAACGCGACCGACTTCTCACGGATCCAAATCACAAATAATGCAATGAATAATAAATTGTAGTCATTTAATAATGCAACCGGCGGGTTTATACCATTAATAATACATTGGTTGGGTGATTACAACAATATTTAATTGTGTCCCCTGATTTTTTCATTGTTAAGATCGGTATGGAAATTTTCAATATTATTGTTATACAATTCCTCAGATCCTCCTAAACACAGAACGCAGAGTCTACACAATTAGAAGGGTATCATTGCAGATATGGCACAAATTGAAGATTGAAATTTTGACGTCTAATAGGAAGTATTATCGAAAAAAGAACTCTGTCAAAGGCGTCTTGCGTGCAATACAGACACCAGTATTGAAACAAATCAGGCTTTTCCGGAAACATTGGATGGAATATTTCAAACTGTAGCGGTGATTTAACGAGCTATACACAGGACGTTCGACAAAAACTAAATGGCACAGTTCTATGGTGGCCAGCCCAAAGTTATTGCGTACTTTAATTTATTACCCGTCTGTGTGTGGCAGGTCCTTTGCGCAATAAAGTTCTTATTGGATTGGGATGCTACTTACGATACATAAATAATTATGCACAATAGAAAGACTTAGGGTTGGCACTGAGCTGAGTTGGACACGGCAATTTTTATTTATTTGCTAAATTTTGTTCTACTTCATAATAATACACTATAACAATATTGTTTTTTTGGACTATATCACTCATATTAAGTTTCTTCGTGAAGTTTGTTCGTTTCTTGGATTCTTTGTATTTATGCATCTTCTTTGTAAAATATTTTTTGTATTGAATTTGAGCATCATAGAAATCGAATTCATTTTTACAGATCTGCTTATATGGGGCTTTTCTATTAGTCTCATTACTTTAATATTCGTAGTTAAAGATATTAATTCTTCTAAGTAGGCATTTCGAAAAGGATATCGTTAAGGTTGAGAACATCGTAATTTAAACTCTGTGTTGGAGAGCTGGCTCGTTTCTCGGACACAGGATAAGTATTGCGATGCGACGAGGCAAAGCAGCTAACTTTGTGGGCACCATTCCGCAGGACAACAGTGTGGATGATTTTTTTTATATAATATTTTAGTAGTCATCAAAATCATATAAGCCCATAGTGTCCATCTTCGAACGTAGGCCTCCTCTCCAAGCTTCCACGCCTGTCTGTTTTATTGATGGCGGATATCATTTAGTATTAGTGTTTAATTTTTATTTCTGATTGTAAATATTTTAACTCTATATAAGTTCGGACACATCTTATTTTATTTTATTTATTCAGAAACAAACGGTTATATTGTTGTTGATAACATTTACCAATATGTTTACGTTTAAACCTATAGTTTCCTAACTATAAATATAGTAGTAGTTCAGCTAACTGTAGGTACCAACAAACTAAATTAGAAACATTTGTATGCTTTCTTTATTGTATTTACATTGCAATTGAATCTATCTAATTTCTTATTAATTGCACTACGCTCTTATCGTTTGACAGCGGTCGGTTTCAAACATTTTCCGTGGCTAGCTCTACCTTACCAAAGACCCGCACTTTACGCATAACGGACTAAGAATGCGACGAGCCAACGAACGATGACGTGTCAGGGAGATAGTGACAGAACCCTAAACCCAATCCCAAAAGGGGCTCTCTGTTCTACAGTTCACATACGTCAATGACCGATCATTTATGGAGCGGGTACCTACCTAACCTACAGAATCTTGACATCCCACTTCCTGTATGAGTCTCACATCGGTATTAAAAAGTGTTTATGCAAAGAGCGGAGCTTTGATCCCCAGTCACTTTTTAATAGCTTATGATATCACCCGATAACTTCACGATATCTCTTAAAACAACGAAGATATTACGCTGGAATTTGTTATTTTGCATAAATGATGACGTCATTCGTCCGCAGTATATCCCGACCGAATTGAAGTCGCTCAACTGCTACAAGAGTGACGAATGTGAACCAAGTGCCAGATCAGATAATTACAGAGCTACTCCGACACTAAGGGTCACTCCGTGATCCTGCTACCAGGGGAACCTGACCAAATTGGATCAAGGTTAGCCTTCCTAGCCTTCCTAGGAAGGCCGTAAATTATTGTTAAGTATGTATCTGTGACAGGAATCGTCAATCATGTATACAATCTTTACCTCCTCTCAATGGCCATGCTTTGACATTTTCATCTCCAAAAATCGCTACTGTAATCTATCCAACTCTCCGGCGCGCCCCTGTCTCCACACTCGCGACGTCACTGGGAACAATGACTTGCGCCGGCGCAGACGTCCGCCGCGAACAACAAACGACCGCGCGAGATCAGAATAACATTACTCCGATAACATTCCCGGTGGGTACTGGCTAATTGCTAGATCTTTTAGTAAAGAGGCGATCACAGTGGGCAAGGGAATGTTTCTGCGGAATTAGCATATTTAGCGGAATTAGCGATATTGAGGAAGGTGTGGATAAAACTCTGCAATGACGAAATTATTTTACTTACTGTTAGGTAATTTATTTATAGAATTATGTAGATAGGGTAACATGACGTCATGTGTAATGTTTAATCCATAGGTATGTATTTGTATTATAAAGAAAAAGAATTGAAATTGTAATTATAATGAAGGTAACATTATTTTATGAATAATGCATGGCATATGAATACTCGTATAAATAACATTGTGACATTCCGAATTTGTATTTATTATTTGTATTCTTACCATCCACGTATTGCTGTGTTCGAAAATGGGTACTCAATAGAAAACGCTTCGGGTTGAGGGACGGCTAGGAGTTGTCAAAATCCCCTCCATAAATAACCACTGTTATAGAACCTTCTTCATAATGTTCTAGCTTCTTGCATGAGATCGACTCATTTGTATAGAGTTGTGACAGAGGACAGTGTACCTTCTCTATGCACCATCTACGGTCTATGACCAATATCTTTGATTTTACAGGACGTCCCGTATTTTATTGGCTATAATCAAATTAGTCGTCATGTATGTACCTACCCGTAAAATTAAGGTAGGGATTTATAACCTACTGACGCTTATAAATGTTCACATTGTAACCTAAACGAGATATTGTATTGTATTGTATTATGAGACCCGTCACTGTAATGGATTTTGTGCTATAATTGCCACTAAGTGTCCTAACTAACAAACTGTCATATCTACACTAACACCACCATCTCTCTGACAGTCGTTTCTGTATCGATAACCGTTTTTTTAAATTTCTAATGCTACATAGCAAAGATGACTATTTACAATGTACTTAAATAAGTAATATTTTATTCTATATTTCATGATAATTTTGTGTATTGACGTTCAATAAGTGTTTACTGTATACCTACACTGAATAAAGAATTTTGAACTTAGGAGATTTAGGAGATAGAGTTTCAACGCGCGTATGAGTATTAAAAATAACTAATAATAAAATGTATGTACGACAGTTAGACAAACATTTTTTTTTTTAAATTAATCTAATGACCTATGTTCATTATGACACTTAGCTGAGCGTTCTGTAAGTACTCTATTAGAATGAGAACTATTAATTTATTAATTTTAATTTAATGCACTGTTACGAAAAAAAAGGGATTGGAAAGTTAGCTACATTCATGGTAAGTGTAGAGCGGCCCTGATGGGGAAAATGCATGCCAGCCGTCAGTTTGACAATCAATTTACTTGTCATGCGCATTTTTAAACAAACTATTTCAATTTATTTATTGGTAAAATATTTTTATATTTTGTGTATAGGCTTTGTTATTTTATTAAATTAGTGAAGTGCTTTAGACCACAACCATTTATGTATATTAAAACTCGCTGGTTATCGATTGTAGAATGTGTAGAGTATGTGAAATTAATGCGTATTAAAGATTCTTGTTTTATGAGCTTTTTTCGAAATATTTCAAAGTATTAGTAATTTTCTGACTGCATTAATACGCCGAGCCCTGTAATATGTACTTTAGAAACATTGATAATTCATAATTACCTACTTAATCCCTAAAAATATTTAAAGTTATTGCTTGGTCGGACGTGCGATAGTGATGTGTTCGCTGGTTTTTCCCAATGTCGATGTAAACAAAAAATACCTATTGATCACGAGGAGTGGAAAAATTGGGAAAGTCCTTTGGTCAACAGTGGAATGATGTAGTCTAATATGAAGAGTTGAGCTTTAAAATTTGTAAGTTCACTTAATTTTTATTATTTAAGATTACTTAACATGGTTTATGAACGCAGCAAAATGCCGAAGTGCGCAATATTACGCATTATATTTAACGTATTTAATTAACAGCGCCTATTAGTTTATGGATTAATATTTTATTGGTTTTAAATGTAAAAAGTCATTGCTGAAGTTTTTGAAAATCGGAAAATACTCGTATCAAGCGTATTGGTGAACCTGGCGGGACACCGAGAGCATTAATGAAATGACATACATTCCTACCTAATTTAAAAAACATTTTATTTTTACATTACAACAATGTAATGTAAAAAACCGGTGCTATAATGGCTACATGAGCTTGTCTTAGGAATATTTTTATTAAGTATATCGATATCGATAATATTGCTTAATATAACATATCGAAAGAATATATCGACACAGTGAACATCCCTTTTTATTTGATGCTGACAGAAAATGAAGGAGATTCCATTATTTTTTGTCTCTGACCTGGCGCGCACTTTTTTTGCTCTGTGGTAACGACAGTGACAGTTGGAGACACACCACTTGAAGTTGTTGACGACTATACATACGTAGGACAAATAGTCCAGCTAGGTAGGACAAATTTCGACAAAAGTCAATCTACGAATCCAGCACAGTTGGGCAGCGTTCGGAAAGCTACGCCATATATTTTCGTCCCAATTACAGCACTGTCTCAAGACAAAGGTCTTTGACCAAAGTGTGTTGCCAGTGATGACCTACTGAACAGAAACGTGTCCGCTCACTGTGGGCCTTATAAGAAAACTCACTGTTACCTAAAGGGCAATAGAAAGGGCTATGCTCGGAGGCTGGTTTCGCGATCGAATCAGAAATAAGGAGATCCACAAGCGAACCAAGGTCACCGACATAGCTCTAAAGATTGGCAGACTGAAGTGGCAGTGGGCAGGGCACATAGCTCGAAGAACAGATTGCCGATGGGGCAGTAAAGTTCTCGAGTGGCGACCACGTACTGGAAGACGCAGCGTGGGTAGGCCCCACAAGGTGGACCGACGAACTGGTAAAGATCGCCGGTACCAGCTGGATGCGGAAGGCACAGGACCGACCTTTGTGGAGATCTCTGGGGGTCTCTCTGTATCTCTAGACTCTAGTATCTCATCGACTCAGAAACCAACCGAAAACCGTTGTCATAAATAAAAATACTAGTTATGACAGTTAGCTGGGCGAGGGACGGTATTCTACTATGATGGACACCACACGGCTATAAGATACTGCCTACATGATACTGACCACCTTTTGCGGGTAGTAGGGAGCTGATGCATACTTGCGTCTCAAATTCGACCCTCCGATCTTGAATAAATCTCAATCTCTCATCTTCTATAAATAGAAATTACAGGCATGAGGCATGTCATCTTAGTCCTCACAGTGACAACCCACCTACAGTTCTGCATTTTTGTTGCCTGTAACTTAAAGGTATGAATTGCAGATGTTATAGGCTTTAGTTAGCACTTACCATCCGGTGGGGTATTTACTCGTTTGTCATTGAATAGAATAAAAAATATCCTATCTCGAAGCAAGTAGACCAAAATCAACAATGCATACCACATACCACAGATAATTTGCTACCTACGTATTGATTACGTATTTTAGTATATTTTGCGATACTAATACGGGTTGACAATCTGAGTGGTTCAGTTTGTTACCATGCCGGTCTGCCAAGCAGAGGTTCGATTCCCAAGCAGAAATTGTAATAATGAATTTTAATTTCTGTGACGGGTCTTGATGTTATATATTTAATAACTATATACCTATTTAAAAATAGATATAAGTAGTTAATCAAATTTCTGGCAACCATAGCGCAAGCTTTGCTTACTTTGTAGCTAGATAGCGATGTGTTAATTGTAAAATAAAAATGGGACATCCTGTGCATTAACGTTGTACGCTCTAATCGTTATCGGTACCCTTGTTATAAATAATTAGTTGTTTATACCGACAATGAGTCAACTGTAGTTCCCTATAACGTACAGTTTCCCTATAGTCCAAAGTTCATAGGTAAAGGATCTATGTACGGGCCGACTTGCGTCAATGCGACCTTTTTCCCTTAAAGGCAAATGAAACAAGGCTCTATTTTTATCCTTACACCTTAAACAACACCTCTGCTTTTTTCTCAGTGACGTACATTAGTTGAACACTAAGCTATGCTCTTACGGTGAGGGAAACATGATGGGAAGGCGATTGAATGTGTTAACAGGGTCACAAAAGTCTGATGACAGTCGGTCCACAGTAATTACCTGTTCTATTAGATCTTGGTGCATGGGCAAGGCGGACACCGGGCCCTCGCACGCGGGCACAACGCCAAGATGATTTTTTTTTATACCTTAGAGCAATACCTTGCAGCAGCCTTGGCGTGAGAGACGTCGCGGGTAAAATCAAAGAGGCAACGTGGGAAACAGGTGTCTACACCTGCCGGCATCAGGAAATAAATCTCGCAGGAGGCGCGGGAATCGATGGATTGACATCGCCGAGTCGGATGCGAGAGTCAATGAGATACGACGTGAGGATGCTGAAGACAGGGCGAATCTATGAAAGTGTAACATAAATAAATATTATTATAATCACAACAGAGGAGATGAATGAGAGAATATTAACCATAAAGAGAATATAAATAAATATATAAATACCGCTTATTGCACCTATCTCACACATTACACAATACATCATGGCATAGTACAGTAGACAACAAACAATGCCATCGTTACTTCATTACCTGTGCCATAAGGAGACGTGCAACGGGGTCACACTCAGCATAACTAACTTACAGCTGACGCCATGGCACTGGTTTTCAGTGTGCCCCTCTGTAAAGCACGGTACTTATGTACGAATATGACAGATGAGTGAATGGAAGCCTTGGAAAGGGAAGACCGAAACGTCTAGAGTGGTCATAAAAGAAAGGTCTACAGTGGCCCAAACCGACAACCATGTATGAAAAGGTGTGGAAGAGCTTCGATAGGTTTGTCTAGACGGTAGCGAGTGAAATATGCGATCTCTGCGGGTTTTTTTACGGGAAAAAGTCGTGACGGTATGTACTTATAATATTATTTACCTATAACCACAAACCACCTAAACATCAATGCCCGTTCATTTATATCTAAACCACAAAGTCAGTTATTTATAAAATAACTATGAAATTTCCCATCAGAATAAGTACCTATAACAAGAATTCCGTTATTAATTCAAATTGCCATTTATTTTTCACTAGCTACGTCCTTCATAGATATACCTACCGGAAGTTATGTTTGATAGCAAACAATTACAATAATTATAACCTATTGCAAAATAACACATTAATTAATACATTACAACGTGCCTTCTGTTTATGTAGATTTGTTTTTCCTACTGAAATGAGCACGTGATTACCACGTGACTTGATTGCATTTGACTATGTCAGGGAGTCGGTAGCCAAATGGGTAAGGGTTCCGACTCGTAAGCGAGAGGTACCGGGTTACAACCCTAGAGCCGCCATGTACCAATCACTCTTTTCTGAGTTATGTTCATTAGTTGAACACTAACCGATGCTCTTACGGTGAGGGAAAATATCTTGATGAAACCTGCACATTCAGGCAACTGAATGTATACCTGCCGGGATTTCGTTTCAGTTTATGGGACCCTCATAGACCACCACCCCCACAATGTAAGCTGGTATAGATCGCAGGTACCAGCTAGACGCGGTAGGCGCAGGACCAACCTTTTTGGATCTCTGGGGGAGGCCTATGCCTAGCCGTGGGCGTCTCCCGGCTGATATAATAATGATGATGTTAATCAATGTCCAGAATGATATTTGATATTGCCAGAATAATAAATTCAAGTGTACTACAATCGTAAAACTACAGGAGGAAAACCAGAAAATATACAACAATTTATTTTTACATTTTAACAATGCTTATTCCTGCAGTTGTATTCCCGAGTCGGTACGACATTGTAGGCTTGAAGCAACGAGTCATTCTCATAGGCCGGTAATTCGCCACCCATGGGGTCATACCGTTGATCTCCAATAGCACGACGCCATCTTGTACCAATTGAGTAGGGACCAATCGCAACAAGGCAGAGCAAGAGCTACCAGGATCAAGATGGCGGCGTACTATCGGAGATCAGACATTAGATAATTCTGCACTACGTCATCTATGTAGGCCTCTGGCTATAGCGTTTACTAAATTAGAGCAGTGTAAGATTCATCATCGCAGCCCGTAACAGTCCACTACAGGACTTAGGGCCTCTCCCACGAAAGGGGAGGTTATTGCCATAATCTCCACGCTTGGCAGGCGGGTTGGAGATCGCAGTGTTTAAATATAATAATGGAAAATGCTGCTGCCCATTTTCCAGACTACGGAGACTCTTGATCTTTTGCCTCGAAAACATTAGTCGCCTTGTACGACACCCATGAATGTAAGGGGTTGGTGCTATTCTACTCTGCCGGACACCACACGGCCAAAGTGTAAGATTACTTTATGTCAAATTCAGTCCACTGAAATAGCCAATAGCTCCGCTGTTCTATATAAAAAGCAATCTACGAACACTAAACAGTATCCTAAAAGTCTAGATTATGAACATAGCCTATCTTGTAGCGCTTGTCAATCAAGTATTCATATCAGGCGATGCAGAGAACATTGTTATGACAGCGCATGCGCGTACTAGCCCCTCCATTGCTGTAGTATAGTGCGTGCATAATGTATGCAAATACTCATGTGCACTTGTAATTAAATCAAATGTCTATAGGCTGCGGTGACAGCTTACCATCAGGCAGGCCGTAAGCTTGTTTGCAACCTAAGTGGTTTAAAAAATCTAGTTTGTAAAAGGGACTCAAACGCAGTGGTGTAGATGTTTTAATCTATCTATCTACCTATAAGTACTATCATAAAACTGTAAAAAAAACGCGTCTGTACATTAAAAATATTTTAGGAAAAATAGACTTTAGAATACTGAGACGTGAGCAGGCCCAAAAATGAATTTTTTGTCTGTCTATCTGTGCGCGCGTCACACAAAAACTGCTGAAATGATTTCGATAAGTTTTCCTAGTTTAGTAGCTTAGGGTTCAACTTAAAATCGTAAACATGTTTCATCTAATTAGGTTGGGTAGAGCCAAAGATACAGCTTGACCTCTCTGCAGTACTATAGGTCATTTAAAATGGTTGCGTGGCTAAAAGCTAACTTATAATAAAACTATTTCCACTCGGAAGAAGTCGCAGATAAACAAATTAACAATAATTATCTTGGCGTTAACATCCCGGTGGAGCGAGGACACCAGGTCCGCCTTGCTTTGATCAAGTATATGGTGTGAAGGTTTGAAAGGATTAAAAGCTAGATTGTTGCACCGATCGATGTCAAAGGTTTCGCTGGAACGGCACGTAGGCTGGAAATGTAGTCCAGCCACGATGCTGAAGGCCCGAGATGCTAGGTTGGATGGGAGTCTCAGTATATCCTATCGATTAGGTAGGTTTCCGAGATTTTTTCCTAATTCCATATTATTTAAGAAATTCTAGGGTTTCGCAAAAATATGGTTAGGGTGGCCACAGAAGAAAGAAGAATCCGTTTGCCGTTTCGAGAGCTGTCAAAGCTAAGTCGCATGTTTACTTTATACCTTGTTTGATTTCTTGTGCGGAATTTATAAATTGTAAAACTATTTCGATTTGCGTGGATTACATTTTAATCAAATTATTATTCGGATTTATGTTTCATTTGAGCGGATTTTGATATTAGATTTTACTTTTATTTATGTAAACTGAATCTTATTCATTTGTGACTATTTTCCGTGTATTCATGCGGTTGATTTACAGAGTATTGCTATCATCTTGGCATTAATAGGCATATTTCTTGTGACGTTTTTCATAATTTATACACAACGTAATGGATCCGAAATTTATATCGATAACTAGACGATCACTCGCTTACGGCCAAATCACAATATGTGAAATGGTATTTATTATGTTATGTCTACTCTTATAGGTAGATACTCGTATGTATGTATTTATACAAATAGATAGGTATTAGGGTGACTGAAAAGTTACAACTGTGTCGCTGTCATTAACGCCCACCTCCGCTTCTCAAAGGCCTCAGCGTTCCAATTGACACATATTTACTTTACTTAATAAACAAATATTCAATAAATTTTTACATTACAAAATTATAAATTATTAAATTTGTGTGTGCGTGCGTGTGTGTGCGTGTGTGTGTGTGTGTGTGTGTGTGTGTGTGCGCGCGTGTGCGTGCGCGCGTGTGTGCGCGTGCGTGTGTGCGCGTGCGTGTGTGCGCGCGTGTGTGTGTGCGCGTGTGTGTGTGTGTGTGTGTGTGTGTGTGTGTGGGTGTGGGTGTGGGTGGGGGTGGGGGTGGGTGTGTGTGAGTGAGTGTGGGTGTGTACATTGTGGTAACTATGATTAAAAATAAAACGAGGGATTTATCTGACAAAAGTAACTACAGGCCAACTTCTTTAGCGACAGTTATAGCGAAGGTGTTTGACAGCATTCTTAATATACATCTCAATAGATATAAGCTTGCACGATAATCAATTCGGTTTCAGACCTGAATTATCCACTGAAAGTGCAGTATTGTGTCTTAAGAGTGCTGTCAGATACTATACCGATCGCAAAACTCCCGTGTATGCTGCTTTTCTCGATTTGTCTAGGGCATTTGACTTGGTTTCCTATGACAGATTATGGAGTAAAGTTGAGGAAATTAAACTTCCTAAAAAAATAATGAACATTTGTAAATATTGGTATGGAAGCCAGGTCAGTTGACGCAGTTGCGTTAGATGGGATGACGCGCTCTCGTAGCCGTGTGTGATGGAGTGCGGGTTAAGGCAAGGGGGCCTTAGTTCCCCCTCACTCTATAACCTGTACATAAACGAGCTGATCGGCACGCTCAGCAGAGAACATGTCGGATGCTACATTGACGGAATTTGTGTCAATAATATTGGTCACGCGAACGACATGGTCCTGCTGAGCGCTTCGGTCTGCGGGCTCAGAAAGCTGATCTCAATATGTGAGACATATGCTGCCAGCCATGGACTGCGATACAACGTTAAGAAAAGTGAGATCATGGTGTTTGAGGCCGTGGCAGACAAGTGCAGAACCTGCCTCCGGTTAGACTGGATAGCATGCCATTACGACGTGTGCATCAGTTTAAGTATCTCGGAGACATACTCACCACGGACCTCAAAGACGATGGAGACATTGAAGAGCGTAGAGCGTTGTCGGTTAGGGCAAACATGCTTGCCCATAGGTTAGCGCGTTGCTCAAGAGAGGTGAAAGTCATATTGTTCAGAGCCTTTCGTACTAGTTTTTGCAAGAGCTCCCTATGGGCAAGCTATACTCAACGATCGGTCAGCGCACTATGAGTTCAATTTAACAACGCATTCAGGGTGCTGTTGGGGCTGCCCCGCTTTTGCAGTGCGTCTCAAATGTTTGCGGGCGTCGATTGCTTTTATGCGACGATTCGCAAACGGGCCGCTTCACTTGTGCGAAGAGTGAGGGCCAGCTCCAACAGCACCCTGGCCATGTTAGTGAACAGGCTAGACTGTAAGTAGGTAAACCACTGTTGTTTGGCTCTCGTCACCAAACGTGGATTGAAATATAATTTAACGTAAAAATTCAAATGACATGTGATATATGACATACCTACTAAATTATTATGACATTTTGTTAAATTTTATTGTGACATTTTATAAGATTATTGTTACTAACCTAATTTTAAGATATTACTAACTACATATGAGTATAGTATACCATCCTCCGAACAGATTGTGGTTGGTGCGGACCTCAACGGTCATGTGGGCCAGAGGAGCGAGGAGTTCGGTCGGGTGCACGGTGGCTTTGGCTATGGCCAGCGAAACAGTGAGGGAGAAGATGTTCTCCGAACCTCACTGGCCGCTGACTTGGCCATAGTCAACACCTTCTTCCAGAAGAGACCAGAACACCTCATCACTTATAAAAGTGGTCCGCACCAATCACAAATCGATTATCTGCTGATCCGAAGACGTGACATCTGTCACGTATCCCAGTGCAAGATCATCCAAAGGGAATGCTTAACTACACAGTACCGAGTACTTGTCATGGACGTCCGGGTAATTAGTAGACGGCCTACGGCAGAGCGCTGCGTACCGCCTTTTGAATGGTGGACTCTGAGCAGTAAGAGTCAGGAGTTCATGGAGGCAGCCGAAGGCCTCGATTGGAGCGCAAAGGGCGAGACCTCCAATGAGCTCTGGTGTCGCTATCAGAAAAACATCCTCAAACTCGGACGAACAGTACTCGGTATGTCGAAAGGCGGCCAACGAATTGACAAGGATATGGGATGGTAGAATGGTGAGGTGCAGGAAGCAGTTAGGGACAAAAAGGCATGTTTCAAGAAATGGCAGCACAGTAATTCACTATCGAATAAGGAAGTGTACTTGGGAGCAAAGCGGCGATCTAAAATGGCGGTGACAAAAGCTGGCTTCGGCCTACGATGCGTTGGATTCTGTGGAGGGGCACAAGTTTGTCTACAAACTGGCAAAGTCGCGGAGTCGAGCCAGTCTGGATGTGACAAAAAGTGTTGCCATAAAAGGTACGGACGGCGTTTTGCTCACAAGCGCAAACTTTAATAAAGACCGGTGGTGCTGACATTTCAAGGAACTGTCTAACGAGACCAACAACTACGTGCGACCACCACAGCTTCCTGCAAACCTTGGCATGATAAGCCCGATTACCCCTGATGAGGTGGAGAGGTCACTGGTACATATGAAGAAAGGAAAAGCTATTGGCCATGACGGAATTCCCATAGAAACCTGGAAAATAATGGGGACACAGGGCGTACTCTTGCTCACTGAGCTTTTCAACAGGATTGTAGCTACGGGGCTTATACCTGACGCATGGCGCGTATATATTATAGCGCCAATCTATACAGGAAAGGGCAGTGTGAAAGAGTGCGGCAACTATCGAGGGATCAAACTTATGAGCCACACAATTAAGATATTTGAACGGATTATTGACCAGAGCCTTCGCCAGGAATGCTCCTTGTCGGAATGCCAATACGGCTTCAGGCCGGGCTGCAGCACCATGGATCCAGTCTTTGCTCTCAGGGTCCTCCAAGAGTCCCATTGCAGTAGGAATCAACCGTTGCATTACGCATTTCTCGACCTGCTGAGGGCTTTCGACAGTGTCTCTCGGGAGATAATTTGGTGGGCTCTGAGAGCAAAGTCTGTGCCAGAGGCGTACATTTGTATTATACAGGACATGTATGCTAATACTGGAGCTGTCGTCAAAACCATCTTAGGCCATACTAATCCCTTGCCGATTACTGTAGGTGTTCATCAGGGTTCTGTGCTGAGCCCTTTCTTGTTTTGCATTGTGCTTGATGCTCTCTCAGCGCAAATTCAGGACATGCCTCCCTGGCTTATGAAGTACGCTGACAACATTGTACTGGTGAGCAAGCTTAGGCTGGACCTTGAGACCAGGATAAATACGTGGAAGGATGTGCTAGAAAACTGTGGTTTAAAGCTGAATATCGCCAAAACAGAGTATATGGGATCCCGACACCATCCGTATAGGTAACGAAGCTGTCAATAGAGCAGATAAATTCAAATATCTCGAATCCTTAATGCACGAGTCCGCCGATATCGGCTCCGATGTCCAGTCCCGAATCTCTGCAGCTTGGACCAAATGGCGGGAACTCACGGCAGTCATCTGTGACCCCAAAATCCCTGTCAAGCTCAAAGGGCTAATATACAAGAGTATAATTAAACCTGTAATGCTCTATAGCTGCGAGACATGGCCAGCGCTCCACGTCAACGAAATGAAAGTGCTGCGCTGGATGTGCGGAGTTACACGGCTCGATCGAGTACGTAATGAATACATCCGTGGCAGCCTTGGCGTGAGGGATATCGCGGACAAGATCGAGGAGGCTCGCCTGCGCTGGTTTGGTTACGTGTTGCGTAAGCCTCAGGGATACATGGGAAATATTTATTTATTTATATTTATTTGCTTCCACAAAGTTATTACAAAATAGGTGCCTAAACCTGCCGGTATCAGGAAAGAGGCCCCGTGGGCGACCCAAGAAGCGATGGATTGACATCGCTGAATCGGATGCGAGAGCCAACGGCTTACGACGCGAGGATGCCGAAGACCGGGCGAAGTGGAAAGGAATTTGTAGGAAAGCGGACCCTGGCAGAGGCCGGGATGACTACATATGAGTCCTGATACTAGAAATAAATATTTTCATTCATTCATACATTCCGCGCGAAAAAAAAAAAGCAAAAACGCTTAGCCGACGCATGCAGACCGATCAGCGCGTATGAGAGCTTACTTCGGCGAGACACCGGGACACATACAGCGGAAGCTATAAAATCTGCGTGGCGAACAGTCATATCCTCTGGAACTCATATTCACACATGTGTTTTGTGCGGTTGTTGACTTGATGACTCAAATGCGTAGTTTTATAAAATGGAGAGATTCTAAAAATGTTTCTTCTGTACCGGACGAAGCGGTGCGTGAATGCGGTTTGTGGTTGTTAATGTACCTATCACCTACACAAATTAAAATCAATTTCCATGTAGATATGTTCACGCATAATTTCGGAATGGCCTTATTTTTCCTACTTGAGCACGTGTTTACCACGTGACATGTGATTGCATTTGACTTTGACTGTGTGTCGGTGGCCTAGTGGTTACGTGGTCCGACCCGTAAGCGAGAGGTACTGGGTTCGAATCCCACTGCAGCCATGTACCAATGATTCTTTTCTGAGTTATGTACATCTAACCGACGCTCTTACGGTGAGGGAAACCTGCACATTCAGGCGACTGAATATGTAACCATGATCCAATCTGGTTAGGCTCTCTCGCGCACGAGGGCCCGGGGTCCGCCTTGACCATGATCCAGGATTTGGCAGATCAGGTAATTACAGTGGAGCGACTGCCACCTGACCTCCGTGACCATGCTGCCAGGGGAACCTGACCAGATTGGATCATGGTTACACATCCAGTCGCCTGAATGTAAACATTTCATCACGATGTTTTCCTCACCGTAAAAGCATCGGTTGTTGTTCAACTAATATACATAACTCAGAAAAGAGTCATTGGCACATCATCATCACAGCCCATAACAGTCCACTGCAGGGCATAGGGCCTCTCCCACGAGAGGGGAGGTTATTGCAATAATCTCCACGCATTGGCACATGGCATTGGCATATTTTACCGACAACCGTGACTGACTGACCAAATTAGTTTACAGACGCTGAAATTGAACTATATGGGTAAGTACTCAAACAATAGTCACACACCAGGAAAATTATTTTGAAATATTAGTAATCAATATAATAATTATTTTATTATTATTAAGATCATGCCTATAACTACCTCATTAGTTCGGTTCGGTTAGTACAACAGACGAAAACAAAAGAAGGAAGAACTTAAATGTTTGACTGTATTGTTACTGGCTGGATACCTAATTCTCAGCGCTGTGTGTTTGTCTATACCTGCCGAGTAAGTTGAAAATATAATTAAAAAGTGAGTGAAAAACTACCTCTCAATCTCTTTTTACGCGTAATCACTGCTGTTTTTTTTTATGCTACTCAGCGACAAGCGAGCATACAGCCAACCTGATGGTAAGTAGTAGCTGTCGCTCATAACATCTATGATTCTTACAGTTTGGTTGCATGTAACAAAACTGCAAAACCGCAGGTGCGTTGTCACTGTGAGCACTAAGATGAAATGCTTCATGCCAGTAATTTCACTGGCTACTTATCTTTCAAACCGGAACACAACAATGCAAGCTTTGTTGCTTGGCGGCAGAAATAGATAAGGCGGTGGTGCTCACCCAGGCAGACTCCACAGGCTTGACAGAGTACTACCACCTGATCGAAGTGTTCGAATATGTTAAAGTACCATTACACCAATTAATGGAACTTTTGTAAAATGATAAGCTAATAATAATCTGTACTTTTTCTGATTTTTATCTTTATGTTAATGTTATTCTAACTTTAATTGTGCACAATAAATGGTTAAACAAATATGTAAATAATTCAATCCATTCCTTTTTATAACATTGCAGCGCCATCTAACCGCGAGTAGCGGAAACATTACTCCTAGAAAATTACTTAATACAGTGACATCTCCTGGTTTCCTCCAGCAACTTTTCAAGACCATAGGTAGTCTACTGTTGGGCTTCAGCCACTTCCACATTATTGAGTATTTTATAATAATATAATACAAAATATATTAATACAATTTATATTAAATATTAGTCATTGTTCTACTTTTCAAATTGTGTAGAACCAAAGACCAACACATATTTAAACATTAGGTCCTTTTTATTTAATGCACAAGGCACTTCACGGTGGTAGGACGCCTGGGTGAGTACCGCCATAGGTACTCAGGCACTAAGGTAGCCAGGCACGAAGCATTTCATATTAGTCCTCACAGTGACAACGCACCCGCGGCTGTATATATTTGTTGCCTACAACCTAAATGCATGAATCGTAGATGTTGTGGGTGACGGCGGTTACCGCTTACCATAAGGTGGGCTGTCTGCTCGTTTGTTACTGTGTAGAATAAAGAATCCTCAGGTTATTAGTCATCGTAAGGACTAAGGTGACATATCTTAAGCCCCTATACCCACTTGCAACTCAATAAAGAGCAAGCTTTGTTGCTTGTTAGCAGAAATAGACTCCCATTCAGATGGACGAGGTCGACCATCCTGATAGTAAAAAGTCGTACGTAGCGGATGTTCCGCTCGCCTTAGGTTGGAGGACGGTGACCGCTTTCCATCAAGTAGACCTGGGAGCCCAAAAAGGGCACAGTTTTTCATTTATGATTCATATTAATTTGTCTCACTTATTTGCAGCGTCGCCGTTGTTGGCATTGACATAACAATTCAAAATGGCTTATACATATACAAGAGTATAATTAGACCGGTGATGCTCTATGGCTGCGAGACATGGCCAGCGCTGACGAAACACATTCGTGAACACGAAATGAAAATGCTGCGGTGGATGTGCGGAGTTAAGCGACTCGATCGAATACGTAACAGCCCCTATCCTATCCGTGGCAGCCCCTGCGTAAGGAATATCGCAGATAAGAGCGAGGAGGCTCGTCTGCGCTGGTTTGGTCACTTGTTGCGTAAGCCTCAGGGATACGTGCCTGAACCTGCCGGTATCAGGAAAGAGACCCCGCGGGCGACCCAAGAAGCGATGGATTGACATCGCTGAGTAGGATGCAAGAACCAACGGCTTACGACGCAAGGATGCCGAAGATCGGGCGAAATGGAGAAGAATTTGTAGAAAAGCGGACCCTGGCAAAGGCTGGGATAATCGCTAGGACAATGATGATGAACAATTCAAAATGGCGTCACTTAGTTCTAGTGTTGGTCCCCGATAAAATAAGTTTGTTGCACACTAATTTGAAACACTCAATATGGCCTTTCTAGACCCCTGACCATCCAAGAAAATAAAAACGCATACTCACGGCAACGGCAGCTTGCAGTCCCTCTCGCAGACATTATGATTGGTGCCACCTCTCTTGTAACCTTCGTAACACGCACAGACGTTAGGCTCCAAGCAGTACCCGTTCTCACAAGCACCAACACAGACCGGCTCGCAATCGCCATCTTTGTCCACATAACCGTCAGGGCACCGGCACAAGCTCGGCCCGACACATTCGCCTATACAACCCTCACATTTTGGGACGCAAGTGGTATCGTTAGCCTTCAAATATCCGACATTGCACTCACACACATCGGGAGCGACACACGTCCCATTGGCACAGACACAACTTGGCACACAATTCAATTCGTCTTTGTTCTCGTATCCTGTATTGCATCTACAAGTTTGGGGCGCGACGCATGTGCCGTCCACGCAATTTGGGTCGCAAATTGGTGCGCATACGTCCTCCTTTAGATTGTACCCTTCGTCGCACTCTTCGCAATGAGTCGCGTTGATCCTGCCATGGTTCAGTTGGCATTCGCAGTTGTCATCAGCTGTACAAGTCGCGTTAGAACAAGGCGGGTTACAGACAGGTTGTACGCAGATGTTGGAGTGTTCTGGGTGGAGGTGTGCTGGCGGGGGACAGGTGCAGACGTCTGGAGCTGTGCACCTGCCGCCTTGGCAGCCGGTGCTGCAGATTGGCGTGCAGGCGTCAGCACCAGCGTCGTAGCCCCAGCCTTTGCAGCAAACCAGCTGCCTCTTCGGGACAGTGTAGTGCTGGAAATGGTGCGGGGTGGCGAGGGTTAGGTAGTTATAATAATGTTATCCGTGTTCGGTTCCATGTCAAGATACACTGTTGTTTAGTAATTAGTACTTTGGCAATGCATCTCCTGGTAGGCTACTGCCAGGAAAGCGGACCTTGGCAGTAGCCGGGATGACCGCTCGGAAGATGATGATGATGACTTTGGTAATGCATCTACCAATCTCGTTAATCATATGCGGTAGTCAATATTTAGAAATATGAATTACTAGCGACCAGCCTCGGCTGCGCAAGCGCTTTCTCGGTTTTACTTTACTATAATATGCATGTGTTATACATATAAACCTTTCGGATGAACTCTAACTAATGGTGAAAACGTGGTTGCGTGGTTTAGGAGAATTAGGGGCAATACACACAGACAATACTGTATATAGACTAAGATGAATTGGTTTTACAATGAAGAGAAAATTACATAATATTCACACTCAGCTGCCTATAACAGCCCACAGCAGTGGGCAAATCCAGCAGGACTTGAGCCTCCACCGCATTAGGGGAGAGATTTGCCACAATCTCGATGATCGAGATGTGTCACAAAGCGCTCGGGATTAGGATTCGAAACCGTAGTGTTCAAAAGCCAACTGAAAACGCTGTTGCCTATTTTCTAACCTACGGAGGTCAAAATAATGTAAATTAAGAGTCCTAGGTGATCGGCCTCTAACCAAATCATTAGATTACTCTACTCTGCCAGACACTACATAGCCTATTATAATATAATATAATATAGATAATCATATTATACATACAGAATATTTTTTAAAATAAATATTTTTACCTCTATCTTTTTCGCAACACATTTCCTTTTTCCGCACCTTTTACTGAAAGTTTTCACTCTCGTTTTTCTCTCGCTGTAAAATGATAATCAATTGTTAAAATAATTCCGGAAGTAGGTACCCTATTAGTAATTATCTATTGTCTTGTATCTTAATAAAATTTATATTGTATTTTTTATACCCGCCCGCCCGATGAGAAGCAGTCATCGCAGCCTATGGACTTTTGCAAAACCAGGGTTGAAATCTTAAAACCAAGGCAAAACTTTTTTTTTCTAGTATATAGTTAGGTATTTGACTGCCATCACACCTGATGTTAAGAGCAGATGCAGTCTACTTTGACGCATACCTCACTATTAAATACCTATTGTCCTATGTAATACACCTAAATAAGATGTGTAAAACTTAATAACGAAATAAACAATGTATTTATAATATTATTATTATTTATTTATACAGTCTTGTCTTAAATACAAGACCTTATAAAAATCCCCAAAACAACCGTAACCATACCTGCTATTCACTACACAAACTCCATCATCGTCAGCTTTCAACGCGCCGGCGAACAAATCCACACAAAACAAAATAAAAAGTAAAAACACTCCTTTGTCCCAACGCATTGTCAAAAACGATACTGAACACAATCTTCTTGGTATCCACTTCGGCTTTTTCCAGCCAGTAATTTTTCTCACGCCAACATGTCACTTATAATTCAAAATAGGAATCCGACTTTCCGAAGCATTATTTTTTTATTTTAAATTATTTAAGCCAGTGTTTTGTTAAAAATCAAAGGGCACGCACCACCATTACAGCATGGGCTCAGTGGCAGTATGATGCTATCACCGGCCTTATTCTCGTACTATTATCATATTATTATTACCACCCTTTCTGTCTTTATCGTCACTCGAGCTTCAAAGCTCGTTTAGTCACAAAACG
Organism: Blastobasis adustella; assembly: GCA_907269095.1. NCBI lineage: Eukaryota > Metazoa > Arthropoda > Insecta > Lepidoptera > Blastobasidae > Blastobasis > Blastobasis adustella. The sequence goes on from OU026124.1 coordinate 17,493,394, forward strand.
CTGGTGGAAGCCGTACCTAATACTAAAGACGCGTTCCTAAATAATTTAGAGTTACTAATGTCCTTAAAAATAAAGAGCATCTCACTTCAAAAGAATAGTAGTATTTTTCAATTTAGAGCATGAGTATAATTAAAAACGTACTTCGTACTTACATTAGTTATTTATAGAAACTAGAACACGTTGCCTGCGAGTGTGTTCCCTGGTCATTATAATCTGAATGCCTTCAAGGCTAGAGTGGCATGGTCCATCTTCGGCCACATCGTCACTTACCACCAGGTAACCACCAGGTTACCACCAAGATGGCGGACCAATGCCTGTCTAGTTTAATATGTAAAAAAATGATAAGCATTTTGACGTAAGTTTTGTTTAATAAAAAAGCGCACAGTCAAATTAATCTGTCTGCATACCAATCGTTATTGGAATCTCATCCGTTCAATCAAACGCCAATACTTAGAGAGTGATTCACAGGTAAGGTTGTTCTTTGGAATAACTTATTGATTCGTATCCCTAATTTACATACAATGAAACTATCACTACTTATTTAAAAAACAAAGTCCTCCGACGCGTCTGTCTAAACACGAAATAGATTAACTAAAGAACTATTGAACGGATTTCGAAAATTCTTTCGGTAATAGGAAGATGTATTCATCCCGGGGAGCATAGGGTACTTCCTGTCCTGGAAAATTCACAAGATCCAGCGAGATAGTCGAATGTTAGCAGAGTAATCAGGTGGTAGAGTACTACCACGCCTCCAAGCCTCCACGGCCATCAAGCCTAAGAAGTCCGCCTGGGTGAGTACCACCGCCATATCCATTTCAGACGCCAAGCAACGATATTTGCATTGTTGTGTTCCGGTTTGAAGGATAATGTAGCCACCACAATAACAGGCATAAGACATTCCATCTTAGTCCTCACAGTGACAACGCACCCGCGGTTCTGCATTTTTGTTGCTGCCGCCTAAATGCACGAATCATAGATGTTATGGGCGACAGTTACCGCTTACTTGTCTGCTTGTTTGTCCCTAAAAATAAATAATCATCTTGGCGTTAATGTCCTGGTTGCTCTTGCGCTCGAGGGTCTGGTCCGCCTTGATCCTGATTATTCCTGATCCAGTATTTATTATATCAGGTAATTACAGTAGAGCGACTGCCTTCTGACCTCCGTGACCCTGTTAACAAGGGAACCCATTGATTCGATCATGGTAACATATTCAGTCGACTGCATGTTCAGATTTTTTTTCCTTTTACCGTAGGTGTATCGGATAATGTTCAGCTTAACTTAATTCAGCTTAGAATAACTTTTTGGTGCATGGCGACGCTTGGCATCGAACCCGGTACCTCTCGCTTACGAGGCCGTCCCGATAATTATTATTAAAGAGACATTTAGAGATATTGAATACTTTGACTGACAAATAAGATAGTACGTTAAATAGATTGTCTACAGATAACATGTTTATTAATATTGTAGAGTTCACAGAAAATGTCAGCCGGGGATCAATGACATTGCATTGTGCGTAAATGGTACGGATGCTGGCGGTAGCGTTAGCAACAAAAAAATTTATGTTATTCGTATTATTTTTCCAGCAACCGATTTTTTTACCTACTAATATTCCAATTCCTACTATATTTTACACTAGCTGATCCGCCGTGAATTGGTTCGCGTGTTCGTACCGTATAAACCTTCCTCTTGAATCCTCTGTTTATTGTTGAAAACCGCATTAAAATCTGTTGTATAATTTAAAAGATCTAAGCGTACATATACTGAGGGACTAGCTGGCGGGAAGCAACTTTCTTTTACACTATGTATGGATCACTATGATCACACGACACATTATAAAACAAAGCGCCACACCTCGTCGCCCACTAAACTGACTGAATGTGAGAACTGCATCTCTGATTATTGTACCACCTACATTGTTAATGTACCTACCGCATTTACAGCAGATAAATGATTCTAATTCGTCTGTCTGTCTGTCTGTCCGCGATAAACTACTGAAAGGAATTTCATTCGGTTTTCACCGATACACAGAGTGATTCAAGAGGAAAGTTAGGGTATTTAATTTGTTCATGTTACTTACTACCCATGCGAAGTTAGGATGGGTGGCTAGTAAGTATATAAAAGAAAAACATTACACAATTTATAAATTTATTAAATAATAATCATCTTGGTGGCAATTATCGCAGTGTCTCAAAACGAAGGTCTTTGACCAATGTGTGTTGCCAGTGATGACATACGGAACTGAAACGTGGCCGCTCACTGTGGGCCTTATAAGAAAGGTCACTGTTACCCAAAGGGCAATGGAAAGAGCTATGCTCGGAGTCTCTTTGCGCGTTCGAATCAGAAATGAGGGGATCCGCAAGCGAACCAAGGTCACCGATATAGCTCTAAGGATTGCCAGACTAAAGTGGCAGTGGTCAGGGCACATAGCTCGAAGAACAGATGGCCGATGGGGCAGTAAAGTTCTCGAGTGGCGACCACGTGCCGAAAGACGCAGCGTGGGTAGGCCTTCCACAAGGTGGACTGACGACCTGGTAAGGATCGCAGGTACCAGCTGGATGCGAAAAGCACAGGACCGGCCTTTGTGGAGATCTCTGGGGGAGGCCTATGCCCAGCAGTAGGCGTCTTCTGGCTGATATGATGATGATGATGGTGGCAATATCCTGGTTGTGATCTTGTAGGGTTTCACCGTGATCCAGGATTTAGCAGATCAAGTAATTCCAGTGGAGCAACTGCCGTCTGAACTCCCTGCTACCAGGGGAACCTGACCAGATTGGATCATGGTGACACATTCAGTCGCCAGAATGTGCTGGTTTCATCACGAGGTTTTCCTCACCCTAAGATTTATTATTAAACTAGCTCTCCGCCCGCAGCTCCGCCCGCGTCGACAACACAAGTACTAGACTCTAATCCAGGTAACTACCATATTTCATCCAAATCCATTTAGGATTTAAGAGGTAACAAACACAAACACACACACACAAACTTTATCATTTATAATACAAAGTGAGGTGGTCAAATGCCTGTCTTGTCTATAAAAAAAAATTAAAATATTTGTTTAATTACGATTTTTTTGCAGACCACACAACAGTATCGATAAAGGACCCTCGGAACTGATTTCTACAGAACGAGTCTTTTTTTGTCGTGACAGCGATAACGGAGCAATGGCTGCTCCCAATTTAAAAAATTGAAATTGTTAACTTTTGCAACCCCAGCTTCCGGTTCAGCGAATTGTTTGGCGCGAACGATAAAACGGGTAACAGTTACAATATTTGCGATTCCCTTTTTTGACGTGACGTAAAAAATGCCTGTTTTACGTTTGATGTGTGTATCTGTGTGTCTGTTTGTGGCAGCGTAGTTTATGGACGGACCGAAGTGGATGTGGTTTTGTCTATTTGGTGGGGGGTTATGCTGTCGGTTACGTTTTTTTTTTATGTCACCAGCTCGGCTTGTGGTAAGAATGTGGACGACAGTGTAGGATGCTCACTTTTTTTCACACCGCGCCATCTAGCCCCAAATTAAGCAAAGCTTGTGTTATGGATGATAACTGATAAAGTACTTATATCATCATCAAAGCCCATAATAGTCTAGGGCTTAGGGCCTCTCCCACGGTAAGGGAGGTTATTGCCATAATCTCCACGCTCGGCAGGCGGGTTGGAGATCGCAGTGTATAAGGATATAACAATGGAAAATGCTGCTGCCCGTTTTCCAGTCTACGGAGGCGCTCAGGTCTTTTGTCTCGAAAACAATAGTCGCCTTGTACGACACCCACGAGTGTAAGAAGTTGGTGCTATTCTACTCTGCCGGACACCACACGGACACTACTTATATAATTTAAATATCTACTTATTATACATATAGTACTCCCAGACAAAAATTAAAACTCATCATTTCAATTTCTGCTCGGCCGGGAATCGAACCCGAAACTCTACGTGGCAGACAGGCGGCATGTTAATTGCCCTCGGAGTCCTCGCCTGCCTGACGACAATTTAAAATTCCTCCTTGCAATTATGTTGGGGATCTCAGATCTGTCTATTTTACGGTCGAAGTCCCAACTGATTAGTAAGAACCGACCGAGATATTCGTCTCAGCTTGTAAATAATCATAATGGCATTAATGTCCCGGTTGAGCTCTTGTGGACGAGGGCCTGGGGTCCGCCTTGACCATGATCCACGATTTGGTAGTTCAGATAATTACAGTGGAGCTACCATCTGACCTCAGTGACCCTGCTAACAGGGGAACCTGACCGGATTGGATCATCGTTACACATTCAGTCGCTTGAATGTGCAGGTTTGCTCACGGTGTTTTCTCTCACTGAAAGAGCATCGGTTAGCATTCAACGAATGTACATAACTCAGAAAAGAGTCATTGGTACATGGCCGCAGTGGGATTCGAACCCGGTACCATTCGCTTACGAGTCGGATACCTTAACCACTCGGCTCTCGACCCTCTTCACACACGTTTGTGGCACCCTAATATGAATCGTAATATGAAACACCACTAGGCCACAGAAAAGACATTGGTATCTTGCGATACTGGGCATTGACGTCGCTACTTCTTGTTTACATAACTGAGCCTGTCAGCCATTAGGATGCCGACGCTCCCAATCGAATCTCGGGGTTCGCCTTCCATGTTATCTGGTAGAATACAGACTTGAGAACAAGGGTGTGTTGTGCTCAGACGCAGGCACAAACATACCAGGGAGCGTCTGAGGAATAACCGTAGGCGCAGCCTCTTTATTCACATTGTTTACGAGGCTACACCTATGCATTTAAATACTCAATTTCTCAACATATCTTAAATTGTAATACCTACCTTCACATTTTGTCATCTTATTCTACAGATTAAATTGTCATTTATTTGCGTTTTGTCAAAGATATTGGACGTAGAGATGGAGCCTCTACCTGTAGAGAATGTTACTGTCAACCTGTCACAACTTTAAACAAATGACTCAATGTCATACAAATAGCTAGCACGTTAAGATGACAAAGGCCACCAAATTTGACAATAGCAGTGTTTATTGAGAGGTATTAGATAACTTATTGCCGTCCATTTTGGACACGTTACATGCACCATTAAAAAAGAAACTAAATACCTATAGATTGTAAGTTTAACTGTAAGTTGGCTTCTTCTACATCTCTATGTCCAATATCTTTGGTTAACCATCTGACCACAACGCAGTTCAATATCGCTTTATTTATTCCAGAAATTGCTACCGACATATCTTTATTTCTTATTATTTATTTATTTAACAATTTACTGCACACAATAAACAAATGCAGAGATACAACACAGATATAACTGACACAACAGGCACTACTTATTATTATTTTTATTTTTTTCTAACGCAAAGGAAATGGGCACCCTCCGGTAGCGGTTGGGAGGGAGGAGGTGAAATATCATAGTACCAGCCGGCCGGTCTGGTTACATAATCGATTTGCCAAACAAGGACCTAGGCGCCTACGTGCTAAACACCCCCTGGGAGCACCTGTAGCCGGGAAGGCTTTCCAGGTTTCATCGGAAGCGACACCCCATGGGGATGGGGTGCGCAACATGAACCGATGAGCCGAGTATAAGCAGCGACAGCGTATTTGGAGCTGCAATGTAGTCAGACAGTTAAGGTTAACCAAAAATATTGAAGAGTTATCTATCTTTATTTCTGACACTGGCATATATATTTTTATGTTCTGTGAGGCTAACCATGGTAAAGAGCAACCACAAACACAGATTTTGCTGTAATCTCCACACTCAGTCAGGCGGATTGGGGATCGTGTATTTAATACACACAACAAACAACGTATTTGCAGGTCCTAGCTGGTCCTAACTTCTAAGGCATTCGTAGTCTTTTACGAAACCCAAAATATAAGTCCAAGGGGTTGGTGCAAAATTTGTACCCTGCCGTACATAGGGCAAGCAAGTAAAAAACTCCTTGAAGTTAATAATTCATACCCATAGTCTCCATACTCATGCTCTCAGACTTAATATAAGTCTAAATTTCATAGGAAGGAAAACAAATCAATATGGAGTTGAAACAGGAAAAGCAATATCATTGCAGAATTTCTAAATATAGCATACCATATATGACCATAATATGTCAGTATACCACACCGCTCCCTTCAGAGTTACTGACGCTTAAGGAGAAATATATTCAATATAAATTATATGACCAGTATGAGAGTTTACGTAAATTGCTTCAGTGTTATTTACCTGGTAAGTTTACCTACTTATTGTTAGTTATGTTTTGTTACATTTGTAAAGCTATTATCAGACGATTTAGAAGTATTCTTGGTGTATATTACCGCTTACCTGGCTTTACAAGTAGCCCGGTATTTCGACGTAGTTGCTTGCATCATTGTCAAGGAACAAAACTAAACAAGTTCAAGAGTAGTAAATCATCATACGGGAGACAACGAGCAAGGCTCAGTATAAAGTTTTATTTTGAAAGACATGTTCATTTCCATAGTTCTTGCTCTTACCTTATGTTTTTGCTAAATTACTTTAATGCCCGTTTTCGCTAAACATATCAGCCGGAAGACGCCCACTGCTGGCCATAAGCCTCCCCAGAGATCTCCACAAAGGCCGGTCCTGTGCCTCCGCATCCAGCTGGTATCTGCGATCTTTACCAGGTCGTCGGTCCACCTTATGGGTGGCCATACTGCGTCTTCATAAACATAGGAATCGCCGAAAAACCGATGACCAAATACTTAGGAATTACTTAGGACGAAAAAACGTTCCATCAACCGCTAGGAAATAACTATCGCCGTTGCGTAACGCTTAAAGTTAGAAAGTGGATTGGGCGGTGCTTAGTCCCTATGCATAGTCTAAAATTACAATTGCGTTGTTTCCCACAGCAATCTTACCTGATCAAGTGGCCAAAACTTGAACTAAGCGTCGCCATATTGAAATATCACTTTGTTGTCAACAACAACGACGGCGTCACCGATTCAGATAAGTTTGTGGCACTTCTGCCACTCTACAGTTTACCAACATTACAACGCGAATCCATAGATAAATTTCGCCTAGAGGTAGAGGGTACCATATAATGCATTGTCAACCAAGTTACATAGGTTTACAAAACTTTAGGTCAACCGAACCGGGAAGTGGGTCAAATTAGGCTTGCAAGATTTGCCCCGAACATACATAGTTCCATGCAAACATCCAATCCGCCTGTGGGAGATGCTCTAAGCCCTGCAGTGGACTGTTATGGGCTGTGATGATGATTGCAAGTCAAATAAAAGCTTGTAAAAAAGTAGCCAATGTCCAATATACTTTCGCAGTTATTTATTAAGTAGGGATGTAGGGATAGGAAAGTAGGCATGTGCAAGAGACTAATTCGCAAAATGAAACATTTTCAGGTGTTAAATATTTTTCCTACGGCAAACGCGCTGTGCAAGGAACACTACGTGATATTCGAAGAGAGCAATGGAACCTTTGAGCACTTCACAAGTGAGAGGTACGACCACGAAGGCTTATATGTGTAAAATTTGTTTGTGGTTAGCGGCTTAACCCGATTTCTTTTTTTTCATTTTTATTTCGCAGACAAACATGCAAGCAGGTCACCTGGTGGAAAGTGGTCACCACTGCCTATGGACATCAGCAAGACCAGGACCATTATTTGTCCTAGGACAACCCACTTTAACGCTGTAGCCCACTGTGGCCTAGGACAAACTAGTTCGGTCTGAAATCCTGAAATCGGGTTTAGCTACTAACATACAAACATCTTCAATAGACTTCAAGTCTATATTTTTATTGAAAAGTGTTTACAGTTAAGAGTCCAGGAAGTAAAATTGAAGAGCCGTCACATAATTACTGACCAAGCCTATGGAAGCCTATAGAGTTTTCCAGCAGAATATTACTTACGCCCGTTTCGGAGGCACGCGCCTGGCCGCCCTCCACCGTCTAATCTTTTCAAAAAACAAAATTCGTAGCTAGCGACGTAATATGAATAAAAATTTCCCCACTTTCTTTTTTTTTTTTTGATATCACGAGAGGCAAACAGGCAAGCGGGCCACCTGATGTAAAGTGGTCAGCACTGCCTATAGCAGCACCTGAGGTATCGCTAATGCCTTACCCCACCTCCAAAGTTATAACACCCCCCTTTATCTGTAAGATGGGGGACCCCAGTCGGTGGTTCCATAGTATTCTTTTCATTTATCATTACAGGTCGAACCAAATTGAATGGTCTAATGTCACGAATATAAACAAGGACTGCCTCCTCTTCATCAGTTGTCAAGGTATTTGTAGTATTTTATTACAATTATATCGCCTGGAGTGGAAGAAGAGGGAAGGGGCATACATCCAGGGGCTCTATTTTCGAATCACTCGCCTCGATTCGAACAGTTTTAAATTATTATTGTCAGCATGAAATTTTGCTGATTTTCCCTATTTTTGAACCATACGCTTTCGGTGTTGAATGAATGAATTAATGAATAATTTATTGCTGTAAAATGTGGTACATGGTAGATGTTACAAATTTTATAGTCGTTTCTCACACTTTACCAGAATCTGGCATGCAATATTTGAAGCATATTTAATCTAATTATTATTAAAGTTCCGCAACAAAAATTCCTAAGTATAAATAAAGTAATAGTATATAAAGCTATAAAACAATCATGTCACTTCCAATAATTAATAATAATAAAAAGTCATAACACTTGCGCTAACACGTTAAAAATGTCAAAATAAGAATCAATGTCAATGTAATTAAAAAAAAAATTAACTTTCATGCCGAAAACCAAAATTCGAATTCTAAGCTGTTCGAATCAAGGCGAGGGATTTAAAAATAGAGCCCCTAGATTGGATAAAGAGCTGTGCGAAGTACCAAAATCTGCGGGTGGGTAAAATAGCAATAATCCTTACGTTATATGATCGATGAGACGGGTTTTTGATAACCATCCAGGATCTAAATTTTTATAACCCTGACAAATCCGCACTAATGTGCGCTTTTTAATAAACTGCCTGTCGTGTAAGACTGCTTCCTGCAGCGGTGTTCACGAGCCGGTACGACATTGAAGGCTTCAAGAACACTTCGAGCACTTCGCCACAACCTTCGTGGCGAAGGCGACGCTGGCCTAATAGAAAGCTGCAGACTCGTTTCTTGAAGCCTCCAATGTCGTACCGGCTCGGGAAACACCCCTGGTGTTGCGAATGTCTATGGGCGGCGAAGATCACTTAACATCTGGTGACCCGCTTACTCGTATGCCTCCAAAAGGGAAATCGGTGATGGAACCAATAACACCTACGAGGCAATGCATAAGACGCTTTTCTAAGAGGCAAACGGTCGTACGACCAAGGACGTGCGACGGGCGGTTTTGAGGTCGGTATGGTGAGTCCGTCGTACGAACATAGTCGCACGACCGCTGCCAATTAGGACAGCGCCTAAGTGTCAAAACATAAACGTTCATGTCAGTTGTTATAGAAAATAAGTGAATTCCAGATATGGCGACCACAGTCATTCCAATCGGTAAAACTGTTGCCGCGGCGAAGATCATTAATGCGGACAACAAGACCAATGTTGCCATAATAGCTTCAGCAAGCGCAGTTGCCATTGTTGGGGCATCGACACTCATATACTACGGGCAGAAAATGATTCAAGGACTACTACAGTCTGCTAGTTATCGTAAGTTTACCCTTTTCTATTTTTTCCTATGTACCTGAACCCAGCATGTAAATGCAGTAGAAATAAGAGCGACAAGAAGAATGGAAGTAGAGTCAATGAGAGATTACGGAATAGTGTAATAAGGGAGCATCGGGGCCGAGTGGTTAAGGTATTCGACTCATAAGGCATAGGTACCGTGCTCGAATCTCACTGCGACCATGTACCAATAACTCTTTTTTGAGTTATGTACATTAATTGAAGGCTAACCGATGCTCTTAAGGTGAGGGAAAACATCGTGATGAAACCTGCACTTTCAGGCGACTGAATGTGTAACCATTATCCAATCTGGTCAGGTCCCCCTGGTAGCAGGATCGCAGAGGTCAGATGGCAGTCGCCCCACTTTTATTATCTGATCTGCCAAATCCTGGATCATGTTCAAGGCGGACTTCGGGCCCTCGTAGGCGAGAGCGCAACCGGAACATTAACCCCAAGATGAATATTATTTTGTCAGACATTATTACTCTGTCGGACACAACACGGCCACAAATTAATTATCAACTTTTCCAGGCATTCCAACCCCGTGACATACTAAGACAGCCTGACAAGACAGCTCCGAGATGGATGAATACAAGACATGAGTCGGCGAACAAATGTGCAAGCGTGTGAATCAGCGTGTTTGTTTTAAATTATGAGGAAAATTGTATTTAAAATAATTTATAAATAATTCTTATGATATATGTATCTGCGGTTCTGCATTTTTGTTAGCTTCAACCTACATTCATGAATCGTAGAGGTTATGGGCGACAGTTACTGCTACCATCAGAGGCCTAATTCTCGCGCTGTGACATCTCGAATTCGACATTTTTTCTAGACACATATCTCCATTAATAATGACATTAATGACAATTGCAGCCAAAAAATATTTTCTCAACTGTCTTCGACAGTCGTATCTTGTCGAAGATCACTTTCTGTGACGTTACGTTTTTGGGTAGGGGAAAATGTCGAATTTGAGACTTCACAGCGCGAGAATCGTCCTTCTGATTAAATTCTAAATACCAATTTTAAGAGTAGGTAGCAAAATCTAAAGGTACTGGTACTTTGATGTCCTGGGGTTACGATCACCTACTTTTCCCTATTAATCAAGTGCAATTTTCTTGTAAATCGACCACTTCATAGATGTGACACCACTGATAAGTTTAACACTGTAAGTTAGCCGACTTTCCCTTAGGACACAGAGAAAAGTGGGCAATTCACGGTAGGTACTTATATTATTAGTTATTGTCAAAAATGTTATGTAAGATACCTAATATGAATATGAAAATATGAAAAGAAATCGACGACGTGTTTCGGCGAAGTGATTCTTCGGTAAACAAAAATGTATGACACGTATTCGGCGAATCGATTATACAAAGAAAATTAACAAAGGGCACCCCTCTTCGTCGGCGGTGAGATAACTGCCTTTGACAGAACTTGAGAAATTTCCAACAATACCGATAATTTTGTATGTACACGAATTTCCTACAATTATCTATTGTAGGAATTTCTTATTTATAATAGCTTGCACAACAATAAAGCCCACTCAATTTACCTTCGTAACATCACCATTAAAAGCAAGAGTTCTCGAAATCACCTGCCAAAATCATTTATCATAGTGCTTGGTTCTGCGCATGCCTCAACAACGTCGACCATTATATCCTGAGCCCCAGGTTTCTTTGCGAAAAATTAGGTGGTTACTGTAACGTATTTAAATTTATCGCCAAGGGAAGGAGGGAAGGTCCACGTGTACTGGTTTCGGATGCAACTTCAGACTGCTTCCCTCGGTAATGGTCGGGATAACTCGGCTGTTTCCGTGGGATTTTCACGCGACGGGACGTGGACGTATTTGGGGCATTTAGAAAAGCGTGGCCCTGTACTAAATAAATACTATAATCGATTTAAATTGTAATATTACTTGTTGACAAATTGTATCCAAACCTATTTAGCGATTTTGACGTTAAAACGTAAATCACAGACTTATATATAAGTATCTACGTAGATACTTTCGCATCTACAGGTATTATTAGTTTGGAATTTATATCATACTTTTGATTTTAACTTAATTCACATTACACGGATAGGTGTAGATATTTAAATTTTTAATTAAACTAGGTATTATAGAACCAAATTAATCTAATTAATAAAACACGGAAATTTTTAATAAAGTTTTTATTTTACCTTCGCAATTTCTAATTAAGTTTCGCATTAAGTTTTGAATTAAGAACACACCTACGCTACATTCACTTCAGAACGAAGCAGAAATCATGGTACTTCCAAATCCACATGTTGGTTGCAACATCTTAGTTATGTAACCCACCCCAAAGTCACCCCTAACCAGCCGGCCCTGTCGACGGGGGTGCAACGCCCGCACGCGCCGTCGATACCAACGCGGCCTGCCCGCCCGGTCGGACATCGCGAACACCCCCGGGCTACTATCGCAACTATAAAACACCTAAAAATTAAAAAGACCTAAAATAGTGCCCCAATAAAATACGTGCCGCCGTTCGAAATCAAATACAAAAATTCAAATCGAAAGTTTTTTCGAACGCGCATGTGAACGTGATGCCAATTGATTTTCTTCTTCTTTACAACCAGTTTTCGAGCCAGTGATTTTGACAGTGCTGTGATTTTTTGAAAGAGGAACGTTTAGTTTTTTATCGAGTGTTTTTTATTTATTTTTTAGAATTGACATAACTTTTGTACGAGGCCTACAGTACATTTTAGTAATGATAGTTTAGCGTCTGCGGTTGAAATGGTGGACTGCATTACTTTAATAGAAATTGTTTGCAATTGGTTTATCGTGTAATGTGAGGCGGTGAAGATCTCTTGCGTAATATCGGCCCTCCAATATAGGTGAGTAAAGTGATATACCTACCTAACTATATTTAGAATACCACGTTATTCTCATAGATGGTTAACAAAATCAACAATATAATTTATTACTTATGGCGAATTTCTGTACGTGCCTACTCACCAAGAAGTATCATTGTTCCAAAGCTCCCCATCCCCCTAATATGACCTCAATAGTAAAAGGATATAGTTGTCAAGTATATAGAAGTCTTCGGTTGTCATTGTGCCTGTGGGGAAAACCACTTACCTCGCGTGAAATTTCCCGCCCCTCTTTCGGCTTCACCCAGTCACTTCACCTTCTTTCTATTCAGTTCGTTTGCGTAAGGCAGGTATAGTTATTACAGTTTAAACAACTCTAGCCAAATATTCTTAATAGTTAATTATAGTGAGGTTATATACATGGTACCAACACCATTGCCTGTGTTAAAAGTTTGACAAGATATTTGGGGTAGCATTGTAAAAAAGAATAATCATCTTCGCGTTAATATCCCGGTTGTGTTGTCGCATATGAAGGCTTAGGGTCCGCCTTGACCATGATCCAGGATTTGGCAGTACGTATCAATATTCAAAATAGAACCCCCGCCTTAAAAATATCATTTTACGCCCTTGTAACATCATCTATATATACCTATTTCCCAAGGCTGTGTCATTATAGGGATCGAAGCACTATTTATAGAAATACTTTACCCGGATGACAGTTAACCGATAGATTAAATTAGCGATTATTTTTACCCAGCTGCGCGAGGCTAAGAAGGGTACTGTGTTTGTCAGTCTATGTATGTATGTACGTTTGTTCCTTTGTGGTTCCTTTGTTTGCACTCAAGAAACCAAACGCGTGGGCCGGTTTTGATGGTTCTTATGTCTATCGATTTGGCCAAATCTTACGAGTGACATTGAAGATTAATCGAAGGTTAATCAAAATTTGAATTTGGCGAATACAAATTTTTAATAAAGCCAGAACCTGCAGACTGATTACCATAAAAATGAAAGTCGACAAACTATGTCATGTGGCATATCGTTGAATAGGTATTAAAAAATCATTTTCAGGTTTCCCTTACTATTTTTCAATTAGAATGACAATTTAGGATCTATAACGTTTTAAAGTTAGTTAACAACAAAGATTATACGAGCGTATATTAACAACTTAACAACCATTCCAAAAGGTTAACAACCATTCTCATTAAAATTTTCAATCTTACTTATTGTAATCTTGTTTTAACATCATATTTTTTACAGAAAGTCGTATAGGTCGAACTAATGATTTCGATTAAAAAGTAAAAACAAATTAATACCTACGAAAACTAAAAAAAAAACGACTGCTATTAAAAACTTAAAAGTTAATAACAAGCAGATTCATATTATTTTAGTGCAATAAAGTTTTTAAATAAATAAATAAATAAAATATACGGATATTCATGTAGGTATAATTTACAAATTTTACTATATGCCGGCTGGACCCATTCCACATTTATACAGATATTCCACATATATCACACCGTTAGGCAGGCATACGAATACCCGTCTGCTTTCAAGTAGAATTTGGATTTGGTATATACCTACATATTTACGTACATCAATCTGTTTTAAAAGCTGTCGGGGTTTTATCAGCTTTTTCCCTGATTGCTTAGTTTAACAGATGATTCGTTTCACAGAATTTTTTTGGTCGATAAATCAATGTAGGGTCACTGTAGGGGTAGTTTATTTTCTCGAATTATACTTATTATTATAACTTTAACTATTAGGTAATAAAGGAGTAATTCGTCAATGTGTCAAATTAAAGCCGATATCGAAGCGATTACGTAACTGTTTGCTGCCAACAATATAGAGGTAGGTACTTAGCAACAGCTAAAGCCAAGAAAAATAAAAAATCTTTCTCAAAAGCCGACAACGCATTCAAGATCCCTCTGATGATCACTTACCTCACAAACTACTTGCTCTTTTGTTAACAGTAATGTAACATACCGTCACGTGGTGGTAATCGGCTCCCGAGACTGTTCAACCAGTCTCTAGGTCCCCAGCGGCAGACTTTGGTCAACCTCGCTTCGCCAACGGTATTTGAAGGCATGCCTAACGGAGATTAAACAATGCCACTGGGAATAGATACTCGTAAACTGTAGGTAGGTAGGTACAGTTATTATTGTTATTCCTTTATTCCTTTTTATTTTTTATTTTTATTTTCAAATATCATTATTTGTATTTTATGTTGGTATGCTTAGTTCGTTGTTTTTATGTTGTTGTACCTAATTATCGTATAGTGGTGTCTACTGCAATAAATGTATTCTTTCTTTCTTTCTTAAGCGAGTGGCAAGCTTGTTGCGGTTCTGAAAGTGCGAGACAGGTACCCACGCAGTTCCTGGATTCTGCAAGCGTTGCCGCTGCTACATATAGTAAAACTCCGTTTTATCAATACTATACTATGATTTATTCCGTAAAATTAGGTTTTTCGATTTTACAATCATCTTCCATCCATCGACGCCGAAAAATCGATTGTCCCTCACATTTAAAAATTATTCAAACGAAAAACGCTGCTGAAGGTATTATTTTCATACAGCCATCACTTGACTTATTAAAAAGGTTAATAAACCACTGCAATTTACTAGATAAAGCTGGATATAAAATCACTTACCGAATGATTATATTACTTTAAGCATTAATTAATCAAACCTCACACACTAGACATCACCGCAAAAAAACACGATTCACTAAATCAAAACTCCTACCACTAATCCTACGCCGGTGAAATCAGAGTCGAATCCTCATTTCTTAGTCAGGAAAGACACGGGCAAAGGACGTGACCTTTCGCCATAGCCGCTCCGTTTAACGCAGCCCATCTGCCAGTTTATTAAGCTCGTAAACAACCACCTGCTCCGTAGAGTGCTGTAAGGCTCCGCATAGTACCGTAAAGCGTCCTGGTACATAAAGCAACATCGATTTCTCTCACTGGAGCCAATAAATAACGTTATTCTTGGACGCGGCTTGAACCAGCGAGGTGGCGCTGGCTCCATTCTTTGACCGCGTACCGTATTGAGGCGTGATTAAAAATTATCATGGGTATTTCCCTGGCTTGGAAGTAGAAAAAAAACCATTAGAAATTCAGGAACCTACGATCCGTATCAAAAATTCGATCGATTTTATTTTATTTTAAGCTTTAGGATAGTTTTAAAGGGAAATCAAGAGGCGACAAATGTGTCTTCATATTGCAGACTCCATAACGATCCTATATTAATGGCATAAAACCTGTACGTGAGCGAGCAAGAAAACAAACGAATTTATATGCAAGTACCTACCATTTGGTGGTCTAAAATATCAAAACGACAGGGATAAAATTTGATTATCAGTCTTTATACTTAGGTCACTACGAATGGTTGCCAATGTTATACCTATTTTTATTGTAGTATTAGCTATTAAAAACAGAAGAGCTTTGCGAAACTCCATTAGACCCCCCCTCACCCCCTACCACGCCCGTAAAACCTTAATATCTATACGGACCCGCCCTCGCCTTTCCAGGGAAATGAATTCGACGCCAGTTTCGCCAAACTAAGCCAATATTATAAGCTGGATAAAAGACAAGTTTTTTGCATAAAATTGACAACCAGACGACAAAATTGACCATAACCTACGGATAGATGTAGGAAACCCCCGACAAAGTCTACTAAGCCAAACTTTTCGCATACTATTGAAACGATTTCAATAAAACAAAGCTTAAAGCTCGAGTCAGATATACATATAAGTCAAACTTCTTTTGGAGGCGAAAAATAAAGATGTTAGTTCGTTGGTAACCTGGGGAACGGCAGGAGAAATTGAAAAAGTTGTGGAACGAAATTAGAAAAAAATCGGGACCAACTCAAGGTGTTCTTGAGCACAAAATTTTATTATCTCAATGTTGGATATCCCAGGGGAAATTGTGTTGGGAATGTATGGAAAATGACCGGTAAAGACAAAATATACATAAACGAAGTCACAGGCAAAAGCTAATGTAAGTTATCTCCAATCCTTGCTTCCCTACCTTAATATTATAAATGCGAAAGTAACTCTGTTTCGCAGCTAAACCACTGCACCAATTTAGATGATAGTTTAGCACCTGAGGATGGATAGGCTACTAATTATGTCTTTCACCAAGCTAGTAAGACATCGGTGCAAATAGTCCACGCGGGTGGAGACGCGGACAGAAATCTAGTTTTTTATATTCTCATATTTCCAGCGTACTCGAGGGAAATAATTTACTTTTTTAATACTATGCAGTGACTGCGAGCACACAGCCCACCACCTGATGGTAAGCGGTAACTGTCGTCCATAACATCTGCGATTCAGGCATTTGATGCATCAGGCATGTGAGGACTAAGATGAAATGCCTCATGCCTGTAATTGCGCTGGCTACTTTATTCTTTGGAAATATAACAATGCAAGCAATTGCTTGGCGGCAGAAATTAATAAGGAGGTGGTGTTCACCCAGGCGGACTGCTCTGGCTTGACTTGACTTGATAATGATTTTAACATCGATAACCAAAAATTACCTAAATAAACCAAATAATTATAATGTCAGTTTCAAAAATTAAGAACAATTAATCATCCAATAATATAAAAATGTGTGATTAGTGAATAAAATAACTTAATATAAAATATAAATAAATAATTAGTACAATGTCACTTTCAACAATTAAATTCATAAAATCTCAATAAATAACTACTTATCCAAAAAATAAAATATGTCATTATAGAATGAAATAATTTGATAAAAAATAGAAAATAAATAATATGACTAACAATACCTATTGTCCTATATGTCAATACAAGTTCATATGATTTGTCCGTACGTAAAAATGTATCCATACGAAACATTTATGTATAACAATATCACTCAATAAGTACATGCAAACTTCTCGCTTAAAATCTGTCAACTGATGACATATTTCAACGTAAGAGAAAACGGTCCATTAGGGAAGCCTCAACACTGATTGGAAACGATTATTCCAAAAACATTGCTTCCCTTCTGTACTTTCGCGGAAGCTTACTGTAGAACTTTCCTCATTATAAGATTTCTTCGTTGAGAACTTTAAATTGTATGTAACTTATTGCCTCTCTTGAGATCAGAGCTGGACTAGGTATTAAGGATAATTGGCAATCCTAGTTAGAAGTAGAACCAAGCTGACTTTAATCGACTTCTAATTTTATAGTGTTTGTTTCATAATTATACATTGCCATAGACAGTATATACACACTTAAACATAATTAAAAATGGTACACAAATAAGAAAATAAATGTAATCGTCTTCTTAATTTGTTCGTATTATTACGAGAATCATCGCTTATTAACAAACCACACGTCGGAGAATAGTAACACGACCAATTTCAGACATACTCGTATTTCAACTTGCTAAACGTTCAGTTTCCTTACAGTACAATGTTGGAACTTTGGCGTCGACAGACTGTTGTCGCCAGATGTTGAACGCGGTCAAATGGAAAATCTGATATTTACATCACTTGCGCCTACCAATCTTTCCTCTATGTTTGAAAATTAAGATAATTTCGTTAGTGGATAAAATAGTAGTGTGGTATTTTCCTCGTAAAATATTTCGGCTGTAGGGCCACTGTCACAATTTTCACGCGGAGTCCTATCATTTTCTGGGACCAAACGGACACAAATTATCTTTATTAACTAAGGGTAACAAATTTTCCAAATCGATCTACTATCTTACAAACTTACCTCCAATCATCATCATCATCACAGCCCAGATCAGTCCATTATCTCCACGCTCGGCAGGCGGGCTGGAGAACGCAGTGATAAATATATCAATGGAAAACGATGCTGTCCATTTTC
Source organism: Blastobasis adustella (assembly GCA_907269095.1). Classification (NCBI taxonomy): domain Eukaryota; kingdom Metazoa; phylum Arthropoda; class Insecta; order Lepidoptera; family Blastobasidae; genus Blastobasis; species Blastobasis adustella. The sequence continues at coordinate 17,511,692 of OU026124.1, forward strand.
CAGTCTATATAGACCCTAGATATTTTGCTTCAAAAACATTAGTCGCCTTGTACGACACCCACAACTGTAAGGGGTTGATGCTATTCTACTCTGCCGGACACCACACGGCTAATATAATATTAAAATTAACCCACAATAATACTAAAAAAAAAAAAGAAATAAAAAACGATTAAAAGTCAAACAAACATCGAAAACCACATGTAAATATAACTTAACACGAGTAACACGGCTTAATAACAGCGTGGGAACGTAACAAATAGGTCCAGTGAATAATTTAATAGTGAAACGCTGGCTTTTTACGAGCCTTCAACTAGGGCACGCCAACGAATATAATGACGTTACGTGTATGCCAGGTGTAGTCTTCCATTCTAGTAACGTAGTAGGTATGTTATAACTACCCCTTGAAGCAATACTAACAACATTGCTGATAGCAAATCAGGAGCTAAGGAGCAGCATTTATTTCTTTTCTTAAATGCTTTTTTATTAGCCAAATAATACAACAAACATAACAGTATAATAAATGACAACATAATTGCTATGTATTTATGAAACAATTTAAGCACTAATAATTTATTACCAACATATAAGAACAAGGATGTTTAGGAAAATAACTAACATAAAAACTAAATTTTTACAATAAAAAGATAAAATATCTAACATAAAAAATAAAAATATTAATTCGCTGTCTCCTAAACTAGGCTACCCCGGACTATATGAGACAGTAATCCCTCTTTTCAACATTACAAAAGTATGAAGCATAAAACGATTCTAAAAAGCGTACCTACGATCTGTCTCAAGCCTGTATCAGGAAAGAGGTCTCGCGGGCGACCCAAGTAGCGATGGATTGCGAACGCCGAGTCGGTTGCGAGAGCCAACGGCTTACGACTCGAGGATGCCGAAGTTCGGGCAAAGTGGAGAAGAAAAAGTAGGACCCTCGTAGAAACCGGGATTGACCCTCGGATGATGATGATAATGTGGATTACCATACAGATTAAAATCTTTTTAGCTATACAAACAGATTTACAATTCTACATTAACCCTGAGAAGCATTAGACAAATAATATTGGAATTTCGAAAATAGTAAAAAGCGGTGCTTAACCCTCCTCGAAGTCAATACCTGCTAAGTCTTACTAAATTAACTAAGTTAACTAATTTATTTCTACGAAGGGAAGTCAATCAATACCAAATCAAGGCAAACCTATACCAGTCCCGTTTTAAATCAAAGTTTGCTCGTCTAATACGAGTATGAAACACAAAGACGTCTCTCCAATAACACAAACAATACGGTGTTGTTATTTAATATTGAAATATTTACTCAGGACTTGCAAGGGAAATTTCATAATTATTAGATTGTAATTGGACGCAAACAACTTCACTTCTCCACTGCTCGCAGCTTCAAATAAAACGATAACTTTCATTAGATTTTCCAACAGTTTATTGGATTTGAAAGTTTTTCTTGGTAATTATTTTTCCATCTACAAGTGTCATGGAATACAGAATGGAATGTTTTTGGAAAATTTAAGGACTAAACTCACACTGTGTTTCCTTTCAACATTTTTTATCCCTGGCCTGTTTGATACCCGTAAGAGATTTATTTATTGAACTTAGTATAGAATACACATGACCACGTGATATCCGAGAGAGTATAACGGCATCTGGACTTCTGGCATCCAACTAACGAACTGGCATCTCAAAGACTTCTCTAGGGATTTCAATCCAGATATATAGGCGAAGTAGAAGCAGTCGCTGATCTGCTGGCTCATCTTCTGCGAGCTGTAGAACTGCTTGAAGAACTCAAAGTTGAATTATTTGAAATTGTCACAGTTACATATACATAACGTGTGTTCTGTACACTTTTAATGTTCCGACACTGTGTGTTGGTGCCACAGTCAGTTTTCGGCCATCGCACTATAATACGATGGGATAATATGGCGATGGCAACTAAGTACGGGCAATGCAAACCTTTTTACCGCGCATGTGCTACATTATTATTTATTTATTTCACAGTTTTACATGTGGAATGTTCTCCCCCCCCCCCCCCCCCCCCACGAAGTCTTTCTTTGCACTATAATTCGGGGTTCTTCAAAAGGCATGTCTTCAGGTACTTACCTCTAAGACCAGGGGCTAGCGCTCTCGTAGATACGAGCGCTGGAAAGCAAGAGCTCATTAACATATGGCGGTCTGTTCCATACGGTGACAGGCTACACCCGCTGATTCTGATTCAGAATTTATCGATCCTTTTTTAATCAGTTCTGTTATGCTACGAAAGATTATGTAAGTAATACAGAAGAAATAGAGGTATAACCTAAAGGGTTTGCGGGCAAAGTTATCTATCGGCCGCGTGGCCCTGACATAAGTTGGCTGGCAGACTGTTCACAGTGGTCGTATTAGGCACGATTGGCGTGAATTAATTGGGACTGCGGTTTGCCGCGAAGCTCTGCGGTGGACTGTTCCTCCTCCACTTCGGAGGGTAGCTTTGCCACTCCGAGGGCGCTGCAGGTTATCCTATATTAACGAGTACAAGAAATAAAGCACTATGCTCAATTACTATGTAGTGATAGTAGACATTTAGGAGACCCACAAAACGTTTGTTAGCTGCCCGTGCACAGACGGGCACAAAAAAATTTTAGTGACCCAATCTTCGACTTTTCGCAGCGATAACATTTACATACCTAAGTGTGTGTTCTATAAGTAAAAATACCGGGGTGCCTCAGAACCTTTTGGCAGTTTCGGTTTTTTAGCCACATTATAGTCACAAAAGAGAAAAGTTACTTGGGTCTCCTTAAAATTGAAGTGCTCTTTGTAATTTGGGGGAATTTTGGACGAAATAAGAGTTTGATATTGTAAATTATAAGCTGACATTCATATTATTATTTAATTGACAATTTAATTTGAATTTGACATTTTTCATTTATTACGTATCTAGCTATTATTGACATTGCATATTTTGATTTATTTCCAAGTTCTTTTTTATTGTTTTAAATGGATGTGAATTTTACTATTTAATTATTGCTGCTTTAAATATTGTATGTCCGATATGGGCAAACTGTTGAAACTCACAAATATCATTTGTAATACCTGATTGTACCTTCACAGTTCAACAATAAAGTTATTCTATTCTATTCTATTCTATTCTAAAAGTCTACTATCACGATAAAGTGGAATTCTTGTACTCGATTACGTTGGATAACCTCTACGCCCTCACAGTCTATTTTAGCAGTATAGAAACGACACAAGACAGCAGAAAACGCTTTTCCGGGGCATTGAAGAATTTAGTTAAATTTCTTACTGAACCAAAGACAACTTTAGCCTCAACCTCAGCTCAATGACCTCGGAAATAATAATAATAATCATCTTGGCGTTAATATAACGGTTGCGCTCTCGCGCACGAGGGCCCGCGGTCCGCTTTGGCTATGATCCATGATTTGGCAGATCAGATAAATACAGTGGAGCGACTGCCATCTGACCTAAGTGACCCTGAAACCAGGGAAACCTAATAAGAATGGATCATGGTTACAAATTCAGTCGCCTAAATGTGCAGGTTTTATAACGAAGTTTTTCTTTCACCGTAAGAGCATCGGTTAGCATTCAACTAATGTACATAACTCAGAAAAGAGTCATTGGTACACGGCCGCAGTGGAATTTGAAGCCGGTACCTCTCGCTTACGAGTCGGATACCCTAACCACTCGGCCACTGATACTCTGTGACCTTTGGAATATGGCTAGCTAATCCATATTACTTAAATTGTTCAGTTATCAGTCTGTATGATAGGTTCGGCTACCGGCGTGTTCAGCCAACTCATTAATTATTTAGTATGAGGCGCTGGCAAGACGTCCATTTCGATCATTCCTCGTGGCTGTATAAGTGAAAATGCCTTCGCCCGAGAGATTATACCTGAGATAAATAACTTTGGTAATAGAGAATCATTTATTAGGTGTTAGACTACGAATAATGGTTTTATGGAATTTATTTTCTAATTTTGAGTTCAATAAATTGAATGAAATAGGTAACGGACCGATTGAAAATATATAGGAACACTCACTTTACTTGTTTGGTAGATGTCTGGAAATAATTTTTTTCATCACACTTGCTAGTAACGTTTAAGGACATAATCCAAGGTACTACGTACGCGTTCTTTATACTTAATAAAATAAAAAAGCCTTTTATTTCTAGCATAAACAAAATTACAATTACAAGTACATATGTAAGGTATGGTTAATAAGATACTTATTTATTAGGTTAGTATTTACCTACCTAAACACACGTTTTACTTAATTAAATACGAAATAATATATTTATTTTTTCATTATAATTTACTTTTATTTAAGTATTACCAAATTTCTCTGCTAGAACCCCTCTACAGGTAAAAGTTCTTTATACTTACTAAAGCGTAATGGTACCCCCATTTAAGTGAAGGAGACTTTTCAGAAATGAAAGTATAGACCCCAGCCTTTATGACCAAGAACGTTGAGCGATATGTTATTAGAAAGGATTTTTTCATTTTCGTACAACGTTTGAGGACAACTCTTATATCGCAGTGGGAAAAAGTAAGCCTGCCTAAAAAATTCATAATAGTGAATTAATCAACGTCATCCAAGCATCATCGACCTAAACTGAAAACGTCACTCGAGACGTTGGTAAAAAATGTTATCTCTGTTATCTCAAAATCTGTCTTAAACAGGTTCTGTCCGAATAAAGGCAAAAATATCGACCAAACAGTCCTCAAACAACAAATCTACTATGCAACTCGCCATCTAGCCCCACAGTAAGTACAGTTTGTGGTATGGGTGCCAGAGAACTGATAAACTAATTATATATTTTTAAATACATACTTGTTATACATACAACACCCAGACCTGTAACAGAAATTAAAATTCATCGAATTCATTTAATTTAATTTCATCTCAAATGTATTTCTTTCACTTTTATCAATATTTTTCTGTTAAGTAGCACCTACTTAATCACTCTCTGCATGGTCTGCTGGTTGACTGTTAGACAAAGCCTCAATGGCTTTAAGTACGCCAATTGCTGTAATTTGTGCAATAAAGTTTTTAAATAAATAAATTCACCAGGAACCCGTTACCTCTGTGTGGCAGACCCACCATATTATCCAACTGAACCAACCACTCAAGTTGTCAAAATATTTCGGTTGTAGGTCCACTGTCCACTTCCCGCGGGCTCATCCATTTGAAGCCACCAGTATCGATCCTAGCTACGAGCTAGGACTATGGGGCGATCATTCTTGATTTGTGACTGTCAGCGTGTGAAGTGAACTTGTTCCACAGACTGCCCTTTGGGAAGTCCCTGAGCATTGAGGTCGCATAGTTTTTATTAGCAAACTGTCGACCATATTTCTGCAGTGAAATATCGAGTTTGTGATGTGATGTGAGTGGGAGTTTAGTGTAGTATTGATGTAGACTCCATGAGATATGATCCTTTTATTGATAATCTGCATTGGCGGCGGTGACCTTTTTCCATCAGGTGGCACTGTTGCCTTTTTTATACTACTCAATGACAAACGTGCAAACAGCCCATCTGATAGTAAGTGGTAACTGTTACTACATAACATATACATTTCATATATTTAGGTGTTTGCCTACAGATATAAGGAAGAACTCTGCTCATTTATGACGAAATTCTTGGCAGAGATTGATTATTTTAATCTTTATCTTTGAATTACCTTATCGTTTAGTTCAAATTTAACAGAAGGTCTCAATCACTGTAAGTCCAAATTAAATAAACAAAGATTTATTATCTATTATTAAAATAAAGATTTGGCTATTCAAGTATTGGTACCGTTGGCTTACTGCTTTCTACGTAACTTTCAAACGTTTCATCTCTAATTAGGGTTAGATACATCATTTATTTACTGCTCACTCAAATATAAAAAGTAAAGAGAAAATCTATAACTAGTTGTGGGCAAAGGCGGCCTTATCGCTGCAAGCGAACTCTACCAGGCAACCTTTGTCTTAACCCCTTAATACGCAGGCAAGTCCACTACATGGACTTAAACAGCGAACTTACACCTGACAGTATAAATATACACCTACATAACAATATACACATCTAACAAGACTAAAATACATTTTAAAGGTATATTCCGGATTTTCACCGCACACGGGCACGGGCGCACCTTTGTTTACAAGTAGCCCAATATTTCGACGCAGATTTCATGGTCACGGAACGACTGACACGGTCCCGTGACCATGATGCATGCAATACAACTACATAAACTACATAAAAAGAGTCAATATTGATTTCCACACCAGAAGGAGATACGCGCGAATTAAGTTGGGTGTGGCGGAGGAATTAATAAAAATAATTTATTTAAACGGACAGATTAAGACAATAGTAATATAAATCTAAAATACAATAATATTTATAATAAAATAGTGAAGCGTTGACAATATGGCTTATGACGTTCGTTCTACATTTGAGTATGATGACTTGGTGCTGACAAATGATAATTGTAAGGGTTGCTCAACCTTAACACGCGCAACATTGTTTTAATTGAATTGAGTGATTAGGAGTGTCGAATGTCTTTGGGTAACCGATTCCACAAGACGGTAGCTAAGTGAAGGACTCTTTAAAACAAAATACTAAACAACTGCAGCAACGAACTTCGCTTACGTAAGCACGAGCGTAATTCAAAAGAGTGCCACACAGAAATTAACCCTTTAAAATGTGCGATTTTGTGTTTTTTACCCACTGCAGTTGCCGCAATGCATCATAACGGGCCTTAAAGACCCGCTTACAGCCTCTTGTGAACGTCGGGTTGAATGTTGCAGATTTACTGTGCCTATACCTATGTTCCGGTTTACTGCGGATTTTTATTCGGTATGCCATGAAATATTTATTTTAGCGCTCTTTTCAAAGTGCTTACGTGGCTTGCTAGTTTTATTGCTTGGCTATTATGTGCACAAGGATAAGTAATGGTTGTCTTGGTTGGGCTCGCGTGGGCCCAGGGTCCGCCTTGACCATGATCCAGAATTTGGCAGATCAGGTAATTACAGTGGAGCGACTGCCATCTGACCACCATAAGCCAGTTAACATAGGAAACTGGCCAGATCGGATCATGACACATTCAGTTGCCTGAATGTGCAGGTTTCATCATGATGTTTTAGCTCACCGTAAGAGCATCGTTAGTGTTCAACTAATATACACAACTCAGGAAAAGTCATTGCTTCGGCACTGAAGATCTAACTCGGTTCCTGTCGCTTACGAGTCGGACTCGCTACCCAATAAGCCATTGACGCTTTAAAATAAAACATATCTACGGAGACACACGGTTTTCATTCTAATGGAAAGAAGCTATGTAGAGTCGTCCCTGTTCCCTTGTCAACAGGGTTACAGAGGTCAGATGGCAGTCGCTCTACTATAATTACCTGATCTACCAAATCCTGGACCATGGCCGAGGCAGACCCCAGGCCCTGCGCGCGAGAACACCACCAGAATATCACCGCCAAGAAGATGATACTCAGCTATATGTGTTATTTCACGGGACAAACCTAATATCAGTTCCCCCCAGCCTCTCCCGAGTATTGCTTTGTCCTCGCCCTAATACAGCTCGTAAACTGTATTTGTCTGATCTCTCATTTCCACTGGTTATAGGAAAACCATAAAGGACTTTATGGGGACAGAGAAATAAATAGTTGCAATGTTGTACTTTACGTAATCATAGGAATTACGTGGTATAGTAGAAGTATTCCCTCCCAGGTACTTGGGTACATTTGTGAAAGAACATCGTTACCTCAAAATGAAGCATCTAATTTATGTATATACATACATAGTATAAAACAAAGACGTCTCCCGCCGTCTGTATCTATGTACAGTTAGATTTTTTAAACTACGCAACGGATTTTAATGCAGTTTTGTATCAATAGATAAAGTGATTCAATAGGAAGAGTTATTGGCAAGAAAAAGAAGCGTATGTAGGGGAAAAGTAGGTGTAGAGCAGGTGTAGGGTCGGTGTAGGGTAGGCGTAATAATTATAGGGTAAGTTTAGGGTAGGCGTAGGGGCAGGGTAGATTAGAGTAGGGGCATAACGCCACGCGAAAGAAGTCGCGCCGGGGCGCTAGTCTAAATATTAAGTAAAGAAAGAACACAAGAAGATGCGTTTCAGAACGTTTATGAAAAACATACCTAGGTATACGTAGAAATTGGAATAAATACAAAAAGGTAACACTCTGACAGACTCAAGGTACATAGTAAAAAGAATAAAAGAGAACACTCAGATACAACCAAGACTAACAACAAAACCTTGTTCTATTAGTACCTACATGCTACTCTGGACAAAAAAAATCTACAAGTACATTCGAAAAAAATGGAAGAGTTGGCAACACAAGGCAACAATACTACATAGTTGTTACGTCATAATAGATATCGTTATCCTATCCCCCAGCGTGTACAATATTTATTTACCCTTAGACGGAGCTTTCCACGCATAATAGAACCTATGTCGTGTAAATAAAGTCTTTAATTGCTTATCAACTCGTAATCTTTTATAGGCAATTACGGAAATCGAATTACCGATGGCGAGCGCAATGTATGCATTAGTTTAATTGCTGGAGACCGAACATTTTGGTTACATTCTACGTTAACGTATCTTTGGTTAATTAAAGTTGTAACTAACGTAATAAATTACTTAATTACTTTTTTCTATGCGACTATTCATCTTGGCGTCAATATTTGAAGCACAACAGGGGCTCTTGACCATGGTCCAGAATTTGCTACCTCAGGTAATTACAGTGGAGCGACTGCCATCTGTTAACTGGGGAACCTGACCAGATTGCATCATGGTTGCAGGTTTCATCACGATGTTTTCATCAAGTGAACATAACTCGGAAAAATATATAGTAGGTACATGGCGACACTGGGGTTTAAACCAGATCTCGCTTACGATTCATAGAATTAACGAAATGTGTGAATTCATTCTTTTTCTACGCGACAATTCGTAGTTATCATTTATAACAAGTTATAATAAGAAATAGGATCTAGACTGTCAACAAACAAACCAAAACATACAACAAAGTAGCCCTAAAAAGTCGTACTACGATGTCACACGTGAATGTAACACCGTAGTACGTGCTATACTTTGTTACAGCAAGCAATAGATTCTCGATTTTCTACGTGATATTTGGCGCAGTGCCAGCTTTGGAGGCGTCGGATTCCTATTAACTTTGCGTTAAGGTTGCGATATACTTTTCTGAAAAGTGTACCTTGGAACGAGTTTTTGCAAGTATTCTTATGAGAAAGAGTTTTACCTGTCATACCTTTTATCTCGCATTTATAAAGACATATTTATGTCGTTCTTACATTTTTATACAAAAAACACAAATGCGAATTGACTTTGTATAAAACATTATCCCACTTGTTACTAAAAAAAATGTTTGAACCAGGCTTGGAATGTTGGACACGTCTGTATTGGCGATAAATAAAAAAGAATTTTATGAAAGAAAGAACTTTCTTGAAGAACTCCATCTTGTACTCTCCAGGGAGCTCATTCAACAGCCTTAGTGTGCGTGGAAGAAAGTGCCTTTGGAACCGTATAGTTGGCCAACTACTATTGAAAGGTCTACCCTTCTCAATTTTCTGTCTGTAAAATCATTTCGCTGGTAAAATCAAGCAATTACCTGAATGCATGAATTATGGAATCGAGGACCTTATATAACAAAGTTTGCAATCCGCATTAAAATAGCTGATATAGACAATATCATATTTTGGAACTTGACACACATTGAAAGACATTCATTGCAAATACACACACATTATCCCAAATTTAAATGATCAAGTGATGTTATTCCTTGGCTGCGTTGGCTCTTGAAAAGTTGAATCGTCATTTTGGCGTTAATGTCCTGGATCTGTGGCCCTTATAACAAAGCTCACTGACAACGAAAGGGAACTGGAAAGGGCTTGAATAAAATCAGAAATGAGGATATCAGCAAGCGGACCAAGCTCACCGAAGGATTGACAAACTAAAGTGGCAGTGGGCAGGGTACATAGCTCGAAGAATAGGTAGGTGGCCGATGGGGCTGTAAAGTTCTCAACTGAAGACGCAGCGACCACGTGAAGACGCAGCGTGAGTAGTCGTAGTGGGTAGGGAAGGTAATATAATGGGTAGCGTCCGACGAAGCGGACCGACGACCTGGTATTGATCGCAGGTACCAGCTGCATGCGGAAGGCACAGGACCGGCCTTTGTGGAGATCACTGGGGGAGGCCTATGCCCAGCTGTGGGCGTCTTTCGGCTGATATGATGATGATATGATGACTGCCATCTGACATAACAGGGAAACTTGACCAGATTGGGCCATGTTACACATTCAGTCGCCTGCATCAGTTAAAGTCTGTTCTTGAAACGTTGATTATATTCCATTAATTTACTCGTACATGGATCTTGTACTAATAAAGTCAAATCACAAACCCGACATGAATTATTTTTAATTCGTTTGAGATATTCTCGTGACACTTTGTTACTGTTAAATGCGTTCCTTCATGAGTTATATCTATATACATGTAATAAAACAGTAAGCAAATTTTTGAATAAACATTGAATATATTTACAAAAAAATAATTTAGGGCAATGAAGAAATGGTACTAGAATAAACAAAATTAAAATTGTTGTCTTTCTATTTCACAGTTTGGTAGTTTGGGGTCCAACTTCAAATCTAGGCCATGTATCATCTAATTCTGTTGGGTAGAACCAGCGATACAGCTGGACCTCTCCTTGGTACTAGATTTCATGCATTAGGGAGGTAATTTAAAATGGTCGTTTGGGAAAAGAATAAATTGCCCTAAAAACGATTTCCACTCGGACGAAGTCGCTGCCAAAAGCTAGTTTTTAATATAATAGAAAATTCTTTGAAAGTAAAACACCGAAGTCTCTCAATAACATCACGTTGAAATATGTAGCTAAATAATTCATTTTATCGCCAACAGCTGGGCACGCAAACTTGTTGATTGCGTTGCGTTTGTTTTTATGTTAATCAGATGGTATTAAAACATTTGTACGCTAATTGTTACAAGCACTGATTAGCGCCTTGATATTATATTTATTTGACGAATGAATGTTGCTTTGGTTTATTTTATTTGATGGTTACAATATTTCTAATTATTCAAAAGTTGCGTGCTTGTTCGTAATATCACTGTAATCGTCTTGAAATAATAATTCTATACTTAACGATAGAGTGTCGGTGGCGGGGCGGTTAAGGTATCCGACTCGTAAGCGAGTAGGTATCAGGTTCGAATCCCGCTGTGGCCATGTACCAATGACTCTTTTCTGGGTTATGTACTTTAGTTCAATGCTAACGGATGGTCTCACGGTAAGGGCAAACATCGTAATGGAACCTACATTCAGGCGATAGAATGTGTAACCATGATCCAATCTGGTTAGGTTCCGCTGGTAGCAGGGTCCTGGAGGTCAGATAGCAATCGCTCCATTGTAATTAAATTATCTGCCAAATCCTAGATCATGGGCAACCCTGGGCCCTCGTGCGCGAGGGCATAGCTGGGAAATTAACGCCAAGATGATGATTATTATTTTTAATTCTATAAGTAACGATGGGGCACTTAGTTAACTAACACCACATTATAAAGAACACTTGTATTCTAAACATATTTCAAATAAACCTATCATTTCTAAAAAACAACAGTGAGTCGCTCTACCTAATTTACGTTTTGAGTGGTAGGACTCTGACAAGCCTGAGGAGTCCGCCTGGGTGAGTACCACCGCCTTATCTATTTCTGCCACCAAGCAAACATGCTATTACTTATGCCTATTTTCCTCTGAAATTTAAATACACAGACTTATTGTATCCATATAAATCTAAAGAAGAATAAATATGTTGTTTTAATTGCTTTGCATCTAATCAGTATCCAAGAAATTGCTGTAGTAATATCGTTCCTTTTTTACCGTTCAGGTACAGAACCCTAACAAGAAAAAACCCTATTTATAAACAATGCAACTCATCGTCTAAAGTGTTTCCGGTAACCAAAACTTTAATCCGCCTAAAAGCTGCGAGAATATGGGTATGGTGTGCCTAATCCACGATCCACCTCGCCATAAATTGTTCCGATATATTATTAGTAAAATCCCTGGAAAAAATTGGCTCTTTAACCTGGATTAGTTAAGAGCAGGTCATGGCCACACTTAATCGCCGCTTAGCAAGCGTCTAACCTAAATGTAGATTTTAAGTATTCAAGTTGCGACAATTTCATTGTAGCTATTTCATTATCCTGGAGCACTCCGTGAAACGAATGCTCGTGACTGGAATTCCCTGAATTTTGTGTATTTCGATTACCAGTGTTTTAATGCAAAAAAGGGGGATATACCTCGGGGGGGGGCACGACGTTTGTTCTGAAGAAATGTTTGACATGCGCTCTACGTAAACCGATAACTGCAGCCCCAATTCCTCGTGGCAGCGCGCACCGCCGAATCAGCGAACTCTGCGGAAACTTGGTCACGGACGCGATGTGCAGTTTTATTATAAAATTAATTTAGAAATTATTGTTGATCTGACATCGATCGCAATCGCTAGGTTTGGTTAAGTTTAATTTAAATGTATTAATAATCTTAATTAAATCTCTTTTACGTCATTTTTGGTTTTCTTTGAGTCCTCCGGCAGCGTGAATTCATAATTCATTAAGCCAGTGGCCACGTTCTATCATCCGGTTTGAAGGATCAGATAGCCAGCAACATAACAGGCATGAGGCATTTTATCTTAGTCCTCACAGTAACAACGCACCTGCGGTTTTGCATTTTTGTTACCTGCAACCTAAATGTAAGAATCATAGACGTTATGGGCGACAGTTACCACTTGCCATCAGGTGGGCAGTCTGCTCGTTTGCCTATACACGAAATAAATAACCTCAACCATTATTTTGTTTCCAGCGTCCCCCGCCCGCGCCGCGGTGATGGTGGCATGGAGGCGGCCGCGTTGGCGGTGGTGCTCGCGTGCGCGTGCGCGCTAGCCGTGGGCGGGCACAACGCGACGCGCCGCCGCCCCGACGCCGGCGACTCACCGCTGGAAGACAACGCCGAGTTCATCGAGTACGATGATGACGAGCTGCAGCTCAATATATCCGGTGAGTCTCGAGACTTCGTGAAAGTTCGAGAAATGTCGAGATTGTTCTAGAATGGTCGAGAAGATTCTATGATTTTTTAGAAGGAGCGGCTGCTCTAGTTAATTCGTGCTTCGACAATCGTTTAGCTAGGGTAATCGTTAACGTTCTAGAATGCTCGCGAAGGTCCTAGAATTCTTGAGAAGATCCTATAGTAGTCTGGAAGATGGGCTACCCTAATTAAAATTATTCTAGGATTCTCGAGCAGGTCCTAGAAGAACCTCGGATACCCTAATTAACCTTTAAATTAATTAAATATTTTTATTATTAATTATTTAAAATAACAATTTTCGAAATTTAGTTTACGGATTTATACTGAGTACCATGGATAACGAGTAACCCGAATGTGTGATAATAACCGCGATAGTTGAAAACATGACGTTTATAAAAAATATTCTAGCATTTTCGAGAAAGGTGACTTTGGCGAATTCGAAATTCGCTTCACGTACCGATCGGTATCCTGAAAGCAAAGTATCCAAGAATAAGGTAAAGAGCTCTAATGAATGTTGAATAATTTCGTTGAATTCTAAATGAATAAATTGTGTACAAAGAGCTGACCTTTAGCAAATTCCTTATCTCGGTTTGAAGGCATCTTCCGGAGATTCTTCGACTGTTATCGAAAATTCTGTGCAAGAACCCACTTTTGAATCTGTTGTGACAAGTTATACAATTTGTACAATTGACTGTACTTGCCTAAAAACACAAAGTAAAAAACTTGTGCTAAAACTCACTTCGCTTTCCAGTTTAATCAGAGCAGCACTGTGAATTGGGTTAGTGTGTGTAACCTGCACTCGATACCACATCAACGACCAAAGGTAATCTACGTTTCAGATATGCCAATAACGATAGGGGGAAGCCTTCAACCTCACTGCCGCTGTATTGAGTTAAACCCAACGAAATGAATGCTGCCTCGCTGAACTAGCCGTGAAAAGCGGGAGAGCAAATCGATGTGGAATGTATTGCTCACAGATAAAGTCCATTTTTGTATCACATTCTGTTACGCATCGCTCCGCTTTTCAAGGAGTGTGATACCAAAATGGACCTTATTTTTTGAGCAATACATTCAACTTTGATTTGCTCTCACGCTTTTTGCTTGAATTTAGACGACTGAATTTAGTCAAATATAATAAGCGCATTATGGCGTCGATCAAAAGACGTAACAGTGTTGTTATTATCATGTTTTTCTTATGTTTTTTTATACTTTTGATTTGTTGTTCAATTTATTCATTCTTGTTTAGATTTTAAGTGTGTGTTAACTATTGTCATCATAGCCTAGCTACTATGTGGTTAGACTATATAGGATGCCCCACGGCCATGGCACAATAACAGTTGGTTTGGTTTCACTAACTGCCAAAGCTGGGCCTTGGACCAGTTCGTTTTGTTTCAGTTTATTCTAATTTTTCATAAAAATGTATTTTCTCTTTGTATTATTACCTAAGCGAAACAAATAACATTTTCATTTTCATCATCTTAGCCGCAGAATGTCCACTGCTGCACATAGGCCGCCCCTACGCCTTTTATGATGATATGTATGAATCTATTAAAAACAACAAACGATATCGGCAGAAACTAATCGTGCAACAACCTAGTAATTACCCTAGTGAAGTAAGTCGCGAAGTTTGAAACACGCCAAACTATAAATACCTCTTCGACATACGTAGAAGTAGTAGAAAAGCCTTCAGGCCTTCACCAGAATGCAGCAGACTCGATTATGCAAGGGACCTTGGCTCAGAGCCAACCAGCTGGCTCCAAACGCTAGCAATAAGGCTTAATCAAACCACCACAAATTGAAAACTACAATATTGCCACAGTGTTTGTCGGTGGTGTGTAAAATCTGTTGTTTTTCAGCGGTGTTTTTGACAAATGAATTTGTTTTTATTGGCATTGTCGCCGGCATAGTGTTACAATAAATATGAAAATATTAGTGACACAACATTTAGGGATAAGTGTCAAAATTAGTAAAATCAACTTCCTAATAATAATTCGTAATAATTATTTTCAGGCGCTTAATTCATTGTATCTTAATTTTCCTTTTATTTTGTCTGTCAACGGCTCACCATACTTACCTACAAGACAATACAAGCTGGATTTGAGACTAGGGTAACCTACGCGGGAGAAAATCACACTGGAAGTAAGGCTGCACAAATGTTTTCATTATACTTCTCGAGTGTATTCTTGCCAGACACTACACTTGATCATCATCATCATATCAGCCAGAAAACGCCCACTGCTGGGCATAGGCCTCCCCCAGAGATAATGCTGCTACACTTGATAATGTTGCGATAAAATTGAATAATACAACTGATTCAGCTGGTCACGTCTGTGTCGGAGAAATAACAGTGGCCGATATAGACGACAGTATCAATGAGCTGAAATCAAAATATGTTAGGCCTGACAGCGTGCCGACATTTGTGATGAAGGGATGTAAAGATTTCCTAATGAACCCGTTTTAAATAAATCTCTCTCAACTAGTGTGTACCCACCATGTTGGAAGACTGCCCATGTCACTCCCATCGTCAAGTGTGATGACCGTTCTAGCGTCGAGAACTATCGACCTGTAGCTAGATCTTCGGCTCAAGCAAAAGTTTATGAATCCATCTTACATAAACAAATCTCGTGGCAGATTAAACCGTATTTATGTTAACATGGATTTCGTTTCGACACCAATTTTCTCACTGTGGTTGATATTTTATGTGATTACCTTTGATTTTAAAAAGGCCTTCGATCGATATATTGTTGGGCAAGCTCAGCGCTATGGGTTTTTCGCCAATGTTGTTAAAATTATTCGCAAACTATGTGTAACAGGAAGCAGTATGTTCGTCATAGATGCTTAATTTCCGACACTTATCACACTCGTTTCCGTGTTAGTCAGGGGACAATATTAAGACCACTATTACTTGCAATCATGATAAATACTGGACGTCATCCTCAGTTCGACCCTAGGTTTATTATACGCCGATGACCTGTCCTGTGCTACAGGTAATCTGTCCTGTTAGGGATATGTCCGATTGTGCTGAATTGCAACGTGACATTGACTCCCTTACAATAAATTGAGCCTCAATCCAGCCAAATGCAGTGTCATGTCATACAGCCGAGCCAAAACACCTTTGATCGCCCGGTATATGCTTGGTAGCGACCCCATCGCGATAATATGTGTAGTAAATATGTTCTGTTAGATGATTTTACATTATATATGATTTTTACTGTTATATGATTAATATAATAAATTAATTTTGTATTAAGTACAATTTGTATTATTCTACTATGTTATTTTATGTAGTTTTACAGTGCATTCGTTTTTTAATTGTAATGCTGAACAGTTTTTGTAATAAATTAATACAACCGGTATACCTTAAGCATCCTCTCAATTGAAAACTGCGCGGGTTCTATGTAAAAAGACACAAATAATGCAGGTTACATTATGTTAGTTGCTTAAGTTTATGCACGGAGGAAAGGCGTAGCGTATACTCTCGACTTTATGCAGTTCCCGAACGAAAGCTACATTCTTTATGCATTATGTATAGAGAGAAACCTTCGAGAAACTGTTCTTGAAGATTCTAAAAATCACAATCGAGAATACTGAATATTGATTGAGGAATGGAACACGTTGCCTGCGAATTTGTACCCTGATCATTATAATGAGAACGCCTTCAAGGCTAGAGTAATTAGGCTGTTCCTATACAGCTCTATCTTAGGCCGCATCGTCACAGTGAGATGGCAGTCAAATACCTGGCTAGAACAATAAAATAAATTCAATACCAAACCAAACATTACGTTTAAAATTTTATTTTACTAGTAATAGCCTTGTGGCTACAGGCGTGCCCATAAAGGTTTCCATTCGTCAATCAGGACATTGTGAAGCGCCGTAAATGTCACCAGTTTTTGGTAACCGTTTAATTTATAGCCCTCAGAATTTACTGCGTCGCTTACTAGATTTACAACGCAGCCTGGGCAGGGACGTGCCGTGACAAGCTAATGCAGGACCTTGGGTTTCCCCAAGGTCCTCATTACAAAACATTGAATTTGAAGAAAAGATTAAAAGATGTCGGAAAAAGAATCCCACAAAATATATGCTTTCCCAAATTCTTGAAATAATTTTGGAATCAACAAATAGAAGTGATTTTAGTAAAATCGTCTCGAATTAATTGCCTTTTCAATAATAAAATACGGTAAACAATTTTTTTTATTTATTTATTAATTTAACATTTTATTGTGCACAATAAATAGTATACAAAATTGACATACAGATAAGATCACAACAGGTACAGCTTATTTCTAAAGAAATATCTTCCAGCCGACCAACACAAGAGAGAGGGCAAAATCGAGACGCAGATGGCGTGCACCTTAAATTTACGTATCTACTATATACCTACATAAATTATTAAACAACGAAATATAAATACATACACATATACATACATACAAATATAAAGAATATAAATATAAATATATACATATATATCATGGATAACAAATGGAAAGATAATGGAAAGATTTTGTTTGTTTGCGCTAGAGAATTTCCCTGTTATAAATAAGTTCTATTCGACTGTAAGGGCACCGTAGTTTCTACGTCATCGAATACAAAAAAAAACACTTTTTAGCGATAGTAGACGTTTATGAGACCCACAAAACACTTATCTGCCCTTTTTAGTGACTTTTTTATTTTATTTATTTATTTATTTAACCATTTATTGTACACAAGAGTTTTACAAAACTATATGACAGAATATATCAGACACAACAGGCCAACTTATTTCTATAAAGAAATTTCTTCCAGCAGGCCTACAGCAGAGAGATCGTGACAATTAAATGCAGTTAAGACGTGCACAGTTGTAAAAAAATATAAAAATAAATAATGCTCAAATTATAAAAGCCTATACTATACATACATATATACCTACTTTAAAAACAAATACATATACTTTAGTTTCTTTTCGTAGCGACTAAAATGTAAAACCAAATAGAAGAGTGACCTTAATGTGGCTGTAAAGCTAAACTGCCAAGAGGATGTAAGGCATCCCGGTTTTTTACTTCGAAGCCTACACAAGAAGATGTCTCCTAAATCCCTACTATCGCTTCCAAGTGGAATTGTTCTTGTACTCGATGACGCAGGATTACCTACGGCACCCTCAGCCTATATGGGATAGTATGGTTTACGTCATTTACCATGTGACAACGATTACAAATACAAATACAAATACTTTATTGGTAAAGTGTTACAAGTCAATTGATAATGAATTATATTAATAATACACTTTCATAATATTTTCAAAATGTCACGAAATTATATTAAATTATATTATTATTATTACATAAAACAGTCGTTACTTATTACAATTATAACAAGAAATAAAAATAGACCGGTCTTACGGCAACAAAAATAAATTAAACTACATATTTGGGTGAAGGTTCCTTGCCCATCATGCTGCATGCATCGCTGTTTCATTGTTTGGATTTTGGAGTTTTAGATTAGGGTACAAATAAGGCTGGCATGTTCGTTTTATATAAAAGTGCTTAAATAAATGATTTATATAAATAAAAGGGGAATTGAAATTGGTCCATCCGCTCGGGAGTTACGATGGCACAGACAGACACCTAAATACACATGTTAAACTGAGTTTGTCCATCAAATTATAATGTTAGATATTAGATAATATGGGTATACGATATAACAGAATTGATAAACATCGCTCTGTTTGTATCGGGTGTTACAAACCGTATCAAATGTGGGGGTGTCAACATACCCCACTCTCATACACTGAAGGTGATAGGGAGAGTTACTAGGAAGGCTACTACTTGACGACATTGTTATGGCACTAAGTTAAATAAATAAGTAAATACGCTTGGACAAATTCACACAGCGCCATCTAGCCCCAAAGTAAGCAAAGCTTGTGTTGTGGGTGTTAGGTTAGATAACTGGTAAACTACTAATATACTTTTTTCTTTAAATACATAAGCGTACTTTATCATACAAAGTACACTCAGACCCGTAACCAAAATTGAAATTCATCATTCCATTTCTGCTCGGCTGGGAATCGAACTCGAGACCTCTGTGTTGCAGACCTGCATGTAAACTAACTGAACCACTCAGGTCGTCAATCATGTGAAGATTCACCCGATTCGATCCGAAAAAATTATGTCCGAGGTAGCAACAGTGATTTCTACAAAAGCTTACTTGTGAATATTCAAGTGAAATAAAATTTTCTGCGTTATGTACATTAGTTGAACACTAACCGATGGAGGACGATTCTTGTGCAGTTACATCTCAAATTCGACATTTTCTCTAACTAAAAGCCTGGTATAAAACGTCACTGAAATTGATCTTCGAAAATATTAGACTGTCAAAGATAGTTGAGAAATAATTTTTTGACTGCAATAGACATTTCAATGTCATTATTAATGGTGATAAGTGACTGGCAAAAATGTCGAATTTGAGATGTCACAGCACGAGAATCAGGCCCCAGAGATGCGGGGACGATCACGCTTTTCCATGCAATGGGGGATTTTGAGACAGCTACTTTAAAAGCTAAAAATTGGAGTTCGGCGCGCCTCACTAGATGGCGCTGCTCAGACTCTATTCTCAAGTATTGAATTTGGTAACCAAAGTTACACGGAAAGGTGTTTCGTGAAAATATACTTGGTTTTAGTACCTTTTCTGAGAAGAAAGCGCAAAATATCTACATTTTTGTACATCTAACTGTCTCGTATTGATTTATTTCTGAGAATCGTGTCTAATCAACGCCATCTATTACAATTATTTGAACTGTTTTTTTCTTTTTAAATTAAATTAAATTAAATATCATTTATTTCAAGTTTCACAGACTCATATTACCATTACATTTCATTAATAATTATAGTTCACAATAATAAATACATTCATCTTCAGAACCACAACGTCACTTCAGAATTAAACTTCATTCATTTCATTTTTAATCGGCTCTTTTAACCTGCTATAAAATTATGTCTCAATTTCTGTAAAGGTTGCCTGGAAGAGATCGCTTGTAGCGATATAGCCGCATTTGCTCATATGTGTTACTTGTTATTGTAAGTGATTGGTATTGTGATATTTTATGAGCAATAAAGCGTTACTCTATCTATCTATCTCTTGGAAAATCTCCTGTTATTATTACAGTCGTCAGTTAAGCGGTTTCTTTCACAAGTACCGACTTTGTGGGGTTGAGGCTAAGCCGATAACCGTGTTGGCTCTTGCGTCACGACTCTCCAAAGAAGGATTAGTAATACTCGTGTGGAATGACAAATATGAGATTTTAGCAGACTGTATAGCTACATTATGGTTTGGGGAAACAGAATTTACGTATTGCTACGGATTAGAGCTATACAGAGCGTCAGTGGCCTAGTGGTTAAGAGGTACCGAGGTACCGGGTTAGCATTCCAGTGCCATGGCCCAATGCCTCTTTTCTGGGTTATGAACATTTCTATGTTCTCACGTTGAGGAAAAAGACCGTGATGAAACCTGCACATTCAGGCGACTAAATATGTAACCATGATCCAGACAGGTTCCCTTGTTAACAGGGTCCTGTCAGAGTCAAATCTTGAATGGACCCGGGGCCCTAGTGCGCGAGAGCACAACCGCCAAGATGATAATTTTTTAAAGTAAAAAAATAACTAATTAGTTTAGCAGTACGTACACGTCTAACAAGAGTAAAAAATTAACTAGGTTAGGAACAATCTAAACTTTGTTTTGCGGACAAGTCTTTTGTGTAAGTTCTGTAAGTAGTGGTCGGGAAAGTAGGATTTTAGAAAAAGAAATATCATAATTTTGGAAGTTAGAGGTATTAAGTTGGAGTCTAACAAGACTTCAAAGAATCGTTCTAAGTATTTTATACAAAACTTAACCTAATATTTGTAGCCCTACACTTTCATTGCACATGTTATCGGGTTATCACGGTCGAAATATCGAGGTAAAAACAATTCTAACTGTAGTAATAAACACGTAGGCTAATTACGTAATTCTGTTGCTTACAATTCTCCGATTGCAATTATTGAAATTGTTACTTTTGAGATTACGGATTATCGCTTTCATGGATTTAGTTGCTAACAATGGTTCATTGCAATAAACTGAAACTATATATGTAATATATCGCAAAAATACCAATTTCAATCATTGAAATCAGTAAATTGTTAGCAATAGAGTTACGTTATTAGCCTTCATAACTTATTACGTATTAGCCTAGCTAACATGTGCGATGAAAGTGTAGAAAATAACTACAAGTCTTAAAACCTATATTTGTAACCTTCTCACCCCAAACTATTAATCATGTGCCAATAAACTACCGCACTATAGAACTAACTATAGAACTAGACTTGGGCGTATAGAACCCAGTGATCTAGTCAATCGATACCAGCGCAGTGCGATCCCCACACCCGGTCTGGCGAAATTAACTGCAAACTTTGAAGTTTCCGAGGACAAGTCCGCCGCAAACTGGAAACTTTAAATTGAAAAGATGGTTTAAGTGTAAACCATGCTTACAACTTTACAAGCTCTAAATGCTTAGTGAAAGATAGCTTTAGCTTGTGACATGGAAAATGTCAATTCGTGGCCTTTTTTTCTTCACTTTACGTCACAATTGTAAAATGGAAATAGTACCTACTTGATTACTGTATGTCCGAAATGGGCAAGCTGTTGAGACTCAGAATTTGACATGTAACAACTTACTGTAAACAGTTCAAGAATATAAATTTATTCTATTCTATTCTATTAAGCTAGAGCGCAGTCGTAATTGTAAGACCTAGAGTTTTGATGCTACTCAGTGACTAATGAGCTAACACTCCAGCTGACTGAAAGCGTACCCTGTACGAAGTGGTACACTTCCCATATTCATATTCTGTTATACTCTTTTAATGTACCGTAGACCAATATAATAAATAAATATGTTGAACAAATTCACACAGCGCCAAAGAAAGCAAAGCTTGTGTTATATATTTATTGTAAAGGGTTGCCAACTGAGTCAGCAATGTTACATGGTAAACATTGTTTACATAGATACTGTATACATAGGCTTTAGATATTTGATAAACTACCTACAGGCTGTCCCGTAAGTCGACGTCAAGCCGGAATCGGGTGATAGTCCAAATCATAATAGTTACTAGAAAAATAAAAAATAAAATCTAAGTCTTGAATTTTTTAAATTATAGGCATTTCTTTTTTTTTCGAGAAAATGTACACCCTGTGATGGCTTTTTAACTCCTGTTGCTACAAATCTTAACATTTTTTCAATTTTATTTTTCTTATGTAATCCCGAATAGTGCTAATTTAACCTATTACTTAGAATTCCAAGTCAACTGCTCCAGCTTGGAAGAAAGTGTCACATTATGCCGTACAATGAATAGACAATTAATATTTCGTCCAACTTTAACGGACCGTACTGAAAAAAAAGAACTACGCCAGGTTGGCAAGTAGCACTAAAAGTTGACGCATTTAATAAGGATTTTAAAATGGTATAATACTTGCTACATTATTTCTTTGATTACGGGGAAAAAAAAATTCCTTCAAGAAACCCAGTTTCGAAAATTTTTTCTTTACCTACTAAAAATTATTCTAGTGCGTTCAAAGCTTGCCTAAGACCGAGTGAGACGGAGAGTCATTCATGAAATGTGAGTGAAACAGGTAGTGATGCTTTCAAGTCAGAGATGCTAACTTTTTGTTAAATTTAGGACAAATTTTCCTTAAGTTTAAAATTAAACACCAATTAGATGCAAAGATTTATTATTAACAAAATATGTTCAAACTGCCTTCCTTCAACTGCAATACAAGCTCGACATCTTCTTAAAAAAGATCGGATTATCACACGGGCAAATATTCCGTTGTTGACAAATTCAGCTGCTTCTGTAATTCTTTGCCGAAGCTCAGCTACATTTTCGATTGGCTTAAAATAAACTTTCTCTTTCACTGCTCCCCAGTAAAAAAAATCTAATGGATTTAAGTCCGGTGAACGGGCTGGCCACGAGATCGTACCAGACCGCCCTATCCATCTGCCCGGATATTCTTCATTGAGAAATGCTCTAACTGAGCGGGCATAGTGCGCTGGGCAGCCATCTTGTTGATACCACATCTCTCTGTAAATACTGAGTGAACCTCTAAAAACTAGGTAAACTGTTTTGTAAAAAATCTAAATAAACTTCAGCAGTCAAGATCTCTGGCAACTCAAAAGGTCCTATGACTCTTCCATTTAAAATTCCGGTCCACATGTTTATTTTAAAACGATACTGAGATCTATCTTGTCTCATTAAATTCGGATTCTCTACGTGCCACTCGTGTAAGTTGTGTAGGTTCATGTAACCGTCTTTTTTAAATGTCGATTCATCCGACCACAAAATTTTCTCTAAGAATCGCGGATCTTCCCGGTGTCTTTGTAGCATCGTTTGACAAAACGCAACCCGAACTTGACAATCCTGAGGATGCAGGGTTTGTACTCGCTGTACATGGTATGGGTGGAGCTCATGTTTTTGTAAAATTCGGTGAGCTATAGTTTTGGGCACTCCTGTGCTTTGCTGGATTGCACGTACCGAAATACTTGGATCTTCTTCAACTGCTTGAAGTACTACGTCCTCGTAAGGCAAGGAACTTCTTCCTTCACCATGTGGTCGGTTTGGAAGTATGCCTTCTGTGAAGAGTAGACGGTGCACATTTGTAAAAACTCGGTGATCTGGATAACGATCAGCATTTGGGTACCTCTCGCGATACAGTCTAGCCGCAGCACTAGCATTCCCTCTGCATTCGCCATAAATAAAGTGCATGTTGGCATATTCCTAAGTGGTGTACACAGGCATGGTGGCACTACACAATCACACGATAGTCCAGGAGAAAGCAAAGGTCGTTGTAAAGAGATCGAAACTGTCCAAATCACAAGCAAACAAACAAGTCCAATAAACGAAGCAAAAAGTCGAAAGTACGAAATAACACGAACGAATACGGAAAGATGCGTAGTAAACGAAGGAGCGTAACGTACTGATCTGTATTGCGTGTGCCAATATTAAAAAAGTGGCGTCACTATCTATCTCGCTCACACTTCATAAAATGACTTTCTCTGTATCTGACTCATTAGCGTCACTATCTGTCTCACTCACCCATTAGAATATTTGACTCGAAAGCGTTTCTACCTGTCTCACTCACACTTTATGAATGACTCTCCGTCTCACTCGGTCTTAGGCAAGCTTTGAACGCACTAGAATAATTTTTAGTAGGTAATGAAAAATTTTTCGAAACTGGGTTTCTTGAAGGAATTTTTTTCCCTCGTAATCAAAGAAATAATGTAGCAAGTATTATACCATTTTAGAATCCTTATTAAATGCGTCAACTTTTCGTGCTACTTGCCAACCTGGCGTAGTACTTTTTTTTTTCAGTACAGTCCGTTAAAGTTGGACGAAATATTAATTGTCTATTCATTGTACGGCATAATGTGACACTTCCTTCCAAGCTGGAGCAGTTGACTTAGAATTCTAAGTAATTGGTTAGATTAGCACTATTCGGAATTACATAAGAAAAATAAAATTGTAAAAAAGTTTAGATTTGTAGCAACAGGAGCTAAAAAACCATCACAGGGTGTACATTTTCTCGAAAAAAAAGAAATGCCTATAATTTAAAAAATTCAAGACTTAGATTTTATTTTTTATTTTTCTAGTAACTATTATGATTTGGACTATCACCCGATTCCGGCTTGACGTCGACTTACGGGACACCCTGTATATACTTTTTTTTTCATTAAATATATACTTCTTATTTATAACAGAAACAAAAATTCATCATTTCAATTTCTACTCGGCCGGGAACGAACCCGAAACCTCTGCGTGTCAGACCGCCATATTAACCAACTGAACCACTCAGCTCATTATTTAATGATTATATGTTATATACCTACATCCCTACTCCCTGGCAATGTAGAAACGATTGTACAGACATTACTCCCTGGCAGCATAGAAAAGATCAGCGATTCATACCCAATAAAACATTCCCGACAGAACCGTAAGGAAACCTCTATCCGCACGTAATACAGTTGTTATAAATTACTTATTACCGCGGAGCCTCTAACAAATAGGTTGGTGTAACGCAAGGAAGCGCCGGCCCAGTATTTTTATGGGAATTGGGGCCCTGATAAGATACGCTATCCGACGATGCTCTGCCCTATTTCAGATAAATTACTGGCGAATAAATCGGTGACACAGTCCGCTGTAGTCGGCTGTAGTCGGATTTGTAAAAAGTGTACATTTACTTTTGTTTTTTTATTTTTTTTTACAACAGTTCCTATTCCTACCTTACGTCTAGACCTTCTAGTGAATACACGCGAGGATTCGAAAGAACGTTTCTCGCTCGTACGATTCGGATGTAGAATGAGAGCCAGTGTTTATTTGGACTATAACATAGAAATGTTCAAAAGGTATATAAGACGTCTACTTAAAGGCTGGCAACGCATTGGTAGCGCCCCTGGTGTTGCTGATATCCACAGGCGGCGGACCACTTTCCAACAGGTGTCCTGCTTGCCTGTTTGTGTGCCGTAATACATAAAAAAAAAAACATAAAAAAGGAACGGTCTTTGAACTTACTGGCAACCTGGTAAAATGAATAAAATATACCTACCTACCAATATTGCGCAAGCTACTGCTCCAAAACTTTGTTCACCGCAAAACAGCGTGTTTAGCTAAGCAGATTCACTCTTCTAATTAATGTTGATAATTAAACATATGTACACTTGGCGTGAAGTACCCATTGCCAGTGGGTTGATTATCAAATTCAATCGTTTTCGTGTCGCAACTTTTCGTTATAACTTTCGTGTAAATCGGTTAGTCCAAGATTTCGTCGATAGTTCCCATGTTACAGAGTGACAGAGATAATGAATCGGTAGAGGCAATCCTATACGAAAAATAACAATCACCATCATCATCTGAACCCCAGGATGTCCACAGCTGAACAATATGAGGCTTATATAAATCTTGTTGCAAAAAATCTGGCACATGGACAGTTTTCATACAATTGAGCTTGGATTTCCCCCTGGCCCTGGGAAATTTCAGGGTGCAATCTAATTATGCACATATAGAGCATAGATGGAGGGGGTCTGTCGTTCCCAGGGGGAGACCCAAGATCTCCAAATTGTCTTGATTGTATGAAAATTGCGTGTGCCTAAAAGGTAACGAAAGTAAAATATGTTTGTTACACTTACTTCCAAGGCACGAAAAGTACAAAACATTCAAGACAAAACATGAAAAGAGATAAACAAATAGTTTATAACAAATATACAGTGTCATAAGCCGTGCCATTGAGAAATGCAATGGGTCGCACTCAGCATAATGCCACGGCACGCAGTGGCGCTGGTTTTCAGTGCGCCCCATTGTGATGTACGGACAAGTGTGCCACAATTACAATAATAGAAAAATACATAAGCTTTGTTTAAGAAAATAGGTATTGTGTGTGTGTAACTAAAGTGTAACTACCTATATCTTTTTTACTTCATGCCTAGTTTAGCCCGGTAAGCATAATATGTTATTTTATTGACAAAATAGTTTGTATGAAATAGATTGTTGTTGGCAACGAATAATATACTCGTTTAGGACTAATGTAAGCGCATTCTTCTTGCTTTTCTTTTATCTTTTTATGTACATACGCAATTATTTCATCTTGTATTCTGTTGTCATATGATTGCAGTGCAGTTTTAATTTCTTTTCTTTTTTAATTTTGTTGTTACTAACGTATATTCCATAGATATAAAAAATGGTGGTTGGAGTATACAAATATCCATTTGCCATAATGAGTATTCAGTACCTACTCTGTGTGGTGTCCAGTGGTGGGAGCGGGACAGGCGTGCCGTAATAAATGTAACTCATGTAATTGATGTAACATTAAAATACAAATAAATAATAATAGAGAAGGAAAACGACTGACTTACACAATAGCACCACTGGAAGGGTCGAAACTCCAAACGTTGCCCAGTCTCATTAGCAAAGCTAGGTAAAACGCTCTCTGGAATGGTTTCCTTCTCCCTCATACTTAAGGTAATGCCATCGTGAAAGAGTGAGAGAGCATGAAACATTATATTCTAACCTAGCACGTAACCGAGTTTTTATGGTGGTGTATTGAATAGTAGATGAACACTATAAAGCACTAATACTTTGAGTACTGAAGTGCCTTTTTATTGTCTTAATCTATAAGTAAAGTGTCAAACACTAACTTAATGACCCATTGACAGCGTCGCTGTTGTTGTAGTTGACATGACATTTCAAAATGGCGACACTTGGTTCCAGCTTTGGCCACCGGTAGGCTAATAACGTAGCGCTGTTGCCAACAATTATCTGATTTCAAGGATTGAAGTTGTTTCTTTTGGGATTCCGTGAGATCAATTTCATAGCTTCAGTTGCTGACAAAGCTCCATTGCAATAAACTGAAACTATTGAGTCAATGATTCATAATCGCAAAAATAACAATTTCAATCATTGAAGTCAGAGTATTGTTTGCAACAGAGTTACGTAATTAGGCCACAGGTCATATAAGTTGGTGGCTCTGTAACCTGCTTGAGGGTAAGCGGGGTAAGGGTAAATCTTATGAAGTTTATAATGCCAGAGGTTTTATTCGCCGACTCGGTAAAACCTTTTCAACCCCTTCTTGACTCTAAGCTGTAATTTCTAGCTAGATTCGCGTCACACACTCGTGCAGGTACGAGTGAGCACCACTGTAGGTGTTTTACTTACGTATTGCGGTTAAAATTCTCATAGGAGTTGGACATAAAAGGCATGCAATTTAAAAGAAAGAAAGAAAGAAAACATTTATTGCAGTAGACACCACGACACGATAATTAGGTACAACAACATAAAAACAATGAACTAAGCATACCAACATAAAATACAAATAATGATATTTGAAAATAAAAATATAAAATAAAATAGATATAATAATTATTATAATAGGAATTTAGGTTGGGATGTCCTTAGTGACCTTGCTAATAGAAAAAAAAACCGTTTAATGTTTAACATTACTATAATTTAATACTCTCATTGAAACCCGAGATACTGATTCAATTATTACATTAAATATTTTCTTTGTTTTATCTTACCATGTCTTGCTCCTGAAATTTCCCCACTATTTCTTAATACGTGTATCTTCTACTTTTGAACGTCCTAACCTAGTCATTGATAACTTAATTTAGCAGTTACATAAACTTGCACCTAATTCTTGAACGCATTTAAACTGATATTTAAACAAAAAACGTTAAAACTTCATTTTGAAACGTATTTAAGAATTTGGTGCAAGCGGGGCTAAGTTAATTTAACTACCTATAAACCATCTATAACCTTACTTCGTACCTATAATATGAATATGTATAATTTCAAATTCTCATAGCGAATAGCGGCAGCGTTTGGCAAACAGCAACCCATTATTACGCTAAATGCCATTATCTGGCCATTCGCCAACAAAAGCATACACGGCGGCCGCTTTTAGGTCACTGGGACGTATGGGTAATGTACGTTGGTATGCCTACTTACCTTGTGGGTGGGTAATATTTTTGTTCTCATTGTATTACCTATTTGTGGCACAATGTTACAAAATGGGAAAGAAATTCCCTGTATGTTACACTGTAGGTGTAATGTAACTTAAGGGCATACTATGTTTTTTGTAGTGAACCGTACATGCCTGAGCCGCCTCATCATCATCAGGGCTTAGGGCCTCTCCCACGAAAGGGGAGGTTATTGCCATAATCTCCACGCTTGGCAGGCGGGTTGGAGATCGCAGTGTTTAAATATAATAATGGAAAATGCTGCTGCCCATTTTCCAGACTACGGAGACTCTTGATCTTTTGCCTCGAAAACATTAGTCGCCTTGTACGACACCCATGAGTGTAAGGGGTTGGTGCTATTCTACTCTGCCGGACACCACAAGGCCAATTAGATACTTACTACTACTACTACGGCCAATTAGATACTGCGCCGCCTATTAGAAACTTATTGATTACCAGTGGACCCGGTGCGACGTTCGCGTACATCTACTTTACCCCTACCTAACCTTATTTTCTTGCTTATAAACCTTCCTCTTGAATCCCTCTATCTATTGTTGAAAACTGCATTAAAATCCGTTGCGTAGTTTAAAAGATGGCGGGAAGCGAATTTCTTTTATACTATGTATGAAGAAGATGTAATGCTGCGGGTAGCGTAATACTGCTTATAATTTTATACAATGGCCAACCAACACTATTTTGAACCACCAACGCAAATGAGGTATGTTGAAAGCTTATCGTGTGTATTTGTGGCTCTGTGTATGTGTGTGTCTGTCTCGTACCTGCATCGTAGCTCCTGAATGGATACAGCTACACCGATTTCGATGCGCGGTCCTGATACACCTCTTTTGCCTCTTCCACATTCATACATATTCTCATACATTTCCGCCTTACACATTTATATCAGAAGAAGTATTCAGTAATTGTCATAAAGAAAGTGAAGTTTAAGTAAACAATCCTCTCTACAGTACTATTTTGTAGCAAGCACCAATATTCAAAGAATAATTTCGAGAATATTCTTAAAGTCACTCGTGAGTTAGCATTTTTCTGGAACAAGTTAGCGCCATACTTAGCTTATTAAACGTGCCTCCCGGCCTGTCACGTAAGCCAAGAACATTTACTTCGGTAGGGTTGGTAATGTTTTCAAAATGGCGTCTTTACTATTCTAGACTCTGGATATTTTTAAGGTACAGCGTCAGCACGTGCGAGTGATACCGTTGATAGGAGGTCTGTCACAAAAAGGTTCTATTCCCGGCCGAGGAGAAATTGAAATGATGCATTTTTATTTCTGTTACTGGTCTGGATGTTATATGTATAATAAGTATATATTTAAAAGTACATAAGTCACGTCCAGTTTCTTAAACGCTTGTCAATGTTAATCATCAATTAAAACTCTTTCTGTCTCTGGTTACAACTCACTCAAGGATGGCGAATTTTAATTGATGGTTAAAAATAGATTAACGTACGTAAAACTGGCCGTAAGTCTATCAGTTGTCTAGCACCCATAACACAAGCTTTTCTTACTTTAGGTTACGTTAGTACAGATATTCTGTGATTTGGGACTGGATGGTGCTGTGTGAATTGTCCAAACATATAGGGATATATTTAAATTTACTTAGATGACAATTGATGGCATTACCCAGTCTTTTCTACTACAAGAGGCATTGGTCACCACAAAAGCTATTAGTAAACCCACGCATTGTAGATTTCTTCTGATAACCTGTTCAATTATGTCCAATTTGATTTAAAAGGACGACCAGTCAGCTTTTCCGCTGACAAATTCAGCAATGCAAGTAATTTCATATTGAAAATCGTGCACGTGTTTGCCCAGTTTCTTTAGTAAATGATCACATATAATTTACCAGTAAAATAATTAAGGACCTACCGTCATGGAAATTCCAAACCTTGTTTAAAAACGTACCTACTCTAAGCAGAAAATATTATGTTACCTAAAGTAAATGTATTATACAACACATCATTAAAGTTCATTTGAATCGGGATTTCTATATTCGGGCTTAAATAAATTTTATTCGTATTTTTAAGTTCCCTTCGCATAGCATTCTTTACCTGATTTAACCCAATTTAAACCAATATTTTCTGACCTATTTGAACTATACGGATACGGCTTAGGCTTGTAAAATAATTGGCTTTCTTATTACTACACTAATTTGTTAGGTTTTCTATTTGTTTTCGGTTATTTTCTCTAATTTTGTATATGCTTGTTCTTTCATCCGTATAGACTTTTGTTCTTTTGGATACGTGGAAAATAGGTGTCTACTGAGTCGGATGCGAGAGCCAACGGCTTACGACGCGAGGATGCTGAAGACCGGGCAAAGTGGAGGAGAGAGCAGAATAGCCGACCCTGGCAGAAGCCAGGGGAACCACTTGTAGGAGGATGATGATGATAGACTTTAATTATTTATTTATTTAAACTTTATGCACAAAATTGTACAATGGCGGACTGCTAAAACAACCTTTTCTACCAGTCAACCAAGAGAAATTAAGTTTAAAAAAGGAGGCGGTGCAAGAGAAGTTACAAGACAAAATGGAGGAGGGGAACCATTATTCCACTTCTACTCTTCTATTCTGTCCCTGACAAAGTGTTTTCTGTTGTGTAAACCCGCCTACAAAACTTGGATTATTGCAAACTCCTTCATATTATGCTGCTAAGTTCAGCAGTGGGTTTTATAGCATGCTGATGTGTGATAAAATCTACGTGAAATGTCTGGTAGGTGGTCAGAAATTTGTTGAAAAATTTCTGAAACTTTTCACGAGGCACCCGTTGTCAACCCTACAAACACAATGATAGCAAGATATTGACTTTCTGTTTCGCTCGCACGTGAGCGTTGCAATATAATGGAGAGAGACGGGAGACAATATGTTCCTATGTCCCTGGAGTCCCCTAAAATATAACCGTTTCCGACTGACGTGTGCGTAATTTAATTAATTAGGAGAATTCCGTACCGGTGTCCCGCGTTCCGACGCGGCAACTTAAATTATGTCATGGGTGGGCCGGTAACAGAAAAGTTTGAAAAGGGAAAAAAATTCAAAAAGTATGTCTTTTTTCCAAATACCTAACATGAGAAATGACGACCTGAGTGGTTCAGTTCACCATCACAGCCCATTACAGTCCACTGCAGGACTAAGGGCCTCTCCCAAGAAAGGGGAGGTTATTGCCATAATCTCCACGCTTGGCAGGCGGGTTAAAGAACGCAGTGTTATAAATTTAACAATGGAAAACGCTGCTGCCCATTTCCCAGCCTACGGAGACTCTTAGATATTTTGCCTCGAAAAGATTAGTCGCCTTGTACGACCCCCACGAGTGTAAGGGGTTGGTGCTATTCTACTCTGCCGGACACCACACGGCCAACGGTGGTTCAGTTGCCGAGCAGAAATTGGAAATGATTAATTTTAATTTCTGTTACGGGTTGGGTGTCGTATGTATAAAATTATTAGTAGTTTATCAGATATCTAACACCCATAACACACGCTTTTCTTACTTTGGGGCTAGATAGCGCTGTTATTTTTATTTGTTAATTTTCTCAAAAATAAATTGAACTTTGTTATATACTCAAACCTTTTATTACTCAAAATGTGTTTACGACCCCTAATTTAATTGCCTTCGCTCGTAGTGACCGTTTTCCTAACTAGGTCTCGGTCTAATTTTAACTAGTTTGTCAAAAACAACAGGAAACCCGGTCCTTCATAATTTATGTAGGTTGGTTATTAGTACGTTGGAAGCTACGATGAAACTATTTTTCGTTAATTATTGAGGGATCGATTTTGGTCGAAGCTACTCCATTCTATTGTGAGGATTTGTGAGTGACAAACTAACAGACAGAGGGCTTAGTGTGAGTTTCGCTTCGATTTTACTTTACTATCGCGTTTGCGTTTACGAGAAAATTAGTATGAAGAAATGTATAGCGCCGTCTAGTGGTACGTAAATGAAGTTTTTTTCTTCATACTGATTTCGACGAAAACGCAAACGCGATAGTAAAGTAAAATCGAAGCGAAACTCACACTAAGCCCTCAGTCCATCTGATAACACATATCGGTCAAATCGGGTTTCTCAAAACCGTGGTGTGACAAAGAGTGTACGACACAAACATTGAAAATGATTTAAGTGACAATTACGCGAAAACGTTCTATACTTAAATACGATTTTAACCCCTGACGAAAAAAGAGGGGTGTCGTAAGTTTGGCGGGTGTAATGTTTATCTAAGGCTGTGTTCTGTGGCTCAGTGTATGGGTGTGTCTGTCTGTGGCATCGCTCCCGAATCGATGGACCGATGTCGATATGGTTTCTTTATTTCAAAGCCAGTTTAATCGAAATGGTTCGTAGCTTTGTTTCATTAAAATCGGCTCCATAGTTTAGGAAATATTGAAGGTATAATCTAGGGTTACCCGACGTTTTTCGGTTAGGACTTAGGTTAGGTATTCGGAATCCACTTCAACTCAATTCCCACCTTGGCCAGCCACACCTCCGCTAATCTTCAATTCCTCGCTACCACGCCTAGCAAAAACTCGAGTGACAATTTTAATCGAATACAAATAGAGAACAAAGCAGGCATCCAGTAAACAAACCCCTGCCAGCAACGCTAATTAAAAACGCGTCGTGCCATGATGCCTTCACAATGCACAATACGTGGCGCCTCGCAGACTCTTTTGTGCGAATGGGAATGACTTGAGACGCGCTGGAAATGACGGCAGAAGCGGCAGAGACTGCAGACAAGTCGTGTAGGTATGTGGGTATGTGTTGAGAGCTGTTACCTAATACCTAATACCGAGCTGTAATTGAACGACAATTTCCTTCGAGGCGACCGTGGAAACAATTGCATCAAAGTTGTAACCTGTTGTGGCGTCGGGAGACGAATGTTACAAGCATATTATTATTAGGTATTTTTTTCTCCCAAAAAAGTTTAAAAGACATTTAAAATATCAAATAGTTAAATTGTAAGTATGTAACGTCATGCCCGGGGGTAGTCAGAGAACGTTTCACTTGCTACGTACGTTCCTGGTACCAGCTGGATGCGGAAGGCACAGGACCGGCCTTCGTGGAGATCTCAAGAGGAGGCCTATGCCCAGCAGTGGGCGTCTTTCGGCTGATATGATGATGATGATGATTTATTAAGGAAAACA
The DNA here is from genome assembly GCA_907269095.1 of Blastobasis adustella. NCBI lineage: Eukaryota > Metazoa > Arthropoda > Insecta > Lepidoptera > Blastobasidae > Blastobasis > Blastobasis adustella. The sequence continues at coordinate 17,545,446 of OU026124.1, forward strand.
ATTCCAGAATATACAATAATTTTAAGGACATTCATTTGTGTTTATCGCCAAACAGATCGCTCGCAGTGACGCATATACTCACGCAGTAGTTTATTCAGAGGATGGCTTTTTCAATGTACCCAGACTTAATGGAGATTCATTACCGCTAAACTTTTGGTCAACTGCTGTAAAATTAAAATCAGATATGTGTCAGACAAATGATGAATACTAAGTGTTGCAATAATGTCCCATTAGTGAGAACCTTTGGTTAAAGAAAAGAAAATTCAAATAATACCTGTCAGTAATGTTATAGCAAAATCATTTTTACGAGTTTTGCCATCAGCTATTTGTAAATTCATTTAAGGCGTTATGGCAATGAATCCTTGTCTTCCTTATGCCTTTTGCACTTATAAGTTTCCTTACTTAAAAAGGTAATAGACCTTGCAGTGCAAACCCTATTATAGGTACGAAGATATTTGTTCTGTAAACGGCATCTTCGCTAACCCATTTTAGGAAATTTTAGGTACGTGAATTTTCCATAATGGGTTGGCGAGGATTTCTAAACAAATTAGGACACGGCGTGTACATACATCCACTCTATTTTATCAATAAAAGTGTTGTTTTTGGTGGAGACTGTATGGGACTTTCGTGGTTATTCACTACACTTTCATTGCGCATGTTATCGGGTTTAATATCGAGGTAAAAATCATACTAACCGTGGCAATAAACCCGACAACATGTACGATTAAAGAGACCGTATGGTGCCCGGAAGGGTAATATTGCACCAACCACTTCCCCTGGCAACTAATACTTATCTTCGAGGCTGACCTCAGCACCTCCATTTACTAGAAAAAGAGCGCCAGCGTTTTCTTTCATGATTTTAATCACTGTTGGGGATTACCCCCTATCAGGGGCCAACCTGAAGATTATAACAACAACCGCTTCCAATCTTGAGGGTTATGTATGTCTAGCAGTTCCGTATTTTTTATGTCATACGCTAGATAAACAAGCAGGCGGGTCTCGTGATGGAACGTGGCACGCTTGATGGATAAGTTGATTTGGATACTTCGGATTCATGGTCACAACATATTGTCACACTGATGTGACTAACAGGAATTTGTTTAACTCTAGTCACCCTGTTGCGAGCAATAGATTGGGTAAAAGAAACTGTAGTCACCCTGATCGATGGATTAGGTAAAAGAAATATCGGGCCTATAGCATCCCATTTGAAGCCTTTTCTGTAACTATGTATACCCATATAGTTTCATGGTACGTCGTTCTAAGGCTGCGTCGTCTGCCCACGCCATTTCCGCTGCAACGGGTTAACAAAAGGCGACGCTTTATTGTGGCGAAAGCTTATTTTATACCAATTTGTGAACGAAGTGCTCAGACGTAGAGTATATTATGTATAGTTGTATTTACCTAGTATTATGTATAGTTCGTATTAATCTATCCTAATATAAAACAGTACTATTTGCATAAAGCTATACTATTACAAAACTGGGAAAAGCTGTGGGAAGCTATTTGAGAAAAATAGTCGGGATAGGATTGTGGGACGTAACTTTGTTTAATATTTTTTTTACCAATTATTTACACGCCACACGCAAAAAGTGCTGGACAGATTTTGATTCGGTTTTGATAGTTTGGTAGCTTGAAGTCCAGGGTACAATTTGTACCCTTTTGTGTATCTGTATATAGCCATGTATATACAGATATTATTAAAACAACTCACACGTACGTAGTTCCAAGGCTTCGCGTCGTCGATCTGCGTCGGAGCTTCCGTGATGCCCACGCCATTTCCGCTGCAACGGGCTAACAAAAGGAAACGCTTTATTGTTGCGAAAGCTTATTTTATACCAGTTTGTGGACGAAGTTATTTAGACGTAGAGTTGTCTATATTTCGTAGGGGATGTGTGTCTGTTTGTACTAATCTGTCTATTAGTATTATAAAACTGTAAAAAGTAGTGTCTGTACATTGAAGATATTTCAGAAAAAATGAATCTGGGACGAAACGATGCCCAAAAATATTCTTTTTTGTCTGTCTTTTCGTGCATCACGCAAAAACATCTGAACGCATTTTGATTCAGTTTTGACAGTTTGGTAGCTTTTAAGTATAGGGTATAATCTAAGCGATGTTTTATCTAATTCTAGTAGACAGAGATACAAGTGTGACCTCGTCGTAGTACTAGCATTCATATATTACGGAGGTCAAATGGTAATGCGGGCAAAAGCTAAGCTGTCATAAAAACTAATTTCACGCGGACGAAGTCACGGGCAAAAGCTAGTTATGTATAAAAAAATATTTTGTATTGTATAAAACAAGTCATCAACTTCAACAACAGATTTCATATTGAACACAAACTATGAACTATTAATTATGAACTATTAATATTTTTAAATATTTGTACAAATACCAGGATACCACTGACTATAAAATACAATAACAAACGCGAGTTTGGTCTAAATACTCTTGCCAATCTGTGATATCAGTACCTAGTATCGTGTTACTGTGGACACACTGTCCATTATCATATCTGTTACTCGACTGGTATGCCCATTGGATAGCCATTAGTACCTAAGGCTGCGAATAATAATAATCATCATCTTGGCGTTAATGTCCCGGTTGTGCTCTCGAGAACGAGGGCCCGGGGTCCGCCTTGACCATGATCTAGGATTTGGCAGGTCAGGCAATTACAGTGGAGCGGCTGTAATTGCGACCCAGCTACCAGGGGAACCTAAGGCTGCGAATACACTACCCTAATTCATTCACCTAGATAAAGGAGGCTCCACATGTCATGTCCGTTACGGGCAGTGTTGCCAGTGGCCGATATACAAAAGTAATACAAAGCAACTTAAAAGGCCAGCCTTTACGGCAGCATTTCTAATACCGTGGACGTGGGACAATTTTTTTATCTGTAACTTTGTTTTACTTAATTTATTTAATTAGTTATAAATTTGTAATTAGTAGTTGTTATCTTTCATTGTTTTAATTCTTTCAATTCTTATCATTGTTTTAATCTGTTTTAATGTTTAATAAATTTTACTCAAAAATTTAAAATAAGATAATGTTACTTTTCCCGTGAAAATATTACTTTTTGAGCTGCTTTGTGTTACTTTTAAATATCGCGGCCACTGGCAACACTGCCCGTAACGGACATGCCAACATATGGAGCCTTCTTTCTCTAGGTGCCTGAATTAGGGTGCGTGTAATCGCAGCTACATCATAAGACCATCTAGCCCTACACTAAGCTATTCGTGCAAAATGAATTGATAATAGTGGAATACCGGGTCGATTACACTATTATTATATTTATACTCCCTTTATCTATTTCTTTGCGTCTGAGTCTTAGCCCCGTTTGCCCCAAATTATGTAACACATTTAAGCATAACATTTAACATTTGTATGAAGTTTGTAGTTTAAGTATTAGCTGAAACGCGTTTAAGAATTTGGTACAAGCCACCCTCAAGTTTCAGAAAGATTCCTCCTACTACTATTTAACGTTAGCCATATTTTCCAATATAATGCTCTCAACGTAAAACTGAACCGTTGTTACCGTTCTTTAAAGTCTGTTAAACAACAGACTGCATCAAAGTTCATGAAAGGAAACTCTTGGTAACTTTCAACACCTTCAGAGTTAGGTTTCAAAGGTGCCGTAAGTTTTCTTGTTAGCTCTCTGGCCATGTGTAACACGAGAGATCAATGGAGGTGAAAATATTGTCGGTAAACTAAACTTCTTTAATTTTATCAAAGTCTTCAGTATCAAAAGTTGTGAAAGGTGAAGTTGATCGGTACTTTACTTAGGTAACCTTATCTACTTCGATAGAAGTGAAGACGTATGTACAATGTTTTGTGATTAAATGTGATGGATGGCCAACTATCTATGAGCAAAGTTCGATGCTCAGAGGCTTAGTGTGAGTTTCGCTTCGATTTTACTTTACCATCGCGTTTTCGTTTTCGTCGAAATTAGTATGAAGAAAAAAACTTCATTTACGTACCACTAGACGGCGCTATACATTTCTTCATACTAATTTTCTCGTAAACGCAATCGCGATAGTAAAGTAAAATCGAAGCGAAGCTCACACTAGCCCTCAGATCAATAAAGGTAAAAATATTGCTGGTAAAATAAATTTACTAGTACATATAGTATTAAGTATCAGAAGTTGTGAAAAGTAGGGAAGTACATAGCGAAAAGTTGGGAAGTAGGTAAACATACTTCGTTAGAACTTAGAAGTAAATACCTACGTAATAGGTACATACTTTTAGAGCGGCTTGCACCTAGCTCTTAAGCGCATTTAAACCTGAGATAACCACAAAATTACACACAAAATGTCGTTAACCGTCATTCTTAAATGTGTTTAAGACTTTGGTGCAAGCCGGGCTTAGTGATTAAATGTAATAGATGGCCTACTATCTAAAGGCAAAGACGTTAGGTACACGCCGATAAAAGCACCTATCCGAGTCTGTAAAAATATATATCCATTAGATAGACCGTGAAGTGGGACTGGGCTGGACATGTATGCCATGCCAAACGAATTGAGGGCAAAAATATCCACGGACTGGACCCTACTAACGTAACAAGGAAGCGCGGAAGGCCTAGACGGAGATTGCGGGACGAATTGGACGCCCTTTCTAAGGATTAGCCGAGGAAAGTATCCGACCGTGAGTCGTGGAAGATTGATAGAGTGGCCTTTGCCCTGCAGTGGGACAGGAATGAATAAAAATAAATTTAGTAATAATACGAATGAAATGAATAAAAATAATTTTAGTATCAAGTCTAAGATGTCGCTACCAATCCAGCTTTCTCCATGAGGTGTGTATCGTTTTAGGTTAGACCGCTACTTTTCCAGGTGTAGTGGTATCCAGGTGTAGTGGTACGGACGGAGCCAACTTTAATTCTTGTACTGCACCCATAAAATGAACCAGAATGGGTCATGTGGTTCGGCAAAGAAAACAGCGCCAACAATATATACTCTGTACTCCGTATATATTGTATCTCAATATATACGGACAATATTACTCCGCATTAAACTCCGTCGTCTGTGCGTAATCCTGCTGAGACCGATACATTCTGATGATTAGGGCTGGACCACATAACTCTTGAAATGTAGATGAAAATAAAAAAATTTTTTGAAAGTTTTGTTTAGGTCTTATAAAATTTCTATGTCGGTCTCTATGAATGCTGGTGCTAAATATTATATAATAAGATTTCAATATTTTTCCCATTCTTGTACGGTCCCAATTTTAATTCTTATACTGCACCCATAAAATGAACCAGAATGGGTCATGTGGTTCGGCAAAGAGAACAGCGTGCAGCGCCAACAATATATACTCTGTAGTATGAAACTACTGTCTGTGTATGAACTGTCTGTCTGTCTGAGGAATTATTTGATCTGGTGCCCACAGCACAATTCCGCCATCGCACCACCCGCCGTGGGCTGGGTACTCATCCCAATTACGTGAACCCTCTAGTGGTGTCCACGCGAAGATTCGAAAGAACGTTTCTCGCTCGTACGATTCGGATGTGGAATGAGCTCCCAGCCACAGTGTTTCCTTTGGTCTATGACATGGGATCGTTCAAGAGGTATATTAGAGGTTTCCTTAGAGGCGGGCAACGCATTGGTAGCACCCCTGGTGATGCTGATGTCCATAGGCGGCGGTGACCACTTTCCATCAGGTGGCACGCATGCCTGTTTGTCTGCCGGATAAAATAAAAAAAAATAAAAAATAATAAAAAAAAATTATCTAGGTCTCAGGAGGAAAATTCAGGGGAAAATCTCAGGACTGCGTTTGTATGGAAAAACCCGGCAAAGACGTGTCGGGCTACTTGCAATGTAGGGTTCCGTAGTTGTGTGTTGATATGCATAAATATGCTTTTTGAGACTATAAACATATTTCAAAGTTACAAATGCTCCTATACAACTTGTATGAATTATTTGTTTACCAACTACTTTATAAGGTGGATGACAACTTTTTGTAACGTCTTAAAACATTCACGGTTTTAAGATTGGTTTTCTTTACTTGTGCTACATAGCATTGCTTCTTGTAAAATTTCATGATTGTAGGTCAACGTGATGTACCTTACAGGTTTTGATCGTCAAAATTTGCGGCATAAACGGAGCATTAAACAGCCTTATCTTTTGATTGCGTTGACTTATAAATTTGACCTGAATTTACAGACCTGAGTATTTGATATTAGTTTATAATAAGGGCTTTTTAAGACCATCAAAAACAAAAAAACACCATAATACCATGCCAAAGATTTTGACATAATATGTGTACCTTGCGGGGTTAACCAAGGTCTTCCGCTGGGAACCTTGACACTGGTTGAACAGTCTCGGGAGCCGATTTGCATCCCATAGCGGTTTGTGTTATGAGTTTCTTCTTTCTCTCTAACTCTTGTTCTCCTCGTCTTCCAGAGAAGGGCCGGTACCTGGGCTCGCCGTGCGAGTTCGCGTGCAGCCCGGGGCTGGCGCACGTGTACTGCGAACCGGAGACCAGCACCTGCCAGTGCGACCCGAAGCACCCAGTGCCGCTCAGCATCGCACAGGGGTGTGCTAAGCGTGAGTGACGAGTTGTAGTAGCTTATAAGTGTAATAAAACAACGTTTTATCTATACAATAGGAGCGTTTTACCTACCAATAAAACGCATATTAATTTACTTACCTTATTCGAAGCTTATAGCTAATTGAGATAGGCACTATATTTCCCGCCACATATATATCTTTCTCTTTCTTCCGTCATCTGCGTCAACACCACCTGGCAGTGGGGGTCTGGGTTATAAATGGACCTCCCACCATTATTCTCGTCATTGAGTCGAAATTAACACCAGGCAGAGATTATTCTATAAGCTTCGAATAAGGTAAGTAAATTAATATGCGTTTTATTGGTAGGTAAAACGCTCCTATTAATTCCCTTGACCGTTATTCGAAGCTTATAGCTAATTGAGACGTGTCTGTTATCGCCTGGTGGTGTTGATTGACAGTGACGCCAATGTGACATAATGTTATTCAAATTAAATGTGTAGGTAACCTCGAGCAAAAAGGGAGGAGCTTTGTATGGCTTCGATAGCTTACTTAGTTAATACCTAATGAGGGTTCGATTCCCACACAAATCTAAGTACATTTTTCTATTTCACTTGTTAAATCTGATTGCTTAGCAATGTTGTTGATATGGTACGTTTATAAAGCTTAAGTAGATATTTGAAACCATAGCAAAGATATGAATACATAGGTATTCTATACTGCCAATCCCTTAGTTCAAGGATTAGGACTTGAAACTAGATGGCGCTGGACGACTTGTTCGAGAGACAATAATAAAATTCCAATAGTGACATAGCAAAGGTAAAGCTTATTCAGTTTCATATTCAGCAACTAGATGGCGCTGGGTGACTAGTCTAGGTAAAAATAAATTATTTCATAGTGACATAGAATAAGGTTTGTTTAGTTTGAAATCAGATAGCGCTAGGTGACTGTCTGAGAAAAGGCAATGAAATTTTAGTTATTGCATAAGACTGATAATAAGAAGAAAATAATAAGAGAAGTTATTCAATAGACAATCGTTTTTATTGTCAACAAAAAAGAAACCATAGGTATGTAATGATATTAATTGTTCTTTTCGTTTGATTATTACTTTAAATTACATTGTGATTTGTAAATAATTGTTATTTACATCAAGTAAGGTATAAATAATCTGCTAATTAAAATAATGATAATCAACCAAAAACCTTATTAGTTTTTGTCAAATACAGATTTATTCTATGGGATTAAACAAGGAAGTAAGTATTGGTCTTGAGCTTTCTGGCAGTGGCATTACTTCTCGTCTGTAAAATTTTGAAAAGGTATTATTTGAGCGCCAGTTCCCTTTGGCTAGGATATCCTCCATGGGGAGGTTGTCAATCCAGTTTTTAGATGCAACAGCGGACCGAAAACTTCCAGGAGTTGCTGTTATACCAGCTTCTTTTAAAAGCGATTTAACCCACCCTGCTATTATAGTCCGAGATGCGGGTCGAGCTGTACCTCTAATATTAACAAAAAGATTATTCCTCCCAGAAGCTGTCCTTCGGCTGTGGAGTAAATGTTTTGTTTGTTTAATCCAAAACACTGGGTCCAGGTTTTTATTTTGCGCATTAGACATTAATTTCCAGCCCGATTGCCTAAAGTCGGCTGAGTCAGTCTTTGAACCAAACAGAGGCCAAAAAATTACCGAATCCTCGGTTTCTATACAGTGATTAGAGTCAACACACAATAAAGTAAGATCATGAATCCTACGCCCTGAACATAAAAGTAATAAAACGGCTGTAAGTCTTTGTATTTGAAAGATGTTTGTACCATCAATATTACATTTTTCTAGGTAAGAGGCTAACAGGTCAATGTTCCAGATAGGAGATTTATCATGGGTTGGTTTCTGCAAAGCTATAGATTTCAAAACCTGTTTAACAAGTACGTGTGAACTTATCTGCCCTGATATATTTACATTACACAGAGTTGATACTACAGACTTGTGTAATAGTATAGTATTGTAGGATAGTCCATGAATCAAGTAGAGATCAGATAAATACCTTGCAACGTCATTGCCGGTAGGGCCAGAGGAGCTGACGTTATTTTGTTTTGCCCATGCAGTCCATTTTTTCCATGCTGCATTATATGTTTTTTGTGTTGATGCACGCCAAGATGTTTTAAGAAGGTTAATTTGGTTCTCATTCCAATTATTTAAGTTTTCTGACCACCCCCACATTTCCATACTTCGAGCGTCATTTGGTGTACGTTGGGGGGTGGTAAGTTCGTTGTAACGTCTATTAGGACTTTGTCTAGGCGGCGAAGAGTGAAGGGAGCTGCAATTGCTCGGGCTTTTAGATCTGCCCGCCAGAAAACTCGGTCCCAGCGAGGGACTACCAACAGATATGTTCCTTGTGCCTGGTTCAGGTGTCTTAGAACCCTGGGAACGAGATATGGCGGTGGAAAAATCCATGCCAGACTGTACTTCCAAGTCCGGGAAAAGGCATCGTGAAACAATGCTTCGTGGTCGTTCAGGTCTAAGGACACGTAATTGAGTACTACATGTGCTCTGCTCGAGGCGAAGAGGTCCACCATGGGCGTTCCTAACTTCGAGAACACTTTTTCGGTGCCTTCGGGGAGCAGATGCCATTCCGGGGCTAACCGCAGTCTCGATAGGTGATCCGCGTGGCTGTTGTATATTCCTGGGATGTGTGATACCTTCACTTGAATAGCATATTGATCTAGGATATAATAAACCTGATATGTGAGGTCCAACAGAGCAGCGGATTTGGTGCCCCCTTCGCGGCGAAGATAAGCAACCACTGATTTGTTGTCGCTCTGAATTAATACGGTACTGTTGCTCAGGAGCTGACAGTGACCTTCCAAAACTTTTAATATCGATAACATCTCTTTTTGGTTGCAATGTAGACCTTTTTCGACGTTGGTCCAGCGTCCTGTTAGAGATAAATTGTTCAACTGCGCTCCCCATGCTACATCTGAGGCATCTGTTGTCAGAAAATGGGTTGGAGCCGGTATATGAATTGTTGATGGATTCGTATAATTCTGCAACCACCACTGGATGTTCATTTTGGCTTCGTGTGGCAACAACTGTGCTCCTTTGCGATTTATTTTGATCATTTGATTCAAAAGATTTAGTAATGCCCGATAATTGAGCCTGCCCATTGGAACTACAAGGCTGGCAAAATTGAGACGTCCGACTAAACTCTGGAGATCTTTGAGTGTAATCTTTCCGTCTCTCAGTATGGAAATCAATTTTGCCTTTAGCACTAGAGCCTTGTCGGCTGGTAACTGTTTTTTGTTTTTCCACGGATTCCACTGAATACCGAGATAAATTAAACTTTTGGTTGGTATTAGAATAGACTTCGGATAATTTATAGACCATCCTAGATCTTCTAGAATTTTTATGGCTATGTCTACGTGCACTCGGAGGCATTCTTCGTCCTGGTGAGCAATTAAAAAATCGTCTAGGTATACGATTATCCTTATACCCAATTGCCTGAGTATCTGTGCTACCCAATTTGACAGCGTGGCAAAAGTCTTGGGAGCTGTGCTCAACCCGAACGGCAGACATGTCATTTCCAGTAGCTCCTGGCGGTACATGAGACGCAGAAATCTTCTGTGGCTCGGAGCTACTGGTAAATGAAAGTAAGCTTGAGATATGTCTATTTTGCACAAATAATCTCTTGGCTGAATGAAGTCTGGTACGCGAGCAACATTTAGCAGACTGAAATTCGTTGTGATTACATAGTCGTTTAGTGCTCGTAAGTTGAAAATTGGCCGAGCGCTGCCGTCGCTCTTTGGCACAAGAAATATTTTGGAAAGAAAACTCGGAGAGGGCTTGACTTTCTTTAGCACACCTTGACCTTTCATTTGATTTATAATTAGTGACATTTCGTTCGATTCTGGAGTGATAATTGTATCTCCAAAGACATTTGGATGTAAAAGTGGTGGCTTTTGGCAAAAAGGTATGCGATACCCCTTTATGATTTTCAAAATGTAGTCTGGTGCTCCTCTCCGTTCCCATTCCTGTTGAAACTGAGCTAGACGGCCTGCACGGAAGAGCTTCGAGTCAATACTTACGTTGCTTAGGGTCTCTGTTGCCCATGGGCGATGACATGCGCTTACGTCCTGGTCTGGCCTGAGCACTTTGAGGTTTCGTATTTGTTCGGGACGATCGTCCACGAAAGGAGCCACGATAGTTCGGTGCGACCGAGTGACTGTAATTCTGATGATGGTATGACAAATGAGCACCACCCTGCGGGGGTGGAGCATTATTCGCATACTGTTGATGGTTTCTATTATTGCAAGAATTTGGACAACCCTGCGAGGACTTTTTATGAAACGTAGTCCCCTGCGAGGAGACTCGAGATTTGTTCACCTGTGAGGTGCTGCTAGATTTTCTGACCGGCCAAAAACATTTTCTAACACCACCGGCTTTTTCAACAGCTGCAGTAAATTTTTCCGCATTGAAAAGATTGTTACACGTTGGTGGAATTTTTCGCAATGCTGCCTTGACTAGTGGATCCTTTACTTGTTTTGTCACACAGTCTCTTCGCATCTGAATGATTTCAGCTCGGTGGCCACAGATTAGCTGTAACAAATCTGACGAGATTTTGTGGAAATCTCCGGCAGAAAATAATTCTTTTATCTTTTCACTGAGAGAATCGAAATTGATTAAGCTGTTTTCCTTTGACCACAGCATGAGGTCTCGAAGACATTTTTCTAATGTTTCTCGTTGCTTTAACACACACATAGTAAGTGCTGCGAAAGCTTTATCAGAATAAACAAGATGTTTAGCAGAATCAAATTCTTTAACCTCCTCGTTCATCTCAATATCAGTAAAACCAGGCATTTGAGTATAATTTTTTTGCGTTTCCGAGTAACGGATCTCTTTCCATTCAACACTATTGAAATGCTGAATTTCTTGTAGTAACTTTAAATGTGATTCAGAAGTTTTTGGGACAGCTGGTTCCTTTAATTTAGTTGCTAAATCCAAAGTAAAATCTTTGTCAACTACCTCCCTTTCGGACACATGATCCAATTCATTATACAAATTATGACTAACCTGAACAAAGCGATATAGCATCGTGATCGGCACTGGTACTTACGTGACACTGGTCATTTTTTGTCCTCAGTTCCTCGCGCAGGAATCGTAATTCTCTCGTCAATTTACGCATTTTATGACCGGAACGACGGTTACGCTTGCCCCCCTTTCTTTTTTTCGGATTATGTTTGGGGGAACTTGATCGAGAAGATGACGAAGAGCTGTCGCTGGAACTAGAGCTTGAGCTCGAACTACTCTTTGATCGCATGCGTCTGCGTCGTGTACCAGATGGTCCTGGCACCGGATCGTAGACGTTATTAGTATTACTATAATTTTCCTCCATACTAAAAAGTAAACAATAATTTCAATAAGTTAGGTACATACCTACAGGTAGAACAAAAAAGTTCGAACGGAAAACCGTTAACAATTTCTATTATGGAGGTATATTAATTATTACCAAAAAAAAAAAAGGTAGGTATGGATTTATAAAAATCACAGACAAAGGAATACGGCGTTAATAAACAATTATTCCTTTAGTAAGCAATTATATAAAGAGCAACGTTACTTACATGTCTTTTTCCATTGACTTACCACACTTAGTTTTCACTACGGTTATTTATTGAAAATTTATTATTTTATATAAATTTATAAAGGCTAGCACGACAAGCGGTTTCACACAGTTGCTAGCACGACCGTTCACGGCGGGAAACAAGACGCCAATGACGAGAATAATGGTGGGAGGTCCATTTATAACCCAGACCCCCACTGCCAGGTGGTGTTGACGCAGATGACGGAAGAAAGAGAAAGATATATATGTGGCGGGAAATATAGTGCCTATCTCAATTAGCTATAAGCTTCGAATAACGGTCAAGGGAATTAATACGATGATTTATTCCGTAAAATTAGTTATTTTCATCATATTTTGGGTCTATTGGTCTCTGGTTGACTGGTAAAAAAGCTACGTAGCTTTAAGTCCGCCTTTGTACTGTAATGTGCATGAAGTTTTAAATAAATAACTATTCCATACATCGGCGCCGAAAATAGAATGTTACTCACTTTTCAAAATTATTTAAATGACAAACGCTGCCGAAGGTATTATTCTCATACAGCCATCACTTGACTTCTTAAAAGGTTTAACAAACCAATGCCATTTACTAGATTAAGCTGGATACAATATCAATTACCTAGAATAATTTATTTATTATTTTGTGCTTTAATTAATTAGACCTTACATAAGGTTGAGGAGCGACGCGCTTAGGAAACGATCCCACCTAATCGTTGGAAATTCGTTTCCACATTGTAGATGAATGTAGTTTTTCATTGATAGTTAATATTTATATACCTACTAATTTGGCGGAATGAGGGTCAAGGCCAATGTTTGGCCTAGGCAGCAAGCGGAAGCTAGAACACTTCTCTAGCGATGTAGATTTACCTATATGGAAAGTTGATATTAGTGTTGAAGAGGCTTGGTCTTGCTAACTAGTGTTTGTGTATTCGTAATGTGAGTATTATTGAGTTTCCCTATTGGAGCGATAGATGTCGCTACACTACCTATATCTATATTCTATACTAATATTAAGCGTACTCCACATGTCCGACGAAACTTTCGGCGAAACTTTTGCCGGGACTTGGTCGACCCTCTACATTCTCGCCTATTAGGGATGTGGTGGGTGTCAAAACGCGTCGACATTATATCGATTCATCGGTGTAATATCGTTAATCTGCTGTAATCAGGGTCACAGTGGTGATGGCAGCTGCTCTACTGTAATTACTTGATCTACTAATATCCTGGATCATGGTTAAGTGTACCCCGAACCTGTTACGGGAAAAAGCGCTAGGAATATGAATATAAAATCGATCGAATCGAGATGACAACATCTATCTCTACTTAGTCTATGAAATAGGCGAGACATGCCAAACATGCACGGGACTACACGAATTTAGGCGAATACTCCCTCTACATTCTCGTGTTCCCGCGGAACAGTCCACATGTGGAGTGCGCTTTATAAAGAGAAAAAGTTTGTATATTCGTAAGTTTGAATATTTGGGGTAATCTTCGTCCTCCGAAACTGCTGAATAGGTACTAGCAGTGCCTACCTACTACAGCGGTGATCAGATCACTTTTTCCCTACCACTCATTCCCACCGCTGTAACTCTGGTTTAGGCACTTGATCTACAGCGGCAAACCAAAGAGTCTCTCAAGCACGCTAGAGGGCAATATTTCTTGGAACCCAGAAGCAAACGACGGGGTAGGAACATTAATTTTTATTTATTTATTTATTTATTTATTTATTTTGGTTCACCAACAGTTTGTACACAAGATACATAGGTATAATCTATTTAACACATGTGAATGTGTGAAATTGTATTATGTACAATGTTTGAAAGATACCTACAGTAGATGTCATCTTGGCATTAACGTCTTGGTTGCGCTCTCGCGCGCGAGGCCCCGCTCCGCCTTGACCATGATCCAGGATTTTAGTCTGCCATCTGACCACCGTGACCCTGTTAACACCGTAAGAGCATCGAGCATATATTTGTGTTCAACTAATGTACCTTCATAACTTAGAGAAGAGTCATTTGTACATGGTGGTACAGGTGTTCAAACCCAGTACCCCGGGGTACCAGTCGGATCCCTTAATCATTAGACCACCGAGACACTCTCAACGAAATATACCTAAAGTAATTTGTTTATTGTAGCTTATTGTAAGTGGAGGGATCACGCCCCAGAGATCCAAGTCCAATGCGCTGGTCAGACCAAATTCGCTTTGCATTAAACACCGTCGTCTGTGCGTTATCCTGCCGAGACCGAAACATTCTGATGATTAGGGCTGGACCACATAACTCCTGAAATGTAGATGTAAAAAAAAATTTTTTTTTTAAGTTTTGTTTAGGCCTTATAAAATTTCTTTGTCGGTCTCTATGAATGCTGGTGCTAAATATTATATAATAAGATTTCAATATTTTTCCCATTCTTGGTCTCGGCCGAGACAAAAAATACAGTCTCGCTCGGTCCTCAACACACACACAAACCAGGAACTCCGAAGACCAGAAAATAGGAAGCAACGTTTTCTTTTGTAACCCCTTACTCGTGGAGTGAGACAACAAACCATTCAAACATTTCCAAATTACTAACAAACGCGGAACTAGTTATTTCGAACAATGCATCGTCGAACTCAAAACTCATATTTCCCATAGTAAACACACAGTAACAAGTAGTTTCATGTTTTCTACGGTACTACCAATCAGTTGTAAAACTATATCGGTACTTTTAAATGAGTTAGTTCGCCCGTCTGATGTCTAATGTAAAATGCTATTGGTCCCCTTAACAGCGATTCCGTTCGATGTTATCAAATGGTGAATTCGTGCGTATGGAAATAGTTTGAGTGGGCGTCTGAATGTTGATCTCGGGTTTTTTGAGTATCGGGCGGCCGTGAGATGGTTAAATTGGTCCCCGATATTTTAATTTGTAAGTCTACACGGCGGGAATTCAAGTATCTATTAACTGACTTAGTATACTACACCAGATCTATAGAACTACAATATTTTAGATTTGTTTTTTATACCTACCATGTAAGGGAGTATACCTACCTACAATAAAAACCTATTAGCGGAAACTTGTAATTGGCTTAAAGATGTTTAAAGATACCAATATAAGTATATTAACCGCTGTAAGTATTCCGAAACACAAATAAATAAATAAATAAAATAGAACTGTACCGCGAGAAGCTGGTACATATACAAAAACTTACTTGAAAGACCTACTTATTTTAAAGTGCTTAGGTTTCTTTACCACGACAGGCCGAGAGACACAGCATCAGGCCCCTAAGGTTGCAGATGGTCTGGTCGATGGAAACCTATCAGGTGGGTCTATCCTTGGGCCTCCCTAGCCAATAACAATGCGTATTAAACCTAAATAAAGTACTTAAATGAACAAATACCGGTAAAAACGCATTGAGGAAAAATGTATCTAAACCATACCTACCAGACTTAATGGATTAACTAATTATTTCCTTTAATACGTCCTCAGGTTTAACCAGACATTTCATTTGTTGATATCCTCATCCTGACTCTGAGCATTTATTGTTTGTATTTTCCATGTCATCAACTGCTATTTTTAGGTACTAGGTACTCGTTGTTATCTTTTTTACAAGCTTTTATTTACTTGCAATGTTTATATTATGAAACTATGTTAGTATGTTCGGAGCAAATCTTGCAAGCCTAATTTGACCCACTTCCCTTTGTTCTATTGAGCCGAAATTTGATATAGGTACCCATTGTAACATGGATGACAATGCATTTATATGGTACCATGAAGGTGGTCTGATGATGTAGTCAGAAGGTGGTCATAGGAACTATAACCGCTATAAGTAAGCATCATAGTGTTTGACCTCATTGGAATTGTCTTAATCGATAGCCGATAGCCGGCCAGCAATAGAATCGTATCAGGAACCATATTCCGTTATTCTTGAATCCGGTACACATCATCATCATCTCAGCTGCAGGACGTCCACTGATGAGCATAATACACTGATCGACTTTGTGCCTCTAGATCCATAGGCTCACTAGGTCGTCTGTCCGTCTTGTGGGGAGAGGTGGCGCCCTCGGGGCGACTCGAGAACCTTTCCGTCCCATTCGCAATCTATGGCCTGGCTATTGCCACTTCAGTTTAGATTTAAAATTCTAGCTGTGACCTTGGTTCTGCTACACATAACATAATACTGGTCATTATGCTACGCATAACATAATACTGATATTGATATTTGCATGGCAGTGCCTAAACTGACTGAATGTGAGAACTGCATCTCTGATTATTGTACCACCTACATTGTTAATGTACCTACCTCATTTACAGCAAATAAATTATTCTAATTCATAAATACCTACACCTACCTACCTATCTATACCTACATATCTAAACCCAGTTGTGAAAATCCAGCCGTCGTTTGTCTATAACTGACCATCCTTGAAAAATTATTGATCATATGAGGCGTCCATTCGCGGGACTCCACAATTCATTGGTTATTAAAAATTAATATAATAATGGGGCGTAGTCCCATTTGCACATTACACCACTATCACCACCACTAGTGCCACTACTACACTATCACTGGTATACCCCGATACGTGTTAGAGTTAACGGTTTCCTGGGGATTCTCCAACGAGGAACGAAACACGTGTCGAGGTTTACCAGTGATAGTGGTGGTGACAGTGTAGTGTGTTAAGCCATTGGCAGGAAGCACAAAGCTAAATATTAATTTTTCTACAACCAATTCTCTAAAAGCTCCACACACAATAACAAGCTGCTCTCTCTCTCTCCAGCGAAGAAACTCGGCGAGCAGTGCTTCTACAGGCAGACATGTCGCGCGTTCGACCCCCACGCCTCGTGCGTGCAGGTCAACCACAACGCCTACTGCCAGTGCGAGCCTGGCTACCATAGCACCAGCCATTCCCGGCCGACGACGAGGATTTTCTGCACCGAAGGTATACCCAATATCTGCTACCCTGATAGGCGAGCCGTTGAATAAAAACAGTTTTGCGTTCAACACTGCAATCTCTGATCCACCTGATAAGCTTGCCAAAGCCGCTATACCAAAACCCTCCACTAATACGAAGAAGGCTGAATACCAACAATATATGAGTCGTGGGCAGATTGTTGAAATGGACCGATCTAGAGCCGCCTGGGCCTGATCTTTTCGACACTTCCACACTGCCCTCTCCTTGACACAACAGTAAACTAAGTATAACCTTCTATGGACGCGTTGTGGGTACTTCGCGATCTGCCCAGTTTAATAATCGTCTCACTGACCTCTCAATCATACAGACCGCGTTAGACTCCTTTAAATCACGCGTGGTCAGTTGTTGATGAGATGTTGCGGCGCATTCCAGACCTGGTAAAGATCGCAGGTACCAGCTGGATGCGGAAGGCACAGGACCGCTCGTTGAAGAAGGCTTATGCCCGCACTGGGCGTCTTTCGGCTGATATGATGACAATGACGATTCCAGACCTGGTGTTGCTGACGGCGGACATGCCGACGCTACTCGGCGTGGCGTCGGGCATCTTCGTGCTGGCCGGACTGCTGTGCTTCGTGCTCCACCTGTATACGCGCGCGCGCTACCACCCCACGCACCTAGCCGACGCTAGGCTCACGCCGCCCTGCCTCTACTCGCTCAACGATACCGGTGAGAGCAGACATCTTTTTGTTCAGTTAGGTAGATCCAACTTCGAGAAAGGTTAATCGACGAATCGGACCATTGCGATGACGAAACTTTCAACAATCGTGCCTATACCTATTTCAAAGGCCGGCAAGGAATTCGCGACTCTCCGGGGGTTGCAGGTGTTTACCACCTCACCGGGAGGCTTTCGCCGCCCTGCCTATACTCGCAAATCGGTACCGGCTAACACAGTCCGGCCGGGCCGGTAATTGTGGCTGAACACACTCGCCAAAACTGGGGGGATTGTGGGGCATTATCAACATAGTCTGCCACTGGGGACCAAGCCAACCTCACCAGCATGCGGTCCACCTTCTGTCGGACGAGGCTCTGGCGAACTCGCTTCTCCCTAGCTAGTTGTGAGGGTCACATGTGGTAATACTTTGCCTGAAAAAAGGTCCTTAGTAGTAGCTCATTTCGAATCAGAATCAGCTGATATTCTAGTATGCCATTCGACGTGCATTTGATATAAAAATATAGGCAGTTAAACTTGAATACCAGCCAGAATTTCGGTATCAAATTGCAAATCTAACACGAAACAATGACCTTTCGTAACTATCCAGCCAGATGTTATTTACGGAATCTCCGACTTGGCGACCTACCAACTCAACTGTGAATAGAGTCGCGTCCTGTCTCTGATTTATGTCAACCTTAATCCACTAAAGTTTGTCATTTACAGTTGGTACTGGTTTCTTTCGGAAGCTGGCACGATGGTAAAGGTCATCTTGACGTTATTGTCCGGCTTTTGCACTTGCGCGCTAGGGCTTAGGGTCCGCCTTGACCATGATCCAGAATTTGGTAGATCAGGATAACTATCAATTACTGTGGAGCGACTGCCATCTGAATTCCGTGACCTTGCTAATAGGGGAACCTGACCAGATCGGACCATGGTTACACATTTATTCGCCTGAATGTGTAGGTTTCATCACGATGTTTTCCCTTACCGTAAGAGCGTCGGTTAGTGTTCAACTAATGTACATAACCCAGAAAAGAGTCATTGGTACGTGGCGGAACCGAGGTTCGAACCCGGACCTTTTAACTATTAGGCAATTGAAAGTAAAGCCTGGAGCAAAAAACTACTTAGCTTTTGTTGTCGGTCTAGCAGCCACACTGCCAATAGACTGGAGGATTGTTCCTAGCACGCTTCATCTTCGGCTGTATCGTCACTTACCACCAGGTGAGATGGCGGTAAGGAGTTCGTCGACTATGTTCGGCCGGTGCTCGTAGATCGGCGCACTACTGCGAACGCTGCGAAGCCAGCCGAATATATCTGAAGGGTACCGATCGTCAGTCGCATACCACAAAGATGGCAAACAAGCTTACAATCTGCCCGATGGTAAGCAATCACCGCAGACGTATGGAATTTCTGAAACCAAAGAACTAACAACCCCCCCACGATTGTCCCCAGGCGGCACCCTGAGCGGCACCCGCGCGTCGTCCCGCGCGTCGTCCCGCAGCTGCCCCAGCGGCATGCTGGAGCTGGAGGGCTCCGCGGAGGGCGAGCGCCCCCCGCGCGCCCCGCACCCCCCGCACCCCCCGCACCCCCCGCGCCGCGGGGTGGCCGTCTCCGCGTCCCGCGCAGGTGCGGCGCGCGCCGCGGCCATCTTGCTAATCTCCCGCCACCTGA
Source organism: Blastobasis adustella (assembly GCA_907269095.1). Taxonomy (NCBI): domain Eukaryota; kingdom Metazoa; phylum Arthropoda; class Insecta; order Lepidoptera; family Blastobasidae; genus Blastobasis; species Blastobasis adustella. The sequence goes on from OU026124.1 coordinate 17,564,825, forward strand.
AGGCCGTAAGGCGGGACGCTCCCGGCGGCGCGCACCCGCCTAAGTGCGCCGCCAAAGGTGATCTGGACATAGATAATGTATGCAGCGGGTGTCCCTAAAGATTTTGGTGCACGTCGGTGTGCGCCGTTGGCTGCCGCGCGACGTCTCCCATGCGAGGGGCCAATCGTTCTCGTCCGAGATTGTTGAGTTTTTTAGAGAGTGCGAGGGCGATCAGCTGGGGGTCTAGCCAAGATGCGGTCTAGTTTCGGGATCGATACGACAGAGAGGGATACCGAGGGGTTCTGAGTGGATACAATTTATGCTGCCGCCACGACACCGACAGTATCGTGGTGTATATCTTTCTTTCTTTCAAATATACGAATTTCATGAAAGCAATAGAAAAGTGACGTAAGCGATCGCTAAACGACTAGGGTCGCCAGAGACTGCGAACGCTGCAAAGCCGGACGTAACAGACAAGTTCCGATCGAAAGTCTCAATAGAATCCGTAAAGTTAATACCTAGCGGAATATGAATACTTTGTGGATTCTATTTTACTTGATGATAGAATCGCTAAGCGATTGGCATCTTGGCCGGACGTGCTGGTCGAATGGCGAACTGGCATTGGAGGCGCGAGGGCGCGGGCATGAGACAGTCGACGGTGGTCGTCCGTTAGATGTGGCGTTTTGGTGTTAGCGGCCGGACCGACGCTAGTCTGCGACTGCCCTCACTGCGATGTCTCTGCGATATGGTCATACCATCACTAGTAGATACCTCTCCATCCAAAATCATCACTTCATGTAAAACTGGTTCTGTTTACTTTCAAACTTGTCAGAAATTTTGTGGTTCAAAATTAATCTCATCTGCCATGTCTTTAAGTTTTTCATTACTAAGTATTTATTACACCCATTTTTACTCGTCCGATCCATTATCCAATCTGTCTCAGATCACCAATTCCAGTTAATGTAGGTGTCTCCATCCTCCATCCATCCATTGTCCCATATTTGGAGACATCGCCGTAGTCACGACCGCGAAATGCAGCAATATAGAGGGTTCAGTAAGTAAACGCTTGATGTGTGAGGCTTTACTCGTCGCATTGGCACAAAGCGGGGATTTCCAAAAATTTTGGGCACTTCTGGGTAAGCCTTGAAAAAAATAACGAGTATACAGTCGCATCAAGAACTGGCGGCGAGAGCAAGATGGCCACGGCCCCCCTTTCTATCTCTTTCTTCACCATGCTTCTAACTAGTAAATGTGGAATCGAAACTGAAGGTGACGTACCCTTAGACTTCGTTCGACCAAAACTCCAAATACTTTGGTCTATTGAAGTCTGTTTAATGTAAAATTTTCTAATTAGCACACGACACTCATTACAAGCACTTTCAAAACGGTTTAGCGCATTTGAAAGGTGCGCCAGAGCTTCAGTTTCATGAGCTAGCACACGCTACACGCTTCCCTTGGTATATCTGTCTGTAAACCACCTTTGTGTTGATTGTTCTTGCTTTTGTGATTATACTACATACTCATACATGTACTTGGACTTAATGAATGGATTCCACTGATTTACGTCATCCTTTCGTTTACATGTCATTGTCTGTTGTAATTCCAACAATCCATTGCGTTGAAAAGTACCTTGCTTATTACGTGTCCGATAAACAATACTCCTGTTAGCACTAAGTATCACATACCTATTGTTAATATCTGTTGATAAACTTTATTAAAATATGGTATTTATTTATACTGTGGATGTATGCTTCTGTATACATCTCTGGCCACCATGTTTACGGATACGAGTAATGAATACCATACCATACCATTGTACTTATAAACATTTAAAAGAAAGTCCAGCTTGACTCTAACTTTCACAGCCTGCAAATATCACTTATGCTATGCATTACACAGCTCGCATAGCACTTTCATATGAATCTCTCGAAAGAAGTTCGTCTAAAGCTCCTTCTCCCTCATACAGGTTCGAGACGTCCAAGTGTAACGTCAATCCAGAGCAGTTCATCTTCAGTAAGGAGTTATAGTGCTAGGAGATGGGAGAAAGAAAGGGAGCAGAAGGAGAGGCGGCAAATGAGCATGCGTCTCGCTCAGTTGCACGACAAAATGTCGTCGGGGAGGGAGATACCGAAACTTGCGCCGACGCCGTCGCCTCGCTCGCCGAATAACTCTACGGACGGACTGCTCCCCGCTGTATGTGAAATTAGAGAAGTAAGATCATCCCTTTCCTTCTCATTAGTACCTAGACCAAGTTAGAGCATCGGGCTATCCAGGTGACCAATTTTGTTTAAAAGAGCCCAATGTATATGTTTCTGAGTGTATTCCTCTGTATTGTGAATAGTTCTTTGTGTACCTTCTATGCCTATTGTCATTGCAATGCGTCACGTATCATCTTCCTGCAATGCGTGTTTTACCAGCACTTCAATAGCTTCATTGTGCCCTTAACAATCCCTATGTGTTTCGATTTCAATATAGTGAAGGATTACAGCATCCTCTACCCATATCTCCAAAACCTTATCAAGTGGTCGGACCAGAGTCCTAGGTACCTTGTCAGAACAAGCCTCAGGAGTCTTATTTCTGGCGTTTATTGTTGTGTTCCAATTAGAGGGATAAAGCCAGTACAATTACAGGCATGAGACATTTCATCTTAGTTTCCCCAGTGATACACTTTCGGTTCTGTATTTTTCTTACTAACAACAAAAATGCATGAATCGTAGACATAAGGATGCGTCCAAAACTCGTGAACGCGCCCCGAATGCGCTGTTGCAGCCACAGCTTTGGCCGTCAGATACCGCTTACCATCAGATAGGCTGTCTGCTCATTTGTCACTGAGTAGCCTCTCTCTTGCAGTTGATGTCGAACCCAGAGCAGCAGTTGCAAGGCATGGACGGGCCTTGCTCCAGCTCGTCTCTGTACTGACATCAGGGACGGTCGAGAGTGCGTCGCTCCCTGGACTCCCTCTCATCCGATGGCGCCCCAGCCTTCGCTTGGATGTAGGATTTAGGCCCCGACCCTCATGCATCGACTCAAGACTCAAATTCCAGTGCCCTGACACTTGAATACCTTTATAAGTGGAAGTGGTAAGTTGTAAGTGACCCCTGGACCTCACGTCGTTAGTGTACATTGTGATAAGTGATAGAAGATAGAACCAATATTAGTAGCGTGATCGAAATCGTGTCTTATTCAGTGCTTGTGCGTGCAGTGTCACATAACCAGGAATTCAGGAATCTCCAGGAATTTGAGACGACTCTAGGAATCTAAGTAACACAGGCTTAAGGTAAAACAGGTACCTTGTATAAAATAGAATGTAAGTAACAAGTAAATAGGCTCCATAGGATTTGCGGACACAATTACTGGAACATAATCGATACAAGTAAGATAGTTTACAATTCCACAGTAATCAAGTTCGTTGACGTAAGTGATGTATTCATTTTGACAATCAATAAATTGGCTGTCTGTCTTCAATACAAGGATTTGTTATACTGATTTGATAATTAAATTACCATATATATCATTGATGGAATATTATTAATGGAATCGAATATGATATTTATGTAATTGTATATAGCTAAATGTGATTTGTACAAGCTTGTCTGCTTGAGCTATTTCACATTCAATGTGTTGTTCCCTTGTTGTAGCGAAAGTACCTAATAAACTCTCAGAATACTAATCTGGGGGTCAAAAAAGGCGAAATTAGCGTTTCTTATGATTCATATTTGAGTGACCAATACTGGATCTAAGTGACGCCATTTTGAATTGTCATGTCAACAAGAGCGTCGCTGCAGATAAGTTGATGACACATTAATATGAAACATAATATTATGCAACGCTCATGTGGTCTTTTTAGACCACCTAATGAAGATCCCTGCCTTCCCTCTCAATTCCAATGCTAGAAGATACCATAATTTAAACTTCTTTTTAAACGAACAAGTAGGGTGTATACTACGAACAATATTCACCATAAGTAAGTAACGTTATAAGTTGTATGTTGATTGTGCATAATATTGTTAATTATGTTTACTATAAAAATTTAAAAAATTTAGTTGTAAGGAATTATACTTAGTTTAGTTAGTTAATAATAGACATCCTTGTTCATTTCATTTTGTAATTAGGTAACTAATATTTTTATTAATACTTCTGTTATTTTGTACAAAATGAGTTCTTAAAGCAATATTATCTTTAGGTATCCGAACTTGAATTTATTATTGAAGTAAGTACAATCGAGGAAACTGATTGTTTAGCAACTCTGCCGGCTGGTTATGCTGGATTCACAAGAGATCTAGGCGCTTACCAGCTAAACTCTACCTTGGGAGTATCTATAGCCAAGAAGGCTTTTCAGGTTTCATCGATATATTCCCCATAGTGATTGTTGTATTTCTATAATATGAACAAATTTAGAAGACGTGGCCGTGTGGTGTCCGGCAGAGTAGAATACCACCAACCCCTTACACACATGGGTGTCGTACAAGGCGACTAATGTTATTGAAGCAAAAGATCTAGTCTCCGTGGGCTGGACAATGGGCAACAGCATTTTCCATTGTTATATTTAAACAATGCGATTTCCAACCCGCCTGCCAAGCATGGTGATGATGAAGAAGACGTATGAATTGATAAACATTCAGATTCCTCCTCTGTACACTCGAATCAACAGAATCGTGAACCACAGTTTATTTATTCGTATGGCAAAACCCTCTCGATAATGGGTTTCTCTGTATAGTAAGTCATAATGAACTTCCTTATCAGGCAATGCGATGTGACTATGATATTTTCTGTGTAACGGTTCCACAGTGGGTTGGCTGGATCGATAACAGCTACATACCAAGTACCCACACCAAGTTATATTCTCTGTAAGTACTTATATAAAATAATTATTTTGAGGAAACTTCGCCACCGAGTTACAAGAACTTTGTGACTGCATTCAATAAATAAGACTGAAAATGGCTATAATGAATTAAATGGTTTTCCTTAACTACAGAAATAAATATATTTTTTCCAATCTTTTTTACGTTTCAAATCAACTTCATTAGTCTAATGGCACAGAGTTCTTCTAACGTTCTAAAATACTTAAATTGTCCTAACAATAACATCAGATTTAATGTTTTAAACTATCGCGGTTTTTATCACACATTTCAAAAGTATGTCCCGGGTATCCCACCGCGTATCTTTGTTTACGAGTAGCCCGATATTTCGACGCAGTTGCATCAGATACGCGGTAGGAAACCCGGAACTTACCTTTAAAACATCAGATTTCTTTTCATGTCGATGATTCAAGAATACAGTTAGATAGTCTGTCTGAATGGATTGAGTTGAGTGAGACTGTTTATTAATATATTTTAGAGACTTTTCGTTGATTAGTTTGATATCATTAGTCTTCAAATATGAAAAATGAAAACAGACTGCAGATTTACGCATCCTAAGCTCTTCTCTAAAGCTAGTAATATACCTAAATCAAGCAAGTAGCTAGTGGAACAATGTGGTAGAGCTTGTCTAAGCTGAAATTACGCGCCCCACTACTTAATTAATTGATTTCGATGTGTGAGTGCGACGACGATCGAGTCAATCGAACGACGCGTGCTCCTACGTTTGAGTCTCACCGGCAACTGAAAGACCAATTACAACGGCATTTGTATATGTATTGCGTCCATATTTTAAATTTGCTTGTGTGCGTTAATGCGATAGTGGGGCGCGTCATTTCAGCTTAGACGAGCTCTATCTGCCTACGGGGAAAAGGGTGACGTTATGTGTGCGTCGCAGCCGAATGATTAAGTTAGCCGTTTAGTTAAATTGTATACTAATTATATAATTGACGGATAAGTAGTGCCTGTTCCAAATTCATAAACTTTGAAAGTTACCTCATACGAACGACAATGCCGCGAGTTTGAGCTATACCGTGCATGTTGTCACAACACTATCAAACAATAATAATAGTTTGATTAAGGTTATTTATTTATTTTTGTATCACTTATATTATGTTACGTGTCGTTCCGCGTTTCAAATGGCGTGATTCAAAAATGGACCTTATGTAAAGAGAAATACATTTCACTCTTTGCTCTCAGAATTTTTGCTTTTGAATTTAGGCATCTGAATTAAGCCAAATGCAATAAAGCGCTTAACGGTATAAAAAATGTTTTAAGTCGTTTAGTTTAGGTCAGCATTGTGACTCATGAGTCATGACTGCATGGAGGCGCCCCGTAAACTTGAGGGAATGTAGTTCTAACTTTCAAAGGTCATGATCTTGGCCTGTCATTAACCGGCTTATTTAACCATTCGGCGGCGACATATGTAGTATGTAAGATGTATTTACAAAGAAATACCTACCTACCTCTATATGTATATAGTTTGTCCCGCTTTATAAATCAATTATATGCCTGCATAGTCACCTGGTATTGCCAATGTCCAGAGGTGGCGGTGACCACTTTCCATCAGGTGGCCCGCTTGCCCGTTGGTGAACCAACTGAAATACTGAAAAGTTTATCTGTTTTTTGGATTTCACACACCTGTAGGTAGATAGGTACTAGATAGGTTCGGGTATGAAATCGATTTTCGCTACATTTTCCCCGCTGTAACAAATCTCTCTAATAAACTTAAGTATATGGAATTAAATTATAATAAAGCATAAAGTGTTTATGCTTATTTTAGATAAAGTTTAGATGTAACGGACGATCGCGAGGAGTTCGTTCCGTACTGTGGTATTAGAATTTTGTACTAACAATGTTGTTGTCAACCGTGAGTAGGAAGAAAAGTTGTGTCGCTTGCTAAGATGTTAATTAATAGTACATACTAGTATTATATTCACCCAAAATTGATAAAATTTGACTGGTTTACTAAGAAAATACCACGGTTATTATCATAAAATTCGATTCCATTCTGCATCGTAAATCTGGTTTTAAACAATCACGAAAATCTAAAAACGCGTACATGCAACGGATACCTACAGTTCAACCAAAAAGGTTAAAAAATAAATGAGGGCACCACTTTCCTATGAGTTCAAGAGATTATTATCATCTTCATTGCGGTCCCGGCTTCTGCCAGGGTCCGCTGCCCTTCTATTCCACTTCGCCGGGTCTTCGGCAACCTCGCGCCGTTGGCTCTCGCATCCGACTTCGTGATGCCAATACATTGCCTCTTGGGCCTCCCGTGGGACCGCTTGTCTAATATCGGCAGGTTTAGGCACGTACTTTTTACGTATGGGATGGCATGGCATGCATGTCACCTCTTAATTCATATCCGTGATATGTCTCATGTCAACAAATTCGAAGAATATAAGATAAAAAATTAGTTCCCCATGTCTAAATCTCTTGGTCGGACTGTACCCATCTACCTTTCGAACGTATTCACTTGAAAGCGAAATAGCTTTAAAGCTAAACCTAAATAAACAATTTATAAACATGTCAGTAATAGTTACCTTAAGACGTTATCACCAAATCGTCTAACGGTTATACACTAACGAGTTAAAGTTATTGGTGCAATTGAGCCTTATATTATGAATAAGTAAATAGCTGAAGTAAATACAGTACAGGTAGACTACATAGAGATTAGGGTTTTACTGAGAATTATGTGTGTGATCAATACTACTTTAAATACTTATATAGTCAGCTACCCACAGATGGATAAACCAGTCTTGACTTGACCATGTGCTAATTACCTGAGCTGTGTGTGGGTAAGTAACTTAAGCATTTATCAAAAACTAAAAGTAATATGGGTATATTAACACATAATTTTCAGTAAGAATACAGATTATGTACCCACCACCACCTTGTAATAATGGTAGAAAATCCCCTTAGCCCCGTCAAAATGTATTTTGTAATATAGCACAAAGTTAATGGTTTCGTATATTTGTTTGTTATGTTGGATGCCAATATTAAAAAATTGTCGGATAAAAAAACGTTGTTTTTCTGTGTGAATTGTAACCGGTTTGAAGGATAAGGTAGCCAGCGAAATTACAGGCATGAGGCATTTCATCTTAGTTCTCACAGTGGCAACGCACCTGCGGTTCTGCGTTTTTGTTACCAACCTAAATCTACGAATTGTAGATGTTATGGGCGTCAGTTACCAGATACCATCAGGTGGGCTGTCTGCTAGTTTGTCACTGAATAGCATAAAGAAAAAGGTATGTGTCCAAATTAATGTAGAGAGGTACTTAGCACCTACCTAATCTCTAAATCTCATCATCATCATCCTAGCATCAATCCCGGTTGCTCTTCTCTAAAACTACTGCATCATCATCACACGTATCAGCCGAAAGACACCCACTGCTGGGCATAGGCCTCCCCTAGAGATCTCCACAAAGGCCGGACATGTGCCTTCCGCATCAAGCTGGTACCTGCGATCTTTACCAGGTCATCGGTCCACGTTATGGGAGGCCTGCCCACGCTGCGGCTTACGGTACGTGGTCGCTACTCGAAAACTTTACTGCTTCATCGGCCATCTGTTCTCCGAGCTATGTGCCCTGCCTACTGGTTATGTCTGTGATTCTATCGCGCAATGAGACTCCGAGCATAGCCCTTTCCATCGCCCTTACCTATCTATTTCTAGATCTACTGTGCCATCATCATATAACCCGTCATATAAGTATGAATAAAAATATTCGCATCCAGCTGTTCCTGCAGCATTTACAATGTAGTTAGTCCTTGCGGGAGGCCTATATCTACCCAGGTTGCGTCTTCCTTCCGGTATGTGGCCGCCACTCGAGAACCTACTAGGTACTAAATGTTCACTGTATAAATCGTCAATATTAATATGTCCACTTTACTACGATATCCACTCTAACGATACGTCCACAATAGATGACCACTCAATCGAAATGACCACTTGACCGATATGTCCACCGTGCCGTATTGTTCATTGTACCGAACTGACCGCCAAGCAAAGCCTCAAGACCCAAAAGCCCATCGAAACGACCACCAATAAAATCCACATAACGACTCAAAAGACTTGAGGGGTCGCTCTAGGTACCAGAGTTCCAGTGGCGGTTACAGCGATCCCGCCTCCCGGATCAGCAGCATCAGGGTCGAGGGCTTGAAGATCAGCGGGGAATAGAAGACTGTACAGTAAGAATCAGGGCCTAATTTAGTAACGTTTTAGCATTATCCTTCTTAGGTCATCAATTATTAAAATAGAGAAATGAAAATTGTATCAAAATACACGTCTATAAAAAAAATGGAATTATGCGATACGCATAAATAATTAAATGAGCTTCAACACTCCAACTTTCTAGTTTCGTATTATAGCCGCCAATCTTACAAACACATATGATAATATTTTTGAATGTAAAAGGAAATGTTGACTTTTCACACAAAGGAGTTCAACGCGAGCGACGCACCGTTGTTGTCTTTTATATGAATGTAATTAAAATTTGTATATGTGGTAACCGGATGGTTAAATTAGCTGGTTAATTGAACGGTAAATTTAACAATTCAGCTGCGTCGTTTAATATTTTATACCAGTTCTCTATTGCTCTAATTTAGAGCGCGGTTAAAGGGTTAAACATACAATACAGACACACATAAATGCAATCATACACACATAATTTTATTATGATTTTTTAAATGCGCTAAGGATTTCAAAGCAAGAGAGATCCCCGTTATTTGTTTCAACGTGCAATGTGCATCAATATCCCGTGTTCAGTCTACGTACAAGAAATGACTTCAAGCTGAAAGTACAACAAGTTCTCATGCATACTTTAGGTGCGTATAATATGATCATCTCGGCGTCAATGTCCCGGGTCGGCCTACTAGACCATGATCCAGGATTTGGCAGATCAGACTGGTAGTTACAGTGGAGCGACTGTCATCTGACCTCCATGACTCTGTCAACACGTAACTAGGTAAGTATAGTGTGGCCACAAAATATTATAGGACTTTTTTGTATTGCCTTCAGAGGCAAATGGTTGGACGGTACACCTGATGGAAAGCGGCCACCGTCATCCAGGACATCTGCAACCTAAGGGGAGTGGATGCGGCGCTGGCCTTTGAGGTACCTACCTGTAGACATGCCCTTTGAAGAACCCTATATAATAGTGCAAAGGAAAGACTTCGGGAGCGAGCTCATTCCACATCTTGCATACCTTTGCGTGGTAAAAAGGCTCGCGATGCCCGTACGTTTGTTGGATGCCAGGCATCCAGATGGTGTGCATGAAATCTATCCTATTGCCCGATTCACAACACAAGAGTTTATGGGCATTATCTATTTCAATATCGCAGTAATCAATACTATCGTGTCTCCGCATCCTTTGGTATCAGTTTACACGCCTATCGATGTGTCTCGCTCAATGACGACTAGGTACTTACAAACAGAGCGCCGGTGGCCTAATGGTTGGATGGTCCAACTCATATGCGAGGGGTAAGTACCGACTTCAATCCCCAGTGCCGGCATTACCATTGACCTTTTTCTTTATTACAAATGTAGATTAGTTGAACACTAACTGATGCTCTTGTGACACAAACCCGATACATTCAGGCAACTGAATGTGTAATCATGTTCGAATCGAATTCTGATGTTTGATGGGCTAATCTTTTAGGTAACTTTTACTAAAATCTGCCATTTTTAGCTATAGATGTTGTTTGTGAAAACGTCACTATCAAAAAATTGTTCATTGCTATTTCTAAAGATTCACTTTCACTTTAGATTTTTATAATTAAGCGGTTTCATCATCCCGGCTTATACCAGGGTTCGCTTTCTTACTTTTTCTTCTCGACTTGGCCAGGTCTACGCCATTCTGGCGACACAAGCTGTTGTCCCTCAACGATGTCAATCCATCTTTTCTTGGACCACCCTCCAGATCTCCTTCCTGATACTGGCAGTTTTAGATACCTATCCGTATCCCTGGGGCTTACGAAACACGTGACTAAACCAGCGCAAGCAAGCCTTCTCAATCATAACATTGGGTGACCAACGCCAAGGCTTCCAAGGATGTAAAAGTACTCGTTAGGAACCTCAATAAATAATCAACAGCAATCGTCAAATGCCAATCAAAACTTTTGATATTGTACTCGCCACTTCAATCAAACGATTGACTTGGAAAATAATTAAAGATTATATCATGTGCCTGTGTATGTATATATGTATGAATGTATGTATGTCCCATTCACGTTTGGTATCAAGCGATTAATACAATGCTGTACAACTGCTTTTTCGAAGTAATCTAAAAACAAAGCTTCGAGTGACAAGGCCGCCTTTACGCACGTGTACTGAGCCTTATACATATACTTATTTGTTTTCTTTTTCCATGTGTGTAATATAAATTACCGTGTAGGTTTCTCAATATGGAACTGAACAGTATGTCTCGCAATGAATGTGGTTAGTTGTGTATTAGTCATCGCTATAGGTGAGTAACATGGTATATCTAACGAGGGGCACAGTCAAAGGCCTTCCACATGTCCAGAAACAGTAAATGGATAGAGGTGTATTCTTTGATCTATAAGCTGTATCCCTCCTTCAAAGTTCTAAGGTCAAATACGGGGTCTATGGTCCAACATCCTGCCCGAAACCCATACTTACACCCCGAGACTCCGAAAGTCCACAATGCGTTCGAAGATTTACTAACAATCACCTGATGGTCTATGTGCATGGTCACCTGATGGTTTAGACCGAGTAAAAAATGCTCTCAGTCGCGGTAGCCTATACGGCCGTGATAATAATATGGCAGACAGGAAAATTATGTAGGAAACATACGTCTGGCCATGCTACACAAGATACATTCGCCAGGGACGGGAAAATTTGCCGGTTCCTAGGACCCCGGTCCCTCGCGAGATGATGATGTAGCCCTGATGTACCTCAACAGTAGGGAACGTATAGTGAAAATGCAATGCATTTCTGCACCCAGCCCTTTGTAGACTGGAGGAATAATATCCAGCCTCCATTGATTGAGTATGTGTTAAGTATTTTCATTCATTAAACAGGCGTTGCCCTTTCCCAGAGTGGTCGGGTGCGCTCGACATTGACGCGGCGTCGACCATCGTCACGTATCGCCTCAGAGAGACGAATGATGTCGGAGCAGCGAGTACGGTTGTGGCCACGAAGGACACTGCAAGCATTCGTATGAGCTCCACCATTCGCTCCAACTATACCACAGCCGAGCGTCGATGGTTGATGGATGCTTTGGGCGACCTTCTATACAGACCAGCCAGCACACCTGCTCATGAAATTCTAACAGCGTCAGTCACCAGGCAGACTACTCATAAAATTGTGACAGCGGACCGATCCAGACCATCCTGGGACTCTATGGACCAGGGTGCGATGCTCAGGTTGCTGAACAGCATTGCGGTTACCGCAATACGCGAGGTACATGCGTAAGTACTACCCTAAGTACTAGCTAGTAGATCTTTCCAATTTAAGGGTGCGCCCAGATGTTGAACTAGCCGTAAATGCGCCGTTGCGTTATCGACTCACGCGCTGATTTCACGTTTGGACCGAGCCGTATTGATTACGGGCCAGGCCAAAAACGAGGTTTACATTCTCGACACAAATTAATCAAGTATACTCCCGAAGCCTTTTCTTTACAATATAACATGGCGTTCTTCAAAATGCATGTCTACGGGTACCTCAAAGGCCAGCACCGCATTCGCTTAAGTTGCAGATGTCCTGGACAACGGTGACCGCTTTCCATCAAGTGAACCGTCCTATCGTATGCCTCCATATATATATTTTTTTCAGAACACAGCCCAAATACCCCTTACGTCAAGGCAAGACGACGCAGTACCCTTACAACGCTGAATATGGGTACGAGCCGTACTGGGCTGGTAACCGGCCCGAAGCCGGCGGCAAGACCGCTGGCGACGACGACGTCAGCGTCGCTGCCGACAACAGTTCAAGCGTGAAGGGTGTAGAAAAAAAAACAAAGACGATTAAAGAACCTAAGTGTGGCGATAATTTAGAGTGCTCAGAGGCGAGGAAGGAGTAAGTTTATTTATTGAGGTTTCATTAAAAATGTAACATTAGATTAGGTATTCGGTACTATTAGTCTCACTTTGAAATAAAGAAACCGCATTGAAATTGGTATATTCTTTCGGAAGTTACGATGACACAGACAGACGCACTAATATTCAATTAATGAGCTAGCCCGGATCTGCTGTCCGGTAGGGCTGCATTGATTGACTGCATCGCGCATGCATCGGGGACGAGGGCATAGGCTTGTATTTAGGTTCTGAATTCTTCACTTTTGAATTTTCTTTTTTCCTATTGACAAGCCGTACGTACGTACGACTATTCATACCTAGGACAAATAGTTCAGTTAGGTAGGTCAAACTTCGAGAAAGAGGTCAATCGACGAATCCAACTCGGTTGGGCAGCATTCGGGATGCTACGCCATATATTTTCGTCCCAATTACCGCAGTGTCTCAAAACGAAGGTCTTTGACCAATGTGTGTTGCCAGTGATGACTTACGGAACTGAAACGTATCCGCTCACTGTGGGCCTTATAAGAAAGCTCACTATTACCCAAAGGGCAATGGAAAGAGCTATGCTCGGAGTCTCTATGCGCGATCGAATCAGAAATGAGGAGATCCGCAAGCGAACCAAGGTCACCGACATAGCTCTAAGGATTACCAGACTGAAGTGGCAGTGGGCAGGGCACATAGCTCGAAGAACAGATGGCCGATGGGGCAGTAAAGTTCTCGAGTGGCGACCACGTGCCGGAAGACGCAGCGTGGGTAGGCCTTCCACAAGGTGGACTGACGACCTGGTAATGATCGCAGGTACCAGCTGGATGCGAAAAGCACAGGACCGGCCTTTGTGGAGATCTCTGGGGGAGGCCTATGCTCAGCAGTGGGCGTCTCCTGGCTGATATGATGATGATGATGATGACGTACGTACCCCATGGCTTTCACCGCGCGCAATTTGGCTCTCTGGAATCATTCAACTATCATGCGGAATTTTAGTATATTTCCGGAATCAAAAGTACACTATGCTACTCTACAATAGTGTATCTAAAAAAGCTCCCTGATTGTGAAATAATTATTGAAATAGGTTCAATAGTTTCGGAGATCACCCCCAATATCCAAATTTTAAGACAAACGTTTCCTCTTTAAAATGTTTGTAAATATAGGTGTCGATGAGTAGGTATTTGGCTGCCATCACACCAATATACGAAACACCTGAATGTTCAGATCTTTCGATGACCGCAATACCGCATAATCCAGTGGGGTCTCTACAGGTTGCACTTTTCCTTGTACAGATTAAGGAAAATATGTACGAGGATGCTGTTAGGGCTGGTGGTTGCGTACTGAACTAATACTTACATAGTTAGTTGTAACATAATACATAGTCGTAGTTGGGCAGCAAGCAGCCCATAGTAGATTATGGCAAAACTCTCCACAAGTATGGAGCAAGCAATCCCTGCAGCCAGCCCTTGATGTCTGCATAACCGATTAATACGTCAGCTAAGTTATGAATAGGCCCAGCCCGGGAAAGTCCTGTGAAGTCTAGATGCTACGTCAGAAAAATTAGGAAATAAAGGGCTTCAGTCTTATTTATTCTAGTCCAAAAGGTTCAATATTTGTCTAAATAGAATTTACTCTGTTTTGAATTTTGACGATTAAGATCTTTGGTTAAAAACAATAACAACAGTGAAACTTTGTTACTAGGTAGCTCTTGTGTATGTAACAGTGTTACCTAATGACAGTGTACTTTTATTCTATAAAATACTCATCTTGACGTTAATGTCTGAATGTCGTTGTAGTGGGAATGCTCTCGCGCACGAGTGCCCGGGGTTCGCCTTGATCATGACCCAGGATTTGGCAGATCAGATAATTACAGTGAAGCGACTGCGATCTGACCTCCATGACCCTACTACCACCAGGACCAGGACCAGGGGAACCTGACCAGATTGGATCATGGTTACACATTCATGTTGGTTTTCTAGGAACACGTTGGGCGGTCTTTAATAACATTTAACTGTTTCAGAATGGCTTATTGTGTACAGAGGTGCGTGCGAATTTGGACTGTGGGTGCAGTCAACTTGGAGACCTCACTTCAAACTGCACGCCATTCAGATGATGCAAAAAACTTTACTGCCCCACATGAAGGAATGGACAACGATCACGCACTCCAGCCAGATAGACCTGTTACCTTTTATCCGATTAGGAAACACGTACGGATACGATGTCTCGCCGGCCCCTGGATAAATAAATGCAAATATAAGTCACCAAAGTCGATTGTATTTTACTGGGGGCTAAGACTGACATATATAATACATAGTGGGGGGCTCAGATGCCCACATAAATCAACTGTGGAATTATCAAAATACATAGGGTTATTTGGTCAGAATGAAACGCTAGTGGACATTTGGATAACAGCCACTAGAACGGCGTTATTTTGCCAGTGAAAAGACCAACAAAAGACCTTACTCGACAGTGGCGCCAACTGGAGAGCACAAAAACGACTGAGATGGTTATCCCACGAAATAACAGTTCCGAGTATTTCTTTCGTAATTCCCGAAGGATTCCACTGTGGAGTTAAGTGTGCATCTAGCCCTGCTGATCTTCCTCCTACAAGTTTGAGTTGTTTATAAGACTAGTCTACAGATAGGTAGGTATCTCTAAGGCAGACACCACATCCGCTTAGGTCACGATGTTCTGGACGACGGCGACCGATATCAATCGAAGGGTATCAGTGTCAATATATCCATCAAATGGTTATCTACTATAAAAAGAAATTATAAGGATATGTAACTACCTATTTTTCCTTATTCTACGCAGTGACAAATGAGTAGACAGCCCAACTGATGGTAAGCGGTAACTGTCGCCCATAACATCTACGAATCATGTATTTGGGTTGCAGGCAACAAAAATGCAGAACCGCAAGTACGTTGTTACTGTGAGGACAAAATTGTGATGCCTCATGCATGTGCGTAATTGCGCTGGCTACCTTATCCTTCTATAATGCTATAAAATATGAGGCCGCACCTGTGCCTTATACAGCATAAGGCACTGCTTTAAGCACAATAAGCTTTTCAAGGCTAGTTTGGCCGTACCCTTCAGGTGACTCCGGAACCGCACGCTATTTGATGTCGACACGGTCTTGACGCAGAACGTCACTTTCGCAAAATGTAATCGTGATAAATTTAGTCACTTTCGCAAAACGTCATTTTCGCACAACGCTATTTATTCAAAACGTCATTTTAGCACAATGTCACTTTCGCAAAACATCATTTTCGAAGAATGTCATTCAGCCTTTTATTCTCAGGAGTGACGTAATACTAACACTAAAGAATCGGGTAAGTTATTAATTTAAAAATGTAAAAATATCATCAATCAAGTTTTTACAACATACTCAAATACTTAAAATCGTCTACCATCTACCAAATACCTAGTTAAATATATATTTTTGAGGTCCTGAAATTAATGTGTAATGAGACGCCTTGCGTAATTTCTAGTCTAAATTTCAAAGCAATATCGCACACAATCTTATTATATTGCAAACTTGTGTCGACTCCTAAGAATAAAATGACGTTTTGCGAAAGTGACATTGTGCGAAAATGACTTTTTGAGAAAATGGCATTTTGCGAAAGTGACGGGTCTGCGTAAAGACCGTCAACGGATCGTACAGAGGAGATAAAAACTACGTTTTGAGTCGTCTACCAAGGATTCCGATACTTTCCAAGCTGAATAGCGGTGTTCCGTGAACTGCGGTACTATCATCTGTTATTCGAGGTTACAAACACCTGTATGTAAGTATACCAATTAGCTTAAGTCAATTGTAAACACTGTAGGCAATCCTATAAATAAATATTAGCTGGAAGACACCCACTGCTGGGGGCATAAGCCTCTCCCAAAGATCTCCAGAAAATGCCGGGCATGTGCCGTCCACACCCAAGTACCTCATACATTTCCTACTCTTTATCTCTTATCCTGCCAGAAATTTACTATGAATCCAAAACAAAACAACAAAATAAGTTTTAATCATTTATTAATCATACATGACTCATCATGGGGCTTGACACTTTTTTGCCTAAGATGTTAATTGTGAATACTGGAATGTGTTTAATCGACCTCCTCGATGGTAGGGCCCGCGCCGCCACCAGGCGCCGCGCCGCCCGCACCGGGAGCGCCTCCGGGGAACCCGGGCATGCCGCCGGGCATCCCGCCGGGCGCGCCACCCGCACCCTGGTACAGTTTCGTGATTATCGGGTTGCAGATGCCCTCCAGCTCCTTCTGCTTGTGCTCGTACTCCTCCTTGTCAGCCAGCTGATTGGAGTCCAGCCACTTGATGGTGTCGTTGCACTTGTCTAGGATAATCTGCTTGTCCGAGTCTGTGATCTTGTCCTTCAACTTCTCGTCCTCCATGGTGGACTTCATGTTGAAGCAGTACGACTCGAGGGCGTTCTTCGACTGGATAGTCTCCTTCTGCTTCTCGTCCTCGTTCCTGTACTTCTCGGCCTCGTTAACCATGCGCTCGATCTCCTCCTTCGAGAGGCGGCCCTTGTCGTTGGTGATAGTGATCTTGTTCTCCTTGTTGGTGGACTTCTCCACTGCGGACACGTTCAGGATGCCGTTGGCGTCGATGTCGAAGGTGACCTCGATCTGGGGTACGCCACGCGGCGCGGGCGGGATGCCGGTCAGCTCGAACTTGCCGAGCAGGTTGTTGTCCTTGGTCATGGCGCGCTCGCCCTCGAACACTTGGATCAGCACTCCGGGCTGGTTGTCCGAGTACGTGGTGAAGGTCTGGGTCTGCTTGGTGGGGATGGTGGTGTTGCGCTTGATGAGCGTGGTCATCACGCCGCCCGCGGTCTCGATACCCAGGGACAGGGGGGTGACGTCGAGCAGCAGCAGGTCCTGCACCTCCTCGGACTTGTCGCCGTGCAGGATGGCGGCCTGCACCGCCGCGCCGTACGCCACGGCCTCGTCGGGGTTGATGGACTTGTTCAGCTCCTTGCCGTTGAAGAAGTCTTGCAGGAGCTTCTGCACCTTGGGAATGCGGGTGGAGCCGCCGACGAGCACGATGTCGTGGATCTGCGACTTGTCCATCTTGGCGTCGCGGAGGGACTTCTCCACGGGCTCCATGGTGGAGCGGAACAGGTCGGCGTTGAGCTCCTCGAAGCGCGCCCGCGTGATGGACGTGTAGAAGTCGATGCCCTCGAAGAGCGAGTCGATCTCGATGCTCGCCTGCGTGGACGAGGACAGCGTCCGCTTCGCGCGCTCGCACGCCGTCCGGAGCCGGCGGAGCGCCCTCTTGTTGGTCGTGAGGTCCTTCTTGTACTTCCTCTTGAACTCCTGGACGAAGTGGTTGACCATGCGGTTGTCGAAGTCCTCGCCTCCCAAGTGCGTGTCTCCGGCGGTGGACTTTACCTCGAAGATACCATCCTCGATGGTCAGGATGGACACGTCGAAGGTGCCGCCGCCCAAATCGAAAATAAGGACGTTGCGTTCTCCACCGCCCTTCTTGTCGAGACCGTACGCAATCGCAGCAGCAGTCGGTTCGTTGATAATACGGAGTACGTTCAGGCCAGAGATGGTACCCGCATCTTTCGTGGCCTGTCTTTGTGAGTCGTTAAAGTACGCTGGAACCGTGATGACTGCATTCTGCACAGTTTTACCGAGGTAGGCCTCAGCTGTTTCCTTCATTTTTGTAAGTACCATTGAGCTAACTTCTTCAGGGAAGAATGTCTTGTCTTCACCCTTGTATGCTACCTTAATCTTTGGTTTGCCTCCATCACTGACCACTTCAAATGGCCAGTGCTTCATGTCAGCTTGTACAGTGGCATCTTCGAACTTGCGACCAATGAGACGCTTAGCATCTGTAACAAATGTAAAAAATATTAGTAAAAAGTTCCTACAGTCAATATTTTTGGGTCACATTATGATATTCTCAGAATACTTTTATCATTCACTTTGTTCAGAGACTCTAGTCTAGTATATTGGGTATCATCATAAAAACTCTATACTTACAAAAAATAAATAGGTGCTAGCATGTTTTCAGTAACATTGTCGTCACAGTGTAACAAGGAAACGACTAGTCATTTACAATATGTTGTTAATTTGCATTCATAACCTGTTTCAATATAACGAGGTAAAGTTGCGTAAAGTTTAGCCAAATCTATGAAATCATGATGAGTAACAACTAGCAGTAGTAATGAGTCATAACCACCTACTCACAAAAATCTGGGCTTTATCATGATTACGAATTTCATAGAACACAATTCTAAGACCAAAGAACTGACATGATTTATTGTTTTGTTTTCATTACTGTTATTGTAAGTAGCAGACATTGGCACCATTCTCAGGTTCACCCACAGAATCTACAATTAATGTTGCCTCTTTATACATAAATAAAGTTGTAGCTTTCACCTACAATTAGATTTAATTAAGTACAATGATCTCATAAGTTCAGATTGACATAATAAGAAGTACAGTTCACCATTGGTGTCAGGGATCTACCTACTTATCAAAATCCTACTTAGCAACAGCCTTTTACACAATAAGACCTACTCTCAATGTGTTTAAAGTCCATGGTAACATATCTATGTAGAGTTAATTACTTTGCAGCAGCTGATAACCTTTAATAGATATTACAAGGTTGAAAGTCCATTATTGGCAAATTTTTAGACAAATGTGCTTTTATTTAGCACTAGCTGGCCCATTGTGATTTCATTCACGTATTATCCTAACCTAGAAACCTTCCTCGTGAATTATTGTTGAAAACTGCATTAAATCCATTGCATAGTTTAAAAAATCTCAAATTCATACTACATTATATAAGATACACAGGAAGAGGGTCTAACGTGGCTAACGTGGGAAGAGAAGTGTTTATTATAAGTCACGTGTTTATAAATCCTTCCTGTTGTTGACATGTCAAACTGTTTTGTGTTGTCAATAGTGTTTATACATCTAAACCTGCACAAGGATAGTTTCAGCTCAAAATAATGATAATCGCTGTGAGACTGATTTGCCAAAAGTCACACATGCTGAAGCCAATGTCTTAAGTTGCTGGCACTAATTTAATGTAAAGTATTTGTCATAAAGTTTAATAAAGTCTACTTTGTATGAAGCAAGAAGGTACGTACAATGGGTAAAACAGCTGACTCAGCCGATAAACAGATGATGAAATGAATTATAAAGTGAATCCATAGCCTAAATGCTTCAACATTATTGATAAGAATGCAAATTAAAGTCAACACCATGTTACTGAAAACACCAGCAAACTGGTCCTGTCCGACCACATGTGAACAATGTCTGGAAGAAAACTAATATTATTATAGAGTAGATTCTTACCGAAGATGGTGTTGTTTGGGTTCATGGCAACCTGGTTCTTCGCGGCATCGCCGATGAGACGCTCAGTGTCGGTGAAGGCGACGTACGAGGGCGTAGTGCGGTTGCCCTGGTCATTGGCGATGATCTCCACCTTGCCATGCTGGAACACACCTACGCAAGAGTAGGTGGTTCCCAAGTCGATACCAACTGCGGGGGCTTTGGTTGCCATCTGGTGGACAAAGTGAGGTTATTAGAAACATTGCAATAGGTACCTTCTCAACCTAATAAAAATCAGGGTCACGAGGTGGTCATGTGTGCGTCTAGTAGGTACGATTAAATCTCCATCTAGTAGTTAGTTACCTTATGTTTAAAATATTGGCTATAAATTATAAAATACCACGGCGAGATTACAAGCTTTATATAGATAGAACAAACAGATGGTTGCATACGGCGTCCTACTCGTCGGCCATCACATAATCGATGCGAACGTTCACGAAGTTTCTCGAATGCAGGCATGTGCCATGGAATTTTCACCTTGAGGCAATTTCGTGATAAATTACATAACGACAAAACCACGATAATATAAATCCTTTGTTCGTAGTGAATAAATGCAGTTTATTGATCGTATCGTAGAACATTCTTATAGCTAACTACCACGTGCTAGCAACACGGAACACGGTACGGACATGTGCAGCACGATTTCACACAAAGAGATTATCAGAAAATCAATAGGTACGTTCTAGGTTCGGACTGCTTCGGACAAAGGGATGTTCATTTACAGGGTAGGTATTAGAAGTTTCAGGATCAAAAAGCCTAAAACGATGACTCATCGAGAAATGATAGGATGGCCGAACGAGTTCAAGGAACTTCCCGAACACGCTGATAATGAAATTAAGAATTTTCACACAAATTACACCAAAAACGTTTTAAAAGTTTCACAAATCGTTACACGGATATAAAAACGATCAAATTATAGTACTTACTTTGTGATAATATAACTAACTCAGTCGAACTTAACAATAGTACACTCAGAAAACGTGCGCGATTGACGGCTTCTTTTCGATAAATAAGATGGCGGCGAAATGCACAATGTTTTATTTGGAGCGGGGAGCAAGCTGCTAGACGTCAGTAGTGATTTCTGGAATATTCCAGTGTATCAGCCAATCCAATATCTTCCCTCGTGACGCGCACGTCTGTCATTGGTCAATTTAAATAAGCGCGGCAATTTCACTGCGGCAAAATGTGTCAAGCACTAGTGCTGTACTGTATTAAACAAAATGGATGAGTTGATTCTTCGAGCGATACAATTAATCAATTATTTATAAATACTGTTAATAATTATTTATTCATTATTTATAACACTGAATGTTTAATAATTGTTATGTTGTCAATTCCGCGTGAACACGAGAATGTAGAGGAAGTATTCGCCTATAATCGTGAAGTCCTGTGCATGTTTGCCATGTCTCGTCTATTTCATAGACTAAGTAGAGATTATCATACGATTATTTGTTGTCCCGTCTTGTGCTAAATCACGTTACTTTGGTTCATTCTAGTCGAAAATCTACTAGGCCAATCAAAAATGTACATAATTCACAGAGAAATTCACTCACTACAAACAAAATGTATACATATAGCTCTGCTACGTAAAAAAATATTGAAGTATCCGATGACCGTTGTATCGATTTTATATTTTTCTTCCTAGCGTTTTTCCCTATTACAGTTTCGGGGTACACTTGACCATGATCCAGAATTTTAACAGATCAGGTAATTACTGTAAAGCGGCTACTATCACCTATGTGACCCTGTTTACAGCTGTTCCTACCAGATTAGCGATATTACACCGACATATCGATATAATATCGATGCATTTTGACACCTACCACATCCCTAACAAGCGAAAATGTAGAGTGTCAACCAAAGTCCGGGCAAAAGTTTCGGCAAACATGTGGAGTATGCTTTTTAAGAATGTTCATTTCGATGGAATTACTGGTTCAAATCTTCTTGGCTTTTTAATAAACTTTTTTGCGTTTACCTGACTCTGTTTTTATTATCGTGCAGCTAACATTAACTCAAGCTGCGAGTAGGTACTCTTTTTAATCGCAAATATAATTATATTCACTGTATTAACTAATGCGTAGTAAGAAATGCATGAAAATGAAATTGATCGATTTTGAACTTGGGAATCCTCGGGATAAATGAGAAAACGTCAGGATAAAATGATAAATATAAAACCGCGAGTAATCCATTAAAAGTTGTTTTTTCCGCCATCGGGAATCGCGAACCAGGCTGACGTTTCATCCTTATATCGTGGATCTTCTAGCTGTCCGCACAAACCACTTCGGTTTAACGTTCATTACGCGTATACGGCTAAGGAATGGAGCATGACGTCCGTTCCTAGAGAGGCATGCTCCATCTTCAGCAGCATCGTCACCTACCACTAGGTAAAATAGCGGTCACATGACTAGATGGTTCTTTTAAAAAAAAACCAGAACACCCGTGCACACCCGTGAACAGCCTGCCCCGACTTCAGTCGGGGCAGGCTGGTTGTTTATAAAGAAGAAAACCATGTACACCAGCAGCGAAAGTTAGTAAAGAATGATGAATCACAATGGGCATAAGTCCAACAGCAATTGGTATTTCCCTAAAAAAGTTTATGAATAATACATAAAATAACTGTCTGATTCTTCGAAGAATCGGCCTCGAATTACTAACCGGCCTCGTGTCACTTTTCACGTTCATCGTTACGTTTCCAAGTCACATAATATACAACACAAAATACTAATGTTACGCTCGTTGTAGTTAGGTGTATTCCTTGGATTAAAAAAGACAAAATCAAACTGATTATGTTATTCCGTCTTCATAATCACACCTACATGGCTTATGACAACTTCAATCCCAAACACTAGGAAGAGTTACATCGCTTTTGGTGTTAAGTTTCATAGAAATTATTGTAACTCATTATTATATACATAAATATTATAATGCTGATAAATACAGATCCTTCTAAGGACGTTTTCGTTGTATGGGAAGAAAAAAATCTGGACCACAGAAGTTATATTTTTGATAAAGTGATATTGCTTTACCCTTTTCTAAATGGATATGTAATTTATTTAGTATTACGTTACATCGGAATAGAATAAGTTGCATGGTTTTTTATATTGTGTTGACTCAAAATCTATTTTCACAACACCATTTTATTTTTTATTCTATAGAGTTAGGCAATAGTTACATGGCCTATACAGCCATGTGTTGATTTCATTACAGTGAAATGTACTTGTAGGTTTCCATAAACATCAAGAGATGGCGCTCTAAGGTTTGTCACGAGCATTTTTAATGAACTTCAGAAATTTCCACTAAGCGCACTCCACATGTGGACAGTTCCGCGGGAACACGAGAATGTAGAGGGAGTATTCGCCTATATTCGTGTAGTCCCGTGCATGTTTGGCATTGCTCGCCTATTTCATAGACTCGAGCTTACTCCACATGGTCGACCCTCTACATTAGCTACGTTTCCTTTTTATATGCCTATTTTTCATTATCTCAGTTTTTTTTTAACATAAAATAATTCGACACCGCATTGTAACTACCCGGCCGCGCCATTTATCGCCTGTGTTACGTACCTTCACACCCTGTGAAAAGCTCGGTTGTATATTTAAGAATAGAATAGAATAGAATAAACTTTATTGCGTAAACTGTGTAGTTTGCAACAGCAGATGGTTTTGCAAATAGAAAGAGTAGATCATTTTTAAAATAGCGTAAAATAACTGTGGTTTAACATATTGTTTAGTAAGAAAGATATCTCATCTGAATGTATTTTATGATCCCAAAATCTGATAAGTAGGTAAACACATTCCAACCATAACCATTGATATATACATCTAGATACGGATGAACGAACAAATAACTCTGACGGTTACCATAGTACATAAAACAGCGCCGTCTACAGTGTTACAAACATGTTTTACTGGGTAACAGCGTAAAGGCGCATTTTCATTGGTCGTTAGCGCCCGTATGTGGGGTACGGGAGATTTTTGTAACGCATGCCATAGGACCCGCATGCGGGAAACCGTTTACATTGGTCGTTAGCGTCTGCATGCAAGGTGCGAAAGAACCTGAATACGATTTAGTTTGGCAGTTGGCTTTGAGTGAATATCGTAAGTTGACGTGCCGATTAGCCATGGATCAACAATTATTGATATGTGGAGCAATTTTGAATGTTTGTGATCTATTATAAAATTAATTACTGGCTTCTTTGAAAAAAAGGAAAAAGAGATTTTGGGTGCAAAATTTATTTAAAAGTAGAAAGTGGCTCGGTGCTTCTAATGCATTGTGTGTGATGTTGAATTCGGGATTGGAGTGTGACATAGAAGATTACGATTTTATTTCAGAGTGCCTAAAAAGTCCCCGAATGCTTTGTTTCGACCAAGTTATCGACTGACTAATTTCATTGGTCGTTATCCCGAATGCGGTAAGCCCCCGCACGCATTGAATCGACCGAGTTATCGACCGATGAATTTCATTGGTTGTTAGCCTTCGGTCGTTAGCCCGCATGGGCTAACGACCGAAGGCCGATTTATCGACCGATTGACCGATTTATCGACCAATGAAAATGCGCCTTCACCGTTGTTGGCATTGATATTACATTTAAAAATGGCAACACTTAGACGATAAGCACACTGGAACGCACACAGACATAATGTACTCTCTGCTTCTGTATATAAAAAAAATTCTCTATGGGAACACAGCACCGTATGGTGCTGCGGAAAACGCATCCACGCGCGTGGCTGCGGATCCGCATCACCGTACGTTTCCATAGATAACTCTAGAGCTGCATTTCCATAGACCACTCTAGTGTTACAAGATGGGCCCTTTATTCGTCATTCTGGCGAAATTTGAAAATATGTGTAACTTTTATATTGTTATAATCTTTTCATAAAATTATATTTAGGTGAAAAATAATTTGAGAAATGAGTAACGGAACATCTATTTGAAAATCCTGGAGACCTCACTTCACAACAGCCGCCTATTTGACGTCTTTTTATATTAAAAGTACAACGCCAAAACCTTATCTGACCCGCAGCCCGACCGCCTTATGTACGAATTGAACGTCGCCCTCTTCTTGCAATAGGAATTTGAATATTGAGAGAGAAGTTATAGTACTCGTCGAAATCTACATTTTGGGTGACAGCTGTCAAACTCAGAACTGTAATAATAAAGTTTACTACAAACTAATACTAATTCCTTTGATCGCCACGTTTATGATGTATTCTTGATCTTTGTCGGTTTTTTTTTTAGAAATTGAAGCTGTCGTACATGAAACTCTTGGCTTTGGCTTTTATACATTGCTTTGAATGTTCAGAAAACTTCTGCACAAAGCATTAGATATTGTGTACATTTCATTAGGGACAGCCCGTGGATTCAGCCAATATATAGGTACCATCTCTTTGAATTAAGCAATAAATTCAGTACGTATTAGTCATAGAGAAAAAAAATTATATACAGAAGCAGAGAGTATATTTTAAGTTTAAATACGAGACATAATGTCACACATCTCTATAGCACACACACTAATGCAAATGCAGGGATGGAACAAGGCAGCCCATCTGCAGATGTTATATTTTGCTACGACTTTCTACACGTAACGAACACAAACAAATCTGACTTGTATTTCGCTCCAGACGACTACGCAATTTTTTTTAACTTGTCCTTGTAATTTAATATTGTCATTATAATAAAAGGTAAGGTGTCTAGTGAATCAAACCCACGCCCTGATACTTACCACCGTCTTTTAAATCTCTTGATCCTACATACCGTGAATCGGCAGTGCTTGCTTTTGCAAAAAGGAGGGTTATGATTTTGACCGGTATTAATGTTTATTTGTTGCCTCATAACTTCTAAACTAACTAGGTACTTACCTACTTAATTATCGTTAGAAGCATCTTCATTGTAATTATTATCATGTTCTTCAAAATGTTTCCAACGCAGCACTTCCAATTTGCAACCCAGACATAACCATGTCTGGTCTTTAGGAAACCTAGAAAATCAAATATTTATGTAAATAAACGTAAATACGCGATTAATCCGTTGTTTCATATAATATCTGAACATTTAAAATGTCATCTAGGTACATTTTTGGTATGGAATCCTGATACATATGTATAAAATTGTGGACCGCCATTCGCAAGATTTGAGTGTTAAAATACTATACAATAAATACTAAGTCCGACCCTGTTAGCATCAAAATATTTTCGTACCTATTTAGACACCGAAATATTGCTCAATTTGCCAATAATTAAAATCTATCTCTAATGGCATGTTGTTTTAAGGTAAAGCATTTCAATTATTGCAAATTCACACTATTACGATGCATATTTTTGTCACAATTTCTAAAATTGATTTCCGATCGCCGAAACCACGAATGTTTACTTACCGGTGAAAGGATAATCCAGGTGTATTTCCATACTTTGCGCTTTCACATAAATGTGCACTAAATTATTACACACAAAATTACAATATTTTAAATGGTTTGATTTAAATTTTATTAGGAAATTATAAAATTTACACGGATGTTTCAAAAGAAACGTCAGGTCGTTAGGAGCAGCAGGAACATGACGAACGTTCAAAACATTGCGCGTGTCATTTTACGTCAACGTATTCCAATATAAATTCCAACGTATTAAAAGAAACGGGATAGCGAGATTTATAATCATTGTAGAGTGAGCGAACAGGGAATATTTGTGATTTATGTCTAGTCTGTATTATTATAATGCCTACAGAGCACGCGTGTCAAATGTGTCAAAGAAAAAAAACGACGGATCCGCCGCACGAACGCGCGTGGATGCGTTTTCAGTGTGTTCGACTGTATTTACATTTTTTTCTTTATGGTTCGACTATGCGTGATTGCCATAGAAACCCATGACAGCTCAAAGAACTTTGTGTCACGCACAAACTATGAACTATACGTGGCACGCACTAACCACAGACATACCAGACTAAACACAAATCACAAATATTCCCTGTTCGCTCGCTCTACAATGATTATGAATCTTGCTATCCCGTTTATTCATCCCTTGGAATAAGTTCACGGAAAATGACGTGCGCAATGTTTTGAACGTTCGACATATTGCTCGAGGGCCTATCGACCTGACGTTTTTTTTGAAACATCGGTGTAAATTTTATAATTTGATAATAAAATTTAAATTAAAACATTTAAAAGATTGTAATTTTGTGTGTAATTTAGTGCACATTTATGTGAAAGCGCAAAGTATGGAAATACACCTGGATTATCCTTTCACCGGTAAGTAAACATTCGTGGTCGCGGCGATCCGAAATAAATTTTAGAAATTGTGACAAAAATATGCATCGAAATAGTGTGAATTTGCATTAATTGAAATGCTTTACCTTAAAACAACATGCCATTAGAGATAGATTAAAAATTATTGGCAAATTGAGCAATATTTCGGTGTCTAAATAGGTACGAAAATATTTTGATGCTAACAGGGTCGGACTTAGTATTTATTGTATAGTATTTTATTACTCAAATCTTGTGAATAGCGGTCCACAACTTTATATGTATCAGGGTTCCATACCAAAAATGTACCTAGATGACATTTTAAATGTTCAGACATTATATGAAACAACGGATTAATCGCGTATTTACGTTTATTTACATAAATATTTGTTTTTCTAGGTTTCCTAAAGACCAGACATGGTTATGTCTGGGTTGCAAATTGGAAGTGCTGCGTTGTAAACATTTTGAAGAACAAGATAATAATTAGATGCAAGTCCCTTCTGTCCTGCTGCACCAGCATAATATGAATTTTTACTGAAAATAAAGAATATGCTGCTTGTTTAATTTATTAATGTATCTATCCTTTTCATTATTATTATTTTTTTCATGACTATGTCCTCTAGAGGGCATCATATTAAATTTGTGAAGTCACATAGGCCAACCTGTGAACAATGAAGACGCTTTTAACTATAAGTAAGTAGGTAGGTACCTACTTAGTTTAGAAGTTATGAGGCAACAAATAAACATAAATACCGGTCAAAATCATAACCCTCCTTTTTGCTAAAGCAAGCACTGCCGATTCACGGTATGTAGGATCGAGAGATCGAAAAGACGGTGGTAGGTATCAGGGCATGGCTTTGATTCACTAGACACCTTCCTTTTATTATAATGTCAATATTAAAATATATAAGGACAAGTTTAAAAAAATTGCATAGTCATCTGGAGCGAACAACAAGTCAGATTTGTTTGTGTTCGTTACGAGTAGAAAGTCGTAGCAAAATATAACTCATGATGGGCTGCCTTGTAACGTCCCTGCATTTGCATTAGTGTGTGTGTTATAGAGATGTGTGACATTTTGTCTCATATTTAAACTCTAAATGTACTCTCTGCTTCTGTATAGAAAATTTTTTCTCTATGGCACTAACGCACGTCACGCACATTCGTCTGGTGCGTTGCAGTGTGCATAGCCTCTTAGTTACGGTTATGGCCGCTGGGTCGAATAGGTTTGTCAACAATCTTGTCAAGCCGCCAAATATAACTTGTTAACGCGTACAGCAATTTGTATGGACAGTGGTAACAATTTTTATTTTTTTGTCAAATTCACACAGCGCCATCTAGCCCTAAAGTAAGCAAAGCTTGTGTTATGGGTGTTAGATAACTGATAAACTACTTATATACATTTTTTAAATACATACTTATGTATACCACACCCAGACCCGTAACAGAAATTGAAATTAATCATTTCAATTTCTGCTCGGCCGGGAATCGAACCCGGGACCTCTGCGTGGCGACTGGCATCTTAACCAACTGAACCACTCCGCCATTCCAATAGCTTTCTGTAAACGTCGTTGGATAGCTATTTTAGAGCTGAACAAAAGTAACTATGGTGCTAGTTCCAAATATTAGTCCGTTCCGGGTTAAGCTGTACTCAACATATCACAGTAATAAGTATTTTTTCTGTTCTACCCACATTTAATGGCCAGAACTAAATCCACGATGTTATACCGCCAGTGCATAGTCACATGCGCATGCATGTAAGACGACCAAATCAAAATCAAGCAGATGCAGTGCATTAAATTTTACATGTAACATTTATTTATTTTCAGCATATGCTGGAACGCTATTAAGCAATAAAAAACATAATATTGATTAGTAATGTTTGTAATACTTACCGGAAAAAAGATACACCATTCATTTTTATCCGAATTAGAGCACTACGCAACTCGGCATTATTGTTTTGTAAAAAAACGACCATTCACACACCAAAATTAGAGACAACGTTGGTGCTCCATTGCAGTTTTAGCTCCAATGAAGTAATGCTATTACCTTTGATCAAAGAACTGGGCCATACGCTAGTATATAGAAGTCTTTGACAATAACACTATTGTATGTTTTTCTGCCACTGCAAAAGTGACCTAATGGTTAGGGGAACAGGCCATTAACTTCATTGATAATAAATCAATCAGATAAATAGGTACCTAACGAAAGTTACTCGACTCACCTACTTATATCACCCAACGCCCGATTACACTACACTAAGGCGACCTAAGCATTTAGGCGTCTCAGAATTGGTCACAAAAAGTTAAGAGGGGATGTTTTTCATACGAATATGTAACTTTATTTATTCATTCTTTCAAGGGTTTGATGTTTTTAATGTATGTTTGTTGTAAATGTATCCAAATGACCGTGACATTTCTAGATTTAATACAGTCGGGCATTTGTCTTTCTTCCAACACACTTACTTGGGGACGTGGATTTTTAACAGCAGAAATAAAATAAAACCCATATATAAAAAAGTCATACTTTTAATAAAAACAGTCCATAAAAACACTATCTATACAATATTTCACTTAACATTATATCTGATAGTAAATGACGTATTGCTTAATTTTCACACTATAGACACAGTACACACAGAGGCGACGAGGTATGGACACTACAGACCGCATATATCTTGAC
Source organism: Blastobasis adustella (assembly GCA_907269095.1). Lineage (NCBI taxonomy): Eukaryota > Metazoa > Arthropoda > Insecta > Lepidoptera > Blastobasidae > Blastobasis > Blastobasis adustella. Next base: position 17,594,960 of record OU026124.1, read on the forward strand.
CACATAATTATCTTGTTCAGACTTTGTACCGTTCCCGGGTTGTATGCACATCAAGTGATGCAAGCTCATTTTATATTGGTGGTGGGATGATGTCTGTGCTTCTTTGCGATCTACGAAATTGTCTGCCATTTTATGATAAAAAAATATTTCTTGTCGACCCTATGGGACCTCAATTTCCTGCATTGAATGTTCAGAATTATATCTGCCCTATCCACCCGTATCCGCAATGTGCATTGCGCTTAGGGAATGCAATACCGGGATACCGGGATCCCGCGTACATTTTGCGAGACTAATCTCGGTCGAAAAATTTGCGGGATCCCGCTGGACTGGCGGGACTACAGAGAAGCGTCGTTCATACGTGTTATTCTGCACGCGGCAGCGCAAGGCCGTGGACTTGCTGGCTGGGCGCTGTCTAACCGATGTGTAACTACATTTGCGAGCTTAACTATCGAACCACCCCATACTTTTCAATATACGCTCATACAGTTCTGGCGTTACAAATACCTAATCGAGTTTAATTCGGTTTTCGCGGTTTGATAGCCAAGGAGACAATTATTACCTCTGATTACGTCTGTCGGTTTGAGTACGTCGATATGCGTCTTCTGTAAAAATATTGTCTGGCGTAAAGCGATCACGTTGAAGAAATTATTTAAATAAAGAGATAGTCATTGTCTTATTGTTTATCAAACCGCGAAAACCTAATTAAAATTTAGTAAGTATGTATGAAGTTAAAGATTGATTTATAACGCCAGAAATGTGTTAGCGTATATGGAAAAATATGGGGTGGTTCGATAGTTATACTCGCAAGGGTATTTCCAAAAATATGTTTAATCTTTTTGAATTAAAGGTATATTTTGTGGTGTTTACGTAATTATTTCAATTGATATTGATGTTGAAGTGAATATGTCAATTTAGGTCTTAATCTTTGAAGTACTAATACACAATTTAAAACGTACCAAAGAGCTTGGGTAATTATGGGTTGAAACTAAAACCATAGAATAGAGATCAATAAGGTCTTTATTACGATTGGTTTCTGGGGTCTAAGTCCACCCTGCGGGATCCCGCGAATACCTGGATCCAGCGGGACTAAGATCGTTTAGTCCCGCAAATACCTGGATTGAAATGATCTTGCGGGATTGCATTCCCTAATTGCGCCTTATAGCATGGCACTCTATTTTGAACCACACGCATCGAATCAAATTGTTTTGAATTTTGATTTTCGATATGAAAAGTTCAATATTTATTAAATTACATAAGCAACACCGAAAGCGAACTGTTCATTAATAGGAAAAAATAGTGTCTATCATCAAAATACTGAATTTGTCATGCCGAAAATAAAAATTGAAAATCGTTCGACTCGAGGCGAGCTGTTCAAAAATAGGAGCTCTGGAACCATTTCCCACAATATACCTAAAGTTGCAGTGTTTCTTCGAAATAGAGACATGTCGGTTACTGAAGTAGGACGGAAAAAGTAAAAAAAAACCTCCTAAACATACGTCCTGGGGCCTATTGGAGCCTGGAGCTTATTGTTTACTATAAGTTTTTCCAATCTTTTTAAAGAATCTCATCACTCTTTTGACGTATAAATTGTGCAAGAAACTCGAATGTCGCAATGTATATTAATTATTAAAAAAAAGCAATAACTAATAATAACATTTGACTAGAAGCACTACACAAATCTTAGCAACTAAACCACATTATACATTCTGCAAAATTTTGAGACTCCTTGTACATGTCTTGACACATTAGAAAATAACATGGAAGAAACACACTTAAAAATAAATACCTAAGTTTTACTTAATGTAAATCTAACACATTAATTAACCATGTCAATAAATAAATAAATGGGTAATTAATTGTCTACTAAAGCACACAGTAAATTTTTAGTCTTATTGGATTGATAAGGTCACAACTTCATTGAATAGCATCTATATTTTAGATTAAATGTTCCAAAATTTTGGCAGCATTTAGTTGAGCGTAAGAATCTGTTTATCGAAGGCATACAATACTGAAGTATAAAAGTGTACATAACGTAAACTAAATTAAAGGAATCATGCTCGCAAAATAGCAAAAAATAACCTTAGAATACAGTATAATTCTGTAAGAAAAACCCCTTACAAAAATAACCAGTTATCAAATTAAAAACTTAGATTATCATACTCGTGGACAAATATCGCACCATTGCATTCTGAAGATATCGAGTTAAATGATTGCATTTAACTCTGCTCGAAAAAATTACGTATGTATGACTGTATGGTACTTATTATCGACTGAAATTTAATTCGATCGATTTGAAGCTGAAGTGTTTTTGTATTGGATCTGATTTCAGGTAATGTGGGTACACAATACTTATTGATTATGCAATACTAATCTTTCCACAACGCACCATTAAAACTAAGAAATTATTAAAAGTGAACAAGTATAAAAAGGTACACGCGTTTGTACGTACGGAGTAGGGACGCCTTTGGGTCTGGGTTGACCTGCCTGCCGTTTTACCCATGGATTTAGACTTGAATAACACAGATATATGGGTAAAACTGTTTCAGACGATAGTTTCAAAAGTCAACTTAGCAGATAGTACAATATGGTCACTAACCGTTGTCTACACGGTTGGAAATGGATGACCTATGTCAAGTAAACATTTTATTCGATCTGTAACGATCCATTCCTTATACCCAAAGGCGTGCCAACCCCCTGGAACACCTCTGAACCCCACAAGGATTTACTGGGGGTTGTGAGGAGTGACTGCTCCTCGGAGTGACTCCTCACAACCGCCTGTAAATCCAAGTAACACAAGGATTTTAGAAGGATTTATAAGGGGCTGTGAGGAGTTACTCATCCTTGTAGTGACTCCTCACAGCCCCCTGTAAATCCATGTAACACTTGGATTTACTGGGGATTGTGTCCTAAATCCGGAGATTTAAATCCTTGTAACTTACAAGGATTTATAGATAGTTCAACTCAGTTGTGCACGCGGCGCTATGTGTGCGTGCGCTTGTAAATATACAGCTTTCATTTATGTGGCAGTGACGCGACCACTTGGCGTGCCAATGGCGTGGCGTCATTGTGACGTGTCTGTGTATGTACAAGGTTTACCCACACATAGGGCCGCGCGCACAACTGAGTTGAAATATCTGTACAAGGGATTGTGATTAGTCACTGCGAGGAGGAGTAACTCCTCACAGCCCCTTATAAATCCTTGTAACCCACCGCAACTCGGCCCCCCGGTAACCCCTAAAGACCCCTTGGTAACCCCTAACAAACTCCTTGTAACCCCCAACAACCCATTTGTAACCCCTAACAACCCCCTCGCAACCCCTACCGCCCCCCCGGCAACCCCTCACGCGATCCGGAAGTATGTCTGGTAGGCGGCGCCGACGGCGGTGGCGGCGAACCAGGCGAACAGCGACCACCACGCCGCGAAACCGAACACGCCGCGGAACACTGCTTCAGTGAATACCTGGAATAATAATAATAAAAATATAGGTAGGTACGTCATGAGACAGGTGCTAATCGGCTGCCGAGATTATTGTACCAGTCTCAGGGAATACCTGCAAGGTTAGGAATAATCATAGAGCTGTTAGATTTGCAGATTAAAACCCGGCCTGCACAAAATTCTTAAAATATTTAAAGAATTTTGTTTAACGCTTTTGTTAAAGTATCAGTTTAAACGCATTTAAGAATGTGGTCCAAGCCACCCTAAACGTAATTTAGGTTAGGTTCAGTACTTTTTCGTAAACAAGTTCATTTTTGTGTAAAGTTAGTCAAGTTTGTTTTTCTGGGTGAAACAAAAGGTAATTTCTGATAGGTAGTTAAACACTACCCTTTAGAGAAACAGTTATTGACCAAGATTTTCTTTTTTTTTCACTTATAGCTTTCAGCTTATAATTTTGCAAATTAGGTGATCTCGACGTTGCGCTCAACAGGCACTTCGATATTAGCCAACATACCATCTTCAAATTCTCCAAAGCCAGCTGGAACTGTTCCACGCCTTCCACTGTCAAGGTACTGGCCACAGGCGGCCGTGGCTCGCAGACCCCACTTTGTTCCAGCCACAGTCCCGACCAGCTGTAGCCGCCCAGGGTCTTGTACATCAGCGTAAAGAACAGACACATCACGACCGGGCATATGTATTGGAGAGCCACCACGCAGAGGTAGTAGAATACTGATGCGATCTGGAATACAGGAGTTTATTATAATTATAATAGTGTAATATAATCTTTATTGCCGTGTTGTGTCCGGCAGAGTAGAAAAGCACCAACCCCTCACACTGGTTGGTGTCGCACAAGGCGACTAATGTTTTCGAGGCAAAAGATCAAGAGTCTCCGTAGTCTGGAAAATGGGTAGCATTTTCCATTGTTATATTTAAACGCTGCGATCTCCAACTCGCCTGCCAAGCGTGGAGATTATAGCAATAACCTCCGCTTTCGTGGGAGAGGCCCTAAGTCCTGTCGACTGTTACGGGCTGTGATGATGATGATGATGATAATCTTTATTTCAGGCAATAGATATAATAACTAAGTAAACAAAGCCCATATATTGTTAGTATATTTATCATTTTTGTGGATTTGTGGGCTCCGTTCGCTCTACATCTGACTGTTTTCATACAACAATTTCTCATGACTGAACAGTAGTTTTAAATACCTATTGTGCGAATAGGAAGAGTCGGCATACACTGCATTCCATTTTAATCCTGTTTAAAGTACATTGGCTTCTTATTTGTGTACTTCCATAGGACCCATACAAATGTGACAAAGACACGAATTTTTCTCGAAACTGGCATATCCGATTTTGATATCATGCAGTATAACAATATAGTTCAAGGTGCTCAACCTATACTCCGTAACCATGTTGATGCTGCTTCAAAGAATATGGCACTTGCCATACAAATGTGACAAATGAATGTTCTTTTTTTGAAATCGGTCAGACCGATTTTGATGCCTCTTAATCTTGTCTCTTGTACAAGGATGCAACCGAGGCACCTTAACGTATAGGCCATCACCGTAATGCTGCTGGTTTGTAGACCACTTTTGCCCTGTTTCCTTTGGAGTCCCCTAAAAAGTAGGGCATTAGGAAATCGACATAGTACAAAACAAAGTCGCTTCCCGCCGCCTGTCCCTATGTACGTATGTATGTATCTATGAACGCTTAGATCTTTAAACTATGCAACGGATTTTAATGCGATTTTCAACATAGATTCACGAGGAAGGTTTATAGGTTAGGATAATACGCGAATGAAATCGCGTCGGGCCAGCTAGTACTAAATATATAATTATTTTTTTGTTTACTTTTATTTTCAAATATTACTATTTGTATTTTATGTTGGTATGCTTAGTTCGTTGTTTTTATGTTGTTGTACCTAATTATCGTGTCGTGGTGTCTACTGCAATAAATGTTTTCTTTCTTTCTTTCTTTCTTTCAAATAAAAGCACATTTGTCTAAACATTTGCCAATACTGGACCTTCAACCTAGTAATATCTATTAAAGGTTACCAGTTGCTGCAACTGTTTATGTCTGTTATTCGAGAGGTTTATAAGCTAGAAAAAAAAATTGGTAGGGGTAAAGTAGGTTTAGGGTAGGGGTAGGGGTAGGGGTAGGGGTAGGGGTAGGGGTAGGGTAGGGCTAAGACGCCACGCTAAATAAGTCGCGCCGGCTTCCTGGTAATTTTATAAAACCAAACCAACCTTCTTCTGCAATTCAATATTGGTGATCCTGCCAGCCTCTTTCCTCTGGGCGTCGAGCCTTTTCCGCGCCATGTCCAGGTAGGACTGCAACTGTCTCGGCAGTAGGACCACTCGTACCACCATGGCGGTTACCACCAGCAGTAGCCGGAGGGAGTCGAAGGCCTCAGGGGTCATTCTGGGAATAAAGTGGGATCGGATTTAGAAACAGCCGAACTGGGGGCGAATCTCGCGCAGTGACATATCAAATTCGACATTTTCTCTAGCCAATAAACTGTAAAACGTCGCTGAACTTGATATTCGACCAAAATACGACTGTCAAAGATAGTTGAGAAAACATTTTTTGGCTTCAATAGACATTTTAATGACATTATCAATGGAGACATGTGTCTAGAAAAAATTTCGAATTCGAGACGTCACAACGCGAGAATTAGGCCCCTGAAGTAGATGTACGTAACGAGTACATCTGTGGCAGCCTTGTGTGGCCTTGGCGTGAGGGCTGCAGATGAGATACTGAACTCGCCTGCGGTTTGGTCACGTGCTGCCTAAGCTACGGGGATACGTGGGACATAGATGCCTAAACCTGCCAGTATCAGGAAAGAGGTCCTGCGGAAGGCCCAAGAAGCGATGGATCGCCATCGCTGAGTCTAATGCGAGAGCCAACGACTTACGATGCGAGGGTGCCGAAGACCGGGCGAAGTGGACAAGAATGAGTAGGAGAGCGGACCCTGGGAGTAACCGGGATTGAATGATAAGTGAAGATTAGATGATAGGACTGCATCAGTAGGACCAACAGCACCACCGTGGTTCTTACCACTTGTTTTGTCGAACGCTACGATGGGTGAGTTTTATTTACCGATGCTCAATGATAAATGAGCAGATTGTCCACTTGAAATCGGTTAATGTCGTCAGATAGAAAAAAAAAAACTAGATGCGGGCGTTGTACTGTGTAGTAGATATATACCAGCTATCCTCACGAACCGCTTTGGCTTGTCTTCTAATTCGTACAGCTGAGTAGAACGCTTTGCATGTTAGTGTATTCCCTGAACAGTATAACCTTGACTCCGTCAAGGCCGGAGTGAATATAGGCAGTTTCTATAGAGGTATGCTCCACCCTCGGAAGCATCGTCGCTTACTATCAAGTGAGAAAAATAAGAAGAAAATACTTTTGAAAAAGTTTGAAAAATGAAACAGATGGCAAAGTTATTCATAGGAAGCTTAAGAAGTTACTGTTAGCTAAGAGCTACTATAGTTTAAATGAATTTTTGAATGAGAAAAATTGATATCTATGACTTATTTTGTATTAATGCTCAATATCTGTATTGTATGACTTAGAATATAATTTTTTTAATGATTTTAAACGGTGATTGACATTTAATTTAATTATTATTGATAATTGACGTGTAATTTAATTTGAAAAGGTGACATTTAACTTAATTTAATTTTGATAATTAATTGACATACTCATACTTTTATTTTTGACGTATAGCTAGTTGACTATTTAAATAATTTATTATTAATGAACATGTAATAATTTATGCAATATGGAATCTAGATTAATTATAAGGATAATTATGTTTACTATATTTTTTATTATTTTGTAGTGCCCTCACAGGGTCACATGAGATACTTATCTACTGTTAAGATCCAATGTTATTATATTACCATGTGAAGTAATAAATGGATATGAATATGAATATGAATATGAGATAGCGGTCAAATGCCTGCCTGATAATATTATTATTTAGCAAAATGATGATGATGATTAGTAGGACTCACAGTGGTTTCTCCATGCCGCTAAACACCCTGACAGCAAGGTAGTGCCTTGCCACGGGCCGCACCCACAGCAGCGACAGCGCAAACGGAACTGCGAAGTTCGCGTTCAGCAGCAACGATTTGACCTTGTTCTCGTTGTAGTATCTGTGAAGAATGGGAAACAATAATGTGTATGGGATGAAGTTACCTTCTCCTTCCTACTAGCACTGAGGTATGGAGTTTGTTTTTTAACCACTCGCTTCGGGCTGAACAGTTTTGATTTTCAGCATGAAAATTTCTATATTTTTCAGCATGAAAACATTGGCACCATCGAAAGCGAACGGTACAAAAATAGGGAAAATCAGGGTCTTTTAGTTCCCAAAATATTAAACTTTTTTTCCGTAAATCAAAATTGAGAAACTCAAAGCGAGCAGTTCAAAATTAGGACCCCTGGGGCGCGATCGCCTAACTCGACTGCTATAACTTACTATCTCGTTCGCTCGTGAAAGGCGCCGCGAATGGAGCAAGCGAGACGAAGTCATAAGCCAATGCTACCGTAAAGAGTTAGGCGGTGGAGCCACAAGTTATTCATTGTTATCAAAAGTTTTAACAAACATTTGAGTATGTAATCAAGCTATGTTCCGGGTCTCCTACCCGCGTATCTTTGTGTGCAAGTAGCTCGACATGTCGACCAGTTGCATGCATCACAGTTACGGGTCGTCCCGAGTAAGAAACCCGGATCATTCCTTTAAAATGTGATGCTAGAATGTTACACAAAGAAACAACTTACTGCAAGGAATCCCAGTGCATCCTGGCAACCCTAAGCCCCGGAAAGGTGAAGAGGGTCCCGATGAGTGCTGCCCACACCGCAAAGGAAAACTTGAGGATCAGTTTCGAAGCTGGACCTCTGGAAACCATGGAAGTGGAAGACATTCAGAAAACAAGTCAAGTGAGAGTAGAACCCTCATACGAAGACTCCACCAGGAGGCCTTTCATGCTACATTTGAATGTATTTACCAAAACCAAACCGCAGCTGCCGACATGTGCCATGTACCAGATAGTAAAAAAGAAAGAGATGGCGTGTGATAATAGCTGCGGTATAGTTTTGGTAAATACATTCAAATCTAACGCAGTAGGCACCTAGGAGACCTATTTTTTAAATGTTCGAATTCGATTCGTATGCTACCTATTTCTTTCACAATTGTAGTAAGTTAGACGAGTGTGAAAGAGATAGCTAATTTGCATACGAATTGAATTTAAAATACCGTAATGGCCTATGTCACGTGGCACTTGACCAGTTTAGAAGCCTTTTTCTAAGTAACTTGAGCCTTCACCACATCTGTGGACGGCTTTGCCTGAGCTATTGCTGCCTAAGATGTAAAAATAAACTAAAGAAAACTAAGACAAATACTCACACAGATGCTAATCCTTGCGTCTCCAGAAATTTGGAAGCATTTTCATAGAAGCTGTCATACGCCGGGTCCACTCCAACTTCTAAGTTGGACTCGTCAACTATGAGGACCATCATAGCTATTAGCAGGAAGATGCAGAACGAAACTATGCATGTGGATCGTTCTCCGATGGACTCTTCGCTTGTAAAGTATTGCTTTGTGAGAGACAGTAGGATTTTACTGTGGCAGAGTTAAGGTTTTTAATATTGGCTAGGAATATTTTTGGTTAAAACGAACTATTTATAAATTCATTACAGTGTCTTCCAAACAACTTGAACGCACACAGTTGGCGATGTGTGAGTATGTGAATTTTGTAGCAATAATGAAATGCTGCTGAGAAGTGAAGTTCTTAAGAAACAAGCAAGACAAATGTTGTATAACGTCTATAACTTTATAATTTTGGGTCAAGTTGTTTGGAACAAACTATACATTTTATGCAGTAATCAGCATATAATTTCTGTAAAGTAACAACTATTGTGATAATTTGTAAAAGGATACAATGAAAAGAATAAAACTAGTAGGCACCACAGCAAACTTAAATTAATCTCATCCTTCAGAGGAAATATTGAAGTGTATATCTGAAACAGTTTTGAATAAACATTTATTAACTTTTACATGTTTCAAAACACACTCATCTTGTCAATGATATAATATTGTACTTATTTTCACTCACCTCAGACAAAATGTACACTATCAGACTGTATAGTGAGAAATCAACCATCCACAAATACTCTGTGTAGTATCTCAAGTGAATTAAATCGAGAGGAGTGACTGGCGCGGTTTCCAGTTCAATTTCTAAGTTTCGCGGCACATGAAAAGTTTCAGGTTTCCCATTAGGCTCACTTTTCCCACCTTTTTTACCTTTGGGCTTGTCTTTCGGGACCCCAGCGAGTGCCTTCAGTTCCGAGTTATCTGGATACAAATACCTGTACAGCCCTTGTGAACATAATAGCCATCTAGCAAACGAATAGTTCCCCAGTTTCTGTATTATTGACACCATTATCAGTGTTATAACCAGCTGAGCACCGAGTAACGCCTGCAAAGTATAAATAAAACTGTTGAAATGCTTTACATAAAATCGCTGCGACTACAGCAATACATCTAACTAATGCTACATACCATTTTGATTCAATTTTCATTCACAGTTTAGTATGTTCACGGTCTAAATTTAATAAATTATTTTTATTTCAAGAGCAATCTATAACCTCAATTTGCGACTCCCACATAAATAATTCTAGAAAAGAAAAGTAGTCACTAAATGTCAAATGCGAAAAGGATGTAAATATAATTGATTTAAGGGGGAAAAGAGATAGGTAACAAAACATTTTCGTTTCTAATTTCTCCGTATTATAGCTAGCTAATTTGACGTTTATAAATATCGTTAATGATAAAATAAACATTGTTATTTAGAGAACACAGTATTTACACATATTACAGTGTTTACAATATTTATTTATTTATTTATTACTGCATAAAGTTAAAATAATATTATTTTTTGGTAAAGCTCTCAGTAGAGAGTGGAATGTTCTGTAGGACAAAGATTACAAATCAAACGCTATTCGTAAACAACATGAATAGTGTATAACAATGTTGCAAAGTTAAATGAATTTTCTGAAACTACGGGAATTCGTTTCCTAATAATGATTTCAAAAATCGGAACCTCAGAACATTGAATAGGCTGTCATTGACTGTCTCCGTTTTTTCAGAATTTCCAGATCAGTACCTATGTAGGTATTTTTTCCGTTTTTTAGAAAAAACTAAAATCTATTCCAAATCAAGAGAAAGTCAAGCCTTACGAATAGTAATTTTTTAACCTAGTTTAAAACAATTAAACAAGTAGGCCTATTAACATTTTTTTAATTGACAAAACCCAACCACTGTAAATCCAGTCAAGAATAAAGTAACCCAAAAGAGCTACCTACTTATATTTGATTACTTTTTTAACATTAATAATCTTTACTTTATCTTATCAACCTCCTTATATCAAAATGCTAAGGTCAACCGTAGTTTATCAGAAATAACACGATGTAGAGAGGCTAATTTGCACACAAAGCGACGCTCGACGTATCAAGACTCGACAGTCGACATAAAGCTAGTACTTACCGTCTTGAAACCTGCTGAAAAGAATTCATTTTGGTGAAGAATATGAAAACTCCATTCTTAAAATTATAATATTTTTCTGGGTAGCGGCCATAGAGAAAAAAATTAATATGCTTCTTCTGCAGAAAGTACAATCCGAGTTGAAATACGAGACAAAATGTCACACATCTCTATAACACACACACTAATGCAAATGCAGGGACGGAACAAGGCAGCCCATCTGCAGGTGTTACATTTTGCTACGACTTTCTACTAGTAACGTACACACAAAATCTGACTTGTTGCGTATTTCGCTCCTGATGACTTCGTCATTTTTTAAACTTGTACTTATAATTTAATTTTGTCATTATAATAAAAGGTAAGGTGACTAGTGAATCAAACCTACCACCGTCTTTTCGATCTCTCTATTCTACAAACCGTGAATCGGCAGTGCTTGCTATTGCAAAAAGGAGGGTTTTGATTTTGACCAGTATGAATGTTTATTTGTTGCCTCATAACTTCTAAACTAAGTAGGTACCTACTAGAAGTTAGAAGCGTCTTCATTGTCCACAGGCAGGCCTATGTGACTTTACAATAAATTGAATATGATGTCCTCTAGAGGACATAGTCATGAAAAAAAGAATAATAATGAAAAGGGTAGGTACATTAATATATTAAACAGGCAGCATATTCTTTATTTTCAGTAAAAATTCATATAATGATGGTGCACCAAGACAGAAGGAACTCGCATCTAATTATTATCTTGTTCTTCAAAATGTTTACAACGCAGCACTACCAATTTGCAACCCAACAAACATCACCATGTCTGGTCTTTAGGAAACCTAGAAAAACAAATAAATGTAAATAAACGTAAATACGCGATTAATCCGTTGTTTCATACAATGTCTGAACATTTAAAATGTCATTTAGGTATATTTTGTGTATGGAACCCTAATACATATAAAATTGTGGACCGCTATTTACAAGATTTGAGTATTAAAATTCTATACAATAAATACTAAGTCCGACCCTGTTAGCTTCAAAATATTTTCGTACCTACTTAGACACAGAAATATTGCTCAATTTGGCAATAATTTTAAATCTATCTTTAATGGCATATACTATTACACACACTATTACGATGCTTATTTTTATCACAATTTCTAAAATTGATTCCCGATCGCTGCGACCACGAATGAAATTACTTACCGATGAAAAGATAATCCATTTGTATTTCCATACTTTGCGCTTTCTCATAAATGTGCACTAAATTACACCGTCTTTTAAATGGTTTGATTGAAATTTTATTAGAAAATTATAAACGTCAGGTCTTTAGGTCGAGCAATATGTCGAACGTTCAAAACATTGCGCGCGTCATTTTCCGTGAAGTTATTCCAATGGATGAAAAAACGGGATAGCAAGATTCATAATCATTGTAGAGCGAGCGAATAGGGAATATTTGTGATTTGTGTTTAGTCTGTGGTAGCGGCGCATTCAGTTTTTCTTTTTAATATTAAATATTTTGTTTAAATACATGGTTATTTTATTATATAAGGACAACTTATTCATAATAAACAAACAATATAGAATAACGTATTAAAACTACCTATAAATAAAAACCATACTCTAAATTACTTAAATATGTAAAATATTTGCCCCAAGTCCTCTGAATGCGGAATGCGGAAAGGATGGCCGCGTTGCCCCGCTGGATGGCGAGGATTAGGTATACGCTGTCCCAAATAGAGGTCATTACTTATGTCGACCAGGCGCTTGGCTAGTTTCCTATATAGGGATTGTCCGCATGGTCCCCATGGCCAAGAGTTTCCACGCCAAATGGCGCAAATATGTAGTCATCACTGAGACATGCGTATTTGCGCCGTTTGACGTTTTCAGCAGAGGTGGCACTGACCCCTGCTAGACACGCGGTGACTGGAAGATGGGACGGCGCGAGAGTGCCGATGCACGTAGCATCTCAGACCAAGGACCATCAGCTTTTGGACCAAATATTTATTTAATTTTTAAGTAAGAAGTAACAGTAAAATATAAGCACTCATTTGTACCTTATTTTTAGAAATTAGACAAAATAGGCATTTGACTGCCATCTCACCTGTTGGTAAGTCACCTCGTCTCTAATCCAGTTTCATTCATCAGTTCGGCAACATTATCAATTTTTAAAAGTTGAATTGAAACTTGTCTTATTTACATTTTATTTACGGTTTACTAAGAAATAAACTCCAAAACAATATTGTTTTCTATCTAGTTCGTATAGTTGATCTAATCCTATACTACAATTTATGAATGCTGCGGTTTTCTCATTTCAAAATCCACTTGACAGAGTTTTTATTAATACATACAGTACAGTTTCAGATAAGTACCTACAGCTGATAAAAACGCGTTTGTCGTGGTGACAGATGGAGCAATTGTTTTTTAAATGTCAATAATAAGCGATTGACTGACATTTCATTGATTGACATGGATGCACAATATGGATAAATGATGTATGATACAAGCGCCCTCATTTTCTGCACTCTTTTTATTTGGGGGTTTCATTCAGCAGAGTATGGTATCACTAAACATATGTCGCGTTGCGCACAAATGACGTGACTCGGTCGCGCGCTAGAAAATAATTTTCTATCGATTGATTTAGTCATTGTCCGGTTTCGTCGCCGCCGAAGTCTGCTCGCAGACCACCGCGACGGAGCCTTCCCTTAATCCCTTTAGGGGACAGAATATTATTCGTGTGTTGTGGTGAAAAAACGTGCAAGATGGGGTCGTTGTTTAGGAGTGAGGAAATGACTTTATGTCAACTTTTTCTGCAAAGTGAAGCCGCGTATGCCTGCGTGTCGGAGCTTGGGGAATTGGGACTCGTGCAGTTCCGTGATGTGAGTAATCTCATTGATATTCCATTGATACGTTGCTTTGGAAAGCCTGGTGTTACTGAATTTTGCAATGCATCAAGATATGAGCAATCTGTGACCTCGTTTCCAGTGATTAGAATTTATGCTCTCGTTCCTAACTATACAGAAATTGTATAGCTCATACTTTGCGGGATCAATAGTATACTTACACTGTACACATAACTTCCACTTAGGTACACCGATATAAGTAGTTGCCTGCCTTTATGTCTGGTTGATGTTTTTAATTATATTTTGACATTTCGTTTTTGCATGGGTAACTAGATTTTAAGTAGTTTTTTTGTTATTTATGTACCTAGTTATAACTGAATTGAAATAGAATTCTACTTGATGCTTTTATAAATACCTACTCACACACAATATACATACATAATATCAGACCTTGTTCCTGTAGGGATACACAGAGACCACATAATTTCACTTGCTGCTGACCTGACAAATTTCAAACAATTTATTACAACTAATACAAATAATTAATGGGATACACATTTATCTACTTTCCATGTCATGTACGTTAATCTATAACAAACAAGGGTGGCGCTAACTGTATTACTAAGTGAATTACATGGATAGGTAGATAAACACATGTTGAGATAAATGTATGAGATTTTTATTTAAGTTTGCAAAATTCAGACTACTTAGATTTTTATATATCTATTTGTCAGAGGCAATTTATCCAATTCGCATAATAAAGATAATAAGTAATTTGCATGTCAAGCTTCAATTAAAGCCATATCTATGAATAATTATATATTTTCATGTTATAATATCTACTAAAACATGATAATATGATACCGATACACGTGATGACCGAATCATAATGCCATCTAATATATTGCAAAGTTTTGCACATATTATAAGTAAGATTAGTAGAATAGAATATCCCATCACATATAGATACATGCATAATTTTTATGTGTATGGAAAGTCCACTGTCCACAAATAATGCACCTATCACAGGTTTCTTAATAACATTTAGTCAAGTATTTCAATATTTCTTACATAATGCATTATTAAGTCAAAATAATCGTCACATGACGATTACTCATTACCGAAAATCATGTGATTTAATTGAATGTTGGATTAACTTGATATCTCTGCAGCTTTTGGTATCAAACTAATGGGTGACAGCCATTCCTGTTATTGATTATGAGTAGGTATTTATGATTGTACAATACTGGTACATTTGCTACCCACTTTTGGTATAGATAGTAAAAAAATAATAATATGCTACTATAGATAGTATATTTGCTAATAGGTAATATGCTACTAAGAATATAAATGTGATAATTTGTCAGCAGGGATGAATGGATGATTGTTACTGCTTCATGTCAAAACTACTGAACGGATTTGTACTAAATTTGGCAGTAATAACCTATAACCCAGAATAGCACATAGGCTATGATATATCCTGAAATTCAAAGCGGTTCCCGTGCCAACAGGTCTAGAACATGATTAACCGAATTTGACGTGGATGAAGTCACAGGTGAAAGCTAGTGACTAATGATGTAGGTTGCACAGACCGTTTGTCCCAGATAGACATATTCGTCAACAACTTCAAAAGTAGAGCTCATAACAATTACTGGGGAGGGTGTAATACACTCGACGTAGGCTTCTTTTTGTCCTGTTCATAAATGATTATTGATTTATTTGTGTACAATAAAGACAATAAAACATAAAGGAAAAAAACACAGTTATAAACAACACAACAGGCACTGCTTATTTATATTTTATTATATAAACTTACATGTTGGGAGACTACAGAGGTCAAGAAGCATGTGTGATCATGATGTGGCAGAACATTCACATTATTCATTATTATTAACTTGTCTTATTCCAAACTGGATCTTTTCCTTTAAAACTGCATTTATCTAAGACTATAAGTAATTAAAAATATAGGTATTACTACAAAACTTTATCAATAAAACTTAGAAACTATTAAAGTTTTGAAATAAATAGAGAACTTAACATGAATTTATTTTATTTATTCGTATGGCATATTAGTATTAAAATAAAGACCTATATTAGGTACAATTAAATCTACTTAACATAAATGAAATTTTGTACACTAAGTCCATACCATTTAATTTGTATTTTTTTAGACTGATTTCTTTTGACTATTAATTGTTTTACTCCATCTCACATAAACTACATTCATACAGAATGAAATTCCACACAGATAAATCATGATCTGAACATAGGTTACTCTTCTTGTTTGCGTTTCGAAATGTCAATATATAATTAACATAACAAAAAGATGTTGGAAAGCCCCCGGCAAAGTGCCAACATAAATTTTCCAAAGTACTGAACAGATTTTCAAGAAACAAAGTAAGTATTCATCTTGATTAAACTGGTTATCAAATAAAGAAAACCGCATCAAAATTGGTTCATAAAGGAGCTATACGGTTAAACAAAAATGAATACTGTAAAAGCATAGACCGAGACCTTGTCCAGACGGGGCGAATTCGCCGCAAATTGATTCCCACGAATTCATACACGCGTTTTCGAAGTACTGAGCTGTAAACACCAACATTGTGTCTGCAAGTCCACAACTTAAACATGTTTTATTATGGATAATAATTGAACATTTCCGACCATCACGACTTTCGGATTTATTAACGTAAAAAGAGGGGTGTTGTAAATTGAACGTGTGTCTGTGTATCTGTAGCGGTGTGTGTCCGTGGCATCGTAGCTCCCGAACGGATGTACCGATTTGGATGCGGTTTTCTCTATTAAAAGCCAGTTTAATAGAGATGGTCCTTAGCTTTGTTTCATTAAAATCGGTTTCGTAGTTTAGAAAATATTTGAATAAATGTAAAATTGTTCTTTGGCTATCCGGCTTTTTCTGTCGGTCAGGTTATTACCACATATACCACGCCGATTTCGTAGGAGAGGCTCTAAGTCCTGCAGTGGACTTACGGGCTCTGACGATGATGATACCACACCACCTCCAACCGAAACCCTAACCGTCGTCTCCCATTCCAGTTGAACCCGGACGTGAACGCGTTCCAGCGCAAGTTCGTCAATGAGGTGCGCCGCTGCGACGAGATGGAGCGCAAACTCCGCTACCTGGAGAAGGAGATCCGGCGCGACGGGATCCCCATGCTGGAGATACCCGGGGAAAGTCCGGAGGCGCCCCAGCCGAGGGAGATGATCGATCTTGAGGTAACTACCGATCTTTTTCTCTCTTTTGTATCCCGTTTAACACAGCAACCGGGGGCATGGAGCTCTTATAGAATTGCCCTGCTTAGAAGCTTAGGTATGTGACACGTATAGCGCTGTCTTGTTAGCAGGGCAGTTCTGTTTAGGTCCTGCTATAACAGCTCATGGTAAGCTCAAGCAAGCTACAGTGTCGAACACAGGTTCTATTTTTTTCGATTGAAGATTATATCTGCTAGACGCACTCTACCATGCACGGATGGGTTTGTAAATGTTTTCTTGAGTGACTCTACAACATAGAGTTCTTCAAGGAAGGTCGGGTCGCCACCATGCTGACCCTTACTAGGTACCTACCATCCGTAGGTTACGGTGACTGCCTACCGTCAGGCGGGAAGTACGCTTGTTTACCACCTTTAGAGGTATAAAAAAGAAGGTCTCTCATTTATTTTTCCTTTTGTTAATTTTGACGTGTGTCTAAGTATCAAGACATGACTATTTGACCAGCATCACAGCTTTGGTAAGTGAATACGGTCTAGTATGGATCACTCTTGCCTACAAGATTATACTGTTCAGGAATTAAACTCGCTGGCAAGTAATCGTATGTTACGTTTTATGCATAAACCGTTGAATCGATTTTGCATAATTTTTGGCAAGCAGACGGATCGCAACGCAACTTGGAGACGAGCAAAGTCTATTTTTAAAGGAGCTATTTTATGAAACGAGAATTATGATAGGCAGTATATTAAAAGATAAAAGGAAAGAACTCTTCAATCTTATTATCTTGGCTGGCATCGAATTTCCAATTACATATACAAAAACAAGCATCCAAAGCGACAGATAAAAGCTGTAACGACAAGTACAAGTCATACGGAAGCTTCAAAAATCTGGTTATCGAACCAGTTATGGGGGGTCAACGCATTTTATTTGGTACTCGATATTGCCACATGTGACCTTGATCGATGTACGGTCAACGGCAGAACTGCAGAACTGTATTTATAAGTTTATTCAAGTATCAATATAAAATGTACGACTAGATTGTTGTACATTAATATTATTTTAGGCCAGAGTGGAGCGCCAATAGCTAAGTGGTAAAGATATCCGACTCGTAAGCGAGAGGTACCGGGTTCGAATCCCACTGCGGCCATGTACCAATGACTTTTTACTGAGTGATGCTCTTATGATGAGGGAAAACATCGTGATGAAACCTGCACATTCAGGCAACTAAATGTGTAACCGTGATCCAATCTGGTCAGGTTCCCCTGGTAGCAGGGTCACGCAGGTCAGATGACATTCGCTCCACAATAACTACCTGATCCGCCAAATCCTGGATCACGGAGAAGCCAAACCCCGGGTCCTCGTCAAACAACCGGGACATTAACGCCATAACAATTTTTTAGGCCAAAAGTCTTTAAACGGTTGATCGAAACCTTAGTTTGCCGTGGTAAATCATCTAGATTTGTTTGAACGATCACATTGTATTCGAAATAGTAAATCACTTAACTAATTAGGTAATGTTGGACTGTTCGATTAAAATAGAATAGCACGGGCAATTGATTGACTCCACTCAAATAAGTACTAGAGATGCTCACCGTCCTTATTATTGTGTGTCCTTTATGTTATGACGCGATTTTGTAACACAGTTCCTTCGTGAAAAGTCTCAAGTAATACTACCGTGACGTTATTTATCACCCATCTCTAGTACTTGTTCGGGTTAAGTTAGTCTACAGCCCATACTGTAAGCTGCTATAAGCTGTAAGCCTCATATTCTATCGACACTGAAACGACACTTAAGCAACATGGTTCAAATACTTATAGAAACACTTGTCTCTAGGCATGTCACGCGTTGTCGTGCAAAACGTGTTGCCCAGCAATTGTCCCCTAATGAATTTAAAGAGATGTAGGGCATAACGGGGTACCCCGTTCTAATTGGCGGAGTACCTTCACCTTCAGTTAGCTTAATAGTACTTTTTTCAATAGTATTATGTTCCTGCCCGCGAGTAAGATGTTCCATTGGGTGGGGATTAGGAACTGTGGCTTTAGCGGTGTAAGTATCTGTCTTTTTGTTGCCAGAGCAAAATGTCCCGGGGTTTAGAGGTATGCAACACTTTGGCGTTGCACTTTCCATCAGGTGGCCCGATTGCCTACAAAAATGAGGCTTTAGGCTCTCTCTTATTCTCCTTGCCACCATTTTAACAAACCAACGTCTCCCATAGGCGACCTTCGAGAAACTGGAGAACGAGCTCCGCGAGGTGAACCAGAACGCGGAAGCCCTCAAGAGGAACTACCTCGAGCTCACTGAGCTCAAGCACATCCTCAGGAAGACGCAAGTATTCTTCGACGAGGTAAGTCGCCATCACCACGCCATCGAAGGCCATCCAGTCTCACGATTAGCAACGACCATTAACGACAATAGCTCACGAAAAGACAATTCCACTTTATCTGGTCACATGATTGACGTCGCATTAAAAATTTAACAATGTTATACAATCCGTAAATTAATCAGTGGGTTATCGGCTGATAAGATACGTTAATCGGCCTCTTTAAGCTCGTGATGGGTCCGGCGTAAAATTTGTGAGCCAATTCATTATAGACGCGGTTCCAGCTGTTTGAACAGCCGCGTCGGACTTCATAACTTTCAGTCATGTTGTGATGGTCTTGTTGATCTTGCATATGAAACTGTCATCATCACGGGGGCAACGATAGATAATACTAGTTTTATGGCTATCATCATTAATAACTTCCTTGTTATAATGCGTAGGAAAAATATGTATGTACAGTGTGTACACCATAAAGCCGTTGACTTTTCAGACAAGTACTCCGGTTACTGTTAACGTCAAGACATGGAAAGAACAATGACAAGCTGTTGTAGAAAAAAAATAGCTCCACGATCAGTTACTGTCATTTATTTAATCATCAAGTTTTTTTATTTACCACTTGTTTTCGGTCAATGTCTCATGGCGTCCAGCTGATGATTTATTTTGTTTTTTTCCACACGAACTACAGAATAAGCAGCACTTGAGTAACAGTATCATTGGTTACTAATTAATTGTAAAACCATTAACTCTCCCTTTTCTTTTATGGTCGTGGGTTAACTTGGCACAATTCTATACACGCTGTTATAGTCCGTGGGCTTCGAAACGACGTGAAGACAATTTAATGGTTACATTACTTTGATGTCGCTCCAACTTCAATGTCACATTTCGCATTGTCTGTTGTTGTATAATTGATTATCTACGCTAGTTATTCACCGAATGACGTTTTCGCCGTACCTAATGCCGAATAGAATGGATTGAAACCTATCACTCCACAGACTTAATTTGAGATACGAACAAAACCTCAGAATTTTGCTTCTCTCGTGAATGTGACATTGAAATTGGATGGGAAACTGATATGTCGCCATTTTGGCACGTGTGTGAACAAGATGGCGGATCCGTCGCGCGAGGAGGAACAGGTGACACTTCTCGGGGAGGAGGGGCTCATGGCGGGAGGTCAAGCGCTCAAGCTGGGGTATGCTCAGTAACTACGGACGCTCTCCGAGGCGCTTTAACTTCCCTCCCTCTGGGGATCCTTTGTGCAAGCCAACCACGTCACGCACGACCACTACGTGAGGGTTGATTGTTAAATGTTACCAAACACTACCATCTCCTTAGGTGTATAAGTGGGGAGCGGAAGTCAAAGCATGTCCTAGAGCGATATTATTTTTGCAGCGCTTGTACTGTGACGCTGATACGGGAGTCTACCGATCACCACTCAGGCAAGCATTGGAGTCGGCCGGTTTATAGTATATCATCAACATAACACCTCTGACTTCTTGTGTGATGGAATGAGAGCTTAGCGTAGCACAGCAGACCCTCGATACACGGTGTTAGAATGTAGAGGCAATGTAAGTGACGTCGGTTCTTCGTCGATTTGAAGTCCCCCGTTTATTATCACCGTCCCCCGCGATGTTCCGGTTCCGACTTCGAATCCACGACAGAAGACTTACCCCCGGTCATTACCCTGCATTCTGATCCCACAGTCCTGTTCCCCAGGACCCGAGTTGACCTACCGAGCGTGCTAACCAACTGCTGCCTGAGTGAGTTTTCAACTAACAGTGTTTTCTCTCGGACATGATTTATTTTTGAAGTCCACCAGCGAGATTCGAACGGATCGTGGTCGTCGACGAATTACCAATCTTCATTCATGCTTTCTGTACACTTGTCATTTTATGCATGCCATTTATGATTTTGTTTCTCTATTATATTCATGTTACGTGAGTAGTGTAGAGGTTCACGAGATCACGAAGCCTGTCGAACAGGAGCAACTATAGTATTGTTTAGTTTATGATTTAGAAGTTTTTAGCCCACATTGTATTAAACACGAGACGTAGACACTAACAACGCTTTGAAATAGTGTAGCGAGTAGGCGAGCGAGGCGCGGTACTGCTGACCGCCGCCGTGGACGCGATGGCGCTACTTTTTTCCTACAACAGGCATACGGGCGCGCGCGCATAGCCGTGCGCGCCGCGAAGGGTGTGGCGTCTTGGGCGATGTGTTGTCTGTGTTGATGTTTATGTTTGTCCGCTAGCACGAGGGTGGTGCCAATACCACTGAGTCAATGACGCGTGCGCTGATTTCCGACGACCCCAACAGTCATATGGGCCACGTACAGCTAGGGTACGTATGCGTGTGACGCACCGCACCGACTGACATGTTCGCAGGACCGGTCGCGTTGCCAGGGAAAGTACACCGGCCCCTTAGTGACGGATGTGATGCCGCTGCGCATTATAAAATAATAACATATTGTCTTTGTGGTGGGAGAACAATGCGTTTTGTGCTTGGGCCGGTGTGGTTTCCCTGACACTCTGTGACGTGAAGCAAAATTGATATTTTAAAAATCTATTCTAGTGTCTAATTTTGAGAAAAAAAAGAACTACTCCTTTTAAATTTTAATAATACAACTAAAATTTACTTATCGTATATCGTAAAATTAAATACGCTTTCATGATGCTACAATTTTGCTTCAACTGAATAAATCCCCGTCTGTTACGCACCATGACCGTGTTTTGAAATTAAATTTTGAATTCAATTGAAAACTTCTGCAAGCTCAATCCAATGAAAATAATGTTCTTAAAGTTGTGTTTTGCTCAGAACATGTCTGGCGTTTTGCAAAGCGCCCAGCGACGCTGTAATGTTAATGACGCAGTTTGCTCGCAGTTTGAAGTTTTATCAATCATGGCGCGCGCTCAGACGAAAGACGCAATCGATCAAGGTGTTCACACCAACTGACAGTTTTATTATTTATTAACCTTAAACGTCAGCACATATAAGTAAAGCTGGCGGACAAGACGCAACGTTATGCGATCCAATTCCCCCTGTGTGAACACCTCAGGCAACTAACGACTAAAATGACGAAGAACACTGAATTGTGACGATTGTATGTTAACTTCACATGATTTGTTTGTTTATTAAACACGTGAATGAAACTGAACGTCGATTAATGAACTGCATGCTGTAAATGTTTTGCACAAATTGTAGGTCTAATTGTTTTGTAAATATACGAACAAGTGACATAAAAATTTCTCAGATTGATTCGATGAAGAAATTGAAATATTGTAAATTCCCGATAAATTCCCCAATGAAGAATATAGTTAATGCCCTCTCGTAGAATGTAACAGGTAATGATATAGCTTATGTGGCTAAAGTATTGCTTGGTTTATTTCCCTAGTTTACGGGATAAGCAAGAATCCTTGGAATTCCTGCCCTGGTTAGTAGCTATTCATTGTACTTTGTATATGTACTCGTAGTTTGGTTGTAGTAGTGTGGTGGGTTCCATTGTACATACATTTGCGTCTTCGGGATATTGTATCTTGTATTGGTATGGTAATGTTTCTTGCTTGATTACTGTGAATGTCGTGAAACCATGGATATGTCATTGTCAAGTCGACAATGAAATTAGGGACATCAACTTATACTAACATTTTATCACTTTTGCTTTCTAACACTTCACTGTTTAATGCCACTATAATTATTAAATACTCCACACTACATAAATGTGCGTTAAGGTAACTTGGACTTCAAGAATAGATAATGGACTTAGGTGCGAAAATTGTAAATGCTGGAAATTATTCGGTAACGCGTGCTTACACTGTTTCTGTTGAATGCTATGTTTTTATATCTCACGATCTATAATCACATTTATTTTACTATATTTTGAAAATAAACTTATTGGGCCCGAAGGTGCATCCTTGAGGAACCCCCGATTGATTTTACTGAAGCATTCTACTGAGACTGTTGTGAGCGCGCTTATTTTCCACTTTCATTTAGAACCGATTTCTAACAGCGTCTTGGTACGAGTGCCTTAGATATATTAATATTTGTTCCTTGTGTATTTTCTTTTCCAGTTTACTCGTGTTATCCATTCAGGTTGTCCCCACGTTTCATGTTGCCTGTGTCGTATTGAATCTTATTGTTAGGAGAACAATAATTCGATTCGCGTTGTCCGAACAATGCCTGAAAATATTCTGCTACAACCTTGATGCGGCGGTCCAATATGGAGTTGGTAATAAATTTTAAGTTTAAGCGTCCACAGCACCACATTTACATAACCTTAAAGAAATCAAATGACGTAGATTGTATGATGTATCACGTGTGCCTACTAATTGAATGTCACTATGTTTCACATATGAGCAAATATTTCGTAACAATGTAAGACTGCGGACGGTTTCTCGGAGGCCTTTAGTGTCATTGTCGAAAACTGGTACAGGTCAAAAACCTAATCCTCGGTTAATGATAACCATCAAAATACACCGTTACAAGGTCACATGCACCATTTAGTACGCATTTTTACGAACAGCTCGACACCGAATGACGGCCAAGGACAGAAGTAAGGCAACTGTTTAGCATTACAAAACTGAACACGAGAATTGTCTTCGTCTCGTGTGATTTATTAAAGGAACACGGTAACGGTTGTTACATCAGCCCAGCAATAGGAAACTATTATAATTTACTCGTGCGTAGATTTGTTTTGTGTTTTATAATGATTGGTTTTGTCTTGATATCGCTGTTGCAACGAAGTTTAATCGCGCTTAATGGTTGACCCATCACACGTGCCACTGCTAAAAGCACAGGCAGGAGTCCTCTCCAACTTTGATGGAAGGGAACTAGGCTTTAGTAAAATCTGTAATGTTTGAAAAATGCAAGGCCCAAGCTATAGACATATGCAGGACTCCTCACAAACTTTGATGGGAGGGTACTAGGCTTTAGTAAAATCTGTAATATAGACAAATGCAAGGCCCAATAGCTTTCAACGAAAAAACATCAATAGCTGTGTCAGTATCACGACGAAAACGTTCCCACAGTTATTTATCTACAGTAGGCATCATGTCTGAGTTTTTATTATTGTATTTGATAGCGTTTACTTAATAGAAAGGAAAATTAATTTTGAAAATGAGCAAAATGTTAACGGTTGAAATTCCTAATTAGACAGAGCGGGCGATACTCAACCGTGACGTCACGGATGAGTATTGCCATTTAAAATACACGTAAACACAGTTTTGCGAGGAGGCAGATAAAAATCTTTAAGATTTTATAAGTCCTATGTTTTTTAACCGATTTTAATTTAGTTTTTAGTGTTTGTTATAGTTTTAAAGCTATCTTAATATTTTGTTTATAAATACGCCATATTCAGTATCAGTCATCATCCATATTGCGCTTATTGTCAAATGATTCTGTAACATTGTTTCTATAACTATTGACTTTTCTCCGACAACCGTGTATTGTATTATTCTGCGTCGGCTGGCGGAAGCGTGTTGATTTGATAACAAATATCTGTCATGCGGCCCGCGATCACAGAGCGGCGTGAGCATGCGTCACCCCATCCATCTCTGCATTGCGTCTGCCTTCTTTCGAAGGTTCGTTTTGTAGCCCGCTATGTATCGTGACATGTGACGACTTGGGTGTTATAAATCTATCAGCTCGTCTTTTTCGTAGTTAAAATTCCTCTTCAGTACTTTTCCCTGATGACTTGTTTAGTTCAAGGTACAGGACTACAATTTCACGACTACTTCTGATTCAATATCTTCTTGTGACCTTCAAAAAGGCAGGGTTTTTTTTATAACTACAGCGCAACCTGTGGTATTCCAACAAAAAGCGGATACACAGAGAGATTTTAGTAAGTATGGTTCATTTAAGGGGAATCCCACATGTCCACGTCACTCTCCCGGGTGACGTGATTCCGAAGAATTCCTGGTATTTGACTATCACATCTAATACAATTATATTGGGTATAAATGCGAAGTTTTCCTCCCTCTAGTATGAATCAAGTTTACTTGTAATAGTTGACCGTAATGATATTATCACAGTTTCTTTGTAACAGTAATTCTGTCACCGAGGAGATGCTCGTCATTATGAAAACATTAGCCAATCGAAAGTTACCGTGTCTGATCATTCGATATCTCTCTAGCTAGGCAATCATCGTTGATAAGACTTCCGGACTGTCTCAAGGGCAAGGTTGTTTACCACTCGCAATGCTGATAATCCTGGAAATTAACCAGCACGAGATCCGCGTACAAGACTTGCAGTTCTTCACATTTCTACGAACTCAAAGATTGTAAATTACAGAAGATTTCTTTAAGTAAACGAAGCCTGATTCTTAGATAAATATGTCTAGTGTTACTGTAGTTGTTTTGAGTATTATTATAACTCGTCGTCGCCCTTTCCTTATCTGTCAAATTTGACAGTTTTTCAATCTCTAAATCAAACAAAGTCAAAGTAGCTGTTCGCGTTTGCCTCTTTGTTAACTTACTTCTAAACTACACAACCATTTTTTAATACGATTTTCGTCTATGGATAGTATGGTTCACATAAACGGTTTTGGTTCTTACCCGGGAGGGGTCGCTAGTATTGAGATATATTTAATTTTTTTTTGTATTTTAGACTTTAACATTTTGCTTCAGTGCTTGTGACTCGTCATTTATAATATTCACTGCTCTTATTTTTTGCGTGTCTGTATTCGAAAACTTATCTAGATTTCATTCGCACTGTAGCCCACTTCTTTTCTAAGTGCAGGTAAGCCATAATAAGCTAGTGAGAAGACGCGCCATTGCTGTAGATGGCGCTTCGCAGTTGTAGTGCTCCTGTTTCTGAATCTGGTTAATAATAAGTTTACAAGTTTTATACTACGTATACAAAGCTCATATATTATTATAAAAAGTAAGTGTTAGTACTTGTTTAATTATTTTCCCCTTTTTCTGGTCCCAGTAATATCCTGGAGGAATCGTAATCACTGGGGTCCGTGGTGGAGGCATTGGGGCAACGCTGGGTCGTTGGCTCTGTTAGTACGCTGGCCATATCCTTCATATAAGACTCGGCTAGTTTGCAGCGGTCAACCTGCCTTGATCGGTCTTTCTTCCTCTTCACTTGCCCTAAAATTTATTGCTTTAATAAAACATTCTAGTTATCAACATCATCATCTTAGCGTCTATCCCGGTTTCTACCAGGGTCCGTTTTCTTACTCATTCTTCTCCACTTCGGTATCCTCGCATCGTAAATCGTTGGCTCTTGCATCCGGCTCAGCGAGGTCTATTTATTGCTTCTTACGCCTTTCTCGGGACCTATATTCAGTTGCCTTAATATTTATTGCTTTAATAAAACAATCTTTCATTTACAATTTGATTCAATAAGTATATTTGATAGATCGTTAGCGTAAATCGCTGCACTTTATTACCGTACCGAGTTCTTTCGCATAATTTTCATATCACATGTCTCATTATGGCATTGCCCGAGAGACATTACCGGTCAATTGAGCGGTTACTAGGCCATTCACCCATCTGCCATTGATTTGTTTATCTGTAAACAGACATTCGTTTCGTTGATTAATCTTTTGTATCTGGTGTTTTGTTCGTTTGCGTCATCAAAGTCGATATAGTTTAATTAATTTCACAGTTTCTTTAAGTTCATAGTTCTGATAGCTGTGCAGTCAATTAGCAAATGGTATCATCATCAGCCTATACTAGTCTGCTAATGTGCCCTGTTCTCGTAATAGTATACGTTTTAGGCAATAACTTGTCTTTGAAATGTCTTGGAGAAAGTTATTGTGACACGTTGTGTTAACTGTTCTTCCTCGACTTAACATGTCCGAGTGATCCTTAGGTGTCTAGTGCTTACGTAAGACGTTCTCGACGTCGAGAAGTAAACTAGGCCGCAGACATTAACAGTGTCACAATCCTGGCCTTGTCATTGACCGGCTGCGTTCATCGATCTCCTAACTGTACCGTACTGTACCGTGCGGTCGTGATTGCCGCATTGTCGCTTACGCACAAATTTTAGCTACCTACACGTGAAATTGATTCTCAACAATTCTACTAGGCATGGTCAGACAGTAAGCGTACTGTAAATTCTGTGCATATTTGTTTTTTGAGAGGCCTATTTCGCGGCTGAGCAAAGATCGCAAAACCCGCTTCCCAAACTCCCGTTAAGTGGCAAAAATCATGGCCACAATGTTTTGAGACCAAAAAGCACTATATTGGTGGAATTTCTGCCTCAGGATCATGACGTAGACCATTAATGGGCAATGATATTGTGAGACGATCTTATTGCCTCTCGTTGCCTGTGAGTGTGTTCCCTGATCATTATAATCTGGATGCCTTCAAGGCTAGAGGGAATAGGCTGTACCAAGACAGGCATGCTCCATCTCCGGCTGCATCGTCACTTGACACCAGGTGAGATGCGGTCAAATGCCTGGCTAGTCAAAAAAAGTCGGAGCTGGAAAACTCATGTATTAAATTATAATAAATTATTATTATCATCGAACTTGTTACAAGGTGACCTTTATAAAACCTGAAAATTAATAGGATCTATATTGATTCGATCATTCAACAAACGTCGTCCACTCAACATATTATCTCAATCTACCTGTTTGTTGGACGAGGTTGGTTTTCCTTAGAAAACCTGTTGTAATTTTTACCGGATTTTACCTGCATAATTTTCCTAGTACTTTTTGTTTCTCTCGTTGTTACCTATTCACTCCTTCACTTCTTGTAGTTCGACGAGTTAGTTTTTGTCCTCTTAATATATGCATATATGGCGATATCAATTTATTATCTTTATTTATATTTAATCAACGCAATTGTTTGATCAACCAAACGGTATCTGTGTGACGTATTTGGATTTTCTACATTCTTCTAATTTAATTAACAAGGTACTATTTCGGAAATGTATGACCATATTGATTGTTCAAAGAAATTTAGGGATAAGGACAGCTATAGAAAATAATTGTGTGGGTCGTCGCGTCGGTTAATCCGATGAAATAATGTTTGTTTCACAATGTAGGTTAGCACATATACCGTTACCAACAGTCCCTTTATCAAGTTTACAATGCGAATGCGGTTGCCGCTTATAAGTGATTACGGATAGGTTCGTATTATCTACGATTCTACGTCATAAAGTTAATGCCGTATCGACCTTAATTGTTTTTTTTAAACAACGTGCGACCTTGAGTTCTCCTGGCATACGATTCAATATTCAATAGACATTGTAACATGATGACAATATTTGCAAAGTGTTTAGGGCAATATATATGTATATTTTTTCATTTATGAATAAGTACCTTGTCTCTGAATGGATATCACGAGAGTATGTATGGACATTCATTGGTGCCTAGAACAATGGAATTTCGTTTGTTTTCGGTATCTTTGAGTTCAAATCGTTTGTTTCAATACTGCTGTGTCAGAGGTTCTACTTCGTGAATCTGAAATTTTGTATTTACGGAGTACAATTTAAACTTAAATAAAAATAATTACACTAACAGCGGTACTGCCAAGTACTTCGAATTCTGCTTGTAAATCCAAAAGTGCAGATTTATGATGAACTTCTGTCTGTGTTATTATGATTCTTTCAAAAAAGATATTCGAAATTGAAGGATTCATATGGGTTAAAGTAAAAATTTATGTAAAGCAATCAAGCAGTATTGATTCTAATGTTGATTAATTTAAGGAGACATTGATGAGGAGATAAACACATAAAGCGTATCTATTTCGTGAAATTATGGTAAATAAATATCGTTTAATATGGCATGTTTAAACCTAAGAAAATTGTAATGTAATAATTGTAAGAATTCTTTACAAAGGAAGAAAAAGCGATGTTAGGGGTCGGCATGTAACACGCATAGTGATACATCTGGTATTGCAAAAGGCCTATGGACTACGGTAAGCTCATTCGCCACCTTGCAATCGTAACACATTTTTTAATGTCGGTATTTTGTCCCTTAGACAATATTTGAAACAGCAAAATTAGGGACACATTCCATAAGTTCTCCAGATCAGTCAGTGTGTTACTTGAATTATAAATACGCAGACGGGTGTTCAGACTTTTGGTGCTGTGCCAAGGCGATGGTGCATTGCGTCATTGGCAGCAGAATCATATGGCATTACGGGCTCAGTCGGGACGTTTTGTAGTAACGTATTCCTAATCTGCTTACGTATACTAGTAATCAAGCCCAAGTAAGCCCAACTAACATGTCTAATTTATTTCATAACAAATAGCCGTGGAAGAAGATAGACATGTCTTTATCCTTCAAAAATATTTTTAGGATC
Source organism: Blastobasis adustella (assembly GCA_907269095.1). Taxonomy (NCBI): domain Eukaryota; kingdom Metazoa; phylum Arthropoda; class Insecta; order Lepidoptera; family Blastobasidae; genus Blastobasis; species Blastobasis adustella. Next base: position 17,624,571 of record OU026124.1, read on the forward strand.
GTGACAAATGAATCTTAATGAATAAATAAAAACTTTATTTCAGACAAACCCCACCAATCAAAGATCCAAGGCAATAATCTTTTTCCTTCGCGTGACGAAGGGAATAAATAAACGATCTCAATCCGTACATGGTCGATGTCCTACCATTTCGTCCTTAGCGATTTGTATAAATTTCAGCATACATGATAGTTATCATGATCCAGGATTTGGCAGATCAGGTAATTACAGTGGAGCCGCTGTTATAACCTCCGTGACCATGTAAACAGGGGAACCTGACCAGTTCGGATCATGGTCACACATTCAGTCGCCTACTTATTTTCCTCAAGCCCCGTGCAAGCTAAACATTGAGAATTATTAATTTTTATTACACTAATTATCATCATATTTTTATCATTTAAATTTCATGTGATTGTAAGTCACGACATTGTGGTCTCGCGTATGGCTGGTTCGTGCTGCCGCAATGCTTCATTGTAAAAAGCCAGTGGAAAACATTTGAACAATCGCGACGTTGTTCAGTTTACAATCAGCAATTAGTAAATTAATTAAAAGTGGCAAACGCTTTAATTGTGATTTTCTGTCAGCAATGCGTTTTTTGGTATTTGGGATGAGATTTAAAAGGTTGCTTATTGAAAATATTGCCCAATAGGGATCTGGATGTTCCAGGATGTGGCCATTCGTAGGAAAAGTCGATTCGAATTGGTGGTAACAACTAACAATATGTTAGGTAGATTTCTTGTTTTGTATGCTGGCATTATGTCCGCCTTTATTGTGGAAATGTTATTTAATAGAACAAGTCATAAAATATATTTCTGAGCATATTGTTGCAAGTTGCTTCGCTAAACCGCAAACATTTTAATGATAATAAAGACAATTGCGGTTCTGTCATTTTCCATTGTCGGCTGTAATGGCCTGTCGTTAAATTAGTTACGGATGTGTTGACTAATTATGGAAATAGTATTAATCTAAAATATGCAACATCCTCGTGAGATTTTCAGACTAATATTACCAAAGAGGTATCGGAAATTATCATCATCATCTTGGCGTTAATGTCTCGGTTGTGCTCTCGCGCACAAGGGACCGGGGTCCGCCTTGACCATGATCCAGGATTTGGCAGATTAGGTAGTGGTACGATTGCCATCGATTTATGGGTACAAAAATGGTTAAAATGATTGAAAATTATTATTTTTGTTCTTTTTCTGATTTATTTTTTCTCACGCTATTCTAAAGGAGTTAAATTGATTTTACAAAAATCCATTCAGTCGGTTTTAATCTACTACAGTGCAAAGCCAGATCTAAACGCAGGATTAATAAAAGTTTGACTATATGGCGCTAAAATCATTGTATATTATATATTTGTAATCTACTCAGGAAGCCATTCATTTGATACCCCACATGGTATTTATTTTTTTGACAGCCATATTGAATTTCATGCATAAGGAGTTATATCTCGAAGTGCTAACAGCGATTTTGAGATTCACCGATATCCAAGCCCCGGAACTACTTTGTTAGCAACTAGGTACATGATTTACTCAACAATTTAAACAACTTTATCAATACACCCGCAGCGGAAGTTTGATGTACAAAGAAATACATTGTATGATTACCACTTAGAAACCAGTTAACACAATCCAGACAAGTGGGTGAATTTTCATAAATTTACTTGTTAACTTGTTAGTACTAACTGTATGACAAATGTATGTAAGTCATTTTACTGTGAAGAATGAGCATACTAGAAATATTTTGAATCATAATATTACGCGTGACTTCACTTAGATAATGTGGGTTCTGTAGATTTTACTTCTATACACAGTATGAAACGAAGCCGCTTCCCGCCGTCTGTCCCTATGTACATATTTTAAACTATGCAACGGATTTTAATGCAGTTGTCAACAATAGATCGAGTGATTCAAAAGGAAGGTTTGTAAGCAGGCAAAAAATTTTAGGTAAGGGTAAAGTGGGAGTACGCGAACGAAGTGAACACAATTGTAGAATCCTATCTAGATAGTAGTTGGTATGCGCAATAATCATATATTCCAAAAGTCTACCTAGTTCAGAAGACAGCGCATTGCCCACCCGAAACCAGTGTAAAAGGAGCTACCATTGCTATGCGCGTCTATAGAGATGCTAGCTCATCTTATACTGGTTTTTTGGTTGGTCTATACGCTGTTGACTGTACCTGCTTATATAATTAACTAATCTTTTCCGTATACTGTTTTTGTATTTCTCGTCCCCTACTCAGTCTCCTCCACTTTATCTCATGTTTCTTTAACTGGAATAGTTATCGAAATCGGTTCAGTAGTATAAGAATTTGCCGACTTAGATTGCAAAACAGTTATGTTGCAGGCAGAAGAACTTTTTTTTGCACCGTACTGTAAGAGGTAGGTAGCAGATATACGATACATTTTCCAAACAATGTACTAGGTAGACTATTGACGTTGATTTCCTAGAATAATGACTTGTCCGGGATTTATACTCTCTCAATGTCGATAGATATCAGCATACTCGAACTAAATTTCGTTGAACTGATATCTGATATCCAACAGGTGAGGATTATCTTTGGGAACGTACTACAATTCGAATTAGGAATGTTCCTGCCCTGTTATCTAAAACGTTTAAAGATTGATTGCGGAAAAATTGTGGCAGCCACTTACGATACAATTTTATCGTGTATTTGATTTGCCCTAGCACTTATCATTTGCGTAGAAAATCTATGTTTTTTTTTACTAGAAAACACTATGCCCGACTGCATACTTTCATATTGATTTTGTTATTCATATCAAGATATAAATAGAGATGACGGTATTCATAACATACTCTTTTGGTATTTGTTTGTGTGTACATTTTCTTTCGAAGATTTCCTTGTTGGTCTCGCAACTTAATGATTCGCGTAAAAATCCCATAGAAAAATTCACAACGTTTTTCCTCAACTTTCCAGGCAACGATTCAAATTATATTCCTTAAAAATCTTATTATCCTATTATCCATACTTACATGTTGTTCTTTTTTTATACCATAAAGGTGGCAAATAAGCTTATGGCCTGCCTGATGGTAAGCTGTTAACGCAGCCTACGGACGTTTGCAATACCAGGGTTATCGCTGTTTACCAACGCACAGGCATGTCCGACATCCCAATTACCAAATAAATAGAAAATTTTGAGAAAACCCCGCTCGATATATTCACATTTCTCCAAATAATTATCTGCCATAGACATTATGGGTAACAATAATCCAAAACGTGTAGACATCATTATCACGAACAGTGGTTAACACTTTGTATAAGGGATGTATAATTCTCAAACAGTAGTTTCGTCTAATCTCATTTTAAATAGTGTTTTACTATTATCGCTAGAGCTGCATTACGTACTTCCTGGGTTACAATGTTTGTTTTAACTTCAACATTTAATAGCGATATGATTATAACAATTACGCCAATGTGGTTGTATTTAATTTGGTATCAAGATGAACACTTGATTGCATTGCTGCAATCGACGTTACAAGGATCCCACTCGGTTTTATCAAAGTGTCCTATAAATAACTTGTCAATGTTACATAATTGCTGTGTACTCGCCACTTTACCACTTATTTACACAGCCAATGCTATTGAAATTAACTTGTCCTATGTCCTTGACTTCTTACTGACTTGTAACTTATTCTTTGAGGCCTTGCCTTTGTGATTGAAAATTGAATAGAGCATTGGCATTTCTTCCTGCGATCGATTACACGGTGGTTTTCCCAGTCGTGCTGTGATGCAAAGTTTGCATGAATTATTGTTAGTAAAATCCCAAGAAGAATAAATTTTCTTCGTATCACAAAAATGAATTTCCTACTGCTATTGTGCTTCAACTACACCAGTCTTAATATTTAAAATTTAAATTAAGCCATTATAAACCATATTGATAGATACGTTAAATTGAAGATGCGCTGTGTGCCGACGTCAATGTCTCCTCTGTATTCAGTTTGTAAATTTGACTTCCGTCCGACTGTGCGATGTTTATTAACATGCCAATGGGTCCTTTTACATAGTATCCGTTACATGTCATCCCGATACCCGATACCCGACAATTTTCCACGTAACATTCGCTCAACGGACGACGCGTGTTTACAAACTGTCTCTGTAAATATTTAGCGTAAGTTTAGAATAGTTTAGTGTTAGCGATCTCAGAATATGCCCCTACTATGTCATCGAATTCACTCTGGATTTTGCCTATTCTATAAAATCTATTTTCTGTCATCCACAACATGTGCCTACATGGTCTCGTGTACGGTGTGGTGGTTTGTTTAAATGCAATGGTGCGAATATTAGAGACTTGAAGACGGGAACTTGGCATGATTTTACAAAGTAACTATAGGAACCCAATATTGGACATGAAAACCTTCATTTATGCATGGGGAAGTCTACATAAACACAATGCATCGAGTAGTAATACTAATATTTATGATTAAAATAGCTGATCGCATAATTTTTCTCCAATTCGTGTTTACCGACGTCCTCATGTATTTTTACAACAATTTTTTTTGTCTGTTAGCATTCCTTGGTCACGGCCCAAGAATTGTGGCGACCTATACCGATCCTGGTCACGGCGCACCCTTGTACTAGACACCCCACCTCGCCGAGTGCAAACCATCCCTTCGTGAGGTACTAAACTGAATTGCCACATACAGCTTCGTCGCCGGCGTGATCCTTCGTGAGCGCATACCAGCCTTCGAGAGGATGCTCTGGCGCGCTTGCCGCGGCAATGTGTTCTTGCGACAGGCTGAGATCGACACCCCCCTGGAGGATCCTGCGTCGGTGAGTAGCTGAGGAAAATCTTACTTGTTCGCTATGCCAATGTAAGCCGTATGTGGAACATGTTAAGGTATATTTTCCGTCAATGGGGATTCAGCCAGGGACCACGAGAATACGTGGTTTTGAGATAAGAGTATTCGGTTTTTATAATGTTGAATTTCAATACTGGATTGGGAATATTGGGATACTCGACCTTAAAAAGATATGTACGACTTTTGGATGAAACTCAATTTAATATTATAAGTAGACATTTTTTTGTATATTTATCATAATGTTATTGAGTTTGCTAAGGTCCGATTTTCAAATGGTTTTGTACATCGACCTTGTAACGATTTCAAATAGTTCTATAGTATTCAGCTGTAACCTCACGAATGGAATGCTGGCCGTATTCTGTGTTGCTATTCATTCAGCTGTAACCTAGGTGATTTATTCTCTCTCTAGTAATAACAATAAATAAATGTTATGTTTAGGCACTCAGGCAAGCTTCTCGGTAGAAGTGGTTTGACTTCAATCCGAGAAAATATATGTGTAAATGAATGGGTTATCCTACTTTTTCTGTTGTTTGGGTTATAGCTTAGAACCGATACCTAAATATCTACTGATTTCCGAGATCATGATCTCCGTCGGTCCTCATTAGTTACTACTGTAACAGCCTCAACCTTAGCGACGCTTTGATTACCCGTGAAGTTACGTCAAAACTGTCAAACCACTCGCCCCGACTCACAACCATTATTCCCTCCACAGTCGGACCAGGTCTACAAGTCGGTGTTCATCATCTTCTTCCAAGGGGACCAGCTGAAGACTCGCGTCAAGAAGATCTGCGAAGGGTTCCGTGCTACGCTCTACCCGTGCCCTGAGGCGCCGGCAGACCGCCGCGAGATGGCGATGGGTGTCATGACCCGCATTGAGGACCTTAACACGGTGAGAGAAGGTTCAAATTCGTCTAGGTGCCTGTCGTCTAACTAACGGTTTTTGTGATACGCAGTGACATCCCAGCTGATGGTAAGCGGTCACATCTAAGTACGATTCATGCATTTAGGTTGCCGGCAACAGAAACGAGCACCAGCCGCTTTAGTTCAACCTTTATAATGCGTACGGCTAAGGAATGGAACGCGAGTGCGAGTGTGTTCCCTGATCAGTATAATGTAGACGCCTTCAAGGCTACGGTGAATAGGCTGTTCCTAGACAGGCATGCTCCATCTTCGGCCGCATCGTCACTTACCAGGTGAGATTAGTCAGATGCCTGGCCAGTCTAATTATAAAAAAAACGCAGAAGCGCAGGTGCGTTGTCACTGAGAGAATTAAGATAAAATGCCTCGTGCCTGTAATTGCGCTGGCTACCTTATCTTCCAACCGGAACACGACAATGCAAGCATTGTTGGCTAGCGGCAGTAATACATAAGGCGGTAATAGTCATCCAGGCGGATTCCTCAGGCTTGACGAGTCCTACCACCTGAATGTAGGGGCACCGCGAGCCTTTTTACAGCTAGCGCAGAGTTTACCCCCCATGCGGACTCCTCTGACTTTACGAGTCCTACCACCTAAACATACGGGCATGGTGAGCCTTTTTACCGCGCATGTGCAGCAGCTAGTGCGTTGCCAATATGAGCCAAGCAATTTGAAGTTGTCAAAGCAAATGAATTCGCAAACACATTACCAAGTTTCCTCGTTCATTATGTAGATACTATCCGGCACATAATCCCAACACGGCTATAAACGGCGACCTTAACTCTATGAGTTGCGTTTTCCATTGGTTATCTTAATTGCGAGTATTTCTAAGATAATGTACTGTGTTGTTTTAGTGGCTATTCGTTTTCATTGAATATGTGCATGGCTGTGCATAAATCGCATGATTGTATGATGTGTGTGACAAAATATTAACTTGTACGTACATGAGTCCAGTAATAGATTGTGTGTAAAATAAACTGTGTCACATTTAAATACTTATCGTCTTGTTCATACAAGTTATTTGACGTTTATTAAACCTGTTTTACCTAAAATATGGGTTTCTTTCAAATCCAAACATTTCAGTGACAGATAAAGACAAAACAGATGAGCTAAAATTATAAGTGCGAAAGTTTGGAAGGATGTTCATTACTTCCTCGTGCAAAAAATACGCGCCGGATTTTGATGAAATTTGGCAGCAATATAGCTTATGGCCCTAAATAGCACATATTCTATAATTTATCCCGAAATTTACGTGAGTCCCGCGGGAACGGGCCTGGAACGTTATAACCGAATTTTACGCGAAAGAAATCGCGTACAAAAGCTAGTAGGGATATTGTGTAACAAAGTTATAATAAAAATACCGTCACGTGGTGTCAATCGACTCCCGAATTTTTATGAATGTTAAACATTTTCAATGAATGACACAAAATTAGGATGTCATACATCAGAAAAGGTTAGATGGGAGACGAAAACATTAAAGTACACTCCGATCTGGCTAAATCTAGTAATAGTCCGAGGCTAGTAGTCGAGTAAAGAACGCTTGCACCCATAAACCAGGAATTCAGTCACATAAATCCTGTTTAATACGCAGTTTGTACGTAATACGTAAGCCAATTAAAATAGTATTATGTGGCGCTATCAACGGTTTGTGTCAAAATTAGCATGCCATCTTGGCGTTAATATCCCGGTTGTCCCGGTCCGCCTTGACCATGATCCAGGATTTGGCAGATCAGGTAAGTACAGTAGAACGACTGCCATCTGACCTTCGTGACACTGTTAACAGGGGTATCTGGCCAGATTGCAACATGGTTACGCATTCAGTGGCCTGAATGTGCAGGTTTCATCACGATGTTTTCCCTCACCGTAAGAGCATTGGCTAGTATTCAACTAACTAACGCTCAAATGGTTGGTGTCAAAATGCGACGTGACCAACGGTCAAAAACAAACGCTCAAAGTTGACAGTTGGATAATTGCCAATAAACCGACTATATTTTGACAGACAGAATCTCTATACTTTGAAAGTACTTGCACGACTTCAATCCGCCGGCCCCTTTCCGTTACTGGGAGACGCGATCCGGGCGAACGCTTCAACCTTGTCGTGGATCTTCTAGCTATCCGCACGATCCGCTTTGGTTCAACCTTTATAATGCTTACGGCTAAGCAATGGAACCCGTGGCCTGCGAGTGTGTTCCCTGATCATTACGATCATTCCAGTGGACGCCTTCATGGCTAGAGTGAATATACTGTTTCTAGACCGGCATGCTCCATTTTCGGCCGCATCGTCACTTACCACCAGGTGAGATGGCAGCCAAATGCCTGGCTAGTTCAATAAAAAAAAACGTATGCCCTATTGCACTAAACTTAGGCGCCGCTTAACGCCTTATGTTTATGATATTCCTAAGCATTTAAAGCTTCAGTGGCCGCCTCCCTGGAAAAAAATACGCCAAGAAAAAGGCCATCGACACCCCCTCTACGATGAAAGGCCGGTGTTCTTATTCCTACTTTTTAAGCGACCATGCGTAAGAAGTAGCCAATGAGGCCACGGGCAAGTATGAAACTCCCAAAACCCGCATACAATTGTGGAACACGCTCTTACTCCTGAATTACCTACCACCAACAAACTTCCACTGGGCCATGACTTGGCGTGGCCCGCATGGAGGTCGCTTGACAGACTCCGCGCAGAGGTTAGTTGATGCAAGGGAGCAAAATTTGTCCAAACGGAGCTACACGGATGATGAAACTTGCGTGCTACACCACAAACCATGCACCACCTTTTATGCTGCCCTTTGTGGCCTGACACCCGCTCAACGAGCCACTAAAAGCCACTAAAAATGATGTGCGCGTGGCCAACTTTTGGGCGTCTAAATTATAATGTCTTTTGGCATCGACTCGCTCAGAAGAAGAGTCATAAAGTTAGTAGTGAATTAGCGGATTTAGGTTTCATCAAAGGTTGGTGTTGGTGCAATAGGCCTCGCCTAAGTATGTGCAATCGGGCATCAGTCTCCGGGAAGCACAATGGCAGCAAATGGTAGTCCATATTGAGTACATTAGCATAGTCGATTTTTCAAGGATTCGTTATTACCTTTGCCGTCGCATATTAATCATCCCGCAACATATTTCATCGTGATTGTCACTAAACAAATAGGCAGCGACCTAAAGTTGAGAATTTACGCACCAATTATGGTATGACTTATTATTATTTAGTATTAAATAAACTTCAGTGGCGTGCACTTAACATTGTCGCTTTATAAATATTTAATCACGGTTGACTGTAATGTGACCGCCGGTTTTATTATACAGAATTGATTATAACTTAAGTCTGTCACAAGATAAATAGGCCGGCTATAATCTAGCTCGAGTATTGTACCATAATAGTCAGCAAGAGTTTTGTAGTTTACTAAACTAGTGACCTGCCCCGGCTACGCGTGCGGCGTTCCTCGGATTTTCTTTACTACAATTATTATACATATAAGTAAATCTTCGGCAAAAATTATCTAACTAATGGTGAAAACCGCTTTAAAATCCGTTGGGTGGTTCGGGAGTTAGCGGACTGACCGACAGACGCGGTATGCGACTTTAATTTATATTACGTATAAGATTATGATTGATTTGTATCATGATTGCATTTGAGTACTCTTAATAATACAATAGAGATTAATATAACTGTAATTTATGTAATTAGAAATAATCATGGTCGATAGATAATATTTGTTATAATCCCCGACGTAATAAGAGGGGTGTTATTAAGTTCGACATGTGTCTCTGTTGACTCTGTGTATGTGTGTGCGTCTGTCTGTGGCATCGTAGCTCTCGAAGGCATGGACCGATTTCAATGCGTTGAAAATCCGTGCGAAGCCGGGGCGGGTCTTTAGAAAAAATTATATCCCACCTACCGCCGAAGTCGGTAAAACGCAAACGATATCTTTGGAGTTGTAAGCGTCCAAATGTCTTTATTCTACTCAGCGACCTACGAACAGATAGCCCACCTATATGGATAAGGTAGCCAGCGCAATTACAGACATGAGGCATTTCATCGTAGTTCTCACTGTGACAACACACTTCCGGTTTTGCATTTCTGTTACATGAAACCTAAACGCGTCGGAGGTGTTATAGGCTTATCATTACTGCTTGTTGGTACACAAAACTAGCTTTGCCCGCGACTTCGCCCTTGTAAACTCGGATGGTGTGTACCCGCGGAAACCACATTCATTACAGGATAAATGTGTACCTATCTGTTACTATACGCAAACAGCAAAATTTCATAAAAACTCCGTTCAGCAGTTTTTTCATGAAACAATCACAAACATACATCCTTACAAACTTTCGTATTGATAGGTATTTATTCCCAAGTAGAAATTACAAGCATGAGGCTTTTCATCTTAGTCCTCACAGTGACAACGCACCTGCGGTTCTGCATTTTCGTTACCTGCGACCTAAATGTATGAACTGTTATGAGCGGTAGTTACCTCTAACCATCAGGTGGGATGTTTGCTCGTTTATCACTGAGTAGCATAAAAAAAGTAGGAAATATGTAAGAGAATGTGTTTTGTTCTCTCTGCGCTAGTGTATTCTCCAGCTATCCCAATGAAGTACCCCAGCCACATGGCCATAGAAACCCATAGCCACTACAGTCCTCTAGCAGTACCTTTGACCTTGTCCACTAGTCCATTGTTGCTGCAACCGTGTCATTATGTGCCCTGAAGCGACGCGCCGCTCGTTACATAACCGGCTGTCTAGAGTACCTGCTTAGGTCAATTATGTAAATACTATGTTGGATAATAGAGAAAAGTCTAGGTATACGATAGCTGTGTAGTTAGGCTTATTAAGTATTGATTGGTCATGATGAATGATACTGTTTAATGATGGTGATGGGAATGTGTTGTCACGGCTCCATGTATTAGGACTAGCTTTGGCCCGCGACTTCGTCCGCGTAGAATTCGATTATAATGTTCCAGATCCGTTCCCGCGGGAACCACATTGAATATCGGTATAAATTGTGCTAAATTTCATCAAAATCCGTTGAGTAGTTTTTGCGTAATTGAGTAACAAACGTAATTATTAGGATTAGTAGGATAGGTAAGGATAGAAAGATGGAATGGTGGTAGGGAATATCTATGGAATTGCTTATGATACCCCAAAATTTAAGGGGTCGGTGCTATTCTACTCTGTCAGACACCACACAGCCATAATTAATATTTTGTATGGAAAATGAACTTACGAGAAATTTCAAAACTGGCGACGAAATCGCGGTAAATAGGTAAAATAAGACCACGTTAAGTCCGAATCGCTTATTTAAAAAAAGCTCTGTATGACAACTTATGCCAAGTTTTTTAAGTCATAAAACTCATAACAAACAATTTTATTTCTGTAGGATTGTTTATTTTCGTGAGTTATGAAAAATATTGTTAAATAATGGGCAAAACAATTTGAAAGGAAGTGTGGGAGTTAATTTTCAGCATGATTAATAATTTAGACAAACTTTCGTTTAAGTACAAGTACTTTTGCGTTCAAGTTCAAGCTAATAGTGACCAAATAACTGAATGTTTACAAGAAGGATTGACAAGGACAGATTATTCCCAGTTTATTGGCATATCCATACTTGACAATTTTTGCTACTGTCAGTCAATACGGACTTATGGTGTTCCTATTCTAGTCACTTATAATTTTAGTTTGAATGGACGCCTACTTGGTAGACTTATCATCAGTTTTGTTCGCGGTTACTTTGTAATTTTGTGTTAAAGAAGATGAAGCTGTCACGTTTAATAGGTCGATTAAGTTCAATACTCGCTAACTCGCTATTCACTTCGATCCTTTATTGTGGTAATTCAGAAAAATCACTCCTCACCTCACGTTCCGTGATATATTAACGCTTTGAGATAATCGGACACGTTCATATAAGTTCTAGAAGCGATTTAGACATATTTTCGCACTGAGTGTGCTAAGTGTTTTAAACCCCCAACGCAAAAAGGGGGTTTATAAGTTGGACGTGCGTATCAGTGGAGGTGGGTGTCTGTCTGTAGCATCGTAGCTCCCGAACGGATTGACCGATTTGGTTGCGGTTTTCACTATTTGAAAGTCATTTTAATGGAGATTATTCTTACCTTGTTCCTTTAAAATCGGTTCAGAAGTTTAGAAAATATTTCATTGTATGTAAACTCGGAGGTTATCCGATTTTGTCGGTTAGGTTATGTAAATAACACTTTAGCTTTAAAAGAAACCAAAATAACGAATCATAGCTGTCGCAGACTACATTTACCATTACCATTTCTGGTCAGTCCCATACCATTTAGATTTACAAAGATTTGGCACAACAGACATCATTACAAGGATCATAAATCATAATTTGGACCAATTGACGGATCAATCTTAGTAAAAAACACAATGAAAACTTTTCGATTAAACAAAGGTTTTAGATTAATTTCTTCATAATTTGAATAAGTACACGTTTACAATTTTGAAATATTTTATTTATGTGTGATGCCTATTTATTTTAATTTTTTATAGGTAACCATCTCACAGATGACAAGTCGTCTACCCCCTCCCCCAATATGTATCTTAACCTTCATGCTATTCATCATCCTCCGAGCGGCCAGTCCCGGCTTCTGCCAGGGTCCGCTTTCCTACTTACTTTCCTCCATTTCGCCCGGTCTTGGGCATCATCGTGTCGCAAGCCATTGGCTCTGCTTCTCATACTAACTACCAAACCTTACCACCAGGTCCTCGGCCAAACGCAAGACCATCGCCACCGCGTGCTGGTCGCCGCCGCCAAGAACATAAAGAACTGGTTCGTGAAAGTGCGCAAGATCAAGGCCATCTACCACACGTTGAACCTGTTCAACCTGGATGTCACCCAGAAGTGTCTGATCGCCGAGTGCTGGGTGCCGGCGCTGGATCTGGAGACCATACAGCTGGCATTGAGACGGGGGACGGTAAGTGATAACTGATAGAGCTTGGGATTTTGTGGATACTCGTTTTGGGTGACTTTGATGATATGAAAGAAGAATATTCTTATGTCTGTCGTAGTTTTGTAGATTTTTTTAATGTCTATGTAAATGAGCGTAGACTAAATTTTCATGCGACGTGTAATATTTCCTGTCTTTTAACTATAAATAATCGCTACAACATTAACCAGATGGCGCGGTTCTAATCCGTGGCACTGCCGTGTGGGACTAGCAGTAGTGCCATTGGAAAATGCGCCACCGAGAAGTTCGAGAAAGCCCTCATTGTAAAGTAGAGATTAACTTGGGCTGTCTCACTTAACTTGACTTGTCCCACTTATCATGACTTATCACACTTATCATGACTTATCACACTTATCATGACTTATCACACTTATCATGACTTATCACACTTATCATGTCTTATCACACTTATCGTACCACCGCAGGAGCGCAGCGGCAGCTCGGTGCCGCCGATCCTGAACCGGATGGAGACGGCGGAGGCCCCGCCCACGTACAACCGCACCAACAAGTTCACCTCCGCCTTCCAGAACTTGATATACGCGTACGGTGTCGCCACGTACAGGGAGGTCAACCCGGGTGAGTTACTCTACCTTGGATGTGATGAATGTGACTTTTTATTTTTTTGTGTTATACGGCAGATAAACAGGCAAACAGGCCACCTGATGGAAAGTGGTCACTGCCGCCTATGGACATCAGCGACACCAGGGGCGGTACTAATTTAAATGCGTTTAAATGTGTGGTCTTTCTAGCATTTGTGGACGTCTGACAGTATGGTATATAAAGATATACACCCCAGAGGGATACTGACCTGTATAATAAGCTCTTCAGTACACTAAGCCGCGTGGTATTCTGGAGACTATGGTTGTCGTAAAAGGCGTCTTAAGTCTTGGTGGTTTACCGGCTAGGTCGGAAGATAGACAAAAAATGAGCCTCAGAAAATTAAATAAAAAATGGACACCTATGTTCTTTTTTTTTTTTATAATACATACTTATTTATTTATTTCAATGTTATGTTACAAATATATGACTTTGAACTTTGAACCTTTGTGGATATCCTTGGTTAGGTCTATGCCTAGCAGCGGGCATTCTGCTGCTGATATGATGATGATGATGATGATGATGATGATGTTCTCCCCCCCAGCGCCGTACACGATAATAACGTTCCCGTTCCTGTTCGCGGTGATGTTCGGCGACCTCGGCCACGGCGCCATCATGGCCGCCTTCGGGTTCTGGATGTGCTACAAGGAGAAGCCTCTCATGGCCAAGAAGATCGATAGCGAGGTGAGTCGGTACTAGGTCACTGAGCCCTACAATATTTAGTCGAGTTTCTAATGTCAGGCTACCGGACTCGAGTTTTTTTTTATAATTTCACGGCAAACTGTTTGTCGTTGACAAACAGGCAAGCGGGCCACCTGATGGTGCGTGGTCACCGCCGCCTATGAACATCAGCAACACCAGGGGCGCCACCAATGCGTTGCCCGCCTCTGAAGAGACCTCTTACATATCTCTTGAACGATCCCATGTCATAGTCCAAAGGAAACACTGCGGCTGGGAGCTCATTCCACATCCGAATCGTACGAGCGAGAACCGTTCTTACACAAAATACTTTTTAAAATAGGTTTTCTGTGTCACTCTGATATCACTGAACTCACCATTTCCCATCTCCCCACAGATCTGGAACATTTTCTTCGGCGGGCGCTACATCGTACTCCTCATGGGTCTCTTCTCCATGTACACGGGTCTCATATACAACGACATATTCTCCAAGAGTCTGAACATCTTCGGGTCGGCTTGGACCAACCCCTATGACGACAACACCCTGCGCACTACCAGATTGTTGCAACTGAATCCGGACTCCACTGCATACTCCCAGACGCCCTATCCGTTCGGAATTGATCCGGTTTGGCAGGTGGGTCTTCGGAAATGAAGGTTTTCTTATTTTATACCACTAAGGTGGCAAACAAGCTTACGGCCTGCCTGATGGAAAGCAGTCACCGCAAACTATGGACGTTACGGATTTATGTTTTACTTTTGGGTGTTTGAGGAACTGTTCCTGGCGACCATGCCAGGAACAGTTCCTCAAACACTGTTCTTAAACACTAAGTTGTTGTTAAGTTGTTGTGTCGTAACTAATCTGTACTTTCTGTATTTGTTATCTTGTGTACAATAAACTGTTAAATAAATAAATAATAAATAGATAAATAACTTTTAAATAGGATTCAAAGTGATAATTATCATTGATAATTCAAATTACTTTAGTTTCACCGATTAGCAACAATATGCTGAGTCGGCTCCGATTCCTTGAGCAGTGCAAGATCTTTCCATGTTGAATGTAACTTTGTGAATTTGTTTCTCTTTTTGTACATGTATTTTGTATTGCTTCTTGGAATAAACATATTCTATAATTATCTTGATTATTGTCACGATTATTATCTTGATAAATATACCTTGATGATAATAAAGTTCCATAGAGCAGAACTTGCAATAGTTTACCCAAAGAAGATCATTCACGGCCCACACAAAAAGTACCTAAATTATGTATTAAGTAATCTTAATCATTAATCTTAATAATAAAATGTTTAATTATATAATTAAGTTAGTATAATATTAAAAATTAAGTATTTAAACCCAAACAACTTGATCCACAGTTGGCGGAAGCGAACAAGATCATCTTCATGAACGCTTACAAGATGAAGATCTCGATCATCATTGGCGTCTTCCACATGCTGTTCGGTGTCTGCCTCTCGCTCTGGAACCATATGTGAGTGTAGCTGTCTTTGTCGCACGTTTATTTTCAATGGTAGATGTACTGTGGATGTGTTTACAATAACTCATTTTATGAGGAGAGGGCTTCATGTCTAATAATTTGTGTATACTTTTCCTGTGTGTGTTATTTTTATATGTCTATATATTTGACGACCTCAATGGTTCAGATAGTTAACATGCCGGTCTGCCACGCAGAGGTCTCGGGTTCGATTCCCGGCCGGGCAGAAATTGAAATGATGAATTTTAATGTCTGCTACGGGTCTGGATGTTAAATGTATAATAGGTATGTATTAAAAAAATATATAAGTAGTTTATCAGTTGGCTAGCACCCATAACACAAGCGCTTACTTTGGGGCTAGATGGCGCTAGGTGAATTTGTCCAAGTATTTTTTTTATTTGTTTTATAATATACATATTGTAGTCAGCCGTGTGGTGTCCAGCAGAGTAGAATAGCACCAACCCCTCACACTCGTGGGTGTCGTACAAGGCGACTAATGTTTAGGGGCAAAATATCTAGAGACCCCGTAAATTGGAAAATGGGCAGCAGCGTTTTCCATTGTTATATTTATGTAACACTGCGATCTCCAACCCGCCTTCCCAGCGTGCAGATTATGGCAATAACCTCCGCTTTCGTAAGAGAGGCCCTTAGTCCTGCAGTGGACTGTTACGGCCTGTGATGATAATGACGATATTGTAGTCTAGTTTTAAGTGTAAAACCAATGATGGATAAACACATATTGTATCGTATATGTATATGGCTGGTTATATATGGCTATATGTCCACTCGGCAGATACTTCAAGCGCCGCATCAGCATCTACGTGGAGTTCATCCCGCAGATAATGTTCCTGACGCTGCTGTTCTTCTACATGGTGCTGCTGATGTTCATTAAGTGGACCTCCTACGGGTCCACCCCACCGAACTGGGGCAGCACGAACCCGGGTGAGACACGAGATAGCTTTTTTATTCTAAAAAGGTCGGCGAAAAAAAAAATTTTTTTTTTTCGAACCACAATTTTTTTTATATTTTCTATACACAAGAAGCGTCCGTAGCCGAGTGGTTAAGGAATCCGACTCGTAAGCGAGATGCGGCCATGGACCAATGACTTTACTGAGATGTACTTTACTTTAGTTGAATGCTAACCGATGCTTTTTCGATGAGGGAAAACATCGTGATGAATTCAGATCCAATCTGGTCAGGTTCTCCTGGTAGCAGGGTCACGGAGGGCAGATGGCTGGCGCTCCATTGTAATTATCAGATCTGCCAAATCCTGGATCATGGTCAAGGCGGATTCCGGGCCCTCGTGCGCGAGAGCATAACCGGGTCACTAACGCCAAGATGATGATGATCTTAGTTACTTAGTTAGGTACTTAGTTGGACAGCTCGTTTGTCACGGCGTAGAATACCAAAAATTTAATATTTTAAACTATCGCGGTTATTATGACACATTATAAAGGTATGTTCCGGGTTTCCTACCGCGTACCTTTGTTGACGAGTAGCCCGATATTTCGACGCAGTTGCATGCATCATGGTCACGGGACGACTGGTTAGCGATAAAGCGGCCGAAGTCTATCTACCCGCTCTCGCAAATGTTGTCTGCTACTACTGGAACTCGAAACTCTATATCGGGCTACTCGTCAACAAAGGTACGCGTTAGGAAACCCGGAACATACCCTTAAAATGTGTGATAATGACCGCGATAGTTTAAAATATTACATTTTTTGTATTCTACGCCGTGACAAACGACCTACCCAACTAAGCACCTAACTGAGTAACTAAGATCATCACCATCTTGGCGTTAGTGACCGGGTTGTGCTCGCGCACGAGGGCCCGGAGTCCGCCTTGACCACGATCCAGGATTGTGTAGATCAGATAATTACACTGGAGCCACTGCCCTCCGTGACCCTGCTACCAGGGGAACCTGACCAGATTGGATCTGAATGTGTAGGTTTCATCAATATGTTTTCCCTCATCGTAAAAGCACCTTCGTGACCCTCCGTGAAAAGAAATGTGTGCGGAGTATTATTGACCCCCTGATTGATTTTTTTTTCGTCGTTTCTCCCCCCCCCAGAGATAGTAAAGACGTCGGCGTACTGCGCGCCCTCTATCCTGATCACGTTCATAAACATGATGCTGTTCAAGACGGACGAGAACACGCGGCCCGAGTGCGACCCCACCATGTTCGCCGGGCAGATCGGCCTGCAGAAGGTGAGCCTGACACCCTTCTCACATCCTGTTCCATTCGAACTGTGCGGTTCTTTTCCCGCAGGAACTTTCTCCCCCGCACGCTAAGGTTGTGGAATTAACTACCTGGAGAGGTTTTCCCTGGAGAGTACAACATGGAGTTCTTCAAGAAAGGGGTGCAGAGGTTTTTACGGGGTCGGTGATGCCCCTGGTATTGCAAACGTTGTAGGCTGCGGTGACTGCTTACCATCAAGCAGGCCGTGAGCTTGTTTGCCTCTTTAGTATAAAAAAAATTAAGTATAATTAGTATAAAAAAAAGCTTGAGAGCAAATCAAAGTGGAATGTATTGCTCTTAGAATAAGGTCAATTTTTTTATATCTCCAATATTGTGTTACACGTCGCTCCGCTTTTAAAAAGCCGTGATACAAAAATGGACCTTATTTTATGAGCAATACATTCCACGTCCATTTGCTCTTACCCTTTTTGCTTCTGAATTTAGTCAAATGTAATAAAACGCATAAGGAACGAAACACGTTGCCTGCGAGTGTGTTCCCTGATCATTATAATCTGGACGCCTTCAAAGCTAGACAGTATAGTGGATATTATGATGACATTATTACTTGTAATTGAATTGACATAATCTAAATATTGTTTTGACATTATTAATTTAATAGTAATGAAAACTGTAACATATAATATACTATTGTACACCCAAATTTGGGTAAACTGTTATAGTTCTGCTGTAAACCAAATACCACCTACAATGTACCTAGTACAGTTTTACAATAAATGATTTCTGATTTCTGAGTGAATAGGCTGTTCCTAGACGGACATGCTCCATCTTCGGGCGCATCATCACATGTAGGAACAGCCTATTCACTCTAACCTTACAGATTACAATGATCAGGGACCACACTCGCAGGTAACGTGTTCCATTCCGTAGCCGTACGCATTATAAAGGTTGAACCAAAGCGGCTCGTGCGGATGGCTGGAAGATCCACGATACACATAATGATCATACATAGTCTCTTGTTATGATCGGACAAAGGGAGAAAAGAAAGTAGCAAAGCGGACCCTGGCTTATGCCAGGATTGACCGCTGGGATGATGATGGAGTCTCTTGTTAAATCATTGTGTCTATTTCTTTATTTGCATATAAATATATGATGATGGAGTCTCTTGTTAAACCATTGTGTGTCTATTTCCGTATTTGCATCTAAATTTGGTACATACATGGTCTTAATTCTATGGGGTCTCACATATTTAGTCGTATTTAGTAGTATTTAACGACCTGAGTGGTTCAGTGGTCAACATCCAAGACGCAACCAAGAGGTCCCGCCACGCAAGAGGTCCCGGGTTCGATTCCCGGCCGGGCAGAAATTGAAATGATGAATTTTAATTTCTGTCACGGGTCTGGGTGTTCTATATATAATAAGTATGTATTTAAAAGTATTTAAGTAGTTTATCAGTTATCTAGCACCCATAGCACAAGCTTTGCTTAGTTTGGGGCTAGATGGCGCTGTGTGAATTTTTCCACGAAAATTTATTTATTATTATTATTTTACATGACATGCAAAAACTTATATTTAAAATATCTTGTCTCTCTTTATACAGTTCCTGGTGATATTGGCGATGATGTGCGTGCCGGTGATGCTGTTCGGGAAGCCCTACTTCATCATGAAGGAGCGCAAGCAGCGGGCGGTGAGTCATTACGGTCACTCACTCACTCACCACTCACTGACTCACTCACTCACTCACTCACTCACTCACTCACTCACTCACTCACTACACTCAATTCACTTAATTGTTCAATCCACTCACGCAATCCCACGAGGTTGTAGATAAAGGTGGGGAGGACACTCTTAATAGCTACTTGAAATAATACATTTTTATCGGTCTCTCGCTCCGTGTTTAGCTGTAAACAAAATTGTTTGTATGTATGTATGAACGAAAGACCACATATAATGAGACAGAGGAATATTATATATTTCAGATAATTGACTTAAACTTTTGTTCGAAGTGTTCTTTATATTTTTATCTATACTTTCGTCCTCACTCCTCCCTCACACCCATTCACTCAGATCCTTTCCTCCTCCACTCATTATGTTACTCTCTCATGACGTAATACGTTGTTTTTTTTTATATATAACACTAATTAAGTATAATTGAACCAACTGAATTGTTAACCACTGTCGAACCTTATCACAGAATTATCATGAAGACATCGCATTGCCTGTCAAGGAAAATCGTTATGATATTTACTGTGGAAAGGTTCCACAGTGGGTCTCGATTCGACTGTACTTCATCAGTGTTATACATATTATGATAACCGGATTTTATTATTATTAAATTACAAATTATGTATGGGGCTTAACATTCATTTCTTCCCATTGTATTTATTATTATGTGCCAAAGTATGTGGGTTTCCCGTAATATACTTAAAGAATATTATTCTTAGCATCATTTTCATTATCAGTCATACATGTGCGTACATTTAATTTAATTTTAAGAAATCTTGTCTCCTTATTTATATTCGATTTTTTATTCTATTTTGCTTACGTTGGATTAATAAACAGTTGGAGGTAAGTCTCCATTGTCTTAGTGTACCTACATGTGGCAAGTAACCACCGATGCCCATGGACACTCTTAACATCCATATGTTGTGAGTGCCGGGTTATTGACTCCAAGATGATAAACAATAAATATTTCATATTCATATCATATTTTTTTCACGGTTGACTGGTAGATAAGGCTACTTTAGCTTTAAGTTCGCCAATGTACCTTAAGTGCATGAAGTTTTAATAAATAAAAATAAAAATGACTTCATTTCTCAAATGTCCACAACGTATGAGGCGAGGCCAGTAAGTAATAAACATACTTTTGTTGGGGTGGCTCGCTCTTTCCCTTACTTATATCTTAATTTATTTTCTGATGATGATGACAGGCGTCGCAAGGCCACCAGCCAGTGGAAGGTGGTGAGAACGGCGCGGCAGGTGGCGCGGTCGTGCCTGCTGGAGGACCCCATGAGGAGGAAGAGGAGATCTCAGAGGTCTTCATTCATCAGGTCAGTGGATGGGGGGAGCATAGAAATAAAAATAAATCAAAATAAGATAGGTAGAAATGCCACCTTGGCTACTACTGCGCATTACTGTGCTACCGCGCAATAATTGTCAGGTGTTAGATATTCACGTTGAAATCAGAATTTCTTGGTTCACTTGCCGTGTTTAGACAATATTATGATTATCTGAATTTATTATTATCTATTTATTGGTACAAGTAACGCAGAAATCGATGTTATAAATTGTATGGTCAAAGAAACAAAACTGACGACAAGTAAAAAGGGGTATTTCGACGACGTTACTTTATTAATAGACTTAACATTAAAAAAAATCCCTAAATTAAATCAGAACAAAAGCTATAAATTGACGGATCGATTCCAGCCAATGACTGGCCTTTATTTTGACATCAGACTTTTCGCCGCAGTAACGCCATCTCGTAGATTTTGGAATCGCGAGAACCCTCATTCAAAATGTAACGTAATGAGGGTTTTAACGATTACGGATGGCGCTGGTGAGGCGTAATGTCCGTTGTCAAAATACTGTCCTGCTATTGGACAGAAACAACTGCTGTAAAATAACAAATCGATTCCAGCCAATGACAGGGCTTTATTTTGACATTAGACCTTACGTCGCAGTAACGTCATCTCGTGAATTTTGAATTTCGATTAGTTGAATGAAATTTTGACAGAAATTACTAATGCTCCTATTACAATTCAGTCCATACAAAAATGGACCTTATTCTACGAGCGGGACATTTCACTTTGACTTGCTCTTACGCATTTTGCTTCTGAATTTGGCCAGAGTAATAAGCGCTCAACGCAAAATAAAGCAATGCCTGTACCCCTGCGTATTAAGTATGAACGAACGCAATGTCCTAAGGCGATCCACACGATCGAGTACGTGCTGGGCAGCATCTCGCACACGGCGTCGTACCTGCGGCTGTGGGCGCTGTCGCTGGCGCACGCGCAGCTCGCAGAGGTCGCCTGGAACATGCTGCTGCGGAAGGGTACGTGCATTCCTATATTCATTCCTTTAGATGCAGTCAGCAGCTAGGGTTGGCATGACGAGGAAGAAAGCCCATGAAGACCCTGGGCGGTAGTCTATGTCCAAACGGAACGCTCTGTGGCTAAATAAGAACAAAATTATCATATTAGCGTTAATGTCCTGGTTGTGCTCTCGCGCACCAGGGCCCGGGGTCGACCTTGATCATGATACATGATTTAGCCGATCAGGTAATTATGGAGCGACTGCTATTGGACCTCCGTGACTCTGTGAACAGAACCTGACCAGGCTGGATCATTGTTACACATTCAGTCGCCTGAATGTGCAGGTTGAATCACGACGATTCAGACGCAGAGCGCTATATGTGGGTAATAAGTACCTGGTTTTGACCGTGTGGACTGTGGTGTCCGGCAGAGTAGAATAGCACCAATCCCTTACACTCGTGAGTGTCGTACAAGCCGACTAATGTTATTGAAGCAAAAGATCTAATCTCCGTTGGCTTGAAAATGGGCAGCAGCATTTTCCATTGTTATTCTAACACTGCGATCTCCAATCCGCCTGCCAAATGTGGAGATTGTGGCAATAACCTCCCCTTTCGTGGGAGAAGCCCTAAGTCCTGCAGTGGACAGTTATAGGCTGTGATGATGAAGTGGCAGAAACCTCGAAAGCGACGGTTTATTGACTAAGCCGAGACGCGAGGATGCCGAAAACTGAACGAAGTGGATAAGAAATAGTAGGAAAGCGGGCCATGGCAGAAGCCGGGATAAACGCTAGGATGATGGACGACTAAAGTCACAGAGCGTCCACTGCTGGACATAGGCCACCTCCCAGCGAAGGCCTCGCCGTGGACTTTCCACACCGATCGCCTTATAATCATCATGTGTTCAGAAATAAGTACATTAGTTGAACACTAACAGATGCTCTTACGGTCAGGAAGGACATCGTGATGAAACCCCCACATTTAGGTGACTATGATCTAATTGGCTATGATGTGTAACCATGATCTAATTAGGTCAGGTTCACCTGGTAGCAGGGTCACGGAGGTCTCATATATCAGTCGCTCCTCTGCAATTACCTGATCTTCCAAATCCCGGATCATGGTCAAGCGGACCGTTGAAGTTCGTGTGACGAATTGCAAAAATGATCATTAAAAATGACTATAGTTCATTCGCGATAAGAAAATAGTGAGTAATCGTTGTCCGCCGAGCTCTGCGACTCGACCAATCGGGTCGCAAGAAATTAGAAAGCTAAGTTACAGTGACTACATTGGAATAAACAGCAAATACTATATTGGCTGCCAAGCAAAGATATTCATGGGATATCCTTAATTTTACTTTATTTGAGACAACAGGTGGTTTTTATCCATTGATAAGGTGAATATTTTTACAAATATAAATTGTTTGAATTTTTACTTCACTGTGTAAACGCCTTAACTCACTATTTTCTTAACGCGAATGAACTATAGGCTATTCAGAACGTGACGGGTCGCGTTATCGTGACGAGGTAACGTTACTCCTTGCGCTAGCATGACGTCTATGCGTTAATACTTAATCGCTGCTAATGTATGTATGTATGTATGTATGTATGTAATCTTTTTATTGCATCAATTTATAACATTACAGGAAATAAAAATACAGTTTATAATGCAAAGGCGAGCTTATCCCACAACGGTTAAGTCATCGAGCTAATCGTAGTCATGCGTTGTCAGCTGCTAATGCTGTTTACCCCCTTAGGCCTCCAGATGCAGGGCTACCAGGGCGGCATCTTCCTGTTCGCGGTGTTCGCGGGCTGGGCCGGCATCTCCGTGTCCATCCTGGTGCTCATGGAGGGGCTCTCCGCCTTCCTGCACACGCTGCGCCTGCATTGGTATGTGGTGGGGGGCTTTGTGTGCATGCTAGCAGTAGGGTTTCACCCGCGTGCGGTTCGGATTTGTGTGGACGTTCGACTATCGCGCAGGACCCTATGTTTTTTCAGAGATCCTATTACTTTTCCGGGATTAAACGTAGCCTATGGGGGAGGATGTAGCTTCTTAGTAGTAAAAGAATTTTCGAAATTGGTTCAGTAGTTTCGGAGATTATTCCCTACAAACAAACTCGCAAACATTCAAACATTTCCTTTCTATAATATTTGTATAGAAGAATAGATAGATACGATCCTGACACACCTCTTATGCCTCTGCCAGATTCATACATTGTACATCGATTTCTTTTATCCATGCTCTAGATGAGCATAATCGGATTGTACCCAGAAAGTTCCCAAGGGGAGATCCAAAGTCTCCAAATTGTATGAAAATTGTCAGTGTGTCCGTTTTTTGCAACCTTTATTAGGCACATCCTACCCAAAACCAGTATTAAAGGAGCTGACATTGCTATGCGAATCTATAGAAACACTAGACCATCTTATATTGGTTTATAGGATTGCTTAGTAGTATATCTTTGACCCCACCATCTCCAAACAGGGTGGAGTTCCAGAGCAAGTTCTACGCGGGCGAGGGCTACCTCTTCCAGCCGTTCTCCTTCGAGCTGATCCTCGACTCCGCTGGCACCGCCGAGGAGTAAGCCAGCAGTTGGAGACCGACCAAGCGTGATGATGATGTGTGGAACCATGTGGTATAATCGGGAGATAGATAGATATATGTACTCTTTACTGCACACAAAATTACAAAAAAGAAAATTTCAAACATGCGCTGACGTCATACAGACTTCAAATTCATGATACCAACTAGCACTGTAGGCATGTGTTCGTGATCCATCTTCGGCCGCATCGTCACTTACCAACAGGTGTAATGGCGGTCAGATAAATGTCTTGTTTAATATAAAAAGAAAATAACAAACAGTATTTAATATGGCACCAACAAAGCAGCTGTTTCATATATTTTGGCGGACTTGGTTACATCGAAATAAACATTTTTAGCGCAATTCATTATGGAATGATTGATATAGCAACAAGTTGTAGAAATTTTCAATTATAAGTAGGACTTATTTCACTGTGTTCCATGCATTGTCAACAAATATGGCAACTATTAGGTCGAGGTCCAGAACAGATGCGTCTTAACTTAATATGGTGTTGTACCCTTAGGGAAGTATAATTGAAAATACAAAAAAAAAATGCAATCGAGGACTTATCCTCAGGCTTGCAAGTAGCTGTTTTCGTGTAAGATTTACCCTTTTATGAGGAATAATTATATTGTTGCCGAGTTCTCTTTGAAGATTGGACCATACCATTTCATACTACCATTGATGGTAATAAATATTTACTGTTTGGATATTTATCTTGATGAGGATTATGGAACATTGTTCAAACGGGACTCGGCATCACACTACTATGTAAGTAAACTCAGTGTATTTATTCTCTTAGCTGTACAGCCAGACGTACATTTTGCCAAGCCTCACAGTAGAGGGTAAGAATCGTGTGATTTTTTTTTATTTGTTAGATGAAATTAGTGATTTTTTAAATTTCCATTTTTTTGTAAAACGAAATAAATGTGTGGTTCTTTTTTTATGTGAACTATTTCTTTTTTGTATCCTTGATCAATCCGATGTACTTAAATGTGTATAACCTGTCCAAGGCTCTCTCTAATTGTTATCGGAAATGTTAGTAGTGGAGGCAAATATCATTCCAGTTCATGTTCAAGTTAATGTTCGTAACCCGTAAAATGATATGTCAATAAAGTTAGAAGCGCAAAATTTGGTTTTATTTACACCCTTTATAAAGTTACGTAGTGTTACTATCTACAAATAAATAATGTTACTATATCTAAAAATCATGGCACACCATTGAACATCGTTTTGTACGCCGAATGAAACTCGTCCAGCATGTTGGAAGCCACCATCGACCTTCCGTGCTTCCTAAACGCTTCGGCGTTACAAGTCCTCGTGAACTTCGCTGCCACGTAAGAAGCTATTCCTTTGCCAATGAATTGCGTGCTGTTTGTTTCTGGCTGATCTGGTATCTCCCGAATTTTTATGACCTGCTGACTCAGTATCGAGCCGGATTGTTGGCTTTTTATGGCCCACGCGTAAAAGGTGGCCAGAGTACCCGCCAAGATGTCACCCTGTCCCGCCACTCTTCTAGGGGAGCCCCCTCCAGTCAATTCCCACTCGTCTTCAGTCGCAGCCGAACAGTACTTGTCTTCTTTGCCCTTCGCTAGAATTGAAACGCTTATGCCCCAATGCTCGCAGAGCTTCTCCCTTCCTGTCGTAGCGTCTTGCAGCATTTTCGCTTCTCTAAAATTCGGTGTCAGAATCACGCCAGGGGTGGGGTAACCGTACAATATGCTTACGTTCTTTGCAACAGCATATACCCCATCCGCGTCAATGATCAAGGGCTTGTTCAACGCTCTGCATATACGGATTACCTCGTATATCAAGGATATAGTCGCCAC
This sequence comes from Blastobasis adustella, assembly GCA_907269095.1. Lineage (NCBI taxonomy): Eukaryota > Metazoa > Arthropoda > Insecta > Lepidoptera > Blastobasidae > Blastobasis > Blastobasis adustella. The sequence goes on from OU026124.1 coordinate 17,650,659, forward strand.
TTCTCTGCCCAGTCCTGGACCAATAACGACGACGTCCATTTTTCGGATCACTGACGCAATTTTGGGCAATATTTTGGGATTATGCGAAAGTATGGGATAGACGATGAGGTCAGGACTGTAGCCCTTTACTGATGGGGCTGCATCTTTGGTGGTGATCACGCAGGCCTGGTCTGCCCCCGCCTGAAAAATTGCGGGCAAATATTTAAGCATAGGTTCCTTCTAGATTAGATCTGTTAATTAAACATGTCATGAATAGATACGACTTGACAGAAGGCGGTCACGCATTCGGGCGTTCCGTGCTCACGTTCTGCGTACGTCGTCTTGTATTAGGTTACATAGATTAACCCACACTGCAGGCGTTCTGACTGCGTCGTCGGTCAACTAACTTAATGGGAACGCAGAACACTCGAACGCGTAACCGCTTTCTGTCTGGTAGATCCCTTAGGGTAGGCAGAGATTATCGACTACCACAAGCTACGATCCTGACACTTTTTTGCCTCTTCAACATTGAACCATACATATACATTTACGCAGATGTTATGTACATTAGATGTATGATAACTGATGCTCTTACGGTGAGGGAAAACGTGATGAAATCTGCACTTTTTGAAAGTGTGAATGACTGGTAGCAGGGTCACGGAGGTCAGATGGTAGTCACTCTACTGTAATAACCTGATCTGCCAACTCCTGGATCATAGTCAAAGTCAAGGCAGACCACGGGCCCTAGTGCGCGAGAGCTTAACCGGGTCATTAAGCCAATATAAAGATGACATATTACATTAACGCCGGTTGAAGGTGCTCCTGACCTACTCTTTTTGGAGGTAATCTATTTGTTTAGTGTATATCCTCGACCGCCCTCTTCCGACTCTTCCTTTCACATACACACGATAGATACCTTTCGTAAGCTGTCTTTCATCCATCCTCTCCACATGTGCAAACCATCTCAGCATACCTCGCAATCCTGTTAGGCACCACCTTATCCTTCTGTGTGATAAGAGCTTGTTATATACATGATTCGTTTTTGCGTATCTATAAAAATAAGCTAGATATTAACGTTTGCAACATCTTTACTCGTGACGTTACGTGTAAACTCTGTATTGTGAGAAAGACACAGAATCTCCTCAACATTTAGGTCGTAAGGTTGTGAAAACCGTTCGTCTATAATGTAACAGTATAGTTTTTATATAGTTCCCACAGTATAGTTTTATCTAAGCATAGATTAATCCTTATGTACAATCTGGCCCCACGATACAGGCATGTCCTAGTGTGGAGGCCATAATGACCTTTCCATTGATCTGTAACACCAGCTGATGTACTGCAAACGTGTAACGACATAATATGTATAACTTGATTTTTTCAATAAACTTATTTGTATTTGTAACGTAGTCAGTATAAGTTACGAGCATCGATGGCCTAATGGTTAAAATATCCCCGGGATACCAGGTTCGAACCCCAGTGTCGCTGACCAATGTACCAATGACCCTGGTAGCAGGGTCACGGAGGTCAGATGGCAGTCGTTCCACTGTAATTAGCTGATCTACCAAATTATGGTCAAGGCGGACCCCGGGCCATAGAGCACAGCCGGGACATTAACGCCAAGATGACCACCACTGTAACATTGTGAAAACCGTTGAAAAACGTAGTCTAGGATACGTACGAACTGTTTCGTTCTTTTTTAACGCATTTCGGCATTGGGCCGAGTTTTTATATACCTCTAAGGTGGCAAACAGGCTTACGTCCGGCTTGATGGTAAACAGTAACCGCAGCCTACGGACTTTGTCTTTCTTCGCAAAATATTGCGTTAAATTTTGTTGCATACTGCAACAATATATGCAGTGATATATTTCGATAGTACCTAAACTAACCGTTTTTACAGTCATTACCTAAACTATTTTACTTCTCACCACATAGAAACATACATTACTCTTCAGTATCGGATTTGGATTCTGAATACTTACGCCAAAAAGTCAGTTGGCTGAATCACACAATGTTTTGTTTGTTTGTGGTGCTTTGTTTTTATGAACGATGTATTGCTTTCCGTCGATAGCATTGTCGCTTTTCAAGCTGTCCATTTGTTCTACTTATCCATATTCATTAATCTATTTAAGGCTTCGATACATGTATCTATCGGTCGCAACAGAAGGTATCATCCGAAGTGCACCGGTTGCCCGAAAATTAACTCTATGTTTAGTACACATAGAGGCTTTGTTAGCGGACCGATCTGTGCACAGTTATCAGACGTGGGTGATACCTATCTCTCTCGACTGATAGACGCGTCTTATAAATATGACGCCTTTATAAGCGAGAATTCCTTAAAAGGCCATCCGCAAGATCCGTGTAGCAGTACATGTTTTGTAAAATATGTATGTGGCAGGTTTAATTAAAAAATACTTTTAAACGTAAACTGTACCTTTAAAGCTGCAAACGCCGCAAAGTATGGAGCCCCCGTGAACTCCGTGGATCCGCCGATAACGCACACTTTGCCATTGTCCCCTTTAACCTTCCCTTCCATGTCAGGAATAATCGTCCTTATGAATAAATCCAATTTATCGCTGGCGTCACTAAACATTACGTTAAAAAACAACAAGAAGGTAAGGCACAAAACATGGTACACGATCATTTTTGCTTATTTAAAAATAAGAGAAGTTATCGGCGAACGCGTCCTCTTAGAACAATGTTAGATTAAATTATATATATGTACTTAAGATGTACGTAATAAAGGTCGTTTTATGCGCAAGTTTTCGCGAAGGTGACACTAAGCTAAGTTGTCACTGTGTCGCGCGTTCGCTACACACTACCGACACCACTGATAGTCTTATTTATACTTAGGTACGTATGTATGCCACTTCCCGCGCTAAGTAGTTGTTTAATGTTATTTTTCGTCGAGATTAAATAGCGTCGATATTTGCAGTGAATGGAAGTTGTAGATGTTCATTGAGATTAGGAACAATGGCAAATGCAAACCGTAAGCACCTTTATCTCGTATTATGCTTGGTTCAAATGGAAATAGGTCAAACGGAATAGTTGTACTAATTGTAACAAAACACTAGAGTACAGTTGAACATTCACGCTCAATACAATATCCGACGCTCCGGTGAGGGAAAACATCGTGATGAAACCTGCATATTCAGGCGATTGAATGTGTAACCATGATCTAATCTGGGCGGGTTCGCCTGTTAATAGGGTCACAGAGGTCAGACGGCAGTGGCTCTGCTGTAGGTAATTAATTACCCTGCCAAATCCTGGATCATGGACAAGGGGGCACTCGCGTATCGCACGCGACAGTAACAACACACAAACAAAAGATAAACTTTTAATACTACATTTTTAATCATTTACTTTCAGGCAACTAAGGCCCATAGATATTATACACATTTTAAACACATATGAAACTAATACAGAAAAATAATGTCACATAAAATACTATAGTAATATAAGATAAGGTAACATCTAAAGAGAAGGTGTTTGCTAATATAATCTACCTACAAAAGCAAAGTAACTTCTGACTAGAGCAAAAGGTGTGAAACTATGAGAGATTAAAAAGAAATTAGTAAGTCCAGGCGATCTAGGTTAAGATTTATTTTCTATTTCTTAAACAATTACCATATATACATAGGTACCTAATCTTTAAATCGTTAATCTTCACGTCAAACCATTGAACATCAATTCGTACGTCGAATGAAACTCGTCCAACATGTTGGAAGCCACCATCGACCTTCCATGCTTCCGGAACGCTTCGGCGTTACAAGTCCTCGTGAACTTCGCTGCCACGTACGAAGCTATCCTTTTTCCTATTAACTGCGTGGTGTTGGCATCCTTTCGATTTTTTATGTAGTGCTGACCTAACGCTGCTGGCCGACTTTTTATGGCCCACGCGTAAAACGTGGCCAGTACGCCTGGCAGTATATTCTCTTGTCCTACTACTAGTCTTGATGGCACCTTTCCAGTCAATTGCCATTCATCCCCACCCATAGCGGAACAGTACTTATCTTCATTCTCCGTCGCCAATACGGACACACTGATGCTCCAATGCTTGCAGAGATTTCCACCTTCTGTTGTAGCATTTCGTAGCATTTTGGCTTCAACATGATCGGGGGTCAGAATCACCCCGGGGGCGGGATAACCGTACAATACACTGACATTCTTGGCGACTGCATAAGTTGCAACGGAGTCAAGAATCAAAGGTTTATTCAACGCCCTGCACATGTGAATTATCTCGTATATTAAGGCTATAGTCGCCATATCTCTACCCAGGCCTGGACCGATCACGACCACATCCATTTTGCGGAGCAATGCCCCGATTTTGGGTAATATTATGGGATTATACGTAAGTATAGGATGGACGACGAGATCAGGACCGTATTCCTTTATCGCTGGGGCTGCATCCTTGGTGGTGATCACGCAGGCCAAGTCCGCCCCCGCCTGAAGAAAAAAAAGTGATTTTAGAGATAACTCCGCAGGTTTCATCCCCGTGTTAGTCGAAGACGAAGAAATACGAAGCCGACACTAGCCTATATGCATGAACTTTTAACCGGTGACAAGTGTAATGTAGCTTCCTAGTCCTCATTATCTCAACCTTTGGACTTCCACTACCAAAGGCCGCGACCACACTGTCAAGGCGACGGCGACTCGACGGAAAACAAAACTTGAACGTATAGCCTTTCGCCTACGCTTGGCAGTGCGGCCTCCGTCTCAGCTTCTCCGCACCTTCCACGTCGATCAGCTTTGTGACTCTTGCATAAATCAAGCGGCTACATACGATAGGCATGGAGGACGTGGTTGGACGTCCGACCAAGGTTGGCTCGCCCGAAAATCGACATTATTTTATACTTCGTAAGGATAAGTATCAACATCAACTGTCTAGCTGCCTCCTAGATCGGCCACGCCGCAGTATTATTTGAAGAGTGCTATCGGCTCCCTACGACCTTTACAAAGTCGCTCCATCTCGTGGGTGGCCGTCTACTAAATACGATTGCCAATGTGGTCGTCGCTTGCGTCGATTGAATTTAGTGCCCTGAACTAGCCATTGATTATATGAGCAATTGTCAATAAACTACCAATTTCAGTCTAAAGTTAACGGAACGTTAAGTGTAGTTAACAAAGGTGTTAATTTTTATATTATGAAGCAGAACAGATCATTAACTTCGATTAATTAATGAATTAATGCCCATCTCTGCTCATTCATTTAGCATTGATTTCCTTAATATTAAATTAAAACTGACTAATCATCACTATCACCACCTCTAGTGTGGGAATTGAGTTTCAAAGCCGCTTAAGCGACCTAATATAACAAAAAAGTAAAACAGCTAACACAAACAAATACCTTTAAAGCCGCTAAAGCAGTGAAATAAGGCGCTCCAGTGTACTCGACGGATCCACCAATAACACCCACTTTCCCATTGTCCCCTTTCTTCCCTTCCACGTCAGGGATGATCCACTTTTTAAATAACTCTAATTTCTCGTCTGCGTCACTAAACTTTACGCGGAAAATCAAGAAGAATGTAAGATACACAACACTCATATTTGCTTCAAAACTTTTAATAGAAATACCTGAAATAATAACGTTTGTCTAAGTTATCTTAAGAATAGGGTGTCGCTACGCTTAACTTGTCACTAGCATGCGAGTTCGCTACGTACTACCGATACAATTTGTATAGTTATTTATACTTACAACTACGTATGTATACAACTTCCCGCGCCAACTCGATGTTTGTCACAGTTTTCTCGATTTTAGCACCGATTTTAATGCGCGTGCTTTTTGTTTTAGCTCTCAGCACGTGCGTTTTTCAGGCGGACGTGCTTCAAGGAAACTACAAAGACCGTGTACCTTCAATCAATAATTTACTTTTGATATGCCAACAGAAAATGGAATAAATTTTTCATAAATGTTTCATAATTTATACTCGGTTACAATGCGCCAATATATCGGGTTTCTTACCACGTAACATGGTTTACGTGTAGCCCGAATTTTCCCCTGCTACTCATACATTACTGAGTTACATTACCAGCAATGTAAATGAAAAAATATTGTTCGCATTAAACCGGGTAATACATAAAAACAATCCCTCGATGCAAATACTGTAACATTATCACGGATCGACTGGAGATCTGCGGGGTACGAAATCCAGAAAGTACTTATAAATGTATGAGTAAACAGTAAAAGTAATTATATAACACTAAGTAGGTACGATAGAACAAATATTTTATAAAGCTACATTGGAGTTGTATACAAAACGAAGTGTTTTGTTAGATCTGTGTAGCTTTATGTTTGTTCGACCGTACCTACGTAATTTACAGGTATCCTATTTTTATAGCATAGAAGTAATATTTTCTGTTGTTTTCTTAGTCATATTCGGCACCAATGGTGATGCTGATGTCGCCAGGCAGCACATTCGTTTTGTGGTACCAGCGGTTCGTGTCTACCACCACTGCAATAGAAAAGAGCTGTGTAATAAAACTTTTCAGGGTAGTCGGCAAGTGTTGATTGAAAGATAAGAAAATATTGAATGCATAGGCGAGTTTCATAAAGGTCAAGAGGCGAGGATAGTTTCAAAGTCTATAGATTGCCCACATAACTGATACATCGCCTGCGGGGCAAGAGGTAGCTGGAAGGTGAATGTTTCAATAATGAACGCGGGGCGCGGTTCTCGGGATAGCAGCAGCAAAGCACTTGAGCTGCCCCGCACCCCCTCATTCAGTCCCGAAACAACCCCGAAACGTTTCCCTCCCGCCTACCTCACCGCGGGCGATATACCATTGTGTAGTCGATCCTGCAAGGTATAGCCGAAAAATGATAAAAGTACCCATTACACCTAGGTATCTAATGCGTGGAGTAACGTGGAGAGATTAAATTTACAATAAACAAATTCATTCAAGAAAAACTATCATTACCACGTACCTACATGCAATTGCACTAAAAGTGCTAAAAACATTGGTACTAACGTATCTCCCCCGGTTGCACGGTGAGGCCGAGCCAGCGGCAGCGGTAGAGGCACTCGGGGGGCGGCGCCAGTTCCCACTGCTTGCGGCCGCGGATCTGCGCCTGCCATGACATATGGCGCACCGAGTCCACCTGCCGACAGTATCAGCATCAGCATCAACCTGTTTTTCCTTTTTAATAAAGCTCACAGTATTCTATCTAGACTCTAAAACTTAAGAGGACGACCCAGGAAAACATTCACTGATCAGATCAGTAATGTTCTCAGAAAAGCTGGGGTCCGAAGTGGTAAGAATAAAAGGAGATGTATGAAAAGAGTTGTGGATATATGCGAGGCTAGGGAGTTGTGTCAGGATAGAGCAAAGTGGCAGTCCATAGTCTCTGCCTACCCCACCTGGTGGGACACAGGCCTGAGTTTTATGTATGTTATGTACTCTAAAACTGTCAGGTACATTATTCATTCACGTCATCGAGTAAAAGAAAAATTCCCAAAAAGAAAAGTCACTTTGAGAAACTGCCAAGAGGATGTGATGCACACCGGTCTTTTTTACTTCGAGAACCTACACTACTAAGTACAAGCTTAGGTCACTGATATTTTTTTTGTGCCAGGTTGTGCATGGGCAGACCAACGTTACGTGGGTCTTCTAAATCTTGGAATTATTCTTGTACTCGATGACGTAGGCTAACTTACGCCTTCATAGTCTATTACAACTCTACAATTCCTACCGTAGCCAGTGCTCCACGCAGCGCCCGTCGCAAATGGCAGGCCAGCTCAATGGACCATAGATTCAAACAGCAAGATGCCATGAAGATGAGCAAGAAAAGCAGACTGGTTTATGTAAAGGGTACGGCCTATGTGAAGATATGGTTGACTTATTCATATGATTGAGTACATTTGTAATAGGTACCTATTTAATAGTAGGCAAGCAAGCAGCGGAAGTAGGTAGATACCTAGATATTAGAGAAATCAAACACAGAGTTACGTTGTACTGTCAATGTGTATCTTACATGCATATGCGCTCCCTGTCCTGGTCCGCCCATGAATACCCAGTCCACCATATCGCTCTCGGCTGTCTCCGGCAAGAAATACGGTCTCGTGTAATAACTCCTCAGTTTCCTGGTCTCCTCATCATGGCAGGTACTCCAGCCCACGTACCAAGGCTGACCTGAGAGGTTGGCGCGACTCTCCTCCATCTCAAAGACTTCCCTGAGGGATTTCAGTCCTGATTTGTAGGCGAAGTAGAAGCAGTCGTTGATCTGCTGGCCCATCTTCTGCGAGCTGTAGAACTGCTTGAAGAACTCGAAGTTGAATTCCTGTGGAATGGTCGCAGATATTAATCTACTCACCGTAAAATATATCTATAGCTACAGATTCCCAGCTCAACAGATTTCCGGCTTGCGATTGTATTGTATTGTATTGTATAGTATAGATACCCACTTGAACAGCCCGCCAACCCTCCGTAGCGTCAGTCACGATCACGGGGCCCGCGCTGTAGGCGTACCGGTCTTCAAACTCCCGCGCGGATATGTTGGCGAGGCGCACAGCGGCATCCACTCCTGCGCACATCGCACAGTCCTCGGGCGGCCGGAACAGGGATTTGGAGAATGACGGCGGGATCAGAAGGCAGTTCTGGGGAATTTTAGTTACGGTTCTGCATCAAGTATATTTTACCACCAAGATTTAAATACTGTTGACATTACATGACTTCGATATCCCATAACAGTACATTGGTGGTCTTGATCCTTCTACACATCAGCGGAATGAATAAATAATTTATGAAATAATGGTTTATTGCTTAAGGGTTTTGTTATAATCTCTACGCTTGCCAGATGTATTACAGATCACAATGTTTGATATACAGTGGTGCGCAAAAAAGTATATTGCCAAACTTTTTTTTAAATAATTCTTTCTATAGGTAGACAAGTCAACTGGTGTATCGCCTGCGGTTTGAGGGCTTGGCAATCTTTCGAGATATGTCGATGAACTTAGTTCGCTTGCGGATCTCCTCATTCCTGATTCGATCATGCAATGACATGATCGAATATAGCCCTTTCCATCGCCCTTTGGGCGGCAGTGAGTTTTCTTATAAGGCCCACAGTGAGCCATAAAATAAATATAAAGAAAAAGTTTTTGCTAGCTAGATTGAGTTTTTTTCCAAAAGTCAGCCAACAAACCTAGAGTCGATTTTTTAGTCCAATAGATATTGTAACTGAAAACGCTGTTGCCAATTTTATGTAGTAAGTACAGTAAGTAGGTACAGAAATCAGTTTGTGAATCGAGGCGTAAATTATTCCTATCCTGTAGCGCTGTGGTTGCAAGGCTGCCATTCCGAAGAGCAGCCAGATTCAATTTTTGGCTGAATTGTGAAGAAATGGCTGATAAGATAGCTTTCTGTTCAGAATCTAAGTTCAGTCACTAATACGGCCGAAAGAAACAGGTGGTCGTTTTTCAATTAACTTGATAACTTAACAAAGTATCGGATGATTTATTTCATAATTATGCCTACATTATTATATACAGTATAGATACACATAATATTTAATAAAAAATGTGCATAAATAAAAACAGACTTTAATTTCCCGCCATGCGGAAGTGTCCCCATAAGGCTGGCGGCGTTACCTCCCTGAATTGTCAGACTTATACGCTGACTGATGTAACCGCCAGCAAGAGGGTTTCCGGAAGACTCGATTAGCCGGGTTGAAACGAAATTATTTAGGTACTTACCTTACTTGAATATTCCAAATATGTCCACCACGCTCCGATAACAAGGATCAACAAACACGCCAGACTCCCATACAACTTCAAATTAGCTATAGAAACTCTACAAATTGGTTCACTCTTCCCATGAACTTCTAATTTCGAGATGTACGAGTGACTAAGCTGCAGAGCCTTTATTTTGTTTAAGATTTTTTGTACTTTCAGCTCTGCGTTTTTGAACTTTTTGTCACAAATTTTAGGACGTAGTGGCTGCATTTTCCCCGTTGCCGACGAGAGAGTGAAAATCTGTCGCGATATTCACAGTCTCTTATAAGGGACTTTGGAATAGAGGTCGTTGGAAACTATGGGAGGCCGAATTAGACTATCTAAGCTTATTTAGATCTCTGCATTAGCTTCTCCTCCTATCTAGTCTGCAGTACCAGTGCAGTGCAGATTGAATTACCTTCCTATAGAACTAGAGAAAGACGAATGATTAATTTGAAAGTACTCGCTGGTGATAAATCCGATTTTGAAAATACTATCAGACTGAAATAGCTACTATTTTATATTTCATTCCGGTGACAGCGCGCGGCTTTAGCTTCCGGGTCAGATATGTTTGTGGCACCATAACCCCAGGATCTATAAACATCTAGGCTGCAGGAACTCTTTACCATAATAACTGCAGATATTATCAGACAGGCCGTATAGTGGCACTTTTGCCATTATCTATACATAGTATAATAAAACCAAGTCTGTATCTATGTAAGTACGCAACGGATTTTATTGCGGTTTTCAACTATATATATAGAGTGAAAGTTTGTACGCAAGAAGAAAGGGTAGGTAAGGGTAAACTAGGTGTAGGACGTAGGGGTAGGACGTCACGCGAATGAAGTCGCACCTAATCAACTAGTATTTCTATAAAAAAAAATTGGTAAAAGTCTTGTATCGCGTCCTAACCCCCAGACCCCAGTCCCATACGTCTCTAATCATCAGATAAACCCGAAGGCGGGTGCGAGGCAATGGCTATGAAATTGGAATTCATTATCGCGCGACTCAGCAGCTGCGCCTCGCGCCGGACGCGACACATTGCGTGGCAAATTGGCGTGCTATAGGGTTACGGGGAATGAGGAGCGGCGGTGGTTTAGCGGTTGAGGTGTCCGACTCGTAAGAGGTACCGGGTTTAAAGCCCACGAATTTCGCTGCGGCCATGTAGGTACAAATTACTCTTTTCTGAGTTATGTAGAATAGTTGAACACTGATGGTCTTACGGTGAGGAAAAACATCGTGATGAAATCTGTACATTCAGGCGAATGAATGTGTAACCATGATCCAATCTGGTCAGGTTTCCCTGTTTATAGGGAGGGGAGGTGGCAGTCGCTCCACTGTTATTATCTTATTTGCCGAGTCCCAGATCACGGTCTCGTGTGCGAGAGCTCAACTGGGACATAACGTAAAGATTATTATTATTATATTGTTATAGAGGACCCGTAATTTTGAGACGATCGATCTTTGGGTGGGTACCTAAGTAAGACATAAATAGATACCTACTTACTTCAAATTTTTTTTGCGCTTACTGCAACGTTTACAATTGCACCCTCCGGACAATCGAGGGAGGGAGGTAGAGGACACTCATGTGTACCAGCGCGGCCGGCCGGCTGGTTATGCTGGACTCGCAAGAGACCTAGGCGCCTACCAGCTAAACTCTGCCTTGGCCTATTTGACTATTTATACTACTAAATATTGACTATTATATATTGACCTATAGCCGGGAAGGCGTTTTAGTTTTTATGGAATGCGACAAGGACGTAGCCAGGTTTTGGTTTTGGGACGGGTTCAAGGTTAATGTGCTTAAATTTCGAATCGTACCCCCACCACCTTAAAAAATGGGGTAATCGTAGCAAAAGTGAACAAATTAATATTGAGAGACTTAAGATGTTCGTAATAAAAGTAACTCAAATTGAAAAATGAGCGAGCGTAGCGAGCTCTAAATGTTTCGAATTTTGGCTCAAAAGACCCGTGGTAAAAATGATAAAAGTAAAAACAACCAATTTAAACATGCGGCGCGATTTATGTGGATATTTAAAAAGTAAGCAAGCGTAGTGAGCTTGAAGGTTTTTGAATTTTGAATAAAAAGAGCTGGAGCAAACATATTAAACAAAACTAATGAGTGAGCGAGCACGGCGAGCTCGGAATTTTTGGAATTTTGGCTGTTTAAATACGGATTGATCACGCGGTGCAGTTGGTGTGAATTGATCGGGGGGGTGTATGAACCCCCTGACCCCCCCCCCTTCCTTCGCTAAGCCTATGAAATGCGACACCCCATAGGGATGGGTGCAGATTTACTTCTAAATATCTATAGGTTCATATGGTCCATTATATCAAAATGTCCATTCTATCAGAATTTCTACACGTTTATTGTATCGTAAGTCCTCTAAATCAGAATACCCACTGTATCAGAAAGTCGGGGTAGGATAGGGTAGAGTATAGGGTGGAGTAGGGGTAGAGTTCATTTAATTAAAACATACGAACGAATTCGTGCTGGGAAGCTAAGCGATATTAATAAAAATGAAAAGTTTGTATGTTCTTGGGAGTAATCTACGAACACTTTAATCGCGCTCAAAGTTTGAGTAAATGAAAAGTGGTAGGTACTTAACTTACACATCATTGCAATTCCGTATAAAATACATTAACGGGGCCCTCACTCGCGTTGAACTCTTTAGTACATTTAAAAAGTCATAATTTTAATAAAATAAAATAAATAAATATTCGTGGACAAATTCACAAGGCGCCATCTAGCCCCAAACTAAGCAAAGCTTGTACTATGGGTGCTAGATAACTGATATACTACTTAAATACATACTTATTATAAATAGAACACCCAGACCCGTAACATAAATTAAAATTTATCATTTCAATTTCTGCCCGGCCGGGAATTATTGTTCGTATGTGTATAGAAATCTGATAGAGTTCTATTTTTTTTCTAACAATAACAAAAATGTTTAAATTAGACGTAGCTCTAAATTAGAGCAATCAAAAACTGGTAAACGTATATACGTCGGTTTATAAGGCAGGACAACCCGCGAACGTAGTCGTGGCGAGTCAGCTAGTTAAAAGGATATACCAATCAGGTAAGAAACGTAAGGAGTTTCTTTCGTTAGTGGTATATACCATTAACGACTACTTTTAACAAGCTGACCCGCCGCGACTTCATCCGCGGGTTGTCTTGCCTTATTAACCTTCTTCTTGAATCAATCTATCTATTGTTGAAAACCGCATTAAAATCCGTTGGTCATTTTAAAAGATCTAAGTCTATATACATACAAACATGGATACCTACAGAGGGAAAGAGCGCGGGCGACTTTTTTATACTATGTATGGACAAACATTATGTTCTTATAAAAGACATCTACGGGGGCGTCGCTCGCGTTGAACTCTTTTGTTATGATTATGTAAGATTGACGGCTGTCAAACCGAAACTACGAAATTCTTTGGTTGAAGGATTGTTTACCCAAACTAACCAAATTAAGCCACCAGGGTTGGCGATGATCCTTACTGTAGTCTTCCACCCCCGGCTGATGCTCAAATCCCCTGGTGCTCCTGGTTCGGGCGGCGGGTTCACTGTAGGCAATGGCGCCCAACCGCCACTGGAATTTTTGACCTCCCTGCGGGACCTTAATAGGTCGTTTTTATGTGGGTTTTATAGGTGGTCGTTATGATTTTTGGCAGACAGTTCAGTACCTACAGTGGACAATATGGCAGCGGTGGACATAGCGGTAAGGTAGGATGTGGGCTGAGTTGACCAAAACTTGTCATTTTGATAAATTGGATTATATTCTATAAAGTTTTTAGAACAGTTTCTGTACAGCGAATGTATGCATAGGTGGTCTATGTCTGTACAGTGGATATTTTGACACTGAGGACACTTACTCGTATATGTCGCGCCACGCAAACCTCTACGACGTCATCTGCCGTGCCCTTGCCATCGTTAACGTGTCGGATTTGTTGAAACGACGATGGGAAGAGGCCAGATGACATGATGCTCGTTGCCTGGTCCCAGGGTTGGCCCCTAGTGCGAGCTGCGTAGATACGCTGGTTCTATCGCACCTTAGGGCTACCTCTGCCAGTGCCGGCGCGGCAGCATTAGCGGCAGAAGACCTCAAATGACGCAAATATGGTTCCCTAGACCATATTCATACATACATATTTATACTGGAGTTCTGCAAGAAAGGGGTTAAAAGATTTTTACGGGGTCGGCAACGCGTGGATGATAAGTCTTGCATTGCAAACGTCTATAGGCTGCGGTGACTGCTTAGCTACAGGCAAGACGTATGCTTGTTTACCAACGCTGGGTTCCTGGGGGCCGAGTGCCCGTAAGATTTTTCAGGACCTGTCGCCTGATGCAGACGACCAATGGCCTCGGGCTAGCGCGTACTATTGTGTCGTGGTGTGTGTAATAAATGTCTTGCCTTTTTTTCTTTCTTTCTTTCTTTCTTTACTTCGGGCAAAGATTAAGTCTAGCCCATTCAAAGAGGCATCCTGGGTACACTCCCGCAATTTGGATTCTGTTTTCTTTTTAAGACATTGTTTTTAATTTAATGTGTTGTATATTTTTAATTATAAATAGGTATCTACCTAATTACGTTTTTTTTCAAACGTAGTTTTAGTTAAGCTATCGTATGGTAGGTATATATTGTTATTGAAATAAAGCAAAAATGTCTTAAGTATCTAGCTTTTGTGTGTAAACTTTTTTTTTATCTACCCTATCAAGGACGTCTTGGAAAGAAAGGTCACGTCAGTGATAGACCGCTTTGACTTGGACTTTTTTCTTTATGTCATACGGTAGGTATCGCCATTGCGTTGCCCACCTCTATAACACGTTGCTCTGACAGCAAAAAGGCAAATGTCACTGCCAAAGCCACAGTTCCCCAAATCCCCACCCCATGGAGCACTGGAGACCTTACTCACCGGCAGAAACACAATACTACTTAAAAGAGTATTGTATTGCTGCGGTATTCTGAAAGGTGAAGATACTTCCCCAGTCGGGCGGCTCCAATTCGAACGGGATACCCCGCTATGCCCTACTTCTCTTTTAGTGTCAGTTGTTTATCCTTAGAACCCCGTCGCAAAAAGAGGAATATCCAAAGTTTGATATCATCATTATCTTGGTGTTAATGTCCCGGTTGTGCTCTAGCGCACGAGAGCCCGGGGTCCGCCTTGACCATGATCCAGGATTTTGCAGAGCTGGACATTGGAGAGACTGCCCCATCTGACCTCCGTGACCCCGCTACCAGGGGAACCTAACCAGATTGTATCATATTCACACATGTGGATCGCCTGAATGTGCAGATTTCATCACGATGTTTTCCTTCACCGTAAGAGAGCATCGGTTAGATGTACATAACTCGGAAAAGAGTTATTGGTACACGGCTCCAGTGGGGTACGAATCCGGGACCTCTCATTTACGAGTCGAACCCCGTAACCACTAGGTCACCGAACCTCTCATCATCACGGGATATTAAAGATCAGTTATAAATAGAATATTATCATCTGAAACATTTATCCAATTTCTGTGTAGTTTTTTCGTATAAGAAGGATGAGATTTCGTGTTACTTATAAAATATAGTAGAAACTAGAAAATGATTTAAGGCGACACCGCAGTAAACGTCAAATCTCTACTGTCATGTCAATATTGTGAATGACATCGTTTGTCAATGTCAAAGAAAAACAAACTTCAACGAAGTGAAAAGTTGGAAACAAAAGTGGTGGAACAAATGTCCGGTTAAATTAGGCCTTAAAATATTTAAATTTCTAACTGGTTGAACTCAACACTAGCTAAATATAAGAAAAAGTGTTACAGGAAAAATTCACGCTGTAATAATTTAGTGTAAGTTCAAAGATATGTCCGCGATACTCGGCGGAGGGTTAGGCGGCCTTTCCGCAGGCTATTATCTGCTGAAGAACCACGTAGCGACCAACAGGCACCTGAAGTTGTATCTTCTTGAGGCGTCGGAGTCATGCGGTGGGTGGATCAAGACTCTGAGGACGAAGGACTACACATTTGAGCAAGGACCGAGGACAATTAGGCCGAAAGGTGTCACTGGCCTAAACACCCTCAACATGATACAGGACCTGGGGCTCAGCGAGCACGTGGCGCCCATCAAGCCCGACCACCCCGCCGCCAGGAACCGAATGATCTATGTGAACAACACCCTCCACGTACTACCGTCAAGCTTGAGTGGAGTCTTCAAGCGAAACGGCCCGTTTTCTAGGCCACTGATTTACGCATTGTTCAACGACATGAAACAGCCAGCCACGGAACTGCAAGACGATTCAATTTACAACTTTGTTGAACGCAGATTTGGTAAAGAGATAGCGGATTATGGTATATCGCCAATGATATGCGGTATTTGCGCTGGCGATGCGAGGGAAATATCGGTAAAATTTCTTATGAAAACATTATTTGAATGGGAGCAAAATCATGGTGGTGTTTTGAAAGGGCTAATGAAAACTTTATTCAAAGCAAAGGGGTATGACAATATAGATCTTTCAGAGCTAGCAAAAAGATCACAGGATGAAAAATGGAATGTGTACACTATAAAAGGAGGCCTAGAAAACTTACCCCTGGCATTATATGATTATCTAAAAGAAAATGAAGTCGACGTAAGACTGAATAATAAGGTAGATACTATAGAATTTGTTGACTCTGGGAATGTAATACTGAAAAACTTTGCTGGATTGTCTCTAGCAGTGAACCATGTGTACGCGTCCATTCCAGCATATTCATTGGCGAATTTAGTCGAGAATCAGCACCCAGAACTTGCAGAAGAACTAAACAGCATTCCATTTGTGACAGTGGGCATTGTTAACTTATACTTTGACACAGAAAAGCCACTTATTACACCAGCATTTGGTTTTCTTGTGCCACCCATTGAAAACTCATCCATTCTGGGTGTAGTATTTGATTCGTTCTGTATTCCAGACCAAAAAGGTACAGTGCTGACAGTGATGCTCGGTGGAAGGTGGTTCAAAGAAAAGTTTGGAGATAAAATAACTAACCATCAACTGTATGAAATAGCATTGAAAGAAATAAGTTCGATTCTCAACATATCGGAAACACCAACAGCGTACCATGTCAACATTTTGCGAAATTGCATTCCTCAATATATCGTAGGCCATTATGAAAGGATAGATAAGATCAGAGAATACATACAGAAGCACAATTTACCCATGTCTTTGGTTGGATGCAGTTATGATGGTGTCGGGATGAATGATGTTATTTACTCTGCGAAAACACAAGTTCTTGAAGACAGCCCTTATTCTAGTAAAATTGATAAAGAGAGTCCACCAAAGATTACTGAACGAAATTGAGTAGTAGTAGGTATTGACTAATAGTAAATGTGATGTTAAAAGACTTTAAAGCTATTTGGAGAAATAGTTTTTCAGTGTGCAATGTTTAAACTTGGTGACATTTTATAATATTTTTTAAAATTTTGTTAAGTAGGTAAACATTTTGTCAGAAGGCACAAATGTCCAACAAATACATATTTATTTTTGTTACAAAACGTGACATACATTTCATTTAATCTTGAGTTTAAGCCGAAATCCTACAAAATGTGATGAATCATAGTGAATTTACCAAAACCAAATGGACAATAAAATTCATAATCAGAATATATTACTTTATTAGCTGTGTATAAAAATTACAATGCAACTTGTGTTATTTGATATACATAACAAGCCCAGCAACAACCTACATAGCACTACTGTTGTTACATTTGATTAGCATGTTATTAATTTGTTCTGCTTATACATTTATATAAACCACTGCAATTTTAAATTTTAGCGATATAATGAAACAATTCGCCAATATACAATATCTTATTAATATTTTTCTACCTAATGTTTAAACTTAAATCTATTATCCTAAATCAAAAGATATAAAAAATAAATAAGTAACTTAACAATATTTCCTGCATAGTAAAACAACACAAGGTTGGAATTTCATGAATAATTTCAACAAAGTTTATAATACACTTTAGTTAGGCATACCTACCTAATAATTATACATTTTAAAAATATAAACACTACAATAAGTATGGGAAATATTTAAATATTCGAAGAATTCGCATAGGTGTGTCTATCAGAAAGCAAGGGAGTACAAAATGGTCAATTGCAAATTCGATTCATTTATACAACAATGGTTAGTTAGCTATTAAATTTAAAAGTACGAAACTCTACTGCAAGTATTTTAAAGCACTGTAGCGCGTCCAACTGTAGACGTAAATAGACGTTATGACTTCAAATTCATGATACCAAGGGATACCGTATGCATATGCTCGTGATAACAACCAACTTTTACTATGGCGCTAACTCTGGAATCGCGAAAATAAGATCAGCTGTTTCATACAAAATTGAAAACGAATTTTGCCAAAATTCTTGCCATTCTGCCATGAATTTGAAGGGCACTGTGGTATACAGGAACCCATAGGCATGCATGAGAGAGCTACCCAAGGGTACCCTGGGCCTATACAAAAAAAAAAAAATCTCATAATATCAGTTCAAAACATTAGAACGCGAGTTCTATCACCAACAAATTAAACACGTTCTAATATTTTGATGTCTTCTTCTTGTTCAACATTTTGCCGTCCAGCATTGGACCTATGTCTCCCCCAGTCTCTTCCATCCATCCATATTTTGAAGTATTATGAGCTAAAAGTTTCTATGAAATATGCCCCTAGTGGTACAGGGAAAGGTGGATGGTACAAGTCCACACGGAAGCTCACCAATGCTCTGAACCGACCAAGTAAAAGCTGCCGTTAATGGTACTCTCTATGAGTGTACTAGAAAAGCAGCAGTTCGAGAAGAGTGGCGACGGATAGTAAAGCGTGCTGCCAATCCTCAAACGACGACCACGACCACACTGTCAAGAGTGTAGCGACTTGAAGTATGCCTCAAATGATCTAGATCTATACAGTTCTGAATCCATCTGCCACCTCTGGATCTATGGATCTATACGCTTCTGAATCCACCTATCACTGTATCTCTCCTAGACAGCAACACTACCCAAATCCAGCAACACTGTCGCATACAGCGTATGGTCCTTATGGTGTGGTGCCGCCGCGGCTGGTACCGTGTTGCGGTAGGAGTATTCCAGGGCGAGTGCTGCGGAGGCCGGGGCTCCAGCTGTGGCCTCGCCTGTGGTAACTGATAGCCGGAGGCCCAGTTTGTTGGATTTCCGCCAGAGGATCACGCTGTGGAAGAAGGGAGGGGGTTACTAGGGGTTACTCGTTCACTGCGGCCGCCTCAACAGTTGAGTCGTAATCGGCTGAAGCGAGTTCGCACGAGTCGTCTGGCCGGCTCATAAAAAATTGAAGCTACGCGAGCGCGCACCGACTCGCCTGGCCGGTCCATACAAAATAAATGGACTTAAATCGGTTATGGCCCGCGCACTCGCGTAGCGCCAACACGGACTCAGCTGGCCGGGCGTCTCACACTTCACCCCATAATACTACGCGTAAATCGGCTCGGGTGTAAACGGAAATAGCTAGCTGACCACTTATCCAATTTTTTCCTAATTCGTTGAATGACTAAAGATCATCTCGGCGTTAATGTTATTACAGTGGTGCGACTGCCGTCTGGGTTACATATTCAGTCGCCGGAATGTGCTGATTTCATCACGATGTTTTCCCTCGCCGGCACGCAGAGGTTCGAACCCATCCTCTTGTTTACTAGTCGGACCCCCCACCGACGCTCCAACTCGTTGAATGACTACATTACGGTTAACCCAAGCCATACTCTGTAGTCTATGACGCTGCGTCACAGACTCCAGAGTTGGCCCCACGACCTGCTAAACATCGCAGGTACCAGCTGGATGCGTAAGGCACAGGACCGGCCTTCGTGGAGTTCTCTGGGGGAGGCCTATGCCCAGCAGTGGGCGTCTTCCCGCTGAAATGATGAAGACGATGATACTAACTCTGTGGCGTCATGTGGCGCGTCATCATCGTACTCTGCGGCGTCATCCCTCTGTGCTACGGCCAAAGCTAGTTGTGGCGGCGCGACGGCGCTGCTCAAGGTGAGGTTTGGTGCGCGGTGCGGTGCGCGGCTGGATGACACCTCCTGAGGGCAGGAAAGGGAAACTTATCGACATGGAGTCGGACCCTGGTCAAGCCTCAGGTCAAACAGAGTCTATTCTTGATCCGGGACTAGATCAAAAACTCGAAGCTAGAAAATTATTTATTGAAATGGGATTAATTAATCTCTTATCAAACGTCAAAAAACTAGGGAAAACAAAGTCATTGCAGCGCACAGCCCCTTTGGGTATGCTTACTGTACATTTTAAAGCATCTCTCAGACAAGAGCGATATAACGCGCGTTTTGGCGCAGCTGCGTTTTTATTCCACCTTGTCGCAGCCACACGCACACACACACACACACAATTAACAACCACCACGACACGGTACCAAATGGGACGGGTTCGTTTCGTCTCCGGTCGTTTTATTTTATTTTTGATCGTGTACATGAATCAGGCATTCATTATCATCATAACCTATAACAGTCCACTGCAGGACTTAGGGCCTCTCCCATAAGAGGAAAGGTTATTATTCTGAATAACCTGGCAGGCGGGTTGGAGATCGCAGTGTTCTAAATATAAAAATGGAAAATGTTGCTGCCTGTTTTCCAGTCTACGGAGACTCCAGAACTTTCGCCTCGGTAACATTAGTCGCCTTGTACAACTCCCACAAGTGTACAGGGTTTGTGCTATTCTACTCTGCTGGACACCACACGGCCAACCATGAACCAGACATTATGGTGTTTAAGGTCGTGTCTTCCAATACAAAATGTACTAAAACAAATATCGGAAGCCCACAGGAACACTACTTATACGACTGCGTTATTATCAAAGCGGTGTGTAAGATTGCGTACGTACCTCCTAATACAAAATGTACTCTGAAATATTCTGAATAGATACCGCAATAACGCGTGCGTCATTATTGTACCTGTCTGGAAGAGGCTATGGTCTGTGACAGCACAACACTTTCTCTCCGTAAATAAGAAGCTTCAAAGGTTCATAACGTGTTCTATTTAAAGTTATTGAATAATATGTGTTGGTTTGCTATTCGTTAAGTAACAATCCTTAATTTGAAGCAAAAAAAAATCAACTTTACACCCCTAAAGTACACCCCACATACCTTGTCCAAATTGAGTGACTTCTCTAACGATTTATCGATCGACTTGTCAATACTTCTCGGCTCTTCTCTCTCATCCGACTCCGGTATATCCTCAGGCTTCAGCAGTCGCACCGTCATCTCGTGGCCGGTGGGGTTGGTCAGCTTCACTAGCAGGGAGGTGGTGGTACCAGCTCGGATCGGCTCGTATGATATGATCTTGATCTCTGGCACGTGGTAGCTGGAATATGAAGTAAGTATAAAAAAAAAAAAAAAAGACAAAACGAGGGATCACCACACAAAAAAAAACGAGGGATTTCGCGATTCCATAATTCGCCAGAGGGCGCTAGCGAGTACTGAGACCTAAGATGTCAAAATAAAACCCTGTCATTGGCTGCAATGGATTCGTCATTTTACAGCAGTTACATCTGATCTTACTCCTCATAGCCTGTTAGGTCCTTACGTCATCGAGTACAAGAAAAAATCCACTTTGTGGGTATAGTCGAGGTTTAGGAGACCCACAAAACGTAAGTCCAACTTGCACGAGCAGACTAACGTTTTGCATGAATCGAAGATGATGATATGTATCTTGAAGTGGTACCAACAAAAAACCAATGGGGAGGCAAACCTGGCACCTGATAAATGTTGTGTATGTATGGACTCCTCAGGCTCGACAGAGTCCTGCTACCTGATAAATGTTAATAATGTATTTTGTTCGCTGGATTCTGTCTTGGCAATAAAAAAAACCACTCACTAAGCCAGCAACTCGATCTTGAACTTCACCGAGCCAGGGTTGTACTCCGGCTTGGTGAGGTTGTGGTCGCAGTCGCGGCAGCGCTGGCTGCGCTTCACTGCCAAGGGCCTCGGCAGAGGATGCAGTCGGGATACTTCCGACGGCTGCCGGGAAGGCGAGGATAGGCGCTGGGGCATGTTCGTTACTGGCGGGAAAGAAATGAAAATACATTGAAAGAGGTTCCATTAGTATAACACTTTATAAGTGCAGTATACAGTTTATACGTGAGCTAGATAGAGTATACTCCACTTTATAAGTGCTACTTAGTTGTACTTAGTACAATATAAATTACGCTTCGCGGTTATGCAGCACTTTATAAAATCAGTAGGTACAGGGTGTCCAGTGGCAGATTTCAAAGTTCGAAAAGTTGTAAAAAAAAAACTACACCTCTAATACAAAGTATGTTTATTGTAATTTAAAAACAACAAATGCGGATTTCATTTTTTGAAAACCACGTTCTCCAAATGGCGGCCATCGAGCCTGACACACTCTTCGAGTCTAGCACGCATGTTTTCAAAAACGCGTTTACAGAGAGGCTCAGAGGGATCCCCCGATCCTGCTGATTTCGGCTCGAATATTGTCTTTAAGTTGTGTCGCAGTGCTCGGATTTGTTTTGTAAACAACGGATTTTAAGTATCCCCATAAGAAAAAGTCACATGGGCTTAAATCTGGTGACCTAGGTGGCCACGGTATGGTGCCGTTTCGGGATATGTTTTTTTCTTGAAATAACTGCCGCACTGCATTCATAGACACATTAGCAGTATGAGCTGTGGCCCCGTCCTGCTGGAACCACGTGTTTCGGTTGAAGTATGGACTATTCTGTAGTTCCAGTCTAAAAAAGTCATTTATCATCTCGGTATATCTCTCCGAATTCACAGTTACAGTTTGGCCACGTTGGTTTACAAAGAAATAAGGCCCTATGATGGCAGATGCAGACATTGCACACCAGACTGTAACTTTAGGTTTATGTAAAGGTTCTTGATGCATTTGTCTTGGGTTGCGGACATCCCAGTAACGGAAATTTTGCTTATTCACATATCCTCCGATGTGAAAGTGGGCTTCGTCACTAAAGAATATGTTACCCATCCGAGTAGCAGTACGAAATCTCAACAACATCTCCTCCGCGTAAGTTTTTCTTAATGCAAAGTCAGAATCGTGTAAATCTTGAACGATTTGAATTTTATACGGATGGAACTTGAGTTTTTTTCGCATTATAACCTGTAAACTTGATTTCGTAATTCCCAATATCGATGAACGTGCACGAAGTAATAAACGGGGATTTTCAGTGACAGAAACCGTAACACGTTCAACATTTTCGTCCGTGGCTACCGTTGGTATAGGTCCTGGTCTGGGTCTATTTAATGTTGATCCTGTAGCTCTGAACTTTGCTACCCATGACTGAATGAGGTTGATCGATGGTCCATCACGCAATCGACGAATACCGTAATGATAATTAAATCGACGGCGTGCTTCAGACAGCGAAAAACCACTCGAAATGTAAGCCTCGACAGCAAAAGCGCGGTGCTCTCCACTCCACTGTTCCATGGCTACTAAAAAATCCGCAGCGCTTGCGCTTTCAACGACGCCCCCCGCGCCCCTCTCACATGTTGCGTTCAGAAACTACGTTTGTTCAAACTTTGAAATCTGCCACTGGACACCCTGTACGTGGATACAATTCCGCATTGATTAAAACGTACCTATGAAAATTCCGTCGGAGCTCATAACATGGTGTACGCAGGAACTACAGCGTAGTTAATCACGGGTAATGAGGAAAATCGGAGGCGATGGGTATAATTTATCGGATTACAGCGCGTTATCAACACGGAGCGACGCGCACGCCCCGAAGCGGTTACGGGCTGTGTGTACTCAGCCACTTTATAAGTGGAGTATACACTTTATAAATGAGCTATACATTTTATAAGTGAGCTTTACTTTCACACACACTCACGTGCGTATCTCATAGGGATTAATATAATTGGTAATGGTCGTGCGACCATGGTCGTACGTCGGACGTCGCCCGACCAATAGAGAAGACCTCTAAGCCGGCCTTCCCACGACTTTGGTCACAAAACCGTTGCCAATTAGGGCAGCGCCTGACACACTCCTTTTGCCTCATCCACACTCAGATACTCTTTATGAGCTATCGAAGATTGTGCAATGGAATTGACCGCCGGCCCCTTTCACCTTAAAAATATAATTATAAAACCACTGCGTTCACTGTTTTGAATTGGGCACGCCAGCAGTACAGCACAGCAGGGTCAGAAAAACTGTCGATTGCAAGATCCCGACACACCTTTCCACCATCATAGGAACTTTCCATGTACAAAAAACCCACTTACTCTGCTTCAAGTTGACCTCCTTAGTGTAGACATCGTCAGGCAGCTCTTCCAGCTGTTCCGTGGGCTGGCTCGGCGCGAACCCCGCGGCCGCCTCGCCGCCGCCGCCCGGCAGCCCCGCCAGGTTGCGCGCCATCGCGCCCGTCAGACCCGTCTTGTCCTGCGAAAGGATGGTAGGGTTAAAACGGTTATTTAATTACATTTTATCAAATAGATAAAAAAATACGTTTAAATAATACGATCATAAGTAAGTACGAGAGAATCGTAAGTATTATTATTTACTCAGTATGTTCAATCAAGCCTACATCGCTTGGAATAGTATATCCCTTAGCAGGTATTGTCCCACCATATGTGCGGCGCGAAGTGGCCTGTGCAGAGAAGAAACTCAGGCAGGAAATAGACACAAGACTGAATGATCATGTAAAATCCCCCGCACGCCTCAAAAGCCGTAACAGTTTCCTGAGGTCTACCATCTCAACTAACGAACCTTCTAGGGAGTCAAGAAAGCAGCTGTGGCATGCCTAACACCCAGCGCCTCCTGGATCGCATCACACCCACCGAATCCCTGCCACCAGGACACGAGCTGCAGTGGCCAACTTGGAAAACACTTAACCGTTTACGGGCGCAGGTTGGCCGCTGCAAAGACTCTGGATAAGTGGGGTATCATCGACCAGACACAGCAGAGATGCGACTGTATAGCTCCATCCCAAACCATGGAGCATCTACTCTCTTGTCCTCTTTGTCCTGCTACCTGCACTAGGGAGGAACTGTTCCTGGCCAGATCTAGGGTTCTCGAAAATTGACTCAACGAAGAAGAAGTATGTTTAAAAGAGAACTACAGTGCAATTTGCAGATTATTTAATAAAACGTCAAACTTCTGACACCCCTCAATTTTCGTCGGGCTTTAAAAACTACTCACCGTAAATTTGACGTACTTCCCGCAGACTGGCTGCGGTCCTCACTGATCACTTTCCAATGTTCGCGTCTCCAATTCTCAAATATAATTAAAAAAGGACCTACCAAAAACTGCTCACCGTAAGTGTAATATACTTCCCGCGCACGGTGAACTTCCTCCGTTCGCGGTCCGCCCGGTCCAGCTTCTCGGCGGCGGCCACCGCGCGCCAGTGCGCCGCCAGCGCCGCCGCGCGCGCCGCGTGAGGGCCCGCACGCTCTGGCCAGCCGCCGGAGGCTAGGGGGACACATCACAACAAATAAAAAAATATATATTGAACACTTACCACTTACTTTGCTAACTCAAATACCAGACATGCTACAGCAGTGCTCAGTATTGTAGCGCGCGTATTAAATGGAGCGGCTGCGGTGCGTCGTGCGCACACGCGGAGCGCCGATTGCGAACGCAATTGTTGCGTCGGGCGCAGCGAAAGTGTTTAAAAAACTATTTACAGTATTAACCAATTCACTGAAAGCTAAAGATCAGATATCAGATCAGAGAGATATCAGTTTCTGTTATAAAATATTCTCATTCATTAATCGTCTCGCAGTATTAGTTACGCACATCCATCCATCTTCAGGCACCGAACCTGGGACCGCGTGGTAGACAGTTAACCACATGAACAACACAGGTCATCTAATCTAGATAGAACTAGTAACAAATTATACAGATAATAAACTGAAGCATGTTTCAAACACAGTTGATATTTGTAATTTTTCACTCACCGACAGGCTGGTCAGGAATTCCCACATCTCTCGAAGTCCATCGACAGTTGAAGCAAGACAGATAATACATCTTCTTGGGTTGTTTATTTTCTACTTTTGTGTCACCTCCTAGACAGAAATTAAAATGTTCTTTAATAAAGGCTTTTATTTAACTTCACATTTTAGTATGATAAGTACAAATCTTACAGACTGGTGTTCAATTTACCTGAAATTTCGTATACCTTAGAGGTCAATGCATTAATAATAATTAATATAGTACAATGGAGCTGGTCTGACGAGGGAGTCGAAAGGTGATTTAACCATATTAATGGGACCGAAAAAGTATTGATTTGACTAGGATTATGTTAATTAAACTAATTTCAAATATTAAAAATCTAATGGAAAGCAAAGGGAAAGTTAGTGAGCTCATTAGATATACCAAATTTCAGGTCAATCGAACATCGGAGAGAGGGTCCAATTAGGCTTTCAAGGTTCCAGGACATACAAATGAAGTTCAATAAAAGCTTTTTAATTTTGTATTCAATATTCCAGGTGTATTTATTAACCTGCTGCTGGATCCTGAGATGTCTGCCGAGGCTGTGCGAGTGTGGCGCGAGTCGACAGTGTGTGGAAGCAGCTCGGGCAGTCAAAGCAGCTGCTACACCTATTTTTCTTGAGACGTGCCTCTGACGACGGCATATTCTCCAGGCAATTGGCACAGTAGTGTGAGTCCACCTGTAAGTGTCCTTACCTTAATAAAGTTCTACTTATTGCAACAGTATCAGTATTTACATTTAAATGGCCTAATTTTATTGTCAGCTAAACTTTAATTTGAACAAAGATAACATTCGAATCTGTGTCAGAGAGGTCATGTATTTGAACGTATAATAGTCTAAGAGTACAATCAACTAACAAAGGTTACTGGGTGCGTTGGGTTCCTCCTTCATCAGCAAGTACATTAACATCTACATATTATGTAGGTAGTGATTTATTAACTTTTCTCAAATAAATTCAACACAACTGTAATCAATAACTGAACTATATGTTTAATTGATTTGTCCTTATTTTAAATTAACGGAATAAAACATAGTTTTCAGACTTTAATCATGAAAATATTGTACCTCATGACAAATGCAAAATCCACATCGAATTTTCAAACAATGCCGGCAGAAGTACAAGCTCGTAATGGGTTTGAGTTGTCCACAGGAACAAACATACTTCACATAATCCGGTTGGGTTAAATAAGCCATGGTTTTCAAGATACTTTAGCCAAAATAAAACAAAATCATAGAAAACCACGGAATTAATCACAATTTTCCGAATTTGACAAAGCTGTCAAAATTTGCCCTTGCAGTGACGTCATCCATTTCATTTCACTCAAAATTTCCTAAACGATTATAAAATGTAAAAAAATATCAAAAATCAAAGCAAAGTTCCAAGCACATATTTTATTTTATCCATAGCCTCCTTCATATTTTATCCTATTTTATACCGCTAATAATTATGTATATTTTTTTATGTCTATTAAATAAATTTTGTTCCGCGGTGCCACAAGGGAATGATACAGTAAAAAGGAACGCATCAGGTATTGCCAGAGCACTAATAGTTACTACTAAATTGGGACTAAACCGTAAATCCTATTGTACTTAACTGTTAAAAAATTATTTTTACCTAATCCAAGACGAAAGTTCAGTTCAGATTAGATATTGAAAATAGCGGTAATGTAATTTGGCACGAAATGTTTTCACTCATGGGTGTTACAAGGCGAGTAGACCTCCGTCTCAGACCTCCGCAGACCACGGGCGCCTCCTCATACTTACCATAAGTATGTCTGCATTTGAGAAAAAAAATTTGAGGAACCATAAGCTTAACAGCGGACTGTCGTCATTGAAAATTCTAAATCTAGTAAGAGAATCGGAACAAAAGGGTACCTACTCAAATAACTATTTCAATGAACAACGATTAAGAACTAGCCTGAGTCTGACCTAAAATTAGTGCGTATAAATAGATTTCATCATCATCATTATCATAGCTGGAAGACGCCCATTGCTAGGCATAGGCCTTTCCTAGAAATCTCCACAAAGGCGGATACTGTGCCTTTCGTATCCAGCTGGTTCCTGCGTGTCCCTCCACCACGTAATTCGACATAAATACCTTTGAGGTTGACCAACTAAAGCTTTCGTAACCCAGAAAGCACTGTTATCGCTTAGTATATTTTCGATCCTGCGATCTCCATCCGACCAAAGAGCGGAAATTATTGCACAATACTTTACTGATGTGGTGAAGGCTCAAGTCCAGGGACTATTACGGACTTGTGATGTGATGTATTTACCTATGTGTTTAGGGCGTTTTACTACGCAGATAGGTCGCTAGATACCTACAAACTGTCTTGTAGGTAAACATGATAATAGTCATGGAAGAAAAGTCATTTTCTATGGTAATCATTGTCAATATCGCGATTGTGCGCGGGGTCCGCCTTGCGATCAGATAATTACAGAGTGAATGCTGCTTGAGTTTTCTGTTCTTGTTTACAGGGGAACAGACCAGGTCAGGGGGACAAGACCAGATTGGATCATGGTTAAACATTCAGCCACCTGAATGTGCAGGTTTCCTCACGATGTTTTCCCTCACCGTACGAGCATGGGTTAGTTTTAAACTAATGTTTACTTACATAACGCAGAAAAAGCATATTTCAGCACTCTTTCGCTTACGAGTCGGACCCGTTCGCCATTTAGGCCAATAACGCTCTTATAAAACAGGTAGGCATTCCATAGCCACTATTACGAAGCAAGAACCTTGTTTCTCATTCACTCACAATAGATGAAATGTTAAAAAACCCGTACTTAGTTACTTCAACCTATTTAAGTTTCAAACCAAGCACTGTCCATTCGTCACTGTCGAGCTACCACTAGACTCTAAACACAGCCACTACTAATGAGACGCAATCTGCACATGTTTTATTCAGCCTGTAAATCACAACCTAAATACATCAAGTAAAATTAATGCTTGAATTCGGTGCACGGAGGGATGATGAGAATACCAAGTGGTCTTATAGGGGTCTTATAAGGCTAACAGGAACCTAAGGCGTGTGCGGTTGCCCATTGCTTTCTAATTTCGCAAGGCTCGTTGCGAAAGGGATACACTTATGTCATTCGTTTTAATTACAGCCCGACTTGTGGTCCCACTGTGGAGTCAGTGGACCCTTTAGATTCATCACAAGATCGTTATCGAGATTTTTATCGGCGAGCCAATCGATTAGCGGTTGGGTAAATGAGTATACGCCTGCCGTGTGAATTGGCCTTTGGTTTTGGGGGCAATGGTGTTGCGGTATCCATTTTGTTTGGATAGGTTAGTAGGTATGTACTAAAAACGTATAGGTTTTTTAAGTTACGTTCTGGTAGAGCGAGATGAAGTATGAAAGGTATTTGATAGGCGGTAGCTGGTTCTCCTGCTATACTACTGTCGCGCCTATCATCTTGGTGGGCCTCAGTTGCGTGAAATAAATGAATAAATAAATAAAA
Source organism: Blastobasis adustella (assembly GCA_907269095.1). Classification (NCBI taxonomy): domain Eukaryota; kingdom Metazoa; phylum Arthropoda; class Insecta; order Lepidoptera; family Blastobasidae; genus Blastobasis; species Blastobasis adustella. The sequence goes on from OU026124.1 coordinate 17,679,765, forward strand.
AATAATGGCCCATTAGTGCTATCGCGCGCGAGGGCCCGGGGTCCGCTTTAACCATGATCCAGAATTTGGCAGATCAGGTAATTACCACCACCTGACCTCGGTGACCGTGTTAACAGGGGAACCTGGCCTGATTGGATCGTGGTTACACATTCAGTCATCTGCATTGGTAGCTCCTTTGCAATCTGATACGGCTAAGGACCTTTCTGGTACGGCTAAGGAATGGGCCGTTTGGTCTGCCAATGTCTTTTCAGAACAGAGTAATCTAGACAAGGCCATAGTAAATAGGCATTTCTAGAAGCATATTCCATTCTCGACTGCACCGTCACTTACCATGAGGTGATTGTGGCGTTCAAATACTCGCTTAGTTTGATTAAGGTAAAAAAAATAGGTGATCTGAAGTGGGCAAGCCAGTTTTATTAATTGATCATCAGTTGCCGATGAACCAACAACCGCGGGGTAAACGAGTTCTTAATGTAGAGTTAAAATCGACAGGCGTGTCGATTCACGATTCACGGCAAGTAAAGTCACGATTTGCGAAAACCTAGAAACAAAGGGATGTGGCAAACAGCCGAGGACAGTTGCTGCTTATAGAAATTTCCCGCAGTAACACATACATACATAAAGTCATGCCTTCAGAAACCACAATGTGTCACTTGCTACGGTCCTAATCAATCTCGCTTCTCCAACATTCATGAACCTTTTCATCAAAGTATGTCGTTTTGGACTACTCTTGACCTTCTCTTAAATACCTCCGATTTGATTGTCTTATGTACCTATGTCTCGGTCTTCTTCTTCCAACGCTTCCATACACTCCTGCCACATAAATCTTATAACTAGGCCGTCCTAAATTAATTATTGTTTCACAAACTACATCATTACACTTACTATTATTATGTTCCACTTATTATTGTAGTATTTAACTCGTCATATCAACCCGTCGGGCGTTTGTTAAACGTAGCAAAGTTCAATGTTGTAGTATGACTAGTACAACCATGCAATACTTTACGAGCGGTTCTAATCGGCATCAACTTACTCGGGTATCTTCTGTGTCTACCGAGAGGTAGGTACTTACTCATCTACTAAAAGCAACACGATAATTACACGGCCACAGTAAAATCACTATGACCAATCAACATCTTCATGCGACCAGTGATTACTGTAACCTACTTAACAGCTATAATATCTAATCATAATGTTTAGTACCGACACACGTCCCATTGTAAAGTCTATTGAAATAACATTCCTCATCCATCAGCGTGGCAAGTGTCAATCAATTATGTCCATGGTTATCCAACCATTGTTGTTACGGACTTTGATGGCGCTTCTTTCATTCTACGTATAATAATTATACTTATGATGGGACCGTTTGTACCTCCTAAATACACCTTGAAAGTTTTAAGTATGGACAGCGTATTCATATTTAGATTTGGGAACCTACCACAGTATCTACAAACTCAAATGTCGACTTGTGAAATTAGCAGATGGAAGATGGCAGTCGATGTACTGTAATGGACCTGACCTACCAAATCTTAGATCTTATGGTCAAGGCCCACGCGCACGAGAGCACAACCGGGACATCAATGCCAAGATGACCAAGTGTAGACGCAGTCTACGATGGATCAAAACTGCATACTAAGATTAGGGCAGAAAGAGAGTTAAAAAGGAGCTCAACACAGACTCATTAATGTACCTATATGTCAAAATCTTTGAGCTTAAACGTTCATGCGATCGATGTTAACGTATTGAGTGCAACTGCTTAAACCGAGTAATGTAAGGCACAACATAAAAAAAACGGGCGAAGACGTGTCGGGCCACATGCAGTGTAGGGTTCTGTAGTTGCCTGTCAAAATGCATGCTTCAAAGGGATTTGCTACTCTCTATAAGTTGGTTGACTATTCTTTGTGATTTAACTATTATTTTACATGGCAACTATTAATCCTACATGGTATTGATTCTTGCCAAATGTCATGGTTTACCTAGTCAACGGGAAGTACTCTATAACTTTTTCTAGCATAAAGTTTGATTTTTAAGCTATTGCATAGCTTTTATCGCGGGCTTTGAGCGCGGCGACCGAATCAAGAAATTCCGTAACGAAAAAAACCTAACACCCCCCACTCCGACCGGCACAGCGGTGCGGCGATGAAAGCCGTGCATCGTCTAACGTCGTCGTTTCAGTTCGGCAGACTTCGGCACGGTGTTTGTGTGCGTGCGACTAGACGTATGCGTGTAGACTAGCTGCTAACAGCTCATAACTGATTCTATCTCTTTTAGACACAATGCTAGGTGAGATAGCGTGCTTTTTGGCCGCGTCCACGAGTGACTTCGAGCCCGCGACTAGTTGAACCTTAACGTGTATGTATATGGTTAATATCAAAGAATAAACTTGAATAATTATCAAAGAAAAAAAAATACTGCATAAATAAATAATTATAATTGCATAAGTTGATAAAAAATGCTATGCAATAGCTTTACCGCGGCAGTCCCCGAGTGCCACACGTATTTTATCTGCTCCAAGGGGTCCCATGGATCAAGCTGAAATTAATATCAAACGATATTAATTTTAACCTCCACGCGCTCCTGAGAAAAAGGGTATTGACAGACAGACAGATAGCAAAGTGATTCTATAAGGCTTCAGTTTTTCTTTTTAGGTACGGGACCCTAAAAACGGGCTCTCAAAGCCACTGGTAGCTTCCTTCACCGATCTGGACGTTTCTCGCCGCTGCCGACCGCTGTTTTTGAATAAATTGTATGAGGATGATAGGTGGCCGAGGTGGTGTTCAGTCGACTAGCCAACATGCTCCCCACTGCCGCACGGGAAGGAGCATGACTGGGAAACGGCAGAGACACCCGAACCCCACCTGAAAGACTACCTGGTCCTCCGGTCTCTAACCGTAAAGGTAGAGCAGACTAAATTACAAGTGAAGCTAATAAGACTGTCAAAAATTAGTTCCAAACCCCGCCACTAGCGCCCAGTAGGTCGCGATCTCCGCGGTAACAATCAAAGATGGCCGAAAGCTAGTTTCCGGTGTGCGCAGACGCGTGTATAAAGGTCGAGTGATGCCTCTTTATTTGCCTTTTATTGGTGCTGACACCCGTAACGTCTTTGTGCCGGATTCTTGCCGCAACAGATGTTTGGGTAACTTTCCAATTCTATTCACGTATCATTGATCGTTGATAGCAAGATTTGTACGAGGTTATTGTAGTACGTACCTACGTCCTACATACTTCAAGAACGTCGCATATTTTCTACACCTACATTGTTGCATTAGGTACGGTCCTGATTTTCCCTCTCTTCGTCTTCGTATGTCGGTTAAGGGTACATGTTCTTGATCTGACCTTTCTTTAAAATATTGTTGCTGAGTTCTGAGATCCTTGACCATGATCTAGGATATGGTAAATCAGGTAATTACAATGGAGCAATGGCCATGTTTGTTAACCTGGGTTACCTAACATGGGTTACCTAAATAAATTGGGTGAAGGATATTTTCCTTACCGTAAAAGCATCGGATAGTGTTCAACTAATGTACATAACTCAGAAAAAGGTAATTTTATAGCGATAGGATTGATTGGGACATGGAGGCTCTGGGGATCGAACTCGGTATCTCTCGCTTACCTACGAGTCGGACCCGCTAAGTCGCATACGCCACCCACGCTCTTTCTTGAACTTATTAAAATATGTGCGAAAAATGAGATCAATAGGATGCCGTTTCTACTCGACAGAAGAACAAACAAATAAACTTTCACTTTATTAAGGCTAATTAATTTGTAGATAGGTTGCTAATTACCTATACCAAGACTGGTGTGAAGTTACGACATTTATATGGGGGCAATCACTACTACAACTTAAGTATCTTGTAGAACTACCACACTGTCATGTAAGATGCGTATACGCAGCGTATGAACTTGGGTGCCCTCAATTTAGCGCCATCCCAACTGCCTCTGTTGGGTAAGGTGTTCAAGTAGTCACGAAACTTCTAATAGGTATACGTCAAGTAGATAATTTAATTTATAATGACGGATGCGTATGATCATGGGAAGTTATGGCTATTATGGCTAATGGCCCATTACTGCTTCCGCTATCGATCCGCCTCAGATTCACCTATCCGGTGTGTTGGTAAATAGGGCAGGTGTGTGAATTTATTTATTGGCGTGATGTAATTCGAGACGATATGGCTGACATAACTTTCTAACACGTAAACTGGGCCCTGCGTGGCTAGATATGCCTACTCTTTTTAATCCAGTTTATTCGAAACTATTAACTTGATTTACAAGTAATGTGCGGCCATCGCTAGCCTTTTTGCCACGCACCTGCATGTTATGCAATGAGCTCCCTCGTCCGTCTTTCCCTTGCACTACAACCTTGTTCTTCAAAAGACGTACTGTCGTATTATAAGTACCTCAAAGGCCGGTACTGCATCCCCTCTTACAGATGTCCTGGACAACGGAGGCCGCTTTCCATCAGTTGACCGTCTGTCGGTGTGCCTCTCTAGGCAATAAAAAAACTACGAATGTAAAGGCCTCAGCGATAAGGCACATAAGCGATGCGCACTCCAACTCAACCTATGGCGCACCTGCTTTCTTGTCAACTTTGTCCTACTATTTGCACTAGGGGGAAGTGCAGCTGGCGACAGATAATGCATTTGCTGTGGCCAACTACTGGGCGAGCAAGATATTTTTTTATAAATATTGACCGCTCATCTCTGGTGGTAAGTAGCGGTGCGGCCGAAACTGGCAATCTCTATAAATCTTACTTTATTTTATGATTAGAGTCAGTGAAATGGCAGCACTACCAATATGCCCCTATCTCCGGCGTTGTTGTTGCCTATCATAGTGGCAAAAAGCTTATTATCTTGCCACTACCCAATTCATACTTGATGTCCTGGAGGATTGGCTCTGATCATAAACCAAAGTTTGTAGAGAATAGCCCTCTTCATTAAAAACTTTCTGTACCCATTTCTCGGTCTATTACAGAATTTTCCTCTATGACCCAGTTTGATTCTATTACTCCATCTTTCTTTCTTTGTGCGAGGTCATTATCATTTTAGTCATCTGTTACATCAAACCTAACCCAAAACGGCTCAAACAATTTATTTGATACTAATTTTGTCCGCGATTTCTTCCACATTAAATTCAGTTATTACGTCCTGAACCGGTTTCCGCGGGGTCCGCATTGAATTTCGGCATAAATTAGAGTTTGTGGTATTCTGAGGTTTATGTTACATTACATTACTGCCTTTCAATAAATCTGTTCAGTTAGTAGTTTTTGCACGAAGGAGTATTATTAAACGTTCAACCAAACATCCTTAGAATTTTTTCTATACATAAGAGGTAGGTACTAGTAGGCTGCTATATTATATGCTATATTAGTTTAAATATTCAGGTCAACGCACTGTTTTGGAGTTTCTGGGCCACGATGCTACGTCACAAGCTTAGAGATTTGTAAGTGGTTTTAATCTTTTTTACGAGACCGGTCCAAACGACTTTGGTAGCCGGAGCGTCGCCTCTAGAGTTTACGACTGCAAAATTTTCGAGTCCGTTCTCACAGTAAAACTCCTAATTAAAAATACAATACAAGAGTACACACAATACAAGGATTGTACAACCGAAGATGTTTCTCAAAGAGAGGCCTAAATACTAAATTAAAGAAACAGAAATTACGAATTACGAAAAGAGTTTGTCTCATGTTTTAAAGATAACAAGATGATCTATCAAAAAGGCGACTGAATCCGTGGTGCTCGATTTCACATGGGGTCGGGCAGCGCTGATTATTGATTTTTCATTTATTTTTGTATTGTTCTAATTGATTTACTAAGTCTTACTAACTAAAATGAGTCTTTGTTACTTCCTTTATTTAATGAAATTGAAATTGAATTCACAACATGATGAATGATCGAATCGCTCGAAATAGTGTCAAACGAAAATGACCTGTCTCGCCAAAAGTCTAACTAAAAGTAAGCAAAAGGATTGTAAAAAATGTTTATCTATCATATTTCCTGATAATTGAGTAGCAGAAGGTCGTCAGGAAATTAAAGACCGTACCTAATCAAATTATTGAAAGTTCTAATTAAGGTAATTTTAGGTCAGTGACTGCGGTGACTGCTTACCATCAGGCAGGCTGTCAGCTTCTTTACCACCTAAGTGGTGTATAAAAAAATGGTTACCTACATTATTATCTACTTACAAGGTTTAACGACTAAGGTGCCTTAGTGAATGTGGGTTAGTCTAGGAAAACCGTGAGTGTGTGGTTTCCGCCTTAGATAGATGGAGTACCTACCTAGACACAAGAAATAAGTAGTACCTAGTTACCTACTATAATTATTTATATTTATTTAGATCATATGCTAATTTACTGATTTTACTGCAAAGGTAAACAGAAATTTCGAAAAACTAAAATTTCTAAAGATTAACCATCCATTAAGGGGACCCCCATAATTGTTTGTATACTATTTATTAAGTGTTAATAAATATGTGTACCCACTTATTAGGGTCCTACAAATACAGCCAGATATATAGTAGGACAAAGCTTAGGTACCGACAAGCTTCCATCACAAATTCCGAACCGTAAAAAGCAGACGAATGCCAAGGGAAAAAGAACTTGAACAAGACTACCGCAGCTCGTCCTAGGCAATTATAATCGCAAAAAAAGAACCTAGGCAGTAGTTATCTATGGGGACAAGAGGCGGGTAAGGTCGGGGAGTACCGCTTGGTCTATTGTGCAATATGAGCCGCGCAGCGCGAGCGCGCGCATGCGCCAACATTTTCGCGCCGAACGCGGCCCGCGCGCGGCACCGGCTATTCAAAAATAGAATAAAAAAAAAGAAAAAGAAAATTCTCGTCGAAAAAAGTTTACAGTTTATTTTCGTAGATCGACCTTAAGAGGATAGGCAAAGGATTAAACCGTACTGCCTAAAGTTAATTTTTTTTTGTGCTAGTATCATTCATAATAACATAAAAAAAAAGTTTAAGCAACTTTGCTGCCAGTATTAAATGATGACGTTTATTCAGGAAAGAGTTTGCAATTAGATCGCAGATGTGCTAAGGAAGTGGTTAAGTGTGAGTGGCTCGGGATGAGGTCACAATGTGGCTGGCTTTCGGACTGTTGCTGCTGGCGACCGAAGCTTATTCGTTCAACGTGAGCTTTGAGGGATTGCTGGAGCCGGTAAGTGAAGGAATAATGTTATATTGGCAGATACTATATTTAGTAGAGCAAAATCGAGATTACGTGTAATCTTCTATACTAATGTACAAGTTCATAATGGTCCCTTATAATAACTATGAGTTTTGAAACAAATTATACTTTCAACACAGGAAAAAGGGACCCTTAAATACTCTATTGTTATGCTACATATTCATATTCATATTATTTCATTCATCGTATATTTTGTATTAATTTATCTACAAAGATTTTGCGCGAGTAATAAATATCTATTCTTACAAAGTTTCGCATTCATAACATTGTGCTTCGCCTATTAAATAAGAAACCATGTATCACATAACAAGGCAACTTAGAAATAGTTGCATATTATTAAAATTTGACATCTTCACTCCCACTTTTGTCTCGACAGAATCTTCAAAAACGTGACGCTTTAGCATGTAAGATTATTTGTGTCATTTACCACTTTCTAATATCGGATTCGAGTATGAACTATAGGCAAGCCGACGCGTAAACAGTTGTATTATGAAGATGATCACGGCTACATGAGATATTCGATTAGGTTGGAAATATTGCATAATTTATTGCGCATAATGACAGAGTGTACTATTCGGTAATGTAGCGTATAGAGATCAGCTTGTTTTATGTTATAATTATAACTAACTACCTTTGGCCCGGGTTACGTCCGCGCGAAATTCAGTTACGCAGTATTCCACCACTACCTGGTGGTATTTGTATAGCACTACATTGAATTTCGGGAATTATAGGGCATTATTATAGGACATAAGCTACGACACTGGAATTTTTTATCTAAATCTTTTCAGTATTGAATTGTAGTAAGAGTAACAAATATTAACTTGTAGATCTTGAGAGTGAGCTCGTTTATGTCTTTTGTAAGGAAATCGACGTAAACTAAACGTATTAGAATTAGAATTAGAATAATTTATTTGCTGTAAATGCGGTAGGTACATTAACAATGTAGGTGGCACAATTATCAGAGATGCAGTTCTCACATTCAATTCTCGTAATTGTCAACATATGCAATTTTTTAATTAAATAACGAATGTCTTTCGTTGTAGTCAGTATAAAATACTATTTTTAGCACAGAAGGTAGAAGCAACATTGATATCAGCCTACCATCAAGGGACTCTATCCTCATAGTAATATGTTCACCTAATAGTACAAACTAGCATATAAGGACAAATTTTCCTCCTTTATTTCTTAATTTAGTCCTTAAAATTTGATACCTAGTGAAACTTGCAATTTTTTGCCTACGACTAGCTCTGACCCGCGGCTTTGCCCACGAAAAATTTCGCCCCGAGGGAACTGCTTGTAATTTTGACATAGTTATTCCACACTAAAAATTCTCGAATGACAACCATACCATCAATAGAACTATGGGGAAGCTATATTACGAGATATGTGGACTTCGATGGAAAGATCTGAGGGATCCTGTGGATGCAAATAAGAGGTATAGCGTAGGTAGAAAGGTGTAGGGGAAGCCCAACTGTAGGCATCTTGCGGGTGAGTCGATGTTGAGTGACCCATATTCATAAACAATACTTGTCTAAGTAGCATTACTTTGCGTTCTCACAGTGCTCGTCTGCTAAGTCATATTCGTTCGTCTTAACGGACGCATAGTGCAGATCGCCACTCAAGTAGTGTCAGTTGGAACCCTGCACGTTCGCACGCACTATGAGTAGTGTTCATAGTAACCTTTCTGAACACGACTGTCATTCTAATTATCATCAAAATGTGTTTAGAACTGTTTTGTGTGTAAGATATTTGGCAGAATCGTGAAGCCGTTATCGTAATTTCTAGAACCACTAAGGCGCTGTCCTAATTGACAGCGGTCGCACGACCACGGTCGTATGACCGTTGCCAATAAGGATAGCGCCTTAGAGACCGTTATTAGTGCTGTAGGCCTAAAAAGCGTACTATAGGATAATTTGATAGATGTTGTTTTCATAAACACACAGACCTACAGTAGAAAGGTGACCTTTGAATTTTGGTGTTAACGACTGACTTCTACCCAGTAATATGTGTTTGCCAATAGAGCGTTTGTTTCGATGCCGTTTAGATGCCAGTTTAGATTTATGGAGCGAAACGTGTTTGTAATAGTTTAATGCTATTAATTAATTTCGTTTTATATCAGTAAAGCTTTCGGCCGGCCAGATGGTAATAAAACAGTTTCCGCAGCTAAGCCTATGCGCTTTTGCAATACCCGAATGTTGCCGATACCGCACCTTTTAGATTCAGATTTGGATTTATTTATTTCATAAATTAGAAATTTACTTGTCAACATTAGTACATTCTTTTTTGATTCCTCATTAATTACAAGTTTTTGAGTACCTTAAACTATGTAATAATATTCAATAATTACATTTCAAATAGCCAAGTAGTTACATTATTATTTTGAATGCGCTTATTACATTTGACTAAATTCAGTCGACTAAAACGACCAATTATTTATTAAGGTACGCATCAAATATTTCCAGTTATAATGAAAATATACACCAATACCAAAAATGTAGACTAATACATATAAAATATATACTAAAAATTAAAAAAGTCGTCCACACCGCTGCCCCCCGGAATGGTGCCCAGAAAGCTGGCTGGGTTGCCTCGTTGAATAGCGACGCTAATCTGTTGCCCGGGTAACGAGCCAACTCTCCGGTCACCAGCGGTATCATTTAATTTTTTTAAATTTCTATAATGAACTTCCTCGCAACAGGGCCCCACAGTCCTAACGTCTCCACCCCAAACGGCTGAAATACGAAGTCTTGCGCCCAACGCTTTCGTATTTCCTCCGCTTGAGGTCTTCCGCAGCTGAGGCCGCAGCCCCAAAATCGACTAAATGATTCAGTTACGTTAAGCCTATTAGAAACGCATTTAGGAAACTCATTTTTGCTTAGTAATTTGACTCTGTGAGTTTAATCTTGTAACATTAGGCTTGGTGCGTATGTTTATTATAGAAATTTTATAAATTTTACTATTGCCTTTTGAAATATGTCATTTTAAATCAATATTAGTAATCGAGAGGTTGGAATCTCAGTGCCGCCACTACTGACTCTCTATAGAGCGGACCCCCGCTCTCGCGAGCATAACTGGGATATTGACGCCACGATGATTCGATGATTATTTCATTATAGTGACAATGTAATTCTAAAAATCTACTGTAAGTTGTGTGTGTAATCTTGCGACTATAATTCGTGACGAGAGGAACCTCTGCAGTAACAGTTATTCCTTCATCGGTCTTAATCAAATGGAATGCGGAGTAGCTTTAAATTTAAGTAAAATTATCTAAAATAATATCTCTTACATAAAAATTAATAATCATCTTGGCGTTGGTGGCCCGGTTGTGCTCTCGAACGCAAAGGCCCGGGGTCCGCCTTGACCATGATCCAGGATTTGGCCATTAGGAAATTACAGTGGAGCGACTACCATCTGACCTTTGTGACCCTGCTACCAGGGGAACCTGACCAGATTGGTCATGGTTACAAATTCAGTTGCCTGAATTTGCAGGTTTCATCACGATGTTTTCCCTCACAGTAAAAGCATCGGTTAGAATTCAACTCAGAAAAGAGTCATTGGTACATGGCCGCAGCGGGATTCGTACCCGGTACCTCTCGCTTACGAGCCGGATACTCAACCGCCCGGCCACCGACCCTCCTAAAATAATATCTCTTATATCATCATCATCACAGCCCGTAACAGTCCACTGCAGGACTTAGGGCCTCTCTTACGAAAGGGGAGGTTATTGCCATAATCTCCACGCTTGGCAGGCGGGTTGGAGATTGCAGTGTTTAAATATAACAATGGAAAATGCTGCTACCCGTTTTCCAGACTACGGAGACTCTTGATCTTTTGCCTCGAAAACATTAGTCGCCTTGTACGACACCCATGAATGTAAGGGGTTGGTGCTATTCTACTCTGCCGGACACCACACGGCCCTTCTGCCGGACACCACACGGCCCTTATATATTCATATATTCAATTATATCTCTTATATATTCAAGAATAAATCTCATCAAGTAATTGCCTGGCCAGTCTACGTTCCCCACAGGAAATTACTTAAGCAAATGCAACATTCTTTCAAAACTGTAACTGTTTGGTGCTGTGCATTGTTTATTAAAATTACATGTTACGCGTGTTTACTTTGAATTTTGTCATAGTTTTCTCAAAGGCAGAGTGGTTATTATTGTAACAGTGGCTTTAGCAATAGATAGCTCTTCAAGTCGCTGTGGTAGATAGATCCTGGATTCCTGACTAAACTTCCGTTGTTGCGGTTGGAACCAATGGTGGGGGCTAGGACCATTGAACAAAATTAAGCTGACTTTTTTTCTCCCAATGATACTTACTGCGACCGGCGAGTGCCCGGGGCCTGCCTTGACCTTGATCCGGGATTTGGCAGATCAAGTAACTACATTGGAACGACTGCTATCTGACCCTGTTGACAGGGGAATCTGACTACATCGGATCATGGTTACACACTCAGTCGCCTGAACGTGCAGGATATATCAATGTTTCTCCTCATCGTAAGAGCGTTGGTTAGTGTTCTACTAATGTATATAACTCAGAAAAGAATCAAGGTTTTTACCAATGCGCCATGGGGTTCGAACCCCTCGGGGTACGAGCGGACCCTTTAACCATTAGGCCACCAACGATCCACTCAATAATTAAACTACGCAACGCAATTTTAACAAAAGATAAAGTGATTCAAGAGTAAGGTTTAAAAGGGAGGACAACAAGCGAACGAAGTCGCAGCAGGCCAGCTAGTAAGAAATAAATCAAAGCATGCGTAATTCCCATATACATCTTTCAATATTACGTAAAAAGGTTAACAGTGATTCTTATTAGTCAGCCCGTTTGACGCACAGTTTGGCTTATACGGATCCGTTTATCCACTTAAAGAACTAGTTCAAGATTATTTCTTCACAATGCCAATGTTGGAAAGTCCGGGTATCACTTATAATTTGGCAACGCAAGTGCCGGTCACATATTACACATCCGAAATGTTGCCCTTGGATTTATTTATACATTTTTTAATACGCCGGAGCTACTAAATTGTTTTTTTTTTCCATTAAACTGTTAGTATTTTGTTACGGTTAGTTCAAAACACTCGTTTTTACAAAGAATACTTGTCCAAATAATGTAAGTAAGTGTTAGTTATCATGCGACACCTCTCACAGAGCTGGTTCGCGGATGTTTGCAAAGTGTACGCGCTGCGTTTTTTATCACCCATCTCTAGCCTTTATCCGAGTTAAGATCTTGAGAAGCAAAAGATCTGGTAATACAGACGTCCACAATACAATTTCATGATTACCCTTCAACCTCCTACGCAATGCAACTAGAAACATCTCCAGACTGACAACAACAATTTAGTAGATGAGCACAAGAACATGACTTATGAAAGCGGCTTATGAAACAGTTCATACCGTGTGGTAATAACCCAGTTGTACGTGAAGAAATGTCGCCTGGATCGTAATAAACTGCCTTTTATACATTAGGAGACTGGCTATTTGCGGAAACGTGATGGTGCGCTCGAAGACATAAAACTGCGACCTTTGCATAATGGGGACCAGACCAGACCCAGTTGCGTTTTGTTTTGTGGTTTTTTTTTCTTGTTTTTGTGTTCAAGTTTTTTTAATTTTCTTACATCTGATGAACGGTGTGGCACAGGCGGTTAACATGCCGGTTTACGGGTCTGGGCGTAGTATGTATAAAAAAAGAAAAATAAAGTATAAATGTAGTTTATCAGTTATCTATCACCCATAACACAAGCTTTGCTTACTTTATTGCTAGATAGCGCTGTGTGGCCAAGCATGATTACATTGTGTATAGCTTTGTTCCCTCTTGTGATCAATTACCTTTAGTACAAGCTTTTATTTACTGTCACACGTCCCCGGGTTCGTTCGTAATAAAATGTCGCAAGTTAAACTTAACCCATTTCCCGGTTTCCGAGCTGAGAGTTTTTGAGCTGAAATTTTGCATACCTATGTAAGTTCGGTGACAATGCAATAATAACATACCATCGAGCTGATTTGATGATGGAGACGGAAGGTGGCCATTGGAACTCATAAACTAGAACGCATAATAAACCCATCGTTTCCATAAGGCGATGCATCGTCATCGGCTTCAATTTGACAGATTACGAATACGACAGAGAGAGAAAGAGATAATGAACCGAAAGACGTATCTATTCTAAGGACAAAAATGTCCCCGACTTACACGCTTGGCTTCGCTGACGGACGTTCCTGTAATGATAAGGCCACTTCTGCCAAATTCTCCTCGATCGGTAAGGGCCCTCGCTACACTCTCTCATCCTAACCCACCGTAATTCAGTAGAACGGAGTCCATTATAACTGAGCTCGAATGCAGTATCCGACACCGACCGACAGTCATTTCTGGCCGAATTGCCGCCCTAAGAAATTGCCTTGCCAACTTGCAATATCCAATGCTTACCAGCGCAGTTTGCCTTACCATTGAACTGCGCCTGTACGAGTCGGACCAATAACCTGCATGGGGCTCTATTATCGTTCCTTACAATTCCTAGTTTTGAATGTTACTTTTTACGATTTACAAACATACATAAGGTCACGCCTTATTCCCGCTGGGGTAGAGACCACATCGTTCCACTCGCTACGGTCCTGACAGATCTCTCTCGCTTCTGCCACGTTCATTAACCTTTCCATACATGAACGTCGGTTCTGGGTACTCTTAACCTGGCCTGCATTCCTTAAAATGTCATCGATTTGAACGTGATTCGTACGTCTCGATATTCTTCCGATAATTCTATTCAATGCTGGCTATATTATTCTCTTTTTCGTTAATCTTCTTTCATTCATCCTCCACAAAATACTATCAAATTTACGATTTATAACACTTACACTTCATTGAGTAATACTACATAATATCTACATAACCTCTACATCGAACTTTGAGCTACTTAGAAACATTTGGTACCTACCCACATTTCCATTTCCATAACTCAGAATTTGTCCGACATGAATTTAGGAATAAATTACCAAAGATTAGCAGTTAATCCGTTTAAACGAGAATGATTGTGTAATTATCCATAATGCCACCGATGCGCTATCAATGTTTCAAGATATTTAGGCGAGTGAGTGCCGTGGAAACCGGTCATACACCTTCGGAATAGAAACTGAAATTGCAATCGATCGAATGGAATTTTAGATTACACTTATGCTTATGAAAACTACAATGTGGAATATGCTATGTTTTAAGTGTTTTCACTGGCATGGAAACTGCTGGATATAACATGCGTTTTCAGAATAATACTTGTTTAAGTAATGTAGCGTTACTATGCGTTCACTTAACGGTTAGCTAAGTGAACGCACTGAGTTTAATACGGCTCAATTTTGCTCGCTACCTTTCATTTTGACGGACGCCGATCACCACTCGAGTATTGTAAGGCTTTTCTAATATTGTAATACTTAATTGTAATTTATTATCTCTGTTAAAAAAATATTTACTCTCTGTGTAAATATTTCGTTACTTTTTTTTACACCTGTACATTATGGAAGGTAAAATCAATAAAGCCATTAATTATAAAATTGGTTTCTTAATATCTTTTAAAAAAGCAAGGTATGATCGTTTAAAATTCTTAATTATACAGAGCGGGACGTCACGGTTGAGTATCTCCCTTTAACATACACGTAAACTCCGTTTTGCGAGAACGAGACAGACAATAATCTCCAAGATCTTGTAAGTCCATGTTTTTAACCGATTTTAATTTCGTTTTCAGCATTTGTTATAGTTTTAAAGCCATTTTTATATTTTGTTCATAAATATGAATTTTCATGTATGTCATTTGACATATCAATATCTGCCATCTATTCTCACAGTCCATCTATATTTACTTTTGTCGGCCTTTAGGGGCATCCATTTACATAAATAGCTTGGATTATCATCGTCATCATCTTGGCGTCAATATCCCGGTTTGCTCTCGCTTGCGAGGGCACGGGCTTGACCATGATCCAGGACTTGGCAGATCAGATAATTACGGTAGCCTTCTAACACCCGTGACCATATCCAGTGGTACCTGATTAGATCAGGTAATAGTCCTGAAATTGTTACAATTACTCAGTCCTTTACAGTTTTTTCGTCATTTCCCGATTTTATCGATTCTCTTAATAAGATGCCTACATATAATATTAGATGAGTATATAGAAATGGGTCTGCAGCAATAGGCCGTTAGTCAGTCAATAGGCCATAAAGTCGTTTTAAACTCGGTTGAAACTCTCGTTTTATGGGCAGTTGCCATAATCAGCTATTACGTGGTTGGATCTAGCTCAGATGACATTACTGACCAGTTTACTGACTATGTGCGGTGCGCAGTAGGTCATAAACACAGATTACAACAGATTACATGGGTTTATGCTGTGATTTGAGAACGAGGAAGTGCATGGTTTGAGAGATTTTCTTTCCATATTGAAGGAATGAATTTAGGAGCAGAAAGATTGTATGCACATTAGGTAGCTTGACTTTTTTTTCTCATTTATTTTGGTACGACTTGATAGAATTTGTACTTTGTAGAACGTACATCATCATCAGTAGCCCGTAACAATCCACTGCTGGCCTATGAGCCTCCTCCACATTAGTGGAGGGCCTTACCATAATTTGGCTTGGCAGGCGGATGTAGTGCTAAAACTACAATAGAAAACGCTGCTGCCTGTTTCCTGATCTACGGAGATTCTTGCTAGTTCGTCTCAAATACATTAGTCGCCAAGACACCCGTAAATAGAAAAGGGTAGTGCAATATTCTACTCTGCCGGCACTACACGGCTATCTGAGTACCTACAATTAATTACTTACGTATTTACAAACGATACTTAAGTAAAGTAGCGTTACTACATGTTTTTTTCATAGTGCTAGTGGTGCTAGTCCGTAAGTATTTAATAGGGCTCTAAGAGTTGGTGAATTTCGCTCTTTTTGACGGACGCATAGGGCCGATCGTGTCAACTTGTCAAGTATTGTCAGTGTACGCCTTTCTATGAGTACAGCAGTACAGTATATCACATGCGCTGAGGTATGAATATGTATTATTTTCTACCCACATTATCCCTTGAAGAGTAGCCATGCTTGTTATAATTATACAGGAACCCTTTTACGGTATCAGCGTAATAATAAGCTGTATTTATCAGTTTCTTCTGGTTATTTTAATGTAGCCATGAGTGGACTCAGAGATAAGTGGTAGTTCTGCTTGGTCTTTTAGATAATAGAGCATGGAGAACTCGACCTAAGGTAGGTAATTACTTACATAATCTGGAAACTAGATAAAAAGACCTTTGCAATTTTTTTTAAAGACCTACTCACGATTCATAGTTCGCAGAACCGATGGCCGATGGGACGAAAAGGTTCTCGGTTGGCGATCACTTACCGACAAGCGCACCGTGGGACGGCCCGGTCCCATGTCCGAGGCTCTGCAGCTCTTCAATCAGTTAAAGGCCACTAATTATCCTCTTTGCACGTCTTTCCACCGAATCGCAATAGCAGTATTATAAATACAACAATGGAAAACGCTGCTGCCCATTTTCCAGCCTACAGAGATTCCAGATATTATGCCTCGAAAACATTAGTCGCCTTGTACGACATCCACGAGTGGGGTTCGTGCTATTCTACTCTGCCGGACACCACACGCCCAAATAAATACAATGTATGTCAAGTATTTAAAATATCTTCGTACCTAATTCCCATAGAAAACAGAATGGTTCTGTGTCCTATGCTAATATCAATTACGTAATAATAATTTTGCAAGGTCCATCGCTCTGTCTAGTTCTACCGATCGGAGTGATTTTGACGTATAATTAAATACTGTGTTCATATCAATTTAACTTCGTGTTGTAGTCTAACGAGCTGTCTGATTAGCTTTTCATTTGAATAATAGGTTATGCATGGTCGGTCCCCTCGCTGGAGAACAGCCATGCTTGATTTATAGTCTGTAATTATATTAGTATAAACCTGCAATGGTGTTGCTCACTATTGCATTACATAGCTGACACATAACTTTCCACATTTATTATAAGTCAAAACTCATTAAGTAGGCTTTTGCAAAATAATTTAAGCGACTGAGAAAGTCGGATAACCCCTGACCAAGTTTAAGATATATATTTTTAATTTTATAGCGTAGTTAGTTTTTGAAAGTGATGTTTACATTTAAGTGGTTGTTACAATTAGACTTATTACTATATTGCAAGATAAGTATGTATACAATATTGTAAACAGTCGTTGGTGAACTTTAATAAATAAATAAATAAATAAATACCTGTTCGAAGCTACTGATCCGATTTTAATTAAACAAAGCAAAGAACCATGTCGTAATCAACTGGCTTACAAATAGAGCACAACTGCATTCCAATCGGTCTATCCGTTCCGGAGCTACGATGTCACTGATAGACACACATATATACACATACACAAAGCCAGAGATACGTAGACACACACGTCAAACTTATAACACCCCCCTTTTTTCATCGGGGGTTAATAAAAGTTTTATACTGGTTATTACACAAGGACAACGAATTTCTGTTTGAAATTTTATGAATGCCATACAGCGGAAGAATCTTGAAGATTGAATATTGATACCTATTAACGTACGCGCCGTACGTACGTACGTAGTAACGTAGCCTTAAAATAAACAGATAGACATATATTTTATTTGGCAATTACTACAACTATATCAAACAAGTTGTAACAATATCAACAATTATAGGTACCGATAACATGTTAAAACTAGGGAACATTCAATTAAAATTTATTGTGAATATTCTAGTATCATACCAAACTACCGGCATGGCCGTGTGGCGTCCGGCGGAGTAGAATAGCACCAACCCCTAACACTCGTGGGTGTCGTACAAGGCAACTAATGTTATCGAGACAAAAGTTCTAGAGTCTTCGTAGGCTGGAAAATGGGCAGCAGCGTTTTCCATTGTTATACTTATAACACTGCGATCTCCAACCCGCCAGCCAAGCGTGGAGATTATGGCGATAACCTCCCCTTTCGTGGGAGAGGCCCTTAAGTCCTGCAGTGGACTGTTATGGGCTGTGATGGTGGTGATACCAAACTAGGACTCAGCTCAGCATATTCTGTAGTTAAAGAAACCAGAGAATGTAATTTAAAGTTACCCTGGGTTTGAAATCGTTCTTCAGCTATGTTCTTCAGACTTATATTTGTAAGCCTAGATAATGCTAAGTTGACAAAATAGTGTCACCATCACTATAGGGTCACCATCACCATAAAATAGGGTCTATCTCATACAAGTTATGTGCTATGAACGAAAATTCATTAAGATGTACTCTTTTACCTTGAACCCTCAAGTAAACAATTGCATTCATCTTCAGTAAAGCAATTAGTGGCCAAAGTAAGTGTTCAACTTGGCAACTAATTGCGAAGAACAGGCAAAGGGTCAACGTGGTAACAAAAGCTCGAGCTAGCCAGGCCATCAGGTATCTGACTCAAGGTTAGTTCCGCAACTCGCATGCAAGCTAGACTACTTTAGAAGGCCGTGGATGCGCGCGACATTTTTATGGTCATCAGCCAACGGTTCTGTTCGGCCGCCGCCTCATTCTAAATTTAAACTGGCGATAAATGCATATTTATGGCTAATATGTATGCGTTTCGACTAGTCTTACGCAAGCGGTACGAGATAGGGCTACCAAGAGCATTTGACGAAAAATTTCCACGCGAAAGGTCGCTGGTTAACAAATAATTGCGAAAATGGTATCCTTTAGTCAAAGACAAGGTAGGCGTGCAATTCGTTTAGAAATGCCGCTCTGCGGTCGAAACTGGTACGCTGCGAGGTGGGTTGGGCTGGCTGGGTTTGTAGGGAGCTTAATTATTACAACATAGTTGTTATTATTCATATTTTACGGTCTTTCAACGTTATGTGTTCTTTTAAATTACCTTGCATATTGGGTGTTAAATCGAAATATTATTAACTAGCTTTTGCACGCAACTTCGTCCTCGTAAAATTGAGCTATAATGTTGCAGACCCGTGCCCGCGGAAACCACATAGTGTTCCGGGATAAATTATAGCGCGCTTTAAGCTATATAACTGTAAATTTTTTTCAGATTTTTTCGTATAATAGTTTTTGCGTGAAGGAATAATAACCATCTTTACAAACTTTCGCATATAATATTAGTAGGATATCACTTCGGTACCTATTTTCCAACAACATTTCTGGAAGTACTTACAAAAAATCAGTCCTCTTAAATCGTTCGAAGCTTCGTGGTGCAAGGACAAACTAAGGCACCTCCTCTTGTGACCTTGACTGACTCTTTTTCTATAACTCAATGAAGAAGGTTAAATGTGTTGATTTGAACGTCTAGATTTCAAAACTGGTTGACGTTGTAATTAAGAACATTTTAAAATTTTCACATTCGATCATGATCGTCTTCGTTAGCTAAGAATTAAAAAGTATTAGGTACATGTTTATCTACATTCAAAGTATGTGTAATAATTTGCCTATGGCATACCTGCATATAGGACGTATCTGTTTACGTTCACAAAATTCATTTCCCTTGTTACTCCTACACTAAGTTACATTACCAGCAATGCACAAGGAAAAAATATTTTTCCCCCAAAACCGGGTCATGTACTAAGAAACATTCGTTCTTGGCACACTACAATATAACCCAGTACCCACAACAGGATATCAAATCCTTTCACGCTATCCCCAGCCAAACCTTTCGCCATACGAGGCAACTCAGCTTGGCATCCATACTACAATATAACACAGTTCTCAGTACCCACAACAGGATATCAAATCCTTTCACGCTGTCCCCGCCAAGCCTTTCGCCTTACCAGGCAAATCAGCAATACCCTCGATACCTTGCCCAACCGCCTGCATCCTAAACAAACCGGATTTTACTCATTTTCAAATAAGCATTTCTTCACTTCACCAATGTTTATCGTATCGATGTTGTCATACGCGAGTAAAGCCACTAAGCTTCTGTGAAAAGGGAGAGAAAATGTTGCAATTCTGTTCTTAATGGGGACGTAGTATGCAAGTAGATTTAGCCCTGTAGTGAGCGGTAGAGAACCTATTCCTATTAAAGTACTAGGTTCACTAGTGGAGTGGACGAAAAAATCTACTCTAGGTTTGTTGCCTGACTTTTGGAAAAACAACTCAATCTAGGTAACGCTTTGTATGGAAATTTTAAATCCTGTGTAAGTTTGAAACAGTATATTTTAACGAAAACGTGACACACGACAAGCATAGCTATTGGTTGCTGGATCACGTCTACAAAATTTCATTGGCTTTGATAGCTTCATATTGAAAATATGATCAAGCTACGTTTGTGTTGAGCGCGCTTCTCTTAAGAGTCGCCTAAGTGTAGCGTATCGGGCACTACACTAACGAAAGTAACTACCCGGTTGTTAAGAACCCTAAACTGACGAGTATGAATGAAATATTAAGTATGTGAATGTGGATGAAGCGCGAGAGGTGTAGGACCAAATTTGAATTGATAACGAAACAAGTTACTAGCTTTGAACCGCAAGCCTAACCGACAGAAATCGTCGGATAACCCCGACCAAGTTTACTTAAACTCAAATATTTTCTAAACTACTGAACCGATTTTAATGAAATAATGCTAAGAGCTAGCTCGATTAAATGGGCTTTCAAATAGAGTAAACAGCATCCAAATCGGTCAACCTGATCGGGAGCTACGATGCCACAGACAGGCACACCTCCACATACACAGAGCCATAGATATCTACACAGATACACAAGTCTGACTTATAACACCCCTCGTTTTCGTTACACAAGACTTATTTACGCACTAAACTTTAGGTTCATCTAAAATAATTCCAACAAGAAAAACCACCCATTTCAAACCAGCGACAAACTGACAAAAATGAAACCAGTTATGATAAAGAAAATGAATAATTCCAAAACTGTCCCAGTTCTGCACAATCAGGACTGAACTTTATGAATTTTCAATGGACATAAGGTCGAAAATAACCAGCGAAACCGTCACGCTCTTACGCCACGCCTAAATCAAAGATTGAACACCGAAATTGCTGGTAAAGTGATTTTAAATTGTTATTTTGTCATGTTAAGTCACTGTGAGAATTTACGTTACCAAAACACGTCACGTGTGATGTGATGTGCCGGTTTACACATGTGCACTTAAATGCCGTTTAGAATTAGGCACAGGGCCGTAGCAAGGGACAGCGGTAGGCGTGGACTTGTTTTACGTAACGCCAACGGACCGAAACAACGGAATTTCTTTTTTTTATTTTCCTTGGTTTGGCCGTTATTGCACATGTGGTTTTTGTAGAATTCGTTGTTCTCTATGTATTTTAGGTTTTGATTGACATTAATAAAGTAATCATCTTGCCGTTAATGTCCTAGTTGTGTTCTCGCGCACGAGGGCCAGGGGTTCGCCTTGACCATGATCCAGAATTTCGCAGATCAGGTAATTACAGTGGGGCGACTCCCATCTGACCTACGTGATCCTGACAAGATTGAATTGCCTGAATGTACAGGTTTCATCACAATGTTTTCCCTCACCGTAAGAGCATCGGTTACTTCATTGGTACATAGCCGCAGCGGGATTCGAACCCGGTAACTCTCGCTTACGAGTCGGCTACCTTAACCGCTCTTCCACGTTTTTATACCCATTGATGATAGTTTAACGCGTAGCAGTCAGTGATGGAAGAATGTTATAAAATACACCTATGTGGGCTTACGAACTGCCCCAACAAATCCACTTAACCTGCACTATTTATCATTAAGTACATAATATTGTGGGAACCGTACCACTATCCCTGAATTTTTTAAACTATAGTAATATTAATTTATTTACTCACATTTCACTTGACATTGGATAAATCAACACAAATACGATAGATAGTCATTAATTGAGAACAAGAAGATTCACGTTCCCGCCTACCTCACCGCGGGCTATATATCAATAATTGTAAGGTATGGTTGATCTCTAAGATAAATCCGCTCAATCCGATCCACTGCCAGGATCCACCAGTGGATCGTATAGCAATCAGTACCTAGTATCTTAGTCTAAGTTTAGCCCTGTCCTGTCACTGTGTTAAATTGTATGCAAATCTGTACAGTCGTTTCATTTTATGTGCGAATGCGTGAACAAACAACCTGTCAGATATTTTCTTTTATGGGTTACAATACTAGCTTTCGTCCATGACTCTGAACGACAATTCAACGATAGAGTTTGTATTGATTTATGGACAAAAAACTGATTATTCGGAAATCATCATCATCATTTTCTTTCGAGTGGATACTCCTGGTTTCTGCGAGAATTCGCTTTCCGACCCATTCTTCTCCATTTTGCCAAACATTGGGTATCCTCGCGTCGTAACGTAAGCTATTCATTGGCTCTCGCATCCGACTCGGCGATGTCAATCCATTACTTCATGTGCCTTCCGCGGGACCTCTTTCCTGATACCGGCAGGTTTAGGCACCTATTTCCCACGTATCCCTGGGGCTTACGCAACATGTGAACAAACCAGAGCAGGCGAGCCCCTTCAATAACTACGCGATATCCCTCACGCCAACTGATCATTCGGAAATAGGTATAGTACGTTTTTTTTTTTTTTGGCACAGCGCAGAGTTGATTGGTGTACTCTGATTGGGTCTCTGAACCAATGTTGTATGAAGTACTGAGAAGACAACTTATTCAAAACGTTACGCCCCTCGAAATTATCTCTTAACGTAAATGACCTGGGGCTCTATTTTTGTACTACTCGCTTTGAGTCGAACTGTTTTCAATTTTGATTTTAGACATGATTTTGTGTACCATTTCTAATTAGTTTTAAGTGTGTATAAGTAACACTAAAATAAGCAAAATGTATTAGGTTAGCAACACCACTTTACAATCATAAACTGTTAAATAGACATGAAATAAATATATTTTATAAATTACATTGGCAACACAGAAAGCAAACAGTTTAAAAATGGGGAAATCAGCGTCATGCATCGAAATGTTGAATTTTTCATGCCGAAAATCTAATTTGAACGTGACTCGTCAAAAGGTACTCGACAAAGACATATATTCGAGATGTAAACACGACAGATTAAACGACAACCACGTGAGTACTGTGCCGATGTAAGTGTCAGCAGAATAGGAAGAACATGATTCAATCAAAGGTACACACCTCTCAAAACACGTTTACAATAGTGAATTGCTACTATAAAGCATTGTTCAATTTCACACAACAACTATTACTTGTACCGCTAACAGTAAAGACTAACTATTTACCTTCTTTTACATCTCACTTAAGCCATTGTGTAATCTGTTTGTGGTGTGATTGTGTGTAAATATATGTATTCTATTCTACGTTTAAGAGTTGCTTAAATAAACTAAATACAATATTTATCTAAATTCGTGTTAGTTGAGCTATCGCTGCTGGTATAGGTATTTCATATTTTATTTATTTGCTGTCCAATAGCACATAAGATCTTAATATTTTACAGTATTTTCATTCACCGTTTTTCAGTTTTCTCGGTAATATACAAGAACGGCTGTACAGATATTTTTGATCTTTGACTTGTCGTTTTTGTCTCCGCCCCGAATAGCAATGGCGCCCAAGTTGATATCAGATATTCCAAACAAGAAAAGCATTGCACCAATCACCGACAATCATTAGATGAAAACTAAACTTGCTAAGTCACTCTTTGTCGGTTTGTCAACTTTATGACACCGATTTTGTGGCGCCTAAAAGTAAGCATAAACTAAGCGGCGCTTTAGTTTTCGCATTAAGATGTTCCTTAGGAACGTAACGACGACTTCAGCGTCGTCTAAGTTAGTGCAGTCATAAGTGTATAACTTGTACAAGTGTTTTGAGCCATAAAACACAATGCAGCCTACACGCGTTATAACATAAACGATCGAATGTAACTGCTACGCGGAATAGGAATTCTGCGGTTTGTGGTAGTATGAAGTGCTTTGTATCTCATACCAGCCCATTTGGCCTACATTGAACGTATGATGGAGAGACAGATCAAAATTGGAAGTGTTGTATTTACGAAATACATATTATAATGTAATCAATAAATGTGAGATAAGGCCGGACACGTGTGCCGAATGTAGAACAAATTGTGGGTTAAAGTTGCCACAGAGTGGGTTCCACAAAACGTGAAAAAGAGGCGCGCTAGGCCCAGACGGAGACGCGGGACGAACTGGACTCTTTTAGGATTAGCCCAGGAAAGGGGGAAATGGATGATGGTGCCTTTGCCTTGCAGTGGGACAGCTATGGCTTACTATAATAACAATATGTAATCGTAAACATCTAAAATTAGAGTTCTTATCCTTAGCAGGAAAGAATGCAGAGGGCCGCTCGGGTCTCGCTCGGTCTAGGCAAATGTTTTGCCGACACCTCGCAGCAAGCATATGGAGAGTTTACACTAATATCAATAATATTACAAAGCATAAAATAAAAATAAATAATCATAATCTTGGCGTCAATATCCTGGTTGTGCTCTCGTGCTCGAGGGCCCGGGATCCGCCTGGGCCACGATCCAGGATTTGGCAGATCAGGTAATTTTAAAAACATAGAGCGACGGCCATCTGCCTCCGTGTTAACAGTTTTCCTCGTGATATTTTCCCTTGACGAAAGAGCATTAGTTTGTGTCCAACTATGTATTAATAACTCAGAACATAAGTTGTACACGGTAAAATAACTTTTTATAAAAAAACACTAACACTATTGTGCCCATTATTTGACATCATTTTTTAATTATTTTATACCTTGACATCCAGATTTGTTTGTTTTTAATATTGTTATTATTTTAATAATTATTTATTTTAGTCACAATTGTATTTAGTGTATGACATGAAGGTTTATATTATTATTTTAACTGTATTAGGCATTTGACATTGTGTTTATAATATAGTTTGACATTGTTTTAAAATCACAATTAAATTTGTACGCCGAATGGCAGGTCACAGATGAGCAAATAAATATACAATGTAACATAATTTTTTACCTGTGTTACCACAAATAAAATAAATTTGAATTTGAGAAAAAATCATTGTGTACTCGTATAGCAGCACTGGGGTTCGAACACAGTGACTCTCGCTTTCGAGTCTAAATTCATTAGGCCACCAACGCTCTTATTATAAAGCTCAATTTAATAGAATAAGCCCCGCTTGCACCAAATTCTTAAACACTTATAAGAATGACGTTTAATGTTTTTTGTGTGGAGTTCTTATTTAGCTTAAATGCGTTCAAGAATTTGGTGAAAGGTAGGTTTACGGACAAATTTATTTTACATGTGGTGTCGCAAGCATTCAGTAGCTATTAGATTATCTTGTAAAACTAATTCTCACACAAATCAATAAACTTACACAGGTATACCAACAATAGTGTGAAACTACTAATGGCTTGCTACCTATTGTTACCGGTCAGTTGCATCAGATGCTACGAAAACTTTGGAAAATTCTCGTGAGAAAATGTTATGGAAATTGGTACCTAGATGCGATATGGCATGAATACTAATTAGGTTTTAAACAATAGCCAAACTATTGTTTCATCATGGTTAATTAATAGTGAGGGAATACTCAGTTACTAATTTCGTATCACACGAATAGTGTAGATACCAATTTTGTTCTTAAATAACTAATGTGGTAAACAAGCTTATGGCTTGCCTGCCCGATTTAAGTAGTACCATCATCATCATCATAGCCCATAACAGTCCACTGCAGGACTTAGGTCCTCTCCCACGAAATGTATGCCTTAATCTCTACGCTATGCAGGCGGGTTGAAGACCGCAGTATTACAAATAAAAATATGGAGAACGTCCACTTTCCAGCTTACGGAGGCTCTTAGATTTTATGCCTCGATCGACAAGTGAAATCCCTCAGTTGACTTATCGGCTCAATACCAATTATGAGCATGATATCGTAGATAATAAGCTGCTCAGTCGAGCTAACGTCGCATCAGGTTACCTTATACATCATCATCATCCGAGCGGTCAGCCCCGGCTTCTGCCAAGGTCCGGTTTCCGACTCATTCTCCTCCATTTCACCCAAAATGAACGTTATTCTATGAGCAATACATTGTACTTTGACTTGCTCTCAAACACAAGGACAGAGTCCTTCTGATAGGAACTACAGTGACAGCCTACCAGCTATGAATAGATAATTCAATTCTTTCCCATTAAGTCGCGACGCGATGCAACGAAGTCGCGGTCAAAAGCTATACGTAATAATGATGGTACGTGCGCGCGCGCAGCTCATGAATCACAATGAGGGTTATATCACATTAGTGGTTGTCACTGATTGCTAGTAACTTACAGGTGTACGGTTTTAGACTATAGAAACGCTAAGAGAGCAGGCATTGACTGTTAAAAAGATAGCTAAGATATATTTTAATTGAGAAACGATTCTCAATGACGCAATTACAAAGTACGAGTTATTTTTAGGTGTAATATATCTACCCTTTTTTTCTTGCTTATAAATCTTCCTCTTATATCACTTTATCAGAGAGGGGTGGTGACCCCCGCTCTGGGTCATTCCTGTTGCAGAGGCTGTCTATAGCCATTCAGCGTGGCAACGCTGCTAGTGTTATGGGCACCTTTACACCGGGAATGGCAAAGAGTGGGTTAAACATCTAGTTTAAGTTTTATGACGAAGTTATACTGATATCTAGTTTTAAGTATTTATTTTGACTATGTAAATTATGTTGACATATAAAGATCTTTACGAATTTGTTTATAAAAAAATCGCTTTGGACAATAAATGAATATAATCTAAAAAAGAAAAATTTGTTATAAGTCTTTATCTATTGTCGTAAACAGAATTAAAATCTGTTGTGTAGTTTAAAAGACCTAAGCGTACATAGAGACAGACGGCGGGATGCGACTTTGTTATATACTATGTATAATCATTATAAATTTACGAGTATGACTCTTGTCGGTGGAGCAATCGCCAGTCTTCTCTCCTGTCTGCCAACCTCTTCATCTCCTTATAAAAATAC
The DNA here is from genome assembly GCA_907269095.1 of Blastobasis adustella. NCBI lineage: Eukaryota > Metazoa > Arthropoda > Insecta > Lepidoptera > Blastobasidae > Blastobasis > Blastobasis adustella. The sequence continues at coordinate 17,706,897 of OU026124.1, forward strand.
AAAAAATGTTTGAGTTATTTTTCGCCGCTCGTGTTGTGGTTGCTTACCAAATCCCTAAAAGCCCAATCGCAATACTTCATTGCGAAAAGGTTTCCCAAAAACACATCAACCATAATTATTCTCATCACAAAATTCGCAATCTACGCAAAGATCAGCGATTTACCAACTGGCTGCGTCAGTTCGGGATCTGCATAATAAATCGTTTGTGCTTGTTTTGTGAAATTGCAAATCTTGAGAGACCAAGCAGGCGGCTTTGATCAAAATCTACGGGTCAGTGCGATATCTTCTATAAAGTTGCACTAGCTTCTGGCCCCGGCTTCGCACGCGTCTAATTCGGTAATTAGCGTTAGGTAGTCCCGTTGGTTTGAACTAGTTTGAAATTACATAGCCTACGACATACACTATCTACCTAATTCATACCTTTAAAGACATCCTAATTGGCAACGGTCATAAGACCATGGTCTGGACAGCGCGGGCCTCTTTATTGGAGAAAAGAACCACCCTACATACAATTTCTCTAATAATCTAGTGTATGCATAATGTCATAACAACTGTATATTACCTATGTTGATGAATAAATGAAACTGAAATTGAACTGCGTTCTGACTTTACGTGCGGTAACTACCATCTGACCCTCAAATTCCGCGCCAAGCAGTTGGTGAAAAGCAAAATGCAAAGATAGTAAAAACTGGTACAAGGTATTAACTATTGAACCCAATATTTTTACATTCTATTTACCTACTTATGTCAACAAAATACCCATTAATAGTCAAATTTATTTTAAGACCCGTACTATGTAAAAAACTGGTTTAGGTATTTAGCATCAAAGTTACCGGCACATATCAAGTTGCCCAATCCAAACACCTGTTGAATATGAATGCGCAACAAAAAGATACCGACCGACTATAGTATGTAGGCGAACCAGCGGCATGCCAATATTTAACCACCGCCAAAAAATGAGAGGTGTTAGAAGTTTGTCGTGTCTATCTGTGTATCTGTCAGTCTGTAGAATCGTAGCTCCCGAACAATAGTCCAAATTGGATGCGGTTTTCTTAATTCGGAATCCAGTTTAATCGAGATGGTTCTTAGCTTTGTTTCATTTAAATCAGCTTAGTAGTTTAGGAAATATTTGAGTGTATGTAAACTTTGTCAGGGGTTATCCAACTTTTTCTTTATCCAAGTTATTATATTTTGATTACCTACTGAGGCATGTCACCTGATAAAAAGCGGTAAGGATATCAGCAGCCAGGGTGCGAAGCCGGCCTTTGACATGCCTTTTGTTTTGAACACCCTCAAGTTAGGTGCAAAGGAAAGACTTCTGTTGGGAGATTCTTTCTCCTTAATCGCTGCTAGACTTTGGAATGATCTTCCTTTGAAGATCAAGCGTAGTCCCAGTAAATTTTCTTTCAAAAAAGCAGTTCATAATCATTTCCTTAAGTCTCTGTAACCCCTTATACTTATTTTCCTTAGTCTTTCTTGTTTTAAATATTTGGGCAGTAGTGATGCTTAGTGTGACAGTAGCTTGTTATGCTTAGTTTCTTGTTCTCTCTCTCTCTCTCTCTCTCCTGTTATATTATCTGTAAATCTCGGTCTGTGAATGTTTGGTATTCTAATTTTAAATTTTATTTTACGTTTAGTCTATTTTATGTTCTTTTCTCTTCCTTTTTGTTGCGCCGTGTTGTAATTTTTGTTTATTGCTCTCTGGTTGACTGGTAGAAAAAGCTATGTAGCTTTAAGTCCGCCGTTGTACTGTAATGTGCATGAAGTTTTAAATAAACAAATTAATTTTTTCGCATCTTGTACGTGTTCAGTAAAAGGGTTCGCGATACCCGTACGTTAGTCGGAGCCAGGCGGGTATTTCTTATTGTAACCTACAGACCTCAAAAAAATACGGACGGATACTCTTAAAATCATTAGTGAAGCATAAAAATGGCCACCCATTTATGTGCTTTGAGTGTCATTGGGGTGACAGCGCGGTACAAAATCAAACAAAGATTGTAAGAACTGGTGTATGTGTGTGAGTGTAGGTCTTGTAGGTACAACAACAAAATAAATTGCAAAGAAATTTTTGTATCTTTACTTCTCTTTAGTAGGATGGCGCCCGTATTTTTTCAGGTCCGTTTTATAACCCTTATATTAGCGGTAAATCCCGGTTCAGCGGCTAACGGTAAAGTTGTCAGTCAGGGTCAGCTCTTCTACTAGCACTTTCAGATTTATTGAAAACGGTTTCCTACCACAATCCAATTTGTGGTATTTTGGCATTACTTGCGGTAACTGCCATCCGACAGGGGCACAACTCGTTACGAAAAAGCCGACTGTCTCGGTATTTATGGTATACCTGTACCAAAACTGTTTCCGTTACAACCACCACACCCCACACCACACAAACATTCAGTCCAATTGTGTCCTGGTTATAGAAAACTCGCCTGGCAGTAGGGCGAGATATCCCCTTGTCTTTATAAGAATGGACAACTCAAGCGCGGACCAAAAAATTTACCAGGCGAGTTTCACCTAAGGAGATTCCACAGACCTCGTCCGTCTGCCAGCAGGGACCACGAGCTGGCGAGGGCTTGAGCCCCTGAGATGGTGGTGAAGCCCCGTAGCATGCCGTGTTGCTTCTATATGCTTTAAGTCCGCCTTTGTACGTAACAGTGCATGAAGTTTTTAAATGTGTTATATAATATCTACATATAAGCCTTCTAATAGAAATTCTCTACTTGATGGTGATAACTGCATCAAAATCAAATAAACCCTATATCTACTTTACAATATCATACACCTACTCACTATTGCCCCCACCTACTCTTTTTTTTCTTGCTTATAAACCTTCCTCTTGAGTCACTCTATCTATCATTGAAAACCGCGTTAAAATCCGTAGCGTAGTTTAAAAGATTTAAGCGTACATAGGTACATAAATACATAGGGACAGATGGCGGGAGGGGACTTTGTTTTATACAATGTATAGAAATATATAGACTATGTAAAGGAACAAGGATAACAACTATAGGTAGGTAGCCCGAAGGTGGAGAGGTTTTCCCTGGAGAGTAGAACATAGAGTTGTTCAAGAAAGGAGTGATACCATTTTTACGGGGTTGGCAACGCGTGGATGATGCCCCTGGCTTTGCAAACGTCCATAGGCTGCGGTGACTGCTTACCATCAGGCAGGCCGTAAGCTTGTTTGCCACTTTAGTGGAAAAAAAATGGTAAAAGCCAAGAGCCGATGAGTGCAATACTTGATTTGCATGTTTACCAACGCATTGGAAAGAGGACCTTGAGTAAGCGTTTTGCTTTACAAATAGATGACCGGTTGTAAACAAATATTATTAGCTAATATGAAGGAAATATGGATCGGACGGAGAGCGTCGGTGGCCTTGTGGGTTCCGACTTGTTAGCGAGAGGTACCGGGGTCGAATCCCAGTGCCGCCATATACTATTTACTCTTTTCTGAGTTTTATGTTGGTACATTAGTTGAGCACTAACCGATGCTCTTACGGTAAGGTAAAACACCGTGATGAAACCTGCACATTCAGGCGACTAACTGTGTAACCATGATCCAATCTGGTCAGGTTCCTTTGTTAACAGGGTCACAGAGGTCAGATATCAATGGTTCCACTGTAATTAGATTACCTGATCTGCCAAATCCTGCATAATGGTCAAGACGGACCGACGGACAAACGATCTCGTGTGCGATAGCACAACGGGGACAATTTTATTTTTACTGAAGGAAATGCGGATCAATCTATGAACTCATCTTGGTTGGTAGTCTCCGTCGCATAATGAACGTAAATTATCCCACAGATCAAGCATGAAAGACCTAGGTACATATAAGTATATTTTATTTTCCTTAACATGTCTACCAAACTATCTATCTAACAAGTAATTTAAATTTAACATAATTTTCTATTTATCTGGGGGAGGCTTGTGCCCACTAGTGATAGTCCTTATGCTGATATGATGATGATGATGATAATTTCCTAAGTTAGAATAATTTAGAATGTGTCTATTGACACTTTTTCTTATTGTCTCTATTAAGGGGAAGACACATTGTCCTTTGAGACTTTATCAAATGAAACGTTACCTATGTGAAATATAAAGCGCACGTGTTAGATTTAATATATGTCCTACTTATAATTATAGTGACTTTTATTATTTTATAAACCTTTATTTTAGTAATTAAGCTACAGAATAATAACAGAGTGTGAGTATTTATCCAAAACCCCAGTGAAATATATGGAAAACGCTAAATTAGGTAAACAAGAGAATATTAATAAACATATATCTATGTCATGTAAAATGTAGTTCATGGAGGTAGTGCTATTTGTTATCTAGGATAAAGTATTATTCTAGTGGACATTATTTAATCAAACAAAAGCATATTTTAAACATATTAGGTACATTTTAAAAAGCAATGTAATCCATTATAAAATGAGGTATTTATTTAAACAACATTTGCTGAATTAAACAAGATTTTATAAAACAAACAAAGTACCATTGGTAAACAACATTTATGCAAAATTCTAATCAAATGTAATAACACAATTATCGACACACAACCAAATATTTATCCGTTAAAAATGGGACAGTGGTATTACGTACGATTCAATAAATAACCGATTATATAAATAAATAAAACTGTAATATAAAGCAACAATAATACAATGCAAGTGTACTTAACTCTGTGCCGGCTCTGGAGCAAAAGTCCCTCTCACTGTCACGACTGAACCTTTATACTAGCTATCTAGCTGGAAATGTCATTCTTATTCTCATTTCCGGTCTCCTAAATTTAATGATAGATAGCTTACATGTTAATTTAATGTATTACAATACTTTTAACATTTTTTAACATTATAATAAATTTATTACATAATTAATTAAGGAAGTTTCTCATAAACAGTATTTAATCTGATCAAAAGTCACAATCGTTCAGAAATCCAGACATTTCGTTCTGAAGTTGGTAAAATGTTTTATGAAAGTATTTTGAAATGTTAATTATTAATAATCACGATAGTTTTCAATATATATGTAACTTTAAATAACAATTAAAATATACTAAAATACCTTATATCTAACACACGCATAAAAATGTACCTCTCCAATATTGCCATACTTAATCTAAATCTTAAGTTAATAATGCAATTAAAAAAAACCAAATTGACTAATTAAAAAAACAATTAGGAAATTACGTAACAAACATTTTCTACTAACTAGCACGCTAAACATTATTTAATGATACATACGAGTAAGTATAAACGGTATATATTTAATTACGCCTACTGTAAGTTACGGTTACATGGTGAAGGATCTAAGGTTAAATGAAATCATGATACAGTTATGTTCCTAGTCCCATACCTATCCTATTATAAAACTGCAAAAAAGCCTTGTCTGTATGTTGAAGATATTTCAGAAAAAATACCTAGTCGGTATAGGTTTCTGGAACGTCACTATGGCCAAAGCATTTTTTTTTGTTTATTTTTTTCTGCCTGTCTGTTTATTTGTCTGTTGGCGCATCATGCAAAAACTACTTTACGGATTTTGATTCGTTTTTGATAGTTTGGTAGCTTGAAGTCCAGGGTACAATCTCAGTCAGGTTCCATCTAATTCGGGTAGGCAGAACCAGATATATAGCTTGACTTCCCCGTAGTACTAACATTCATACAATACGTAGGTCATTTAAAGTGGTAACGCGGGCTAAAGCAAACTGTCATAACTACTATTCCTTAGCGGACGAAGTCGCCGGAAAAGGCTAGTAATTAAGAAATTAAGATATTAACACAGTTTAAAAAGAGGATCGTCAGAAATATATGCACCAATAACGTTGAGCGATATGTCATTGGAAAGAAAAAGTTATGGTCAATTAAAGTAAGAATAGAAGTATACTCTCTCTACGTATCTGTTTATGTGTGAGTTCCTTGACGAGTGAACTAAAATATATAGATTTATTCTAATTTTGATAGATAATAATATAATTTTTAATTTGACATTTTATTAATTTTATAATGTGACATGTTAATATAACTATTGATACTGAATTTATATCTAAAGGTGACAATTTCATTTCTGTTATTAATTCTATTGACTGTGATACTATTAATTATTGATGGAAATACTCAATATATATGTATTGTTAGTTAGGACATAATGTATACCTAGATACTGAATTTTGGACAATGTATGAACAATACTAATAAATAAATATGAAAATATGAATATCAGTCTGTGACATCGAACCCGAACGGATGGACCGATTTCGATGCATTTTTTTAAATTGAAAGCCATTTCGATCGAGTTGGTGGATTACCACACAAAAGACATCAACGAGCTGACTTTCAAGATACTAAGGCTAAGGCAAGATAAGAACGCTACTTAGACTGAATACATGCATCCAAGTAAATAATTAAACTCTCGTACGATTCGGATGCGTAATAAGCTTCCAGTCACCGTGTTTCCTTTGGACTATGATCGTTCAAGAGGTATATTAGAGGTCTTCATAGAGGAGGACAACACATTTGCTGATATCCATAGGCGGCGGTGACCACGCACCATCAGGTGGCCCGCATACCTGTTTGTCTGCCGTATTACATAAAAGAACTATTTTGGGTATTATCCGACACATGTCGGTTAGATTATGTACTTATTAATAAATAAATTTTCAATTGTACAGGTCGACGTTACCAAATTACGGACGACGGACGGTCCACTTGATGGAAAGTGGCCACCGTCGTCCAGGACATTTGCAACCAAAGGGGACCGTATGCAGTGTCAGTGTTCTTTACTTTGTTTTTTCATGTAAATGTATTGTAAAATTACTGTGTAATAAATGTTTCTTTCTTTCCATCTCGTATAGGACAGTCAGCTGAACTGAAACCACCAGAATACATTTCATGTATGTTATTGGGGTTCATTGACTCTGCAGCTGACTATACCTTATTCGGTAGTTACGTCAAGCGAAAGTTCCTTTATAGAGTAGTAGCGAATATTTGTATTTACAATTAGCACTCCTTCTATTTGCAATTCACACGTACATTTAGGTATGCTATTTACCATAACCATATACACAAAACGACAGTTAATTATCACATACATTCATAATACTAAGACAACAAGTTTTAGCGAGCGTGTTTGCTTTTCGTAATGTACCCCGACATATAACAATGTAGACGTATGTAATCTGTAATCCTCCACGAATAAAGAGGGGTGTTGTGAGTTTAACATGTGTATCTAATAACGCCAATATTTAAGGGAGGTGACAGAGATAGTGTTACAAATTACAGACCAATCTCAATTATACCAACACTCTCGAAAGTCTTGGAAAAGCTATTAAACAGGCGGCTGGTCGGATACCTAGAGAAAAATCAAATGTTTTTATCTTCTCAGTTTGGTTTTTGCTCGGGTATTTCGGCCAGCGACGCGGTACTAAAACTTACCACGTATATTGTTAATCAATTGGACAATAAACAGAAGGTGATTGGTATTTTCCTGGACCTGGCAAAGGCATTTGACACTATCTCTGGCCCCGCCCTCATCACCAAACTGGAAGAGAATGGTGTCAGAGGTTCTCAACTTGAAATCTTTAAGAGTTACCTCTCAGACAGACGTCAGTGTGTCAGAATTGGTGATTGGGTGAGTGGGGAGCTGGGAATCTCTTATGGTGTGCCGCAGGGCAGTATTCTCGCCCCAAGTTTATTTTTGATATATATTAACGACCTTTGTCAAACTACTCACACAAACTGTAAGATCTTCACATTTGCCGATGAAACTGCCTTAATCTTTCATGGTGCAACATGGAAATCTGTTTTTGACTATGCGCAGGCTGGATTTAATTGTCTCTGATTGGTTGGTGTAGAACTCACTCTAAATGTCGAAAAGACAAAGTATGTGATATTTTCCCAGCCGGAGTTTGCCGGATTCTCAACATTTCTCATTACATTCTCATTCATGCCGAAGTCCTTCTGACGCTAAAGGATGCATATGTCCTAGACTCACATGTGCTGAATGGATTAAATATCTGGGTGTTCAGATTGACAACCTACTATCTTTCCACCCACACATTGACGGACTGTCAGCTAGACTGCGTAAATTAATTTTTTAATTTTTAAGGCGCGGAGGGATGTAGCAGAGCGTGGGGTACTGAGAATGGTGTACCTTGCCCTTGTCCAATCGGTAGCCACATATTCTATTGTTTTGTGTGGTGGGTGCGATAAAACATATTTATTAAAACTTGAGCGCTCTCAGAGAGCGCTTCTGAAGGTTGGATGGCGACTTCCGTACCGGTTCCCTACATCCGAACTTTATAAATTTTGTAAGGTTCTCTCCATTCGACAACTCTTCATACTTCAGCTGACTCTGCAGAAGCATTTGCAGACTCCTTACGATCTTATAAATCCTTCTGTTACGCGTAGATTTTATACCGTTTGTCCATCTGTGCCGATAAACTGCAGCCTGGCCCAGCGTACTTATTACTTTTTGGGAAGCTTTGTTTACAACAAAATTAACAAAAATTTACAAATTCACCCTTTGAGTAAAGCAGAATGTGGAAAGATCTTGACAGGCTGGCTTCTGGATATTGATTATGATAATACCGAAAAAATAATTATAACTATAACATGAAAATATCACACACACACACACAGAAACACAAACACAATCGATTATATTTAATAATATTATAACTATAGGCACAAACAAACATAATATAATCTAAAAATCTTTGTTTATATAATTATATAGGAGGTTGGGAGCCTGGAGATCCGTAACACAGGTTTTTAACCTAGCACGGACTCCAGTTCTCAATAAGGATTTTGATCCTCTCTATATTTAACTCATAACACTATGTACTGTTGCCTTTTTGAGGAAAATAAACATATTTTGTTTTGTATTGTATCTGTGGATCTGTCTATCTGTCTGTGGCATCGTAGCTCCCGAACGGATGGACCGATTTCGATGCGGTTTTATTTGTTTGAAAGCCAGTTTAATCTAGATGGTTCGTGGCTCGAATTCTGCTAGCGGTTGTTTCAATAAAATCGATTCAGTAGGTTAGAAAATATTTCAGTATAAGTGGTCAGGGGTTTTCCGACATTTTACGATGGGTTATATTCCTTGCCTCGTCTTTTTAACCTCCGACGAAAAAAGAAGGGTTTTATAGGTTTGACGTGTATATATGTGTAACTATGGAGGTGTTGCAGTAACTTCCGAACGGACGGACCGTTTGCCTTATTCTTCAAACCGGAACAAAAAAATGCAAGCACTGTTGCTTGGCGGCAGAAAGAGATAAGGTGGTGGTACTCACCCAGGCTGACCAATCGCTTACTGATTGTCGCTGCTAAATAGATAGCGCGTAGTTCAATCGAAAGCACTGCTAATTCTCATCGGAGGTACTACATGTAACATCGAAATATCAATAAATCCGCGAAATACTAGTAACACGATTTTAATACCATGCTTTATAGGTGGGCCATGGGTGGGCCTTATGAGCAACCGGGCGTAGGACCTTACCTATATCTGTGCCATAACCAGCCCACTTAAAATAACATAAAATAAAACATTGTCAAACCAACAAACAAACAAATGAATACTCATTACGATACTAAATACATTTCATCACAAGAATGTATATTGAACGAGCTTGCCAAAAGCGTAGACATAAAGAAGAATTATAATTACCAACGCTCAGATATGAGCCTTGATAAGCTTGTGCGCTAACTATGCGCTGTACTCACCTATTACATAACTCAATATAGGTATTATTTACACAGAATCGGATACAAAAGTGGCAAGTGTGTCGTACCGATAGCGACTATAAATAAATTTGCTTTCTTTCGCAATTACAAGCTTTTATTTCGTGTGCAGTGTTTATTTCAATGGCGTAGCGTACGTGTTTTTTGTGCGTATCCATTTTTTTTTTGAGGTCGGTGTGCAAGCATAGCATCGGATTACATGGTGTGAATTTTTTACATTGAATAGCGTTTATGCAATACTCCAATACCTTATATGAAAAGCCCGTAGCAGTATATTGCTGGACGTAAGCCTCCTCCACTTTAGTGGAGGGCTTCCTCATAATCTTCACACTTAGCTGGTGGGTTGTAGATCGCAGTATGTGTTGAATGTGCTGCTGCCTGCTGCATTTTCTCTCCCTGCCTCTGTTTGTTGTATGACTCCCGTGTTACATGCTATGAATAAATGTTTTTTTATTATTATTATATATATTATAATCGTTCTCTCGACAGGCCCCCCTGCGCTACCCGGCGCGCAGGTCGTCGGTGCGTCGCCAGCGCGCCATCAGTCCGGAGACGCCGTTCTTTTGCAAGGATGCCATCGCATTCGGGAAAAGCGCTAAGCCGCCTACCTCGGTACGTGGATCTATTTGGTCCTAGTAATATGATTATAGTTCCTGGCAATTACAGACATAAGATATTTTGTCCTAATGTTCCTGCAGTTACCTGCTAAAAGCTGAAATGCAAGAGTCGTAGACTATGTATGGGCGAATGTTACAGATTTCCATAAGGTAGGCTGTCTGTTCGTTTGCCACTGAGTATTAGGGTTGCCAAATCTACTATTTGTATAATATCGTATCCTACTATATTTTGGGTCAAAATAGTGTTGGAAAAATATATAGCAGCCAATATTTTATCAATTCAGCGGCAACACTGTCTCCGGGTACAAAAGGAGCCATTTAGTAAAAAATACACTTTTTTTCCTTATAAAATAAATACAAACCTAGGTAATTTAAATGTTTTAACAAATTTATTATGTGGTGTCCGATAGAATAGCTTTTGGACAAGGGTGTCATACAAATAGTAAAAATCTTCAATTTTTTTAACACCAATGGATATCTCCTATGTTGTTATTGAAATTATTTCCCAACCCCACTGAGTAAACAGTATAAAAAATATAACCGCCGACTTCTGCATTAATTGCCTGTTGAATGTAATATTTCCTGTCAGGTCCACCGTCTCAGGCCAGGGGACATCGATGTGGTGGCGGCCATCGGGGACTCCCTGGTGGCTGGCAGCGGCGCGCTCGAGGAGTTCGCTTTGGGAGCCTTCATCGAGTACAGAGGCGTGTCGTGGTGTGCTGGTACGTAGACTGATGATGACATGACATTAGGAATAGGATTTTGAAAATTGTAAAACTAAGCAACGCGTACTTCAACTCTATGTACAGACGAGAAATAGGTTCTCAAACGAAAAAAAAAAGTTTTCTTATCAAGACCATTACAAAGAGCCCAAACACGATGAGGTTATCTTATTGCGTTCATTTATTTGTTCCTATGACCACCTTTCGACTCCACCATCACACAATTTCAGCTTAATCGGATACCAACAAATGATCGAAAAATTGTTTGCTTTTGACGGACAACTTCCATATAAACATGCAAGTTAAATAAAAGCTTGTAAAAAGAAAAGTCTCTTGCTAGGTTTTTAATGTTGTCGTGAGCAGGTTTTTGAAATGTTTTTATCAGTTTCGGGAGCAGGACTTTAGCGTCTTAGCGATTTAGCGAACATTAAAATTTTTAAAATCCTATTTCTAAGGCCTTGTTTTATCAATGCGAATCGTTGCTGCATGGCCTAATAACGCGCAAAATGCAAAGACTCGTCTTCTCATAGGTTTACTGGGTTTTGAAATTGTACAGACAGTTCGCCTTTTCCTTCCGTCATGTTAGTTCCTTTTTGCGCCACATTCAGTATTAGCATATTGACGTTAATGTCCCGGTTGTGCTCTCACGCGTCCGGGCCCTCGCCCGGGGTCCGCCTTGACCATGATCCAGGATTTGGCAGATCAGGTAATTACAGTGGAGCGACTGCCATTTGACCTCCGCGCAAAAAAGAGGAACCTGACCAGATTGGATCATAGTTACATATTCTGCCGCCTGAATGTGCAGATTTCATCACGATGTTTTCCCTCACAGTAAGTGCATCGGTTAGTATTCAACTATTGGAATAATCTTGGCGTTAATGTCCCGGTTGTGCCCTTGAGAACGAGGGCCCGGGGTCCGCCTTGGCCATGATCCAGGATTTGGCGATCAGGTAATTACAGTGGAGCGACTACCATCTGACCTCCGTGACCCTGCTACCAGGGAAACCTGACCAGATTGAATCATGGTTACAAATTCAGTTACCTGAATTTGCAGGTTTCATCATGATGTTTTCCCTCACCGTAAGAGCATCGGTTAGTATTCAACTAATTTACATAACTCAGAAAAGAGTCATTGGTACATGTCCGCAGCAGGATTCGAACCCGGTACCTCTCACTTACGAATTGGATACTCAACCGCCCGGCTACCGACGCTCTATTCAATTAGTATTCAACTAATGTACATACTTAACTCAGAATAGAGTTATTAGTATGTGGCCATGTGGCGGCAGTAGCATTCGAATCCAGTACCTTGCTGACGACTAGGCCACCGACGCCCCTATTTCTTTATTAATATTTCAGTATTATTGTTGCTCAATTTGAAACCTTATAGTTAGGTATTATATCTATGTTTCGGAATATCCAAACTTTATGATTGAAACGTACCCGCAGAAAATGGGAATTCAAGCTAGGTGCTAACAACAGTAGTTACAGAAGTAACAGGTAGAGTAGGAAAGATATAACAAATTTCCCCCCTAATAAATTCCTCTCACGTCCCCCCACCCGTCTCCAGGCGGCGACTCCACCTGGCGCGAGTTCCTCACGCTGCCGAACATCATCAGGGAGTTCAACCCGGCGCTGCGCGGCTACTCCAGCGGGACGGGCGAGTGGCTCACGAGGAACGCCGCGCTCAACGTGGCCTTCCCGGTCGCGTCGGACCAGGATGCTTACAAGCAGGCTAAGGTGAGTTAATTCTCTAAATGCCTATACATCATTTGCCAGAAGGCAGTTTGACAATCAATCAGCTCTACTATAAACATAATAATAATATATAAATAATTAATAAAGTAAATAAACAAGTAAATATTCACCCTGCTACTTACCATAATTGCCAAAAGACTTTGATAAATGGCTTTAATCAAAAACATATGAAGATGTGGAGGATATGATAAAACAATAAATTGTGTACACGCACGCACGCACGCACGCAAGCACGCACGTACGCACACACGCACACGAATTTTACTTTAAATAAATTTGTTATATTTTTGGTATTTTGCTTACTACTGGAAGTATATAACAGTTAATATTTTTGGCTATGGAAGAGCGGAATCTCTTAAATGCTTAAAAAGAGATTAAGTTGCCGAAATAAAGATTTATTTATTATTTATTTGTTTTTTTATTTATACATACATGCACATGTAAGCCATGTGGTGTCCGGCAGAGAAGAACAGCACCAACCCCTTACACTCGTGGGTGTCGTACAAGGCGACTAATGTTTTCGAGGACAAAGATCTAGAGTCTCCGTAGGCTGGAAAATGGGCAGTAGCTTTTTCCATTGTTATATTTACAACATCTCCAACCCGCCTGCCAAGCGTCAAGATTATGGCAATAACTTCCCCTTGCGTGGGAGAGGCCATAAGTCCTGCAGTGGACTGTTATGGGCTGTGATGATGACTTACACGTAATAGGTACCAAAACCTAAAGGTGTCAGAAGAGAGGTCCCGCAGAAGGCTCCAGAAGCGATACACGATGCGAGAGCCAATGGCTTATGACGCAAGGATGCCCAAGACCGGGCGAAGTGGGGAAGAAACTGTCGGAAAGCGGACTCTGACAGAAGCCGGGAATAAGCACTCGGCAAATGATGAATACTCCACATGGCGTTGAGTTAACTCTTTGATTATTTCGTAGCTTTAACTTAGCTTTTTTCGTTTTAAACAACACGATTTGGATAGCATAGGTACCTGTCACTTAGTACTGAAACTTAAAATTCTTCAGCGTATTGTTAATGAAATACATTATATCTTTTAAATACTTATACAATATCTGCCTACTTTGATGAGTCAGAAGTGCCAGAATACATTAGGTATAGCTACATACATTCATTCTTCATTCATTCTAAAAAAGTAACTTTGTAGTACCACTACTAAGAGTACTTATTCTATTACGTAAATCAAAGCATCAGTTGTACTCTCGCTCTACTACTTATTCTATACTAGTCTCGCCCGTATCATCATTGTTTTGCATCACAATGCACTAAACGCAAGTTATTACCAACTTCGTAATAAAATAGTACCCACAAATTACAACTTGTTTCTGTTAGTTATCACTACGATAGAGTTATCCACACAATCATGAACATACGAAGCGTGCATGCAATAGATTAATGATCCTAAACATGTTTACAATTAAATAACAGGTTGTTAACAACTGTTCCACGTCTGATGAAATCAGGTGGCAGAACTCTATCACTGCCTTGTCTATTTCTGCCGCCAATCAACAATGCTTGCATTGTTGTGTTCCGTTTTGAAGGATAAGGCATGCGGCATTTCATCTTAGTCCTCACAGCGACATCGCACCAGCGGTTCTGCATTTTTGTTACCTGCAACCTAAATATATGAATTGATGTAGATGTTATGGGCGACAGTTACCACTAACCATCAGGTGGGCTGTCTGCTCGTTTGTCACTGAGTAGCATAAAAAAAAAGCCACAGTGCCCACAGTACCTGCTCATCATCATCATCCGAGCGGTCCACCTATCCTCAAAAGCCATCAGGATGGTGTTGCCTGCCGCACACCCTGCTCATAAGGAAAGCAACTTTTTTCCTCATGATGGCGGAAATACCGTCAGTGCGCGCCGCGGCAAACATGGCGGAAGCACTACAGAAGGCAGCCCCAACAGCATCCTGAACGTATTTTTATACAGGAGGCGATTCTCGCGTTGTCACATCTCAAATTCGACATTTTCTCTAGCCAAAAAACTATATTAAAACGTCACTGAAATTGATCTTCGTCAATATACTACTATCGAAGGTAGTTGAGAAAAAATATTTTGGTTGCTATAGACAATTTAATGGCATTATTAATGAAGATATGTGACTAAAAAAAATTTCGAATTCAAGATGTCCCAGCGCGAGAATTAGGCCAATGGACCCGTAGCACGCTATTTGCCTTCTGTGTGTCCAGTAACAGTCTACACACACCTTTAAGTACCTCAGTATGCACAACTAGCAATTTACTCTTACAAGAAGTACACAAACGTTGTTAGGAAGGCACGTCAATAGGCGATTGGCAAACACTCTCCCGTTGTAAAACAAGTAAAAGTCACAATGGGAGAGGTGAAAGAGCCCCCCTTCCCCCCCTCCCCCCCTGCCGTTCTGAGGCACAATCAGCAAATTCTGCCCGACGGTAAGCTATTCATTGTGTATGAACTGACCCGCGACCCACAGACCGATAGGACTATGTATGATGCTGTAAAGGTGCGAACATACTGTACGAATAGAGGTTCTTGTCGTCGTTTATTGTGGTTTTCGATGATTGATGCTATTGAAAGGGTTAGCCAAACGTTATCCATGGCTGCCTTCTGTAGTAGCTAGTTTGTAGTTGTTTATAATTTTCTCAGTTTGCTGCGGGTTAGAGGAGCTTTTGTTCTAATAATATTGACAATAACCGACAAAATATGTATCTTATCTGAAAACATAAACTCAAATATTTCCCATACTAATGAAAAAAGCTAAGAATAACCTCGGTTAAACTGTTTGTAAAATCTGGTTCAAAATCGTAAAAACCAAACAAATCCGCAAAACGAACAAAATCGTAAAAACAAACGAAATCGGTCTATCCGTTCGGGGGCTACAATGCCACAGACAGATTCACAGACACACAGATACAACTTTATAACACTCGTTTTTTGCGTCGGGTGTTAGAAAGAATTACAACTGAGGGCACGTCAGTATGACGCCAAGTGGCAAGTACAATCCTTTGGAGCCAAGTACAGGCCTTTTCTAGAAGTCATTCAGAGCATTTTCGATCCCCTCCATATTCTACATACTAAGCGACACCCCAGGTGTTCCTAATGTCACTGGGCAGCTGTGCTGTGAACACTTTCCAACAAGCTTACCTATTAGGTATTTGTCCACGGTGTAATTTAAACAGAAAAGATTTGTTGTAACACAATAACACAAATATCTCTACTATTATACTTGCATGCTGTAATTCTGACACGCAAACGTGTTTGCGTACTGTTATATATTGTTATATTCATGCCATCTCTTGTAAAGCCATGTTTATTGATAATAAAGATGATTATGATTATTATGATGATCATCATTATCTCTCTAACTAAATCACGTAGCTTCAACTCCGTCAGGCCCTAATGTAACAGCCTCCTAACATATTACCGCACGACCACCAAAGCTACCGCCACATCCCATACGCTTACAAAGTACACATGTTATTATGTCACAACGTTCACTCACGATATATTGCGATACGCACAGACAGACAGAGTCCATTGATTTGATATTTATTGCTTGCTATTGGCTTAGCTCCATTCACAGTGTTTAATTGCTTCAATGTTTATTTGATTGCGGAGTATGAGCCGCTGTTTTCTGAGTTTTAGTGGCTTTAGTGTCATCTGTATTGTTAGCGATTCACGGCTAAAAGCTATAAGTATGTAGGGTAATGGCGAAGTGCGTGGCAAAATGTTGCGCTAGGTTTTTATGGTTTCCTTATTGCCTTTCTGTTTAAGTCGTCTTTTAAGTGCTGCTACCCGGCCTTGCTAAGCACGGATGCCAAACGTCTGTACTGTTAACAGTGTAGTACTCTATAGTATAGGTATTTAACATACCAAAGTTGATTATTCAAGTTGCTACCTTTACCCGTAGCTGAGAAAAAGCGTATTTAGTGTCCAACTGACAGACTAGCAACAAATTAATCCTATTGTTTCCATTCTACTTCTAGAGGTTACCCTAAAACGAATCAAAACCACGCCCACTCACTACCCCGATCAACCATTCCAGATCCTGGTGGCCCGAATGCGCTCGACACCCGGCATCGACATCGCTCGTCACTGGAAGATGATCACCGTGTTCATCGGTGCCAACGACCTGTGCTCCGCGTCCTGCCTGTCGCCGGTCGCCTGGTCGCCGGCCGCTCATGCTGGGAAGCTGGCCAGGGCGCTCGACTACTTCCAGACGCATTTGCCGAGGACCATCGTCAATCTGGTGCCTGTGCTGGGTCAGTATTCCTGTTTTTAGCGCTCGACGAAAAAAGAGGGGTGTAATAGGGTATCTGTAGCTGTGTGTATCAGTGGGTTTGTCTGTGGCATCGTATCTCCTGAATGAATGGATGCGGTTTTTCTGATTGAAAGCCAATTTAAACGAGATTTCTGTTGTTTGTCCTTGTGTAACAACCAATATCCTATTTTTATTAAAATGAAAATAAAATAATCATCTTAGCGTTAACGTCCCGGTTGTGCTCTCGAGGACGAGGGCCTGGGGTCCGCCTTGACCATGACCCAGGATTTGGGGATCAGATAATTACAGTGGAGCGACTACCATCTGACCTCCGTGAACCTGCTACCAGGGAAACCTGACCAGATTGAATCATGGTTACAAATTCAGTTGCCTGAATTTGCAGGTTTCATCACGATGTTTTTCCCTCACCGTAAGAGCATCGGTTAGTATTTAACTAATGTACATAACTCAGAAAAGAATCATTGGTACATGGCCGAAGCGGGATTCGAACCCGATACCTCTCGCTTACGATTTTATTAAACTTCAATAAAAACAGGAGGGTGTTCTCATTTTGACGTATGTGTTTGTGTACCTGTGGCTCTGTATATCTATAGCATCGTAGCTTCCGAATGGATGGTCCGATTTGGATGCTGTTTCCTCTGTTTAAAAGCCAGTTTGATCGAGATGGCTCTTACCTGTTTCATTAAAATTGGTCCAGTAGTTTAGAATATATTTTAGTAAATGTAAAGGTTTTCTGTCGGTTGGATTATTATTATGGATATAATACGGTAGGCAAACAGGCAAGCCACCTGATGGAAAGTGGTCACCGCTGCATATGTCCGAACCGTTTCGCACGCCAATTCACCCTTTGTTCGAGCCTTGGGTATGCTCAACGCGCTCCTGGCATCGGCACCCGAGTGTGACTTATTTGACTGGCGATGGATGGATGTGTGCAAGGAATGCCTGAAGTATTGCGAGAGGATTAATGAATGTTAATGTTTTGTAATAGATACTGATATATCTTTAGCTTTCAGTGAATTGGTTAATACTGTAATACTGTAAAGTTGTTTTAAATAAATAAATAAATAAATATGCTTTGCTGTTTTGCTTTGCCTAACATTTTAGCGGAAATGTCGCGGCCACGCTTCATCTGCCCCGGCGTTGTTGCTAACAATCGTCATGTGGTCAGCAAATCAGGCAAAGGCATTATTTGTGATCGGCTGTGTACCTATGATGTTATTGTGTTGTTGATATAATGTTTTTGGGCAACTGCGCTTTATCTTTCGCGGCATCGTAATTTGTGCACCAGATAAAGTGACGGTCCAATGCGGAGCTGGACATCGGCCATAGCTGTTTAGTTGGTGTATGTATGTATGTATGCATGTATGTAAACTCTTTATTGCATAATAATTGAATACAAAATGAGAAAAATGAAATTTTACAAATCAAAGTCGGGCTTACCCACAATGGGATTTCTTCCAGCCAACCCCAGACCCTTTGAAAGAAGATCTAAAGAGCGGTGGAGGCAATACAGAGCACTTATAATTAAATTACATTTATTTCTACAGTATTATATATTTTAATTTTGAACATGGTGATCTTCTAAATAAATGTATTAATATAATATATACTATACCTTTACAATATAAATAAATACAATACTATACATATACAGGGTGTAAAAAGACCGCTAGCATTAATTGAATAAAGTGTAAAATAAAGTGGTGTTTTACGTAGACAAAGTAAATCGAATGAGCCCTTGGAATTGGAGACAACTAGTTATACAGAAGGATAAAAATCTTCACAGATAACTATAAATCTGCCCATGGTTATCTCCAAGGAATTAGGGAAAATGTAAGCTTACTTTTTTCTATTGTACTTTCAGGATAAGTATAAAATAACCTTATTTGAAAATGTAATGGACTATAATAAAATGAAATTTATTATAAAAAAAACGATCTGACGACCTGAGTGGTTCAGCTGATTAAGATTACGCAGAGGTCCCGGGTTCGATTCTCGGTCGAGCAGAAATTGAAATGACAAATTTTAATTTCTGTTACGGGTCTGGGTGTAGTATGTATAATAAGTATGTATTTAAAAAAAGAATATAAGTAGTTTATCAGTTTTCTGGCACCCATAACACAAGCATTGCTTACTTTGGGGCTAGATGGCGCTGTGTGCATTTGTCGAATCATATTTATATTATTTATATTTATATTTTAATAATAATATTCGTATATAAATCGCGGTTGTGTTGCCCATGATAGGGTCGCCTTGACCATGAGCTAGGATTTGAAAAATCAGGTTTTTATATGTATTTAGAGTTGAGCAAGTACAGTCTGACCTGTGCGAGCTTGTTAACAAGGGAACCGAACCAGATTTAATAATGGTTACACATTAAATCGCCTGAATATGCAGGTTTCATCAGAGTGTTGTCCCTCACCGTAAGAGTATCGGTTAGTGATCAATAAACGTACACAAGTCAGAAATAGTCATTGGGATACGGCGACACTGGGGATCTAACTCCGAACGTTTTGCTTACAAGTCTGACCCCTTAACCAGTAGGCCGCCGACGCAAACTCTGTTATTTAACTACTTTTTATTTTATTTTATTTATTTCCAAACAGTTTTACAGCAATGAAATTTAGTTATAACCGTACAATTCACAGTTGCAATGCCAATAATATACAGCTTTTTAAAATTAACCTAATTAAATTAATTTGACTCAGGCGACTGAATGTATGACCATAATCTAATATGGTCAGGTTCCCCTGGTAACACGGTCAAGGAGATCAGACTGCAGTCGCTCGACTATAATTACCTAATCTGCCAAATCCTGGACATGAACGCCAAGATGATGATTATTTATTTATTCTTATGTATGCAATAAAGAATTTATCTATCTATCATATCGTCTTCCAGACGTATCGGTGTCGATCCGCGTATCCCGTTCCCCGATGTGTCGCATGATGCATTCGCTGTTCTGCACCTGCTTCCACCGCGACGGCGGCGAGCTGCACGACCTCGTCAGGATGGCCAGGCTCTACCAGAAGGCAGAGGCTATGCTGGTAAGCAGTGTTTTCTTGATTTTTTCAGCTACGATAGGTAGACGGCATGCGGAATGGGAAGCATAAGAATAAGAGAAAGAAGAAGAAGAATAAAATATTTAGCGAGGAAGAAAGCGAGGTCTGTCAGCCATAACAACAACGATCACCTAACCTAACCGACTCATCATCTTCCTGACATATATACCGGGGGTTGTCACGCCTGCTTCTACTTGGACACTTGGCCCGGCCTTCGACTTCATTGACGGTGGGTTTGTTGGCCACATGTCAACCTTAACGATGTCAAGCTATCACTTCTTGGGCTGGGCTGACGTGTCGGTCTAGATTCACGTGTCGCGCTTTCCGATGTGCCGCATTATGCGTGGAGGCAGCGAGCTGCACGACTTCGTAAGGATGGAGAAGCTCTACCAGAAGGCTGACGCTATGCTGGTGAACACTGTTTTCTTTATCATTTTCCAACACTGGCGACTACCCTTGTGGGTATAGGGTCAAGATGTGCGTGCGCCCAGTAAGTTCGCGCATCTCTTGTGATTAGGTCTGACGTAGTTCGTATGAGCGAGAGGTCACGGGGTACCAATGGGCTCCCGAGACTGTTCAACCAGTCTCACACCTACCGAGTGACGAGCTTCTTGCGGTACTAAAATTCGACTAGACTCAAAGTACGAAACGGTCACCCATCCAGTTTCCGGACTCTGCGAGCTTAGTTATCGATCTCGCAAGCACCACTAGATCAGTGCCGCTTCCTTCCGCTTTTTTTCTACACTTGCGGTGACTCTTGAAGAGCCTCCCTTAAGACAGACGGACGGACGAGCGGACAACAAAGTGCTCCTTTAATTAAGGGTTCCGTTTTTTCTGTTATGGTACGTAACCCGAAAAATGTTACCGTGTACCATCAAGTGTACTGCCTCGTTGCTACCATCATCATCATCATCATCATCTTAGCGTTAAATCCCGGTTATGCTCCCGCGCTACACGCGGGGGTCCGGGGTCCGCCACGCCTGCTTTTATTAGTCCACTTTGCTCGGTTTTCGGTATCCTTAGTGGTGAGTCCGTTGGAACGCATATCACTCTTAACAACGTCTAGCCATCGCTTCTTGGGCCGGCCTCTCCTTCCCGTGCCTGGCGGGGGCGGCATGGCCAGAAATTTGTTCCCCACATAATTTGCCGGTCTGCGCAAGACGTGGCCGTACCATCGAAGTACTGCCTCGTTGCTACAACTGTATTAAAACCATAATTCCAGGTGGACAGCGGGCGCTACGACACCCGGCCGGACTTCGCGGTGGTGCTGCAGCCGTTCATGCGGCTGTTCAACGCGCCCTTCCCGCCGCGGCCGCCGCTGCAGCGCGTCATACACCAGTCCTACATCACGCACGACTGCTTCCACTTCTCGCAGAAGGGGCATGCGTTGGGTGAGAATTTTTTTTATTATGTCTTACATTTATACTTATTTATTTATTTATATCAGCCTGAAAGAGATGAAGAGGTTGTCAGTCAGGAGAGAAGAGTGGCAATTGCTCCACCGACAATAGTCATACACTTAATTTTTTTTCTATATGTCATATAGGCCACTTGATGAAAAGTGGGCACCGCTGCCTATAGACATTAGCAACACCAAGAGTATGGCCAATGCGTCCTCTTTCTCTCTTTTTGAATATTGGAAGGACGTGGAGGAAAAGTGAGCGCCGGGGATTTTAAAAAGATGAAGAGGTTGACAGGAGAGAAGGCGATTGCTCCACCGATAAGAGTCATACTCTTAAATATATAATTATGACTCAGTGACAAACGAGCACCTAATGGTAAGTGGTAACTGTCGCCTATAACATCTACAATTCATACATTTAGGTTGCAGGTAACAAAATGCGTTGACAATGTGAGGACTAAGATGAAATGCCTCATGCCTGTAATTTTGCTGAGTAAATAATAGTAATATACTTACTTACGTTCGAATCCCACTGCGGCCATGTACGAATGAGTCTTTGCTGGGTTATATACATTAGTTGGATATTAACCGATTCTCTTACGGTGAGGGAAAATACTTGATGAAACCTACACATTCACGACAGAATATGTAACCATAATTCAATCTGGTCAGGTTTCCCTGGTAGCAGGGTCACGGTCAGATGGCAGTCGCTACACTGTAATTACCTGACCTGCCAAGTCCTTAATCATGGTCAAGGCGGTCCCCGGGCCCTAGATCGCGAGAGCTCAACCGGGACATTAACGCCAAGATGACCAATGTTCTTACTACACGGGGTGCCGATCGGTTTCCGAGACCTCGTTCGTTGGGTAAGATCCTGAGAATCGTGGTCGCATAGCTTAGGCCACTGTGACGCTATGACAATTTTGTACCATTGTTCAGCAGTGCACTAATTAGCATATAGGCTGATGGTGCATATCCTTGGCACCCACTAACCTTCCAACCCCGTCCGCAGCCGCGAACCTGCTCTGGAACAACCTGCTGGAGCCTGTCGGGAACAAGTCCGAGTCCGACCCTCCCGTGTTGCTGCGGAGGTTCCGCTGCCCGACCCGCGACGCGCCCTTCATCTTCACTGCGGGGAACTCCCCGGGGTACCTCAAGACTGGGGTACAGGATGGGGCGTACGATTGATAATAAGTGGACCTCAAGTGTTTTGTACGAAGTGATAAGTGAATCTCTGTATGATTGGTTGATACCAAGTGAATCTCTTGTCAGCGTGTTGTACGGACTGATAGCGAACAGACATTATTTAATACGTATGATTTGACACCACGGGAAACTCCCAGTCCCCAGCTGATAGACAGCGGACAAAACTCCTCTTCAATACCATGTGAAGTTGATGCCATGTGAATCTCGTGCATGAACTTGCAGCTCGTGTAAGCGTTTTGTACGGACTGACAACGAACAGTCATTCTCTTCGCCGCACATAACTCCACGGGGAACGGGAGTCGAGATAGGGTGTACGATGGATGTAACTAATTTTGTCGAAAATTTATGAAAGAATCTGGTACAAAAGTTCTGTGATTGGCCGGGCTGATCTAGCTGACTTACTTCAAGACAATCCGATGTGCATACAACTAAAATAACACGTCACGTAATATAGACAACAACAACAAATAGTAAAATCTGAATTTCGTACATTAATTTCGATAAAAAAATTGCGACATGCTGTTAAACTTGTAAATCTTACATGAGTCTTTTTTATGATTTGCCTATATTGTTACATCTAAATGTATAAATTATACAGAAAATAAGTAGATACTTGTGTGTATGCAAATACTTCTATATACTTGTTTTGATTTGAAATTAACAGAAAATCTAATGTACTGAAAAATAATAGCGCCTGATAAAATAATCATATCAATATTACGTATACGTGACAGACCTCTGGCTTTACTCAATGAATAAAGTTAGGAGTATAATTTTACCAAATACCTATTTATACATAAATTAGATTGCATTGTATGTGACCTGCACTTTGTTTTATATTTAAAACTTTGTGACAGTGATTAGTTCATAATATTCAGTGAAAGTAATTCGTTACCTACCTATGTATTTTTTCTTTTCATTTAGGTACAAGTGCTCAAGTAGGAGTTACACGTATCCTTAGTATTTATAAGCATTATAAGTTATACCTACTTAGTAATTTGTGGTATAAGGTGCCATTTTACTTTATTGTACCAAATGTTTCTTGTTAAGAATACTTACCGATTGTCGTTAGCAAGGAGTGCTGACACCGAGCAGTTATTAAGATAATTGTTTGTATTAATTAGGTGTAAGTAAGTTTACTAGGTAACTATGTACAGAATAAATTTTTAAATTGAAATTTTGTTTTAAATTGATGGTAAAGTATGCTTGAGATGTGATAAACCTAGGTATGTCTAACCCTAGATATAAATCAGCTCAATTTAATTTAGACTGAATCGAAATAAGGAAAGCGGCATATTTTATTTCGATCAGCAGACAAACGAGCAAGCGGACTTTTGATACATGTCATTGATTTCTGCTATTTTTGAATCATTTGCCTTCGGTGATGCCAATGTTATTTAATAAATATTGAAGTCTTCATGCCGACAGTCAAAAATGAAAACCGTTCCACTCGGGGCGGGCGGTTTAAAAGAGCCCCTGCCATTTACTTTACGTTGGGAGAAAAAAAAAAAAAAAAAAAATAGGAAGTGATCATCGCTGCCTATGGACATCAGCAACAACGGGTCAATGCATTGCCTACCTTTAAAACCCTGGGGCACATTCGTTGCTATCTCAGCAAACATGCAAATGCTAAGCCTTTCCACTGCCAGCCCAAATGATTACTCACCGACAAGACCACAATGGCTCGATTGAATTGTAATCGGATCATCGCAGGTCAATAGCAGTTTGACACGTTTGGTATTCTGCTAGTGTTACTAATGGCTCGATAGAAATATAATTGAATCGCAATCGCAGCTCAATGGCAGTTTTACGCGGTTTTGGTATTCTCCTACAATTAAAACTGCCGCTGATCTGTTATTGCGATTCAATTACAATTCGATCGGGGCAAGTTAATTAGCGAACAACTTGGATGCGATATTCTCACTAAGTCTACATATACTCAATATTTTCTGAACTACTGAACCGGTTTTAATTAAATTTGCTAAGAATAATCTCGATTAAATTGTCTTTCAAACACCGCGACTAAAGCCTTCGCCACACAGAAAGCTCGGCGCGAGCGTAGCGCTGGCGCGGCGTGTCCTTGGCGTGTTCATTTAGTTAGTTACCAAGCATTTGCTTTACAGGACAATAAGGTAAAGCCTACATTTAATTTAGCTTCACACAAGTACTCGCGCCCACCTTATTCTGATCATACACCAGCCTACTGATCAGATAGACCGTGCGAATGTTTGCTGTGGTTTAAAATAAAAAACAAAAAAAAAACTTGGACAAATTCACACACCGCCGTCTAACCCCAAAGTGAGCAAAGCTTGTGTTATGGTTATTAGATAACTGATAAACTACTTTACCTTAATTTTTTTAAATACGTGCTTATTATAGGTACATAGTACACCCAGACCCGTAACAGAAACTAAAAATCATCATTTCAATTTCTGCTTGGCCGGGAATTGGACCCGGGACCAACTGAATCACACAGGTCACCATAAAGAAATCGTTGCCACAAATTACGAACATAAAGATCAGCTACCGCGATCAGTACCCGTTTTCCTCGGTCGTCCTACGAACGTCCTAAACAAGATCTACGGTCATAATCTTCGAACGAACCCATCGTCGATTGAGTAACGACCCATGAAATGAGGATCGCCATGTTTGTTCCCCTCTTCCGGTGCGGAGGTAGATTCGTCAATTGTTTTAGGATTACCTTTGAAAGGAAATGTTAATGGTGATGACTGATGGTGAATGAATGAATGGAAATGATGGAATAAAAAGGAGATGATTTTGACCTTTGCAAGGAAAGCTTTGATGGAGTTTATAGAACTCAGTTTTACAGGGAAAGTGAGAGACTTTGCTGACAGAGATTAACTTGGTTTTAAGTAAGTAAAAACTCTTTGTTTCACACAACAAAAGTACAGTACAAAAACCATTATAAGTATATAGAAGTCTTTAACAAAAACAGTATTCATAGCGATACAAACAGATTTACATGTGCATAGGCGACCTAATCGCTTTAAGCGATCTCTTCCAGACACCCTTAGATTTAGACATAGGTAGTTGACTCTTCGCCGGCTTCTGACAGCTTTTTTATGTTATACGATACGACAGACAATCAGGCAAGCGGGCCACCTTAGGGAAAGTGGTCAGCGCCGCCTATGGACATCAGCAACACCATCAGCATTACCAATACATTGCCCGCCTCTAAAGAGACCTCTCATATATCTCTTGAACGTTCCCATGTCATAGTCCAAAGGAAACACTGAATATTTCCTACGGCGAGGGAAAACATCGTGGTGAAACCTGCCCATTCAGGTGACTGAATAACACGTATGTATAGGGTAACGGAGGTGAGATGGAAGTCACTCCTCAGTAATTACCTGATCTGCCATATCATGGTCAAGGCGGACCCCGGGGAGCCCGGACCCCAGCGCGCGAAACCACAACCGGGACATTAACGCCAAGATGACCATAGAGACTTTCGTCTTATTGAATTGAAGAGGCATTCTGTACCAGAATATCACAAAGTATCTTATAGCTACCACCAAGATAAAATAGCTACTCATAGCTACTTACTATTATAGCACATTGTTTTCTTGTACTTTCACAAAGTGCATTCAATTGGACATTATTGAACAACGCATAATAACGCATTGTAAATAAACACAAAGGCGATCCAACTAGTTATTAGTTCACTGTTTCGTATTGGAACTAACCGTAGGTAATTGAAATAGGTATGATATAAGTTACTCTGCATTCCTTGCAGAGACTGCGACAAGCGCTAGGACGATGATAATGTTGAAAATTTACATTACAAGTGAACATTACAAGGTGGATATGCGATATGACTGTACATATGTAAAGTTATTTATGATGTAAGGGTGTGAACCCTCAAGGGAGGGAGGCCAAGGTCATAATTACCCTCTACCCATTCATCTCGACCCTTTACAGTGACCACACTTCCACACTTGCGCTGGTATAATTTTAAATCGTGCACTTTTGATCAGAGAGACAAACGCAACAAGAACAGGGACTGTCAACACCCCATAATAGTCTTTTACTGCAGTTGAGCATCCCTAGGTGGCCGACTGGTTAAGGTATCCGAATCGTAAGCGAGTACCGGGTTCGTATCCTACTGCGGCCATGTACCAATGACTCTTTTCTGAGATAATATGCATTAGATGAATAGTAACCGATGCTCTTCCAGGGAGGGAAAACATCGTGATGAAACGTGCATATTCAGGCGACTGAATTTATAACCACGATCCAGATTGGTCGGGTTCCCCTGAAAGCAGGGTCACGGAGGTCAGATGGCAGTCGCAATACCGTCATTACCCGATCAGCCATATCCTGGATCATGGTCAAGGCGGACCCCGTGCCCTCGTGCGCGAGAGCAGAACTGGGACATTTATGCCAAGATGATTTTACTGCACTGAACGTCGCTAGTCGCAACATTCTTCAGACTAGCGATGCTCTCCACGCTAATCCCTTCCCTACTTCCCCTACTAATAAGTATCATAAATGAGAAAGTAACTCTGTCAGTCTGTAACGCTTTCACGACTAAATTACTGCACCCATTTTGGTGAAATATGGTATGGAGATAGTTTAGCACTTGATGATAAACATTGACCACTTTTTACAAGCTTTTACTTAACTTACAATGTTTGTATGATGGTGATATTTAAGATTTGATGGTAATGGTGGAAGGTCATGAGCCTCCTTAAATATGCATGATAAATCCATCGAGTTTGAGCTCGTTTGATTTGACTTGACAAGTATATCAAGTACCTACTCTGATAAATCGTAGATGGTATGCAGTTAAAATAGAACGCATAGGTAACTATAAAACCCTTTATGCAGTTTTTATGTATGATAACTTATTATTCCCTCTTGCAAGGTCGCAAAGATATATGTGCGGGCGGAAAGCTAGTCCGTAATCAATCTGAATTTAATGATTCAGTCTCACTACTGTCCAAACAAAACACGCATTGTTTGTATTAATAAATACCTATATACTTTTAGATCTCTTTGTTTCAGTTGAATTGCTATCATGTTACAGTCGCAAATTTTTAGGAAGACCACTCATTTTAGTCGAAAATAAACTTTGCAATACCTACTGTGACCTCAGACTTGCTTATGGCGTTTGTATTCATTGTTGCCGCGAGATAGGTTGTCCTGAAAATTAGCGGCAGCCTGGACACACTACCGTCTGGCGCGACGGTATGGCGGCGGTATTCTGGATGTCGTTTCTATTCTTCTGAATAAAAAAAAAATCATCTTGGCGTTAATGTCCCGGTTGTGCTCACGCGCACGAAGGCCCGGGGTCCGTCTTGACCATGATCCGGGATTTGGCAGGTCAGGCAATTACAGTGGAGCGACTGCCATCTGACCTCCATGACCCTGCTACCAGGGGAACCTGACCAGATTGGATTCAGTCGTCTGAATGTGCAGGTTTCATCACGATGTTTTCCTTCACCGTAAGAGCATCGGTTAGTATTAAACTAATGTACATAACTCAGAAAACAGTCATTGGCACATGGCCGGAGCGGGATTCGAACCCGGGACCTCCGGCTTACGAGTCGTATACTCTAACCGCTCGGCCACCGACGCTCTTCTGGATGTCGACGAATAATTAACATCGGCTAGTTGCATGTGAAGTATTTACCTACATACTTTACATACTTATTTTAATAATCGATACATAATATAAAACAAAGTCGCTTGCCACCGTCTGTCTCTATGTATGTATATATGTATATACTATGTACGCTTAGATCTTTTAATCTAAGCAACGGATTTATTTATTTTTACATTGACACGAAAATGTCATGGAGCGATACTGAATTAACTCCAGAAGTTTACTAAATCAGACAAAGTAATTGTTTGATTTATTGTCTCGCACATGGTGTGGAAAGTATAGTATGTACCTCTGGAATGAAGCTGTCATAGTCTTGGGCGGCTTGAACCCTTCGCTTCACTCAGGACGCTACATACTCCAATTCCGACTCCTTCTCCGAGGTCGTTTATACCGAGAGTAGCAAGGGAGTGACTGTAGTTCTCCGTTTTCTAGTGAGCTTTATTCCCTTTGTGTTTAATCTATTATTAAGCCCAACGAAGGGGTTGTAACTGGACAAGCAATGCCATAACACAATCAGGCGCCCGTTCTAGAACTGAACATTAAAACGGTCCCGTATTCAAATCTCTACTATCTCCGCACCCAACGATGACAAAGCGATATCGCTAGTCTGAGCCAGAATAAGCCTCGCTGAACCCCATATAAGGGCGGTAGCAGACGCGCCGCGGCACAGTCGGCCAGTGCGTTGCCTTGCGAACCCACAGCCATCCGTGCGTGTGCACCCGCCTTTATTCGCGTAATACTTCTTCACTTTCTTCACTTTTGACAACATGGTGAGTACTTAGCTTTAGCTTTACTTGTTTTTTTCTGTTAATAATAATGGTGGTTTTGGATTTCAGCTGAGTTTATAAAGTTATGCGATCCTATTATAATAAATATAACTAAGTAGTATATTTATTTTAATAGTACATAGATACTTACCTACCTACAACAAAATACTCCTTTAACCTTTTAAGGAAAGTATTTTCTTTTTTTTAATTTTGTTAATTGTCGTCACCTCCTATCGTTAAATGTCAGAGTATTTTACCTATATCTACGCAATATATACCTAATAATAATGGGCCAATCAAAACACAGTTGAACTTAATAATTGATCAGAAACTATTAAGAATATATCAAAGGGTAGAGTGACCTTGGAATGAACTTTGTTAAGTCAGAGATGGAACTTTATTGTTACCAAAAAATAGCACCAGCTCCTTACACTCGTGAATATCGTATAAGGCGACTAATGACTTCGAGGCTAAAGATCTAGTTACTGTAGGCTGGACAATGGGCAGCAGTGTTTATTCCAACCCGCCTGCCTTGCGTAAATTATGGCAATAACCTCCCCTCTCGTGGGACACCCTAAGTCCTGCAGAGGACGATATAGGCTGTAATGATGATGATATACTTATAATTTTGATTTGAATATGTAACTGTGTAATATTATAATTAATTATTAATCATAGCTATTTTGCCCCACCGCAGGGTAAAGGACTAATTTCTTAAATAACTTTTAGCCCATAACTCCGTCGAGCAGAGCTAACCATTGGAACTCGTAAACGAGAACAGGTTCGAACCCCAGTACCGCCTTGTACCAATTACCTTATTATTACTTAATTACGCGAGAGCACAACCGGGATATTGATACCAAGATGATGATGATGATAGAGACAAGAAACAGAAGATAAAATAAACTTAATACCTTAAACTTACAAACCTTTGGTAGACCTCTGTCAAGCCTGAGGAATCCGACTGGATATTTCTGCCACCGTTTTGAAGGATAAAGTTGCCAGTGCAATTAAAGGCATAGGCTTACATATGTGACAATGTGAATTTGTGGATGTGCATTTACACGAAACTTATCAATAGTAGTAATTTTCATTTAACCCTTAGTTTTTCAATATAATTAGGTAAACAAAACCTACAACTAAACTAAATAAACCTACCCTACTAAATACAAACAATAAAAAATATGTATCTAACCTAACCTAACCTAACCTAACCTGGCCGTGTGGTGTCCGGCAGAGTAGAATAGCACCAACCCCTTACACTCGTGGGTGTCGTACAAGGCGACTAATGTTTTCGAGGCAAAATATCGAGAGTCTCCGCAGTCTGGAAAACGGGCAGCAGCATTTTCCATTATTACATTTAAACACTGCGATCTCCAACCCGCCTGCCAAGCGTGGAGATTATGGCAATAACCTCCCCTTCCGTGGGAGAGGCCCTAAGTTCTGCAGTGGACTGTTACGGGCTGTGATGATGATGATGATGACTGTCACGCCTATCGGCTCTCGAGACTGTTCAACGAGTCTCAGGGTCCCAGCGGAACACCTTGGCCAACCATACATATAAAAACTTGCCAAATCTATACTAATTAGTATAAAACAAAGTCGCTTCCCGCCGTCTGTCCGTATGCATTGTACTTATGTACGCTTTTCAACTACGCAACGGATTTTAATGCGGTTTTCAACATTAGATAGAGTGATTCATGAGGAAGGTTCGTAAGCAAGAAAAAACGGTAGGTAGAGCTAAAATAGGTGTACGCGAACGAAGTCGCGTCGGGTCCACTAGTAATAGTATTAAATATGGTTATCTCATACATGATACCAAAAAATAAAAATACAATGAACATAGGTACATAGGCCGTTTTTTCATCGCTGTTACCAACAGATTGCTAAAGGAAAGGCAGGTAACCCAAGTTTGGTCGTAAGCGGGCATAGCACTGAAAGTAATTTCAGCCAGTCACGAAGCCACGTCTCCCCCCCTCCCCTTGGCACCTCAGGAATGGAAACGGGCACTCATTACACCTTATTTACTGACTGTAACTCGCTGTGTTGCTTACAGGATTTTGATTCAGAGAATGTTGAATTCGTGATGAATTTAATGGTCCTTCGAGGCACAGTGCTTGTGTTGTGCGCCAGCATAACATGTGAGATATGACAAATTTTATTATACTAAACAGGACTCACAAGCGACATGCCTCTTCGATTTGTTTTAGTGGTGGTCACCCTGGTGGGTCACCCTACCGAAACGTCGGTAGGGTGACCCACCAGGGAAAGCCCCGTTTAGTATGATAATATGTGTAAAGAACGCGAGTTTAGTTTGAAATAAGTACCTATGAGACATTTTGTTACTGATCTTTTTGTACTCGACAAAACATACAGTCTGACAAGAAAGTCGTGAAAAGGAGCAACAGCTCTTGCATCAATAAATTTCTATCAAACTGAGTATTTCTGTTGTCTAGCGGCGCCCTCAAAATTTTTACAACTTTCTTACCAGACTGAACATGAAATCTATGAATCGTGTTGTTAATGTCACGCACGACAGTGACCGCCCGTTTGTCACTGAGTAGGTACATCAGGAACACCATACATACCTAGCATAAAACAAAGCCCTTTCGCGCCGTCTGTTCCTATGTATGTATGTACGCTTAGATCTTTTAAATGCAAACGTTTTTAATGAAACAATAGATAGAGTGATTCAAGATGAATGTTTATAAGCTAGAAAAAAATAGTAGGTAGGGGTAAAGTAGGTGTACGTGTGTACGAACGAAGTCGCACCGGGTCCACTAGTTAATTAATAAATAGAATTATTTTATATTAATTATTTGAATAAAAGGAATTATTTGATCTGGTGCCCACAGCACAATTCCGCCATCGCACCACCGTGGGCTGGGTACTCATCCCCATTACGTGGACCCTCTAGTGGTGTCCACGCGAAGATTCGAAAGAACGTTTCTCGCTCGTACGATTCGGATGTGGAATGAGCTACCAGCCACAGTATTTGCTTTGGACTATGACATGGGCTCTTTCAAGAGGTATATTAGAGGTTTCCTTAGAGGCGGGCAACGCATTTGTAGCACCCCTGATGTTGCTGATGTCTACAGGCGGCGGTGACCACTTTCCATTAGGTGGCCCGCATGCCTGTTTGTCTGCAGGATAAAAAAAAATGGAATAGATACCAGACTGTAATATGCGAAAATTCCGACATAATCATGCGTCTCCGTGTGATAAAATTGTAGTTAAAAATCATAAATAATGTTAGCTAACAACGAAATTGCGAGTCACGCGGTATCCGCCCAAAAGTTCCAAGGACATACTGCCACCGAAACCAGACAGCCGAAGTTTGTCGGTAAATTGTAGTTTTTAAATTACTACTAATGCCCATTATAAAAACTGTTTTCATAATACTACCAAAAACCAAAAACAATAACAAAAAATTATCTTGGCGGTAATGTCCCGGTTGTGCTCTCGCGCACGATGACCCGGGTCCGCCTTGACTATGATCCTGGGATTAGCAGATCAGGTAATTGTGAAACCTCCGTGACCCTGCTACCAGGGGATCCTGATCAGATTGTATCATTGTTACTCATTCAGTGCTGAATGTGTAGGTTTCATCACGATGTTTTCCCTCACCGTTAGAGCATCGGGTAGTATTCAACTAATGTACATAAAATATGAAATAAATGAAAATGAAATGGAAACATTTATTGTTGTCTACATCTCAAGCTCTCAATACAAAACACACATATACTTACAGATAGTAAACAATACACAAAAACAAAATAATTCACGAATTACGTAAAACTACCTACCCAGCCAAATACCACTCAGCATCGAAACTCAGAAAAGAGTCACTGGTACATGGCGGCAGTGGGATTCGAACCCGGTACCTCTCGCCTGCGAGTCGGATACCGTTATTATTCGGCCACCGATGCTCCTGATAAATAATGTAAGCTAACAACAAAATTGCGAGTCACGCGGTATCCGCCCTAAAGTTCCATAAAAGTGCCACCGAAACCAGACAGCCGAAGTTTGTAGTTTGGAAATTACTACTAATGCCTATTATAAAATCAGTTTTTGTCATAATTCGTATTATCTTGAATATATAAACTACCAGTATACATTACGAAATGAATACGCTAAATATCTACTTAGAGGTAGGTAGTTATATACCTAGAATATATTTTTTTCAATCTTTAATTGAGAAGGTACATTTAACGCACATTTAAGATGTGGAATGAGTTCCCTCCCGAAGTCTTTCCTCTGCTCTTCAACATTTATTTATTTTTATTTATTTATTTAGAAATAATATTTACATATACAGCTTAAGCCTACATTATGTAAACAACATTAAACATATAAAAATAGGAACAACAAAAATAAGAATAAGAACAAGCATAGCCTAATATTGTAGGTACATTAAGGTATTAAATTAAAATATACTTAATTTGAATTGGTTTCTGAGAAATTTAGGGTCTTTCGCATAATTTCGCCCCATGAATCGGCGAAAACATCAAGACTTGGTGTTGCTGTCAGTAAGGCCTGAAGTCTCGATAGCGTGATCGGAATCAGGGAGCGGCGATGCGCAAGCGTGCGCGCGGCCGGCGGCGCCAGCAGGCGGTGGCGGCGAGCGCGCAGGTAGCGCGAGGGGACTTAGAGCCTACACGCCTTCGATACTAACTCCGGACTGTTAGATTCGCCGCGCATAAGACGACAAGCCAGTTGAATTGACTGCGTCTAGTTTCAAGCGAATTAAATCTTAGCATCCCTAACAAGTATTTGGTAGCATGGGGTTCTTCAAAAGGTATGTCTATAGGTACCTCAAAGGCCGGCACCGCACCCGCTCCCCTAAGGTTGCAGATGTTCTGGATGACGGTGGCCACTTTCTATCAGGTAACTATTCTAAAAGGTACTACAATTTTAGGGAATTCTTTATTTGAAAGCCAGTCTAAACAAGATGGTTCTTAGTAGTTTTTATTTTTTCATTAAAACCGATTAAGTGGTTTAGAAAATTTTTGAGTACTTACTTTTAATACTTGCTCGGGAGTTTTACGACATTTTTCTGTCGGATCAGTTATGTCTGAGGTGTATTATATCTGAGGTGATATCTCGGTCAAGTAAGGACTAATATACCTACCTATTATCGTTTATTTAACTACAATCAGCTGTAGAGTGAACGAAACCCCTAGGTTACTGGAGGTAAGAAAGAATGATTGAGATTCTCCTATTTGGCATATCCACTTATCCTTCAAACACTGAATAACTCAAATCATTTCACATATCTCTCTCCTGTTATATTATCTGTAAATATCAGTCTGTGAATTTTGGTATTCTAATTTTAAATTCTATTTTACGTTTAGTCTATTTTATGTTCTTTTCTCTTCCTTCTTGTTGCACCGCCTTGTAATTTTTGTTTATTGCTCTCTGGTTGACTGGTAGAAAAAGCTATGTAGCTTTAAGTCCGCCTTTGTACTGTAATGTGCATGAAGTTTTAAATAAATAAATAAATATCTCTCACAAACTCCTTAACAGGCGGTAGGTGTTTCAGATAAACGGTCTAGCATCGTAGTGATTATATAGATTGTATCATCAGAATATTGACTCTATTACTTCTATCGATCATAAATAATCCAATGAGGTTCATCAAGCACAAATCGGTTGGCAGCTACAATTGAGGCTAATGTCCATGTCCCACAAAAGTGGTCACACTGAACGCTAGGCTAACCGTGGATGACCGCGATTCATATTAGAGTTCATAGTCTACATAATCTAAGCTGGATGGCCTTTCTTTTCTCTAAATTAGTAACCCAAGCGGAGCGTCGGTGGCTGAGTGGTTAAATTATCTGACTCGTACGCGAGACAACATCGTGATGAAACCTGGACATTCAGGTAACTGAATGTGTAACCATGATCCAGTCTGGTCATGTTAATCCGGTAGCAGGGTCACGTAACTCAGATAGCAGTCACTCCACTATAATTATTTTATCTGGCAAATCCTGGCACATTAAGGCCAATATGCTTTTTTTTATTGTAACTGCGGAAGAACTTTGAACTGATTCACGAGTGACAAGCTCGTGATTGATCGAGATCTTCCGCTGGGGATCCTGGGACTGGTCACCAGTCTTGGGAGCGGATTGGCAACCCGTGTTCGTATATTATTACGTTTATTAGATTAGTAACAAAGACGTTTTTCGCGTCTGTCTCTTCAACGATTTTTTGTAGTACTCTACAGTAGTAGTGTTTGCCACCCACCACAATCAATCAGGTAACAGATCTGTCATCAGTGCACGGTAATTGGCAAATTGCTATATTGCAAAGCCACTTACCAACTCTAATTCCGCTAGCGCGGTCACGGTGACCGCACAGCGACCACGAACCGCACAGTGACCGCAAACCGCACAGTGACCGCAACTATTGATTGACCCCGCTCCCTGTCTGTTACCTGGCAGTTAATTAGGCTTTGTTTAGCACTAGATCGATACTTACTGTCTCATAAACCTAGGTAACTAGGGCTTACGTGACATACGTAGATTAGTTAAATAGCCACTACCTTGAGCTTTTACGTATTTAGGTGGACTGGAAAAGTCGTCTAATTGTTTTGGAATACTAAAAATATTTGTTACGATCGATGTCTTTGATCGATTATTTAAAAACCCAGTGCTATCTTTAACATAGAGGTCTGTAATTTCAACTATCCCGCGGGACCCTGTTAGTTTTCCGGGATCAAAAGTAGGTACCCTATGACACTTGGGAATAGTGTATCTTCCTATTAGTGAAATAACTTTTAGTGTACCTAAAAGCTTCTTAGTGAAAGGACTTTCGTAATCGGTTAACAACTTTAGGAGATTACCCCCAACTAAAAGATTTATTTAACTCTTTATTGTACATTAATAGTATAATAATTACAGATTCTGTAAGTATAATACAAGTACCAGTACAAGAGCGGTCTTATCACCAATAGCGATCTCTTCCAGACAACCGTTTACATGGATATGGTGGAAGTCGGAATGCGAAAAACTAGTAGGCAATGTACATTTGAGATAAATATTGTATATTTGTACCTAAGTTTGTATAACTTTTTACAAACATGCTATATCATCCTCTTTATTGTAACATTGTAACTGCATTGACAATGGCAGCCCTTTAACCTCTCTTCAATTTCGCAATTAAATTACCCGCCATGGTATTTCCATCAGGAGCCCATCCTATCCATAATTCCCCTCACGAACGTTGGCGTGTTTCGCACGAAGCATATAATAATTACCATGGGCGCTGTGGTATGGCACGTAGGTCCTTTCCTATTACATTTTAATCATTTTTTTATTCTATGCAGTGACAAACGAGCAAACAACCCACCTGATGGTAAGCAGCAACTGTCGCCTATAAAATATACGATTAATGTATTTAGGTTGAGACTTGCAGGCGACAAAACTGCAGAACCGTAGGTGTGTTGTCACTGTGAGGACTGAGTTGAAATGCCTCGTGCCTGTGATTGCGCTAAAATGGAAATTTTAATACCTTTCATGTTTCAATAACTTTAATCAATACAATAATGTTTGTTTAATTAAGGAAATGTTTTGATTAGCGATAGGATTTGTTACTTACAGACTTTATCTGCGACTTTGTTTGCGTATAATTCGGTTTTTTTTAAGGCAAGCCGAAGACAGAGTGTGTTAAATATTGGGGGAGGCATGTCAAGCAGTGGCTGGTGATGATAGTCGATTGTGCCAAAAAAGGAAAAATATTATTTAGAGAGACGACAAGTATATGTTTAATTAATAAGTGAGAAAGTGCATGACACATTCATACTTAAATAAGTGCTAACTTCTACTCCCATTATGAAAGAATCGTAAATAAGTACCCATAAAAAGTAAATTTACGACTTCCATCCTCTAGCTTATGAGTTGGAACAGAAAGCGTAATATTATAATTGCTAATACCAAGAATAATTTTATGGTAGAACACTCATTTGCGTACCCACGCCTTTCGCAGATGCATTTCACTGCACTATACTCAATATTCATACTTTAATTGTAAAAGAAAATCGAATTTTACTTAGTGATAATATATAGGTACTTAACGGTACTTTATGGCGTTTCACAATAACTGAACAAACTGCGAAACCGTATCTTCAGTTTTAGTTTAGTAGTTAGTTCTTGGTAAGAACTCGTATGATCTGAAAGCTAGAAAGTTACAAGAAACTGTATGTCTGAAACTAATAGAGAGAAAACGGTCAAATTCTTACTAACGTAAGAGAACGAGAACAAAATTATGGTTAGTTTCGTTCGAATAACGGTCTTAGAAGTTAGCCCCTAGCCCAGAGAGGACCAAGCAAGACCAACCCCTCTCATCGCCCATTGTTTTGTTATCACAGTTATCGCTTCAATTCAGATGTGTGTTTCGCCTAATTTCGACGTTATCAGTGTTCATGTCCGTCACCCCCCAGCTCTACATACCCCACAGATGGCAGTGGACATGGTACTGACAAGCGTGCGTTATCTGTTACTCTATCTTTGACATGCTTGTATTAGTTCTGTACGCAAACTAATTTAGAACATATGGTACCTACCTAGATTGTGTTGTGTGAAATTGAGTTGTGGCCTTTTATAAATTTGTGACCAGCCCTAATTTCGCAGAGCGCAAAATATATATAGATAAAACCTGTAAAAGCTTAGGATTATTGCGCAAAGACCTGGTAGTGCTGGACCTGGAGCTATACAATTAGGACTGTTTTTCATTATGTCCAACCTACATCTGTCATACCGAACACCTTCCTTCCGAGTCTGTTAATCAGTCTCAGGGTCCCCAGTGGAAGACCTTGGTAAAGCTTGCTTGGCCAATGGCATTAGGAGGCGCATATTCCATGTCGTTTATAGTTAAAGCTAGATTATTATTGTGTATTTAACACTCGTATTAATAAACTTCCTCCACCACCTCACTCAAGAACTCTCCACCTTATCATATTTTAAACAATATCCCATGCAATACAGCACCGCATGAATCATGTATCGTCATATCATGATCGGCGCCCACGCACCTTCATTGTTAGTCTTCGACATAATCCTTTCATCGTATTGAACACGTGTTCGAAGATAACAAAGCTCTATTAAGTTAGACGGTAAAAAGTTCATTAGGAATTCTAAATTTTAGATTACTAATTGGAGAATAGTTTAAGTGGTGATCGTTCATAACTCGTTCGGTATATTTTTCGCCAGTTTTAACTTCTTCTCGTCATAATTATTTATATCTGTCGTCATTATCATTTTACCAACATTCAGGCGATTGAATGTGTAACCATGATCCAATCTGGTCAGGATCCTCTGTTGACATTGTAACGGAAGTCAGATGGCAGTTGCTCCACTATAATTACCTAATCTGTCAAATCCTGGATCATGGTCGAGGCGGACCCCGGGCCCTTATTCGCGAGAGCACAATCGGAACAAAGGGCCAAGATGATTATTATCACTTAATCATTCCACCAACATTTGTATAAAAATGCAAGATCTAACATCGGTGGCGAGATTCTGAATCCTGCAGAATAATAACGGCACAATGTCCGTTTTTGCTTTAAAATAGCAAAATACATTCCGTTTTTGCGTTACGGTTAGAAGGAATATAGGAAAGGAAAACAGCCCAGTAATCACAACATGAAAACATTTTTGTCGATGGAACTGAAAAGCACGAATTGAAGATATTTACGCTTTCCTAAAGGCTTCTCTAAAACCATAATTTTTCAAAATTAAAATAGATTCTATTGTAGAAGGCTCAGTCATGAGCAATCATACCCTGACCATAAAAACATCCTACCTGTTAATTTATATAGGCAGGTAGGATATACCTATCTAATATAATACTTACTGAGACCAAATAATTGACTGAAAGTAGTAATCTGTCGTATTAAATTTCATTTTCTGCAATCTACACAAAATAAATCTGACCATATTTTAATGCTAAGAGGTTTCATTTCCTTCTTAGATAAGATAGGTAACAATGATTTCAAACCGAAACGCCACAAAATACCGTAACAAATTGCATAAAAAGCATACTCTGGCAATAGCAATATTAATTCAAAGTCCACTGTTGCCAGTCACTTACATGCATAAATACAAAAATCGTGACTGAACATGTAATGGGCATTAGTGGGATTACAATATCAAGTGGCAGAGGTGGATGTACTTGTGGACTATATAAAAACATACATTTATTCAACTATGGACTTTTATTAAGTACTAGCTATTGCCCACGACTTCGGCCGCGTGGAAATCGTTTTATCTTTTTCCCGAGCTACCATTTTAAATGGCCTCCCTAATGTATGAAAGCTAGTACTATGGAGAGGTCAAGCTGTATCTCTGGTTCTACCCAACCGAATTCGATGAAACATGGCCTAGATTTTAAGTTGGACCCCTAACTATAAAACTGTGAAAATCTTATCAATCTCAATCCATTCAATGCCATTTTCAAATTTCTTGTAGCTGGTTTATTATAGTTCAGTTTCCAACATCAATTATACCTTATATGTAGCTCAGGCTTAATAGCTACACAACAAAAAAGTTTCATTCACATCCGTCCGTAGTTCAGTAGTTCACAGTAGTTCTGGAGATTAGCATGTACAAACAGATGGACAAAAACTAAAAAAATCTTTTTATTAAATTATTATATAAAAAATTCTAATTCGTATTCTATTAGTGTATCCGGAAATTGAGTGTAGTTGTCACGGAAACACGGTACAGCCGAATATTCCGCGGGCGGTGTAGTCGCCAGCTACTTATACATATTTAATTGTTTCGATTCTAGATCGGTTATCGTACCAATGACACTAATACCAACAAAATAAAAATACTAAATGTGGCGTGGTGTCTATCGAAGTAAAATATATCAACGATCCCTTAGTGACATACGGAGTGATTAAACTCTTCGTTAGAGGTGGATCATCTATAATAAAAATAATAATAAATATTCGTGGACAAATTCACACAGCGCCATCTAGCCCCAAACTAAGCAAAGCTTGTGCTATGGGTGCTAGATAACTGATAAACTACTTAAATACTTTTAAATACATACTTATTATACATAGAACACCCAGACCCGTAACAGACATTAAAATTCATCATTTCAATTTCTGCCCGGCCGGGAATCGAACCCGGGACCTCTTGCGTGGCAAACCGGCATGTTGACCACTGAACCACTCAGGTCGTATGGCCATTGCAAGCATGGTAATTGTTTCCCACTCCTAGCTTTTTACCTAAATGATTCTGTTTCCGAGCCAGTATTAGTTCATTCTGACGGGTGTCAAAATCAAAACATAGAGCTTTTACACCCGTATTCAGAAAAGTTACTATGAGGTCTCATAGTGCGCGCAAACAAACAAGGTTCCAATCAATACAATACTAGAATGGAGGTTGGCACAGCGTCTGTCAAAATGAACAAAATTTACCAATATTAGATCGTCATACCTCAGCCAATACAAAGACATATTTAATATATGGTTTATTTCAACGCGGAGTACAAAAGTGGTGCATGGGTGCCCAGAAGAATTTCGAACACATAGTTTGTCCCTGTCAGGAAGGATTGGTTTCAAATTAAATCCAGCTGAACTTATATTACACAATTTTTGTTCGTAATTTACAGAACTCTGGTTTTTGGTAAGATAGGACTTATCCAACTAATCAATAGATGTCAAAGTTTCAATTACCTAGATAGCACAAATGATTTATTTGTTTTTAAAATCTCTCATCTCCCTCTTTTGACTATGGGTGGGCTTAAAACCAGCTCATGCTGTGCTTTTACCGATTACACCGTATTGCGTGCAAATCGCGACATTTTTATGAACGGAACCTTAAGGATATTTTAACATTATACCAGTCGAGGAGTAGACGTGTGGGAAAAAGGGTCCTAAACCTGGTAGTATCAGGAAGAAGATCTCGTGGGAGCTTACTTTTATAAATAGGCCCCACAAATACGTACGAAATTGGTACCTAAACGTGCTGGTAAAGGAATACCCCGCGGGAGCCCAAACAAGCGATGTATTGACATCGGATGCGACAGACAATGGCTTACAATGCGACTATGCTGCAGACGCGGCGAAGTGGAGGAAAAACCCTGTGAAGGGAAGTACCCATACAGAAGCCGTGGTAGGCCTCTAGAATGATGATGATGATGATGTCTAGGAGCAGGCGCATATCCAGGAATGGTCTTGATATAAAAGAAACAAGTGACATTCGTTCTTTTGTCATGCAACGGAGGAGTTTAATAAATTGGTTGACATTCCCAGCCTTGACCTCTTCAATACGAAATCTAATACTGTCAATAACATCCTGACTAAGATTTGGTTACTAGCGGTTCCCTAACTTGTTTAAGTTCCCTAACTTTATAATTTCTTTTGTTTTGACTCATAATTACTACATGGTTTTGTAAAATAGTCTCACAAATATTTATTGTCCACTTTAGTTAACAATTGTTGGAAAGCCAAGTCAAGTTTCAGTTTTCTATATGTCAAAACATCTAAATGATTAAGATATATTTAAAATTGATAATCTAGTGGTTAAGCACTGTTTGTTATCCTGTAAAATAAAATAAAAATAAATCTAAAATAATTTTATTTTAGAGTAGCTATTACTTAAAAATTCCCCTTCGTCAAAGAGCTGTATTCTCAGTTGACAAATAATAACAATTTATTATTATTTCACGTGCTCAATTAGTTCAAGCCGCTTGATAGATCAATTTCGTTATTATAACAGCTGACTAAGTACAGGGGGATCTCGATGGATAGAGGTACCTAGCATGACTAACACAAATTAATGTGTAATACAGGTGTAATCATTTAATTACGTTGTTACTGTATTTGGTGTAGTAGGCATTCGTTCGTAATTCGTTTAGATAATATAAATAACTACCTATTCTACTGACCTAGCTCTAAGGATTGCCAGACTGAAGTGGCAGTGGGCAGGGCACATAGCTCGAACAACAGAAGGCCGATCTGGCAGTAAATTTCTCGAGTGGCGATCACGTACCGGAAGACGCAGCGTGGGTAAGCCTCCCACAAGGTGGACCGCCGACCTGGTAAAGATCGCAGATACCAACTGGATGCGGAAAGCAGAGGACCGACCTTTGTAAAGATCTCTGGAGGAGGCCTATGCCCAACAGTGGGCGTCTTCTGGCTGATATGATGACCTATTCTACGACGACACAATGCTCAAATTACGTCAATACCTAATTCGATAAGTAACAAAATCTTCGTTTCATTTAAAGAGTTTCATAGAACACAAAGTCTAGCTAGGGTATTAGGAGTAAAGTAATCTATACATAGTATAAAACAAAGTCGCTTCCCGCCGTCTGTCCGTATGTATCTATGTCATGTATCAATGCACGCTTAAATCTTTTAAACTACGCTATGGATTTAATGCGGTTTTCAACAATAGATAGAGTGATTCAAGTGGAAGTTTATAAGCAAGAAAAAAAGGGTGGGTAAGGGTACACGAACACGTACAGGAACAGGAGCGTCGGTAGCCGGGCGGTTGAGTATCCAACTCGTAAGCGAGAGGTACCGGGTTCGAATCCCGCTGCGGCCATGTGCCAATGACTCTTTTCTGAGTTATGTACATTAGTTGATTACTAACTGATGCTCTTACGGTGAGGGAAAACATCGTGATGAAACCTGTAAATTCAGGCAACTGTATTTGTAATCATGAGCCAATCTGATCAGGTTCCCCAGGTAGCAAGGTCACGGAGGTCAGATGGTAGTCGCTCCATTGTAATTACCTGATCGCCAAATCCTGGATCTTGGTCAACGCGGACCCCGGGCCCTCGTTCTCGAGAGCACAACCGGGACATTAAC
Source organism: Blastobasis adustella (assembly GCA_907269095.1). Classification (NCBI taxonomy): domain Eukaryota; kingdom Metazoa; phylum Arthropoda; class Insecta; order Lepidoptera; family Blastobasidae; genus Blastobasis; species Blastobasis adustella. The sequence continues at coordinate 17,749,899 of OU026124.1, forward strand.
GCCAAGATGACACGAACGAAATCGCGCCGGGTCCACTGGTCTGTAAATAAATGCACAAAGAACATCTGTAAGCGACCGTGAATAAAGTTCATGTTGTTTTTTTCTCTGCACAAGGCACGTTTCTTCAAGAGTGATTCATAGCACAAAAACTGAATTCCCCGACACTCAATGGATATAATAGCGGTGAATAAGAAGCTTATTATAAACATTTACATGTACCTACCTACTGCTCCATTATTCGTATCAAATTACATCCAAACAAAAGTACCTAAAGAGTGTAAATTGCAAAAGAAACAAGTTTTTTTTTTGTTTTAATGGGTTATACTTTTGAAACTGTAGTTAAGAGCTAAGTGTGCAATTAATACTTTAGGATTTAGTATGTTTCTGTTACACCGAATTTTACACAACATTTTTTGCATTTTATCTGAATTGAATTCAAAAACACATCCTAATAGAATTTTAGAGATAGAAATACATAATTTAATTATATGGTGTGCCTATCAAAGTTACCAGTTTATACGTAGGTTGGCTAATATATAACCTAACCCACTGAAATACGTCTGAAAACCCTCGTCAAAGTTTAAACACAAATATTTCCTAAACTACTGAAGCTATTTTTATTAAACGAAAATAAGAACGATCTGGATTAAACTGCCTTCTAAATAAAGAAAACGCTTCGAAATCGATTCATCCGTTCGTGAGCTACAATGCCACAAACAGACACACGCATACATAGAGCCACAGACGTCATACGACATACACACGTCAAACGGTTAACAAACCTCTTTTATCGTCGGGAGTTAAAAAGTTAGTCAAGTGCACTATGCAAGGAACACAACACAACGAGATGAATTATTACTTAGATATTGCTAATCTATATATGTATAGTATACATAGTATAAAACAAAGTCGCTTCCCGCCGTCTGTCCCTATGTATCTATGTATGCTTAGATCTTTTAAACTAGGAAACGGATTTTAATGCGGTTATCAATAATAGATAGTGTTTCAAGAGGAAGGGAGAGGAAGAAAAAAAGGTTAGGTAGGGATGAAGTAGGTGTACGCGAACGAAGCCAATATACCTAGCTATTTTAAATAGTTTAGTAATTCGCGCCGGGATAGAATTTCATAGGAAATAAGAGAGACAAAGTCTTCCGCATCGCAAGAGCTACTCGTCAACAAAAGGAATACTACCTTAGTTAACTTAAAATAAAACGGAATGACTCAAAATACAATGAACTCGGCTATCTCTTTACGCTCCGCGGCTTCAAAACATTTAAGTAGCCGATGCAGAAACTGTAGGTACTCACGAATTCTTTCTTTTTTTGGCAAACTGCTTCATATTTTAATTAAAAACGAATCTCAATTAAATCTCTGGAACCTGACCAAATTGGACTATGGTTACACATTCAGTCGACAGAATCACGATGTTTTCCGAGCACCGTAAGAACATCGGTTAGTTTTCAACCAATGTACATAACTCAGAAAAGAGTCTTTGATATGTGTCTGCAGTGGGATTCAAACCGAGTAGCTCTCACTTAAGAGCCGGATACTACTAGACCACCGACGCTTCACCGTGGATAATATCCAAGAAATCATCACCACACTAATAATCAAACCACAACAACAGCGATGACTTTAAATTCATACACCCCTCCACATAAGACAGCATCTGTTCGTTTCACCAGCATCAATCTTGAAAAAGGAACAAAAAGTTCAGTGTTTTCGAACGAAACCCCGCACTCAAAGACAGGAATACTAAACTAACTCAAGCTCTCATTTTAGGCACTGAGTCATCGCACCAAGTGCGGGAGTGGTGGGTGACGTCATGTAGGTACCCCTCCCTCCTCACGTGACAAGTACAGGGTGAACTCGGCTAATACGTACGTAAATATGTAATAAGTAGCTACACAGTCCGGGGAATACTAAATGAGATTGTCCCGATATGTGTTCTGTACCTTTGGGGAACAAATTGTATCGGGTGTTTTGTCGGAGTTTTCTCAATGTTAGAAAGAGTATTATGTCTCTAGGTACTTACTGCACTAACTTACTTAATTGTCAACACATATGCGAGAGTGTTAATGTGGCTGACCAACATTTGTGAAGTTTTTATGAACGAGTATGTTATGGCGCTTGATGAATAGATAGAACAATTGTCTTCGTCTTGGAGTAAAGCCCGACTGTACTCTCGCGCAGGGAGCGGGGCGAAGTCCCTCTAAAATATAACAGCACATAATCATTATGCAAGGTATTCGACGAATACACAAATACGATTCTCTTTCGTTTGTGTAATGTTCTGCTACTGCTACTAGTTCAAGGTTGTTGGATCTTGTGCCTGTTGATGAGCGATTTTATTAATGCAATTTTTGATTGAAGCAATTTAGCAAAGCGGCGGTGACCTGCTTGCTCGGTTACCTTCCTCTATTATAAAAAGAAAATCTATTTTAAACTCCATCTGCCACCGTGACCATGTCGCATCAGGCAGTGCAGTGGCTGGTAACTAAGTTTGATTACTTGGCGACGGTGTGGCATCCGGCATCCCGCCGCGTGCGCCCGCGACGCCATTTCAGCGACTTTTTTGTTGAATCGTCTCGTTTTTGGAGATCAGACAGGCCGAGAGCCGCACCATGGAGCCGCTTTGTTTAGATACTCTTATTGCTGTATTGATTTAAGAAGCGTCGGTGGCCGAGTGGTTAAGGTATCTGACTCGTAAGCGAGAGGTACCGGGTTTGAATCCCACTGTGGTCATGTACCAATGACTCTTCTGAGTTATGTACATTCGTTGAATACTAACCGATGCTCTTACGGTGAGGGTAAACATCGTGATGAAACTTGCACATTCAGCTAATCTTGTCAGGTTCCCCTGGTAGCAGGGTCACGGAGGTCAGATGGCAGTCGTCCACTGTAATCACCTGATCTGAATAATGGTCGAGGCGAACCCCGGGCGAACCTCGTTCGCGATAGTACCACCGGGACATTAACGATAAGATGATGATTGTTGTATTGGTTTTGTTATTATTATTGTGTTTGCCCTGTTGGTGTCCAGGAGTACTCTACCGGTAGAGAGGTAGACTAGCATCAACCCAAGAGAAGATAACCTTTCAACAACGATTTGTAATGAGTGTTGATCCGGTAAGTTCTCATCTGTTGTACAGAATAATGAAGACTGGGATGGCCAGTATCTGTGTACTACTGCGATAGATATTTTCAATTTTATAATGATTACGTTCAGCCATGAGAACCTCCATCGCCACTTTAATTCACGATACCACCCTAGTAAATAGATGTTCAAGTTAAGTTCCAAAATGTTTTCTTACGATATTTCAGCAATACATACATCCAACTTAAAACTCTACTGACCCCGGAATAACAGACGATATGGCACCGACAGAACCCGTAGCAGTAATTTATCTGTTTTTTTCGTTGACAGCCGAAAAAAGTAATAAAAAGTAGGTCGTTCACCCTGCAGCGTTACATGCAATCACGTAATAACAACCTTTGCATCGGTTACTATTAGCAGAGAGAAAAAAATAGGTTCTACCACTTAGTACTATTCGTAGTCGTGTGTAAGAATAATTATTGACTATGTCAACCCGTACCGGGTTCGAATCCCATTGCGGCCATGTACCAATTACTCTTTTCTGAGTTACGTACATTTTAATGCTAACCGATGCTCTTACGGTAAGGGAAAACATCGTGATGAAATCTACACATTCGTGCGACTTAATTAGAAACCATGATCTAATCTGATCAGGTTGCCCTGGTAGCAGGGTCACGAAGGTCAGATGGCAGTCACTCCACTATAATTATCTTATCTGCCAAATCGAGAACCACCTAGTCAAGGCGAACCCTGGAACCTAGTGCGCGAGAGCACAACCGGGACATTAACGACAAGATTTTTTATTTTATGCCAAACCCGTGATCATCCATGGTCAAGGTGGACATCGGGCCTTCACGCGCCAGAGCACAACCGGGATATTGACACCAAGATGGTAGAAGCGTTTGGAATTTTTTTATACTATGCAGTGACAATTGAGCTTACAGCTAGCTTAGTCCCTGTCGCCCATAAGATCTACGATTCGTGCACTTAGTTCTGAAGTACCTAACAAAAAGCAGAACCGCGGTGTCATTGGGTATGAGCACTGAGATGGAATGCCTCATGCTGGTCACCTATCCTTCAAACCGGAACTCGACAGCAACATTGTTGCTTCACGTTATGAATAATCTGGATTTCGCAGCACATTCTTCGTTCAGGGTGGACTGTTTGCAACCATAGCGACGCGGCTCTGGATCTGAGTACAAACATATAACTAGACCTTCTTCATGAATCTATTTAAATAACCAGACAGTGAACAGCACTATAATATTGCTTAGGTATTCTGATTTGAAATGCCACACTTATAGCTGCATCCACATGTTCATTGCCCCAAATACTGACGCTAAAACGGAAGCCTACGACCGGATACTCAAATTATCACATTACCTTCGAACCGGGTTCAAATTCAAATCTACATCGATCAGCATAATGTAGCATGGATCATCATACAAGTATATTACAATCCATTGTATAATCTCATTTATGATTCCTAAAAGCTCATCAAATGAAGGGCGGAATACGCTATTGTGCAACCAACCAGATAATAGCTTTGAGGGCTTTAGCTTTAGCGGAAGCCTGACACTAGGTTCTGCCAGTAAGCCCATGGCAAGCACTTACTTGATATTTAATGATATCCAGTGGGTACGAATGGGAATTTTATTCCTAGTACCCAGTAGGGTACGTTCCCTCCCAGAGGGGACCCGGTGGCCAAAGATGGAACTAAGTGTCGCCATTTTAAAATGTCATGTCAATTCCAACAACAGCGACGCTGTCACAGGGTCAGATAAGTTTGTTGCAATATAATGTCAAAAATATTTACCCACGTAATCTGGTCTACGTGTAAATCAATAGATGTTTTTTAGCCGTTTTCGACGTAAAAGATCACCACCGTAACAAACAAATAATCAACCATGCTTCCAAATAAGGAATTACCAGAATATGCCATAAATTACCTTCCACAAAAAGTGACCTAATGCGCAACAGCGTCTTTGTAATTCAAAATAATGGTAATCCGTGTATAATAACACATCGTGATGAGTTTAATTGTAGTTTGTTACCGACTTAATTGGTGATGTGATGTGATGGCGGATTGTAGAGTCGGTAATTATATTACCGAATCTCTATGTAGAGTCAGACCACGGTAGAGTCAGATCATTTCTTACGAAGCTTTGGACAATTTGGTAGGTAGGTCAAATGGTGTAAAAGAAAGTCCCTACCTGATACATGTGAAAATATTCTCTCATACTAATTCCTTATTCCTACTAATATTATGAGTGCAAAAGTTTGTATTCAATTGATGGATGCTTGGTTTTTATATTCTCTACAACTTTTGCCTAAACAAGAAAAAAGCTTGGTGTGTTACACTCCGAATTGTGGCTGTAACATAACACCTTTTCTTAATGAATTGTATGAAAAAAGTAGCATGTAATGTACATATATTTTATCGTTCGTATATTGTTCAAATTAACAGTTTAGGTTTTCCTCTTAACTTGAGTTATGTAACCTTGTTTTTTGGCAAACATGATTGTAGGTTATCGGTAAGTACCCTATAAACTAACGGGTCTTTCAACAAGGACGGGTCGATGTTAAAATTGAATAAAACAAGATGTGTGCAAGATATTAACGAAATTTATTTTTTATTTGAAAGGCCCATTTATGCCATTACGGATGGAATATGACATCGTTCAAATGTCCGCCGCGGCTTCGTATGGTGGCACGAATCCGAGAGGTCCAATTTTTAATGACTCTGCTGCATAGATCCGGCTGAATCTGAGCGATGGCCTGCGTTATGTTGGTTTTCAGGGCAACGGTCGATTGTGGCTTATTGGCATAGACCTGCGACTTCAGAAAACCCCACAAGAAAAAGTCCAGCGGAGTCAAATCACACGATCTTGGGGGCCAATTCACGTCACCTCTGCGAGAGATAACCCTACCCTCAAACCGTTCATGCAGAATCTCTATTGTGTCGTTCGCTGTGTGGCAAGTAGCGCCATCTTGCTGGAACCACATATGTTCACGTCCATATTGTTCAATTCAAGCCAAAAGAAATTGTTTATCATTGATCTGTAGCGCTCGCCGTTGACGGTGATGGCCTCGCCAACGTCGTTTTCGAAGAAGTACGGACCAATGACGCCGCCAGACCAAAATCCGCACCAAACAGTAACTTTTTGTGGATGCATTGCTACCTGGTGAACCTCATGTGGGTTGTGGTCATCCCATATACGGCGATTTTGCTTATTAACAAAACCATTCATCCAAAAATGTGCCTCGTCGGTAAAGATTATTTTTCGGCTAAAATCGTGGTCCTCTTCCAAGCGTTCTGATGCTCATTCAGCGAACACACGGCGTTGTCTATGGTCATTAACTTTGAGCTCTTGGGTCAGTTGGATCTTTGACGGATGCAGGCCCAAGTCCCAACGCAAAATTCTCCAAGTTGAAGTCTGCGAAAGGCTGAGTTCTTGTGCACGGCGAGAAATCGACTGCCTCGGAGTCTCCTGAACACTCTCACGAACAGCGGCGATGTTCTCGGCCGATCTGGCGTTCCTTTGACGTAAAGGTGTTGGTTGGTTGTTCACCGAACCGGTCGTTTCAAATTTGGTCACCAATCGTTGGAGAGTAGACTTTGAAGGGCCACCGCGTCTGCCGTAAAATGAGCGCAATGCGCGCAACGTTTGCACTAACGAACACTCATTTTGATAATAAAGTTTTATCATTTGCACATGCTGCTCAACCGTGTAACTTGCCATGGTTATTTGGCATCAGTGACTGAATAAGAAAAAATAGATTTGACAGATGCCGCCATAACCAAATGGCCGCCACAGACTATTAACATCGACCCGCTCTATTTGAAAGACCCTTTATATTGCTATGTTTGGCAGATGGGTTAGAGGCAACAAAACGTTGCTGCCCATGGCCGACAGAAGTCCTAACCTAACTGGTCCGAAAAAGACAGGGAATTTAAAAATAAAAAAATATAAATTTCAGATTTTGTAATATAGGTAGGTTGTTCTTAGTCATTGAGAGAAAACGTTACGCTCCATTGACCGGTCAGCCCGCTAGAGTTACATCATATGAATATCTGATGTTTGTGGGACTATTGTTTTGGTGATTTCATGCGTAACAATTTGCTATGTAATATCTTAGTTACCTTCTTGTTAGTTTGTGTGTTTGTAGGAGGCAAGTCCACGATACGATTGATGCCTGTGATTGGTAAAATAATTTCATTGAGAGAATAATAATTAATTAAAAGAAACAAAGAGGAAAAATGCCTGGATTTCTAGGAAACTATATATTTATCTATTTATCTTTGTCTGGGATAATTTACAGTTACAAGCTGATGTTTAATAAACTTAAAACTACAGATTACAATAGATTTATCCATGCAACGAACATCATTATCTACATATTATTTTAAATATTAAATAAATGTCATGATTTACTTTACATGATATAAGGGGAAGCAATTTGTATCTTTTTCGTAGATTTACTATAATTCATCCTTTCTACATAACCAAAACAACTTAGCTTATGTTTCTCCATCCATCACATTTAACTGTTCCTTATGCTCTCTTTCATTGAACTTTCTTCCATACTTCTTAACGGTAATATTTCTACTGCATTTTTCCCAATAATTATAAACATTAACGTAAAATTCTATGGATATTCGACCATATAAGTAACCATGATCCAATCTGGTCAGGTTTCCCTGGTAGCTGGATCACGGAGGTTAGATCACAGTCGCTCCCCTCGTTATCTCATTCCCCATGGTCAAGGCGGACCCCAGACCGTCGTGCGCGAGAGCCGCCAATATGTTTCTTCTCTATGGACACGCAACTAACATTGCTCTCACAACTACAACTCTGTCTACATCATTGCCTACGAACGATCGACTCAAACAATTACAAACTCCGGCCTGTAATTCTTCAATTAATTGAATAAGACAGTTTGATTGTCCCGCATTGCAGTTAAAATTTAACTAAACCATTTAAGAGGACAGTCCAAGGCCCACAATTAGACGCCCACATGCACCCCACTGCTGGGAAAATGGACATGTTTGGGCATGTCGGATTTATTACATCGATTTACTTGTATATTTAGCTTGATTACGTTAAATAAGGTAAATTTATATAAGGTTACAACCGTATTTGTTCGCTGTATTTGGTTTAATGTTAACTTGTATCTTCTCGAATGAAATTACTGGTATTGTTGCAAATATCCGTATTCAGAATCGTTACAAATGAGGCCTCACAGTGCACGTGAATGCACAGGTTATAACCATTTATTCCTGGTACGACTGGACTGGAATAAAATTCCCATTCCCATTTAAAAATACATTTTTGTATTTTCTGTCTGTTTAATGTTGTGGTCTATGTATTATCCATTCGGCGATAAGTATACGAATTATCTATCTATCTATCCATCTAAATCAAAAGTCAGCGGAAAGGCATAGCTTGAGTGAACTTTTATCGAAGTCAGCACGTACTACCACGAACTACCACGGACTGACTACCCCATGGCACAACCCTTTAATAGCTTTGTATTTCGAACAAGTCCGTTGATAGATAAGCCATTTGGTATCGTGCGTGATATTGTACCTATGGCATTGAAAGGCTGCATCGGTATCCCATATAACAGTTGATTAATGGTACCACCGTAACGTTGGTACCACGCAGTGATGTTACCATTTCAGGATGATGGACATGAAAAACGATTTTCATAGATTAGATAGAAAGATCCGTTTTAATCCTGCTCGCCCATCCAAATGCCTGCAAGACGTTAAATAATGCACATCGGTTAGTTTCGGCTAGTATTTGCACGCGTGCGACAGAGACGACATTCCAAGAAGCCGAACCACTAACATCTGTACATTATTATACCTTTAACAGTGGACCTGGAAAAATAAGGACGCTATTTTACACTAAAGAGAAGTGAAGCATGCAAGATACGAAAATTTCATGACAATTTATTTAGTTGTGCAAAACGTGCCCATGCACTTACACAGGCTTCCTTTTCTCGATATTTAGATGAAAGAGATATCAGTATCTATGTCACGCAGAGTATGCATTCGCTCTACTGTAATTACCTTATCTGCCAAATCCTGGATCATGGTCAAGGCCGACCCCGGACCCTTAACGGGGTATTAACGCCAAGACGGCCACCACCTTATTTTCTTACTTACCTACAATACGACTACATAAATAAAGATTTATTGTCATATTTTTTGGATTCGTTTATAAACATTGTTAATATTAATAGGTACGATTTATGTTTGTTTCAGCTACGATTTATGTTTTAAAGGATCATGTGGCGGTATGCACGGCACGCCCAAGTTTTGGAGGGTGCATATTGACAACGTATTATTAGATTTTTTAGTATTCCGTAATAATCCACCTTCCTTGGGGACAAACCAACTCGTCATTGTTTTACAGGGTTAGTATAAAACAAAATCGCTTTTCGGGTGTAAGAGCGTGCCGACCTTGGTCGGACGTCTGACCACACCTCCACATCCGAAAAGCAACTTTATTTTAAACATCCATCTGCTATCTAAAAACGTGATCCGGGAGAACGCTTCATCCTTATATCGTGGATCTTCCAGCTATCCGCACGAGTTGCTTTCGTCCAATCTTTTTAATGCGTACACCTAAGAAATGGCACACATTGCCTGCCAGTGTGATCATTATAATCTGGACGCCTTTACTGCTAGACTGAGTAGGCTTTTCCTGGACAGGCATGCTCCATATTCCGCCGCATCGTCACTTACTACCAGGTCAGATAGCAATCAAATGCCTGGCTAGACTATACAGTGATGCCGTGCCGAACGCTAGGACATAAACCCCTAGTCCTGTGTGCGTAATCCATGTCTTATCAACTACCGTCGAAGGGAGGACCGCTGTTTAATGCGCGGGCACAGGGTACAGATTGCAGTAAAGTGCTGCGTATTATCGTCTTGGACAATATTGATTTATTTATTGTGTTACACCAACAAAGCAGGAAAAAGATGGCTAACTTTCCAACAGTTTTGGTTACAACTAATCATGGGAGGCAGTAATCTCCTTCTGCGAAGAGGTTATGTCGCAGAAGGAGACCAAAGGAAGGATTCTATTCGTAGGGCTCGGGCCAGGCGACGTGCCAAGTCAAGGAAGGCTTTAACAAGGAGTTTGGCTAAAATAAGGAGAGGAGACTAAATAACAAATTGTAAAGATTCACCTACCGTACCTTGCCTTACTAAGTACTTACTTTAATTCTTAAAACCTACTATTGTTTGTGACATTCGGGTGTTGGCTAAACCTAAATAATTCACATCAGCTAGTTTCGAGTACGTATCAATAAAACATCAAAGCTATTATTAAGCTCACCATTTAAAAAGCATTCCCTAGCACTATTTTGTTAACTCTACATGGTGGATTGGATAAACGTTCGGGTAATAGGTGTATGGCTTACATGTCTGATGCCACTGTTTTTATGTGGTCATTTCGTATATTTATTGCCATATGCGCATGAGGGTTACCCTTACGGGAAAATGTGACGTGAATGTCATACGTTGTCATGCTTTCACTGCAGTTTAACATGTTTTTTTATTGATCAAACTTAAATATTGTTGCACGTATTAAGAAGTAGGAAAACCGGGTTTTCCTATACTAATGGCCGTTTTCACTAAACTTAGGAATCGCCTAAGACCTAGTTAAGTAGGCCAGGAAGAGTAAGAAAGCGGACCCCGGGTCCTCACTTACCGCGCGGGAGCGCAACCGGGACAACGCCGAGATGATGATGTTGATTATTAGGAATCGCCTAAGTTCCATCTTAACTAGTTTTTAGACAATTAGCAAGGTCCAAATTGTGATAAGAAAGAACTTAGACGGTTCCTAAATTTCCCTAAAAAAATCATTCTTAAATGCGTTTATGAATTGCGTACAAACCGGGCTTAATTTCTTGTTTATGGGAGGCAAACGATCAATCGGGCCACCTGATGGAAAGTGATCACCGCCGCCATTGAACACCATGAATTACCATGGACGGTTTGGAAGTCATCAAGAGAACATAGCCAGGCGGAGATTTTCGTGTCACTCCGACGTCAACTGTGCCTGTGGTGCTACCTAAACGATGGCTCACCTCATGTCGTGTCCTGCGTGTCCAAACATCTGCACGCAGGAGGATCTCATGACATCCGCCGATAGCGCTTTTAATATGGCTAAGTTTTGGGTCACAACAATATGATGTTTGTCACTGACATTGCGAGTGCAAGATAGGCGAAAGCTTATATCCTGAAGGTTTCAATGTCGTAAATTTGGAAACTGCTGCATGGTCTGGCTGCATAAGAGACAGAAAGTTTCGTGAAATTCTTTTAACCTAATTCTTGTATTTTAGGTTAGCCTCGTCCAATTAGAAAGTTCGTCAAAATTTGACTTTCAGTACCCATAGAAATTTTCGCATACACGACATATTTAAAATAGACATCATTATTGACACAAAAAAATAGTAAATGCTACCATAGTAGGTAAATAAAATTAAGATAAAGCAGAAGCAAACGATTAACTCATCGCGTGCCAGCCAGTAAGTCGTGCGTTACGATTAGATCGAGCCAGACACACTGTTTATTGTAATACATTTATCACCTTGTCAGACCGCTAATGAGATCTTTTCATTCGAGAAAGGGATTCGATTAGTTGCACGTGTAATAAACGTGGACGTGTGTTAAGATGAAGGAACTGGAGTAGAGCCGCCCAGTAAATTTATTATTATTATCATCATCATCATCATCATCATCATCACAGCCGGAAGACGCCCGCTGCTGGGCATAGGCCTCCCCAAGAGATTCCGCATCCAGCGGGATCTCGCACACGAGGGCCCGGGGTCCATCGTAATTTTAGATTAGGCAAAGCAGGTAATTACAGTGGAGCGACTGATAACTGACCTCCGTGACAATGTTAACGGGGGAACCTAACCAGATTGGCTCATGGTTACACATTCAATCGCCTGATTTCCTCACGATGTTTTCCCTCACCGTAAGAATATCGGTTAGCATTCAACTAATGTACATAACTCAGACAATATTTATTGATACATGGCGGCACGGAGGTTCGAACCCGGTAGCTCGGGGAGCGAGTCGAACCCCTTAATCATTAGGTCACCGACGCTTGAACTGATAGGAGAATTGTGCCGCCTTGTGTACACAATTATAAATATGGAAAACCTATGTACAGTAGGCCTGTAATTATCTCAGCATCGTATTCCATCACCCGGGCCATTGCCCCGGGGTTTAGTGAGCCCTGTGACCCATTTCCAGCTGTATTTGTAACTAAAAAATTATCATGCGTCACGCGACAGCCCTTGAGGGCTGTGGGCTTTGTGGCGAGCGGCAGCGGGAGAGAAAACATGGGCGGTAGCGAGTTGAGCAGTATATTCTTCTCCTTAAAGTCTGAATCATCATCATCTTATCGTTATGAGCCGGGGTCCGCCATCCTACTTTTCTAAGTCTTCGGCAGGAGGTGGGTCACCTGCCTATTAATAAGATAGGGTACAAATGATTAGAAGCGGTGGAAGTTATATCATGTTATTAGAAACATTCCAAATGTAACAACCAAACCAGACTACAATAGATACAATAAGTAACATCAATTTAAAATATCCAAAAAGTGCAATGGTAAATTAAATATTGGAGGTACATCTTAAATTGACAGAAGTAAAAACCAAAGAATCATATATGTCATATACCACCTTATCTATTTTCTACGATCATAAAACGAGACTTGCATTTTGTGATCCGATTTAAAAAAAGTAGCCAGTATAATTACAGCCCCTTAGCTAGTCAGCTTGGGCATCTCAGCGACATAAACCTAACCTAACCTAACCTGCCTGAAATCTGTAAGCCTACTAGAATATGAAACACTATAACTCCTGGATTCTGGTCACGGTGGACCCCGGGCCCTCGCGCGATAGCACAACCAGAACATTAACGCCAAAATGACCACAAGCCACGAACACGCTACTGTTTAAAAATCGAACCACACATAATAAATGATCAGTCCTAAGGCTGTACAAAGCGAAAAACGCACGAAGGAAACTTAGAATTTTACTAGCACAGTGTTAAGAAATGAATCGTAAAAAGGGTTTAACACAGGCTGTTCGGCGGCGGATATTGGTCCGCTCGTACCGTTTTTATTAACACACAATAGAACATTGTGGGAGTTAGTGGTACATTAATTATGTTTACAAGAAAGTGGGTCTTTTCTTGACATGAATGCGGCTTTTACAAAGCTTTGCCTGCCAGTAAACTGAATCTTGTGTATTATTTACTGAAGAATTAAATTCGGGAGTAGCTCGCCGTAGCTTCATATGTAGACTGTATACTCTACCCCCTAATATTCGATACTGTTTGATGTTTATCAACCCTAATAGCGTTGACTTACATTATTGTACACCGCACCTACTCCAAACAAATCGTGCTTCGATCGCAATGTGTTAACATGATTTGAAACTATGTTTATTATGTTATGTTATATTTATTACGGATTAAACTTATTGATTTGTTTAATTCTTTAATAAAATGTAGTTTATCTAGATGTCAGATTGTCATCTAGTTAGTCATGCTTATAGATAACAGCATCCTCTCTTCCGAAACTTGCCGTTTTGTGCAGTTTTTAATTTAATGTCTGTTATCTGTAATTTTTTTTTTTAATATTTTAATCTTTGACCCGATAGCAATAATTCTCTGTGTAAACAGCAGTATGCGTACCAGACTGGCCGCTCCACTGTGGGCGCCGCGCGGCACCTGCAACGCACCGTGCTGCAGCACCTGGAGGATAGGCGATGTGTGGCAGCGGTGTTTTTTGACTTGTCCGCGCGCCTTTGACCACGTGGATCATGGTCTCATATTGGCTAAACTCGAGCATTATGGTATTCGTGGTGTTGCACTTGAGCTTTTCTCGACATTTCTGTCGAATCGAGTACAGGTAACTGAAGTGGGTGGTGAAAAATCTAAGCATAGATGACAGATCTGTTCCACAAGGGTCCAATGCGGGTAATAGTTTATTTTTAATTATGATGAATGACCTGCCGTTCCATTCCAATATTGCAGATTTCTTATTGTATGCTGATGATATCTGCGCTATAGTTAATGGGGAGAACAGAGAGGAACTCGAGCGTAATATCCAGCAGGTTGCTTGTCAACTAGCTGAATGGTTTTATGTCAACGGTATGCAACTGAATGTTGAGAAAACTTACCTCGTGGAATTTAGTCTGAGGGGCAGTCTCACACCGACTCTGTCCGTTGATGTGGGTGGAATCCCAATTCCAGTTGTTAACAGTACTCGATTCGTGGGATTTGAGATTGATGGAGGCCTGCGGTGGCAGGAGCACATCGACAGAGTCTGTGCTAAGTTAAACTCTGCTTTTTATGCCATTATCAGGCTATTAAAAACACTTTCAGAAAAAAACCTTCTGACAGCGTACTATGGGTATTTTAATTCGAACCTTACTTATGGCATCGATCTCTGGGGGTTGGCTGCTGACAGACATCGCCCATTTATAATTCAGAAAAAGGTTGTGCGTGCTCTGTCCTGCGTCCCACCAGATACGCCGGCAAAACAGCTTTTTGTGAATCTTAAGATCCTGACACTGCCGTCACTTTACATCCTGGAAGTGGCGAAATATGCGAGGAGGCATCTATCTGAATTCTCGGTGGATAATGCGCAAGTGATAAGGTATTCGGCTCCGAGAAGTTTTGACCTCCCGTTGCCAGTGCATCGGCTACAAAAAACTAGCCAATCTCTGCGCGTGATGGCTCCGAGAATTTACAATAGATTGCTTAAGGATATACACCTAGCAAAGACGGAGTACTGTTTTATAAAACAATTAAAAGCTATGCTTATCCAAAAAGCATATTATTCTGTAAGCGAGTTCCTTGACGAGTAACAAAAATATATAAATTTATTCTAATTTTAATAGATAATAATATAATTTTTAATTTGACATTTTATTAATTTTGTAATGTGACATGTTAATATAACTATTGATACTCAATTAATATCTAAAGGTGACAATTTAATTTCTGTTATTAATTCTATTGACTGTGATACTATTAATTATTGATGGAAATACTCAATATAATATGCATTGTTAGTTAGGACATAATGTATACCTAGATACTGAATTTTGGACAATGTATGAACAATACTAATAAAGAAATATGAATATGAATATGAATACCCGATTTCACCCGATGGAATCCCGATAGTACGTTTATAAAGCTTGAGTCAAAGATTTTTAAAAATTTAAATTGTTATATTAGCTACTCCCAGCTTTTACGCAACAACATGCTAACCTACTCCTCCATCTTTCCAGAGGGAATGCATCTCGGTCCACATCGGGCAGGCCGGCGTCCAGATCGGCAACGCCTGCTGGGAGTTGTACTGCCTCGAGCATGGCATCCAGCCGGACGGCCAGATGCCTTCGGACAAGACCCTGGGCGGTGGAGACGACTCGTTCAACACGTTCTTCAGCGAGACTGGAGCGGGAAAACATGTGCCGAGGGCGGTGTTCGTCGATTTGGAACCTACTGTTGTTGGTGAGTGAGTCCATTATTGAACCAACATTATTGAACAGTTTAGTATTATATAGTATTTAGTACTTTTACACTACAACTGTTATTATTTTGTTAGATGATCCCAAAGTCTCTGTCGCTTACCAACAATGACGTTGCAATCTCCACAAAGACTACCGTTTTGCCGATGAAAATCTTTTTGGAACTAAATCGCGACTCGGCATATTTCAGCGATACTGGCGACGTATAAAAAGAAACAAAAAATAAAAGACCATCTTTTTCTGGCCAGTATAATGGCTCGTTGCCGGTCGGGTGTTGAACCCACAACCCGTTATTTCTAGCCGTAGTCATCGACCAGTCATTAGATGTCTAGAAAATACCTAACTTCAATGACTTCCTAGCGTTAGGCGCACATAACAATAGCTAAATAAGCAACCGCTAATAGACTCATGTCCGACAAAGTGTTATTAAGTATTTTTATTTTAGTAAATTATTTGTTTAACCTTCAATTAATGTAAATTTAATTAGGTGTATTATAAAGCGTCGGTGGCCTTGTGGTAATGGTATCTGACTCGCACTGCGGGAGATACTGGGTTCGAATCCCACTGCCGCCATGCACTAATGACTCTTTCAGCCCCGCAACGAACTCACCACTCGTTAGGTACTAGTATAATACATCTACCGTGCCGTACCGTTGGTAATGCGATGTTGACGGCTCCCAAGGTGGTCCTGGGGGCCCTGAGACCCGGTTGACTCGGGAGCCAATCGACATCCCATGACGGTATATTTAATACAAATATGATGCCATCCACCGTGTGATGTCGTCCACTCCTCGATCGGAGCAGTGGAGCACGACCGGCGACCGCGCGCCCGACCGTGACCGACTGCTTCTCGTGCCTGTGACTGTATCTAGGCAAATAGAGCTAGACAAGATGTTAACCTACTTTTATGGAATATCTTTATTTATTTTCTTCAAGTTAACCCTGCTATCTTCAACCGGGCGGAAAGGCTCACGAGATGGCCGGCGGAATGAATGGATTTCTCTGGTAAAGTTCGTAGGGTGTATGGCTTCCAACCCACCTTTAAGCGATGAGATCATTGTACTCTTAAATCGAACACATCAGTTTACGTAGGTACTTATCCAATAACTAACACCCACTCATCATCATCTTGGCGTTAATGTCCCGGTTGTGCTCTCACCAACGAGGGCCCGGGGTGCGCCTTGACCATGATCCAGGATTTGGCAGATCAGGTAGTTACAGTAAATTACCATTCAATATGGCGGAATACAGGCGAACCCCAGGCCCTCATACGCGAGAGCACGTCCGGGACATTAACGCCAAGATGACCATGATCCAATCTGGTCAGGTTCCCCTGGTAGCATGGTCACGGAGGTCAGATGGCAGTCGCTCCACTGTAATAACTAACACCTATTATTGCGTACTTATTTAAATATTCCTTATCATAAAATGTCCATCACACTTTCATAAAATCCTGCCCGCAATGCAAAGAATGCAATTAATTCTGAAGTGCTTGCATCTGCTCTGCTCAATTAGTTTCGCATTTCTTGTGTATCCTTTCATCGTTAGATAAGGCGGGTAGCAGTTAATAGAGGATATAAAATGTAGGTTAATAGCTCTTAAATAGTTTTTAAAGTAATTGAAATAAAGATTTTAAACAGAAATAGTACATCATCATCATCATCGTCTTAGCGTCAATGGCAGCTTCTGCCAGGGTCAGCTTTTCTTTTCATTCTTCTTTATTTTGCGTGGATTTCGGTATCCTCGTGTCGTAAGCAGTTTAGATTTGAATGAGTTCCCAGTCAACAACTTCAAGCCTTCAGGAAGATGATTATATAGAGCTACACACATGTGGCCAATATTCCTCTTATATATATCTTTGTAAGCAGTGGGCTGATATAACAAATTCATAATTTTCAGCCTAGTTTTGGGACCTCTTTCCTATTTCCCGCGTATCTCTGGAGCTTACGCAGCACGTGACCAAACCAGCCCAGGCGAGCCTCCTCAATCTGTCCGCGATGTCTCTCGTACCAACGGATGTACTCGTGACGTACTCGGTCGAGTCACTCTATCTATTTGTCCAGAATATACAGCGGCAACCCCAAAGAGCCTGGCAAGAGTCTGGCAAGAAAGTCGGAAAATTTGAGGGCGCCTTTTGACATTAAAGTACTCAGTTTGACAGAAATTCATTGAATGAATGAATGAATAAAAAATTCTATATTGCATATACATTAAATAAAACAAAACAGAGGAAAAAAAGAAAAGCAACCAGCGGCCTTATCGCTTAAAGCGATTTCTTCCAGGCAACCTTCTTCATTGCTGTAAGGGCAGTAGTTCCTTGCCAGACTGTACTCCCTACTGTAGGGAGTTTTGACACACAGGCACATTTTGACGATATTTTCCACGACAATAAAACCTCGCGATTTCTAGTTCAGATTTCACGTTAAAAATTCTCATAATTATGCAGTTTTATCGACCACTAAGTAGATCTACAACTCAACTTGAGAGATTATAATCTAACTTGGTAGATAGGTAACCATCGAACAGCCGCAGTGCAGCTGGCGCCTTGGCTTGGCTCCACACGAATGTAATTCAGATTGCAGCTTTGCAGCTCTTCACTTATCAACTCGAATCTTGAATGACTATTCGTACCCGTTATTAGTCGATTCTATTTAGTTTAGTACTTCGTAGCAATAGTAATAATATACCAGCCTTAGGGTCTAACAAGTCTTAGGGTCTCCAGCGAAGACCTTGGTCAACCTCGCTTCGCCAACGACATTAGGAGGGACACCTAAAGAGTGGCCAGCTCATTGCGGTGCTGAAGTTCCACTAGCATCAAAATGTGAAACGGTCACCCATCTAGTTGCCGGACCATGAGAGCGTTTCTTTAATCTTGGTTATTGGTCTCACAAGCACGATGCCACAACCATACGCATCTTATCTTATCATTCCTTTTTAACCCATGACGAAAAAGTGGGGTGTTATGGGTTTGACGTGTGTATTTCTTTAGAAATAAGCTGTACCTGTTGTGATCCTATCTGTATGTCAATTTTGTATACTATTTATTGTGCACAATAAATAAATAAATAAATAAATCTATGGCTCTGTGTATCGGTCTGTGGCATCGTGGCTGAACGGAGGGACCGATTCCGATGCGGTTTTCTTTATTTAAAAGCCAGTTTAAGTTTCGAAATGGATATAAGCTTTGTTCAATTAAAAGTTCAGTAGTTTAGAAAATATTAAATAAATGTGAAATTAATCGGGGGTCATCCGACTTTTTCTGTCGGTTACTATTTTTCCACATAACTTAGTGGTAACAAAAAATATTTACCTATACATTTCACCTCAACCTATAACCTCTTCCACAGACGAAGTCCGCACGGGCACGTACCGGCAACTGTTCCACCCCGAACAGCTGATCACTGGCAAGGAGGACGCGGCCAACAACTACGCGAGGGGACACTACACCATCGGGAAGGAGATCGTGGATGTGGTGCTGGACAGGTTGAGGAAGCTGGCAGATCAGTGCACCGGGCTCCAGGTGAGGTCTTTACCAAGGGTTCATTTAGCTCCTGTCATTATCATCTCCTTGCCCTTATTACTTATCCACCGAGTAATAAGATGATGATGTGTATTGTAAACATTTACTGTCTGGGCAGTTGCCTATCGGCACTGTACTTGTACACGCCACTGTCCTTTAACAATGTAAAAGATATTAGTCGCCGCTTACGACACCTATTAGTCGAAGGAGTTTGTGCAATTCTATCAGGGGTTATCCGACTTTTTCTGTCGGTCTTTCTAATGTCACCTGTTAGTCGAAGGAGTTTGTGCAATTCTACTCAGCCGGACACCACACGGCATAATTCTCCTTAAATCTGTCGTTATAATGGAGTACGAACTCTCCACCAGTCGGCCCTTACGTAAATAACATGTATTTCATCACCTCTCCTCTCGACTCCTCAGGGCTTCCTGGTGTTCCACTCGTTCGGCGGCGGCACCGGCTCCGGGTTCACGTCCTTGCTGATGGAGCGGCTCTCCGTGGATTACGGGAAGAAGTCCAAGCTCGAGTTCTCAATCTACCCAGCGCCGCAGGTAGGTACCTAGTAGGGATGGTAGCCTACCTACAAAAGAGGTAGTGTAGTACGTAAGGCTTGCGAACTTAGACCAATATGGGCCTCTGGCGAACACGGCTGGCTCTGGTTCGCGGATGGACTGTGTAGCTGGTTTTCCATCCAATGAAGACAATGTGAAATGGGTACACAGCTTCACAAAGCTTTTTATGTATGTTTAGGGTATGGCTGCTTGTAGAGAAAATTGACGCGTCATGTACAACAGTAGTAGAATTTCTCTGAAAGTGACTACCTATACCTACTCGTACGAAAGTACCTACGTTGGTTATGATTAATAAGTACCTAACTCGATGTGATGTGATGATGTGTTTCCAATTTGCAACCAGACAATTAATGTAGTGAAACTTTTACAAATATTTAAACCGCTAAATGCAAGGTGCCGCATTTTTTTGAGTTGTCTCACCATAAGACGCTTTCCTAATTGGCAACAGTCGTGCGACCATGGTCATACGACGAACGTCGACTGACCAATAGGAGACCTCAAAACCGACCGTTGCAAGACCATGGTCGCACAACCGTTACCAATTAGGACAGCGCCTAAGTGTCTTTGGACCAACGTAGCTAATTTTTATCACTATCATTAGGTTTTAGGTATACCGTAGGCATAAATATCTCTCATTATTGCAAATAACCTACCAAGAGCGTCGGTGGCCGAGCGGTTACAGTATCCAACTCGTAAGCCAGAGGTCCCAGGTTCGAACCCCGCTCGGGCCATGTACCAATGACTGTTTTCTGAGTTATGTACATTAGTTGAATACTAACCGATGCTCTTACGGTGAGGGAAAACATCGTGATGAAACCTGCACATTCAGGCGACTGGATGTGTAACCATGATCCAATCTGGTCTGGTTCCCCTAGTAGCAGGGTCATGGAGGTCAGATGGCAGTCGCTCCACTATAATTACCTGACCTGCCAAATCCTGGATAATGGTCAGAGCGGACCCCGGGCCCTCGTTCTCGAGAGCACAACCGGGACATTAACGCCAAGATGTGTTTTGTTTTTATTGCATATAACCCACCCCGCAGGTGTCAACAGCCGTAGTGGAGCCGTACAACTCGATCCTGACCACGCACACGACGCTCGAGCACTCCGACTGCGCGTTCATGGTCGACAACGAAGCTATTTATGACATTTGCCGGCGAAACCTGGATATTGAGCGGCCGACTTACACCAATCTGAACAGACTTATCGGACAGGTATGTAATGAACCTCTTTTATTGCATCCACCTGATGGAAAGCGGCCATGGTGGCGGCCTTATCGAATTCAGGAATCCGGATGCAGTGTTACAGCTACATTCTAGATAATCTGCCAGCCACCGTCTGCCTATTAAGCCTCTCACCATTAACAGTTTGTATGGCATCAACTCACCTCACATTCTTTGATCTTAAATTCCAGATTGTATCGTCAATCACGGCCTCCCTTCGTTTCGACGGCGCCTTGAATGTGGACCTAACCGAGTTCCAAACCAACTTGGTGCCGTACCCGCGCATCCACTTCCCTCTGGCCACGTACGCGCCAGTCATCTCAGCCGAGAAGGCTTATCACGAGCAGCTGACCGTCTCTGAGATCACCAACGCTTGCTTCGAGCCGGCCAATCAGGTACGGGCTTGTGATTTTTCCGCCAATCCGGTGCGTGATGGAGATATTTCGACCAACGGAGTACGTGCTGACTAATCTGGTGCCGTACCCGCGCATCCAATTCCTTCTGGCCACGTACGCTACAGTCTTATCAGCCGAGAACGACGAACAGCTGACCGTCGCTGACGTAGTTCGGGGTACGAGTCGGACCTCTTAACCATTAGGCCACCGACGCTCCTACGGCTCATAAGATGCGTAGGTGGGTACTTCCCGTCATCTTACCGAAAAGGGACAGCTTACGGACGCTGAGATTGCCAGAGATCACCAACGCATGTTCCGAGCCTACCATTTTGAAATATTAATCTGCAATCAGACATTCTATATTGTAGAGCGATAATGCTGTTGTCATGTAGAAAGGTACCTCTTTAATGGCTACATCTGCACTCGATTTCTTTCACTTAAATGAATCTATGAGTACCTAAGCTCAGTAAAATTCACACTTATTTCATTTCAGATGGTGAAATGTGACCCTCGCCACGGCAAATACATGGCTTGTTGTATGTTGTACAGGTAGGTACCTACTGATAGATGAACTCCTATGCGTAAATCTGATACATCTATTTACACACTTATCTGAGAGTCTTTTAAAACCAACCACCAGTGCCTTACTTTGGAAGTGGGCGCCTGTGCTCTGCCCCAGGGTGATGATAATGTATTACTTACTTATTTTTTTCTTTTTTTTTATATTTCAGAGGCGACGTTGTACCTAAAGACGTAAACGCAGCCATTGCAAACATCAAGACCAAGCGCACCATCCAGTTCGTGGACTGGTGCCCTACTGGGTTCAAGGTATTTTATAAAATCTTTCTCTTGAATCATTCTATCCAATTGTTGATTTTTTAAATATCACTGAGGTGGTAAACAAGCTTGCGGCCTGCTTGTTGGTAAGCAGTTATCGTAGCCTATGACCGTTTGCAATACCAGCGGCCGTACCGCCTATCTCCGATAGTACACCGCCATCTTAATCCAATTGTGTAAGGTTCTATGCTATTCTATTCTAAGGCTCAATCGCAGCAAGGCAGAGTCAAAGCTGGCTTGCTGCGATTGGTCTCTACTACATTGGATCAATATAGCGGCGTACTATTGGAGATAGGCGGTACGACGCTTGGGGTACCTTCCTAATTCTCACGCGTTCACCCCACCAACCAAGTCCCATGGCACGCCTGGCGTACACAGGTACCCTCGACTTTAACCCACTTCCTTCACTTTCGCTCTTTGATCTCACCACTGACAGACTCTGGCTTCACCAGAGGTTTTCGAGAGCCGGCAGGGGTTTTAGCCGACCGAAGCCCGACACTACCCGGGTCTCCTGCCCAGGTGACCGTGTCGGATTTTCCCTGCCTACTTATTTAACAAAAAACCTTATCCCTACCTTGTGCACTCCCAGGTGGGCATAAACTACCAGCCGCCGACAGTGGTGCCGGGCGGCGACCTGGCGAAGGTGCAGCGCGCCGTCTGCATGCTCTCCAACACCACCGCTATCGCCGAGGCTTGGGCCAGGTAACACTGATAATTCCAGTATTTCCAGTCTCAGCCTGAGATCTTATCCAGACGGGGCGAATTCGCGACTAGTTATTAATGTAACAAAGTTTATACCGTCGCACACTGGGGCCGGAGGCATGAGTTCGTGATAATAATTCCTATTATGGCATTTTTTTTAATAAAATTAACAAATACGTTAATTAAAGACTAATTTACTGGGTATTAACAGTATACAAGCACACGAAGTAGTGAAAAAAAAATTGTATAAATAAATCACAAAATAATATTTATTCCGAGTCAAGTGTTACGTTTGGCTCCAAAAACATATTAATGGCTTCTTTGCTAAAGATGTTTTTCTTAAGACTCACGAATTTCCTTTTTCTGCTGTTTATCACTGGATCCGAGGATACCAACATTCTGTTGAAAATATCTATAAGTGTATCTTTTCTGGAAGTTTTCCGACTAAAAAATTCACGGTAAACTTTAAAATCTTTGTTGCGGCTTTCTAAGGCTTCTTCACTTAGCTGTCCTATTGGCAGGATAGATTTAGAAATTATTTCGTGGCGGTGTATTAAAATTTTGTGAGCAGTGGTACTCATACAGTACCAAGGATATAAAGCAACAAAAAGATGTGCAGTGTCCAAGCAAAACTTTCTAAATTTTTCTTTGTCAATCAAAAATCCACTTGAAATACATTGCAATATTACATGAAACCTTTCAATTAAATTTTTATCGATCCCTGTTATCGAAGCTGAGACACTGCTGTTCTGGAAAAATCGCCTTGCTACATTACCTGTGTTGGTATTGCCATAACCAGGTTTGGGTTTATCAACGACCATGCCAGTTTTCTCTTTAAATTCCTTTTGTATTTTAAGTTGGGTTTCTTTAATTACATGTTCAGTAGCTTTACTCGATCTCCACTCTTTTAGTGGGAGCTTATAGGCGACATGTAGCAAGCTTTCAAATAACCGGATCCATGCGTGCAAAACTGACATTCCAAAAGACAAATAATCCTCAACGATCGGTAGCTGCACCATCTTGTCAATGTCATTAAATTGTTTAGACGTAGCATGACAAAGGTAACATCTCATAGCAGATGTAGTCCCACTGAGACTGTTACATAATTTACCGTCTATCATCGAGAGTATCAATTTATGTTTAACGATATATTCATTGTCCTCAATGCAAACTACAGAACTCTCCAAGTTCTGGATTTCCATTTCTATAGAAGATTTTTCTTGATTAATTAAGGAGTCATTTTCTTTTTCAAAAATAACTTTCATTGGCCTGCAAAATCGAGGAGAAGCTGGGCATGTATTTTTCCAAAAAATATTTTTATCTTTGTCTGTTAGTTCTAGTGGGACTAGACAGGCTATAAATACAAATTTACGTCACTTTCACTCTCTTCATAAAATTTTTGATGGAACTGGCTGTGGCCTGAGCTTCCATCAAATCCCCACTTTGAAGTTAAAATCAGATCATTATTCGGAGACAAGCTGACAACCTTCTGTGAAGTTAAAATTCGTTGAGCTGTGTGATCAAGTAAATCCTGTGTCCTAACTTCAGCTCTCTTTTCAGTTAATGTTATAGTTTTAGGGTAGCACAATTTCTTCTCCATTTGCAATTTTTTGTAAGATGGGAACATCTCTGTAGCAAAGCTTCTGATAACCTCGTATTGATGGCGAGTGAGCTTAGCCTCAATTAACATCGATAAAGCTTCGAGAGGAGACAATGGTTTGATTTGTATTGTCTCTGGTGTACTTTTAAGCGTATTGGGTAGTTCTGGTTGTGGAACTGTTTTTTTTACAATATTTGCTGCATCTTTATGACCACTGGCTCTAAGACTCATTTGCGCGGCATACAGCAATTCGTTTGCAGAAGTAGTTTCACGGAGTTTAGCAGTTCTTTTACGTTTCATTTGCTCACTACTCGAATCAAAATCGAGTGGAGGACGGCCACCAGATTTTCCTGGAGATACCAGTCCGGAGTAATGTTTAAATACTAAATTTGTACTGAGCCAAGTAGACTCGGTAGACAAAAAAATTGATTTTGTGCGGTTTGATTTTTCCCACTTCATTTTAAATTGCTTTCTAAAGTTGTGCAGTTGTACTTTTAGCTGTTTCCCTTCTGTTGGTGGGCAATTTGTTTGTTTAACCAAAAATGAATACACTTCATCCATTTTCTTATCAAAACTTTTAAACTTGCTCGCGAAAGCAATTTCTGTTAAAGTTTTTCTGTTGCACGTAAAGGATTGTGTTCCAGTCTCTAAAACAAGTTTAAATCATATAAATATTTCGTGTTTTATTGTTGTTTTAATGTTTTACGGCAATTCAATTATTTTATAGGGTTTTTTTCGACAATATATGAGTGTACAACAAAATAAGCAAAAGCTACTTTTTTTTTTTTAATTAATATAAATAGTTCAGGCAACCACATCTCACGTTTCTCAACGGACTATTTATAACTAATACCTCTATTTATAATGTACGTTTACACATTAGGGATGTGGTTGCCTGAACAAAAGATAATTGATGAAACATTTCACGTTCTGGGTAAAAAATAACTATGACTTTCATAAGCTATAGTTTAATTTGTAACTTTTAAAAAGCTGTGTTTATATCGTAAATAAAAAGTAAATACCCTGATCAGATGCCTGCATTTTACCGCTTTCTAATATCACTTATGGTTTTAAAGATATCACAGTTGGGCTCACGAGCAATTTTATCTGTACGATTCGTTAACCGACAAATAGTTGTGACCGTGACAAGTTTAGATGCTTATATTTTAAAAATAAGAAGGTAGTCTTAAAAACTAAATATGAGACAACATCACACATACCCTCATCTCAAAAAAAACACTAACAACTATGTGCTTACCGTGGATTTCTGAAATGGATTTATTATCACTGCCTCCATATAAGCGGCCCCTTTGTGCGTCGGTGCCCTAATGAGTAGCGAATCGGACTCCTAAGCGAGAGGTACCGGGTTCGAAGCCCAGTGCAACTACGTATCAAATTTATGTGTAATGTATACTAACCGATGCTCTGTCGGCGAGGGAAAACATCATAAAGAAATCTACACATTCAGACGACTGAGTACCTACCCAACCACCATTCAATCTGGTCACGTTTCCCTGTTAACAACGTCACAGAGATCAGATGGCAGCCGCTCTACTGCAATCATCTGATCTGTAAATGTATCATGGTCCAGGCGGACCTGTCCGTGGTCTGGTTGTGCTCTCACGCGCGAGAGGATAGTGACGCCAAGATGATAAATATTCTTTATTATGGGGGAAGTACTAATGCAACAAAAATATCCCCAGACTGGACCACAAATTCGACCTGATGTACGCGAAACGCGCCTTCGTCCACTGGTACGTCGGCGAGGGTATGGAGGAGGGGGAGTTCTCTGAAGCCCGCGAGGATCTGGCTGCGTTGGAGAAGGATTACGAGGAAGTCGGAGTGGACTCTACAGACGGAGAACTCGATGAGGAGAACGAGTACTAGACGGATAAGATGGCCACTAAACAACATGTCGCTTGACAAGTGGCATGATAAAAAAAGGGTTGATCAAGCCAAACTGACCGTGGAAGGACGTTATGCCACTTGACGGTCTATGGGGTAAGTTTGGCTTGATCAAGCCTATTTGATCATACTACTGGATCAAGCCGCATAATGCGAGTGGCCACCATTAAATACCTAGTGTCGTGTTGGCTGGTTTTATAGGATTCCCACTGCAATTTGCGCTACACAATGTCCTTACAGTGACAACGCACCTGCGGTTCTGCATTTTTCAAACCTAAGTTCAAGAATGGTAGATATCATAGGCGGCAGTTACCGCTTACCATCAGGTGAGCTGCTCGGTTGCCATTACTATAAAAAAAAATTATATCTGCAAGTAGTTCCGTTGAGGGGATGCTCACTATCAAAGCTAGAGGAATAATAACTAAAGCCAGCACGACATTTTCTATTTCTATTTTTCAAACGTAGCGTACTTCGGTGTTGCCCGTTGATAATGTCAACGTTATCTACTACTATTTTTTTCACATGGTAACGTCGAATTAGAACTAATGATAATAATGGGCTGTTTATAAGTTAACTTTTGATAAAATTCATTCCTACATTGATGCCGTCAATTTTATTATTAAAATCATACTTCTTAACATAGTTTTAAGGGAAATGTGAGCTTGAATGTTTAACAGTACAAACTTTTTAAAACAACTTTCATAAATTGAAATGCAAAGTTTGGCTCTCTGTGAGTTTAGGGTGTTGTGTTGCTATAATATTAGTAATTGCATTTATTAATTGTAAATCGTATTCGTGATAATAATCTAACATTTGTATGGTAATAATATGTAGATTATCGTTTTTTATATTATTATAATAAGCTAACTTATTGAGAGATTTTACTTTTATCGTGCTTTATAAGAAGTAACTTTTGTATGATCGTGGATAGGTTATTTTTAATGCACAATAAAACTTTTACACGAAACCTTTGTATTAATACTACCCGCCTTTGCCCAGCGACCAGCTATCCTTTTTAATGTAATCAACATTAGAACCGAAAGCGAAGAATTATATGCTGATATGCTCTAAACGGAAATATATGACAACGTTCATAAAATAAATGAATGAAATCTATTTTATGAATGTTCACCAAGTTTAGACTAAGATTTCCAGGCAACCATTTGTTGGATAGGGAAAAAATATCTTTCATTTGACATATAACTCGATTAAATCCCATTTGAGGGTAGATTAGCTCCATTCTCCATGGCCACCCCATAGTTGGACAACCGGACAGGCTGATACCATAATATCTGTTGCATTGCTATCTGAATTGTATGAAAAAATTGTAGTTCATTCGAATACCATTTAGAGGGCCAAGGTACAAAGAGCCTCATTCTTTTATGACGTAGACAGTAACGCTCCACTTCCCGGTATTCGATTAAATTGAAAGTATGATGCACCTTTCAGCCGATTCTCTGAAGATAACCTGTTGATTGTTTCTGTACTGTTACAGTAAGCGATTTCTTAAATATTTATTTATTAAAACTGTATGCACAAAAAGTACAATGGCCGACTTAAAACTAATATAGCCTTATCTACCAGTCAACCGGGATAATCTAAGCCTGAGAAAGGTAGACGGTGCAGGAAAAAAAAAAACTACATCAGTAAGAAGGAGGAGAGATATACATTTATGCAACTATAGTCCAGAAATACATACTAAATACATATAGAGAAACCATAAAATAAACCCAAAAACTAAGTAGGAAATAATGGACACAATATACGGCGATGTGATAATCACAGAGAACAAATATAACCTAATTTATTTATTTATTTATTTATTTCACAGTTTTACAGCATATAAAATATGATTCAAAAATGTTACATTATTAAGTTGTAATGCCAATTACAAAACTGCAATTTATAATTTTGGTAATTAATATAGCCTGTAAACACCATATAAAATGCTAATAGAAAAAAAAAGCTACTATCAAAATTAAAATATTATAAACTTCTCTCTCTAAAATATAATATAAGATTCTATCTCTGTATGTGTGTGTGTGTTTGTGTGTGTGTGCGTGTGTTTGTGTGTGTGTGTGTGTGCGTGTGTTTGTGTGTGTGTTCGTGTGTTTGTTAATGTATGAGAGTGTTGTCTTTCACGCGACTGGAGGTACTGAGGTAAGATGGAAAACGTCAGCACTGTCGGAGAGGCACTTCTCATACCCGTCAATAGCCCTATTGAGCGGAGAGCCCAGGGCGTAGCCGCTGCGCGCGCGGCGGTGGTCAAGTAGCCGAGGCCAGCGGCCACCGCGGAGCGCGCGCGGGTCTCCCGCGCATAGCAACACTCGGGATAATAACTGCGGAGTATCTACTCCGCTATGTATGATGTCATACAGAGGCTTCATATCGGCTTTAAAGCGTCTGTCCTCCAATGACCAGCAGGGACCGTGCCGGAAAAATAATTTAGTTTTTTTATAAAAAGTTTTTGCACCGATTCCAGTCTAGCGCGATGGACAGCGTAGACCGGGGACCGTGAAGGGGACGCGTACTCTAAAACACTACGTACATAGGCATAATATAAGGCTTTAAAAGCTGCAGTTGACCACAGGGGCTTTACCGTTCTGAAAACGAATCCCAGCATCTTGATCGCTTTCGCACCAATAAATTCGTAGTGAGCACAGAATGTCAGTTTGGAATCTAAGATGACTCCCAGGTCCCTAACTTGATCAGTGTGTACGATTGTTGCGTCGTTAAGCCTATACGTTGCGCATACTGGGTTTCTCTTCCTTGTAAAAGTGATGGTTGCGCACTTCTTTACATTGAGATCTAGGCTGTTCCGTGCACAATATGCCGATACTCTATCGAGATCCTTCTGCAATTTTAGATAATCGGTTGAGCATTTTATGGGCATAAAAATCTTTGATCCGTCGTCCGCATATAATAAGTAAAATGCATTGTGAAAACAGGAAGCATAATCGTACAGGCAGATATTAAACAATAGAGGCCCCAAATGGGACCCCTGGGGAACCCCT
This sequence comes from Blastobasis adustella, assembly GCA_907269095.1. Classification (NCBI taxonomy): domain Eukaryota; kingdom Metazoa; phylum Arthropoda; class Insecta; order Lepidoptera; family Blastobasidae; genus Blastobasis; species Blastobasis adustella. The sequence continues at coordinate 17,779,339 of OU026124.1, forward strand.
AAAGGGATGGCCCTGACAGACTGACTCCCATTCCGGAGATATGACTCGAACCACCGAAGGAGGTCACCGTGCACACCGACTTCCTCGAGTTTGCACAAAATAACATCATGATTCAGTCTATCGAAACACTTAGAGTAGTCGGTGTACACGGCATCCACCTGGTAGCCCTCATCCATATAACCGGTAACCGAGTCCACGAATTCAGCCAAGTTCGTCATCGTGGAACGTTTGCGCATGAATCCATGCTGAGCTGGCGGTATACTACGAGCAAGTAGCGGATAAACCTGATCGTAAACTATCTGTTCGAAAACCTTGCTAAAAGTAGTGAGAATCGACACTGGACGATACTGTTCCGCGAGGACCTTTGAGCCACTTTTATGTATGGGCACGACGAAAGCTTGTTTCTAAATTGTGGGAAAAGTGGCCTCCGCAATCGATCTCCTATACAGAATACTTAATGGCAACGCCAAACAGCGAGCGCAGTAACGGATAAAGATAGGGGGGATAGCATGGCAACCCGCGCCCTTGTTAATATTTAACTTTAGAAGGTATTTCTCAACTAAGTCTGCGGTAATCATCACTGAGCCTACACTGCATAAAGAGTTACCATGAGCATTTCCCGAGGTATACGAAGTATCAGAAGTGCTCGCGTAAACAGATTGAAAGTACTCTAGAAAAATGTCACATATTTCGGGACCGTCCGAGCCTATACGAGTGCCGTAGTTTATCTGTGCGGGTAACCCACGATCGCGCCGAAGACTTTTTGCGTAGTTCCAGAACTTTTTCGGATCGCGAGTGATAGATTGACTACAATTATGTTTATATTTGTTCCAACACTGACGTAATTTTTTGTGTCTAGAACGTAGCAAAAAGAAAAAGTTTCACGGTCACAACTATTACCAGTGTGTTTCCATACTTATGCTTTTCTTTAATTACGTGTACTAACGCCCTGGAGAACCAGACTGGATACCCATCAGGAGTGCTGTAGAAAGAGGGTACATGTTCCTCTATAATAGAATTTAGTGTCGTATTCAAAAAAAGGACTGCCTCGTCCAGTGGTATATGATTTAAAGCAATATTCCAGTCAATAGCACATAAATCACGGAAAATATTGTCGTAATTAGCCCTTTTATAATTAATTAGCCTTTTTTATAATTAGAATTACTAAGGTAAAATAAGATTCAAATTAGGAAAAGTGTAGAGACAAGAGTAAAGTGAAGTGGGTGGAACGGGGAGGGAGAACAAGTATTATAGAGCTTTCAAGTAAAGACCATGCACCGCTTTCTTAAAAAAATATTTGTTAGGTAATAGTCTTATCCCGCTCTGACGGGGAGTCAAATACCACGTCTTTTTAGGATACGCTCTATAAATCGATTAATAATGACGATTAGTACTTTAAATTAAAAAATATATAAAGGTAGATATACCATTTTATTTGAAAATTCCATTAAAACAACATCCCTCCCTACTTAGATCACTAAAATAAAAATATGATACAATACTTATAACATTTTAGAGCACAGTTTTTATTTATAACATCAGCGAAGTGCTCTGATATAAATTGTTATACGTTTTTACAATCAGGATTCATATGTTCGGTTAAAGCTTGTAGAACTTCAAGCTATAATATTGTACGTTTCTCTATGAATCTACAAATAAATACAGTCTTGGACTGTCAGTTAAATAAATAATTTTGAACCGTCAAAACACAAGTTGTAAAGAGGTAGGTATATATAGTGGTACAAACTTTTCTGACCCGGTGGCCAAAGCTGCAACTAAGTCATGTCAATTCCAACAACAGCGACGCTGTCACAGAGTCAGAGTAAGTTTGAGGCACTATATAATTATTTATGACATCATAAACAAGGCTGAGGACAGAACCCTGGTATCTACGGTAATCGGAAAGAGATCAGTATGGCCTGAGGCCTAAAAGTCAGTTTTATCATAAGCTCAATTATTAAAACATTGTTTCACAATTGATTTTGACCCGAGTTCAAGACGGTATCAATCAACACGGTTGCTTGACTCTATCAAAAGATTTTGATTTTTCAAGTTGCATGAACTGATTACTTGGTCCTAATGAAAAGGAATGAAAGTTTACTTGAAGTTTCCTTAAAACAAATTTTACTAAATATTTACATCATATGTATCTTTAGCTTTATGTTGTACAATGATATTGTACTTAACATATAATTGTAACAGCTTATATATCACATAAATAATCATTCTAAGGGCTACCTACTTTCCTGTGTGTAATTCGTCAAGAAATATGTTGGATACAACATTATAGCCCTGTATCAGAAAAAATAAACTTAGAACTATTTACTTCACATGTAAAAAATTTAAAAAACCATATGTTAATATTTTATCCTATCACTTTTCCTCTTAGACTTCATTTTTAAGCTACATTTAGACCGCAATACACATTTAAAATTAAAAAGTTTAACCTCTCCATGTATGAATGACGTATAAATATATTTTTTGTTCTAAAAAATCTACGGAGAATGTCTGGGATAGCATTAATTAGGAGTGGATCGCGTTGCCTGCGAGTGTGTTCCCTGATCAATATAATCTGGATGCCTTCAAGGCTAGAGTGAATAGGCTGTTCCAAGACGGGCATGCTCCATCTTCGGCCGCTTCGTCACTTACCAACAGGTGAGATGGCGGTCAAATGCCTGTCTTGTTTAATATAAAAAAATAAAAAATCTTTTTAACACCTACTTTTTTATTCATTAGGCATTTATAAAAATTACCCTAGAAAGAAACAGTAGATTTTTCAAGGAACACAGTACGATTAGATGAACTCAAAAAGTACTGAACGGATTACCATGCCATTTTCACTAATAGACAGAGTAATTCAAGAGGAATGTTTATTGGGTAGGACAACATGCGAACGACGTTGCGGCGGGCTAGCTAGTAATATAATAAATAAAATGACGACTCAAATTTTTAATTATATTCACAATTTTTGTCTAACCGAATGTTTCATAGCGGCTGGGTTTATCAGTAAGCTTTTTACGCCCAAACTGGGACAACCATTTCGTACATAGTCATTATGTCGATAAATTGACCCTAGTGATGTATTATATTATTATTAAATCACAATTTTTGTCCAACCGGGAACCGAATGTTTTATTATAGTGGCTGGGTTCGGCAATTAGCACCAAAATTGGGACAACTTTTTTTTTTTAAAAACCTCTTTGGTTTATTACATAACACCCAACCCGCCCGCAGCTTCGCACGGGTAGTAACCTACATCTTCCTCATAAGTCAATCTGTCATTGGTGAAAACTACACGAAAACTCGTTAAGTCGTTTTTGAGTTGATCGCGAACAGACAGACAGACGTGGCGTGGGACTTTGTTTTATAATATGTATTGCTAATTTTCTTTCCGTTATGGCGGGCCCTTGTAGGGCGCCATTCTTTCATTCATTCTGAGCGGCTATTTTATAATATGTTGTGATAGTGATGATGTTTTGGCCAACCGGTAACTGAGATCGTCCATGTTGGTAGTTGGCGCCCAAACTGGGACTTCAAAAACGATATTATTTTCGCAATTTTGATGACCCTACATATTAATTTATTAACGGTCAATCAGAAATATACTCTGATTTATAAGTCAGTAAAATAACAATTAAAACTGTCAATGAAGTCATCATCATCATCCTAGCGCTTATCCCGGAATCTGCCAGGGTCTGCTTTCCTGCTAATTCTTTTTCACTTCGCCCGGTCAAAACTGTCAATTAAGTATGAGTTATTATTATTACTACTGGGTCCGAAGTAAGTAACAGTTGTGTGATCGAAAAAACTTACCCGAAGCCTTGAAGTGAAGTTTGATCTGAATTAACCTGGCTTCGTAGAAGAGATTTAATTATTGTCATTTTACTGACTGTTGTGTCTTTTATACTGTCATATTTCTATGTATATCATTATTGTGCGCAGCAAACAAATGAATAAATAAATAAAATACAGAGTTGAGCAAAAAAGTAAAGCCTGTAAGATAGTTCAACTCAGTTGTGCGCGCGGCGCTATGTGTGCGTGCGCTTGTAAATATACAGCTTTCATTGATGTGGCAGTGACGCGGCAGTCGTCGTCCGAGCAAGACGTTTGCGAGCGACGAGCGAGACGAGCGAGACGACGGTTTACCCACACACAGGGCCGCGCGCACAACTGACTTGAAATATCATTAACAAGACGTAAACTCGTTACATGTCACTACATTTTAACATATGCGGATATGTATGTAGTTTGCCCAACGAGTGGTGATAAAAAAATCGTCGTCTTGTACTAGTAAGTACGAAGTAAGTAAAAACTTATAACACACGAACAGCACAAAAATATACTAGAATCAGCAAATTGACATACGTGCAAAGGCTTATCGCGTATATTTTTGTTTTATTAATAATACATATAAAAATAAATAAATAAATTATGGCCTCATCTTCTACTAGCGCCTTGCGTAATCCTTTAGACTACTCACTGCCATGACTTAAATTAGGTTCCGTCAACAGTATATTGACCTATCCAATACCAGTTTAAGATAAGCTGGCATCTCTATAGACACGCATAACAATGTTAGCTGCTTTTATACTGGTTTTGGGTAGGTGGACACGCTGTTTTCTGTACAAATCATAAAATAATACTTATTTGTTTCTAACACAGGAAATCAAATCACAACCATTTTACATGGAAAATAACCTGTAATGTAAAAAAAATATATACTAACTATATATGACGTTATAAATTTTAGTGCCATAAAGTCAAAGACAAATAAAAAAATAAAATATAGAGTTGAAATTCGTTCCGTGAAATTCGTAATTACATTGCCAATTACCGTGCAAATAGTTTGCGTTTAGAAGCAAAAAGGGTAAAAAAATAAAATATTCTATTTAATAACAAATAAATATAAAAAATTAATTCAATACATTTGCTTAAAATAACCTGCATATTTTTTTCATCTATTCCAACGTAACCAACCCTTCTTGCCTTTATTACATTTGGCTAAATTCAGAAGCAAAAAGCGATAGAGCAAATCAAAGTGGAATGTATTGCTCATAGAATAAGGTCCATTTTTGTATCACGCCTTTTGAAAAGCGAAGCGACGCGTAACATAATATAATTTTTGTGCGTAGACGAACAATACTGTGAAAGTATGTTTCAATTCAAAAACACTACATCTCCATAAAATTCGTCGATTAATTTCGATTCAATGTATAGTAGCCGTCTTAAGCTGCATTGGCTTGGCACCATCAAACAATACTGCCACACTAACGTCTAGTTTCTGAAGAGCTTGTCAATGCTAATCATCGATTAAAACTCTTTCCGTCTCTGTCTCCAACTCACCGTAGATAAGGAGGAATTTTAATTGATGAAAAACAATAAATTAACGTACGAGAAACTGGTCATAAGTATGTTTCATCTTCCGCTGATAATGTTCCAGATAGCCTATTAAGAATTTATCTGATAGATATGTGATTTTTGGTATCCTGATATGATTCAGATATCAGATGGTAGTGTTACAAAAATCAGTAGGCTAATTACGTAACTCTGTTGCTAACAATTATCTGAATTCAATTATTGCAATTGTTGGTTTTGCGATTACGTATCATCAATTTCATGGGTTCAATTGCTAAGTTCCATTGCAATAAACTGAAACTATTAAATCGATAATACATAATCGCAAAACTAACCATTTCAATCATTGAAATCTAAAATTGTTAGTAACAGAGTTACGTAATAAGACTACTGGTATCAATCAAATAACTTCGGAATTAGCAAATCTGTAATTACATCAGACGGTGATGTAAGAAGCCCAAAGGGTTTCAGATGCGCCATCGAAGTTGTGTTTCAGCCAGGCCCATCTCCAGTGCCTCCATAAACATCATGACCATCATGCCGCCCTCTTTCGGCCCTGATTACATTTGACTAAATTCAGAAGCAAAAAGCGTGAGAGCAAATCAACGTGAAATGTATTACTCATAGAATAACGTCAATTTTTATATCACTTATATTATGTTACGTGTCGCTCCGCTTTTCAAACGCCGTGATATGAAAATGGACCTTATTTGATGAGCAATATATTCCACGCTCACTTGCACTCACGCTTTCTGCTTCTGAATTTAGTCAAATGTAATCAGCGCATTACTCTTATCTTAAATTAGCAACACTCTCTGTAGCATGACACATGACATAGTAGATCCTCAGATATGATACAGTAATTGTGTTCTACAGATATAAACATATGGGTAAGACATTTTTTCGTACATATAATAGCGCCATATAACATAAGACAGAACATAGCTCAAGGCCACATTTTAGAGGCCCAGCCACATTGAAACTTCTATACTAGAACTGATACATCTTGATACTCGCAAAAACTTTCTTAAGAACTTTCCGTGACAGACTTACACGCCACAGCTTCTTGTGTTACAAGTTTCCGACGACAGTCTGTTCCGCTACCCTGAAATAGCGACACCAACGAGACAGTTCTTTCTTTACTAAACATTCAAAATAGTCACACTAGGCTTTAAGACTTTCGTCACTACACAAATGTTATCACATACATCGGGGTTTGTCACCTGTTTCGTCATTATTATTTTTCCAAGTCACACTAGCCTCTCCCACGACCCCTGATCGAAGCTAGGGGTGTCTAGCGCGCTAGGGGAACCCGGGCTGAGCTAGTCCCGTTTGAGGCTGTCGGCGAGGGCCACGCTGTCCCGCGGGAACCAGCCCCGCTCGCCCCGACCACCTTCCGCGATGGGGAGCTTCTCACCGAACAGCCAGTATCTGGAAAGTTCAAAGTGTGAATGAAGGATTTTTATTGCAATAAAACATGCCCTGGTGTTGATGTCTATGTTGATGTGCGGCGGTGACCACGCACCATCAGGTGGCCCGCCCGCGCGGCGTGTTCGCCTGCCGTATAACTGTAACTTCTCATATTATCAACTTTCCGGTTGACTGGTAGAGAAAGCCATAAAGCTTTAGGTCCGCCTTTGTACGTAACAGTGCATGAAGTTTTAAATAAATAAATAAATAAATAATATAAAAAAAACAATAATCTAACCGACAGAAAAAGAAGGATGACCCTCGACAAAGTTTACATATATTCAAATATTTACTAAACTACTGAACCGATTTGAATGAAACAAAGTTAACAACCATCTCGATTAAACTGGCTTTCAAATAAAGAAAACCGTAACCAAATCGGTCCATCCGTTCGGATGCTACGATGCCACAGACAGACACACATCAAACTTATTACGGGTTAAAAAAATAAAAAAAATACCATCACGGGATGCCGGCTCCCAAGACTGTTCAATCAGTCTAGTAGCAGCGTGCTTGCGAGACTGATAACCAAAGTCAAGCAACGTTCGCAGAGTCCAGGGACTAGATGGGTGACCGTTTAATACTTTGAGGCTATTAGAGCTTACGAGCATGCCACTTGTTAGGTGTGCTCTCTAATACCGTTGGCGAAGAGAGGTTGACCCAGGTACATTGCAATAGTATGAACTAAATAAATAGGTAAATAAACTATGAAATAATAATGGCGGTCGTTTTCATAAAAAGAAGAAATGCGAAAGACACCATACCTATGACATGACCTGAAAACTAAGGAGCGCCATGCATTTGAGATTTAAGGATTACCCGCCATTGACAGCAAAAGGCGGACCTTTAGAGTCTATAGTGTAGACCAATCCAAACGAATAAATGAAATATCCTTATTTATTTTATTTTATTGTCTAGGGAGGCACACGGACGGACGGTCCGCCTGATGGAAAGCGGCCACCGTCGTCCAAGACATCTGCAATCTAAAATACAAGTAATAAACAAACAAAACAGCAAAGAGCAGCTGCAAAATAACAACCCAGCCAATACTAACTTCCTATGCCTCGTCGCCCTAACCATATCGCCGACCCCCAGCGGCAGTCTCGGCTCGTCCGTGCAGGGGGCAGCAACAGCCGCCCGCGGCCGGGACAGCGGGCAGCGACTGCCGCCGTAGCTACGCGCCGCCACGTACAGCCGGGAGCGCTGCCGCTTCTCCTCCTTTTGGAGTTGTTGCTCGATCTGGCGGGAATGGAAATATATAGATAGATAAAAACTATCATCATCATCATCACAGCCCGTAACAGTCCACTGCAGGGCCTCTCCTATGAAAGGGGAGGTTATTGCCATAATCTCCACGCTTGGCAGGCGGGTTGGAGATCGCAGTGTTTAAATATAACAATGGAAAATGCAGCTGCCCATTTTCCAGACTACGGAGACTCTTGATCTTTTGCCTCGAAAACATTAGTCGCCGTGTACGACACCCACGAGTGTAAGGGGTTGGTGCTATTCTACTCTGCCGGACACAACACGACCAACACCAAACAGCGATAAACATTTTATTGCTCATAAACAATACTAATCGCTTACAGTAACAAGGAACACATATGAGCAAAGGCGGCGTTATCGCTTCAAGCGATATCTTCCAGGCAGACCTTTACAGTAGTTGAGACAGGAATATTACAGCAGGTTCAATGGAATGCAATCGTTTTAATGGAAGGCAAAGTTGAGGGAAAGAGAGAAAGAGGTAGGCCAACATTTGAATACGTCCTTCCAACGTGAAGGAAAAAGTGAGCGCCGGGGATTATAGAGAGATGAAGAGGTTGGCAGACAGGAGAGAGAAATGGCGATTGCTTCACCGACAAGAGTCATACTCTTAAATATATGATGAGGATGATTAGCACTCCATTCAGTGCACGGCTTCATACATATATTATGTAACACCCTGTATATTAACGTGAGTGTTTCCCAGGCGCGCTCCGTACAAACATAGTTTAATCATATTTACGAAGACCAGTGGTTCAGTGGTCAACATACCGGTCTGCCACGGAAGAGGTCCCGGGTTTGATTCCCGGCCGGGCAATAATTGAAATGATGAATTTTAATTTCTGTTACGGATCTTGGTGCTCTACGTATAATAAGTATGTATGTGTTTAAAAGTATTGAAGTTATCTAGCACCAATAGTAGAGCTCGTCTAAGCTGAAATGACGCGCCCCACTATCGCATTAACGCACACAAGCAAATTTAAAATATGGACGCAATACAAATGCCGTTGTAATTGGTCGTTCAGTTGCCGTTGAGACTCAAACGTAGGAGCACGCGTCGTTCGATTGAGCAGTCGACGCTTCCACACAGATGAAGTGTCGTTATTAATATTTGCACTCACACATCGAAATCAACTAATTAAGTAGTGCGGCGCGTCATTTCAGCTTAGACAAGCTCTACAAGCTTTGCTCGGTTTGGGGCTAGATAGCGCTGTGTGATTTTGTCCACGATTATTTATTTATCTCACTTTTCGAAAAATTTGTGTCGATATTCGGCAGCGGACAAGCCAGATAAGCCATAACCAATAACAACCATATATAAATAATACCATAACCCAAGGCGGATAAGCAAGATAGATTATTATTTTCAATATTACGCTATCAAAGCCATTGAAAAAGCCACCTGGAATATTATGAAACAAAGCACTACACAAACAAATAACTTATTAGAAACCATAGATTCCATTAGGATTAACAATAAAATGATTACAGAGCCTATTGAAATGACAAGTGCTTTCAATAACCACTTTACAAATGGTTGTAAGCCAGGCGGGACTGGTACATCTTTTAAACATATAAGCCAATCAAATCGTCATACTATATTCTTGTTTCCGGCTACTGAAGAATTAAAAAAAGTTGTCAAAGGGTTAAAGAACAAAAATAGCGTGGGATACGATAATATACCCATGAAGGCAATTAAGTCGGCAATTGATTATATAGCGGAGCCATTAACTTATATCGCAAACCGCAAATCCTTGAGACAGGACCTTCCCGGACATGCTGAAGAAGTCTCATATTAAACCTTTGTACAAAAAAGGAAGTCGATTGCTCTTTTAACAAACTTCTCAAAAATATTTGAAAAGATAATTTTTAATAGGTTAATAGCTTTTACAGATAAGCACAATATAATAAATATAAACCAATTTGGTTTTCAAAAGGGGAAAATACTACTGCAGCGACCTTCAGATTTTTAAAGGAAGTTTGGGAAGCAGTAGATCGTAGACATCCGTTTATTGGACTTTTTTTGGATCTGAGTAAGGCTTTTGACAGTGTATCTCATAATATACTTCTTAAACAGCTTCATCACATAGGAATTCCTGGAATTGCCTTGACTTTGATTGAATCATACCTCTCTAACAGAGTCCAAGCTACAGTTTTAGATAAATTTAAAAAACAAACCAAGGTGGTAGAAAAGAGTCAATCTGAGTTTAAAAAGGTAACAGTAGGCATCCCACAGGGAAGTATACTTGGTCCCCTGTTGTTTCTAATTTATATAAACGAATTGCCACTAACTATAGACCATACATGCATAATGTTTGCTGATGACGCATCTATATTTGTTTCAGATTTTGATAGTGACCTACAAAATAATGTAACAGATACACTAGAAAAAATAGTAAATTGGCTTTCTTTTATCAACTTAAATATTAATACTGAGAAAACTAAATATATTCAATTTAGAAACTACAAAATGGCTCATATCCCGTTGAACATAGTTCATAATGGTCGATTAATCGAAGAAGTTTCTTAGGTCTTTTTATTGACGCCAACCTAAATTGGAAATCACAAATCGCAAAAATTAATAAAAAGATCTCAAACTATTGTTTTGCTCTTTCTGTCCTCACAAACGTGTCATCGGAAGGTGTTGCTAAAAATGCATATTATGGATATGTATATCCTTGATTGAAGTATGGCATAGTATTTTGGGGAAATTCCGTGAATGTGGAATCCACATTTATACTGCAAAAGAAATGTATAACATCGATTTATAACATGTTTAGAAATGAAACGTTGCGAACCCTTTTTAAAAAAAGGAAGTTCTTGACGTTGACGTGTATTTATATACTAGAAACTTGTGTATTTGTTAACAACAATAGTGAATATTTTATTAATATGTCTGACATAACGTCCGCTCCCAATATAAACACGATATATGTACTGTAAAATCTTCCAGTGCAATTCTAACAAAAAGCTCCTATGATTGACATAGGAATTAAAGTGTTCAATAATTTACCAGAACATTTAAAAATGTTAAATGGAAATAAATTTAAAATTAGGTTAATAGAATAGGGCTTTTTATAATCTGGGGGAATTTTGGACGAAATAAGAGTTTGATATTGTAAATTATAAACAGACATTCATATTATTATTTAATTGACTAATTAATTTCAATTTGCCATTTTTTATTTATTACGTATCTATCTATTATTGACATTGCATATTTTGATTTATTTCCAAGTTGTTTTTTTATTGTTTTAAATGGATGTGATGTTTACTATTTAATTATTGCTACTTTAAATATTGTATGTCCGAAATGGGCAAACTGTTGAGACTCACAAATATCATCTGTAATACCTAAATGTACCTACACAGTTCAACAATAAAGTTATTCTATTCTATTCTATTTTGAAAAAAATCCAGTAACCAATATCTATGCTTATGGTTGTCGATTTTCGTTAAAATGTATCGTATTAAAGTTGCACCTAACTATAAAATTTACATTGAAAATAGTTGCCACAAACGTTTTTAAAGAAAATCTGACAGACCACAAGCATAGACATTGGTTTTTGGATGACGTCCACAAAATTTCATTTGCTTTGATAATAAAATATTGAAATTATGATGAGACTACGTTTGTATGGAGCGCGCTCGGGAAACACACTAATTGTGACACAATCATCTTACATAGTATAAAATAAAGTCGCTTATCGAATGTGGTGGACGCGGTCGGACGTCCGACCAAGGTCGTATCGCCGTGCAACCGACAGCGAATTTAATTCATACTACGTAAGGATTAGTATCAACTGTCTTGCTGCTTACTTGATCGGCCCTGGCGTAGTATCGTATATAGCCGCCTTCAATGAGGGCGTTGCGATTTTATCATTGGCTTAAACGGATCCGTCATTTTACAGCAGTACGGCAGTTTTTGACAACGGATTTAACCTTCAGTAACGTCATCTGGTGGATTTTGAGATCACAAAAACTATCAGCAAAAAATTGATCACATGATCACCCAGGAAAGCGATTCTCACGCTGTGACATCTCAATGAGAGGTCAACGTCCGCCATAGCCAATATATTTGGTACCTACTACAATATGATAAACAAACAAACCTAACATACCGTCAAGTCATACTCGCCGCAGCCTTCCCTGACGGGCCACCTCACTCCGTCTATTTTGGTCCAAAGCGCCAGTCTGAAGTTGTCCCTCCAGCCCAAGTCGTAAGGGTACACGAAGGGAGGGAGCCGGTTCTCGGCGTGGCGGGAGTGCGCCTTCTCCAGTATCCACTCCTCTATGGTGGTCTGATTTCGGTATATGCCGCGCAGCTGTGGATTGCAAAATAATTTTTTAAACACTTTTATTCCTCGAGAGCACAAGCGGGACATTAACGCCTAGATGATTATTTATTTTTATTTTTATCTATCTTCCCGTGTTGTATCACTACATACTATTAAACAACTAGTGGACCCGGCGCGAATTCGTTCGCGTACACCTATGATACTTTACCCCTACCTACCCTCTTTGCCTCTCGAATAACTCTAACTATTATTGAAAACAGTATTAAAATCCGTTGCGTAGTTTAAAAGCGTACATATATACATAGGGACAGACGGCGGGAAGCGACTTTGTTTTTACTATGTAAAGAAGTCCCACGCTGCGTCTGTATGTCTGTCTATTCGGGATAAACTCAAAAACTACTGAACGGGTTGTCATGCGGTTTCCACCAATAGACAGAGTGATTCATGAGGAAGGTTAAGATGTACAATTTGTTACGATTACTACTCGTGCGAAGCCGGGCGGGGCACTAGCATTAGGTATGTTTGTTAGGGTCAAATATTGGAAACTGAATTAGAACCACATCTTGACATCCGATTGAGCTGACATTTTGTACTTATGTTAGTTCGGTGGTTATGGTGCAATCAATTAATCTGATGATGGGGACGGAAGGTGGCCATAGGAACTCCTAAACTATAGGCATGGTAAATCCCTCGTGTTTGGGTTCTGTTTTGTGTTAGCAAGAACTGTAACCTCGAGAGGTGTCCAGAGTCTGATGATGAAGCCTGAAGTGCTCAGTGTACAAGTACTCTGACCGATCGTAGATGGTATCTAGTAAAAATAGAACGAGTGATAAAAACCTGTCATGAAAATGTTTATTTTGTATTTACACTACTTAGCGACCACCGCACGAGCAGACAGGCCACCTGGCGCCGTATTTTTTACCCGTTGCAATTCTATTCGTATGAATTAGTTACCCAACTCTTTCATGTCACTCTTCATTAGTCACAACTTATCATGAGTGTCCAAGAGATGGGTAGATAATTCGAACAGTTCAAAGACACACCGCCTGATGGGAAGCGGTAACTGTAACACTAACATCTACGATTCTTGTTTCACGTAACAAAAACTGTCACCGTCAATGAGGACTAAGATGAAATGCCTCATCTTATGCCCGTAATCGCGCTGGCTACCTTTAAACCGGAACACAACAATGCAAGCATTGCTGCTTGGCGGCAGAAATATATACTAATCCTGGTGATGGGACTAGCCCAGACGGTCTCCTCAGGCTTGACAGAATCCTACCACCCATCTGCTTAGAGTACACACTAACCTGGAAGAACAGCAGTGCAGATACAGCGAGCACCACTCCAACGGCCATCCCAATAGCCAACAACGTCAATACCAGCGTGGTAAGCGTAAAGTGGACGAACGGGCCGCCGCCGTGGCGGACGTACCACGCGCGGTTGAGGCCGTGGTACACGCATATTGGGAGTACCTGGTGATTTGTTTTTTTTTTATGTTATTCGGCAGACAAACAGGCATGCGGGCCACCTGATGGAAAGTGGTCACCGCCGCCTATGGACATCAGCATCACCAGGGGTGCTACCAATGCGTTGCCCGCCTCGAATGAAACCTCTAATATACCTCTTGAACGATCCCATGTCATAGTCCAAAGGATTTAGGTTACCTTGTTAATTGGAATAACAAAATCCAATGGCGAAAGAAACTCCTTATGATAGTTTGGTAGCTTGACCCTGGGGGTACAATATAAGCCATGTTTCATTTAATTCGGGTACAGAGATACAGCTTGACCTCCCCGCAGTACTAGCATTCATACAATACGGAGGTCATTTAAAATGGTAACGCGGGCAAAGCTGAGAAAATTATCTACATTGAACAGGGCATGAATTAAACAAAGCTAAGTACCATTAAACTGGCTTTGAAACAAAGAAAATCGCATCGAAATCGGTCCATCCGTTCGGGAGCTACGATGCCACAGACAGACACACAGATACACATGTCAAACTTATACCACCCCTCTTTTTCGTTGGAGGTTAAAAAACATTTTTGAACTTACAATAGAAGCATGCAGGCAGCCCAATACAGCTGATGTGAGGAATATCGTGAAAGACGCGTGGTTGGTGTGTCCGACACAACAGTTGATCCACGGACAGTGGTGATCCATTTTCAACACACAGTATCCACCTATAAAGGAAAGAGATAAGTTCTTCAGTTTCATATCTGACTAGCAGTCTGTCCGCGACTTCGTTCGCGTGGAATTCGTTTATCCTTCACCACAGATATTATCGAGTTTCTTACTATGGTTAGTATTGTTAATACCTCGATATTTCAACACAGTTGCTGTGAAGCCGTTCCTAAAGACTGACATTAATTACCTTCACCTTTACCCTCACTTCTTATTCTCAAACCACTACCATTGTTACTCCCTGATTCTCCACACGAAAACAAACCCGATAATATGTGTGGTGAAAGTTTGTGACTAACCACGAAAGTCATAAAAAATGTATTCCTTTATATCGTGGCCTATATCCTATGTCCATCTCGGGGCTCCTGAGAATGTCCCACCCAAGTTTGGTCAAAACCAGTTCAGTAGGTGTAGCCATAAAAAGGTATCAGACAAACAAACAGAGCTACTTTAGAATTTATTATATTAATAAGGACTTAGGATTGGTTAGTACCAGACCAGGAGATTCACAAGACATTTAAGTTTGCGACAAACCAAGCAGAATATAAAATGTCACAAATCCAAGTATAAATTCCAATGATGGAGTTTATGCTAGTGTAATAAACTTGCCAAATACAATTATGAAACCAGAGCATAGAAATGAGTTATCTGATAAAATATGATAAAGCATACACAAACTGGACAACAGATAGTAACAAATTAGTTATTTCAGTCATTGGACAGTGTAACAATAAAAGCTATCTACCATAACTCTTAGCCTATCTGTTTAGCCTACTTAATCATCAACCAACACATTCGCATGACCACCACATTTTTTTAGGACTCGAGAGATTTATGGATAGATGGCAGTCAAATATAAAACAAAAATTTGAGAGAGGCAAGTGAGCAATCACATCACATGATGGTAAGTAACTACTGCTGCCCATGGAAATCTGCAACACCAGGGCCTTAAGTCTGCTTATTTATGAATGGCTCTATAGAATTGCAGTAGGACATTTTAGTATTCTGCTAATAATTTAAGACCAATGGTTTTCCATTGAAATGTCATTGAACTACTATTGTACCATTTGTTTTACCAGAATTTAGAAGGCATCACCATTCACAATTTGACTAAAAGTCAATTTTGACTCTATCGATAAAAGTAATGGAATCACAATTGAGTAGCATGAGTTAAATAAAATTTGGCGGACTTGGACCATTGGAGGGTTAGAAATGTGCTGCCACCCTTTAAGAAAGGTGTAGGTATATATTGTGATTTCAGTCTACAATCTACCTGTTAATGACTACACTTACATTTCCTGCAGTGATGAGATCTAGGCGCCTTGTATCCTTGGCACACAGTACAAAATTGCAAATATTGTTCATCCTTTTCATTTTTCTGAAATTAATAATTACTGTGTTAGTAATAATTCTATAGCATTAACTTGAAATACGATATTGAATATTTTATTATACTAGAATTTATTGCAGCCACTTTTGAAATCATTAGTAGACATGAATTACAATCTACAAAGATATTAATGACCTTAGACAATGCCAGCAATTACAACAATAAGTGGCACACAAATTACCTAGTAATAGCAATAAAAATACTGTAGCATTGTAAACACTCACTGGCTTCCAGCCAAGAGGGACGAATCCAGGCCCTTCAATTAGTGAGGCCAGGAAATGGTACAGTGTGCTCCCAGCCAGCGCAAAGAATAGCGCAGCATGCAGCGCACCTGCGACCGACGCGTGTGGCGGCCACCACATACCCAGAACGTGGACCATGGCCCATGCTATCAGCTTTATTATGCCTATAAACAAACCAATAGAACATTGTTTTCAAGCTAAATATACACTTTTCAGTTGAATCATCAATTACTTAGACACCGAAAATTCAGATGTAGCGGAACTTTAAAGCCAATATTGTTGTTTATTTGAAGTTACTTACCCAAAACACAAATTGGCCCCCAATGGAACAGTCTCCGGAAAGAACTGGAGCCCATTTTAAAATATTTTCTGACTAACGGTATTAGAATTACGTTTATTCGATAATGTACTACTTATATACGATTTATGAAGACACAATAGTATGTTTTTAATATTAAAAATACATTAAAATCGAGACCTAAACTACTACAACACACAACACACACTAAGCCGACAACCACGGACTAACGATTCCTGTCTTCTGAAACGTAAACAAACCTTACACATGACACTGTCAATTTTGACATCCGTAATTTCGTTCAAAAATGTTTTTATTGTCCTTGGCCTAAGTCTTTGTATTGCCAGACATGAATTTGGTAGAATTCCCTGAACTTTCAGATTTTGCCTGGACACTTTATAACCCACTTTTAAGTGGCCATAGATATCTTCCAAATTATGAAAAATGCAGAAAAACTTCAAACGGATTTTATATAGCTAATATTTCTTATAATCACCTTTTTCATTAATAGCCTTCTCTTTGACCAATATTTATTTTGGTAGAATTTAAATTGCATAGGTTAACCCCAGCTACCACGTCACGCAGGCAGTTGTCACATCGCGATATTTTTGTGGCTCTTTTTAGGGTGTGTGCATTCTTTATTTGTGTTGTGCTACTTATGTGGATAATTAGGTGATATTCTTATTTTTACCGGGTAAGTGTTTCCTCGATATATAATTTGTGCGCTTGCTGAACATGTTTGTAGACTCGCCTACATGTCCTGAATTCCTACTATCGTTACTATGTCCATGTTAGCCGTCTGCCGGCTACTGTAATTTTATTGTCAACCAACGAATATAACTATTTTGTGAGAAAATGTATAGTCCTTTACTTAATATGTCGCTTATTTCATGTTTTGCATGCACATAGTGGCTGGTTCAGTTAGAATTCGCTTAGCGAATGTCACGCGGCAGAGTACATGTCAGCGCCAGTTGCTAGTGGATGGAAATTCCTACTAGATTTCTTACGAGTGCGTTTTCTCCGCAGATAGAGATCCTAAACCGTCAACATGCCGAAATCGGTGAGTTTAATGTTATTTTTTCATTATTCTGATATCATATCATAAACAGCCCTTGGCAAGGTGTAGCAGTGATAGCAAGTACCTACAATACTCACTGCTTGTTTTTACTGATTTCTCTATTTCAATGTGCACAGCCAACATGTTAATCACTGTTCAAACAACTGGGATTTCTTAGATGCAGATATTTGTGAAATGTTTCATCTATATTGGTTTTATGAAACATGTTTTAAGTCATGGTGACATTAATATGATGATTCATAGGCTTACCTAATCACTTGTGTAATAATTAATGGTTACATACTTAAAAAGTGAACTAGCTATTCTAGGTGATATTATTTAATACTTCATTCCCTAGTAATAGACATGATATTTCTGATTATAGTTACTTAGCATAAGTAAATGTAGATAAAATTATGTTGTAATGTGATAGAATTATATATAATGGGTTATCATGTTTCTAAATCCAGATAAGATTTAGATAACCTTACTTGCGATAAGGTTAGTGTGCCTTTACACTTGGAGACTAAGCTGCCAGTATTTATTATATGGAAAAAATTGTCAAAATTTATGCTAAAATCTAAATTTTTGTACTTGAAACATTTAATAGATTTGATATGAAAGTCTGAGTTAACATCAGTCTGAATAATTGACATTTCAAACTAAATATTATCGCTTACATAGCAATTATACAAAAAGTAAAGCAGTAAAACTAGTTTTCCTATTAATATTTGTCATAATCTACCCTCTTTTGGAGTAACTTCCCTTTTTTTGTGCAACATGAATCCATCATGCTCAACATTGTTTTATGATAATCATTATTATATTGTCCTTGACTTCTTATCACATCCTGACATATTTTCCGTTTAACCATTGATTAGTAGTGTTTTAGCCACAGAGTCTATACAGTGTAATATGATTTAATGTATTGTACCAATTATCACTAAACGGAACTGGGTGGGTGCGTGGGTTTTGTAAAAATGACATCTTTTGAATATTTTATTAGACATCCATGATAAGCAGGATCATCATGAAATGGAATGACAGTTGGACACTTTCCATTTCATAAATTCCGTTACACAACTATGCATTTCCGTTATTTTAGGTTATTCTAAGTGGGCCGTCCCCCCATGAGCCTAATAGATAACTTAAAAAAATTAATAAGCATGTATAGAATGTATTCCAAAAACAACCTGTTGCTGTTCTCGTGATCATAGTCATCATCATCATCATCTTTTCAGCGTTCATCCCAGCTTATGCCAGGAGCTGCTCTCCCACATTTCTTTTTAAAATACGTACGTTTCAAGACACGTGTCAGCATTAGCTGCTAGTGTATCTATCAATAGTAATAATAATAATAATAATTACTTCCTCCACTTTGCCTGGTCTTTAGCATACTCACGTCGTAGGCCAATGGGCCATCGCATCCAATTTGGGGATGTCAATTCATCGCTTCGTAGGCCGCCCGCAGGATAATAATATCTTTCCTGATAACTGCAGGTTTAGACAATTGTCCTCACGTATTTCTGGTTCTCTTGATCATAGTATGTATATATATTTATTGGATTGCAATCCAAATATGTTTGTTTTTCCAGATATTTGGTTATATTAGCAACGCATTCGATCTGAGCGGCAATGACACTGCCCTGGTCAGTTGTGTGTGCGGTTTCAATGAGTTTTATGCTAAACTTGTGTCAAATTATGTCCCGTTTTGATTTGCATGTTACGCCAGTATGTAGTAATGAAGCTCATTATTTTGTGCTAATATTTGTCAGAATGGTTTTCAACATTAGCGAATATTTATGTGAGTTTAATTTAATTTTTTACAAAATATTTATCTCATAATAACTAGTTATTTGTTTTGTTTGGTGTTTGATATCTTTCTTCCCTTGTATTCTTATATGTTCGTATATATCAGCCTTGAAAATGTGTTTTTTTTTATATTCTAAGCCAGTGACACATGATCAGACAGCCCACCATATAGAAAACGGTAACTGTCGCCCATAACATCTACGATTCATGCATTTAAGTAATAGGCAATAAAATACACCGCGACAAACCCACAGGCGCGTTGTCACTGTGAGGACTTAGTTGACATGCCTCATGCCTGTAATTGCGCTGTGTATACATATGTGTACTTTTCTTACAGGTCAAACTTACTGTGGATACTGTAAGCATTTTGCAACCCAACTCCGATTCCTAGTTTAAATTAAAGTATCAATCAAACAGCCAGACAGCTAATAACATCCAAAATTTTAAAATTCGAATATAGTAAATTAGAATACGTTAGCTGATAGCGACAATCACCGTTCCAGTCCAAACAAGATATCTTTATCAATGGCCAGTACATGTGTGCCCAAAAAAAAAAAGAAACGGAAAGAAATTGTAGGTATGAGGAAAGGCGGGTAAACATTACGATAGAGGTTGCATAACTTTGTGCAGTCGACGGGTGTCTTTGTCGAGTGTCCGCGGCGCGCGCTATGCGGAGGAAATGGGAAAGTGGCACACGCTTTATCTGGTTAATGGACACTGCACCCTGCGTCGGTCGGGCGTGACTCATGCGCAGATCGACGGCTGGCTGTGTAGGCTCGTGCATACAATGGCCGGCACGTCCGAGACCGTGATAAGTGATCGTCTCAAGACTTACGATGATTACGTATCTTGAAAGAATTTCGGTGGTCTTTAAAAATGTCGCGTTGATATTAAGTTTGGTTAATGATTCCGGTATAATTTAATTACAATTAAGAAGCACTGGTTTAGTGGCAGTGCTTGCAGGACCGATAACCAAGGTTAAGCAAGCTGGCAGAGTTCTTGTCAAATCTTGTAGAGAATTTTAAAGGGCTTTAATTTAGTAATGGACCATATAACCGCAGGACGCACTGTTTTCGAGATATTTGCAAAAAACCAAAAAACGTGACCTTTTGGCCCCCCTCACACTATAAGCTACATAGGTAGGAATGTAGATTGTAAGTACGTTGATCAGAAGCATATTACAAGAATATTGCCAATCATTGATGTTGCAATTAGTTCCATCCACTTCAAACTATCTTTTCGGTTAATTCTACTGCACTGTGGACGGCGGTAAAAATCTAATGTGCATTATTTGCGGCCATGTACCAATGACTCTTTTCTGAGTTATGCACATTAGTTAAACACTAACCGATGCTCTTTTACGGTGAGAGAAAACATCGTGATGAAACCTGCACATTCAGGCGACTGAACGTGTAACCATGATCCAATCTTGCCAGGTTCCCCTGGTAGCAGGGTCACGAACGTCAGATAACAGTTGCTACACTGTAATTACCTGATCTGCCAAACCTGGGATCATGGTCAAGGTGGACCCCGGTCCCTCGTGCGCAGGAACACAACCGGGACATTAACGCCAAGATGATGAGACTATTTTATATAGTATTCTTGGCAACCCTACCACCACCTGTACGTAGGCTTAGTACACACGGTTATAACAGGTAGCTGACCTGATTCTAGTGAGCGTTCACACAAGAGAGGGGTCAGGTAGCTCCTATAACGTACTATACGGCTTGCCTGCAATGCAACTGTATGTTGAGTAAAAAACCGTCAAGTGTACCACTCACACTGTTGCATGCCGTACCTGTAATTGGTCTGTCTTGTTATTGATATACTTAGTGTCTGCTTGAATGAGTTTTCTAGACGTTTGTTAGTTATAATATCTCACTCTTTGACTGTGTTCCACTTTGTTTTATTCTACAGATTATCGCTAATAATTATTACGATGTTTAATGTGTACTCAGTCATGCGACTCTGAATTTTAATATATCATTAGTCATTCCACAATCGGCATTAGTGTTGCTTACAACAGAATCGGCCGTTGTTGAATAGATTTGAATTCATGGCGTCGCGGCGTCGGAATGTGTAACCATGATCCAATCTGGCCAGGTTTCCCTGTTACCAGGGTCATGGAGGTCAGATGGTGGTCGTTCCACTGTAATGATCTGATCTGTTAAAATTTAGCCAAATCCTGGATCATCAACGCGGATCCTGGATCATCAACGCGGACCCCAGGCCTTTGCGCGAGAGCACAACAGGGACATTACAACCAAGATGACCAATGTGTATACTTAGTCATGCGGTTTTGAACATACCATTATATGATATCATTAGTCTAATAAGGGCTAGGCAGATATATCCTTTGAACGTCATAAAAAAAGATTGCTTTCTTATGAAAATAAATGTTAATAATTTTGATAATATACTGTACTAACAATCATACGTAAGCAACGCGTTATATTAAATATTATTATTAATCTTTTATTTCAGACCAATTTTAAATAATATTTTTAACAGTCCATATAATATAGTGTTAGTAAAATTACTTATAATATATTGTTAAAATAGCTACATAATTAAATATTCAATTTATAAAATCTAGACTTTAGCTAGTAATTGTATGAAAACAGATAACTTAGAAACATTTGATATCGTATACAACGGTGCATACTAGCGACCCGCCCTGCTTTACTACAAATACACGTAAACGTTCCGGAAGAATTTCTCTAGCTGACGGTCAAAACAGCTTAAAAATCCGTTGCGTGGTTTTGAGGAGTTAGCGGGAATACATACAGACAGATAGACGCTGAAAGCGACTTTAATTTAGGTATACTAAGTATGTATATGTGTAGAAGTAAGTTACTAAGTCATAGTATGTGCATATTCATGTGGATATGTCACTGGGAGACCCGGCGCGACTTCGTTCGCGTGGCGTCCTACCCCTACACACACCTGCTTTACCCCTCATCATCATCATTATCACAGCCCGTAACAGTCCACTGCAGGACTTAGGGCCTCTCCCTCGAAAGGGAAGGTTATTGCCATAATCTCCACGCTTGGCAGGCGGGTTGGAGATCGCAGTGTTTAAATATAATAATGGAAAATGCTGCTGCCCATTTTCCAGACTACGGAGCCTCTTGATCTTTTGCCTCGAAAACATTAGTCGCCTTGTACGACACCCATGAATGTAAGGGGTTGGTGCTATTTTACTCTGCCGGACACCACACGGCCAACCTTTACCTCTACCTACCCTTTTTTCTTGCTTTTAAACCTTCCTCTTGAATCTCTCTGTCTATTGTTAAAAGTCGCAATAAAATCCGTTGCATAGTTTAAAAGATCTAAGCGTACTTTGTTTCATACTATGCATTGATAACGCGTTGAACAGCAGTATTGCTCGGTTTGTCGTTACCTTAAATGTCAATAATTGATATCAACAATTGCGTCATATAAATTCCTATATACTTATTTTCATATTAACAGCAGATACTGATAAAACTAAGAAACGCTCTATCGCTAATCTCTTTGATAACGTTAGTCTTGGCGCCTTGGGACATACCATGTTTATGACGTAGCGTAGGTATCTAGTATTTCAACGATATGCCGTCATCGCGGTCGCGGGCATACTGGTGTTGCGAGTGTCTAAGGGCGGGGGTACTTGCCATCAGGTGACTGTCTATGGCGGGGGGTGGCTAAATCACTTGCCATCCGGTGACTGTCTATGGCGGGGGGTGGCTAAATCACTTGCCATCCGGTGACTGTCTATGGCGGGGGGTGGCGAAATCACTTGCCATCAGGTGACTGTCTATAGCGGGGGGTGGCGAAATCACTTGCCATCAGGTGACTGTCTATGGCGGGGGGTGGCGAAATCACTTGCCATCAGGTGACTGTCTATGGCGGAGGGTGGCGAAATCACTTGCCGTCAGGTGACTGTCTATGGCGGGGGGTGGCGAAATCACTTGCCATCAGGTGACTGTCTTTGGCGGGGGGTGGCGAAATCACTTGCCATCAGGTGACTGTCTTTGGCGGGGGGTGGCGAAATCACTTGCCGTCAGGTGACTGTCTATGGCGGGGGGTGGCGAAATCACTTGCCATCAGGTGACTGTCTATGGCGGGGGGTGGCGAAATCACTTGCCATCGGGTGACTCTATAGGGGGGGGTGACCAAATCTCTTGCTATCAGGTGATCCGCTGGCTCGTTTGCCTTCCTGTGTTATTAAAAGGCTTGGCATAGCAAATTTTCTATATTCCATGTTCTTTCTTTTTAATATTAGGTCCTTACCTATGAAATTAGCGTTTTTTGTGGCGAAAATGACGAATACTGGAATTTTCATACAGGCCAATTTCATGGAAATGGCTAATCCGATTACGATGAAACTTTGTGGTATAATCGGACTCAATTAAGCTAAGTGGTGCATACCATTTCATTAAGATAACTATCCTTTTTATAAAATTACATCTGTTGAAAAGGGAAAACTGACGACGAATGAAAAGGGGCATCTTTAAACCCTTATAAAGAGTTTTGAAAATATACGTATTATTTTTTTTCAATATAGGGACTCACTAGAATCTAACTAAACATACTTTATTTTAGAAATTAGGTAAAATTTTGATATGTTAAAACAATTAAAAATATTTGAGCCAAATGTGTAATTGCGGAAAAACGCCAATTTCTTTGGTAAGTATTCAACACATAATTAAGTATGACTTAGTAACATTTAACGAGCAAACAGCCTACTCGATCAAAAGCGGTAATAACAAAATGTAGGTGTCACGAAATAAACAATGCAGACCCTCAGATGCGTTGTCGTTGTCACTTTGAAAACTAAAATGATACGTCGTAGCAACTCGTCCCATACTCGCAGCTCGTCCCATGTTTGCAACTGGTCCCATTCGCAACATGTCCGATGCTCGCAACTGGTCCGATTCGCAACTAGACATTACTCGTCCCATTGAGATAGGTTGATGTTAAAAACATAACTCTCCGTGGAAGTGTTTTTTTATACCACACAGGTGGCAAACAAGCTTACGGCCTGCCTGATGGTAAGCAGTCACCGCAGGGTTTGAGGGCTCCCCCCGACCCTTCCACACTGATCGTCTTGTTCCCTCCGCATCCATCGGCGCCCAAAGACTGTATGGTCGTAGGCTGTTTCTAGGCAGACGTGCTTTATGGTGGGCCGCATCGTCATTTACCACCAGGGCCTCAAGTCCCTCAATTTTATTGATATTCAATTACGAGTCCAGTACGTTTCACACAAATGGGGTATTCTGCATGGCTAGCACAAGTGTGCCAGCGACTCAGTTCGCGCCGCGAGAGAGCCTTTGTTTCTTTCTCTCAATACTAAAATGAAACAGTATCAGTATCAGTAACAGGTAGCAGTATCTTAGTCGCGTTTTTCTCGCTTGTCGCGCGCGAGAGCACATTTAGTCTTGTGCTAGCTGTGCTGCAAAACTTTTATCTTAATAGAGTCGTAATAGAATCGTAATTGACTCTCAGATTAATAGATAATGGTGTTGACTTCTAAAATCTACCAAGAGACTGCTTTAGTCCACAATTGAGCGACAATCAGACTAGCAAATAGTTCAGTGGCAGTTCAATGGAAAACCATTGGTTTTAAATTAGTAGCAAAATACCAAAAGCGTATCAAATTCGTATTGAGATCCAATTTAGCCGTTTGTAAATTGTAAGTCTTAGGGCCCAGATGCGAAAGCGCTAAAATTCTTGCGTAATGCATTTTTAAAGTATATATAGTAATAGATATTGTACAACATCTAAACTTTTCGCCTAGTCTCAGTCAATAGAGCGGTGACCCCAAAAGCGAGACTATCTCTTGCGATAACCGACAGAAAAAGTCGAATAACTGACTAAGTTGATTGAAACTCATATATTTTCTAAACTACCTAACTGATTTTAATGAAACAAAGCTAAGAACTATCTCAATTAAACTGTCTATCAAATAGAGGAAACCGCATCCAAGTCGGTCCTTCCTTTCGGGAGCTACGATGCCACATACAGATACACGCGTCAAACTTATAAAACCCCTCTTTTTTTCATCGGAGGTTCATTAAAAATGAGTTGTGACCCATACCACAGGAAAAAAAAGCTTACCTACACTACTGAAGTCACTCAATGAGTAGGTGTCGTGGTGATGTCTAGCTGTTTGCAGTTATATCACCCATAGGCTCCTCGCAACGCAAGTGATTGGATCACGATTCAATTTAGCCTCGACCGCTCGAAAAAAGTGGCGGCAACCACACACGGGCCGATTTGGTCGTTTGCTTTGCACGTGACTTGAGATTTGAGATGAGTTGGTTTTGTAGCAGAGTAAAAATTGTAGAGAAGATAAGTCTGTCTCGAAGAGATGGTGCTTATGAGCTATTTCGTCATTTTATTTGGTTTTCTTTTCTTCGTGTTTTTATAAGATATCGCATTGTGAAATCGTGTATTCATATTTGCGCTATCGAGCAGGTGGAGCTGATAGACGATAGACTTTTACAAGAAAATGGTACCTGTGTTAATGATAATATTTTCAAGTTAAGACTGAATAAACGATTTTGATTTTTAATATTTAATTCCAATGCAAGAGCTCCATACTGAAATCTAATATAATTTTGAGGGCAGGATTGCAGTCCAATTAGATCAACAAATCATACAAACCCATTTAGGTTGATTTCAGCGAACTTTCAAAACGACCTCCTCATAAACCGGCCCACCTGAACATTCCCATACACCTACCTCACACATACAGATCTTTTCCCAACACCTACACAAAGTTGGTGTAGCACCGCGTCCTACACAAAGTCCGTCTGTGTATCAGCGCGGAGGCTCCGGCGCGGCCTTGGACTCAGGGCGCGATACATGCGCGCGCGCATCCCCGCCTAGCCGCGCTCAGTTTGAACTCCACCGCCGCGCCCGGCACACGCGGCTTCCGTGCCGCCCCACCCCCTTACCCCCTACACCCCGTAGTGTCTGTGACTGTGACTCCGTGACCCTGTGAAGTTGAAGTGGTCGTCAAAATGGTCGCCGGCGGAAAACAGGTACTACCTACCTGCATATAATAGCCTTGAGAGTTCAAAGGATGGCATGAATGTTCTCGAGAGAATCGAGACTCGAGGGTTTCTAGAAATAAGCGAACGGGTGACGAAATTAGCGACTACGTGTTAGCACGGCAGCTATCCGAGGTCGGACCCACTTGCACCTGCCAACATAATTAGGGTTCATACAACCTTCTATTGTAAAGGATAAGGGAAAACCGAATACGTGATGACGTCCACGACTTTTCCGAAACAATTTCCATATCTATTCCATGTAATCATCTTTCTTACAAGCGTCGTTTATCTTTAGTTTGACGCTCGCCTCTTACATAGCAACAATATTCACTCTCCATCGTCGCTAAACGTTTCGTCAATGGAATATATTACATAGCTACCAGCTCGATGTTGACTCGAGTCATAAGTCATGGTGATGTCATCAGCGCGCCGCTCCGGCCTCCATGGGGTCGGTCGGTCTTACTTTTATTATTTATTTTGAATCGTGCAAACGGTTTTAACCGTCCTTTCATGCGGCATCCCTATCTCTCCCCGTTGGCGAGACAGAGAGCGCCTTCCCTGTTTCGCGCGGGCCCTTGAAAGTTTATTCGTTGTAAAATCGCGATACTTATGTTGAATTGTTCATTGTTTCCATGCTGTTATCGGCAAGGCGTCTTTATAGCTGGATTTACGGCGCGCTCATTTCGAACTATATCACGTGTACGATTGTTGGGCTACCTATAATATCATGCACTCTCGCTGGCCGTGCCGCGCCGACTATTAGAATGCTGGTTATCTTATCGCACAGGCTGCAGCGTGGTTTTGACAGTAGCCCTCGATTATTTGAGGCCTTATCGTTGGATATCGTGAAATTAGCGAGTAATTTACATACCGCCAACGCGTCCGGCATTCATATTAAGTGGAATTCCAGCGAACTAACGGTACAATACAATAAACAAGATCTCTGAGTCAATTAGTCTAACTGGGTTCTTGTAAATGTAGAAATTTGGTTCCGACCAAATAAGTCCCGAATGTCCGTACATTATTTCAAAAATTGCACCTTTCAGTGATACGATCCCACTTACGCCAGCGAGATCGATAAGCGTAAATACGTGTTTCCGCTTTTAAATGATGTGTAATGGCAGAATTACCCAGCGACCTCGGCTACAAGAACGTGCATTGCCATAAATATACAATTTAATCATTATGACGCTGGCGACTAGCTAAGCTACAGTAATAGTTACCACATCTCGGCGCATCACATGCCTACCGTTCATTGTTTGTTCCAAGGTTTTTCCTCGTCCGCCTGAAAGCTGGTTTATCTGCAAAAACCGCTGGTCATAACTCGTTTTTTAAATCTCTTGTTCGAATTCAGAATAATATTCAGTGACTATTGTCTATTAACTTATTGACAGTAAATCATCGCAGGCAATACGTGGCTCTATCTTCAGATAATACTTTGCCTTGTTTACGTTACCGTAATAAATACTCGTACCTTTGCTTGCGTTCTTCTCTACTGCTCTTGCATACATTATTAGTTTATAATTTATTACTCTCTCATGACTTTAGAGGTATTTATATAGTTGCATCAGTTTGTCAGAAGCTGTGACCTAGAAAGTTGCATTTAAGCGGACTGTTATGAGCGCTGGTAGCAGCTTAAATTCTATGGGATTATATCGCTTTTGGGTCTTCCTTCAAATTTTTTGGAAATATACTCAATATCGCTTTAGAGACTTAGAAAGTCGATTAGCATCTGGCAATGGTTTTATTTATGGATACAGACGCCAAAACACCCACCCAACTGTCAAGGTAATCTTCAGTCAAATTCAGTCACCTGAATGTGCAGGTTTCATTACGATTTTTCCCTCACCGTAGGAACATCGGTTAGTGTTCAACTAATATACATAACTCAGAAAAGAGGGTTCGCTACATGGCCGCACTGGGGTCCGAACCCGATGCCCCTCGCTTACCTTGCCCACTAGCCCACCGATGCTCTGCTGCCTCCCCCTATTATAATAAAAACAATAGAAAAGCTTTCTTTGCTTATCACTGGCAGCACAGTCTCGTTGCACTGCCCAGTTCACGTGACCGCCCGCTTCGTTCGCGTTCGCGTCACGGCGTCACGCCATTCATTGGTCGCAGCGCAGCACACATCGGCGTGTGTACTGTGTGTACTGTGTACTTGAATCTAATTTGACGGTCGCCACGGTCGGTGGGCACTCGGCGCCGTTTCACTCGGTTTCACCTGCAGATGCCCGCGATTTCTAGCACGGCAGCCGGTGTGACCGGGCCTCGGACACCATTTCTTTTTGCCTTTTCCTCGGCGGCGCTAGAAACTGTGGCTCCCGGCGATGGCGGACCATTTTTTCTCCTGTGACGGGTTTTAGAGGGTTTCCTTGTCGGTCCTTGGGAGATGTTGAAGTTCCTTCGACTGTTAAAGGAATACGTGATGGCACAGGGGTGTCACGCTCGTATTATCTTTTTCCTATAAAATCCTTTTCATCCCTTTCGAAGAACTCCATGTTGTACTTGCCAGGGAGCTCATTCCACGACCTTAATGTGCGTGGGAGAAAGTCACTGTTGAGATATTTCAAATTAGGTATTCACTTGAAATAAAATTGCAATTCATAATAGAAATTTATAACTCAGTTGGTAGCCTGCCAGCCAGCCAATATTTCCAGCATTTATAAATTTATTGTACCAACTGTCCATCATCATTTATTTTTGAGTGCGAGTCTAAGGCCAACCTATCTAGAATGTCATGCTACCAACAACAGGCCCTTAAAGTCTCATCAGTACAACGGTAATAACTGTTTTTATCTCGCTAATAAAAGGGGAATCGTAAATCTCTGGCAGGTAATTGTGGTGGTCGTCAGCAAGTTGTCCTCGTCGTAACCTTACGAGGTCTAGGACAAAGCCAGCGCTTACGCCGAATTGTTGAACAGGTTTATTTGGATTGGGGGGAAAACATTGCACGAAAAATTTTTTTGTATATGCAAAAAAATAATTCAATGCAAACTAAAAATCTGACGATATAACAGCTCAGTAAAGACATGTCATTGGTTTTTCCCATTGCTTATCAACCAATGACATCCAATCCAAAATAACATTTGTGACATAATTTATCTTGAAATTCAACGTAGTTCCCGCGCCATAAACTACTAAATTATACAATTGTACAGTATACTACTAAATTATATTACAAAAAACAACTTATAGCTTGCATCCCACAGGACTAGGCAGACACAATCGAGTGCTACAAGCTACTGCCTCACATCTCTTGCCCCATACATTTGTACATTTGCACCAACTGTTGGTATTTGAGTACCTGTTTTGGAATATTCCATTTCGATGCATCAGCCCTTTATAAGTCATAGAGATTGCCCTTTTTTGTCCGCATCCGGCACGTGGTGCGCCCACCTGTCCGCCACCTGCCACCCCTTCGCCCCTCACCCCCTCCCAACCCCTGGCGAGGGGATGACGCACCTTTTTATCCCGCCGGGAATAACGTCACTTGATATCGTGATGAAGTAGAGTCGGCGGTGGAAAGAATGCTCTGTGCGTTTTGAGGTTCACTTATGTATAGAATGGAATCAATTAATGCCTTCGTATCTAACCACCTGTTGCCTATTTTATAAAAATATTTTTGTTTTATCGGGTACCTTATAAATCAACTAAGACGACAGTTACCGCTTACCATCAGGAGGGCCGTCTGCTCATTTGTCACTGTGTAGCATGAAAAAGTCCACGGCTTGACTTCAGCTTCCTTCACATTATGAATCCCTACGATGACAGGCGGTTTCAGGATCGAGTTACACAAGAGATCCCATAACACAAGTATCTAAACACAACGATCATCATCGTCATCCGAGCAGCCCATCCCGGCTTCTGCCAGATCAGCTTTTTAAAGACAATAAATGTTTGCGGCGTTTTGGCTTTATACATGCGGCGACTACCATCCAACCCGCCCAACCTATTAGGGAAAATTCGATTCGCCAGAGCCTCGTCGATCTGTCAGCAGGGCGACCGCGGGCAGGTGATGTTTGCTTGGGCCCACGAGGCGGTGGTTTGGCCCCATACCCTAAACACAACGATATCCAATCCAAAATGTGCGCAGTAAAGTACAATAAAATTTCCAACGGAGCTCTTTTACTGTAGGTACTGTATTTTTTATTGGATTCCACACGGAGATTTAATTGGTGAGGGCATTTAAACCAAGTGGTTTCATTATGTTTTCGCGGCCGCCATACTCTGTAATTGCTATATCCAAGTGGGCCATTAGATGACTGGGTTCGATCATTGCATTTACCTCCTTATGTACGATGGGGATTAGGTCTTCGTGTCGTTTCGAAGCCTTTTGTAGTGCAAGTAGCACATGGCTAGCATGTGCTTTTAGCACTCGATAGTCTCTGCCTACCCTTAAGGGATACGGGCGGGAGTATGTATGTATGTATTGGGCAGTAATAGTAGTTGTGAACTTGTGGTCATTACAGTGCTGTTCGCTATCAGGAACCGACTTTATTTCAGATTGTCGATAAGCTACCGGCTTAGGCGACTGAATGTACAACCATGATCCAGTCTGCTTAGGTTACCTTATTGACAGTGTCACGGAGATTAGATGACAGTCGCTTTATTACAATTACCTGATCTGCCGAACCCTACATAATGGTCAAAGCGGACCCTAGGCCCTCGCGTGCGAGAGTACAACCAAGATGGTGAATTATTAAAAAATATATATATATTTGAAAAAGTGCTAATCTGTATTTTTGTTAACAATAATAATGTTAATTCTAAAGTTATACTTTTTTGTTGGGCTTAATTATGAGAACTAGGTAGGTTGTTACAGGTGTAATAATGTCTTTTGATATAGTCTTAGAAACAGGCCTCAATTGAACTTTGACATCCCTCACATGTAAAAACAATAATAAGCTGGTACTGTTAATTACGGATAACCTTGGAAATTATGTGACTATAGTTAACTTCCTAGTTAATTCATCTCAATGTCAGCGATGCTCAAGTACTCGCTTGATCGAACCTGCAAACTGATATTATATACGTTTTGAAATTATTTCAATACTGTAAATATAATCATCTTCCTGTTAATGTCACTGTTGTGCCCGCACGCTAGGGCCCAGCGTCTGCCATGACCATAATCCAAGATTTGGCAGATCAGGTAGAGCGACTTCCATCTGACCTCCGTGACCCTGTTAACAGAGAAACTTTGCCGGATTCGATCATGGTTACACATTCAGTTGCCAGAATGTGTAGGTGTCATCACGATATTTTCCTTCACCCTAAGAGCATCGGTTAGTGTTAAACTAATGTACATAACTCAGAAAAGAGTCGTTTCTCATTGGTACATGGCGGCACTGGGTTTGGTTAGCTTACGAGTCAGGCACCTTAACCACTAGGCCATCGACACTCCTTATGTATATTAAATTATTGTGTTTGAATGAAATTATTTAAATACTGTATTCCGTCCGAAGACTTTCTTTTACGCACGATTACGAATTAAATGCCTTATCACAACATAATAAAACGTGTCACATTCTAGGATTATCTGTACGTACGTGTCTTAAATAAATAACAAGATTGGTATCTGATAATGGCTTTTCGATAACGCATTTTTAACTAAATATGTATAGAAGCTCTAATTCATAGATAGAGCGCGACATCGCTCATGCAGAATCTTATAAAAGAGTAGGTTATCGGATCTCTTATTTTCTCTGGGGTCTAAGCTTACTCTTTTCTCTGGGGTCTAAGCTCTCTCATAAAATTTTATCAAACTGGATACGGCGGCTAATCTGAAGAGAAAGACGCGATTAATATAAAATGTAGCCTATGAGTTATTCCAGACCCTAATCTACCTACCGACCAATTTTCATCAAAATCCGTTCATCCGTTTAGGCGTGAAGAGATAACAAACATATACACTCACAAACTTACGCATTTATAATTATATTACTAGCTTTTCCCAACGACTTCTTCAGCGTCTTGCTTTCTTCATTAGTTTTTACATTCTGAATCCGTTCTTACGAGATCCACATTAAATTTCGAGATAAATTACGAGTATAGCCAACGTGCTATTCTAGATTATGACTGCCAAATTTCATCAAAATCCGTAGTTTTTGCGCGAAAGAGTAACCAACATCCATCCCTACAAAATTGCTCGTTTATAATATTAGTTTGAGCACCAGTGGCATGTCGAATGGCGCGGCGAGGACAACCCGCAGATTGTAACTTCTCTAAGATATAATCGTATTCCTAGACTGAACAATGGCTCCCCAGCAGTGCTCATTGTTACGCGCCAGCAGAGCTGTGAAATATATGCAAAACACATGTCGTTCTCGCTGTAGTAATCTATTAATATTAGACGTTGTATCTGGCCGTATTGTGGCCATATGTGCTCTGTGTGCTGGCGGGTTTCTACAAGTTACTGGCAACTGCTTACTTTTTTTTTTTTTTTTTTTTTTGTTTTTTTTTTCGTAACTATGGAATCGGATATCAGATGGAAAGTGGTCACCGGCAACCTGTGGACATCAGCAACACCAAGGGTATCACCAATACGTTGCCCACCTAAAGCCCGGGGCACGTAAAAGCTAACTTTGATACTCACAACGCAACTTCATCATAACTTGTGGCGTAGTTACCGATGAACTATAATCATGAAATTTAGCAAGAAGGCAGGTCTTACAGGACACCATGCACCAACTCTGAAGTCGCAAAAAAAATAATCAGCTGATTTTATTTTTGCAATTTCAGAGTAGGTGCCATAGTAAAAGTTGTTTGTTATCGCTAGCACAGGCATACCGCTTAGTATCAAGAATTAATTTAAAGTCACCTTATACATATAAAGGTTGCATTTCACTACCTCCGATCAAGGATTACATTCATTAGTCAGCGTCAACTGCAACGGCTGCATGCGCGGCTGTCTCATAAATATTGAACGTAATTGTTGATTAAAACTCATTGGTATGTATGTAACTTGTATGGTTTATATTTAAATGTAGTTGGTAGGGGGTGGGTGTAAGTGATACTGAGAGGGTTCAACAGCCTGAAGGGCAGTGCATGTCCTGCGGTTGCAATTGCTGACAATTGTAGTGAGGGATACAATGTAACGTTCTATTTGTGAAAGAATAGAATCCTTGCGAATATCATTGGCATTTGATACACCACGTTGTTTGTGCCTTCACGCGTGGCAGGCGGGTTGGAAGCGTCACTTACCAGTACCACCAGGTGGGATGACGGTCAAACGCCTGTCTATTCCAATACAAAGATGGAAGTGGTTGGTGTTATACCAAATCGTTTTTACAGTTGCAAGCACTCCGCATCGAATCATACATACTTCACCTCCTTACAAAAGACCTCCAATTTACAAAAAGGGTTATCCAGTACCTCCAGTCGCGTGAAGGATAACACACTCATACATTAATCAAACACACGAACACGCACACAAACACACGAACACACACACACACATACAGAGAGAGAAGCTTGTATTATATTTTAGAGAGAGAAGATTATATTTTAATTTTGATAGTAGTTTTTTTTTTCTATTAGTATTTTATATGGTGTTTACAGGCTATATTAATTACCAAAATTATAAATTGCAGTTTTGTAATTGGCATTACAACTTAATAATGTAACATTTTTGAATTACATTTTATATGCTGTAAAACTGTGAAATAAATAAATAAATAAATTACAATATTAGTACAGGGCGGATTGCCTAACTAAGCCCTCACCGGCAACCAATATGGGCTGTACTCGACTCGTATCTAAAAAGTTACACCAACATGATGTCACCACTGTATCAGCGCCGAGATGTTTGCCGTTTCTATATATAAGGCGTAGACGGGACTATATTTATTTTACGCAGATACTAGATACACTGTACGTAAAGCAAATATTACCGACGCGTGTTACCGACGGCTTTGGGCGCTGTTTTATCACGCTGGTCGCGACACTCGGCAACAGGAACATTCAATGCAACGAAGTAAACGAACCCTAAATTCCACTGACATTGAATGTGTAACCATGATCCAATCTGCTCGGTTTCCCTTGTTAACCGTTTCACGGAGGTCAGACTTCAGGCGCTCCACTATAATGACCTGATCTGCCAAATCCTGGATCACGATCAAGGCGGACCCCGGGCCCTCGCGCGCGAAAGCACAACCGGGACATTAACGCCAAGATGGCCACTAGATACACTGTACGTAATGCAAATATTACGCGAGTTACCGACGGCATCGGCACTTACTCGGCGCTGTGTTACTGCGCTAGTCGCGACCCGTTTAACTCAGTAACAGTTACTATTCAATTGCTTACTAACGGATGACAACGGCTAAGGGCTGTGACTGATTTAGGATTATTTACTGAGTAGCAAAATTAACAATTTTAATCATTGAAATCAGAGACTTTTGGCGTTTTTGGTTACGTAATTAGCCCACAGGTGGGCTGTGTGTTTCTCACTGCGTAGAATAAAAAAAGCAAAGCAAAATATGCATCACCACACAATCGAAAAACCCCGTAAACCCGCCGATAATGTTGCCTCGTTCTTTACCTCTTTCCTTTGATACTTGCTACAACACTTATCCTCAATTTCTTCATAACCATCTGTGTAAGTACAGCTCTAAATCACCATCGCGTTGTAGTTTTCCTTCCACCGAGCCTTGCCCGCATGGAGGCTCCCTTGACATCGCCACCGCTGGCCTACAAACCTCCCTATTAATAGCATTAAATTACACCGTACTACGTGGTAACGTTTTCGAACTACAACTGGTAATGCTGTAATGATGCACTTGTATTGTGTTGTGGATCTGAATTAAAGGGCGGGTAAACCAGTCATGGTTTAGTAATGATATCTTGTGTTACCTACTGTATTTAGTGATTAACAGTAAGTCATGTTATGTTAACAGTATCTGGTTACTAGAATCAGCAAATGATACTGCAACAGAATACCGCATCGTCACAATCAATCACATCGCAATCAGATTGTGTCGTGTGGATGGGGTACTGACTGACAATCTAATTGACAATGAGATTGTGTGTAGCCGAATTGAGTTGGCTTAAGGAAGGGCTAAGAAATCCCAATGGGGTCTCTTAACTCATGCTTGAGACCTTCACCCCAGGGTTGCGTTCGTGAAATTCCATTATTTGAGACCCAGTTTTGGCGAATAGCATATCATTAAACTAACCTACTATGCTACACCAGTGGAATTAGTCACGCCTATACCAACATTCCGGCGTATATTGTTGACACAATGCAATATTGCATGAATATTTTTGCATAACAATCTCGACATTTATACTGACCTTTCGATTTTGTTAAACAATCTCTTATCACGGTTACACATCGACGAGTCTGGAGTTTCTATCGCGTTTTTCTCGCTTCGAATTAACAACCAGTGAGAAACCAGCAGACGGCCCGTCTGATTTAGTGCACTTAGTTTTAAAGTAACATAAATTTTAATGCAGAACCGCAGATGCGTTGCCATTGCCACTGTAAGGATTGCACTTTGCTAAATTCAATCGTCTTAATTCAAAAGCAAAATGCGTGAGAGCAAGATGATCAAAATGGAATTAGTATTGCTCATATGATTCATTTTGGAATCACACCAATTGTAACAAGACTTTAACATCTGGAAAAATACTTCGTTTCAACACGCTATATCAATAAATTTATCTCTCGACGCTCGCAGTTCATAGACTCGTAACATAACACAACTATATCAATTTCCCGCCAATTCGGTGTAGTATCACACGAATACACGATTCTCACGAACCGCTTTAGCTCGACCTTCTGACGGCTAAGGAATTTATTACCCGAACAATAACCCATCTCCTCATCAACCAGGATCCTCTCGGTCATACGGACCGTGTCAGACTTAATCAGGGGTGATGCGCGCGCTTATTTGACGGTGACTCCTTTCCACGCGCACGCTTCTATACACCTACAGATCCTGTTTGTCCCTAACACTCTCCCTCAGCTGGCTGACACCACTGTTCAATCTTTCTGCCCCGTCGGCCAGCTCCCATCTTTCTACTTGCTCCTCTTCTGCTCCCACTTTTCCTCTAGAGGGATCTATCGGAGACCCGAACAATCTGGACTGCTTCAAGGCCAGAGAGAATCCGTTTCTAGACGAGCACGCTCCATTTTTGACCGCTTACCATAAGCTGAGGTGGCGGTCAATGTTTGCAAGTTGTAAAAAAATATCATCGCTAATCCGCGAGGCTATGACGAAAGTGCCTCTCGTGCGCCCGCGCAAGCCCGTCTTATACAAACATCCGGCGTTCTTTGCCGATAACTGTCGCTCGGGGTCTAGCTTTACTAGACTGGATTGTGGATACCTCTAGGTTGCCTATCTATATGTGTTTAAGGCAATGTCCCGATTGAATGACTCATCGTTGCCCGGCCCAGAGCAGTAGGGCTGGGAATTTCAAATTTGGAGTTTGTAATTTTATAAGGTTTTTAAAACAGGGGTGTTACAAGTTTGACGTGTGATCTGCGGATCTGTAACTCTGTGTATGAGTGAAGGTGTATGTCTGTCTATGGCATTGTAGCTCCTGAAAGGATGGACCGATTTTGATGCTGTTTTCTATATTTGAAAGGCAGTTTAACCGAGATGGTTCTCAGGTTTGTTTCATTAAAATCGATTCAGTAGTTTAATTCAGTCTTTGGTAGGTCTGTCAGATAAAATGGTGAACTCAGATAAGTAAATGGCTTTCATATAGAAATTATTCATTATCTAAATATTGTGAATGATTTCTTATTACAATACTAGTTACCTATTTGATGTCAGTCTACCGTAAGTGTGTGTTAGAGGTCACGTACGTTACGTTATAGATTAAAAAACGAACTAAAACCGATCGGCCACTAACTACATTCCTCGACCCTAAAGCTAAACCTGTCAACTAGGTAGGTCTCGTAAGATCGCAAGGTGAGGACCGTTCACAACTTTTGTTTGTTTTGCACCGACAAAGCAAACCGGTACGCGTTGCTCATAGATTAAGGGCCATTGTTGTATCACGCGTTGTGGAACGCGGAGCATTGCGTAAAGCGAAAAAGTGCAAATGGTGATTGTTATTAAAAACTATCCCCTAAACAAAAAATCTATTCGGCGATACTTTTAGTTAGCTTGTAAGAAATTGTAGTCGTGACTGTAAATCCTGAGATCTAAGCGATAAAATATTCTATAGGGTTCGTGTTTTTTTTGCAATACAAAAACAATTTTTCAAAAATACGTTTTTTTGCTATTTTTGTTGGAATTATGGTCTGCAACGCCAATATGGACGTTTAAAAATTACTCGTTTCTATGAAATGGACGCCATCCCCGCCTTAATGGTCCGTTCCGACCTGCCGGCCCTTGTCGCACGCGAGAGAGCGATATAACTATCTACCTCTTTCGGTTTGCATCGAAGTAAGCGAGACACAAACCTATATCACGTGCGACTTGCTAAGCGGGCAGGGCGGAGGCCTTGGCGACCCCGGCTTATCCGGTCTGCACGTTTCGCAACTCTGAGTCACTGGTCGCGTGAGATTAATCTCCTTATCTTGGCGGGAATAGCTAATGTTGGCTGTGGCGGGTGCATTTACGGTTTCTTATAGGCTATTCATCAGGTTAAGTCTGTCGTCGCCAGTCAATTTTTGAATGATGCGCCATGCCAGCGAGATTCTCGTTTACGTGTGTTGACATAAAGTCAAATATTATATGTACTTGAATTAAATCTAATACTAGATAAGGGTTCCAAGACGCACATACTCAAATTTGCAAATAATACAGCTAGCTCAGAATATGTTTCAAAAACCATTAAAAAATTGAAGAAAACCCTTGAGCCCTTCTCGTTTAAAGGGATGCTAAACTTTAGTCTTTCTTAGTCGTTACGGAAAGGGACAGAATGGAGATTTGTCATCCGAGTGGGATGAAAATTCGATGATCCATGAATGTGACGCAGTCTCCAGTCCACCAGTGGCCTTAATAAGCTGTTTGTACAGGTACCAGTTAAAGAACAAACAAACAGGAATCAAGAACAATACGACTCGACAGTTCTTAAACTGAATAGACTTGGGCTTTCATTTCCTCGTTAATACTTACTTCTATTGGAAATTAGCACCGTAATCTTCGCACACATCATTAAACAGGCGTACACAGTATGCGGGCGTATTACAATGCAACCCAGTGTTATTAATAACTCTAGGTTTGCATGGGAGAATGTGACCTACGCCATTATTAGCTGTCAGTAGTATTTGCTAGTGTAGATACCATATTTCCTCTATGCATAGAGAGTCGATAGTTGCGTGATTCCAATGGGGGGAGAGGGTTTGGGGCCCTACGACGATCCCCAAAGCGCAAACAAGCCCCCAGCTGACAGACTTTTCCCTAAAGGGTTTATAGGTCATATGATAGACGTCACACGTAAGAAGCCAAAACACCACAAATTTTGATGGAACATATTACTATGGCCGGATGTCCTACAATTATGTCTATTGGAAGAAAAGGAAACTTTTTGTAACAGTTGCAAATACTGGTAAAGCACAGGAAGAGCAGATTTTGTTAGGCCGAGATTGGCCGCTATGATGAGTAAATGCGTGTTTCAAATTTACATTTATACTATTGCGATGATGATTATAATCATGTGCAGTGCCCATTCTGTCTTTAATTTTGTTTTGAATCACAAAGTTATTCTGTGGTCAGCGGTTATTTCAATGTTGTGTTTGTTTCTGAGTAAATACAAAATTCCCAACCGTAATACACTAGTTAAATACTCACTCGAGAAGGTTAAAACTTTAAACCACACAACACCGCAGAAATTACGATTACTTGCTCTTGCTTGGTTTTTAGATAACTTGCTATTATAAAAATTCAATGCAAACTTTGTTTGTTGTATTGTTTTTGCTTGTTTGTCCTTCCTTGTCATCAAAACTTCTAGTCAAAAACATGTGCGAGCGAAGTATTACGCACAACCAAGCACTGTTCACCTTCCGTAACAGATTTGCAATCTCTCGCTAGCTCCTCTACAGAATTAAAAAAGCGGGTTTACGCCCGCACGAAGCCGTACCAGGTCGCTAGTTTTAGGTTTAACATTAGGTATAAGCTTTCCAAATCACTCTCAACCCGTCTGAACGAGCGTGTTTACAAAACAAACAGCTCTGCAGCAAGATTTACTCCCCGCTCATAAGATGGGTAGTAAACATGGCCAGTGACATAAGCAACGGCCGAGTGCGTCCGGCCTGGCGAACCGCCAGATTTGCTATGTCATAGTGCTTTCCGAAACAGTTAAATTTATTTTCTTAAACGAGGATATTGATGGATATGACTCTATTCCTGGTTATGTTAGGTATTTAGCTTCTCTCGGTGGTACAATGAGGCTTATAGATATGTGAATGGACACGTAAAATGTAAACTTTATAGTAGGTAGGTGATGCAGATAACTGACTTCTTGGCCGCGGTTTAGTTTAAATTTGTGAAAAAAAAATTATTATCCAGTCAAAACCGAAGCAGAACCTCTGCCAGTGTCGTTTTTCCTACTCTTGTGTCTCCACTTCGTCCGATCCTCTAGATTTCATTTATTACATTTTCTTCAAATAATAGATCAATACTTGCATTAAGACGTTTGTGTTCTGTTCCTTGCCTTAATTTTTTTTCTGCTGTACATTTTTTAATTGCTTATCTATGATAGACCAGAATTATTGCATTGCAAAGTCCAGCTATTGGCTATAGCTGTGAAAACTTACCTAATAATAAAAAGTCGTAATTTCATCCTTAACTAGTTGTTGCCCGCGTCTGCGTATGCATTGAATACCCCTACATGTCCCTACAAACAAGCAATTTCAACTCTTTATAATATTAGTAAGTAGTTTAATTCAAACTCGTACCGAAGATAACCAATAATGTCGAAGATGTACGAATACGAATATAGTCGTAGTTTTCGTAGGATTAGTTATTCGGATTAGTGTGTACGATGTCTCACAGTGTCTACTGAAGTCTACTGCAGGACTATTTATAAACGAATTTAATTAGCTTCGACGCAAGCATCCTCTCCCATTTAAATTTTGTGAGCGGCTGTTAATTCGGTCTCAGAACGTTTACTGCTCTTTGAACTCTCGTAAGAAGACATTAGTTCTTGCAATGAGCTTGGGCCTAATTTATTTAACTAGCATTTTCAACGAACTAAACAGCTTCCTGGACATATATATTGAAGCTTAGCTTATTTACAGCCTAGTGTCTTGCTAGACCGATTACAAAAGTTAAGCAATGCACGGTGATGCCGGTAACTGGATGGGTGACCGTTTCGTACTTTGAGGCTAAACGAGCTGCGGCACCGCAAAGAGGTCGCCACTCGTTAGGTGGGCCTCCTTAATGCTGTTGACGAAGCGAAGTTTGACCCAATGTCATCCAATCTTCGACCCTGAGACTGATTGAGCAGTATCGGGAGCCGATTGAAATCCCATGACGGTTTTCGTACGCAATCAATATATTTAGCCATAGGGGAGAATATTTGTTAACAGTAGAAAGTAATACATATACATCCACTTTACACTTTGATATACTATGACTTTTAAAACGCCTTCAAGGCTAAAGTGAATAGGCTGTCTGTCTAAGACATACTCCATCACGGAAAAAAAAAGTTTTTTATTTTATTTTTTGTTTTATTTTCATATCATCGGCTGCACCGTCACTTACCACCAGGTTAAATGGCGGTCAAATGCCTGGCTAGCTTAATTAGAAAAAAAAGTGATTCAATGTTCAATGTTGAAGCAATTTCTTCAATAGAGCCCCACTCCACCCTCGGCTGTGTTCTCCATTCATTCGCAGGGATCACGCATAAATAGTAACGTTCCTAAGTATACAGCGATTACAAATACACGAACCTGCAATAGTAACCTTTATACATATTACATGCTTGTGTCAGCCTTAAAGCATCGACATGTGAGGTGGCAGAGGTACATTGCGGTCGATCAAGACTAGCAAGGGCGCGTCTGGAAGCGAGGTGACACGATTTCGTACACCTGAAATACTCGAAGGGCCTGTCAACTTGAGTTTGGTATGACGTATTGATAATTAGGAATGTTGCTTAGAGGAAAACTATTCATGGCTTCTAATGATTCCATAAAAAATTACAACTACACGTTACAATTATAACTAGGTTTTGCCAGCGACTCAGTCCGCTTAAACTTTTGTGGTTTTGGAGATAGAAAGTACCCTATATTTGCCATAATGAAAATAAAAGTTTCAGTAGTTCCGCCGAACTCTGATGAAGAAGAGAGAATTATCAGACTTGCCAAATTTTATGTCTCAGTTGATTCGTGACAACGTAGGTAGCAGGTAGATTCATAATTCATAATCAATTATATGCTTTAAACATGGTCTTGCAGAGGTGGAGTCATCATAAATATGTACAATCATGTTTAGCATGCAAATTTTAAGTATCATTTTGACTAAGTAGGATTACTTTTGCATTTATATTTTATCGACTTGTTTGCTTGTTAATTTATCGTTATCTACAGTTTAGCACAATATTCGATCGACAAAAACTGTTTCTTTTACCAAGTGACACGTTTTGCTGCCTATAATGAGCTAGGGTCTCCATAGACTCGCATAGCAATGTAAGCTCCTTTTATACTGGTTTCGTTAACCTGTCTTCTGTACCTATAAAGTTATATATACTTACAAAATCGGGAAACGATGTCTGTACCTATTGGTAAACAGTTAGGTATTACAGAACATTTATAGTACCTTGCACATTTAATCATTACATTATATCATTTGCTTTCTCTGTAGTTACTACTCCCGACTGTTGGCTTTTCCCACGTTAGAAAAACGCACCTACAATTTTTTTTGCATATGGTGCTACCTGATAATTGAGCGTATGAGATGTAGTTACCACTTTCCACCACGCTGTCTGGTTTGTCGTTTGGTTACGTAATAAGGATGGGCTATATTCATAAATGCTTATGCGTTTGCACTATCTCTGATAAAAGCTCGAGAAGCGCTCTTTGCCACTACTTCACTATCATGTATCAAGACTGATGTGAACGAATGAATGAAGGTGAAGCAGTGTTTAACTTCCCTGTGCTCATACCTCTATGCATATTAAAACATTTTGTATAGTCAGACATTGAAAGTAGTACCTACCCATAAAACTTTGAATTTTTGCTGCCAAAGCAAATTATATAGGTGGCGCATTGGCGGTGCCCCAGGTGTTGCTAATAGGCAGCGGTGACTACTTGCCCTGAGATGGCCCGCTTGCCTGTTTGCCTGTCGTATGACTAACCACAGCCCTCGCCTTCCAGATGAACGTCCGCGTGACGACGATGGACGCGGAGCTGGAGTTCGCGATCCAGCTGACCACCACCGGCAAACAGCTGTTCGATCAAGTGGTGAAGACCATCGGCCTCCGCGAGGTCTGGTTCTTCGGGCTGCAGTACACCGACTCCAAGGGAGACCTCACCTGGATCAAGCTGTATAAGAAGGTATGTGGAGTCCTTGTTTGTTCATTGGTTTGGTTAATGTTTGAGGTTAGGTCGACTTAGAGTGAGACAGAATCGCCTATAACAACAGCAGTTACTAATCGTTCGCCACATAGTATTTTACATACCCTGCCAAGGAAATTGGCAAGGGACAACATACGATGAAAGATCAATACGGTTATAAGTTATAACAACACGGCGACATCAATTGACAGGTCGTAAGCTTTCGATCGTTTGCACTTGCGTCAGATGCTTTTTGTGATATAAGCCTAAGTTATAGGACCTTTTTGCTAATTGTGTACCTATATCGGTCGATATAATGCAGCAGTCTGGCCAACTGTCGCGAAGGATCGGAGAATTGTCATTGACAGAGAATGTCTCTCGACTGATATAGTAATAAATGTCGCAATTGAAATGTATGATTACTAATACTCTTAATGAGTTCACACGCATTTTAGTACCGGCTCTCGTTATCACCAACTTGAGTACGGTGACTGTATTTTGCGTAAAAATGTCGTAATAACAGCTGATAATGTTAAGGATATAGATAAATGACAGGCCGTTTGTACTGCATCGTGTCTTGGTATGAAACAGTTGTTTTCTAATGTACGTTTCAATAGGAAAAGACAAAGGTAGAGCACGACAACAGTGAGTATTATCATTAGCCCGTAACAGTGCACTGCTAGACTATGAACCTTCCTCCACATAAGTAAAGGGTTTGCTGTAATCTCCACGCTTGGCAAACGGGTTGTAGATCGCAGTTGAAAAGAATAATTTTCAGCAGAGAGCGCTGCTTCCCGTTGATTGTGTCCCTAAGTCTCCTTTTATATGATTATATGACACCCTCGGGAAGACTAGAGGCTGATGACAATTGTATTCTTATCTTCCGTCATCACATGGCCAATCTAGATCTATAAAAAACAAATAATATATTGACATATTTAATGTATTAATCTCTTAAAACTGTAAAGACTCTTGTATTTATTTAAATAATCAAATTAGGGTTAGATTTCTACGGATAAAGCTTATCGTTATCGTGCTTTACTTTTGTCTTTCTGAAATAAAATTTTACAACATGTTTAATCGTTTGTTTGTCATTGAAAGTATACCACATATTTAAGATGCATGCGCAGTAATTACTCGTTACCAAGCTTCGTAAAGA
This sequence comes from Blastobasis adustella, assembly GCA_907269095.1. Lineage (NCBI taxonomy): Eukaryota > Metazoa > Arthropoda > Insecta > Lepidoptera > Blastobasidae > Blastobasis > Blastobasis adustella. Next base: position 17,823,362 of record OU026124.1, read on the forward strand.
GCAATTTGAGCTATTCTGCCATACCTATACCGTTGAATCTTATGGCAATAATTCAGTACATTGGTCTATGCCAATACCTAGAAACGACACAACAATGTCAGCTATTTATTCATATTAGGTTGTAGCACGTAAACCTAAAATGCCAAACATATTCAAATTAAATGATAAATATTGATTTCATTATGCAGCTGTGTAGGCAAGCGTGTAGCTTTATAAGTAGTTGAACCGCTCTTCAAGCGGTCCGATTAGTCATAGGTTGTAAAAGTACCAATTACCGAACATTGCACTAGTTTCGGACCATGTTTCCGGTTGTACCATTATGATAAAACCATATCACTTAACTGTTAAAACATGCTTCAGATAACCGAGACACACCTTGTCCTAGCTATAGACAAGTTATTCACAATATTTAAAATTTTTGTTTCGAGTCTGTTGGTTAGAAGTTAGAACTAATCAACAGTGATTTTTCTGTCTGTTGAAATTGTTAAGGATTCAACATATTGCAGCTGGGATTATCCTATTGCAATTTAGCAGCAATATAGCATATGGCCTATAATTTATCCCGTAATTGAATATGGTTCCCGCGGGAACGGCTCTGGAACGTTATAACCGGATTTTACGCGGACGGATGAAGTCGGGAGCAAAAGCTAGCATTGAATAATCGGCTCTCATCGTGTATCAATAGGCAGTGATTAAGCTCCATAAGGTCGCGCGCATGTAAACACATATCTGTGTCATTAACTATTCACGATCTACGCGGCCGCGGCCGCCTGAATGAAGAAAGTTGCCGCTCCGTGGCCTTCTTGAATATTCATTAACTTTTCGATTTAATAAGCCGCCGACCTCGTAATCAGGCAAGTGTATTTTGGGCCGCGACGAGTGCCCGGGTGGCTGTCTCTGCTGATACACGCATACATTCGACGACATATTTATTGACTAAGGAATGGAAACGCGTTGCTAGCGAGCGGGGTCCCTGATCATTATAATCTGGGGCGGTCTAAGGCGATGCGTCGGCGTCGGCTTCGATTTGATAGATTGACGAGTTAGATAGATCTCCCATAAGAGATAGCATATTATGATAGAGAAATCCCGAGAACACCCGTGCGAAGCCGGTGCGGGTCGCTAGTTAATTTATAAACGCTTTCCATCCGGTACGTTCTGCTGATTTCTGTGCCCATACAGTATGTGTGTGTCAACAAACACCATAAAATTACAAGTAATTTTCTATCTGATCCTACACAATGAAAATGAGATAGCCTTGTTAACGACCGCAATAATACAATGGCACATTTTTATTACGTAATATTGTGGTAATATACTCATACTCCAACCAAAGCTGGCTCGCGTGGAATTTAATTAAACAATCTTAATATAAGACCCCCTACGTTTAATGGTTATTGCCTTCATAGTGACCGACGTAGGCATGCGAGTATGCGGGCATATTCGTGGTTCGGTATCTCAGTATCTGTCTTCTTTCATTGCCTGTGGTGGGACAGAGACGCTCGAAGGCGAGGTACTCGCTGTGACATTGCATTAGCGGGTCAATGTCGAACAACAAGTGGAGGAAAACAATTTCACGGAATCGTTTCGCGAAAGGCACGGCGGAAACATGTCTCGGTTCTCGAATGAGCTAATCGAAGGTCCCCACCCCCCCTTTACCCCTCCGAGGTCGCGGGAAGGATGGTTCGCAAAGGGTGATGTCATTGCCAGCGGTTTCTGCTGTATCCTTCCGCGAACTTGGGCGTTGCACTGTATCGTCAAGGCGGTTGAGGGCGAAGTGAAGTCACCGTACCTGTATGGCATGACAACAAGAATGCATCACCAATGCGTTTGGTAGATATCGACTTGTGACTGCTCTACAAGTTAGTGCTTCTTCTTATCAGGCATTTAAGTGAACTATTTTACTTTATGTCCTGTGTGTTGTCTGCTTCTCGCTACGAATCCTAGTGCGGCGTTCTCGAGGATGGTTCTCGTCTACTTCACTCTATTCATCCTAGTGCAGGGTTATCTACCTACCCCCCCTAGGGTACCTAGGGTGTGGGACCAACCCCCTCCTCTTTGACGATTAAAAGAGACATTTTATGTCGTAATCAATAAAGAAGTTTTAATTTGATTTGATATGATATCGAAGATGGAGTGCCTAGCTGCACATATTTTCGCAGAAAGTTGCCAAAACTATTGCCTCGAGTCGAGTCGCAAACGCAAATGCAGTGCAACACTTCACACCATACCTAATCGCCTCTCCAGCGCACTCTATCGACGCCTCTCCATATACCCGTCCGCACCTGTTGCTCATAAATGCTCGATAGAAAATCTCTCGTCGCCGGCACGCACGGCTCATTACCGTTTATTAGTTGGGCGCGATCGATCGGTTTGTTTACCGCGGCGCTAGGGATGCGGCGAGGTTGTCGATTAATCGATTAACTGCATTCACTTTAGGCAACGCCTAAATTGTAATAGTAAGTGCAAATATTCCTAACAAGGTAAAGAGTTGCACCAACGATTTTGTGATGCCTAAATGCTCGAGTCGCTTAGGATTAATGCAATCGAGCATAAGAGGTGCAAAAGTGCTGCCACTTTAGGGAAAAGATAATTTCTTGCTCACCATAAGAACTATCAAATATCTGCCCAACTAAATGTCTAGAAATAGCAATGGACTATTTTTAAATAGAGACGTTTTCATAAACAGTGTAGCTACAATTTCAATTTACGCCTTTTTAAGGCTGTTTTTAGCAAAAATTGCGCTTTCCATCTGGTGGGCCGCTTGCCTGTTTGTCTACCCGCAGTATGACATAAAAAAAAATTTTGGCCCTTCAAAGACTTTGTCCATGAAAACAGTTATATTTCTAGGCATTTAATTGGCAGATTGCATGTAATTATTGTTCGAGAACTGATTTTTTATCATAGTGGCAGCACTTTTACCTTTTATTGAATTACTGTATCTGAATCTAATCTGATGATCGATGTATGCGATACGGGACGTCCCCCAAGTCTCTCTTCTAGAGTACAGATGTTAAGTCTCACTTACTCGTAAGCTCTAATTTGACAACTCTTACAATACGTACTTTCGAATAACGAGACTAGAGAGTGGCACTCTATATCCTATATATTGAATATAATTCAGTCGCGACGCTACAAAATTGTATGAATGATTGTTTCATTAGTTGTTGGTCCATATTTCATTAGTTGTTTATAAATGAAAATTTAGCTTTGTGTCACCTGTCACAGAACCACCTATCACCTGTGTAACAAGATATATGTGGTGACAAAGCTAAATAATTAAATATTCATTTATTGACAACTAATTATTTGAAGCATGTCAATCAATCCTAAATCATTGATGGAATTTAGGTTTCGATATGACAAAATGCAATTGTAATCGGATCGCCGCATCCCTGCGCGGATCCGTATCGATCGGTGCGCGAGACGCGATGCGCAAGAGTCTATTTTTAGCCGGACGCGGCGTCGGCAAGTTCAAGACCAGAAAACGCGAAAAGGTTGCTCTAGTTCGCGCGTTCATTGTCATTAGCGTCGCCTTTTGATGGTGAAATCGAAATTAATTATGGCGGAATTAAGTCTTTGGCTTTTTGAAGACGTAGTGGCTTTTGTCCGCGGTTTGGTTCACGTAAATATCAGATCCAATCGTGTTCGATTTACTTTGAAATTTGAGATAAATTAGTCAATCAATATATGGATATACAAGTAGAGCATGAACCACGATGCCGTTTCAGTAGTTAATGGCATGAAAGAATAAAGAACATCAAACCTAAATCCAACCTCGCGAACTTTCTTCTGTAATATTTGTAATATCTTGCATTATTTGTTCCGTAGAGACTAGAATCAAACAAATCCATAGTTGTAGTCCAGATTAGCCAGGATATCCGTTTAGGATCTATACGCACTAGGTCGATCATCAAAACATAAACATAGTAATATTGACATCGATACACAACACAATGGAATGCATTGTGTTGTGTATTCTTTCCCGTCCAGCCCTATTCAACATCCGGGAACTCTATCTCTCTAAACATCATCGGAGCAAACTCATCTCCGGCGGTCACGTGCCTGAAAGTAAACAGGTGATGATGCTCGCGCGGTGCGTTTGTGTTGGTAAATAACGTCCCGTGGCTCGTTGGGGGATCTATCTATCTTAGCTTGTGTGCGCTTAAACAGACAATTTTGTCATCAACAGCCTGTACTAGTCCACTGCTGGACATAGATCTCCCTCAATGAACTGTCCTCGGCTTGCCGCACCTCTGTGCTGGCATTTAAGTATTTGGTATAGAGCTTGAACTCCTGAGGAAGGACCAAGGTTACTTTTTATACAAAGACACAGTCCGTTATCCTGACAGAAGCCGCATAGACGCTAAGATTATGATGATGTGATGACAGTCGGGAACAAAAACTAGTGTGAAGTAAATATTTTTTATTTATTTTGATCATAACTTTCTTTATAAAATGAGTCACAACCACAAATAAAACACAATTATGGCAACAAAAATGTGGTTGATGTGATATGCATATCAAACCTCCATTGTGCTAATCTAAAACCCAGTGAGTCACCGACGGAAGCGTACAGGGCTCCCAACGGCCGTTATTTGAATGTACCAATGCGCATCCAGAGCCAGTAATACTGTGTGGGTGAGCGTACGATGGAATGGGCGCTGGGTACACACAACGTAGGTACGCTGGAGTTCTGTTTTAGTTCGGTTGTAGTAAACTTGCACGGTCAAGGTAATGCCAAGGCCATGACAGTGTTCCAAATGTGAAATGCCAAATGTGAAAACCAATTTTAGATCAACCCACTTTATTATTGACGACGGCGAAGACCTTTGAAGTGAAATCAATGTTACGTGACACATATATTATGAGACTATCGATAATTGTGTCTCCTATTTTTAAAAATTCTTGCTTGTAACATAAATAAATTTCTAACTTTATATGACTTAACGGAAATATCTTGCATCACAAAGGTCATCACGTTAAAAAATCTCTGAATCCAAATTGTTGTAGCCATGAACAATATGGCATATTTACTACAACTGCTCATGATGATTGATGAACACTAAACTGAAGTGAAAGGCCGTTATACTTCATCTAACAACAACAGACTCATCTTACGCTCGATCATCGTAAATTATTAGTCACTAACCACATAGCTACTCTATAAATGGACAAGAGTTAGATAACACTCACACCACGTCTCTTTTAGAAGCCAGCGGTGTGAAAGGGAGGCGTAGAGTGACAAAGCTTGGTGTTGCTATCAGCAGAGCACAGATGTTCATCGCGTCAACCGTTAACGGTCAGATTTAATTGGACACCAACCGACCAACAATAGCAGGCTATATAAACATAATTAGAAGTATACACATGCGCCACAGATGATCGTGCTAGCGCCATTTTGAATTGGTCCTGAAGAGTGATATTGTCCTGTAGATCATCTGGTTGATGGAATGTGTATTATTAAGAGTTGGATAACAGCGCAACTGGAATTAGCAGGGTGACGATTATGATGAAGAAATGTTCGTTAATAAAGACGGAGTTCTATCTAAGGACCGGTTGTTAGATGCTTACTACAAATTTTATACATACTAGCCAGGCATTTGACCGCCATCTCATCTGGTGGTAAGTGAAGATGCATCTACGCGAGTAAGTCTGTCTAGGAACATGGGTTAGCCTATGGATTTTTGCTTCTTCGGCTCCCATCTGAGCCCGGTATGTGGGTGTGGTGTGAACGTTAATCATAGAAATGAAGATCCTGTCTCTTTTGAGATCAAAGCCTTGGTCTTTCCACCTTCCTGGAGGGATATTCTCTCATGTGTTCCAAAATATATCTCACGCAAATTTCTCAGCAGTTTATTTGCCTGAAGGTGAACTCACGAACACTGTCGCAAATGTAATCTCATTGTCCAAAATAACTTTCTGAGTGCGATTGCATTGATGGACGTTCGCGTCTAGTTTTTTGTTCGCCAGACCGGTTTCTGATTCAATAATTGGTCAAATAAAATCTCTCGGACAAATCTAAGCTTGTTGTTGGCTTGGAAATCTTCAGTGGAATCTGCTGCTCGATTATTTTGTGGTTTGGTAATGCCCACACGTTTCCAGTGCGCTCATCTCGTAGACTTGATCCGGACTGGTTATGCTAATAGGGCGATGATAACTGTTTCAGTTCTCGACCCAGAGTTGCGTCTTGTATCTTTCCAGCTAGTATATAAATATCAGGCTCTCTGTTTCATGCCACCTCTAGTCGTTTTTGTTGTCAGCAACGCTATTCAGAATGGGAATGTGGCGTGACGGGCCGCTTAATAGATTCCTAATATCGCTAACTGCGAACGCTGCGGGCGAAAATGAGGTGGTTACGTAAAATAATTCCACATGATGTTGCTGAAGATATTCTCTACGTATGTTACGCCTGATTTATTATGTGCCTTGTAGATTCAGTGTCACCAACTTATATGTAGACTAAATTAAAAGAAAGAAAGCAAGAAAAGTTGAAACTAAAGCATTAGTGTACGTCGTCTTCTTTACTACTGGTGATGCCCTCAATTGATTAGATAAATTGGTCTCACTGGAAGTATAGATTTTTTAACGCTGCGCAGTGACAAACGAGCAGACAGCCCGCCTGATGGTAAGCGGTAAATGTCGCCCATAACATCTACGATCATACGATGCATTTACGTTGCAAACAGAAATATGCAGAACCGCAAATGCGTTGTCACCGCGAGAACTAAGAAGCCTCATGCCTGTAATTGCGTTAGGTACCATATCCTTCAAACCGGGGCACAACCCTCACCCAGGCGGACTCCTCAAGCTTGACAGAGTCCTACCACCTGATTGAGATCTTTACCACCACAGTCGCTTACAGGGTATACAACAGAGTTCGTAACTCTGATCAGTGAGCCTATGCATATTCCGGCTGCAACGGACAGTTTCTTTCCATACCAACGCGAATTCGCCACATCGGTCGACTTTCCCGCGTTCACAGTCCATAGTGGGTGCTAGTACTCGTTTAACACGCATGCGTCGATACGATAGTGCCATACAACAATCTCCGTGACGTGTCACGGTTGCGTAATGAGAGACCAAGAACCTGCGAGTTGTCGTGCGTCGCGTTCGCCGTTGCTATTCTCCATTCAGTATTATTGACAGGCTTATTTATACCGAGAAATGCCATTCTACGGTCCTATTATTATTTTTATTATAAGAAATTGCCCCATTCTGTATTCATAAAGGATCAGTTATTCTGGTTTTAATCTTCGCCGTCGAATTAAACTTCACATTCGCTCAATAAAATGATACGACATCAACTTTACTCTAGCCCCTGCATTTAATACTGCCAATGTTTCTCGTATATCATACGCCTTGTTAAAACTGCTTATAAATGTAGTATGCTCATCTTTATGAATGACGACTCGAGTAGACAATTACAAATGAACCAGTTTTCTACACTGGTCGGGTGTTACACCTGTTTCGATGACATCGAGGCTGGTTCTAATTACGTCTGCGGTGTAGTTAGTGCTGTCAACGCGCCGGCAAACTTCGCGTGCCGTGCAATTCACTATAGTGTCTTTATAGTATCGTGTCGTGCGGCCGTTTCATTAGTCAGCACTGAATCCGGCGTGAGCCAGCAGGACTGATAAGCTTCGCGATTCCGAGAATAATTCGAATCGATTCAAACGCATCGCTCAACGGTTGTTTTGTTGGTTGATTCATTTATTGCAGGCAAATATTATTAACAATACTTTCGATAGATTTCGAGACTCTTAAGTCATAATCGATGTCGCTTTCGATTCCGATTGTTCGAATTGTCCAATCTCTGTCTCAGTATAAAGAGACTGTTACGATTCGCGTTTATTTGAACTATAATCCATCTATCTCTTTACCTATATGATGTCAACCATCAAACACCCTTGCTCGGCCTCTGGGCATCTGAGCAAAATTGGAAGTATGAATGTTAGTCATCATAATTTTCGCATACACCCGTGCATATGCGAGTGTGTCTTGCCGCCCACACGAGCATGGTTATTTATTCAATCATCGATGAGCGCTCGAGTGTTGTCCGCCGCCATACTTCACTCGACTTTACCCTCCGAGGAGTTCTGTATTTAGCTCTTCTATTTGCTTAGCTCGTTTGTTCGTCGGATTCCAGCCACGGTGTTTGTGCACGCCCTTGCCTAACCTTTTCTCGGTAGGCTCAGCTGGCCAAATGCCACGGTCGAACATCACTGTTGCATTCTGCATGTTGATTCATAGCCCTACCTACAGCTCATAACGTCGAAATACCTAGGTATTTCAATTGAATAAGTTACACGGACGTGCGAATTCCGTTAGGTGGAACTGGCACGTGATTCATTCGTCTATGAGTATTGGTTTTAGTTATTCAGTATGCAGTAATTTACTTATTATAGGCGATTAATCATGAAATTGTCGCGTGTGCTTTATAAGGCCTAGATGCGCCGTGCCGCAGCAAATGCCGCGGTCTCACGCCAGGTTCCCATTTACCCATTTGCCACAATTCACTTTCTAGCCCGAAATGCTCGGCGTTTGCATAATTAAACTTTCATTTGTTGCTGTGATTTCATACATCATTAAAAACATTTTTGCTCTCTCAAATGAGAGAACTTTCCACTAACGATCGCCGCCGATTGTGGACCATTAGATTAGAACACTTGTGTGTTCTACACTAGTACACATTTTCATTTCTTGGTCGTTTTCCTTTTCAATTGTTCCCGTGTTCCGCTTGTATTTTTGCTCCTCTGTTTTGCAATCTCGGGCTGATTAATGTGCCCCGCGGCATTGTTTCATTCATCTTGCTCTCCAACTCGAATCAGTATTACAATATTTATGATCTTATAACTTTGGCTCTTTCGTGACTGCAGCCGCTGATAGATACACGTTTCTGATAGGGTTGCCATTTTCAACAACCTTCTGTTATCGGTTTAAAACAGGTTAGAAAATCTTTTCTGCAGCAAATGCGATCTGGTGTCGTCTACGCAACACCCACGTCTGAGAGGGTATTCGTCGCAAACCAAAACCAGTTCTAAGCGCTGAGCTCTACGCTCACAGACGAAGCGACGCCGAAAAACTTGCTAAAATAACGTTTTTGGCTGGTGCTGTACCGGAAAGAATCAACAGTACCTAGATAAAATTCGTCCTACCAACTTTAAACTCATCAAAATCTCGAAAGCATTACACACAGACATGATTGAAGTTAGCGATATCAAAAGTCTCATCCAATGGGTGTGCCAAATCACTTGAGTCTAGAATTCCGCCTCTGCCTGCATAGCATGAAGGGCTTTGTCGCACGAGATATGAGTTACTATCTCGCTCACTTCAGCGCAACTCGTAAGAGCTAGCTAGAGCTTCCTCGCTCGCTCCAGCGCGACAAATCCTAACACAAGAGCGATTAAAACGCCGCCAACCCTAGTAATACATAGTGAAGTATCGAGCACGCGATCTAGTTCTCCCACTGCGCAGTCGCAGGCTGGAATGCTGCTTTTTGTCGCATTATAATTGCGATTATCGCGCGACGATCGCGTTGCGTCACGGATACGGGCAGCGTCTGGCTAGGCTGGCTGCGGAATGCGATGCGTTTGCAATGCTGCACTGCCTTGCAATGTCGCCTAGACTCTGTGTTGCAACCAGCTACTGGCATGGGGTTTGCAATTCGCAACAGTTGATCTCCCACGGCGAACTGTAACTGTTGATCTGGAATGACTTGTGCTGATGCATTTTCAACCTGATTCAAAATTCTGCTCGCTTCGATTGTTTGTTCACAAAATGAACATATGATGCGACCAAACTAGACGAGAAGTGAGATTTGTGGTGTTCATAACTTCGAAAAAGGACGTCAATGGTATTAAGAAATCATAAAACTTTCTTGCCGAAATTGGACATCGTTAGTTCCACTGCATTGGCGAGGTAATGGCGGACATTCGTGGCGACTTTTACGAGACTGTTAGGAGCCATATCATCGGATCTCTCGTTATCTATCTGTCGTTGCCGATATCAGCCACTGCCCCAATCCGCGAGTGCTTGCGTCATAAATATCTCGCGTCAAACGATAACCTCATCTAGATTATCGGTGTTTTATTTACGCACGATAACAATAAAGATCTTCGGTGACCTCTTTCTCCTCAATTTGGAACATAATGGAATATAAACATGACAACAATCATTGTTCCAGTGTTCGTAGTATGTGTAACGTAAACCTTCAGTATAATATAATAGTCGAAACAGTACATCGCACAGGTAGATCCATCAAGTCCTCAACAACAATAGGATTACGAGGCGACCTTGTGTTGTGCACTCATCCGTGCATCGTTGGTGTGGACTGGTCGATTGTGATGTGATGGCGAATGACCGACACGCATAGGGGACACGTTGTAAATGGTGTTTGTGCGATGTTTGTTTATTTACACTAACGTTTCTGCCAAAAAGCAGGCTCCTCTGTTTTTGCTACGATCAGACGCGAATTCTAACAACGTCATGTAGGCCTGTTTGGTTTATGTACTGTCTGTTGTAGTGTAGGGTCATTAAAATTCCGTTTGCTTTGATATTTTCCATCCAACGGAGGCATCTTTGAAATAGCTTCACTGCTTCACAAACGATTCAATTCCCGATCTTCCATAACATTCGCTCTTCAAAAGATTTATTAGTTATGAAGTAAACTGTAAATTAATTTTTAAAGTAGGTATCTAACACAGATTAGTTAGTGATATTGCTCATTATGATTAGATTTGATTGTCGCCGGTCCGAAGTGCGCCGCTCAATACCGAGGAAGCAACTTGTTTGTCTACCAGTTTTAACTACATCGTCGTAAACACGGGCTTTTAATTTTTTGTTGAAACAGCCTACTGTAGTCGACTTTTGTACTGGAGGCCCCTCGATATTAGTCATAATCTCCACGCTTGCCGGGTTTGAAGATCGCATAGTCATAAATACAGCCAGCCACCACTTCTCATTTTCTGGTACTTATACGGAGGGTTCCCTGATCATTATAATCTAGACGCCTTCAAAGCTAGAGCGAATAGGCTGTTCCTAGACAGGCATGCTCCTTCTTCGGCCGCATCGTCACTTACGGTACCACGAGGTGGGATGGCAGTGCCTGGCTAGTCTAATTATATATAAAAAAAGTAAAAAAATTCAAGCTGGCCTGCCTAGTCGACGACATCCATAAGTGGAAACAGTTTGTGCTATGCTCTTCTCTGTCGGACACTACACAGCGTATGCCCTTAGCTCCTCGTCACATTATCTATGCTTTGGCATTGACGACATCACGTCGGCTTTCATGAGGTTTAATTTCAAACAAGCGAGGGGGCTACGCATTTTAGCCATTACATTGTTGAATTCGTCGTCCTATACCAGCGAAGGCCCGGGGTCAGGTGGCGCGGGCAGCCAACCGCGTCGCGGCGCCCGCCTGACCCCGTTCCCACGCGGCTGCGCATCCATGCTTGCACATAAGACGAGCTACAGATTGACACGGCCCTTCCAGAGTGTCTGACTCTTGAGTATGCTGTGGTGTCAGTCTGTGAGAGTGCTAGAGGGTCCAGGGTTGTTGGGTGTCAAGCACACAAAACTAAGCCCTCGCATCATCCGTGATTATTTCTGACGAGGTCCGTATGATTGAGAGATCGAAACGGGTTGTTGAGGGGCTAGATTGGTATATACCCACCACCAACCTAGGGTGGCTAGGGTACCCGGCTTCTTCTAGGGCTCAGTTAAGGCTGGGCTCTGTTCCACCACGGCCATTTTTGGGACCACGGCCCTTGGTGGACATCGACTTGTGTTAAGTTTGAAAATCCGTGGGAGTCACTGGGCACTGCCTTATCTAATATTATATATTACATTTACAATTAGTCGAGGATAGACATGAAGCATGTTTAGGCATGACTAGTCCTCGGTGACGACGCACTACGTCATGTTAAGAATGATAAAACTTTATGAATAGTAAATAACTTAACAAATTATACACCTAAACCTACCTTATGAATCACTCTGTCTATTGGTGAAAACCGCATTAAAATCCTTCTGTCCTACTAATTCTACTAATATTATAAATGCGCAAATTTGCAACTCCTTCGCGCAAAAACTGCTGAACGTGTTTTAATCAAATTTGGCAGTAATATAGCTTATATACCAGAATAGTACATAAGATATAATCTATCCCGAAATTGAATGTGGTTTCCGTGGGAATGGATCCGAAAAGGGGTGAAAAAGTTTTTACATGGCCGGCAACGCATGAGCAAATACCCCTGGTATTGCAAACATCCGCCAGGCCGTAAGCTTGTTTGCCATCTCAGTGGTATGGGTTCGGAACGTACCTAAAAACCAAATATATGGACGAAGTCGCATTGGTAGCACACCTGGTGATGCTGATGTCCATAGGCGGCGGTGACCACTTTCTATCAGGTGGCCCGCATGCCTGTTTGTCTGCCGGATAACATAAAAAAAGTCGCTTGCAAAATCTAGTAGTTGTATAAAAATAAGTCTTCATCATTCACCAAACTCGATTCTAAAATCCTCGCTCAAACATGAATGGAGCTTTGTAACCGAGATAACCTGGCGTGACCCGCGCTTAGACAATTCGCCGTCCTTGGCACAAACAGGTACTTAGTATGCAGCAAGAGTCATTTGACGTGTGTAGACAGCTACAAAGGTAGATGTTGCTATGTTGCGAGATAGATAATGTCGTGGTGATGTGAATATTGATTCCTTATATTTACCAATCGCAGTGTTGGATGCTAAATAATAAATATGCTTTGACAATTCACACAGCGCCGTCTAGCCCAAAGCAAGTTGTGGTATGGGTGCTAGATAACTGGTTAACTACTTACATACTTTTAAATACATACTTATTTTACATATAACAGCCCAGACCCGTAACAGAAATTAAAATTTATCATTACCGATGGAGGTACTGATGTTCCAAATATACTGTCTCATGTGTGAGATAATAAACGGTTCTTATTTATTTCAATTTCTGCTTAGCCGAGAGTTGAATCCTGGACCTGTGCGTCGCAGACCGCCATGTTAACTTAACCATTCAGGTCGTCAAATAATACATTATGATGCATAATATGATAAATTGGTTGATGTTGTAGCCTGTTTCTTTTTCGTATGACAACGCTGTACAAATTCAGGTTTCTTAGTTCAATCCATTATCGTGGAATTTACACCTAGATCATCAGTTGATAAGTTTGTCACCGCGGCATCAGTCGTTTGCTTCGACTGTGAGCCGGATATGGGCCTCCATTCTTCTTGCGCGTCATTCGGTGTCTCGCCGAATCATCACCGCCTAACTACCTACGCAACCAGCTTCGAAGACGTCATCGTGCTGCAAATCTAGCTGGCCGACGTCATACAAACACCGGAAGCGTTGTGTGATCTATGATCGTCGGTTTTGGCTTCGCAGCTGGCATTTGCATCGTTTTGATTAATGTTTTCGGCGCTGTGGTAATAATGAAATCACTATGAATGTTGTTATCTGTTTATTTACTTATAATATACGGTGCAACATGTATCTTATATTTATTACTTGGCAGTTAGAGGTTGTAATAGCTACAGATCACGAGTGATTCCATCGAAAGCCGGCTTATTCCGGCGGACGTAAATGCAACATTGACGCAACAGTGTTTTCGCTAACGCGAATTGTCCATCCATGCCTACGTGAAGTTGCGATGGCTCACGCGAACGTGCGTCTTCCGTGACACGGAACTGGCTGGATTCCGTGTCACATTGCGCGGAGCACGGGTGGGAATGTCTGGCGAGTTCCAGTTGTGTACCAGTTCTTTGGGTGATACCTGTGCCATCCGCTGGGCTTGGCTGCTCAAGAGACAAGTACAGACGACGGAACCACCGATGAGGACGACACCAATCTTTGTTCATGCTTTTTAACATACACCCTTGCAAAAGCATTTCTGGCTGCAGGTGTCGTGTCCGAACGGAATACCGTCTCAACCCTATCCCCTGGAGCCAAATACTTGCACTATCAAGCAAGCAATTAGCGCTTCCATTTTTAAAAATTTGTTTTTGGAAAGCTCGTGTCGAAACAAATGGAATGTCTCTGAAGTTTTGCTCCATTAAAGATTTCGCCCGGGTTTGAGCCGTCCAACTGGTATTTTTTCTGTCTTCTTATTAACAAAAATAACCTCCTTCTATCGCTGTCGGGTAAAGTCGACCCGGAGGATTTATGTGCTAGCCCTAATCGGTCACGGCCGCTGCGCCTGCGCCGCGGGGAAAGTAACGCGGCGACCTTGCCCGCGGCTGCCGGGTCGCCCGTTATCGCGCCTAATGACCAATTCGGGCCGCGAGACGTGATGGCACGACAGCAGAGCTACAGCTAGAGATCTGCGGATTGTTTTTATAGAAAATAATCAGGTATTTCGCCTGCCATCTCACCTGATGTTAGGTACAGATGCAGTCTACTGTGGAGCATTCGTGACTATTTAATAATTATTCACTCTTGTCTTGCTAACGTGCAGAAAAAGTCGGACCCCCGATCAAGTTTACATTTACTCAAATATTTTTTAAACTACCGAACTGATTTTAATTATACAAAGAATCTTGATTAAACATTTGTATTTTCTTTCTTTAGTTGTCCTCGAATGTTTTGTGACAAAGTTCAAAAACTTGAAACACCCCCTCTTTTTACGTCGGCTTCATAAACTTTATAATATCCCGATCCGTCAAAACCACGAATCACGAAGTCAACGACGGATGGTGCGGAAACAGGCCCTGATGTGTTCTTGGCTTATGACGGATACGCATCGTGAGTGCAATTTCTGTAGTCACACAGGAAAACATACTTGCTGTGCTGTTTACTCCTCGCTTGCTTAACGTCCCTTACGTTGAGCAGGATAGCGTATGCCATAGTTACCCGTATGGTAGTAGACCCTTGTGACCAGGTTTGAGTGCGGAAAATATTGCAAATGGTTTTCCTATTGTTCGGGGCTTGGTTTACCTGTTCAATAAGATGCCACCCAGATTTTATGGTTTCTTTAGAGTTTAGGTTATTTCTAGAGCCATAACTTGATTTTATTATCGATCGATTTGTGAATGAACATCGTAAGTGTAAAATCGTTGTAACATTCAATTTGCAATAGGGAAACTGATGTCATGAGGATAAATAGATTTTCTTGCTAGTGTACTGTTTTGTTTTAAAACCAATGGGCATAAATGAATTTACATCATCACAGAATTACATCATCGATTTCCTGTGATCGCTGTTTGCTATGAGAATTGTGCTTAATTATTTATGAATTGTGGTTATTTGTGGTTTTCAATTAACTTTTAATTTTTTTTTACCTCTAATGTGGCAAACAAGCTTACGGCCTGCCTGATAGATAAGCCGCGGTGACTGCTTAGTCATCGCAGCCTATGGACGTTTGCAATACCAGGGGCATCACCCACGCGTTGCCGACCCCGTAAAAACCTGTTCACCCTTTTCTTGAGGAACTCCATCTTCGCTTTAATTAGAATACTTATCTATTTGATGTCTATACGAGTACCTAGCTAGGTAATACCTACCTACTTTTTGGACTAACAATACTAACGCGCAAGTTTATGTGGATGGTTGCATGTATTTTCATTTTACAGCATAATAATAGATAGGACAAAGCTATGATTTTACGGAGGCGAAGCGAAGGTAGAAGTAGAAGTAGTCGTAGAAGGAATTAGCTGACCACTTAGTTCATTTATATTGTCTATATAATATCTCTTAATTCGTTAAATGACTGTGCGTACATAAATGCAATTCGCAGGACTGAACGAAAGGAAGATTCAATTGCAACATACATTACTGTCCTCAAGCACACTGCATACGTGGTGAAGCAACGCGGCCCGCGACCCGCGTAAATGAGCGCGGAGAAATGTCTCTAGCGCGCGCATGCGTAGTTTCACCTCGGCGCGTTGATGTAATCACGTACCCGACGGCTGCCGCATCAGCGTATTGCTTTCCCATTCCGAATTCCGGAACCAATCACGATCGCTGAAACGGCGGAATGATGATCTAGCCATCGGTGATAGATGGTTGGATCGTGTGACCGAGCGAATATCGATTAGAAATACATTTTTATTGGTATTTACGTAATCTAATATCGCACGGTGTAAGGCCGCGACCCGAATGCCGTTCTGATGGGTCGGCCACGAGTGCTCATCACTCATCACGTTGCCCAATCGGAATTCTGCGAGTGATCAGAGGACGCCGCCGCAGCGCGCAAGAACAGCTGATTGTGCGCAGATCGCGGCCGCCGGTTCAACGACCGCACTTTCGCCGCTCCCACGCTGCCGCGGCGTTGCTCAACGCCACCGCGGGCGCCTAAGACCGTGCTTACCCCCCGCCGAGCGCTCTCAATCTCGCACAAAATGCACCATCCGACTGCGCAGACGCAGCATTTTATCGCCCCACCTGTTGGCTGCTCACACCTACATCGGGCCACCTGGCTCGCTCGCACCTGTGCCATTGAATCATTGAACACGGCCCGTTGCATTCCTCTCGATGAAATCAAATCGCCGATACACGATAATGTCTATATTTATTCGCCTCTGGATCAATTAACGTTCACTCCATTTCAATCGATGTCTGAAGAAAATCAGTATAATTTAAAACACCTGCCGAAGTAACTCATTATGATAATCACCAGTTAATCGAAGTTATTGTCCTCGATCGCTGTTTAAATACGATAAACAGATTAAAACAGTTATGTTGATGTTTTGGGCATCGAACTGTACATTATTATAATTTTTAACATGAATTCTTCGCATAATTACTGACCTATTTCGTAAGAAGCACTCGAATTGCGAAACTTGAACGTAAAATTATTAAGTAGACCAATAAAGATAAGAAATGCTCGCACAAAATGTTTGCCAAAATTCTGTCACTAAATGACGATGTTCTAAGCCGGAATCGGTAGCGGAGAAGGCTGCGAAGTGTATCAGCACAGCTGTCAGAAAACTGGTGTACCCAGAACAAGATGATGAGGAGACAGCTTACGAGAGGGGAGATGATCTGGTAAGGGTAGCAGCGCCAGAGAATTATGCTACAGAGTGGTTTTAGCAACGCTATCGTCCTTTGAATTTGAATATCCTTAAGACGAACGTAGATTCTCTAGTGCTAGAGAAGTATGCTAAACAAGATAGAAGCACAGTTTCTCTGAAATGTAAACATAATGAAACGTTTCAATAGAAAAAGACAAAAGTAGGGCACGACAACGATAAGTATTATCTACAGAAATCTAAATCAATTTACTTTTTATTTAAATATAAGTCAATATATTTAGATTTCTGTGGACATTACATTAAATAAGTCGATTTATTTAGGTTTTTGTGTCTTTTGTCTTGTCTTTTTCTTTTGAAATGTACTCAAGCTATGGGTCATTGTGGTGGGTCCACTATCTTTAGCATTTTTTCCTCCATTCACCACCCTCCTATACTAGCGCTAAATATCGTTAGATCAACTATTTTTATAGTATTACCTTCTCCGCTATTCCCGTTGTTGACTCAGCTGTTGGCTGTATTCGAACACACAACAATATTAAAGTCCTAACTGGCTTCACGTGTAAGATAAGAATGTATCCTTATTACATTCCAGCATTGTGAATCAACTAAATTACGCCATCACACACAGTCAAGGATTACCTGTTTGTCATAACTCTAGCTACGGTCTTTACAAAAACGCTTCTCGACCGTTCCGTTTTCTGTTCAAATGACCTACTATAGTCTAAACTGGTTTTGGTGTAACAGTAGTTTTATCTTCATAAAGTAAATATTCATTAAAGTGCCTTTGGGCTTCATGCGCTCGATTCGAAGTGATATCTAATGGGTTAATTGTATCTATATTAGTATGATTTAGTTTTACACTATTTCTATTGAGCCAGAAATCAATGAGACTACCGTTAGTCATTGTTGGTGCTGCTATGGTGATTTGTATTGAAATATCGTCAACCATGTGATGCCAATGATAATAAGGCTTTACCCTATTTTACTTTGCCTATTTGTGGAACAATACTTTCTTCAACTGGAATTTTCCTTTACACCTGATTTAGTCATATTATGTGTGAGCACTTTGAAATATATTCTAATAAAATAGCCCATAGGTACTTACTGAAAAAAAAGTGTATTGCGTATCCGGGTCAATAATAATTTGTCGAGAGTTTTTTGTTTAAACCGAATCATAATGCCGTTACTAAAATAACTAAATAATAATAGTACCAGTACTGATGATTTATAATAATTAAATAACATTTGAGTTTTACCGTGTGGCACCCCGTGAGGGTATAATATTTATTATTGTTTTTTATGGTGTGGAGTAGGTGTAGGGTAGGGTTGGGGTAGAGGTAGGACAACACGCGAACGAAGTCGCGCCGGGCCAACTAGTTTTATAATAAAACTGGATATTATGTGCCACTAAGGTTTGAAATCACCTTGAGTAATAAATTCCTAATCTTACTATTGTACAACTTTGTGATTCTCACGTATTTGCGCCGTATATTTACTTTAATCACGTCACTGTTCAGCGGTCTCGTGGCGACACGTAGCAACCATTCAAGAATTATAATCGTACGCAATTTGATGTTGAGTTTATCACTCAAAGTAAGAAAATGGAAATTAAAAAGAAATGGCAAACTGAAGTGAAGTCTGGCGAGTAGTGTAGAGAGGCACTTCGGGCAACTTCGAGTCCTTTGGGCACAAAAACCGACAACAATCGGAAGCTGTCCGAAGCGAGGTAAAGTTTGACGAAGTAAGACACACTCTCGTATTCGCCTCACCTCATTCAACTACGCGAATAGTGTAGAGCTGGCATAGCTCTTAGCCTTTAACCTGCAGTGGGACGTTGACAGCTACTAATACTAATAAGAACTCTAGAAGACAAATTCTGTACGATTATAGAACATTATAAGAACTATTACGCGCGGTTAATATAACTGTGATAAAGAACATTTCTCTCACCGTGACAGAGTTGAATAATTATAAGTTTTTAAATGATTTTATTGAGGCTGGTATCCAAATGTTAAGATTAAAATTTGCAAATGATAACGTGATATCGCATACCATATTCTTTATCAACTGTGTCGTTATGCTGAATCATTAAAATTCCTCGCCGGTATTGTCAACAATTACGTAATTTATGCCTTATTGATATTTATGCAAAATGGTTGCTTTTTATATTACCTTATTTAGTAACTTTTCTCTAAAGACAGTCTTACCTACTATCGTGAAATAGCGCTTACTTTCGCTTTCCTGACCAACACATTTTTTGGAACAGAAAGATGGGTATTATCAACTCATGCATATCCCTGTTCATGCTCCCTTGGTTAATTGAGTATCTCTGTGTTAATAACCAATAATAAGACTACAAATCAACAAATGTTAAAGAATGTGTAAACAGCCTTTTTTTTCTTGTATGTACTTGTTTCTTGTACGAAACCAGTTGCGACATGTCAACACAAGTCATTTCCCCTTCGACCATGTATGACGCTTTGCTATATCCGGTGGAGCTACACAGCCTTTGGTTTGCCCTTCTTAGGACTTGGTCTCTTCTGAAACCTTCCATGCCTCCTTGTCTTCAGCAGCTATATCCAGCCATTTTCTTTGTCCTCCAAAACGTTCTATGCCTCCTTGTCTCCAGCACGTATATCCAGCCATTTGCTACCTTATTTCGTTCACCTATCATCTTATGGCCTTGCGAGTTATATCCTAGAAATGTATGACCTTCAATCATACGCCTTTTCTCTTCTAGTATTTTTAACCCCCCCGACGAAAAAAGAGGGGTGTTATACGTATTAGGACGTCTTCAGTTCTCGCAAATCGCATACAAAAGTAGATCACTGCATATTCGAGCTTCCTGTTGTCACGTGCGAGTTCAGTGATTGTTTACAAAGCCTATTGGCATATCAGCCGCATGGCAGTTGTTTTTTTTTATGTATATATGTTTCGGCTAAGTCGCCGCATCGCTATCTTATCGTTGTATCTAGATTCTTGCGGTATCGTTAAGACATCGGTAAGGCGGCCACGGTGAGAATACCTAGGCGGCTTCCTAATTAAAATTAACGGTATTTGATTTTTGATTGAGCTATTTGTTTGTAAGTTTTGACTGGCTTACCTGATGTAATTAATATTCAACATTATTTATTCAATTTAGGTTACATGTGAACACTTATGAAAGTAATAAAATAAAATGGCCTACGACCTTTTCAGTGAATACCGTACCTAGCTATATCTTTAGAAATAATATTACTTTCATAATGTCAGTCGGACTCCAGGCCACTAAGACAATTTCACGACTACCATCTCCTAGGACCACATTTTCTGTGTACCCCATATTCTGCATTATTCGCAAAAGAATCCCAATAGTAGCATATATAAGGTATTGAGTCTTGGGAATCCCCGAGTTTACAAGACTGCAACTAGAGTAGCCAAAATGGCCATACTCATCTACCACCTAACGTCACATGTAGCTGTTACAATTAAATAATAAATAACCATCTTAGCGTTAATGTACCGATTGTGCTCTCGCACACGAGGGCCCGAGGTCCGCCTTGACCATGATCCAGGATTTGGCAGATCAGGCAATTACAGTGGAGCTACTGCTGTCTGACCTCCGTGACTCTGCTACGAGGGGGACCTGATCAGAATCTGACCAGATTCAGTCGCCTGAATGTGCAGGTTTCATCACGATGTTATCCCTCACCGTAAGAGCATCGGTTAGAATTCAACTCAACATCTCGACTCACAAAAGAGTCATTGGTTAGCGGCAGCGGGATTCGAACCCGCTACCTCTCGCTTCCAAGTCGGATACCTTAACCACCCGGCCACCGACGCTCCATCTATCTTTTACACGTTGTAAATACAGCTATTACAATTACAACATGGACATCGGCCATTGTAATGAGGCGTAGTTAGTAGTTAGTATGAGGTATATGGGACGGCGGGCCGGCACCCGCCGCTAACTCGGCTAATCTTGTTTTACAATTAAGCCAGTAGGATGGCTAATGAAAGGTCGTTGACGCCGGTGGTGACATCGTTTCCCCCTGTCTTTTGTAGGTGAGAACAGTCTACGTGTAATGTTTCGATACACTCCGACGATAGCCGACATAAAGGCTAGCACAAGTGTACTCTCGCGCACGACAAGCGGGAAAAGGCGAGACATAGATACTGCTAGCTCATTCATCTTAAGATTGAGAGAAGGAAACAAAGGCTCACTCGCGGCGCGAGCTAAGTTGCGGCCACGCTTGTGCTTGCCGTGCAATTATACATAATATTCTTAAATATTTCCTAAACTGCTAACCCGATTTTAATGAAACAAAGCTGAGAACCATCTCGATAACACTGGCTTTCAAATAAAGTGAACCGCATCGAAATCGGTCCATCTGTTAAGGAGCTACAGATAGACATACAGCCATAGACACACACATCAAACTTGTAACACCCCTCTTTTTTCGTCGGAGGTTAAATGGGGGCGTGGTCAGTAGGTAGGTGAAAATAATCTATGTAAGTTGCAAACGCTATTTAACCTTTAGCTTCCCTATCCCGACAACTAATTGTATGAGTGTCAATTTATTATGATTGGTCCCAACCGACGACCTAGAATATATGCTAGCTTGTTATTTCGTTGTGGTTGTATGTACTTATTACAACAGCTAATTTGTAACACTCACGGGCATTGTTAAGCTTCCAAAAAAATAACTAGTGGACCCGGCGCGACTTCGTTCGCGTACACCTACTTTACCCCTACTTACCCTTTTTTTCTAGCTTTTAAACCTTCCTTCTTTAATCACTTCTGTTGTTGAAAACCGCATTACAAACCGTTGCGTAGTTTAAAAGATCTAAGCGTACATATATACTTAGGGACAGACGGCTAGAAGCGACTGTGTTTTATACTATGTAAAGAAGATGCTAGCTTATTTCGTTGTGGTTACAACAGCTACTTATTACAACAGCTAATTTTCAAATTAATGACACTCACGGGCACTATTAAGCTTTTCTTAAGCTTACAAATATAAATTAAAGGTTAATTGAGTAAAGGTGGTTTGTAAGTTAGTAACAAATATTTTGTTGTTTATTTATATTGTAGAAATTGCCAAATAAACATTATGTCTATGTCTGAAGTCTTGGCAATATAAACGAAGTATATAATTTGTGGGTGAAAAAAGACGTGCGCTTATTAAATTTTAAACTTAATCGTGTTTGTGGGCGTTATTATGAGTTTATTAAACAGGTAACCAAATTAATTTAGTTTCTATGTTAGCTACACGTATAATATATTTACAGTTAGCTAGTGAGGTTTCTTGATACCAAATGGTTTCCACGGTCTTGTTTTTGTGTCTCTCAAAAGTACATTATCTGTATTATTATTATGCAATAAAAATAACGCTTACTACATATCTTATAAGGTCGAATATGTAATTTACGGGTTAAACGTTCGACCTTCCTTCGCCATCTGACTCTTGCAAAAATAATTGACTCGATTTATAATGTGTACAACTGTCTGCAGAGCAAACGGACCGCTCACCGCTACTGCTACTAATGTGTAATCGTTTTGATGTGCCGGCAGTTGTACACAGTCATTAT
The DNA here is from genome assembly GCA_907269095.1 of Blastobasis adustella. NCBI lineage: Eukaryota > Metazoa > Arthropoda > Insecta > Lepidoptera > Blastobasidae > Blastobasis > Blastobasis adustella. The sequence goes on from OU026124.1 coordinate 17,845,931, forward strand.
AAAATATGTAGTCACCGTATTCACGGCAGCACATTAACTTAACCGTACACAGTTCGGTCTAACTAATAGAGGCCGAATTTGGTCGTGCTGCTTTCTGTACTTCTATATTCAATGAGATAATCTCATCATCATCTTAACGCTATGTCCCGGTTGCGACCTCGCGCGGCACGCGAGAGCCCAGGGTCCGCCTCAACTATCACAACTGACAATTAATCTCAACTAACTACCAACTAAACGTTTACAATAGTGAAAACTTTCAATGAATTGTAATTAACTGTTGCCCTTTTAACGCTTTCCACGGACGCCTTGGCACCCCCCGAAGTCAGGGTCGCTACCTTTCTCCAGATGGGTAAGAAGGAATGCTTGTGTGTGTACTTCTGCTGGAAACTCATGAAATTTACCCCATACAGCATAATTATCGACCTATCTAAAACCAGTCTAAAATGAGCTAACATTGCTATGCTCGTCTATAGAGACGCTAGCTGTCTTATACTAGTTTTGGGTATATCGATATCCTGGACCTACCCAAAGCCAGCACAAAAGGAGCTATTATTATTATTTATTAAGTAAAAAGATACAACAGCTAATATGGCTGTGCGCGTCTATAGACTCGCCTTATACTGGTTTTTTATGAGATCGATATGCTCGAAATATCACCAGATGGCGCTGCTGATAAGTAAAGTTCGTGGTCGAAATACTGCCGTGTTATTGGACAGAAACAATGCTATTAAATGACGGTTCCATTCCAGCCAATGAGAGGGCTTTATTTTGACATTAGACCTCATGTCTCAGTGGCGCTATCTGGTCGATTTTTATATCTCGAACACCCTTATTTCCACTCAATTCTGTGGGATATTGTTGAATTTAACTTTAAAATATTGTCTTGGGGGGGCTAATGTCTATCTCAATGGACAGCTGCATTTGACTTATAATAGAATAATCTTACATTACTCTAATTTGGTATAAGCTATAGCCAGTGGCCAATGTAGATGACGTAGTGTATAATTATCGACCTGAATGGTTTAATGGTCAACATGCCGGTCTGCCACGCAAGAGGTCCCGGGTTCGATTCCCGGCCGGGCAGAAATTGAAATGATGAATTTTAATTTCTGTTACGGGTCTGGGTGTTCTATGTATAATAAGTATGTATTTAAAAAAGTATTTAAGTAGTATATCAGTTATCTAGCACCACAGTACAAGCTTTGCTTAGTTTGGGGCTAGATGGCGCTGTGTGAATTTGTCTACGATAATAATTTTTTATTTATTTATTTATTTATCTAATGTCAAATTCAGTTGCCAACCGAGTAAGACAATAGCCCCGCTGGTCCATTTCTACGTCGTCTGTTCAAAAAGTATCGCGAATTTTGTAGCAAAAAGTATTAATTTATTACTTCAAAGTATTCCCCCTCGGATATAATGCACTTGTGCCAACGTTTTTTTCCAATCCTCGAAACATTTTTTGTGATCTTGTTCAGCTCCTCCTTCGATGCCGTCTTTATCTCAATCGTGGCGTAGCGTCGTCCTTTCATGGGCCTCTTCAGTTTTGGGAACAGGATAAAGTCACAGGGGCCCAGGTCTGGGGAAAACGGTGGCTGCGGCACCATTACTGTGTTGTTTTTGGCTAAATATTCACGTACAAGCAACGATGTGTGAGCAGGGGCGTTATCATGGTGCAAAAACCAGTTTTTGTTCTTCCACAAATCCGGGCGTTTCTGGCGGATTGCTTCGCGCACATTGCGCATAACTTGCAGGTAATATTCCTTATTGACCGTACTACCCTGTGGCAAGAACTCATGGTGCACCACGCCCCTGCAATAGTCTGTTGTCGTGCTCGGGCGTCCAGCACGCTGTTCGTCCTTCACATCTTCTCGGCCCTCTGAGAACATTTTGTACCACCGATAAACGTTGCTTTGGGCCAAGGTAGCTTCACCGTATGCCACAGTCAACATTAACACAAAATTTGATACAGATTCTTTGATCAATTTTTTGGAATAGACGAGCCAAAACATATCCAAGCAAAACAGCTGTCAAAAATTAACTAAACATTCAAAATGGCCGACCTTATGAGCATAAGTAAGGGACATGAGTACTAGCATAACGCAACAAAAAAAATCAAAAATCAAATATACGTAGCCCGCAGAAATTCAAAATTCGCGATACTTTTTGAACAGACCTCGTCTAACACATTTGTAGATGTAAATGAAACAATGTACCAACTTTTAGTGCTAGAATTTATCAGTTTCCGGTTATCTTTGTGTGTGTCACATTTTATTTCGAGTAATTACACTTTAGTTACTGTATTTAGATGTTCAATTTCCTTTTCGTTTTAGTATCCATGTATAGAGTTCGGTTCAAAAACTGTCTGTAACCGGTTCCAATCCGTCTTTCCAGGTGATGCAACAAGACGTCAAGAAGGAGAACCCGTTGCAGTTCAAGTTCCGCGCCAAATTCTACCCGGAGGATGTGGCCGACGAGCTCATCCAGGAGATCACACTCAAGCTGTTCTACCTTCAAGTGAGATTACTTTTTATTTACTAAATATTAATCTTTGAAACTAAAGAATTGTACGGTTATAAGTAAATTTCATTGTTGTAAAACTGTATGGAAAAAAAAAAAATAAAGTAGCAACGAGCAAGCCTCTAGACTATGTGGCTCGCAGAACCGATGGCCGATAGGTAAGTAAAATTTTTCAAAATCGGTTCAATAGTCGGTTCGGATTACCCCCAACAAACAAACTCGCAAACATACAAACTTTTCTTCTTTATAATATAGTATAGACTGAAAAGCTTGGTCTGTTGTGTTTTGTTCTATTGGAGGCGCGAATTGAAATTGTTATTTAATAAATGCATATGTCATCTTACTGAAGAAAAGACATCTGACGCCCTTCACGGTCATTATTCTCCATTGTTTTGCATTTTTCTATTGAAATATAGACTGTTTGACTGAGGAATATTTCAATGACAATTATTTCACACTTACAAAAGGTATATATCGCGCGAATGTGAATAGAAGGGTCGGCAAAGGCACAACCTACTAATTTGACGAAGGACATTTACTGATCAAATATTGACCTTTTCCAAAAAGGGCAGATCATGACTACAAATACGAAATCCTTTGTTCTTTATTTACTCTACCGGTGTAAATGTATGGAAGAGGCAAAGTCAGGTCCGTAGCTTGTGACATTCGATAGTTTCAGCCCACCCCTGTGGGATACGGGCGTGAGTTTCACGTCGACCGTCACAGGGTGCCAATCGGTTCCCGAGACTCTTCAACCAGTCTCATGGTCCCCAGCGGAAGACCTGGGTCAACCTTGCCGACCTGACGGTATTAGGGGATACGCCTAAAGAGTGGCGAGCTCGTTGTGGTGCTGAAGTTCGACTAGCCTCAACGAAACGGCAATCCAGTTCCCGAAGTTTTTTCTCTTAGTAAATGTACCTGATTAAATGACAATTTGTAATACCATTGAATTAATTTTGACATATTTTGTAGTTGGATCTTCATTATTTTGACATTGTTGATTAATTGTAGATATTGTTAATAATTTATGGTTAAATTTCATTATTTATTTTAGTATGACTTTTAATCGATTTTTAAATATTAATTGACATTATATTTTTATTGACATTTGAATTATTAATGACACTATCCACTTGACATCTTAAATTATTAATAACATTGAATAGGTGAGAGACAAATTTTGTGATGATGTTTTTATAATGCTTAAAATTAATAATTTAAAATATTTGTAAATGATTATCTTGATTAATTATATTATTTAAATTCGGAAATTTAATAATGTTTCTAAAATTTGTATGCCGATGGCAGGTCGCAGAGGCTCAAACTGTACCTAACAACTGTAGAACCTGTGTCCAACAAATGATTAAATGATTATGATTATGAACTCTGTGAACCTTAACCTTGCAAACCTTAGTCCATCTTGACCCATAGTCATGCCAGCACCAGTGCCGCTCGATGTATTGGATAGGTTTTAGCGCAGTCCCATCGAATAAACCAGGCCTCATAAGGTGCTTGGTATTCATTCCAAATAGCACGTTCCTGCCGTATATTCGCTTTATGCATGAATGAATGAAATTAATGAAAAATTCTTTATTGCTTGTACACAAAATAATACAAAAACAGAGGAAAAAAAAGAAAAGCAACCGGCGGCCTTATCGCTTAAAGGGATTAATATAGCGATAGCTTATGCATGTATGTAATAATTCGTCGTCCATTCCTCAGGTGAAGAACGCGATCCTCTCGGACGAAATCTACTGTCCGCCGGAAACGTCTGTCCTGCTGGCCTCGTACGCGGTGCAAGCCCGCCACGGAGACCACAACCCCGCCTCGCACGCGCAAGGCTTCCTCGCCAACGACCGCTTGCTGCCGCAGAGGGTCACCGACCAGCATAAGGTAACCACCGTCCCACTTACCGGCTTCCCACACAGGTTTTTAGGGTACCTTCCTATTTCCCGGTTACATAAGGCACCCACCTTTAGACTTCCCATGCAGGTTTTTACAGGAGGCGATCTTGTTACGCTCATAGGGTAGTGACAGGGTGGATGGAACGGGCCCTACAGGGTTTGGACAGAACTTAAGAGTATTAACTACCTTTAAACTATTTGCCATATGGTCTAGTCAGTAACTCGATAGGATTAAAACAGCAGCCTCTTAGTAGACTTTAAAAGGCAATATAATAACTATTCACCTGAGAAGCTCAACTAACCGATATGTATTATTATACCGCCGACGTCTGTTACTATCTTTTCACCATATTTGTCTGTGCCAAATCTTCAAACCTCACACCCGTCCCCCACCCAGATGTCCCGCGAGGAGTGGGAGCAGAGCATCACGAACTGGTGGCAGGAGCACCGCGGGATGCTGCGCGAGGACGCCATGATGGAGTACCTGAAGATCGCGCAGGACCTCGAGATGTACGGTGTCAACTACTTCGAGATCCGTAACAAGAAGAATACGGAGCTCTGGCTGGGCGTCGATGCGCTTGGCTTGAATATCTACGAGAAGGATGATAAGTAAGTAGCCATGCTAGGCTGGGAAGTAGCGTGGGTGTCTAATTGAAGTACTTTTAAACGGGTATTCGAAAACTACTTCATGAGATTTCTAATCTGGTCAGGTTTGGTAGCAGGGTCACTGAGGTCAGATGGTAGTCGCTCCACTGTAATTACCTGATGTGCCAAATCTAGGATCATGGTCAAGGCGGACCTCGGGCCCCCGTATGCGAGAGCACTACCGGCACATTACCGCCAAGATGATAATTTTTTATTTAAAAACTACTTCAATACCTTTTCTTCTGGTTGATTTTTATGGTTGACCTTGGTCAACCATCGTACGCGGCCGAAGGGGTTTTGATAGCGTTCATATATATTTTTTATTTATTTATTATTTAAAGAATACCCTGGGGGTCAAGGATAGTCTTTGTGACATTAGGGACAGCTAATTCTCTCTTGTTTTCCATTTTGAGTAAATATGCACCAAACCCTGTATGTTTCTGTAGCTGCAAAGAAAAATTTTCTCGAATTGGAAATGAATACTCTACCATGTCTTTCTTCTATAGGCCTGCTGGAAGAGATTTCTTCTTAGAAATAAGTAGTGCCTGTTGTGTCGTCTTTCATTTTTGTAATTTCTGTTTACTATATATTGTGTGCAATAAATTGTTAAATAAATTATAAATAAATAAATAATGCTCCCGCGTAAATGTATTTGCATCACGCTTGCACACTTGCGTTATTTAATCGCGCGAACGTGATGAAAATACATATATTCACGCGGGAGCAACAGAGACAGGTAGTAACATATCAATGTAGGGATTTCTTTATACTTTGCTTAATTTAATATTTATTTGTGAATTATCAAAGAAATTATCATGAAACTACGGATATCCTTCGCACACTTTTATCGGGTTTATGGCCACGGTTAGTAAAAACAATACTAAGCGCGGTAATAAACACGATAAAATGCGCGATGAAAGTGTACTGAATGACCACGAAAGTTTCAAGACCGATATCCTAAGACATTTTCATTTCTACACATTTTCTTGCTTTAGACATTTTTTTTCTTTGGGTAAGGATGTTATATATAACCCAAAAAAGTGCTATGTCTATGTCTATTTCCACCTCAACTACCCCCAACCCCAATATTTAGTATATTAAACGATGTCTATATTTCTTGTCGTGGCAACCTGTAATTAAGGCTGCACTTGAAAGAACATATATTTTTACCTATAAGATGCTATAACTTTAGTGTAAGTCTTGTTGGTTGTCCTAAATAAATACCCTGCCGACCTGAGTGGTTCAATGGTCAACATGCCGGTTTGCCAGGCAAGAGGTCCCGGGTTCGATTCCCGGCCAGGCAGAAATTGAAATAATGAATTGTAATTTCTGCCAGGGTCTGGGTGTTCTATGTATAATAAGTATATAAAAAAGTATTTAAGTAGTATATCAGTTATCTAGCACCCATAGTACAAGCTTTACTTAGTTTGGGGCTAGATGGCGCTGTGTGAATTTGTCCATGAATATGTATTTATTTATTTATTATTAATAAATAAACCCTCGTCCCCAGACTGACCCCAAAGATCGGCTTCCCCTGGTCGGAGATCCGCAACATCTCGTTCAACGACCGCAAGTTCATAATCAAGCCAATCGACAAGAAGGCGCCCGATTTCGTGTTCTTCGCGCCCCGGGTTCGTGTCAACAAGCGTATCCTGGCACTGTGCATGGGCAACCACGAGCTGTACATGCGCCGGCGCAAGCCAGACACGATCGATGTTCAGCAGATGAAGGCCCAGGCCAGGGAGGAGAAGCTGGCCAAGCAGGCGCAGAGGTAGGTCGCTTTTTAGCTACCCTTTTTTTTAACAGGGGAAATCTTCGTCCTCCGGGGGAAGATTGAATATGAATATGAATATGAATATGAATGACGTGGACATGTCGGATTGTCCAAAAATGTACCCTACCCACTAAAACCCTATGTATCTACAGCCGCTTTTTATCGGGACGCCATAGGACCTCATAGATAGTTTGCGCTGTGGTTAAGGTTATCTGGAAGAAATCGCTTTGAGGCGGTTCGTCGCCCATACTAAATTTCTCTGATCGTTTGAGTGTAATTGTATTATGGTTGATTCTCTTAGTAAGTGTATCGAATTCAACGCGAAATGGCTGTCATAAATAAAAAAAACAATTCGCCGCTAGGTGATGTTTTGCGATTTTATTATTTATCTTTTTCATTGCTTTGTTCTATATTATTATAGTATTTAAATAAAAAAAAAAGGACAATACATGGTCCCTTATATTTCGTAATATTACCACTCATTGCAGATACTAAATTATTCAAAAGTCACTAAACGAATTTCATGATAACCCCGAGACGTCCCGTAATTTCTCCTCCAACCCTTTAATATCGGATCACATGTTGGTCAATCTCCTTGCCTAATTGTTTATCATTGTCACATATAAACTAACACTCGTGTCTGTCTGTGCAGGGAGAAGTTGCAACTAGAGATCGCAGCTCGCGAGCGCGCCGAAAAGAAACAACAGGAGTATGAGGACCGCCTGCGACACATGCAGGAGGAGATGGAGCGCTCGCAGGTACACACGGCAGACTCTTAACTCTAACTCTAAAACAGTCAAGCGAAAATGGGAAATTGGAAGGTTGATTGAAATCTAGAAGTAAGCACACTGATTTGAGAAGGAAACGAAATTTGTTTGCCACTATCTTGTTGTTTACAGATGGAAGTCTGCATTATGCAATTAGTTTTGCTGACTTGTTGATTTTATATCAATCTTGTAATTTTTAAAGTCACTTAACATTTAAGACAGTTTATAGGAGATTATTCGTGGCGGATATAAAAAGTACCAAAAGCTTTAAGAGCCGACCAACATAATTATAATCAGCAATTGCGATATCATGCATTAATCTGAACATTTTTTTTATTATGATAGAGTTATATGACAACCATTAGCTGTTCTTGAAACCTGATAATGTAGCTTTTTTATTATTGCAAACGAATTCTAGATTACTTACTTACTCGCTGGATCATCGACCTCAAGTGGATTTTGGCGTATGACACAAAGTAGTTGGTTAAGCCTTGATCATCTGATCAGTGGTCATATTGGCGTTAATGTCCCGGTTATGCGCGCGAGGGTCCAGAGTCCGCCTTGACCGTGATCCAGGTTTTGACATATCGGGCCATCACAGCGGAGCGACTGCTATCTGACCTCCATAACCAGGGAAATCTGACCAGATTGGATCATGGTCACACATTCAGTCGCCCGAGGCATTCCCTCACCGTAAGAGCATCGGTTAGTTCAACTAGAGTACATAACTCAGTTAAGAGTCATTGTTAATACATGGTGGCAATGGGGTTCGAACCCGGAACCTCGGGGTACCTATCAGACCAATTAGCAATGCTTACATTGAACTATTTCTGATTCTTGACCATTAGGCCACCGACCCTCCTTACCTAAACGTCCCGACGTAGATTGGCTAGTGGCATTCCCCTAAAGCAATCACCACACGTTACCCCCCGACAGGCCAACCTGCTGGAAGCCCAAGACATGATCCGACGGCTGGAAGAGCAGCTGAAACAGCTGCAGGCGGCCAAGGAAGAGCTGGAACGCCGCCAAAACGAGTTGCAGGCCATGATGACACGTCTCGAGGAGACTAAGGTGAGTGAACCTACTAGTGATCCGCTTGCGGCTTTACCCGCGTCGATTAGACGGTATATCGTGTGAGTGGAGAGGAATAAAGATTTAGATTTATTTATTACTCTTACACAAGATAATACATTTAAGATATATTTAAATACATTTTTGTGAAAAGAGATCGTCAAATATAAAGGAATATACAAATTATCGAAAGGAATATACGTAATTAATAAAATGATTACATAATGTGAAACATGTCCATGAAAATTACATGTCAATACGAGATTAAACATGTCGATACAATAAATTTAAACAAAGTAATTAAATGTCAAAAGTGAATACATTTAATAATGTACAAATTGTGTCAGTTTACAGATTAAAATGTCTAAGTAAAACCATCCATAATAATAATGTCAAAGTAGCCCATTGTAGATCCTCATATCGAAATCGGTGCAGTGGTTTAGCCGTAAAAGCATCATCATCATCATCATCATATCAGCCGGACGACGCCCACTGCTGGGCATGGGCCTACCCCATATAGGAACATAGGATCTCCACGGCGGCCGGCCCCGTGCCTTCCGCATCCAGCTGGTACCTGCGATCTTTACCAGGTCGGTCCACCTTGTAGGAGGCCTACCCACGCTGCGATGATGATAATGATGTGGCTTTCCCAGACTTTCTCGTCCTAGTATTACTGCGAATATTACTGTTGTGATCGTCTCTTTCTTACTGTTCAGTGCTAATCCCTGTAGCTTCTATGAATTGTAAACAGACAGTAACTTTCACATTTATAATATTAGTAAGAATTCACAGATCATGTTATCGTGTTTACTCTTTGCACGCCAAAGCAGGTAGAATGCAATACGATATGCATATCGAATAGTCGATAGAAAAATCCATGACTGATATAGAGTTTTTAAGTTCGCCTTGTTCTCTTGTTGAGTCAAAAAGAAAAACAAAAATGATTATTTTGATCATCTTAATTTGACTAAAGTCTATATGTTGGACAACGGTTTGATTTTGGTATGGTTTCTTTTCAAGATATTTTAAATGTTACATTTGCCGTTAAATATTTATTTTGTACATCACTAGGTAGGTACGTTTATATCACACCATCTTTATTTTTTAGAAGTATTTACTCATAATTTCTCTTTCAATAAATATTATTTTGCTTAGGTAAGGTAAATTTTACATTAGTGGCCTTTTTATTTACATGGAAAACCATCCAGCTTTTCATACAGGAATTTAAAACTTAATTAAATCGCAAAGTACACGATATAAACATATAAAAGCAAGCCATATCTAGTAAACTCAATATACTTTATGTGCAAATACAGTCTGTCACAATGCAATGTAGTCTGAGTTTATCATAGAGCTGGAGGGCCCTTTTTGACATCGTATTACTCCATATTCGAATCGCTTTATTTAAGTAGCTTTTAAATATATATATGTTAAATTTAGATATACAAATGTAACTTACTCAATGAGTTTTATATTATGAGTATTGTGATGTCAAAATAAATAATGTCTACGTATGCGACATGCGACACAAGTCGATCTTAGTGCAGAGCCCACAGTAACCCTGTATTTCTCAATTTTTATGGAAATAAAATTTTACTTACTTACTCACTTTTTACTTACTATGTCTTATGAGTGAGTGATCGATTCCCCCTCTCCTCCCCCCAGAACATGGAGGCGGCGGAGCGGCTGAAGCTGGAGTCGGAGATCGCGACGAAGCAGGCGGAGGTGGCGCGCATCCAGGAGGAGGTGGAGGCCAAGGACGAGGAGACCCGGCGCCTGCAGGACGAGGTCGAGGACGCGCGCCGCAAGCAGGTACCCCCACACCCCACCACACACCAACAAGACACCACCGTATCCTGCCTTCACAGCAACTGCCACCTATTGAGATAACCGTCAAATTGCCCTCCAGTTTGACGATTATCACAATAGAGGGGGACTCTTGTGATAAACGTCAAACTGCTGAAGCTGAAGTAGACAATAGTTCCGCTGACTATGATCCAGGATTTGGCAGATAAGGCAATTACAGTGGAGCAATGCCGTCTGACCTTCCTCCGTGACACTGTTTACAGAAGAACCTAATCAGATTTAATCATGATTACATATTCAGTCGCCTGAATATAGGTTTCAACACCATGTCGTTCCCTTACCGAAAGAGCATCGGTAGGTGTTCAACTACATAACTCAGAAAAAGTCATTGCTATATAACGGAACTGGAACTCGAACCCGGTACCTCTCGCTTACGAGTCGAACCCCTTAACCACTAGGCTACCGACGTACTAAGTGGTAAAAATACTTTCTTTTAATTAAAAAAAAAAACGAGGAGAGCGAATTTATTTGATACTATGTAAGGATGACGCCATGATGCTATCAAGTGCTTCGCCGAATAGAACGCGTCGGAACGCCGCGCTATACCTAAAACCTATTGGTATGTCATACCGACAGAGAACTACGCGGCCTTTTGAGACAGACAGCCCCACAGTATAATAAAGTCAATGACTGAATGAGCTCGAAAATTCGGCATTTTAACTCTTCAATTTAAAATTTTCGTAATTAATAAATCTAAAGAAAAACATGAGTGAGCGGAGCGAGCTTGAATTTTTTATCGAAATTTGGCTCAAAAGAACTAGGGTGAACAGGATAAACGTAGCTTAAACCAATTAGCTGGACAGTACATCTGCTATGCGTTTTTGGTATATTGGTTCTTAAAATCCGGATTGATGGCGCGGCACGGGCGGTGTGAATGTATTAAACGATGAGCGAGCGTAGCGAGCTCTAAATTTTTCCAATTTTCAGTCATAAATTAAAGTAACATGAATGAATGAATGAGCTCGAAATATTTGGAGCATACCGCGCGAACAGCGTCAATGTTTAAAAAATAGCGAGCTCGAAAATATTCCGATTTTTATTCAAAACATCTGGGGTAAAAATATTAAAAGTAGATAACATAAACTAATGAATAAGCGAGCTTAGCGACTCCGACTTTTTTAATGTTTTGGTTCTTAAAATCTTTCGACTTTTTTCAAATTTGACTCAAAAGAGCTGGGGCGAACATAATAACAATAACAGAAATCGAGCTCTGTATTTATGGTTTTCGGCTCTTATAATCAAGAAACGAGTTAAATGCAATGAAACTTTTTTGTCTTATTATTTTTCCCTTCGGTTTGTACACCTTGCCCTATGCTGCCTACGCCCATGCGAATATGAGCAACATAAACAGCAAAACAACGAGCAAATAGCCGCGACAGAGCATACATTAGCGCCAGGCTAGCAAGTACGCGTTCTATTCGGTGATGCCATTCTATTTAGTACCGACGTGAGCCTCAAAAAACCCCAACACCAGTGGGTGTACTCAAGCCATTCCCCATGGAGCCTGTTCCAATAGCCCCGTTCCCCGCAGGACGAGGCAGCGGCGCTGCTGCTGGCGGCGACCACGACCCCGTCGCACCACCACGTGTCGGAGGGCGGGCGCGGCGCGGGCGACGACGCGGGCTCGGACGGCGGCTCGGACGCGGGCGGCGGCGAGCTGCAGAAGGCGCCCGACGACCTGGTCGACCCCATCCAGGACCGCCGCACGCTGGCCGAGCGGAACGAGCGGCTGCACAACCAGCTTAAGGTGGGTCACACGCTATCGACGGCATTCGCGGACTTTAGTGTGATACAAAGGAAAGACCCGGGGATCTAGGACCTGGCGGACTCCATACAGGAGCGCCGCACGCTGGCAGAGAGGAACGAGCGGCTGCACAACCAGCTTAAGGTGGGTCACGCGCTATCGACGGCATTCGCGGACTTTAGTGTGATACAAAGGAAAGACCCGGGGATCTAGGACCTGGCGGACTCCATACAGGAGCGCCGCACGCTGGCAGAGAGGAACGAGCGGCTGCACAACCAGCTCAAGGTGAGTTACACATAGAAGAATACAGTCTACGGTAGGACACACGATCGACGTCATTCACAGACTATAGGATGATACAGTCGCGGGAGTCTGGGATCTGGTAGACTCCATACAGGAGCGCCGCACGCTGGCCGAGCGGAACGAGCTCAAGGTGGGTCACACGCTATCGACCCTAGTAGGATACAGTCTAAGTGAGGGCAGACGATTGACGGCACACGCAGACTGTAGTAGGGGGAGGACCCGGGAGTCTGGGACCTGGCTCCATACAGGTCTGACGCACCCTGGCAGAGAGGAACGAGCGCCTGCATAACCAGCTCAAGGTGGGTGACACGCGATCGACGGCATTCCAGACCATAGGGTGATGCAGTCGCGGAAAGAGCCCCGGGACCGCGAGTCCTGGGACCTGACATAGTCCATACAGGGCCGGAGAGAGCTCAGGGGGCTAATTCTCGCGCTGTGACATCTCGAATTCGCCCGAATTTTACTCGATAATGCCCCTAGTATTACAAACGTCCATAGGCTGCGGTGACTGTTTCCCAACAGGTAAGTCGTAAGCTTGTTTGACACCTTAGTGGTATAAAAAAAATCTCCGCAACTGGACAATTAAGACGACGATGCTACTGCTAAACATTCAGTTTTCTCGACTGTCCTTTTTAGAATAGAGTTATCAGACAGAAGGCAGTCACGCGTGCGGGCGTTGCGTTCGCTGTCTTGTATTATGTCACATAGACATATGCACAGCAGGCGTTCTGACCAGTCAGAACGAATAATTGAACGCTCGAACGCAGACCTTATCAGGTGGTAGGACTGTCAAGCCTAACCTGGGTGAGTACCACCCCCTTATCTATTTCTGCCGCCAAGCAACAATGCTTGGCGTCCTGGTTTGAAGGATAAGGTAGCCAGCGCAATTACAGACATTGAGGCATTTCAGCTTAGTCCTCACAGTGACAATGCACCTGCGGTACTGCAATTTTGTTACCTGCAACCTAAATGTATGAATCGCAGATTTTATGGGCGACAGTTACCACTTACCATCAGGTGGGCTGTCTGCTCGCTTGTCAATCTTTGTAACGCTCGAACGCGGGACCGCTTTCTGATACATCCCTTAGAGTAGAGGTAGATTAGTACCCTTGCACTAACCGGTAGCACCGCCTGATTCAGACTCTTGGTTCCGCAGGCCCTGAAACAGGACCTGGCGCTGTCCCGCGACGACACCAAGGAGACGGCGATGGACAAGATCCACCGCGAGAACGTCCGCCAGGGCCGCGACAAGTACAAGACTCTCCGCGAAATACGCAAGGGGAACACCAAGCGGCGCGTCGATCAGTTCGAGAACATGTAACCGCCATCGCTGGGGGGGCTGCGCGCTGCACGCTGACCGACTTGGTGGAGGCGGTGGAGGGGTGGCGGAAGATCATGTACATTGAGGAGTTGAGCTAGGGTCCGAGCCGGAAAATTTGAGAAAAAAAAAATTTTTTTTTTTAGTGTTTACTGACCTCTAGTAACACAAGTTGTGCGATTAGAGGTCAGTGACGGCAAAGTTTACGAGCGGGGGGGAAAAGTTTAATTCTATCTATATAATTTTCTCTGGACACTTTTAAACCGTTTTACTTTGTAAAGTAAATACAGTGTGTATGGTTACTTTGCAAAGTAGAACGGTACAGTTGTAATTTAAATGCGTCGATGCCCCTGGTATTGCAAACGTCCATAGGCTGCGGTGACTGCTTACCATCAGGCAGGCCGTAGGCACACCTTAGTGGTATAAAAAAACTGTTTATGATGTCTAGATTGATCTTTCGCCACTTCCCACCGCCTCGCGTGTACAATTTGTATCGAAGTTGTTCAGTGTCAGTGTGGAGTAACCCCGTATGATACCGCTCGGCGTTAGTCGGTACGGCAGACATGCTGCAATCGAATCTGTGCCTAATTCACCAAACATTAAGGTAGAAAATAACAACGGACTAAAAACTACCAATTCGTATTATTGTCACATTGTTGTGCACAGATTTTTCAAGTGTGTTGCGTTTGTTGCAAGGAACTTGTGTAACGTTAGTTTTCTATTGTTGAGTTGTTTAATTTGATTTATAATTATACAGAAATTGTTGACCGTATAAAATTATTGTTCTGCAAGTACCGACCCGTGCCTAGCGGTAGGCCGCGGCCTACGATGTAACCTACGGATAAGTGTACACAATTATAGTCTTTACGGTAAAGGTGGAAAGGTTATAATTGTATCGAGTTGTACGCACGGTCTGATGCGGTTCGCGGGAATGCGTTTATGAGTCGGAGAACAGTCTGTCAATTCGTTTCAATAAGCATTTTGGTGGAATAAAGAGTAATGTACAGTATTGCACAGTACCGTACAGTATGATACAGTACCGTACATCATTGTACAGTACCGTACGATATGCTACAGTACGTTGTACGCCACCGGCGCTTACGCGCGTTCCGCGAACATTCGGCCCGTCGACCGTCGTAGTCGGGATAATATAATGTAAATATTGATAATTACTTAATAGTAATTTTATTTTAGAACATAATGTGCTATAACCGAATATGTATACATCAGATGAATCATGTCGTATATTTTACAAGCTCGCCAATCGTTCGGCCCCTGCCGGCGCGTAAGTTTTATATTTGTGGTAGTTACGTTTTATCATAGTTTGCCTGTTGATTATTATAGTGATACGTGTTGTGTGACCGCGTGTGCGTGTGGAGGCTCGCGGGGAGACTGATGTACTGTCGATAGAGTGTGAACACCAATATTTTTGATGATACTTAAAATACTTGAAATTTAGCGAGTCGTAGCTCAGCCAGCCAGGCGAGCGGGGCCCCTTATTTATTTTTGTAACCGTTTATATTAGAGTAGGACCCCTGCCGGCCGGCAAACTCGCACCCTGGATCCGCGAACAAAATTCGAAATAGCTACTAAACAATATTTAATGTGTATGCTTAATAAGTGTATAATGTTATTTTTTAAGTGAATAAAGGCATTCCATATGTTGTAACTTGTAGTGCAGTGGCGTTTACATGATATTGATTGAATTTATTAGAAAATAGTTGGATTATTTCGCGTTTTGTTGAACATTGTGCCATTGGTCGCCAGTCGGCCGGCTGCCCCACGCGCCCAGCACTGTCTGGATCCGATTCGACACCATGTTGCCTTGCAGTGGACGGTTAGAACATTTTCCAATAAAATGATTAAGTTAAATATAACAGTTGGGTTTTATTTACAATATTTCATTTACAACCATTGCATACATTTCAGCTGGATAGATGTACTACGCGATTTAAATAAGAATGCGACGGCTGTTGACTAACTTCACTCGAATAACTACTAGAGTAAATTAAAATAACGTTAGTTATCTTGGCGTTAATGTCCAGGTTGTGCTTTCGCGCAAGAAGGCCCGGAGTCCGCCTTGACCATGATCCAGGATTTGATATATCAGGTAATTACAATGGAGCGACTGTCATCTGACTTTCGTGACCCTGCTACCAGGAGAACCTGAGCAGATTGTATCATGGTTACACATTCAGTCGCCTGAATGTAATAAATAACGTAACAGTGAAAAATAGCTGTTACAAATTATCACTCTCTTTTCACGAAGGAACGGCGCTTACAAAATCATGTCATAACATAAAGGACACACGGTAATAAGGACCTTGTGGGGGCGTCACTGTCTTCATCAGTAGTTTCCAAATTGGCGGCACGATAGGACAATAATGAATGTTGCGTAAAAAGGTACAAACCTAACATGCCGCCGATACATTATTTGTGCCCCATCTCTAGTACTTATTCGAGTGAAGTTGGTCAATAGCCCGTCTTATACTTATTTTAGTGGAACTATACAACACAACTTGCCTCATTCGCTTATGATGTTTACATATACAAGCTATTATAGATAGTTCAACTCAGTTGTGCGCGCGGCGCTATGTGTGCGTGCGCTTGTAAATATACAGCTTTCATTTATGTGGCAGTGACGCGACCACTTGGCGTGCCAATGGCGTGGCGGCATTGTGACGTGTCTGGGTTACCCACACATAGGGCCGCGCGCACAACTGAGTTGAAATATCTATTCAATTTTATATCATATTCTTTATTGTATACATACTTAATTAGATACATCAAACAAAAATAAGTACAATGGCGAACTTATCTCTATGAGAGATTTCTACCAGATTACCACAAATGATGTGAAACAAATTGTATATATAGTCCATTTATCAGTATTTCATATAGTGTTACATAACATTTCAGCTCAATAGATTTATTAGAGAACTTAGTTCGTCCCGCGAACGATGTTTATACCAATCCATTAGAATATTACACACTGGTGGATTAATAAATCGACTCGTAAGTTTGTTGCCTGACTTTGGGAAAAATAACTCAATCAAGTTGTAGCAAATTTAATTATATGAAATATGGCTATTTTGAAGTGCAAAACAAGCTGGTAAGAGTAATTTTAACAACAGTCGGGAAACATACCTTAAATATATTTTTTTTAGTCCACCACTATTGATGTTTAACACTGTTTTAAAACGCTACGTAATGACGTTGCCATCCTAGTTGGGTCTATCTAATTCGATCGCGTCGTTGATAAACTTGAATAATTATTAATAAATACATTTTATTTCATACAGACTGTATAATAAGGCGCCAAATCTAATACCTATTATTGCATTTGATAAACACGAAAATACCTCCTATTCGATAAGAATATTTATATTTAGTACTGCACCTAGAATACTGATAATATGCGTTATTTAATAAAACACAATATCATACATTATGCAAAAGCATATTTTACAAAATACATTTGTCTGCAACACAGAAAAATTTGGTTCTGCATTATTGTTCATTACAAGCTTTTATTTCACTTTGTATGTTCTTGGAAGTATCTGGAGTGTGTAACTTGGAAGACAATGCATTAATATGGTACCATGGAGTTGGTCTAACAACAGTATCGGAAGTCATTGCGCGATAAAAACTAATTATTAAAATATGTTTTTCGACAATTATTGTGTATCCATCAGATATAGTGAGCTGTTAGCTCTATTGTCACTTAATTTTAAGTAGAATAAAAATTTATGAACAGCAAGAGCTGGTGACTAGGATTTATTCACAGGTAATGCGCTATTACACCTGGCTAAATTCAGTCAAAGATGCAAGATGGACCGAAGATCTAGTAAAGGACCGGCCTTTGTGAGATCTCGGGCCTCCGCCAGGCCCAGCAGTGGGCGTGTTGCGGCTGATAAGATGCTGAAACAATTTCAAGAGCAGAGAATATGAAACTGAATGCCCAAAAAATCTAAATGAATTTATAAAAACTTGTGTACAAGTTTGTTACTTTGTAGTCGGTAGTCTGTGTCAGAGACACAATTTCGTTGCTCTTATCCCGATAGGTAGGAACCTTATATCGTCATTCCTTATCACTCTTCGGCATTCACTGCACTCCAGTTTGCGAGTCAAGAGTGGGCGAGTGCATCAGTAGGCGTCAAGCTATAATCCGGCGTCTGCGTCACTCGAAATTCACTTCACTCCTGTCCGTAAGTCAGAGAGTGGGCACGTGCCTCAAGATACAATCCGGCGTCTGCGTCACTGGTTTCCGCGTGCGTCAGTGCGTGGCTGATGCGTCATCCGATGGCGTCGCAGCGCGCAGGGGTCGTGGAAGGCGCGCCAGCAGCCGCCGATGCCGCACTGGGTTGTCCGGCCGTTATGGATCTTTAAATGGCGACTTAGCCCTGCAATATGGATTGGTTTGGTATAGAACACCTTTTCGAATCTGGTGGCAAGACTAGGCATTTGACCAGCATTTCACCTGGTGGTAAAATTAAGTGATGCGGCCGAAGGTCGTGGTCTAGGAACAGTCTATTAACGCCTTGAATGCGTGCAGATTATAATGATCAGGGAGCACACTCGCAGGCAACGTGTTCCGTTCTTTAGCTGTACTATGGGCCTATGGGACTAAGCCTGAACTCTGTTGAGCCTAAATGGTCAAGCAACAGTATTTGCATTTTGAAAGTTAAGTGCATGAATCGTAGATTCTGTGGGTGGCAGTTGCTGCTTACCGGAATGTCTGCTCGTTAGCCAGTGAGTAGTACAAAATAAAGCATAGCTTGAAAGTGTAGTTCAGTAGATGTAGTTCTGCTGTTTAAGAGCACTTTGACTTTGAGACTTTTCATTGTATGTTTTGCTGTCAGTGATTCGCCCCCCTGTGCGTCAGCACGTGCCATCGTGTGTCAGTGCGTGTGCCCGCGTGCGCGTTCGTATGTATGTCAGGAACACATTGGAAGAGGCTGAGCGGTCGAACTGCGCGGGCGCGGCGTGTATGTCAGTGTGTATGCCCGCGTGTGTGTGTGTCACCCACCGGAGCCGTGCAGGAACACCTTGGGGCAGTGCGGGCAGCGGTGCAGGCTGAGCGGTCGAACTGCGCGGGCGCGGCGTGTATGTCAGTGTGTATGCCCGCGTGTGTGTGTGTCACCCACCGGAGCCGTGCAGGAACACCTTGGGGCAGTGCGGGCAGCGGTGCAGGCTGAGCGGGCGGCGCGCGGGCGCGGCGTGTATGTCAGTGTGTATGCCCGCGTGTGTGTGTGTCACCCACCGGAGCCGTGCAGGAACACCTTGGGGCAGTGCGGGCAGCGGTGCAGGCTGAGCGGGCGGCGCGCGGGCGCGGCGTGTATGTCAGTGTGTATGCCCGCGTGTGTGTGTGTCACCCACCGGAGCCGTGCAGGAACACCTTGGGGCAGTGCGGGCAGCGGTGCAGGCTGAGCGGGCGGCGCGCGGGCGCGGCGTGTATGTCAGTGTGTATGCCCGCGTGTGTGTGTGTCACCCACCGGAGCCGTGCAGGAACACCTTGGGGCAGTGCGGGCAGCGGTGCAGGCTGAGCGGGCGGCGCGCGGGCGCGGCGTGTATGTCAGTGTGTATGCCCGCGTGTGTGTGTGTCACCCACCGGAGCCGTGCAGGAACACCTTGGGGCAGTGCGGGCAGCGGTGCAGGCTGAGCGGGCGGCGCGCGGGCGCGGCGTGTATGTCAGTGTGTATGCCCGCGTGTGTGTGTCACCCACCGGAGCCGTGCAGGAACACCTTGGGGCAGTGCGGGCAGCGGTGCAGGCTGAGCGGGCGGCGCGCGGGCGCGGCGTGGCTGCGGGTGTGCAGCAGCAGCCCCGTGCGCTGCGTGAAGCTCTTAGGACATAGCTGACACGCGAACGGACGGACCTCTGGACACGGACACGGATAGAATGCGTTAGTCTACATATTTGTGCATAAAATCGAACCAAATCTCCAACTACCAAATCCTGCTATCCTACTAATATCATAAATACAAAAGTTTGTAAAGATGGTCGTTTGGACGTTTATTACTCCTTCACGAAAAACAACTGAAGAGATTCTTATTAAATTTGTTATTGCCTTTACATTTGTTTAAGAGCATAAAAAAAGGCGAATTAAATAAATAAATTAAATAAATTTGGCAGTAATGTAGCTTATAGCTCAGAATAACACATACGGCATATAGGCTATATTTCATCTTGCGTGGTTCAACCGAAAAGTGGTCCGGAACATAAATACCGAAATACGAAGTCGTGCAAACCTAGTAAAATCACTCACTCTCATGTGTCAGCTCGTGCCTCGCACAGACGCCCTTCTGCGCGAACCGTCTCCCGCACACCGAGCAGGCGTACGGCTTGATCCGCTCGTGAACCGCTCGCGCGTGTCTCGCAGCCGAGTTCCTCGTGGAGAACACCCGGCCGCACACCCGGCACAGCCCGCACGCCATCCCGCCCGAACCGCCCGACCCGGCAGATAATACTATTATCGAGTCTCTGTGGACAGAGTGAATGGACAAATGCAATCCAATCTCAACTGCAAATTAAGGAGCGTCTTTCATCAGTGTGCTTATGCGTTCTGAGCTACTTCTTTGCATATTTATAAAACAAAGACGCTTCCCGCCGTCTGTCCCGATGTATGTATCTATGTACGCTACGGATTTTAATGCGGTTTTCAACAATAGATCGAGTGATACAAGAGGAAGATTTATAAGCAATAAAAAAAGGGTAGGAGAGGGTGAAGTAGGTGTAGGGTAGGAGTAGAGATAGGGTAATGTAGGGTAGGGGTAGGGTAATAGAATCCCACCATGGCTACAATCTTCAGACATGCAGGACTGACCTGAGAGAGATGAAGAGAATGACAGGCACTGGTCTAGTGACAAACAGACAGGGACAGACAGTGTGGGTGCTAGGGACAAACTGGATGTGTGGGTGTCAAGAAGAGCGCGCGCCGAAGCGAGCAACCCGCAAGTAAGCGCGCGCATCACCCCGGATTAGGTCTTACGCGGTCCGTATGACCAAGAGGTTGAAAGGATCCTCTGTGAAGGTCTATTGGTCTAGCGTTGCCACTAACCAAGCTGCTTGCTAGACCAAGCACGGAATCAAGGTTAAGCAACGTTCGCAACGTCCGAGAACTGGATGGTTGGCCATTTAGCGAATATATAAATAAATAAACATAAAACAATACTCACTCATCAACTTCGCTGGGCTTATTCTCCTTGGTTACATCTATCTCATGCATAAGCTCCTGATTGCCATCTTCACTTTCTTGTTCAGATTGCTGGCAACACAGTTATGTGGTATTAGTCAAAGTTATTGTTACTTAAACTTATGACAACTACATTTAATTCATGTATGGAATTCTCACCTCTTGCACATCATCTTCTTCCATGACTTCCATTGTCACTTCTTTACCGTCCCCAGTTTGCAATTGTATCAAATTAGCTCCACCTTCTATTTCTAGTCCTGTTTCTTTATATGTCAGAACTCCTACTTTTATAAGCATGTTCCTAAGGAACGTTGAAATATCTTCATTCTCTATTTTAAGTGACGGTTGCTCTTCCATTTCTTTACTCTCGGAGATTATTAAATTACTTGCCTCGGCTTCACTACAGAAATATATTTCGCTCTCAGCTAAATTCTGAACGTCATTCTCGTTTGCCACACAATTTTGTAAAAATAACTGTAAATTATTACTTTGCACTGGGTTGTCGTCGCATATTTTGTCTTGGCTCTCAGTGACTGGTGCAGTAAATTGATTATTAGCCTCTTGGCTGTTTTCCTTTTCCATGTCAACAAGTAAATTGTCCTGAAAATACAATATTAACATTGTAATTACTTATTTACCCTAATAAACTATGTAGTTTGAACTAATTTGTGAGACTTCAGTCAGTATTTTCTCACCAATATGCCAGGTCGAGAAATACAATTATGCAAAATATATATAAGATACTAATAGTTAAAATAACATCAAGCCTTTTTCTTGTAGGGATAGGCAGAGACCACATGGTTTTACTAGGAATGGTAAAAATAATATTTGCTGATTATGCATATTCGTAAAGTAATATTCAGTCATAGCTATTATTCAGGGAATATGAATAACACAGTGGTCGCGTTGCACGACGCCTGTAAGGCAAAAGGGTTGATGTTTACATGATTACCTTATTAACTTGTGACAAACTCTCACAAATTTTCACTGACCCATCTATATTCACCATATAGACTAGATCAGTTTCTTGTTCTATATTACACGTTTCGTCAATCTCATTTATACTTATGGTTTTATATATATTTGGCTCCGGTGTAGAGTCCAATTCTTGTTTAACTTCCTTGATTTCCTTCATTTGTACAGCAGCAGAATGGGACTTGAGCTTTTGATATGAAACTTCGCATTTTTTCCTAAAACTATAACATTGTTCCAGTTCCATGTGGCATGATTGACATATTTGATTGGGAAGATGGTTATCCTGTTTCATCTGTTGAATAAATAAAAACATAATTTTTACTTTCTTCCTTGAAGGGATGGGTCATTGTAATTATGAAAGAGGGCAATTTAAAAAACTTTGAAAAATTTAGAAAGTATTTTTGGTCAGGGCCTTTTGCCACAGCACAGCCCTAAAATCACAGGACTACTCTAACCCAAGATCTACTAGACAACTAAGAAAACCATTGCATTCTTCAAAACTTACCTCAAGTCCCACACAAATCATGATCCTAAACGTTAGAGGCCCACACCCATTATCTGTGGCATCTTTAAAGATGGGCAAAACATCCTCGCCTGTGCACGGACCCAAACAAAGCCTGCAGAGAGTATGCACATCCTGGATTTCTTCATGCAGTATCTTGCGGGAATACGTTCTCATCCTGTGTAATCAAATCGTATAATGTATTTCTGAGGTTAATGTATAATAAGTTAAGAAAATGATGTAGTATTAAATAAAGAAAATAAACTCGCCTATTATATATTAGAATTGAAATAAACAAACACAGTACACAAGAAAAATATTGTTTTAGGACAAATGCCAACGACAACGACCAACAAAACAAAACATCAAACCAAAACTTGTTTGACAGCAAGTTCAACCAAAGAGTACAACAAAACAAACCTTCTGTCAAATATGTTTTTTATGTTAAAGGACAGGTATTATACAGTAAATGAAGTAAACTGTGTCTATATTAAGCAAATTAATTATCTTATTCCATAAAAAAAAGAAGCTTGCCAGACCGATAACTATTGGTTAAGCAACGTTCATAGCACAGATTACTATATATTACCTGGTTCATAGCGTCCTGGAACTGAATGGGTGACCGTTTCATACTTTGAGATAGTCGAACTTCAGCACCGCCACGAGCTCGCCACTCGTTAGGTAACTCGACTAATTGAACAGTCTCGAGAGCCGAGTGGCATATTATGAAATAAAGTATGGCATATTATCGAAATTATTAAATAATAGAATAGAATAGAATAGAATAGAAAAGAATAGAATATGATATGATATGATATGAATGATCTTTATTTAAAACAAAGGTATCATTAATCAAATAGAATAGTCGGTCAGCGGCTACAACGCAAACATCATCGACGTGCACTATTTTATATCACTACTACGTTTAGGCAATTCGTCGTCCTCCAAATGGTCTGGGCCATGTTGCGGCGTGGGGGCTCTAGTACCCTGGGGAGCATTCCAGCTCCTTAGGGGAAGCTAAACAGACCCACTTCCCCCTTAAATGTCTAGTATGAGGAGTGAGGGGGAAGTTGGCGTGGATTGAATACGTTCACACAACTTGTACATTATTATCCACGTCCACACGTTAATACTTGTCCACGTGTACCTCTAGTTTATAGAGAACACTGTGAGATGTTTGTAGAGTACAGGATGACTTGGCGGTCTTCTGTTTGATCGAGTAAATATTTAGTTGCGTATTTTAGTCGGCGTCCTGGACTTATTCTGGGTAGCGGCGATATGAGTTGGGGGCGGCGATCCTTTTGTTTTGTGGTGCCACATTATTCAATGGGAAGGCTTTGGCCACCGCCGGCCCAACCCGTTATCCCGCTTTGGCGGGACCAGGAGGGCTTGCCTTTACTTGCTGGCCCTGTGAGGAGAGACAACCTCAATAAAAATCCCCAATTCAAAGCTTTGCGTGTCGGTGATGGGATTAATGGTGGATGGGAGTTCCACCAGTAGACACGCCCCCCTCAGATACCTCCCGAAATCTGAGGTGTATTAGGGTACCTCGGGGCAGGGAGCACCACCGAGATGGACCGATTATATTTCCCATTCTCGTGGGAACAAGAACCAGATGTCCAATTATAAAAACAAACCAAAATTAATAGTAATGCTGTAGCGTCCGAGAAGGACGAAGAATCGTTGGTGCTAGAGCCAAGAAACGAAAATTGTGAGCCTGAAGTGGACACGATTTTTATGCCACCTGTCGTGACTGGACATAGGAACCAGTCTGAGACGGCTGGAATACTAACGGAGCCTATAACTGGTGCTACTTCAATGTCATCAGACGATGAGAATAATAAATGTCGTAGATCAAACGGAGTTCGTGGAATGCGCGGTTCTTCAGTATCTGGGTCCGCTGCTTCCCTGACTATGATGTCAGTAGCAAGTTCTGGTCAGACATCCTGCTGCTCTCGACAGAAAGCTACAGATGGCCAGCGATGGTAAGCGAACCAGGTGTTTTCCAGATAGCAGCCTAGAAAGTGCCTCTGGTATTGACAGGCCGCATACTGTAAGGAGAAAAGCGGCCAAGCGCGGCAGGAAGAAGTTTCCGAGCTCGAGTAAAATTAACGGCACAAGAACTGTGATCAACGGGAATCCAAATACAGAGCAGACTTTGTCTGTAATGATGGAAAGAGCTTGTCGGGATGTTACCCTGGAACAAGAGTCCGCTGCATCTCTTGGCACTTAATATTGAGGAGCAGGTTGCCATTCTTGAAATGGTGGCCACCATGTCCAAGGGCCTCAAAGGTCCCTGCCAACGCGGTCTCAAAGAGGCTGCCAAGGCTATCACTGACGTTTTTGAGGTACTCAGCCCAAGGTCCACCTCTGAGAAAACAAAGAAGCTACAGACTGAAAACAGTCGTCAGCGCACTGAACTCAATCAGCTTCGTAAAAAGGTGTCTGAGCTTCGCGCTGAAGTACGTGGATGCAACCGGCAACTTGTGCAGCCTGCAAGTTCAACGTTAAACACGACACTTAACTTAACGCTTTGCGTTAACGACACTTCACGCCCCCCCCCCCCCCCCTTCCCCCCAGGATGTCGGGCAAATAGTGAAACAGGTGTCACAAGAGGTTATGGCGGCAGTGGATGCCCGGTTTAAAGTCATATTGCGGCCTCCGCTCGCTTCTAATGCTCGTCAGTCCGTAGACCTAGTAGCAGTTGCGTCTGCACCTATGGTCGCCTCGGCCACATTGACGTCAACGGAACCAGTTGCATCGTTCGAAACTGCGTCTCACTCTGTTCGTGTTGACAAAGATGGAAGTAAGAATAAGAAAATAAAGAAAGTGAAAAAGAGGAAAACGGTGCAGACCACTGGGTCTTATTCCTCTAGAACGGCCATCCATATTTCCTCACAGGAAACTACTCCAGATGTTCCCCTTTCTTCTAGCTCTACTATGACTGGGTCGGTTCCTCCAAATAAAACGGGATGGGTGACCGTGACTCGAAAAGGGGCCAGCAGAGGAACGGTACCTGGTTCTGGATCTTCGACTCCAAAGCCGGTCACGCATAAGCAATCGCTTCGTCCCCCACGGACGGCTGTTGTAGTTATCTCTCTAAAGCCGGGGGCAGAGGAGAGTGCATTAACCTACGCCAAAATACTTGCAGAAGCTAAGGACCAGATTGACCTCGGAGCTCTAGGCATACCTTCACTAAAAATCCGCTGGGCAGCTACAGGAGCCACTGACTGCTGAAAAGAAGATCTCTGCTGCAGGTCGGCTGCTGATTGGATGGGTTGCGGCACAAGTTAGAGTTCTCCAATCGAAGCCTTGACGATGTTTCCGATGTCTTGCTCGTGGTCATGTGAAAGCCCAATGTTTGTCAGACATCGACCACAGTAATGATTGTCATCGTTGTTGTAAACATGGCTACAAGGCCCGAGAATGTTCGGCCACTCCGCACTGCACCTTGTGTGAAACTGCGGGTAAACCAGCCGACCACCTCTCCGGGGGCAAAGCTTGCGCCAAGCCCCCGTCAAAGAGAGAAGCAAGAAGCAAGGCTAAGGCGAGCGCTAGCGTCAACCTGCATCCGGCTGGATCGAGTATGGAGCAGGTGTTGCCAATGGAAGCCTGATTATGGCCAATGACCTCCGATTTCTACAATCAAATATCAACCACTGTGCACGAGCTCAGGATGTTCTTCTCCAAAACATGGCGGAGTGGTCGATTCATATAGCGGTTGTTGCTGAACCCTATCGCATCCCAACTGGTTCCGACTGGGCTGATGATGATGACGGCTTAGTTGCCATAGTCTCCCAGGCGTTCGCTGGTTCTCCTCCCCTTGAAAGCATAACTAAAGGAACAGGTTATGTATCAGCTCGGATCGGCGAGTTGGTCGTTGTAGGAGTTTATTTCTCCCCTAATAGGATACTCGCTGAATTTGTAGCGTTCATCAACGAGCTTGAGATTCTCATACACCGAAGCCACCCTAATCCTTTGGTCATTCTCTAGGGGACCTAAATGCCAAGTCCACGGCCTGGGTATCTTCAAGAACAGATCCCAGAGGCGTGGTCCTTAGAGATTGGCTAACCGAAAGCGGTTTTGTAATATGTAACCGTGGCTCTGTGAATACTTGTGTGCGCAGGGGGGGGTCTGTTGTGGATGTAACATTTGCACCCCTGGACTAGGGAGTCGAGCAGGTACAGGAGCATGTGGAGACACTATCGGATCATCGCTATATTCGGTTTGGCGTCTCCTCTACTACTGTCCCTTTACCAGGCGCAAATCAAGGACAACAGATAGACGGCCCACGGTGGGCACTTAAACGCTTAAATTTAGATTTATTGCAAGAGGCGGCCCTAGTCCAAACTTGGAACCCAGCCCCTGAGTCGGAGAGTATAGATGAGGAAGGCAATAAGCTATGTGAGATGGTGGTAAATGTTTGCGATGCCGCTATGCCAAGAGTCAGGGCCCCTCCAAACAAACGCCAAGTTTATTGGTGGTCAGAATAGATAGCCACAAGTCGTCGCCGCTCGGCGTCGGTTTCAAAGATACCACCGTAGGAGATCTCAGGAACCTGGGGAAGCGGATCGGCTTTATGCCTCCTATACAGAGGTAGCAAAAGAACTAAAGGCAGCGAACAGCCGCGCGAAGGCTACAGCTTGGCAGGAGCTTTTAGAGTCTCTTGACAGAGACCCGTGAGGACGCCCATATAAGATGGTGAGGCAAAAACTTCGTCCATGGTCGCCTTCCACGGCCAGTACATTGCGGACGCAGATTAAGCAACGTGTAGTGGATGGGTTATTTCCTGATTTCCCGAATAATATTCTGCCTCTAACGCCGATAGACTCTTCGGAGGCCAGCACTGCTGTTGAAGCAGAGTCTGTACCAGAAGTTACTGATGGAGAGCTGGGTGCAGCCATATTAAAGCTTAAAGCCAAAAATACCGCTCCGGGACCGAATGGTATTCCTGGCCGAGCGTGGGTGCTTGCCTCTGATGCAATGGAGTCTCGCCTAAAAGCCCTATTTGATAGGTGTTTTAGGGAAGGGAGATTTCCGTTGCGTTGGAAAACGGGCCAGCTTATACTTATCCGGAAGGATGGCCGACCGGCTGACGAACCTTCGGGAAGCCGGCCAATAGTGTTACTGGACGTGGCGGGAAAGCTTCTAGAGCGTCTGATTGCTACCCGCCTCGTAGACATCTAGCGGAATTGGGTCCCGATCTGTCAGAAAACCGTGGGTCCCGAAGCTGATCGGGACCTCGTCTGCTATCAGCCGTCTCCTTCTAAATATCGGAGGAGGAAATGGCACCTGTAGAAAACTACACCGCGATGGTTCGGTCTATGGCCTTGTACGGGCTGACATTTGGGTTGAGTAATTGACCACTGCCAGCAGAGCGTTACTGCTTAGGGCTCAAAGAGTTATGGCTGTGAGAATGTGCAGGGCGTACCGCACCGTCTCACACGAGTCAGCATGTGTCCTAGCTGGATTCACTCCGTGGGATCTTGAAGCCAATATATTATCGTCTGTTTACTGGCGCGGTCGTGGACAAAGCCTCACGCCTGATGAGGTAGTTCGATGGCGCGAACAGGCTCGTGACCAAGCGTCGCAGGAGTGGGCTATACGGCTTCTACCCACGGAGTCAATCCGCAGAGGTACCGGAGCTCAAAGACTCCTGTGAGCCATTCAGCCGATACTGAAAGAGTGGATCGCGGACATGGTGCGCTAACCTTTCGACTGACGCAGGTCCTCTCGGGGCATGGTTGCTTCGGGAGGTACTTGTGCAACGTCGCCAGAAGGGAACCTTATCCCAAATGTCACCAATGTGACTGCCCCGAGGACACGGACACCTTGGAGGTGTGCCCGAGATGGGTGGCCCAACGAGATGGCCTCATCACGGTAGTGGGCGCGGATCTCAGTCTTCCAATCATCATGTCCCGTATGGTTAGTAACAAGCGATCATGGGAGGCAATGATCACCTAATGCGAAGAGGTTATGTCGCAGAAGGAGACCGAAGAGCGGGACCGGGATCCGCTCTCTCTGCCGATCCGGAAAGCGCGGGCCAGGCGAAGAGCCAATGTAGGCTTAACGTAAACCTGTAAGAGAGATGAGAGTATAGGTAGTAAGAGGTGTTTGCCATACTAGAAAACTACTCATCAACGAGATTGCGGAGTGTGCTAAGCGGTCCCGTAATCTTGTTCAAAAAGAGAGTATGAGGAGCAACGTAGTGGATTTTCCCAACGTAAAAAAAACGTACTTTTTTTGTTCAGAGGGAGACACACGGGCAATCTAAGTTGCGAACGTGTGCCGAATTGGATCGAACCCCATAGTATGCCGATTACTTATCAATTAATAATAAGAAAATAACGATTTTGATGATTAATTTAAATTAAATTTCTTTTTTTAGGGAGATTCTACGTGTTGTAGACTCAATGCAGAAGGACGCCAGAGAAGAAGTTGCTACTCCAGTTGATCGGCAGATATTTATCAAAGTATTATCACACCACACAGAACAACAAATATACTATTATAGGATTGCCTGTGTGGAGGACACTGTATAGCATCATATCAATTTCTGTTTTGCCTGATACAATACTCAGGATCGGAAATGTAAAGAGTACCTATATGCATTGTACAATGAAATGCACTGTTGCTTATCGAATAATGAAACGTATTGTCTCACATTATACCTAGACTACTTTCTATCTTTACCTTAATTAGAGGATTTAATCGTTCCATATCTCAGTCTGGCCGTGTGATGTCCGGCAGAGTTTAATATCACCAACATTTTACAGTCGTGGGTGTCGTATAAGGCGATTATGTTTTCGAGACAAAATATCTAGTCTCCGTAGGCTGGAAAATGGGCAGCACCATTTCCCATTGTTATATTTATGAAACTGCGATCTCCAACTCGTCTGCTAAGCGTGGAGATTATGCCAATAACCTCCCCTTTTGTGGGAGAGGCCCTAAGTCCTGCAGTGGACGGTTATGGGCTGTGATTATGATAATTATCTCAGTTTCTGTAACTCCTTTGTATTGCTGTTTTATGAATGGGAAAACGTATTTTTGAAGAGATTTCCTAATGACATGAACTGCTTTATTCCAGGCAGGAGATGACGACATGGTGCATGGTGCCCTCAGTGGCTGAGGACGACCTGATCAAAGTGTTTCCAGACGGCGTGACTGTTGCGCCATTGCTGATTGAAAGGGATATGTAATCGATTGAAATGTCTTACTCAATAAAGAGGTTTTGACTTTGTCTTTTGACTTTGACATTCTGGCAAAAAGTACCTGCGGAAGACTGCTTGCCCTAAGGTGTAGTAGTCCATAGAGAAAAAAAGTGTAGTAGTCCAATAAATGGATGAACTATAAGTTCTCAATTTTTATTTTTATTATTTTTTGATAAAATAAATTATTTTTTATTATTTCTTTATCTTTTTTATTTGCATTCTACTATCTTATTTTTCCCGTCTAATGGTCGATAAAACGTGCTGCTTCCCAATAAAGGTTTATGCTAGAATGACCGTCACATATAAGGAGCGTCAGTGGCCTAATGATTAAGGGGTCCAAGTCGTAAGCGAGAGGTCCCGGGTTCGACTCCCAGTGCCGCCATGTACTAATGACTCTTTTCTTAGTTTTTTTTTGTAATAGACAGGCATTTGACAGTTGATCACTAACCTATGATCGGTTAGAACCTAGAACTTTCAGTTTAGGGCCTGCTTTTGAACTGCGAGGAACTTGAATGGTTTTTCAAAATCGGACAAGATTTTATCCAAAATTAGAGAACAGCATAAAATAGATAATCATTTATAAATGCCTGCCTAGAAACAACCTATTCACTCTCCTCCTAGTTTTAGCCATCGAAAGAGTTAACTTATTATTTCGATGCTTCAAGCATGTGCTGCACTTCACGAGACCGGAGATATTGGCTCCGATGTCGAGTCTCTTATGTTCCGTACCTATGGTTTGAGCCAAATGACGGGAGGTCACAGCAAGGGACTCATATACAAATGCATAAATTTCTCATGTGATACTGTTGTGAGCCATAGTAGGGATGGCTGCTAGAACCGATAAGGTTCCGCGAACTCCAGAAATGGGTTGGGCGCAATAAAAAAAAAAACCATCTATATCAAACGGTGAATGTGTCAAAACTGTCAAGACTCGACTGACCTACGTAACAAGTACTTACCTACC
Organism: Blastobasis adustella; assembly: GCA_907269095.1. Taxonomy (NCBI): domain Eukaryota; kingdom Metazoa; phylum Arthropoda; class Insecta; order Lepidoptera; family Blastobasidae; genus Blastobasis; species Blastobasis adustella. The sequence goes on from OU026124.1 coordinate 17,876,685, forward strand.
TACCTACGCATGAGAGACATTGCGGATATGATTGAAGGGGCTCGCCGACGCTGGTTTGGTCATGTAGGGCTGTATAAGCCACAAGGGACGTCGGAAATAAGTGCCTAAATCTGCTGGTATCAGAAAGACACCCAAGACGTGATGGATTGATTTTACCGAGACAGATGCGACAGCTAACGGCTTACGACGTGAGAAAACCTAAGACTGGGCGAAGCGTTGAAGAAAGAACAAGAAAGCGGACCCTGGTAGAAGCTGGATTTAAGAATGGTTTAGTCGCCTATTTCCCCACGTCCACGGAGCTTACGCAACACGTGCCCAAACCACAACTAAAGTTAGATATTATTATCGGCAAGTAAAGAAACAAGTCAGTAAATGACAATTCTGCGGAAGGTGAAGCCTGCTTGTCCAGAAACAGTTTGCACATGCAGCTGAAGGAATGCGCTTGCGTGCTGTAAAAATATTGCATTCCTCAGTTATACCTACCTACCTATAAAACATTATCTACTTACCATAGTTGTAAGAACGACGACTTAAGGGTGACACATACTCCCGCGCCGAGTGTCCAGGAAGCACAAAGGGGCCGGCGAAATGTGTACAACACAACCCTCACGTACGCCAGGACATGCACTCTTCCATTGCGAGGCCGTACGAGGCACCGGGCTTCGGAAACATAATTTCGGTCGGCAACCACACGGGTAGAATAACGATGTAAACTCTGTTTGAAACCATCTTGCCCAATTCAAATCTTAGAGATCTACCTATAGCCATTTTCGGGTCGAGCTGGCAAGACTGCTTGATTTCATCGACTCACGTTAAAAAAACTCGTCATACTTACCTACCAACCGTACTGAGCGTCAGGTGGGGTCCGGAATTTTTTTATAAGCTTCTACACTGACAAACGAGCAGACACTTGATGGTAAGCGGTAACTGCCGCACATAATACCTACGATTCATGCATTTAGGCTGTCTGATTTATCAGTAGGTTACCTACATAAGCTACATTAGTAGATATTTTTTTTTTTTTTTTTAATACGTAGTCAGGGGAAATCTGTCATGGACACAGGCAGGGGAAATCCGTCATGGACACGGATATAGTATGACACTATATTTGGACTCGGTGCCAGTACAGTAATGTTCATCAGGAGAGGGGGTAAAACCTTTGGGGAGGGGAGGGTTGCGGGATGTATTATGATTGCTGTGTGCCACAGACTATAAAAAAAATATAGGTATGTGATAGGTATATGTACTTACTCGTGGTTGGCGTGGGGTGGGTTTGTTGCGGCCAGTGTGTCACTGTGTGCTTCCTTCCTACTTTCCTACTCTCCTCCTTTTTGACGATTGAAAGAGATATTTAATGTCCTAATCAATAAAGAAATTTTGAATTTTGAAAGCGATAATGACACTCTGAAGCGAACACTTGAGTAAGATATGATAATGTAACAAACACCCCATATGTGCCTACAAATTTTAAGGGTTGCTCTCGATTTCTCCTGGATCCCATCATTCGATCCTGACCCGATAACCGTGCCTGGGCTTTTCAAATAAAATAATAATAATTTTCCTTATCGGTCGAGGCGTCTTCGAGTAATCGGGGAATATATCTACATAAAAAAAGTTCCGACGAATTGAGAACCTCCTTTTTTTGAAGTCAATTAAAAAGGTCCGCAAACGGAGTAGGTACAGTCATGGCTTACTTTTGGCTAGCGCTCTATATTTCTGATACAAACGATGTCATACAAACTAAACAATATCTACCTATAGTACCTACTGATCTGCTGCAAATAGGTGAGAGAGATCACAATTTACGGCATAAAATATCTAATCTGGGAACCCAAATCTTATAATGAAATCATAAATCCTAATCATGAAGTTATCGTAACTACAATCTTGACATTCTTGACCTATCTATGATATTCCCACGTAGTTATATCACTCATTGTAGATATTTATTTGAATCTGCAAGAGTATTTTTGTTGGAAACTTAGTAACAATAGCTTTTCCAGCGACAAGCGACATCGTTTGATTGAATATTTTATACAGGTACATAGGTAATCAGAGGAAAGGAAACGTTGTTGCCACTGTTTTTAGATGCTGCACGCTGCAAAATTTTATTTATTTTCGGTATAGTGTATGGACAATTGAGCGTCGATGGTTTAATGGCTGTTGGATACAAGCGACTCGTAAGCGAGAGGTACCGAGTTCGTCCCCAGTGCGCCAATATAGCAATGACCTTTCCCGAGATACACAGGTACCTACATTAGTTGAATCAATGCTCTTACGGTGAGGGAAACATCGTGATTCGTGATGAAACCTGCACATTCGGGCGACTAAATGTGTAACCATGATCTAATTAGGTCAGGTTCCCCTGTTAACAGTCATGGAGTCAGATGGCAGTTGCTCTACTGTAATTACATGATCTGCTAAACCCTGGATCATGGTCAAGGCGTTCTACTGAACATCATTCATACCATTACACATTTATAGCTCGCAGCGTGGGACGGTCCCCCAAAAGATGGGCGTACGACCTCGTGAAGATCGTAGAGAGCCAATGGATGTGAAGGAGACGCAGAGTCGATCGGTGTGCAAGGCGTGGGGTGGATGAGGGAAAGGCGAAAATATTGGAAAGAAACCTTTCAATCTCCTCGGGATATAGTCCAGCAGTGGTCCTGCGGCTGATATGACGATGATTACACATTCAGCCAGTCATTGTTGGTTTAACTTTCACGTTAGGTCACGACTTTCGACGGCCGCCGGCCGGTTAAATTGTTATGAACTAGATTGCCCACCACGACTTCGTTCGCGTGTTATACTACCCTTAACAAACCTTCATTATGAATCACGGTAATAGACAGACTATTGGTGAAAACCGCATGAAAATCCGTAGAGTACTTTTAGAGTTTATTGCGAAAATACAGACGCAGCGTGGGACTTTGTTTTCTATTAATATATAGTGATAGTGATTTTGGCGCCCGACAAGGGTCACTAGCCAGCAGAATTGAGTTTTAGGTATTTATCTTTTACAGAAGTCTTTGATTAATCTGCTCCTAGGTACATACGTACTCTTTTTTTGCTACATGGTTCAAGAGGTATTTTCATTCTCATAGTAAATTTTTTCTTTTTTTTTATCAATAGGCGTGCATTTGACCTCAACTCACCTGATGGAAAACGACGATGATGTCGTCGGTAGGTATCCCGAGAAAATAAAAGGCTTCCAATAAATTACCTTAAGTGCATGCCTACCGCATAGCATCCCTCAGTGATTTACAGCCATTTAATCAACTCTAAATTCAATATAATAATAAAGCAAAATCCAGGCAATATTAAATGTGTTTATTATAGCTCTCTCCTTAGTTACAACTTAGAACTGTTATTTTATTGATTGCAATGAAATGCTAGGCATTTTGTAGTAAGCATCTATTTCAACTGGTCCCGTCACACAATTTTATCGGATCTGGAATAGTATCTAAACTAATTCGCAATGCTTTTCTTAATTTTATTTCTTAAAGGTAATATAAAATGCAAAATGGTAATGTACATAAAAATAAATGCCATTGTTTATCATCTGTGACGTTTTAGTAAATAAATAACAAAATTCGATTTTTTTTAGCTTAGCTACCTAAATTACAAGTGTAACAAGTTTATAAAATATATATTTATCAAAATATTTTAGATACAGAATGAGCCTTTCATTATACATAGGCATATTTTATTTTTATAGTTTCATTTATATCTTATAAAAGTACAGAACTATACAAATTTATAAACTGATCATAAGGTTTCTTTGTTTGGAAGACAGGTAAAACAGTCAATCAACACAGGTAAGTTTACAAAGGCATACACAGTAGACTACCAAGTGTCTTAATAATTCCATACCTATCAAAAACATTTATGTTTTAGGCAATTTAAGTAAGTATTTCCTTAATAAAGTACCATAATTAATAGTGTAATCGACCGAAGCTTCGGCGAAGGTGGTCTTTATTATTTTTGACAAATAAATTCAAAGATTATTTTTTTATCATCTCTACTTTCACATCAAATCAAATAGCTTTTAAGCCTTCGGCTAAAGGTTGTGGCGATGGCCGATTAATCGGCTTCGGCCAGAAATTGACCATCGGTCGGACACTAACAATTAATTTATCTACGTAAGCGCGACATTATTAAATTCTCGTATCAAAACCCTGCAATGATTCATCACCTACTGACCACAGACTTACAGTTTAGAGTCGAAGAACTTTAGTTCTTTGTCCGCGGGCAGTTTCTTGAAATAGCTTTCAACGTAATCGTCGTCAACGTCAGCCAACGTCTTTGGGTTCCACTGGGGGTTGTTGTCCTTGTCTATCAGAAGGGCGCGCACACCTGCAGGTAAAAGAAAATGTATGATTTACAAGTTTCCAGCAACAGTAATCGCTATAATCACGCGAATTAAAAAAAAATGACAGCTTTGCAAAACTACTGACTGCCAATTTTTGGGCAATGACAAGCCATCTGCGAAACTGCAACTTGCAAAACTGCTACCTGAGTAGTTGGCAGTTGCAATCCTACTCGCTGCGTATGTGAACGTTGCAAAACTACTATGCATTACAGTACATTGCGTTATAGGTGTAAGATTGTGTAACAAAGAGATTGAAAGTGATAATTGTAAAAATTACCAGTTGCAAGTTGGAAAGTTTCAATGGGAACATGTACAAGAATTACCAGCTACGCAAGAGAAAGTTAGACGCAAATATAGCGAAAATATATGGGCAGCACACTATTGACATGATAATACCTGGCTAATCTAATAAAAAGAACATCCTGCTTCCAAGTGCCAACCGACTGACCTTCAGGGAAGTCGTGATTCTCCGTGGCGCGGCAGGCGATGCGGTACTCCATCTGCAGGCACTGGCTGAGCTCCAGCTGCGCGCCGCGCTGCAGCGCCCGCAGCGTGATCTTCAGCGAGCCAGGACACATGCCGTGCAGCGTCTGCGATTGGGATACTTATTATAACATGTTTTAATAAGTATCCCAATCGCACTGATGGATATGCGACTGGGAAGTGAAACAACGGTAGCTGTATGCACACTGGTTTATTGCGTGGTTGACGGTTGCTTATATTACTGTGGCGCAGCCACGATGTTAACCTACCGACATACCCAACACTCCTCCCCCTATTTAACACACTAACTTAAAAGAAACGTTTAAAATCTATATTGGGACGCGGACGCAACATGTGTCGCCGGTTACTCTCTGGGATTAGAGGTTCTGCCTCTGCCTCATGAAACTCCTCATCATCTTGTCGAGGCCGCAGTGTGGAGTCTAATTCCTCACCGTACATTCTCTCCGCCTCATCCTCCCCCGAAGACCGTGACCGCGGTTCCTCCGCCGTCGTCGCATCAGGCGAACTAACACATGAAGCGGCCGCCGAGTCGACTGGAGTCGGTTCTGGCGATCGTTGCCGCGGCGGCGGCGACGCGACCCCTGATGACGCTGGGCGAGCGCGCGCTGGCGGCTGCGGCGGCTGCGGCGGCAGTGATGGCGATGATGGCGTAAGCAGTGAAGACTGTAGAGGTGCCTCCTGCGTTGTCCCAGTCACATTGACGTCCTTGTCCCATTTATTACCTATTGTGCCTTTATATAAAATTATTTGATTTTTATGTTTTTTATAAGTAATAAATGTTTGACAGTCTTTTATTAAAAACAAAACTTTACCAATTTGATCTTTAATTATACCCTTACCCCACATAAACTTATTTTTATTGGTATATTTCTTGTATAAAATATAATCTCCGATTTTGAAATTAATCTGCGAACACTTTTTTGTCTCTTCTTTCACGGGAGCCGCAGACGAGGAAGTCGAAGATGTAGGTGTAGGCATTAGGAGATCTAAGCGTGACCTCATTTTACGACCGTAAACTAATTGAGCGGGCGAACATCCAGTAGCGGTATGCCTTGAGTTGCGATAATCAAATAAATATTTTAACAAATTCGCTTTAACAAATTTCGGATTAGTACTTGTTAAAATACTCGACTTTAGTCCTTTCTTAATCAATTTGACGCAACTCTCAGCTTGACCGTTACTGGCCGGGTGATAGGGCGGCGATGTCACGTGCGATATCCCATTGATCCTACAAAATCGTTCAAATTCCTCTGAGCAAAAAGATGTGCCATTGTCACTGACTACCGTTTCTGGTATCCCATACCTAGACATAAAGTCATACATTTTGTCTACAACTGCAGCTGTTGTGATCAAACTAGCCATGTCGTAAACCTCAGGCCACTTGGAGTACGCATCGACCATTACTAAGTACATGCGTCCGTGAAACGGGCCTAAGAAATCAATGTGGACGCGACTAAACGGCTGGCGCGGGTACGGCCAGGGGGCCGGCGGGGCGCGCGGCGGGGAAGGGCGCAGCTGATTGCAGATCTCGCACGAACCTATCATACGTTCCACGGCATCATCCACACCGGGAAACCAAAACCTACATCTTACCTCGGCTTTTGTTTTGACTATTCCGAGATGAGATTTATGTAACTCGGATAAAACTGCCTTCTGCAATGATTCGGGAATTACAACTTTGTGCCCTCTCATTAAGACACCGTTCTCAAAGGATAATTGTGTTTTACATTGGAAATAAGGCTTCAAACGCAAATCAGTTAATCGCCTGGGCCAACCGTTCATCACACATTCGATAACGGTACACAAAGTATGATCCCCCTTAGTTTCATTACGCAACGTTGTTATTGTAACCGGCAAACTTCCACTAACTACGAAACATACATAAGCTGCGCGGTCATCGAGAGCTGCGTCGTCACTGGCAGAGGCAGCGCTCGGGGAGCCCGGGCCGCGGCGCGCCGCGTTCGGGCGCTCTCGGGCGCCGCCGCCCGCGCTCGGAACCGGCTCCTGCGCCTCCGGCAGGCTCGCGCGAGATAAATAATCCGCGCTGTTATCGGCACTGCGAACGTATTCTATTACGTAATTGTAGGCGCCCAGAAATATTGCATATCTCTGTAGGCGATTAGCCGATACTTCGGGTATCCCCTTGTGAGGACCGAATATCGCAATCAGGGGTTTGTGATCGGTTCGTAATGTGAAAGGATTGGACCGACCATATAAAAATTGATGGAAGCGCCTCACCCCAAAAATTATAGCCGTGGCCTCTTTTTGAATCTGCGAGTACCTTTTCTCCGCAGCGTTCAATGTGCGCGACGCGAAAGAAATCGGTCTCTCGCGTCCGTCAGGTTCAACTTGAGCCAGAATCGACCCTAATCCGTACGGAGATGCATCAACCGTAAGAATTAACTTTGCATCGGGATTAAAGTGGGCTAAAATCTGATCTGATGATAAACATTTTTTTATAGAATTAAATGCGTGTTCATGACTTGCGTTCCATGACCATTTTACCCCCTTTTTTAGTAGGTCGTACAGAGGACTTAACATTGATGACGCATTCGGGACGAAATTACGGTAATAGTTGATGAAGCCAAGGAACGATTGCAACTGGTTGACATTCCCAGGTCGCGGAGCTTTCATGATTGCATCAACTTTATCCCTGGACTTTTTTAATCCCTCCCTAGTTATGACATAACCCAAGTAACTGACCTCATCTTGGTAAAACGCACACTTTTCCCGTTGCAACGTTAACCCTGCATCCTGAAGTCTCTTCAAGACTTCATTCAACCTGGCGGCGTGTTCATGGTCATCCTTGCCAGTTACGAGGACATCATCCAGCAAACAGAGCACTCCATCTAGACCAGCGAGCACGCATTCCATTGCGCGTTGGAATATTGCCGGCGCACAAGCCAGGCCGAACACTAGTCTAGTATACATAAATAAGCCTCGATGTGTGTTTATACATGTATATTTCTGTGATTCACTGTCAAGGACAAACTGATTGTACGCCATTGACAAGTCTAGTTTTGTGAACTTTTGTCCACCGTACAACTTAGCAAACAGCTCTTTCGCTGTTGGTAATGGATATTGATCTACCTGTAATAATTTGTTAATGGTTACCGAATAGTCAGCACACAACCGCACACTACCATTTCTCTTTAGAACAGGTACAATAGGCGATGCGTACTCAGCGTGATCAACGGGCACTAACACTCCCAGGCTGAGCAGTCGGTCAATCTCATTGTTTACCTTGTCGCGTAATGCGAATGCCAGAGGTCGCGCTCGGAAAAATATAGGCTTCGCGTTATCTTTAACTCTTAACTGTACCTTATATTTATTGAAACATCCTAACTGATCCGAGAATAGAGTGGGGTACTGAGATTGCAATTTTTCCTCAGTTAGCAGTGAATCTTCACAGTAGTTGATGGGTAACAACTCCAAACGGAAATGTGATATAAAATCCCTACCTAGCAAGGGTGGCCCCCCATCTTGAACGATATAAATGTCGAGATCGTGCGTTTGACCGTTAAAACAGACAGGCAATCTAACAATACCTACACATGCTATATTATTACCTGTATAACTAATCAGTTTTTTCCTTGTAGGTAACAATGGCACATCCCTATACCGTGAATTATATAACGCTTCCGATATCACTGTGACCGCCGATCCACTATCCACTTCAAATCTAGTTTGTAATCCACGGACTAAAACTGTTTGTACCATGGGCTCGCCCCTAACCGACCGAATACTGAAAACCTTACCGTCATCTCCGACCTCCTCGTCTTCGGCTCCGTTATTTACGTAGTTAATTTTTGACGGACACATTCTACGTAAATGGCCCTTTACGTTGCACTTTTTACACACAAAATTAGCGTAGCGACACTCCGCGGCTGTGTGGTTAGTATACCCACATACCGAACACTTTTGTTTCGTCGAACTGTTCTTTTTTGTGCCTTTGAGTACTTTGTACACGGGGTCACTGAGATGCGTTTTCTCGACGATGGGGCTGCATCCGCTCGCCGTAGCAGCCAAACTCGCACTATGCACGTTCTCGGCGAACTCCAACGCTTTCGCGAGCGTTAATGTTCCGAGATCTTGAGCGTATAATTTCTGCTTCTCGAGTCCGGGCAGCATCCCCATTATAAACCTATCACGGAGTGCCTCTTCCACATTAGCGAACGCACAACGTGAAGTCAGGCCGCGTAATCGCGCAGCCCACTGCGAGTGAGTCTCGCCGACTTGCTGCCACGCGGCGTAAAATACATGGCGTTCACTGAAGCCGATACTCTTTGGGTTGAAATGACCATCTAGCAAGTTTAGGATATCTTCAAAAGGCACTTCTTCTATGTTTTTGGGCAATGCCAAATCTGCCGCCAGCCGGAAAGTTGCCTCTGCGAGTGCGCTTAACAGTACCGCCCGTCTCTTGCAACCAGCCCTGTCCGTTGCATCGGTGATCTCATTTGCCACAAACCATTGCCTTATTCTACTTTTGTAGGACTTCCAGTCTTGAAGATTGTGGTCGAAAGTGGTTAAAACTCCGAAATACGACATTTTTATATTACACACGCGCGGGTAGAACTAGAAACTCGTCGCCACTGATGGATATGCGACTGGGAAGTGAAACAACGGTAGCTGTATGCACACTGGCTTATTGCGTGGTTGACGGTTGCTTATATTACTGTGGCGCAGCCACGATGTTAACCTACCGACATACCCAACAGTCAAGTTGTCAGGAAATAATAAGCCCATTGTGACTCACCATTTCCTTGTGTCCACGACATAAAGTTCCTGTCGCTTCCTTGTCGCTGAGCGCTTCCTGTCGCGCTCAATAGAAAATTTACTTTATGTCGTGGACACAAGGAAATGTTTGAGATTGACACCTGTCAAAATGCACTTCTTAGATCTCGTCAACTTCAGTTGACAAAAGCAGTAGGTTTCTGCGTACCCCTATGGGAGAAGGCGTGACAAAGGTGCATATTTGGATTAGTTGCAGCTCGTGGACGAGGTATTAACGCCCTGCTCGCCTTTGCTCGCAAATGCGTAAGCAAGAGTCAGTTTTATGGACATGACTCTCAGTTTAGCCTTGATGGGAAGTTTTCCGAGAGCCAAATAAAAAGAAAAAATACATAAAATAATTGTAATAGATGGCGTTGATTAGACATGATTCTCAAAAATAATCAAAACAAGACCGTTTGATGTATAAAAACGTGGACATTTTGCGCTTTCTTCTCAGAAAAAATACAAAAACTAAGTATCTTTTCACGAATCACCTTTCCGAGTAACTTCGGTCACGAGTAACACCTGTCTAAGCAGCGCCATCTAGTAAGTACACTGTATACTTTTTAAAGAAGCTGCCTGAAAATCTCCTACTCAGGCGTTTGTCTCAATGTGAGTGTGGTGGCACCAGAACTTACAGTGTGAATACATTAGAAAACATTTACAAACATATGCAAAAAGAATCACCTGAGTAGGTGTTAATTGAACCAACCTTGAGAGTTTTTGCTGACCAATCATTCTGGACCTTCTCTAGCCTTTCAATAATTTCCTCTATAGTGGATGCCGCAAAGCAGTAGTTGATGTGTTTTATGTTCTGAGCCAAAGAGAATTCCTCTGGAGGTTCATCAAACTTATTGAGTAAAGATCTGATCTCCATGTCTGTCTCGCACCGGGAGAGCAGCGTCTCAAGTTCGTAAAGACGTTTGCTCTGTACAAAATGTGTAGCTATACCGGCTTTAACTACATCTTTGCCCTTAAGCCTGTCACCTGAAATTATAATATTGGTAAGTCAACGGTAATACAGATATTATTCATTGTAAATAATATATGCAACAAATTTAAAAGTTTACCGGTCAGCCCTAAGTACAGTCCTAAATTAACTTGCAGTCTGGGCAAAAAGTATGATCCACCCACATCAGGGAACAGTCCAATCTTCGTTTCCGGCATCGCTATTAAAGTTCTTTCAGTGGCAATTCTGTATCTGCCATGAACTGACAATCCCAGACCACCTCCCATTGTGATGCCATCAATGATAGCTATATAAGGGATACTGTATTTTCCAATCAGGTAGTTGCAGTTGTATTCTGCGAAAAAGAATCTTGGCCCTTCTACTTTGTGTATAGCCGCTTTCACGTCCCCTCCGGCACAAAACGCCTTTTCACCGGCTCCTTTGATTATCACTGCATGCTTACTGCTTTCCCACTCGTCAAGTTTTGGCAGTAATTTTAAGGCCATTGAGGTATTCAGTGAATTAAGAGCCTTTGGTCGATTCAAGGTTATAACGCCAACATTGTTCACCGTCTCAAACAATACATCAGCTTCCTGAGATGACATCATGCGTTTCAGTATAACCGAAGAATTTCTCGGTAAGTTAAGGCCTAACTTCAACATCTGAAAATAAAAGAGTTAAATAATAATACCGAATAGGGTACTCTAAGACCAAATATCAATAAAACCTATTAAATAAATATTTAACATTTATATTCAACTAAAAATAATAAACAGGTAGCAAGTTACTAAAGATAACGATAACCGTTAGTCCGTTACACATACCTACCTGTTAAGTTCCTAGATAAACAATTACATAATTTGTTTATTCACCTACTTACTTTGAACTTTTGAACTGCCTGAATATTCTAACAGAAAGTACACTGAGACTGAATACTTTATAAGCCTCCTCTGGTTACAATTTGGTGTATGATCGCTTGTAATGCATCAAGCTTTGATGCTTTTGATAAAAAAACAGAAGGTAAAACTAGATAAACCTGTACAAATTACATCAATATGCCGGTCTCCAAAAACACTCCAAACAAAACGTGCACAAATTCTGGGATGTGTTATCGAAATCCGTTATCATTTCACAAGGTCGCACTTGTGGTCCTTTACTATCATTTGATGTAAAAACGAGATGAAAAATATTTTCGGCTTGTACCTACATGCCAGTCATGAGTGACAGTGTCAGCGGTTAGGACCAACAACAAGAATGTCAGCGGGACTTTTTTAGTGGGAATTTGTGGAGTGTAGTTATGGTTCTTACTAAATTACTCTTCTTTATTTCGGGTTTTGATTCACGTTATAATAGTGTAATTCTGTCACTAATGTAAATCAAACTGATTGAGTAGCTTATTACCTGTGGAATAATATACCTAGTGATGGAGAAAAGCAATAAAAAGCACGAAACTGAGCTTGCGGGCTGCTCCGAGAAGTCGCATTAGAACAACTGCAATATCGTAATAGATATCGTGCTAATTGTAGACGAGTGAAGACATGGCCACGGCCTTGAAATAAACTTCATTTAACGTTATTTATTAGCAGAGTAAATTGGGATATAAAACTGTTAAAAAAATATATTATTTTATATTTTCGTTTTTGGCTGTTGGCCCTAGATGCCAATGCCTATTTAAAAAAAAGAATGTCATCGGTCAGCTGTGCTAACATTTGACAGTTAACCTCAAAAAGTCAAAAACTCAAAGTTGACAAATTCCTAAATTCGAAAAGAACAATCAAGTACAATGTTACAAAATTATTAAAGTTCCTCAGTCGCTTCACACACATTTTGAAATGGGTGTAACAAGAAAAGCTTTGAACTGGTATGCAAAGTTATCACCAGCCCGGGGCCGGGTTCAGCCTCCGTTCAGTCATGTCGTTCAAGTAGGAGATCCGACGTTACGTAGAGAATCAGAACTCGTTCCTTTAGATAATATTAAAACTAATGAAGTACAGACCGTGTTACAAAAGCTTGAGTATGTACTGAAAAAGTATGGGAGCGTTGGTATATCTGCGCCCCAAATAGGTGTCAATATGAGGATATTTGCAATGAGACACACAGCTAAGCAGATAGCGGAAGTCCCTAGAGAAACAGTTGCATTCAGAGGCATGTCTGTTGTACCTTACACTGTGAGTAAGTAACGCCCTCTTAGGCGCACTTGAGTCAAACTCTGGGTTAATATATTTATTTTTTAACTTACTGCTTATATTGTTTGGTGGTACATGACATGATTTGAATTAACTTTGAGGTTGCATTTACCTCAGAGTTAACCATGCTAACTCAGCTTGGAACAAGTGGGCCTTAGTAGAGAAGTCGTATTGTCAAGCTACCCATCTTATTGCTACAGGTGACTGTGTTTCTGTCTCTAGGTATTTATAAATCCCAAGATGAAAGTGACAGATTACCAGAAGGTGGTCCACCGTGAAGGGTGCGAGAGTGTAAGGGGATTTTCTGCAGAAGTAGCTAGATACAGGGGCATTGAAATTACAGGTAAGTGATAGCTTTACAAAATGAATACAACCCTTCATGCCCATGGATGGCGGTACTCACTTGCTAACAGGTGTTGCAGTTGTTTGCCTCCCCCTAAAAGTAAGTCTAAAGTAGTGCACCATAATTAATAGTGTGTATAGTATACTGTAGCTTGTTTTGGATGGATTTTCTTAGGTTCAATAAAAGCTAGTGCAACTTTATTTGTGCATTTTTTTATCTCCAAATAAATAGGAGCATTGCATAGTGGATATAGGGGTGAATTTGCTGTATAACTTTTAGATAATTGACTTTGATGTGCTTTGACCACTACCATAAATGTATGTTTAATCTAACACTAAAATCAACTTGCAGGTTACAATGCCCAAGGCGAACAGACTACAAAAGCATTCAGTGAATGGCCTGCAAGGATTGCACAGCATGAGCTGGATCACTTGAATGGGAAGCTTTACACAGACTTGATGGACAAGAAAACCTTTGAATGTACATGTTGGGAAGAAGTTAACCTCTCACAGGGAAAGGTTGCTATACCATTCACACCAGAATAAACAATGTCATACAATATGTATGAGTATGGCTAAGTGTTGTGTTAATATGTTAGATATTATATTGTTGAAATTGAAATCAAAGAGTAGGTACATGTATTGTACATCTGATTGTTTGGTTTTGTAAGTGTAAAAAATAGTAAAATAAAATTATTTATAACTTTTTAAAAGTTTATTTTAATAAAGCACATTGTATTTAACAGCTATAAGTTGGATATACATTTTATTATACTCCTGTCTTTTAAATAAATATGTATAATAACATTTAACAAAAAATCTATTAAAAAGTTAATTACATCTTGAGAGTGAATACAATTCACATTAATTATAAATATTACATTGTTAAAATGCATTTGTTTCGGTTAACAATGCACTAATTTATGATAAACTAGATTTAATTAAGTAAGGATAGGGGATTAATCTCTACTCTCCAACATGCAACTTCACATGTTACCATCATCATACCAAAATATTAAAATCTTTCAGTCATTTCCTGCTTAAATTTTATAATATACTAATTATGGTGTAATTATTCATTCTAAACACTTATTTGAATCTTGATCTAAAGTGTAATAGACACAATTACGCAAACATAAATTATGTGATTTAGGAAAGACACACATTATTTGCTATACAACAAAATTGTACCTACACAAAATAAATTGTAATAGGCTTTTATATACATTGTAGGCTATCACAAGCAGAATGATTGAGAATTTGAGTTAAAGATTAATCTTGTCTAGAATTCAACCTCTAGATGGATGCCGCGGTAGTATAGCCAGGCTGTAGTCCAGGTGTGTAGTTGATCGCTCAGGGCTAACCATAGGTGTTGTTTGGGTCGTGGCACTCTCAGATTCCCAAAACCGCAGTAAGTTAATTCAGGATACACCCTAGCTAGTGTCGTTTTATCATAAGAACTAGCGAGGCATTTGACCACCATCTCGTCTGGTGGTATGAAGCATGGGAGCAGCCTATTCACTGTAGCCTTGAAGGCGTCCAGGTAACACACCTACAGGAAACGTATCCCATTCCTTAGCCGCACCCATAATAAAGGTTGAACCATAGCGGTTTATGCAGAGAAGATCCACGACATAATGATAAAACGTTCGCCCGGACCGCGTTCCCGATGGCGGAAACTCTGGTCTGGTCTGTTATTGAAGATGAAGCTGCATATAATTCGGTAATGGCCTCCATACCGCAATGGATTAGAAGCGAGTCTAGTGAGACTGATGAGGCTGCCGGGTCCAGAAGGTGCATGCGCTAGTGCCAGCCTGTTACCATTCGCTTGGTTGTTGCGCAGCTAACACGAAATGGGTTCATCCACCAGCAGCTTGGCTATGGTCCACCTTCCACGGTCTTAGCGGGTAGATCCAGGTCTAACGTAGCTGTTTAATATGTGAGTAGAGACACAGCCAGCCTACCGCAATGGATTGCAGGCGAAGCTGGTGATTTTGCATTCTTTTTATAACAGTAATTGGGTGACCTAATGGAAAGCAATCACCGCTGCCCACAGACACCTGCAACACCCGGTTGGTCGCTACGATGCTAAATAGTTGCCAGTAGTAATATCGCGAGGTCCACCATCCAGAGTCTACCGCAGTGGATTGGAAGCGAGGCTGGTGAGGCTCGTAAGGCTGCCAGGGCCGGAAGGCGCCGGCGCCAGCGCCAGCCGGTCGCCGTCTTCGTCAGCCTGGTTGTTGCGCAACTCCTGGAGCGTGTACACGAAACGGGTCCACTCGTCGTGACGGGGTTGGGCCACGTGCTGTAGGGAAGGGGTGGTTAGAGATCTTAGTAGAAGGGTATTTTTATTATAAAGGGGGATATTAGGCTGCGGTGACTGCTTACCATCAGGCAGGTCGTAAGCTTGTTTGCCACCTTTGTGGCATAAAAAAAAGGTAATCAAACAAACATTACGCATTAGCAGCGACCCTGGTGTTGCTGATGTCCATAGGCGACCTTTTTTGATCAGGTGGCGCTTGCCTGTTTGTCGGAGGTATAACATAAAAAAATATAGGTCACCTGATGGAGAGTGTACACCGGCGCCCATATTATGCACCCGCAAGTTCGCAACACGCGGGGATTCTCAAAAGTGTCGCTGGCTAATAGGTGTAACGTTGTTTCTTGAAGGTTTCAATGCCAATGTTTCGTAACGTTTTGGAAACACTGCCGCAGGACGCTCGTTCCAAAACGTGTCTATCCTTCCCTTACCTCTCCCCTAACAGGAACGGTAACAATCTGTGGATGCGATTAACTCACCTCTGCCAGCTCGTAGACAGAGATGTAGCCCGCATCGTCGCCGGCCGTCAGCAGGTTCCCGCCGGCCGCCCACGACACGCGGGTCAGCGCCGCGCCCGACGCCGACTGGTGCGACGCGACCGGCACCTGGGACAATATTGGGGCCGTTAGGGGTTGAAAATATATAATGGTAAATGGTGAACCTTTTATTAAAAAAGAACAAGATAAAAAAATAATAAACTAAAATAAATATGAAAACTGAATTATCTAATGGTAAGTTGTAAGACTGTGCACCGCAGTTGTCTGTCTTGCGGAGTGTCTAGTGAAGTCTGTTTCGCGGAGTGTCTAGCTTAGTGCAACCTGTCTCTCGGACTGTCTAGCCTAGTGCAACCTGTCTCTCGGACTGTCTACCCTAGTGAAACCTGTCTCTCGGACTGTTTAGCCTAGTGCAACCTGTCTCTCGGGCTGTCTAGCCTAGTGCAACCTGTCTCTCGGACTGTCTACCCTAGTGAAACCTGTCTCTCGGACTGTTTAGCCTAGTGCAACCTGTCTCTCGGGCTGTCTAGCCTAGTGCAACCTGTCTCTAGGACTAGCTAGCCTAGTGCAACCTGTCTCTCGGACTGTCTAGCCTAGTGCAACCTGTCGCTCGGAGAGTTTAGTGCTGTCGTGTCTCGCGGAGTGTGCCAAGTGTAGTCTGTCTGTCTCGCATGATGTCTAATGCAGTCTGTCACGCGGATAGTCTAGTGCAATCAGTCGTTTGTGGTGTGTCTTGTGGTGTATGTAGCGCTGTCTGTCACGTACTATCTTACCACAAAAAATCGTCATCGTGTAAATTGTTAAACACTGTTTAAGCGCGTGTTTATCTTTCTTTACTACCAAACTGTGTTTAGCAACTGTCTACCAAGACAATGTTTAACTTATTTTCATCTCTAGTAACACTAAATAACATTCATTCATCACGGTCGCCTGTCGTTCTGAACTGTTCCGTTTTATGCAAACATTATGTAGGCCTACTGGAAGAGATTTCTTTTAGAGATAAGTAGTGCCTGTTGTGTCGTAACTAATCTGTACTTTCTGATTTGTTATCTTGTGTACAATAAACTGTTAAATAAATAAATAAATAAATAATTTAATCACATTTCAGTGATTTCCGAATAACAATGAAATTGAATGAAAAAGTTACAATAATATAACCTATGTTATGTTTTCTTCTAAAATTTATTGATTAAATGAACACGAATCACATATTCTCGATGATTTCTTAAGACCTTGTTTCCATAGCATACGGGCAATGGAACGTAATTTTCGTTTGACATTACTAAATTTATGAGTGACTTGTTTTGTTGGACGCGAGTTTTACGTTACGTACAATATCTTTCTCTCTGCGAGTTTTATTCTTGTTTTTATTAGTTTCGTCAATATATTAATAGTAAAATGGAGAAACAGATTCGTGAACGTGAAGATATTTGGACAGGGGAAGAGAAGATTTGTAAAAATCACCGTGCTTGTAATGCATTACAATTATTGGTACTTATATTTTGACTTGTCTTACCAATGTATTTACCAATAATCTTGTGAATTTTAGGAACTATTCATTGAAATAATGCGGCCTTAATTTAATTTATTTTATTTTATTTGGAATATAATACAATGATATATTAAAGTAATAAATTTTTAATAATGTAATATATTTGATGATCTAATGAATAAGTATTTAATTATGTGATGAATGTCACTGGAGAAAATAGGTGTTACGTTTATTATTTTACATAATTATTTCTTCAGGACCATACAGGAAGTCCACACTACGGGGAAAAAGTGAATATTAACAAGACTGAACGTAGCAAGAATAAGTAAGTATTCTTATAATAATATGAAATAGTATATAAAAAAGTTGCTATCTATGTCTGTTTCATTGTTCGTTTACTACTAACTAAACTATGCAAGGGATGATTAAATTTATATCTTATTCTGTATAAATTTTTCGATATGTTTTATCCTTTGTAATAAATTGACTTTTAAATTTTCAGAACAAGCCTCAAAGAAATGCTTCTGTCTGTAACACAGACTTCAAAAAGCGTACCTTGCAAATGTTGGAGGACGAACATAAATTGAAAATTGAAATATTATTACTAGATAAAGAAAAGAAGGAATTGGAAATAAAATTACTGAAACAAACTTTAGCGAAGAATTTATAATAAAATAATTATATTTAAAAGTGCTGTTGTATGAAGTTACTCCTGACGATATTTCCCCTTAATGTGTCTCTACTCTCTACGAGTTCTGTTGTCTCGGTTTGCGTTGACGTACATAGCGGACAAAGTCTGGTAACATTTAACAATTGCTTAACTCAACACAACCGTCAGACACTCTTTTGTGGTACAACTCTTTCTAAACGTCATGTGTTAAACAGATGTTCGGTGCGTTGCATCGAACACGTGACTTAGCTAATTTGCCCTGCACGGCATTACCTAAGCAGTGCCTTTTTCGGAACCGCCACGGCCGGGTGCATTCATTAACAATTAACATTTATCAACAAATATTGTGGGAGTCTCAATGTCGTACAAGTCGACTAATGTTTCCGAGGCAAAAGATCTAAGAATCTTCGTTGGCTAGAAAATGGGCAGCAGCGTTATCCATTGTTATATTTATAACAATATAAAATGGAAATAAAATAATGGCAATAACCCCCCTTTTCATGGGAGAGGCCCTCAGTCCTGCAGTGGACTGTAATGGGCTGTGATAATGATATTACTTTAAACATTATCTTTCACATTCAACATACAATCAATCCCTGCATAAGCACTCTTACAACAGACGTCCAACACTTGTTTAACTTTTTGTGGTAAGACTGAGAGAGTGTGTGTGTGTGTGTGTGTGTGTGTGTGTGTCTCTCTCTCTCTCTCTGTGTGTGTGTGTCTGTCTGTGTGTGTGCGTGTCTCTGTGTGTGTGTGTGGTGCTCACCTCGGTATCCCGATTGAGGTTCCACAGGTCGAGGCGCCCCGCGGCGTCTGCGGCGGCGAAGAGCGCGGGGTGCGCGGGCGACCAGCGCGCGTCGCACACGTAGTCGCCGCTGTCTTCGAACGAGTATAGCGCCTTGTTCTCCTGTTCCAATTGGGACCAATTGAGTATAGGTAGACCTTCTAGTGGTGTCTACGCGAAGATTCGAAACGTTTCTCGCTCGTACGGTTCGGATGTGGAATGAGTCAGCCACAAAGTTTCCTTTGGACTATGGCATGGGATTGTTCAAAAGGTATATTTATATATTTTATTTATTTAACACTTTATGCACAATATAGTACAAAGGTGGGCTCAAAGCTTTGTAGCTTTATCTACAAGTACGAAAACTGGTAATAAAAATTGTAGGCGGTGCATTATAATTAGTATATTAGAGGTCTCCTTAGAGGCGAACGCATTGGTAGCGCCCCTGGTGTTGCTGATGTCCATAGGCGGCGGTGACCACGCACCATCAAATAGCCAAGCCTATTTGTCTGCCATATTTTACAAAAAAAAGGTTAGTATTTACCAATTTCTTTAACTGTTTATTGTACACAATAATTATAAATAGAGAAATATGACAGTACAAAAGACAACAGGCGCTGCTATATAATAAATTTCTTTATCATAAATTTCTTATCCGTTTGAATGGAAGCCGCCCGACTGAGGAAGCACCTCCACCTTACAGAATACCGCAGAACCGCGGCTTTGGCATTTGCCTTTTTGCTGCCAGAGCAACGTGTTATAGAAGTGGGCAACGCATTGGCGATATTCTTGGTGTTGCTAATGTCTATAGGTAGATGGTGACCACTGTCCATCAGGTGGCCCGCTTGCTTGTTTGCCTACGTTCGATAAAAAAAATGCTAGACTAAAGTAACGCAGATGAGACGCCCTCATTATGCCTTCCCCTCGTACCTTACGGCTCCATAGTTTAACGCTCCAGTTGACGGAGCAGGTGTCCATCAGGTGGCCAAGCCTGTTTGTCTGCCGTATTACACAAAAAAAGTAAGATTTTACCAAACGAAACATCCTCATAGTGCTTTCTTACCTTAAGGCTCCACAGCTTGACGCTCCAGTCTACGGAGCAGGTGAGGTATAGGTGTGCCAAGTCGACCGCGCCGGCGGCTGCGTGGCAGCTCACGCCGGTGACCGGACCCGCGTGGGCTTCCACCATCTCACTTACGCCTGCGCGGGCGCCGTAGAGACAGCCTACGACCAGATACACAGCATGAAAAGGGGTACGGACTGCTAACATCATCAGGGGGAGATTCGCGAAGGATCATCATCACAGCCCATAACAGTCCACTGCAGGACTTAGGGCCTCTCTCACGAAAGGGGAGGTTATTGCCGTAATCTTAACGCTTGGCAGGCGGGTTGGAGATCGCAGTGCTATAAATATAACAATGGAAAACGCTGCTGCCCATTTTCCAGCTTACGCAGACTCTAGATCTTTTGTCTCGAGAACATTAGTCGCATTGTACGACACCCACGAGTGTAAGGGGTTGGTGCTATTCTGATCTGACGGATACCACACGGCCTACCACTATACACACACCGTCAAATGTGATACACTGCTAACATCATCCTACCCTACAGCTACATTCTATGATCGCACCGCTCGCCACCGACAGGGAGTTCATCCTCACACCTTAGAGCCAAATTGGTCGCGAGCTGTGCGGTTTCAAAGGAACTTTCTCCCACGCACACTAAGGTTGTGGAATGAACTACCTTATGTACGCACAGTCTTTCAACGTTAGAGATATTACATAGACAATAATGGACTAAGTGGTGAGCTTATTCCTTTTACGACTGTACTATCTACCTTCGCTTCGCCACCGTAAAATCCAGTCAAAGCTTTGTCCTATCTGTTATTCTGCTGTAAAATGAAAATACATACAGTTATGTACATAAACTTTCACGCTAGTGTTCTTAGTGCAAAAATGTAGGTAGGTACTATCTAGCTAGGTACTCATACACCTAAGAAACAAAGTAAGAAAGGCGGCTTGCCCCCAGCTTAAGTGTTGTCTGTATCTCAAAGTCAAAGTCAAAGGCATTTATTTGTGTCACAGGTAGGCATACAGATTCATGTGTCACGTCACATTCTAATTAGAGTGAAGACGGAGTTCTTCGAGAAAGGGGTGAAAAGGTTTATACGGTATCGGCAACGCGTGGGTGATGCCCCTGGTATTGCAAACGGCCATAGACGTTGTATCAGGCAGGTCGTAAGCTTGTTTGCCACCTAAGAGGTATAAAAAAAATAAGGCACAGACAAAACAAACCCCGTACCTGTATAAATGTTGCCATCCTCGCTGCCCAGCACGAAGTTATTGACATCCCCATGCGGGAACCCCATGGCGGTGACGGCCACCGCCTTGCTCTGTCTGTGTTGCAGGTCCAGCGTCTCCTGGGGCTGCGACAGCATGTCCAGAGACCAGGAACACATACGACCGTCGGTGGAGACAGATATCAGGTTGTGGGCGTTCTGGGAACCCACCACTGAGAGGCAGTAAACTGGGTGCTGTGGTAGGGAAAAAAATTATCATCAGTGACTTGGTAGTATTGAAATAGCAACCCGCACCGATGTTCTCAGATTTTCTCTATAATAACAGTTATGCATTTATTATAGGTACATATAAACCTTCCGGAAAAAAATCTCTAAATAATAGTGAAAACCACGTCAAAATTCGTTGAGTGGTTTAGTGGTTAGCGAATATACGGACAGATCGACAGACAGACGCGGAAAACTACTTTATTTTACGGCGTCCGTTTCTGCACGCGGTTGTCCCACAGCACGATCTGGCCCGAGCACGTGAGTGTGAGTGTGCGTGAGAGAGGGAGAGACGTACGGTGTGCGCGAGCGAGGAGAGCGGCGTGCGCTGCACGGGCGTGCGCTTCTGCACGCGGTTGTCCCACAGCACGATCTGGCCCGAGCACGTGAGTGTGAGTGTGCGTGAGAGAGGGAGAGACGTACGGTGTGCGCGAGCGAGGAGAGCGGCGTGCGCTGCACGGGCGTGCGCTTCTGCACGCGGTTGTCCCACAGCACGATCTGGCCCGAGCACGTGAGTGTGAGTGTGCGTGAGAGAGGGAGAGACGTACGGTGTGCGCGAGCGAGGAGAGCGGCGTGCGCTGCACGGGCGTGCGCTTCTGCACGCGGTTGTCCCACAGCACGATCTGGCCCGAGCACGTGAGTGTGAGTGTGCGTGAGAGAGGGAGAGACGTACGGTGTGCGCGAGCGAGGAGAGCGGCGTGCGCTGCACGGGCGTGCGCTTCTGCACGCGGTTGTCCCACAGCACGATCTGGCCCGAGCACGTGAGTGTGAGTGTGCGTGAGAGAGGGAGAGACGTACGGTGTGCGCGAGCGAGGAGAGCGGCGTGCGCTGCACGGGCGTGCGCTTCTGCACGCGGTTGTCCCACAGCACGATCTGGCCCGAGCACGTGAGTGTGAGTGTGCGTGAGAGAGGGAGAGACGTACGGTGTGCGCGAGCGAGGAGAGCGGCGTGCGCTGCACGGGCGTGCGCTTCTGCACGCGGTTGTCCCACAGCACGATCTGGCCCGAGCACGTGAGTGTGAGTGTGCGTGAGAGAGGGAGAGACGTACGGTGTGCGCGAGCGAGGAGAGCGGCGTGCGCTGCACGGGCGTGCGCTTCTGCACGCGGTTGTCCCACAGCACGATCTGGCCCGAGCACGTGAGTGTGAGTGTGCGTGAGAGAGGGAGAGACGTACGGTGTGCGCGAGCGAGGAGAGCGGCGTGCGCTGCACGGGCGTGCGCTTCTGCACGCGGTTGTCCCACAGCACGATCTGGCCCGAGTACGTGCCGCCCAGGATCAGGTGCGGGTGGAACCTGGTAACAACACGGACAATTTAGGTTAGCTGGAATTCTGTAATATAATAATAATTGTTGTAATTCTGAGTACAAATTTGCAAATCCATAAGACAATTGGGCATTAAATACATGTCACGTTAAATTAACGTCAATAAATGTCGCAATCATAAATAATAAAATACAACTGTCAACACAATTTAATTCACAGTAATGCTTCGTCCAAATTGAGGGTAGTAAATAAATTATTATTATTGTAATACAAACAGTTCATAATCATGAATTCCGTTGAAGTTGGTTTAATGCTAGATCTAGACGTCTCTCCAATTCTTCTACAGCATCTGGGTTTATGCCGTTTGTCAACGCTACATCAGTTACATTAGTCAAACATTCAACACAAAAAACCTCTCCCAAAACTTATGCAAACCTACCTAGCAAAACAGGCGCTCATGACCGGCGACTGGCAGTGGAATATGTCTTCAGGCGTCGTTTTCTTAAACTTCGTATTCCACACCAGACAGACGCCGTCAGGGTCGTGGGGTGCGTCATCACTGTTATGGTACGAAGCTAGGAGCAGCTCAGGGTGTGCTGTGGACCAGTCTAGGCAGGTGACGCAGCGACCCCGCGACCATCGCTCGTCGTAGAAGGTCCGGACCAGGGAGAGACGCGCGTCGGATTTGTCGTCCCTGTGCGTTGTGGAAAAATACATGTTTAATATCACGCCTTTTTCCCGTGGGGGTAGTGAAAAAATAGTAGATTGATTTTGGCGAATTTAATTATTTAGTAACTGTGTCGGTAGTCGAGTTGTAAACCTGAAAGACCTTCCGGGCCACAGGTGCTCCCAGGGGGTGTTTAGCACGTATGCGCCTGTCTATTTTTTTTGCGAGTCGTGCATAACCAGTCCGGCCGGCCGGATGATACTCATGAGAGTTCACCTCCTCCCTCCCAACCGCTATACCGGAGGGTGACCATTTCCTTTGCGTAGGGCGCAAAAAAAAAAAAAAAAAAAAAAAAAAAAAAAAGTCGAGTTGTTAGTATAGCACTCTTATCAGTGTAGCGGTGTATATCTGTAAGCGATTTATCAGTGTAGCTGAGTAACAGTGTATCACTGTAGCTGAATAAAAGTGGAGAAAAAAAGAGCTGGAAAGCGGACTCTGCCAAAAGTCCGATTGACCGCTCAGTCGGATGATGATGACTGTAGCCGAGTAACGGCGTATCAATATAGCTGTGTGCCAGTATAGTGATGATTAAGTGTATAGCAGTGAACTAGTGTAGCGATATATCATCGTAGCAGTGCGTCAGTGTAGCGGGGTATCAGCGTAGTAGTTCGTCCTACAATGTAGCAATGTATCAATGTAGCGATGTATTACTGTGGGGTGTATCAGTTAAGCGGTGTGTCATACAATGTAGTGGTGTATCCTGTATCAGTGTAGCGGTGTTTTAGTGTTTAGTGATATATTACTGTGGCGGTGTGTTAGTGTAGCGGTCTGTCCTGTACCAGTGTATCAGTGTATTGCATACATGTACCAATGCATAATGAGTGTGTATAACTGTGGCATCGTATGGCATGTATTCCAACTGACTGATTGTTCTCTGCGTCCCCGCCGCCGGTGTAGTCGGTGCAGACGTCGACGGCCTCGGCCAGAGCTCTCTCGATGACGCGTCCGGCGCGCGACATGAAGCTCTGGAACGAGGGCGACAGCATAATCGTCTGCTTCTCGTCGGCGGAGAGCTCGCGAACTGTGGGGACAAATTAGAGGAAAACGTTATAGCATAACCGAAGAGATCCATTGCCACTAGGTCACACAACATGTTGGTAAAGCCATAGACCTTCAAACTTTTAAAATATTTTTCTTCTTCTTCGTCGAGTCAATTTCCGAAAACTTGCCCAGTAGTCGCATGTTGGGCATTTTGCGCGCCAACCGAGAGCGAGACGTTCTAAAGAGTTTACTCAGATGAGCAATACGGGAGTATGACACCCCTGGTACTGCAAACGTCAATGGGCTGCGGTAATTGCTCACCATCAGGCAGGCCGTAAGCTCGTATACCACTTTAGTGATATAAAATAAGGTAGATGTTATTCTGGTTCGTAGTTTGCTCGCACCTTCTAAGGCCTAAAGCTAAGACAACAATCAAGAGAACTCATTCTCTATCACCCCTCACCCTTCTTCTCTTTCTCCTCCTCCTTCTTCTCCTGTGGGGCGGCGCTGACCGCCGGCTGCACCTCCTAGACTGTGAGCAGGCTGTGCGGCAGGATCTCCGGCGGCAGATTGCACGCGCCCTCCATGTCCCCCCTTCAAGTCTAGGGTCGTTTCGTGTCCGTTGATTCACTTACCATCAGGCGAGATAGCGGTCGAATATCTACCAGCACCAGCGGAGATGACCAAACGCCTGGCTAGTAAAAAGAAGAGAACTACTTCTCCACTCACGTTTTTTCTCCTTCTCCTCCTCCTTCTTCTCTTGGGGGGCGGCGGTGACCGCCGGCTGCACCTCCTTGACAGTGGGCAGGCCGTGTGGCAGGATCCCCGGCGGCAGTTTCCCGTGGAACGCCGCTTCCTCCTCGTCGCCTTGCCGAGCGCCATCCCCGTCGAATGTAAGCACTGGACGGTGAATAAGAATGGCCCTCGGGCGGGGGGCGTGGGGCGGTGTGTGGAAGTGTGGGTGAGTGTGGCGGGTTTATTTCAAGTGTTGTGGCTTTTTGGTCGCCAGCTGACGATACTGGTGAGTAAGGTCTTTTTGGCTAGTCTGCTATTTTACGAATTGCTTAATTGAAATTCAATTGGTACTCAATCTTAAGCAAGGAATTTTATTAGGGACTTTATGTTTTTTTAATGGTTCAAATATTTGACACGGATTGGTATTCTGCTACAAAGTCTCTTGGTATAGAGTTAGATGTCAACACCAAAAACTATTAAAATGAGAGTCAAATACAATTTCATTAGGACCAGTATTGCTAAAACTTTTTTCGGAATACCCAATTTGTCTCAATCATAATGTAATCGAATCTCAATTGAATAACAATAGCATGTGATTAAATAAAATTAGCAGACTAAGGTTCTTGAGTGGTTCAATGGTTAATACCTGCCACTGCCACGCAGAGCTTCCGGATTCGATTCCCGGCCGGGCAGAAATTGAAATGATAAACTTTTAACCTATTTTCTTTTAACGTTACTGTCTGCATGTTTATTCATAGTTTGTTTATTTAAACCCCAAACATCACGGATGAGACATTATAACTGATTATTCTATGTTCTAAGTAATTGTTCAGTTTTAACATTATAGATTAATAATGATAAACTGGAGTTGGGGTTTATTTTTTTAGCCTTTCAACTGTATAAATCAGCCACACTTTTAAACGTTGCTTCATGAAATGTAAGTACGATAAAATGGATTTAATTAAATCCTTGTTATTTTATATTTCTAATGTGATATATGTATAGTAAGCAAAAGCTCAACAGTTTACAATCTTACCCAGTTAGAACTTAGTTTTAGCAGTTTGAAAGTAAATTTCGTGAAGCTACGTCTTAATTTGTGTACGAACTGTGTGGTTTAAGGGAGTAGATGGTCCAAGCTACAGTTAATTTACGCTCTACATTTGATGGTACATCCACGATCCATATGGTGTATGAGATTCTACTGATCGAGGATAACGAATTTCAATAATATTAGTCTGAGAATACTAATAATTTAACGCCCAAGTTCAAAGTAAAATGAATCTTATTTCGGACACGACAAGGCACATACTTTAAAGAGAATCACAACATGTTTGACCATTCTTCTTCTTCTTTCTCCGGCTTTTCCCATTTTTATTTGGGGTCGGTTTGTTTGAACATTTTATGTAAAATATTATTGAAATCCGTTAGAAAAGTTACGAATGAGTCTACGTGGGTGACATTCTACTTCGCTTCGTTTTCTAAAATATTAGCAAAAACTAAGCGTGATGATAACTAACATTAATGGGTCTACTGATGAATCGACTGTGTATGATTGATTACCGATTATCTATGTGATGTATGACTTGTATGAACCAAGAGAGGAAAGCTACAGTAATACGATTTGGTGATCATGCGACCGAAGGAAGGTAGGCACTGCTTTTTATTCATCCGAAAGACAAAAGAGTTGATGAAATATTGAAACTGTACGAGAGACGTGGAAGAACGTTGGTTCATGCTTTACTTAATTGATGTGGAAGAGAAATTGATGATTTTTTTTTATGAAATTCCAGAAAGTTTTCTACTGAGTGATAAGCATGCACAACACATATGCTCAATTTTAAATATCAAGTAAATACCACTTTCCGTCGTACCATCTATGCAGCATAATGTCAAAGGCAACATTACTGTAACTATACTCTCTTGTAAGACGATACTCGAGCTTCTAACCTCCATTTAATAATAAAACAAACAGTGTTTGACTCAAAATACTCAAATGCGAAACTAAAGTATCCTGCGATCTTAACTAATTTATTCTCTTTACCAAAACGCACAAAGGCACCGGTAAAAATAGTAACAAATTACTGTATTACTCGTAAATACGACATGAGGCAGTAGCAGTTTGTAAAAAAGAAAACTCAATAAAGTGCAACCAAGGATAATTCACACTTCAAAATACCACTTCTATTTTTATAAAAGCTTCAAAACAAAGTGGGACAAAAATTATACTTCCCGAGCTCTCCACTAGAGAGATACATGGTTCATAAACTCAATAATAAAATATGTAATAAATATTATAACAATATTATAAAAAATTCTACTTAAACATTATAACAACAGTGACATCTAAGTCATGCATGCACACAATTATCTGTCACATGCTTAGGACATAATAAACAATGAAATTAGAATTACAAAATAATATTTCAAAGAACAACTGAACATAACCTTTATACCAAATCTATATAAAAGCGTGTTTAGATTGGCGGTATTTCCTTAAAGCAAAGGATTTCATCCAAAAAGTGCCAAAAAATTTAGAAAGTGCCGGCTAAAAATTTAAAAGTTATTCGTTTGATAGAACGCTTTATTCTAGTCATTATTAATACCTCAGCTACGCTGTACGACTACAAAGAAAGAGACCACGCGGGAGGCTCAAGAAGCGATGGATTGACATAGCTGAGTCTGATGCGAGAGCCAATGGCTTAGGACGGGAGGATGCCGAAGACCGAGCAAAGGGGAAGAAAAAAAGTTCAAAAGCGGACCCTGGCATAAGCCGGGATAAACGTTAGTATGATGATGATAATGAGCCACGCTGTAAGACTAGCGTTGTTTTTGTAGCTTAAAAATCTAGAAATCGATTGCAATTATAGAAAAGCTAGATTTTCAAGTTTCAAAAACAACATGGAGTTCTTCAGGAAAGGGGTGAAAACGTTGTTACGGGGTCAGTAGCACGTGACACCCCTGGTATGGCAAACGTCCATAGGCTGCGGTAACTGCTAGCCATCAGGCAGGCCGGAAGCTTGTCTTGCTACATTAGTGGCATAAAAAAAGAAAAAAAAAAACTATTGATAGTCGTATGGCTTAACTGTTCCAATGAAAACTGTATAGAATAATTAACGCTGTCCAAATAGCTACCATAATTGTGTTGGCCGGCACTTTCAAATTTTGGTACTTTCTGTATGGGCCATAAATGATCTGCTTTTTTTCCCATACCAGAAAAAGGTCCAAATATTAGACTGATACAAAACCGCCCAACCGCACACACTCAACGCTATACCTGGCTATGTGCTAAGTTAAATGTTGTTGTTAGCTACTAAGTAGTAATGTAGATAAATAGCGTTACATATAATGAAGAGTAAAACAGAGTAAGTTACAAACAAAACATGCTAGTGATGGTGGCACAGGCTCTACTCAGGGCAAGTTTAGTCAACAATGTTGTTAAGCGTCGGACTTGAGACCTACCTGTGAACTCGTCCTCCCACTCTAAACCCGGGTTTAGATTGTACTCGTCTTGAAAAAATGGAGGGAAAAAAAACAATGTCAGTATCTTTCGACCACTAGAAATTATAAATGAAAAAAAATAATTATTATTATTAATAAAAAAAATTCAAACTATACATAGATTAAGAATATCAACAGTGCTCTTTATACAATACAGCATGACGTATATTCGGACTCTTGGAACTGCGAAATTTATTTGCAATTCGCAGGGATTTCTGAACGAATTCTCGAGCAATAGGGGAGTGGACTATATCATTGATCACTGCTGAAGTTGCACTAAAATTGAGGCATGCTTAGTGAAACTAAAAATTTAAATTTTCAACTAATTTAATTATTTAACGGTACGTTACAAGTGATACTTACGCCTGATGAATTCTCATGGTAATAGAAAGAAGAGATATCTCCTTCTAGTACTCCCATCCATTTCTTACGAAACGCAAATCACAGATTAAAAAATAAGTTACATTTACAGTTCGTATTCTGACATCGAACACCGTACATTTTGGTATGACAGCAACCAAGTCGACTGCCCTATTGGCCGTTTGGCAGTTCCATTTGGCAGTTCCGCCAGAGTCCGGGTGTTAAGACCTGTGCAGTGTTTGTTAGTCGGTCGGAAGGGTAAATTAGCGTGAGATGATTCGGCAGCCCCCATACTTCCACCATAAAAACGTACACAAACTATCTCTATATCTTATGCGGCTTAGACAACCGCCATCTAGCGGCCATGTGGAGAACTCTGGAAGGCCACACTTGGAATCGATACCGTCGATGTGTCATGTTAGTACTGCGAGACCCCGCCCTAGTATGATGTGAACAGATTTCTTGATAACATTACGAGTATGGAATCTAGATGAAGTTATTCTCAGTGACTATCGGCTGTACGTATCGAAACTAATGACTTTATTATTTATCAAGTAATCTGACTGGACCGCACCTAAACGGAGTTAGTAGGAAACTTCTAGAAGCGTGATTAGAAAAGATCTATTTACACCTAATTGAGAATGAAAACTATGAGCTAATAAAAACCGGCACCAGGTTAATCACCGACAACGAAAATAGGAAGGTAAATGTTAAAAATGGAAACCGACACAAAGCATTCGGGAGGAATAATGACTTACCGTAGTAATCGGTTGCGTGTGCTAGAAGGGGACAAAAAATAACAATACATAAATTGTCAGCAACATTCTGTGACCAGCATTTGTACATTGAATAACTTTATTTAAATTCGTTCAATTTAACAATAATGTATCAGATTCATTCAACTTCATATATAAATAATAGACTTTGTTATTCGATTTGCGGGTTTTCAAGTTTTCAAACCTCACCAGATGGCGTTACCGAGTCGTGTGGCCAGTTGTCAAAATACTGCGGCACTATTGGACTGAAACGACAGCTGTAAAATGGCGGACAAATTCTAGCCAATGACAGGGCTTTATTTTGACAGCAGACCTCGTGTCCCGCGAGCGCAACCTAGTGTATTTTGGAATCGCGAAAACCTTAAAAAATAATAAAATAAACAATATGTTTAAAAATAAGATTTTAATCCATAGAAACTTAAAATTATTCACGAATATCAATGTCTATTCAACCTAAGATGCAAATCTCTAGCCTACACCCCATCGTAACTTAAGTCATTCATTAACCTAAGATGAATGTATGGATATTGACAATGTCATTTCAATTTAGTCGTGTTATTTGTATGAGTCCCATGCATCGTGGTGCGACCGTGACACATGCCTATGTAGACAAACCCACAGGAGATCCCAAAAAACTTTAAGAAAAAACGACAAATAGAAAAAAATATAAAACGTCAAATAAATTGTCGATGCGCGTACAGTGCCACAAACTTATCTGACCCAGTGGCCCGAACTGGAACTAAATGTAGCCATTTCGAAATCAGTCAGATAAGTCCATGGCACTGTAAGTGAATTATGATCAAATCGATAATAAAAACGCCATGAAATTTCTAGTTTTAAGCCAATTATTTTAGTATTTGTCGTATTCAAAATGCATGCAATTTTCAAAAAATATTTCCTTAGACGACTAGTTTTACATGTTTAAGGAAATTGTTACAGTACAAGCGATAAACTTCTGGTATCATTTAAATTATAGTTTCTACTTGTAAACAAACAACATTAAGCAACCAAGGATTATATTGCTTGTCATGTATCATTAAACACAGTGTCAAATGCCTCCCAAAATTAGGTTATCACTTATTTTTAGAAGTAATTTAACACACAATATAATATTATTAACTTCTTCAAAATGTCGCGGAGCCTAAATCGAAAAAGGAAAGATCGTTACCATAAAAACTTTCAGCATGATTTCTAGTTTAAATCATACTACCCTATCTATTTATTGAACCTATACATTATCGGGCGTATTTTATAATTTTAAGCAATTCGAAAAGAGTTCAGTGATGTAGGCTTCGCGACTGTATTAGCATCCTACGAGTATAACCCAGTCCTTTAAAGAAGACAATTTATAATGGCCTCGCTCACATTTGCCTCTCGCTCGCACTACCACAACATGGAAGTGTGATCGACAGGTATAATTATACAAGAGGTCCAATCCATTTGGCACAAACTATGGAGCCGCCATTTAGAATCTTCCTCAAACGGCCGGGTTATACCCTCGGAAACGTTACGGTGTAGTTA
This sequence comes from Blastobasis adustella, assembly GCA_907269095.1. NCBI lineage: Eukaryota > Metazoa > Arthropoda > Insecta > Lepidoptera > Blastobasidae > Blastobasis > Blastobasis adustella. The sequence goes on from OU026124.1 coordinate 17,907,994, forward strand.
CCTTTCCGGGGCCGCCACCAGTCCTCCATGTATCCTGCAAGCGGTGATGCATTGGAAGACGAGCCTTGGTTTTATGGTAGCACAAACACAACACACTAGTACAGCATTTACTTTCACGCGGCACCGCGCAAGCGCAGCGTCGTTTTGCTGTTGCAATAAGGGCTACAGTGTTTGTGCCCACCAGTGGGCGCCACTGTCGAGTAAGGTCTTGTCGCTGTCTAAATAACGCCGTCCTTTTGGCGGAAATCGAACTATCAACTTAAAGCGTTCGATTCTGGCCAATAGCACGAGGTATTTTGACAACGAACGTTCCTTCGCAAGTATCTAGTGGAATTTAGAACTCGCGATGGCCCTCACTGGATCGCTGTTGTTGAGTGTATTATCGCTAGTGTAGTCAGGGAGTAGAAGAGGAGTTTGGATTGGAGTGGAGACTCTAAAGAAACTCTGATATCAATTTAGGGCGCCATGCTCAAGTGGCACATAACACGTAGAACCGCCGCTCAGGCAGTAAGTTCACACTGATTATCAAGTATTTTTTCTAACATGATTTCACCATCGCGGCCGTTGTAGGGCCTTCCTCTCTCTCAACGGCGTGCAGGAATATCGTCCTTTAGGACGAAGTGAATGAGAGAGAAAGAAAAGAAAGCGGACTCTACAGCAGCGGGATTGAACGCTGGAGCGATTATGTTTCACCACCACGTTTATCGTAAAAGAATATGGCCTTCCTACTTATTTGAAGATGGATCAGGAAAATCGCTTTGGGACAGGGTTTTTTCTATTTGGATAATCTATGTCAGACAACTCTTAAACTTACTAGCGATAATTTTCCGACTCCTTACCGTAGCGACAAATTGCAACAACAAGACGGCCGCTGCTGCGTGAGCGGTAGCATTTGCATTATTATAAATGTATCAGAATTGATTATACAATATTATAATGTTTAAACAGAGACACCGATACGGGATGGGTCACGTCACAAAAGCTGAGGGAGAACCAAAATTTGCTTAGAGGAACAGCCTGAAGTTATTATTTGAATGCAAAATTACGTTCAGAATTAGATCTCTTCATAATCTTTTCATAATTTATGCTTGCGTCGTGAAAAATTTGTCGAATCGTTGAGTCTAATAATTTAAAAATCAACAACTCCAGGCATAAAAGAGGCCAAAACAAAAAGTAAATACTGCTGTAGTAACGAAAGATGTCAATTGTTACTTAGAACGGGTTCATTTGCAAATGATATCATCACCAAATTTTAAATTAAAACGAAGAGGTTATAATAATTTAGGTTGTTCAGAAATTACACAGATTTACGCCATAGAATACACACCACGACAAGGCAAGTAACTCTTCCTATCTGATACCATGTGTGAGATAAGGACAGAGTTACCTAACTCATGGTGTATGGTAAGTATGGTAGGCCACAGGATAGGGTATAGACACATAAACTCATTAGTAATTCCAAGGACAATAATAATATATCAAGTAAAATTTGCAAATGAAGGTTACATATCCAACACCGGAACATCAGTTGTTAGGTAACTGAAATTATTAACACAAACAACATGATTCCTCAAATTTCTATAGATAGAACGTAGACAGTAACTAGGTACTTGTAAAACTAAAAAAAGAATTTTGAGAAACCATGAAAATTATTTATTAATAATAAGGAACTCATTTGAATTAATTTGTTAAATTAATAGCTTAGAATCAAAACCACTCTTAGTCACAGTCTTATATAAATAAAAATCAATGTACATTATGACCATTGTCAACATAAGATCAAAATAGAATACTGAAGAACTAAGCCATGCCACACTTTTCCGAGTATACCTCATACTTTCTTGGCATTTCAAAAATGTAGAATTTAAAGTTTGTAAAACTGATAGTGATAGCTTAATAAGGCCACAACATAAAACCTCTCTTACCAGGGGCAAACATAATGTGGGCCAATATTTCACTCAAATCATCTGTGATAGACATGGCATTGGTCAAGACTCAAGACTACAAAATAATGTGTGCAGAAATGTTTGATTACGCACTGCAATTCATTTGTTGTAGTTACACCGTAAAGGGGCGTCTCCTGCGCCTGATTTTTCGAAACATTACACAAAAAACCTGAAAATCAATCTTGTGTTTTCATACACAAACTGTCTCCTGCTATTATTGTTTCTGGCTAATTCCTTTATAGCGTACGGCTAAGGAATGGAACGCGTTGCCTGCGAGTGTGCTCCTGGTTACTATAGTCTGGATGCCTTCAAGGCTAGAGTTAATAGGCTGTTCCTGAACATCTTCAGATGAGATGGCGATCAAATGCCTGGCTAGTTTTATAAAAAAAAACCCGCGCGGGGAATGTTTGCCCCGCGGGGAAAACAAAATCTTACTTGCTTACACAAATGCGTATAACCACGCCCCTGTTTCGATGTTTTGTGTAATGTTTAAAAAAACACAGCACAGGACACAGCTAATTACGGTTTAGTTGCAAATACCCAAACTTGTCACACAGATCCTATTCTCAGATTGTCCCATTGATATTATGCAGAATGACTTCAAATTCATGATACCCGATGCCGCATGCATGCGCTCTTGAACCAGAAACAACTTTTCCTATGGCATCAGAAATTGTTTTCATACATTTTGGCAGAATTCGTTTTAAAATTTGTATGAAACAGCTTATTTCTTTTGCAGAGTTGGTGCCCTAGTAAAAGCCGTTTGTTATCACGAGCACAAGCATACGGTACCCCTAGGTATCATGAATTTGAAGTCACCTAATAGATTTTTCAATCGTCAATCTAGCAATGGTGCTTGGACCACTTGAGAATGCGTGACAAGTTTGTCACTAAACTTGACAATACATTTAGTATGTTCAATAACAGTAGTTTGTTGCACACCATTTCACAATTTTTTTGACCATAAGGTTGACTGGTAAATTACACAATGTCTATTAAATCTCGAAATAAACAAGAAACAATAAAGATCTTGTTTAGCAAAAATTGCAACCACCGTGTCGAACGATTAGTGTCCGACTGAAGTTTCGGCTTCGGCTACCTTCCACCAAAAAAACCACCTTCGGCAAACGTCATCATTTAATCAGTATGTTATAATTCACATTATTTCAAAATGTTAGTATTTTTGACAAATAAAAAGGTAATTTTATTATCATCAATAAATCAAATTTTAGAGATGATTTAAACTACTTTTCTATAATATACAGACAATATAAATCTTAAAACAATTAGCGACTCGGCAATTAATGCCATACGCATAAATAATATAAATCTTCTATATTAAAGTTTTAATATCATTTATAATTGTGGCTTATTGCCAATCCAGACCAAAATTTCTTGGAATTTTAAACCTTCGACTATGGCGTCGGCCAGAAATTAACCTTCGGTAGGACACTAACCACAGCAGTATAAAAAAAACTATATATCTCTTCAAAATACTACAGTACAGAATATTTCGTCGATAATAATGCCCATTGGCTAGATCGGCTTCGTAGAGCGTCGTCTCTGTCGCACGCGTGGGAGTAAATACCAAGTCGAAACTAAGCGATGTGCATTATTTACGGTGGCGTATTGTACTATCAAAGCAACTAACTCGTGAAGTCGTGACCCACAGTGGAACCTTTTCACAGTAAGCGTCATAATTTTTCTTTCCTTCCTCTATTTTCTGTGAAAAGGTTCCACATATTGGTTGGTATAGTTTGTTCTCTAACTTTTGTCACCAGGCATGTTGGTGGTTTTGTATGCACATCATAATAGACTGCACCAAGCCTTAAGATGGTGTTTAGTAATTTTGCTTTAGTTTTGTGACTCAATGTCGCTTCGACTGGCTTTATTACGAAATGAATACCTAGGAACTCCTGTCAATTACTTGCGCTTCAACATTCGAGTTTTCTACAGAATCCAAAAATTTCCAGCTGATCAGATTTATATTTTCCAATATTTTGCAAGATCACAACATATTATAAAACAAAAGCCCAGGCCGCGTGTGTCTGTCTGGCTGTTCGCAATAAACTCAATAACTATTGAACGGATTTTCATGCGGTTTTCACAAATAGACAGAGTGATTCATGAGGAAGGTTTAGGTGTATAATTTGTTAAGGTTACTAGCCGTTTAGCCGGTTAGCTGGAACAACAATCGTTTCCCGATTCGTACATACTACCTATAACTAGCATTATTCCCCCCGATCTTAGATTGCTTTCCAGCAAATACTCATTTAAGAAAGCTGTTCGTGAGCATTATCTGAAGGATCTTTAGTATTAGGGCTCACGAGTTTGTCTCCTATCTCCCCCTTATTTGACTGAGCTTCTCTCTCCTTTACTCGTATAGTATTTATATGGTTATGTATTCTTGCTATCTTACCCACTCACTACGTTTATTTATATTAATTTATTTTTAGTTATCTATCTATTTATCTGAACATTATCTCTGGTTTGGTTATAGTTGCATAAACGGTTCCTTCTTTTTGTGTTGTAGCTTCTCTTGCACCGCCTACCTTTTTCTTTATCCATCATCTCCTGGTTGACTGGTAGATAAGGCTATTTTAGCTTTAAGTCCGCCACTGTACTATTTTGTGCATGAAGATTTAATAAATAAATAAATTATTCGAACGCCGCAGTCATTAATGTGCATACAAAACCCCCAATACGCCTGGTGACATAAATCAGGGACACAACTGTACTACAGCCCTCTCCTAAATACTCTCCGACTTGTAACTTACCATCTCTCAGCTCATTGACGCCCCCAGACGTGCTGGTCTGCGTCTGTTTCGTGTAGACCACTTGCTCCTTCGGTGGGATGTCGGTGGACTGCACCGACACCACTTGGAGGGCTGCTGGTTTCTTCACAGCACTGTTGTGATGATTGGAGAAGTAGGAATTTACTTCGAGTACTGTTTTGAGTTTGTTTGGCCGTGTGGTGTCCGGCAGAGTGGAATAGCACCAACGCCTTACATTCATGGGTGTCGTACAAGGCGACTAATGTTTTCGAGGCAAAAGATCAAGAGTCTCCGTAGTCTGGAAAATGGGCAGCAGCATTTTCCATTATTATATTTAATCACTGCGATCTCCAACCCGCCTGTCAAGCGTGGAGATTATGGCAATAACCTCCCCTTTCGTGGGAGAGGCCCTAAGTCCTGCAGTGGACTGTTACGGGCTGTGATGATGATGATTGTTTTGAGTGTTGGTTGGTTAATGGTTGGACACGTACCCCGAGGTATTGGGTGCCGCCATGTAACATTGAGTCATTTCTGAGTTATGTACGGTAGTCGAACACTAACTGATGGTCTCATGGTGAGGGGCAATATCACGATGAAATCTGCCCCGACTGAATGTGTAAGCATGATCCAATCTGGTCAGGTTAGGGTTGCTATACTGTAATTCAGGTAATTATCTGATCTCCCAAATCCTGGATCATGGTCAAGGCGGACCCGGACCCTCGCGCGCGAGAGCACAAACGGGACATAGACGGGACGGGGATAGAGGTAACTGAAGTGTAGAAAGAACGTATGAACTTATTTGGTTTTATTTAGGTACTTAAAACTAAGAGACCTGTGCCCTTTATCAATAAAATAAAAAAAGTAAAGCCGCGTACGACCATTCTATGGAATGAACTTCCTGCCGCGGTGTGCCCGAGTCAGTACAGTTTTCTCACAGGCCGGCAACGCGTTCGCGACACCCCTGGCGTTGTCATGTCCATGGGCGGCGGTGGTCACTTACCATCAGGTGACCTACTTGTTGCTATAACAGATGAGGGAAGATACTCTGTGGCCCGGATCTCCTGCTATATAGGTTATTTATTTCTTTCACAACATACCCAGGTACAGGCACGCTAGCTTTATCACACGGGAGGCTAACGTCCGGCGAGGCGGTCTGCGGCGGAGTGAGTGAGGTCACGGAGGACAGGGAGGACAGCACGTCCTTCACCGGCGCCACTCCCAGCGAGGAGAGCATCTCGTCGAGGTCCCGACGGCTGTCCATGCTGGACGCCGTGGACGCTCGTTGCTGGAATGTGACGATAAGAATAAATTTATTTATTTGAATAGGTTACATTACATACAAGTAGGTATAAAAAACAAGAATGGTAAGTATACCTACTTAAATTAGCTGTGGGCCCTGCACTAAGGCAATCTTGTATCGCAGTGGCGTGTATGGTACAATGCAATTTAATACACTTGTTCATCTTGGCGTTAATGTCCAAGTTGTTTTCTCGCGCGCGGGGGCCCGGCGTCCGCGTTAATCATGATCCAGGATTTGGCAGATGAGATAATTGCAGTGGAGCGACTGCCATCTGACCTCCGTGACCCTGATAACAGGGTAACCTGACCTGATTGGACCATTGTTACGCATTTAGTCGCCTGAGCGTGCAGGTTTCATCACGATGTTTTCTTTCGCCGTAAGAGCGTACCTATAGCACGCCTAAAACGTTAGTAACGCCGCAGACAAATGAAATAAACACCAAAACGTGTTTTCTTGGTCTCACAGACCACCGCATGATAGGTTCTCCATTATCCTATTTTAGACACCAGTCTCTCACAAATTAAATACAGTTATGAAAATTGTACAGTGCTGACCTGCTGTAGGTATGTATCTAATATTTATTAGTGATGAGATAATAAATGCTTCATTTATTTTATTTCATAAGAAGTTATTATTTGTCACTCACCAACGCCTCATCAGCATCTTTCTGCTCCTTCTCACGAAGTCTTCGATTCTTCTCTTCACGCAGAGCTTGGAGCTTCGCCTTCTTGCGCTCCAGCTCCGCTTTGCGGTCTGACATGCTTGACATGGCTGCTACTGAATCTGACAAGAAAAAACGATGTCAGTTTTAATTCGTCCAGTTTTTTTTTATCTTAAACGACAGACAAACAGGCAAGCGGGCCACCTGATGGAAAGTGGTCACCGCCGCCTATGGACATCAACACCACCAGGGAAGTTACCAATGTGTTGCCCGCATCTGAAGCGTCCTCTAATACATTGCTGTAAAACTGTAAAATAAATAAATATACCTCTTGAACAATCATAATCGAAGGAAACACTGGCTGGGAGTTCATTCCACATCCGAATCGTACGAGTGAGAAACGTTCTTTCGAATCTTCGCGTGGGTCTACGTAGTGGGGATGAATACCCAGCCTACGGCAGGTGGTGCGATGGCGGAATTGTGCCGTGGACACCAAATCGAAAAGTTCCTCAGAACACTGAAAAGTTCCCCAGAACACTCCCCACTCACTTGCCCGTTTGCCACAATATTAGCTGAGTTATAGGCATATCAGTCTGAAGTCTGAACTGCAGCTCAATGGCAGTTTGACACGTTTTTAGTATTCTGCTACAATTACTAATGGCTCGATTGAATTGTTATCGGATAGCAATCGCAGCTGAATTGCAGTTTTATGCGTTTTCGGCATTCTGCTACAATTAAAACTACCATTGAGCTGCTATAGCACTACACTCTAAGCTACTCCAAACGCCTATTTCATAGATTTCCCGGCTTGTGGGTCCGCTTTTCTACTCATTCTTCACTTCGCTCGGTCTTCGGCATCCTCCCGTCGTAAGCCGTTGGCTCTCGCATCCGACTCAGCTGGGCCACGGGGACCCTTTCCTGATACCGGCAGGTTCGCCTTAACCCATATCCCACGTATCCCTGAGGCTTACGCAACACGTAACCATACTAGCGCAGGTGAGCCTCCTCAACTTTATCCGCGACATCCCACATACGGGGTTCGGGATATTCGGTCGAATCGCGTAACTCCTCAAATCCACCGCAGCATTTTCATTTCGTTGGCGTGGAGTTCGCGGACGTGTTTCCTCAGCGCCTGCCATAGACTGAGCGGACGCGACAGTCGGAGGTGTCCCATTCCTTATGGTACTTATTTTTACGCAAATTTCCAGTTTGTCGAAATTGCGTAAAAATAAGTAAGCGTGCGAAAAGTATGCAAAAGTATATTTATCACTTACACTACACTTTTTTTGTTTTAAGTGCATTGCACAATTTGCATACTGTTAAATATGGGACACCAACTGTAGCGTCCGCTCAGTCAATAAGTCTTGCAGCCATAGCACATCACAAGTCTAATTATATTCTTGTCATATACAAGAGCTTGACAGGAATTTTAGGGTCACAGACGACCACCATGAGCTCACACCATTTGGCTTAAGTTGTAGAGATTTGGGACTTGACATTAGGGCCGATGTCGCCGGACTCGTGCAGCACAGATTTGTAGAATTTCAATTTATCTGTTCTATTGATAGCTTCATTCCATATATGGATGGATTCAAGATCCGTGCTGCAACTATATATGTATACTCTGTTATGACGACATTCACCTTCAAACCCTCCACGTGTTTACATCGGTCTCAAGATCCTGCCTAAGCTTGCTCACCAGTGCAATGTCATCAGCGTATTGTATAAGTCCATAATATCAATAAGGGGACATTGAGCACAATGCAAAACAAGTAAGGGCTCAACACTGAACCCTGATGATTACCTACGTAACCTGGAAGGGATTAGTATGGCCTACGGTACCTCAGGGTACGAGTCAGACCCCTAACCATTAGGCCACCAACACTCATTTCAATATTTTTAACAGACAATATGACCTATTATTTTCTATTAAATAGGCCCCTGGGAGTGTTTAATATTACTATGAACATTCCACTATGTCATTGATCATACAGTGCATGGCTTTGCTTTAGTCATGTACATCATACATATACCCAAATAAATAAATAAATAATTACAGCCCTTAACAGTCCACTGCAGGACCTAGAGCCTCTCCCACAAAAGGGGAGGTTATTGCCATCTCCATGCTTGGCGGTGAGTTGGAGATTGCAGTGTAATAAATGAAAAACACTGCTGGCCATTTTCCAGCCTATGGAGACTCAGATCTTTTGCCTCGAAAACATTAGTCGCCTTGTACGACACCCACGAGTGTAAGGGGGTTGGTGCTATTCTACTCTGCCGGACACCACAAGCCTAATCCCATGTACATAACTTTCATAAGATATGGTTATTTTTTGTTACATTTAAGTTCTTAAAGGTATTATAAGTTCTAATTATACTAACTTCTTATTGGACTTCTATACGAGGTTTGGTAGGTACCAGTTTAAGACCAAAAGGTCAGGGTTCAAGTTAGTTACCTTTAAATCTAATTAGCATACCTATATAGGTAAGATGGTTGTTACTTAATTTACAACACTTTTACCGGAATCTACCGGCATAATGTTATACACAATGTAAATACTGCCCCACCGCTTGGTAAAAGATGTCTGATGTCATCCATCTATCCAATAAGTATATGGTATTGATTATGTTCAAGAAATCATGACTCACCGTTGAAACTTTTCACTGATCACAATTATTATAGCATCTTCAACACTAACATCTTTGGAAGACAAAACGTGGCAAAGAAAGTTAATTATTTAGCACATAATGGAGAGGTAACGGAAACGAAATTGATTTCGATTTTTAATGATTCTTTCCAGATACCTTTTCAAACATAAATAAGATTTTGATAAATAAATAACTTTACTGGTTGGTTATTAAATGGGTCGATGTAATTATCACAAATTGGGAAATAATCATAGAATTATCAGTGAAATCGCTCTCTTACTTCTCCACCCGGGACAAAAATTTTTGCTACAACTAGTGTTGCCAGCATTTAATTTAAAAAACGCTTGGGCGAATTGAAAAGAGACTAAAAGAGCAAAAAACATGTTCTTTGATAATGCGGTGGTGTCCTCCGGCTGTAGTCTAAAGATTGGTCGCCAGAGAAGAAACAACTTACAAAAATAATAATAATATAAATACAGAATAATTAGGTACCTAATCTAACTTACCTATTTGTAGTAGCTACTTATAGAATTTTCAAATTTCAAATTTAGTTTCCCCGCAGGTCCTGGTCTAGGTCTAGGTCCTGATCCTGACCCGACCAGAGCAGATCGAATTACATAAGTAGATGACCGTGACAAAATTAACGTATTTTATACGCAAATATCTCCTAAACCCCCGAACCGATTTTAATACAATAGAGTTGAGCTAATAAGCAGCTCGATTATTCTGGGCTTTCATTTGAAAGAAACTGCATCGAAATCGATCTAGTAGTTAGGGTAAGTAAGTATATTAAAGATATCATCAGCTAGTGAGTGATTCAATCGTGCGAGCGCGTCACGACAGATGATGGACGTGATGTCACCGCATGTTCTGCCTGTGAGTTAAAAGACCCGTAAAGTTTAATAACTTTGTCATTTCTTGATGGATTTGCGTAATTTAATCCTTAGAGTTCGTTAGGTATTCAAATATTTACATACTATTGAGGTTTACAAAAGCTTACTTACTCTTTATTCTACTGGCGTTTATCAGGCCAAAAAACGAAAAAAAGACCTAATCAAAATCATGGGATTGTTGAGGCTGAATATGTATGTGGCAAACGGTTTCACCTCTCTCTCGGCCTTTCTTGGTAAACTTAAATATTCGACTAAATTGTAAACTTTTATAAAATGTAGCAATACTAAAAAACTAAAAAAAACTGCGTTCTAAACATAAAATAATAAAAATTACTATTCCAAAATATTAATGAAGATTTAGTTTATTAAATTACATTGAAATTGCTCCTAACAACATTATGCTGACTAAATAATACATTAAATAAATAATAGATCAAAAAAGAAAGAAATGTTTTTGACAAAATCCAATTTTTGAAAAGTATTTTGTAATATGAACATCATGATAGCTTGTTCTATTTGACATTTGTGTGCTGTGTTTCAATTGGCAAATATCTGACAATGTTACGGATATCCAATAAGAACCACAGAATTGAAATTGTTGACATATTACATCGAATAAGAAAACATACTTTACTTGGGTGTTGTCCGGCTTGAGGGAATGTGAACAACGCTTCCCCGTAATGATCAAACAATTTTGTTGCATTTGATGTCTAGTTGATTCGTAATTAAAATTGCTTTATTAAATTTTGAATCAATTATGATATTATGATGAGTGAATTCGTGTATTATTTGTTTGTGTTGCTTTGCTATACGATTACAAAATCCGAAGCTGGTTAGTATCACATAGGAATGTAACGAACTTTTCGTACGGTTTTAGCTTAATTTCTCTATAAAAACCATAGTTTTACTATTCTGTTTGGGTGAAATAAAGTAAGAATACCCGTATGCAGTGAACCATAAGATCTATAACAGAATCCTGTAATTAATTAATCGGTTTGACTAGTTTGTCTAGCCCTCTATCAAGTACCTTTTTTCCTCCTTTATTTTGATTTTACTTGTTATTTATGGATTAAGTAATAATTGCTTTAATTGTCCTACCTCTATCATGTACTCTGGTAAAGCTCTCCAAGAAGTTTGTATCCATTGTTTGGTCAATAATATAACCTAAAACTCTTTTCAGTCTCTGTGAAATACTATTACGATTATGAATGCAACGAGCCTCTTGTAGCTAATTCTAAGTTGAACGCCACTTCAAGCCTTCGTGATAGAGGACCTGAGAATGCAAAGCTGTATGGTGAGTATGAAGTAGCCATCCATATACTACATCGTCCATTTTCTACTGTTTAAAATTCAAAGTCCTCTGTACATCTTATCATATACTCCTTTCTTGGAAACTGAAATGTTTATACACATTGAAAATTAAGTCAGGTATTTATCTTGTTTTAATTACAACAAAGTAATCTAGTGCTAGGTACTGGTTGAGCTATTATACGTACAACCTAAAATGCTTTAGTATTTTTGTGTGTTTAGTTGATATTCCAGGCGAGTTGTTTGAAACTTTTAAATTTTTTTATGCTTAGAGCATTGTGTTTGGAATTTTCAAGTTTTTGTTTGCATATTTTTCTTGTTTGCAATATTTGTATGTTAGGGTTTTAAAAAGTCTTTAGTTTGTAGATTCTTGGTCTAACTGATGAGGAGTAAATGAGTTATCTCCTAGTCAGATAGATCAAGATTGAAGAGCACCAGCTCTGCTCTGATCAGAAGTATGAATAATTGTGGCCATGTGTAAAATATAATTCAAAATGTAAAAAAAAACTACAAAAACATCTAATTAAAATACTGATTTCATTTGTGAGCACATTTGGATCCAATGCATAGGTTTCATGTAAATAACTATAAAAAAAAATAAAAATTAACAAATGGAAATTTCACCTTTCTGTCAAATATTCAATGCACTTGAACATTGAACATAGTGCTGAGGCGGCATGTGCAGCTGAACCATTCAGTTTAATTACATTTTATTTTAAATCATTTGCTTTTTATTGCTTGAAATTGTGACAAACTCATCATAAAAAAATCAACATTATTGATTGTTGAAAACACATGAGAAGAGTGAAGAGAGAACATAGAATAATGGAATATCATTGCTCTACAGGTCCACAATCACTATAAACGTTTATGGACCTATGGGAAGAGTTTCTTGATTCAGAAATTCCCTTCAAGACAAGCCTGTACAAAAATGGCAAATAAACCAAACGTAAGATGGGCTTTTAATGCCAAGACTTGGCAACCAAATAGAGAGCAAATTCTTGCAGCATCCAGCTTCATACAACAAGAAGAAAAGCAAAGGATTGCTAAGTTTTATTTCCAAGATGATGCCAGGTCGTCACTAATTGGGCGGTTGATGATAAGGAAATTCTCACATATGGTTACTCTAATACCCTATGCAGATCTTAGACTCAACAGAGATGATCGGGGCAAGCCGTTTTTGTTGGGAGTAGAAAATAGATTAAGTTTTAATGTATCTCATCAGGGAGATTATGTTGTGCTGGCAGGTAATACTGAAAACAACATTGGAGTTGATACTATGAAGATTGAACCTCCAGCTAATAAAGATGTCAAAGAATTCTTCAGTCTCATGACAAGACAGTTCTCCTCTCAAGAGTGGAACACAATAAAGAACTTCAAAACAGAAATGGAACAAATGGCCTGCTTCTACAGGATTTGGTGTTTGAAAGAGAGCTATGTGAAAAACGTCGGCATTGGTATAACTATTCCTCTCCAAGAGATCAGCTTTACTGTGAAAACTTTGGATCTGAATGTGGGTGAAGCTGTAACAGACACAGTTCTGTATGTTAAAGATGAGGAGAGGCGTGATTGGTTGTTTGAGGAGACTCTTTTAGATGATAAACATATGGCTGCAGTAGCATTTCAGGGGAACAGAAATGATTTCACTGTTGTACCATTTTCCTTTCTGTCATTTGAAGAGTTAGTCAGAGAAGCAAGGCCTCTCTGTGTACCAGACCAACAGTTTGCAGACGATTTCATGAGGAAGCAAATAAAGCACTTTTAGATTTTAGTTAGTTAGTAAATGGCTAAATTTGTGGGTTAGTGTGTAGGGGATATAAATTGTTTTATAAGTTTTGTGCCTTTGCATCTATTATTTTCTTCTATTGGTTTACTTGGAAAGCAATTGTGAAGACTATTTGTTTAATTTTGCATAGAGCTAAAAAATAATTAGTTTTAAATTGGGTTATGAACTAATACAGATTTGAATTTCTTTTAATTATAAGTCATAAGTCTATGTTGATGGAAATAAAAATACGAACTTGTATAAAATATTTTTAATTACTCTCAACTAACACAATTCAAGATTACTAAAACTACCACTCACTTGGTACAACACAATGTCAAGTTTCTTTTACTTGCCAACTTAAAACTTAACTCCCTTCGTATTATTCAAGAAAAGCATGTGACCATGTGTTCGTGTCATCCTTGACTTGTACTTAAATATGAAAAATATGCTTAACCCACCTTGCCAAACGTGGCAAGTGCGATACGTGTAAAATCAAGCGCTGACAGAAGCTTCACCTCCACCGCAAGGTCTGAACGCGTGGACGGCCTCCGAGAGCGATTTCGACCAGTATCTGATCGTGGACTTTGGCATGGTGAAGAATGTCACCCGGATCATAACTCAGGGCCGGGACCACACCCAGGACTTTGTGCAGGAGTACTACATAAGCTACGGCTCCAACGGCCTCGATTATGTCGTATACAAGGCAGCTGGAGGCGAGGTCAAGGTAAAAAGAACCTTAACGTGAAGCCAGTTGGACTCTTACACAATAATGGAAGGACATATCTAACCCGGTGCATGTGGTGGTGGCCTTTGCATGGTTTTATTTAGTAGTTAGAGGCGCTTTTGTGTTGTCCTTTTGTTTAATACCAGCTGTTTCCTGCGTATCTGCTCCATGTACATTTGTATTGTCTTTTAGATAATGCCGAGCCGTTATAGATTTTAAATATGTGATATTGTGACACAGTTTATATTTGTACTTAATTTGGTCAAATATGCTTAATGTCTAATATACACAAGTCCCCTTAAATATTCAAATATTAATTTTAGTACTATTTTTCTAATCTAAACACATGCATCATTTTGCTGAACGGGCTTGCTCTCAGTTTCTATATAAACATCCCTATTGAGAATTCGCTACCCAAAGGTTGTCTGGAAGAAATCGCTTTAAGCGGCAAGGCTGCCTGTTGTTTCCTCTGTTGCTACCGATATGTACCGACTGTAGCCTATATGCAATAAATTCATTCATTCATTCATTCACAATGGGCCTGAACCAAATTATCTTCATTTTTAAGATTTAAAGTAAGAAAGGTGATAGCTGTGGTGATGTGCTGGTAGACTAATACCCTCATACAGAATTGCTAGTTTGTTGTTGATTAGGAACTGCACGGCAGACAACACTCACGATGTCCACGGATACGTCCAGTCCGTTGCGATACAGGTGTAAGTTCCGTCTGAAATAATAATATGTGTAACGGACGCAAGTTTAGTTTGAAATAAAAATTACTTATAGGCTCGTCAACAAATAACTAACTTCTATGAGGGTTATTGCGTTGCCAAAATACTGCCGCGCTATTGGACACTAACAACTGCTGTAAAGCGTTATTGCAGCCAATAACAAGGCTTTATTTCGACCTCACGTGTCAGTAGTGCGATTTGTTTGATTTTGGAACCGCAAAAACCCTCATTGGCCACAGTTTCTAGCACCCTAACAAAACCTCTCTCTTCTTGGCACGTCTAACCCACTAACGGTGAAGGTGCAAGCGCGTGGACCGCCCAGGAGAGCTCTTACTACCAGCTGCTCACGATCAAATTGCAATCGAGGCGGGAGTTGCGAGCGATCGCCACTAGAGGGCGCTATGCCACGGAGGAGTACGTCTCCGAGTACAGGCTCCAGTACTCGGATGACGGTGACGGGTGGCGGACCGTCTCCCAGCCGGATGGGCTTCCTAAGGTGAGGTGTGATTTGTGAATGGTGGTGTGGTTAGGCAGATCTAAAATAGGGGTTTAAAGTACACCGCTATAGTCTCTACTTTTTTTATGCTATACGGCAGACGAACAGGCAAGCGGGCCAGCTGATGGAAAGTGGTCACCGCCGCCTATGGACATCAGCAACACCAGGGGCGCCAACAATGACTCTCTCAAGATAGACTTCTAATATACCTCTTGAACGGGCCTATTTCATAGTCCAAAGGAACTGTGGCTGGGAGCTCATTCCCCATCCGAATCATACGAGCGAGAAACGTTCTTTCGAACCTTCGCGTGGACACCAACAGAGGACTCTGCTTAGTGGGAATCCAAATCGAGTTGTTAGGTTTTTAAAATACCACTGAGGTGGTAAACAAGCGGCCTGCCTGATCATAAACAGTCACCGGAGCCTATCGACGTTTGCAATACCA
Source organism: Blastobasis adustella (assembly GCA_907269095.1). NCBI lineage: Eukaryota > Metazoa > Arthropoda > Insecta > Lepidoptera > Blastobasidae > Blastobasis > Blastobasis adustella. The sequence continues at coordinate 17,923,689 of OU026124.1, forward strand.
TGGGTGTACGGGATTGAACCGCTATATAGACTGGTAAATGACTGACACTGGTAAACTGGTAAAATACTGATATATTTGATGTATAATTTATAACTAATGACTGATGAACTGTAATATAAATGTAAAAAATATTACTACTCCTATGTTTATTGCTACTTGGTTCCGATCTGCTATTTGAAACTATTTTCCTGTTGCAGTGTAAATTAAACAGCTTGTGCTACACTATTTAGCTAATCATACTAACATAAAAATTTTAGCCGGGTCTGTTGGGATGGCCGTAATTAGTGTTAGAGTAACTCTTATAAATTGCCCTTACTGGTGTAGTAAGGGCAATTTACACTACCCAATTTTAAGTAACTAACCATAATTGCATGTAAACTTAACCAATAAAGTGATTTATGACCCTTTTCCCTTACAATGATATTCTGCTATTCTGCCAGTTTGGGATTTATCAGACAAAGCGGTCATTCGTTCGGGCCTTCCGCGTTCGTTGTGTTATATTAAGTTAGGCATTCTGACCGCGTCGGTCAGCGAACCATAATAACTGCGCGCTTGAACGCAAAACGCGAACGCGTGACCGCTTTCTGCCTTATAGATCCCGAGATAACAGTCTCGACCTGAACGATATTTTGGTTACAAGAGAAGTTTTGGGTTTTGTCAAAATAAAGTAATTTATGGGCCTGCATGATAAAGCGCTTTCTTGGCCTGACTGTACATAAAGTGTGTTTCAATACTTTCAATAGAAAAGACAAAAGACCAAATAATGACTGTAATAATGGGCGTCAGTTACCAAGTTTACGTAAACAGTCATATACACAAATGTTTTCTAAACCGCTGTACCGATTTGAATGAAACTAAGAACCATCTCGATTAAACTGCCTTCCAAATAAAGAAAACCGCATCGAAAACACATATACATTCACACATACCACAGATACACACGTTAAACTATTACACCTCTCTTTTTCGTTACGGTGTAAAAATATTTGAGTTTACGTAAACTTTGCTGGTTGTTCGGTTATGTCTTTTTCTATTGAAACGTGTCGTTACAAAATCAAACAGAATTACACTATCACCACACATTATCGCGTTTGTTACCACGGTAAGTACCACAAAGTCTTGAAACCTGAAAAACAGAACTACCCACCAAAATGACGTCAAAATATAACATCCGTAATGACGTCAGATGTTCGAGGGCAACCACGATGGCAACACGATCCAGAAGAACGAGTTCGAGGTCCCGATAATAGCGCAGTATATGCGCATCAACCCGATGCGGTGGCGCGACAAGATCTCCATGCGGGTAGAGCTCTACGGGTGCGATTATGGTGAGAATTATCGATACTATAATATTATAAATGCTAAATTGAACTCCATCTGTCTGCCACCAAATCAAATCAAAATTTCTTTTTTGAGTAGGACATTGCATATCTCTTTCAATCGTCAAAGAGGAGGGGGTAGGAAAGTAGGAAGGAAACACAATGATATGTTGGCCACCCCAGGACCGGTACCAACCATAGTACAGATTTTTAATTAATTCGAAATGGAGTTAGCATTTAAGTAAGAACATAAAAAATATTATCTGGGTCCAGCTTGACCATGATCCAGGGTTTGGCAGATCAGGTAATTACAGTGGAGCGACTGCCCTCCGACCTCCGTGACCCTGCTACCAGGGGAATCTGGCCAGATATGGTTACACATTCAGTTGCCTGAGTGTGCAGGTTTCATCACAATGTTTTCCCTCACCGTAAGAGCATCGGTTAGTGTTCAACTAATCTACATTACTCAGAAAAGAGTCATTGGTATATGGCGGCAGTCGCTCTCGCTTGCGAGTCGGATATCTTAACCACTAAGCCACCGACGCTCTAAGTTTGGACATAGATTACTTTTTATCGCCCTCCTCTTACACGCGAATGCTCTCGACGGGACATTAACGCCAAGATCACCAGATGTCCATTCGCAAGCTCGCAAGATTTAGGTTAGTCCACGCGGGCGGACTCGCGGTCGCGAAGCTAGTACAACATAACGAATGCTCCACGCAGTTAAACTCACAGCCCCCTTCCCACTTTCCCAGAAACCACTCACGAACAATAAAAATAGTCTCATCAATCTCTGTCTCGTCGGAAATCGGGACAGGACTCCCTAAGACAAACATTTGTTTGGGGTTTAAGTGATTGGTGCTAGCACCACACTGTAGATAAGGGCGGCGGTACACACATAGTAAAAAAGTAAAGTAGGTTATCGCCTTGACCGTGGGAGCACTGAGTATCAACAACATTATCAGAGGGCAGGGTTGCCAAATTATTGTTTGCTTACCTATTTAATTTAACATTCTTTAGTTCTTTTTATTACATTTTAACACAAAATGGCATATACATGGTAACAATCGGTTAATATAAACGTTAAATATTCCTATTACCGTTAGTTTTCTGTAGGTAGGAATATGTAAACTATGTAGACATTGGTTACACCTTTCGTACTGAGGCCGAGCTATAAAAATAACGATAATTCTGTTTTTTTTCTTGCTGTTCAAACAACCATAAAATTTTGCAAAACATTTTACGGTTGTCGTGAATTGCGCCAAAAACACCAAATATCAATTACAGCAATGGCCGTAGAAAAAAAACTATCCAACTACCCGCAGTGTCGCTGCCCTCAATGAGCTATCTTGACATATTTGAGATTTAATGTGCGCATGCGCACATATACAAACCGCACGATGTACCTTTATTCGGAATTATCCTACTTTTCCTTTTTTACTATGCTACACACGTCCACTTGCGGACTCATTCTCGACTACACTCACTCTAATTTTCCAGTGGCCGACAACCTATACTTCAACGGGTCCTCCCTGGTGAAGGTGGACCTCCTCCGGGACCCCATCGCGGCCTCCCGCGAGGTGATAAGGTTCCGGTTCAAGACCAGCGCTGCACACGGCACGCTGCTGTACTCGCGGGGCACCCAGGGGGACTACATCGCGTTGCAGTTGCGGGACAATAGGCTGGTGCTGAATATTGATTTGGGTGAGTGCTTTTGTTATCAGCTGACGTACACCATCGAGCGTTAACTTAAACGGCAGACAAATCGGATAATCCCCTACCAAGTTTACATATTATATTCAAATATTTTCTAAACTACATAATCGATTTTAATAAAACGAAGCTAAAAATATCGATTAACTGGCTTTTGAATAGAGAAATCCCCACCCAAATCGGTCGATCCGTTCGGGAGCTACGTGCCACAGACACACAAAGCCACAGATATACCCGTCACACTTGTAACACCCCTCTTTTTTCGTTGGGGGTTAAAAAGGCCACCTACCTCAGTTTTACAGTTTTCGGGATACCGTTAACTCCCTACAAAAGAAGAAAACAACATCGTATTCGCTCGTAGCTTCTCTGACAGCCAAACAGGTAATCAATTATCACATTTCTATGGGTGTCGCTGTCGTGCTACAGTATGCGAATACCGCCAACATAGTGTATTGGGAGCATTTAGACATGACATAGACGGCAATTTATTCGGTTCCACATTACATCGTTAACCTTAAAAAACATGTAAGTAGATGTAACGGCTGTGAAGTGCAATTACACAAATGTAGTGAATATCAACATTCTTTTTCATTTCATTTATTTTGATAAACATAAATTTGCACGTCAAATGTTATTAAATTCTTAAGTAGTCATTATTCTTAAGATAATGCTACAACAGAAAAAAAATCACAATCTTAATGTCATAAGGTCAGTACACCGAATATCGTATTTTGTCCAAGAGAGTTAATTGCAAATTCAGAATGTCATAAACATATTATAATTATTATCACAATTAAATTCAATACAATTAATTTATTGGTAAAAAATAATAATTATTAATTGCATGTCAAATGTATACTTATATTATATAATATAAGTGTATTTATCACCATTATATTGCTATAATGCATCACTTAACAATTAAGTCATACAAGGTCATACATAACAACTTACCGTCTTCTCGTCACCATTCCCCCCCAGGGTCGGGCGTGGTGACCTCACTGTCGGTGGGCAGCCTGCTGGACGACAACGTGTGGCACGACGTGGTGACGTCGCGCAACCGCCGCGACCTGCTGTTCTCCGTGGACCGCGTCGTCGTGAGGGAACGGATCAAGGGCGAGTTCTCCAAGCTGAATCTCAATCGGGCGGTGAGTGCTTTTTGCATGTCGGTCGGTGGTGAAGCCCTAATGCTCGGTCTTATATTGGTCAAGTCTTTACCGACGATCTCGTAAAGAACGCAGGTACCAGCTGCATCCGGAAGACACAGGACCGGCCGCCGTGGAGATCTCTGGGGCAGGCCTATGCCCAGCAGTGGGCGTTCTTCGGCTGATTTGATAATAATGATGAAGTGTTTAGCAAAGTAGGTAAGAACAGTGGTGGAAACCGATCGAACGGTAGCGAGTCAACTTGGTTTGCAAGCTGCCTTGGAAGTAGATCCAAATTGAATCGTTTTTTATTATTTGTCGCAGCACTTGACACTTGACTTGAGTATGAAGAGAATTTAGCGCAAACTTGCACATATTTGTTGACCCTGCTCGTCCATATCGACAAAGAAATGGTAGCGGACTCATTGTATTGTAAACAGTCACTCGCACTTTACCAGTGCTCGCCACTCGCCACTGTTCTTGGCTGTCATCGTTTACAAGAAAAATTCCACTGTGGAGCGATAGTAGACGTCTAGGAGAACCACAAAAGGTGGTGTGCCCGTACACAACCTGGCACAAAAAGAAACAATTTTTTTTTAGTGAGGTAAACTTTGACTCTTTAAAGCGATAGTATGTATGTATGTAATCTCTTTATTGTATAAATTTATAACATTACAGGAAATAAAAATACAGTTTATAATGCAAAGGCGAGCTAATCCCACAACGGGATTTCTTCCAGCTAACCTTTATATACTATTTACATATCCTCTTGTGTGTGTTCTATAAGTAAAAAAAAGCCGGTCGGCCTTACCTCTTCATCGCAGTTTCTCTTTTCAGCCACATTAAAGCCACTTTTCTTTTTGGTGACTGTATTAGTTATAGTTTTAAAGATAAACATGACACTATCATTCTATCAATTTTAATTTCTGTTACGGGTCTGGGTGTAGTATGTATAATAAGTTTGTTTGTTAAAAAATATATAAGCAGCTTATCAGTTTTCTGGCACCATAACACATGCTTTGCTTACTTTGGGGCTAGATGGCGCTGTGTGAATTTGTCCAAGCTTATTTTTTTTTCAATATTATTCGGGCGACAAACAGGCAAGCGTGCCACCTGATGGAAAGTGGTCACCGCCGCCTATGGACATCAGCAACACCAGAGGAGTCACCAATGCGTTGCTCGCCTCTAAAGAGACCTCTAACATACCTCTTGAACGATCCCATGTCATAGTCCAAAGGAAACACTGTGGCTGGGAGCTCATTCCACATCCGAATCGTACGATTTATTTTTGATTTATTTATTCATTATGCCTAATCCCCCCCAGCTGTACATAGGCGGCGTGCCCAACCTCCAAGACGGGTTGGTGGTGAGTCAGAACTTCACGGGCTGCATCGAGAACGTGTACCTGAACGCCACCAACGTGGTGCACGAACTGCGGCAGGGCTACGACGCGGGGGAGCCGTTCAAGTACCAGCAGGTCAATACGGTGTATGTTTGCCCGGTGAGTTTTGGTTGGTTGTTTATCTATTGTTATTAATGTTATGAAGAGGAAAGATTTGATTGTATGTTGTAATGGATAAACTCAAGAGCTACTGAATCGATTTTCGAAGTACTTTCACTTTTATAAAGATACAATACCAGCGAGTAGCAAAACCAATAATTTACAAAAAAAAAAATTGAGATCCCTAAGAAAATTGCAAAAAAAATAACCTAAGGTCTCAAAATGTTGCATGTTTGCGCATAATTTCAGAACGACTGCAGCTAATAAACTTTTTTCTTTTTTCATTTTCATAAAAGACAGTCCCGATAGGGTGGGGTAGATGTAAGCCGACCCAAAACAATGATTTTTGGAATTTTTTACCGTTTGTCTGTGCGCGCATCACGCAAAAACTGATAAACGGATTTTGATGAGGTTTTTAACCGTTTAGTAGCTGGGGGTCCAACATAAAATCTTAGCCATACAGTTTTATCTAATTCGTGTGGGCAGAACTGGCTTATATTAATATACAATAAGGAGATCATTTAAAATGGTCGTGCGAACAAAAACTAAACTGTCATAAACTGTAAAGTTTGTTGAATAAATAAATAAATAAAACCTATTTCCAAGCGAAAACGTGGCGGTGTTTTGTCTGGCAGAGTAAAATTGCACCAACCCTTCGATTGAAGCACACACAATACACGATTAAAAACACATTCCTAAAAGTCAACAATATTGTGCACGTAATAAATGAAAGTCCATTATTCCACCAGGACCCACCAATAGTCCCAGTGACATTCCTGAAGAGCACGGCGTACGCCAAGCTGAAGGGCTACGCGGGGGGGTCCACGCTCAACGCGTCGCTGGAGTTCCGGTCTTACGAGGACCATGGGGTCCTGCTGTATCACAAGTTCAAGACTGAGGGATATGTCAAGGTATGTGCTATGTGTATCACTGTTTTTAATGTGTACATCTAAGTATTTGTCTATCTTATCTTTCGTATACCGCGAATCCTATTTAGAAGCTGTAATTTTTGTAAATGCGTTAGCTCTAGCAAACTACTGTTATCCCATTGTGACAAAATGAACCGATCGACTAGTAGGTCAGATCTAATAAGAACTCTGCGAAGTTATGTGTTCCAATTGAACCAAAATCCTTATGAATGTTCATAACTTAACGAAAATAAATCTGTTCTGAAGTTTGGAACATTTTTCAAATGAACGTGTTTTTTCGGCTTCTGCCGATAACGATGTACGGGCAAGTTTCGTAGTCTGTAGTTCTTTTCTTGATCTGTTCAAGACACGAATTATACGCATTATTTCTTAGAAAACCCCGAGAAACTAGGCCGCTCTGCTTTCGAAAGAAAACGCCCATACAGCCTCATACACAAAACCACTCCACCCCAACAGGTATACCTCGAGAAAGGCAAAGTGAAAGTAGAGCTCTACACCGAAGGCTATCCAAAGGTCATTCTCGACAACTACGAGGACACTTTCAACGACGGTCGATGGCATCTGATGATGCTCACCATGGCGCCCGATACCTTGGTGCTGTCTGTGGACCAACGGCCAGTGAAGACTACCAAGAAACTGAGGTTTATGACTGGCCCGTACTACTACCTTGCCGGTAAGTTTTGTAGGATTAGGAATTTGTTTCAGTAACTGTATAGTGTTGCGGATGTCCATAGGCGGCGGTGACCACTTTTCATCAGGTGGCCCGCTTGCCTGTTTGCCTGCCGTATAACATAAAAAAATTTGATAGATTTAGGAACAGCTATTACATTGATTGGCGCCTGATGGCAAGTGGTCACCGAAGTGTATGGACATCAGCAATACCAGGGGCGTCACCAGTGCGTTGCTTACCTGTAAAAATCTATACTAATATTATAAAGAGGAAATGTTTGATTTTTTGTTTGTTTGTTTGTTTGTTTGCTTGTTTGTTTGTTTGTTTGTTTGTTTGTATTGAATAGGCTTCGAAACTACTGGACCGATTTCAAAAATTCTTTCACCGTTGGGAAGCTACACTATCCCCGGGTGACATAGGCTATATTATATTTTCTAAAAAATTACGGATCATTAATAAAACTCCAATAATGTAACCCAAGGTGTAAAAAAATACCCAAAAAATTTCTTACATCGCGTGTGCTGCGAAAACTATTGATGATAGAACAAAATAATGTACTACGACTTTGCAGAACACATCATTATCTACAAAAAGTGTCGCGACAGTATATGTCTAACTATTATAGTTATGTCAGTGTTCTTTTATTTTCAAAATTTAATTGAAATGCCGCCGCTAAAAACGCTCTTTATTTGTACCTTGGTATTAATCCTTCAAAATCAATTACTTCGTATTCACGACTGCTTCAATACCTTTATATAACTTTTTGAATTATTCAATTCAGACATTCCATTCGAAAGATATCACGAGTTTAAAAATGTGAATATTAGAAAAAAGTCGCGTGTTCGCCGCTCAGTCCGCTCGGCTATCTAGGCAGCACGGGGTACGGGAGGGGAGTCAATGTCAAGAAATAAAGTGCCGCGCGGCTCATGTTTTATAAACTGACAAAACATTGTTATGATCTATATCTAAACATAAAAATGTAGTTTAGGGTGTTGAAGGAATAGTAATAAAAATAATGATGTCATATTTGTGTACAATAAAGAATAAAGAAAGAATAAAGAAAGAAAAATGTTGTCTGTCTCTTTGTACACGTTAATCTCCGAAACTAGACAGATTTAAATACTTTTTTATTGTATAGCTATTAGATAAGCCTGGGAAATATATAGGGTATAATTGATTTTGGAAACTCGAACAACAGTTGTAGAACCATAATAGCCAGCTAAACTATCTATAAGAAATATGGAAATGGTCTGCAATTAATTTTGATTTTTCGTACAGTACATTACGTACAGGTACAGTTTCGTAGCTTGGGGTCTAACTTAAAATCTGGGCCATGTTTTATCTAATTAATTTGGGTAGAACGACATGAAACAGCTTGGCCTCTCCGTATTACTCCGTAGCTTTTATACATTAGGGAGGTCATTTGAAGTAGTCGCTCGGGAAAAATATAGAGTGCCCTAAAAACGATTTCCACGCGGACGAAGTCGCGGGCAACAGCTAGTAACTAATATACCTCTTGAAGGATCCCATGTCATAATCCACATCCTTTCATGACAAGATAATAAAAAAGAGTGAGTTTGTTACGTCAAATTCTTTACTGTTTCTTACTATAGGCAAACATTTGCCCGCCTGGTGGTAAGTGACGATCCGGACGATGGTATAGCATACTACGTTTGACTAGCTACCATTTGGCGGTCGTAACCGTGTGGCACAAAAAGAGTGTCTAACAGACCAACCAGGTTGTTGGTTAAGAAAAAAGTTTACTTACCAACCAACTAGGTGGACAGAGTGGTCTGTCAATTAAGAATAGTTATATTCATGTGGTACAGAAAGTTCGAGTTTGTCGGTTGGAGTAGCCGTGTGATTCAGAAAGAGTTTGCCTGTCGTTGCCGAGTGGTACAGAAAGAGTTTGTCTGTCATAGCCTTGTGATACAGAATGAGTTTGTCCGTCGTAGCCGTGTGGTACTGAAATACATTTGAGGTTGTAGCCATGTGATACAGAAAGAGTTTCGTTCTGACATAGCCGTGTGGTACAGAAAGACATTTGCGATTGTAGCTGTGTGGTACAGAAAGAGTTTGTCCGTCGAAGCCGTGTGGTACAGAAAGACATTTGAGGTCGTAGCCGTGTGGTACAGAAAGAGTTTTACTGTCGTAGCCTTGTGGTACCGAAAGAGTTTGTCTGTTGGCCCTGAGTCCACTTTAATTTTTCTCTTTTTACACTTCACTCGGTCTTTGGCGAAAAATTAGATAAATAAACAACTTGGTAGACGCAATTACAAAACTTGTCGGCTAGTTGCGTTGTAGTTTACTTGTTATTCTTGCTTATAGGGAGTTTAGTAAGAACAGCTAACTACCTATTTGCCAAGAAATCTGTCCACTCATTCGAATCAGTTCCATCTATCATTGTCAATAGTTATGTCTAGCAATAATGACTATGAACAAAGAAAGTGTGTTCTACGTAGGTGTATTTATAAACAGTGTTGACGTTAGATACCCTACGCTTACAGGTCATCTAAGATAGGTATGTACGTGGAGGAACTTATTGACCTCATCGGTTAGTAAAGATAAATAGTTGTGCAATAAGTTATGCGTTAATTAATGGTAGGTACCTACCTTACTTCAATGTGTATATATATTTATTTATTTATTTATTTCACAGTTTTACAGCAATGTACATTTGTTTATATGATTTACTAGTTGTTGTGGATTGCATTTTTTCTTGGGCGATCTTTGACATATATGCCCGTGATAAAGTAGTCCACGCTATTAGGGAATAAGTAGTGTTTTTTTCTCATTGGATCTTTTAAAAACAGGTTAAAATCACATTGACAGAAATAATCTAATATGTATGTACTCTCGGGTTCTCGTAAAAACTCAGACGACTCTTGGCGACATTAATCATCTTCCACATTCTAAGCATAGTATTCTAAGACCGGCAAAGCGTTGAAGTGGTTATCTAACAGTAATTATTACGAAAACATTAATGCAATAAGTCTCTACAGCATATTTATGTATTTCCTAGAATATTTATCGTCGTCATAGTTATAAATCGAGCGTATAACTTGCGCTACTCTAACCTACGACAATCAGGAAGTTGTAATAAACTAAAGTCACTATCGCCTCAAAAGTGCAGTCGTGCGTGTGTTATAAAATAAAAAAATAAAACGGAACACGTAAAAAATTATGATGTATATTATTTAAAATTACGCTGTTAAATAACTACTATTTTTGAGAGCATAAACATGAGCGATAAGCAATTAAAGATTAGCGGTTGGGGTGTTTTGAGGCGACGTGTGACCGAGATGTTGCAAGATGTTGGTGAGCGGCGCAGGCTTACCCAAGCGCTGGGTTGCCAATGAGGAAGTGATGGCTGCGTGGGGAAACCGACCTTGGACGCTACACGACCCGCTTGCGCGCGCGCAGCCCGCAGTGAGCGGCAAGCCTCCATCGCTCGCGGGACGAAGAAAATTGCGTTAATGAGGGATTTACTGATAGCTTAAGTATCAATATTATAAACCTGCTATAGGTCAGCGTGGTTGATTAATTATGCCTTCTCGCAAAGATTTTGTTTGCGATTCTAACGTCAGATAAAAAGAGCTCTGTATTGTGACAGAGTATTTTTGTAACTGGAACGGTATGGGGAAATCCGTCACCTTCTTTCCTTCTATCTATAGAGGGAAACTGTCTTAGGAACCATTGGCTCTTTGTGTGTGAACTATTTTTAATGCGACTTAAAAACAATATTTATATTAGTATACGGCAAACAAACTGGTATGCAGGCCATCTGATGAAAAGTTATCAAAGTGGTCACCACTATTCATGGACATCAGCAGCACCAGGTGCGACACTAATGCGTTGTCCACCTCTAAGAGAGTTTGGCCCATTTGGAGCATCGCTTCGGGTACTAACTCGCTGACAGGGTACAACGTACCTGGAAGAGTCATCGTCATTGTATTATATAAACCGGAAGATGCCCACTGCTGGCCATAGGCATACCAGGATGTAGGACAATTTAAATCTACGAGCGCCATCATTTGCGAGTTAGAAGTCAAGTTGTCCTAGCTAGACCGGATATTGTCTCTTTTTTTATAACAGTAAAACGTTTTGTTTGAAATATCAAGAGAGTATGTAGTCTGTAGGACCCTAGCAGAAGCCAGGACTGACCGCTCGGATGATGATGATGATCAAGAAAGTTATTTAGTTCATTATATATATTATATATATATCTATTATGAATCTTATTTCGTTTTGAACATGGAAATCTTCACGTACATCGTTTATTGCGTTTTGTTTCCTTTTCGCTTATTTAGTGACGCTGGTCCTAAAAATACAAGAAAGGTTCTTGTATGACATGTAAGCTGCTTTTTTAACGATTGTAGTAGATAACAAAATAATAATATTCGGAATGGAGTTTCCTTTTTGGAGCATCACTAATTTTACAGCCTGTTGTCCGTCTCGCAACAGTTACCACGTTGTTAAGCACCACAAACAGCACTATTTCACTGTTAAGAGGCAAACTAAACTATTTCCTAGGCAAACTATATCTACCTATTTAAATAGGTACGTGACTAGACCTATTTGCTGAAAATATGTCAACAACACCTGTGTCATAATAGTCTGCGGATGACTTTAACTGTTCCGGGAACTGTCACATGGCAGAGAAAGGCATTTAAAAAAATTTAACACTTGTATTTTTTGTCGGGCCCTGACGACATTTCAGAGAATATTAACATGTGGACCATGGTGTCCTTTTCATGTAGGCACGGGTATTGAAAAAGTAAAACAATACGTAAACGAATGCAAAGCTTCGAAATGAACTTTAAAGAATTTTAAAAGGTGCTTCTTTTGATGCTGTAATTATAGCTGGATTACAAAAAGTAATTGAAGTGGTAAGATAACAGAGAGGCAAGTAACATTTCTTCAATATGAATAAAGCGTAGGTTATTTTTAACAACGCCATCTTTATGTGAAAACTAAACTCCATAAGTCACTTTCAAGATTTATGACTAAAAAAATATATGTGATTGTATCCTTAGGCGGCATCCCGGGCCCGCCGGGCGGGTTCATCGGCTGCATGCGACGCGTGGCCGTGGACGGCAACTACCGGCTGCCCACCGACTGGCCCGCCGAGGACTACTGCTGCCCCAACGAGGTCGTCTTCGACGCCTGCCAGATGATCGACAGGTACCCACCCTACACAGTTAGCGCTGATTACTACCTAGGCAACTACCGGCTGCCCACCGACTGGCCCGCCGAGGACTACTGCTGCCCCAACGAGGTCGTCTTCGACGCCTGCCAGATGATCGACAGGTACCCACCCTACACAGTTAGCGCTGATTACTACCTAGGCAACTACCGGCTGCCCACCGACTGGCCCGCCGAGGACTACTGCTGCCCCAACGAGGTCGTCTTCGACGCCTGCCAGATGATCGACAGGTACCCACCCTACACAGTTAGCGCTGATTACTACCTAGGCAACTACCGGCTGCCCACCGACTGGCCCGCCGAGGACTACTGCTGCCCCAACGAGGTCGTCTTCGACGCCTGCCAGATGATCGACAGGTACCCACCCTACACAGTTAGCGCTGATTACTACCTAGGCAACTACCGGCTGCCCACCGACTGGCCCGCCGAGGACTACTGCTGCCCCAACGAGGTCGTCTTCGACGCCTGCCAGATGATCGACAGGTACCCACCCTACACAGTTAGCGCTGATTACTACCTAGGCAACTACCGGCTGCCCACCGACTGGCCCGCCGAGGACTACTGCTGCCCCAACGAGGTCGTCTTCGACGCCTGCCAGATGATCGACAGGTACCCACCCTACACAGTTAGCGCTGATTACTACCTAGGCAACTACCGGCTGCCCACCGACTGGCCCGCCGAGGACTACTGCTGCCCCAACGAGGTCGTCTTCGACGCCTGCCAGATGATCGACAGGTACCCACCCTACACAGTTAGCGCTGATTACTACCTAGGCAACTACCGGCTGCCCACCGACTGGCCCGCCGAGGACTACTGCTGCCCCAACGAGGTCGTCTTCGACGCCTGCCAGATGATCGACAGGTACCCACCCTACACAGTTAGCGCTGATTACTACCTAGGCAACTACCGGCTGCCCACCGACTGGCCCGCCGAGGACTACTGCTGCCCCAACGAGGTCGTCTTCGACGCCTGCCAGATGATCGACAGGTACCCACCCTACACAGTTAGCGCTGATTACTACCTAGGCAACTACCGGCTGCCCACCGACTGGCCCGCCGAGGACTACTGCTGCCCCAACGAGGTCGTCTTCGACGCCTGCCAGATGATCGACAGGTACCCACCCTACACAGTTAGCGCTGATTACTACCTAGGCAACTACCGGCTGCCCACCGACTGGCCCGCCGAGGACTACTGCTGCCCCAACGAGGTCGTCTTCGACGCCTGCCAGATGATCGACAGGTACCCACCCTACACAGTTAGCGCTGATTACTACCTAGGCAACTACCGGCTGCCCACCGACTGGCCCGCCGAGGACTACTGCTGCCCCAACGAGGTCGTCTTCGACGCCTGCCAGATGATCGACAGGTACCCACCCTACACAGTTAGCGCTGATTACTACCTAGGCAACTACCGGCTGCCCACCGACTGGCCCGCCGAGGACTACTGCTGCCCCAACGAGGTCGTCTTCGACGCCTGCCAGATGATCGACAGGTACCCACCCTACACAGTTAGCGCTGATTACTACCTAGGCAACTACCGGCTGCCCACCGACTGGCCCGCCGAGGACTACTGCTGCCCCAACGAGGTCGTCTTCGACGCCTGCCAGATGATCGACAGGTATGGACCCTGGCCAGCTGTCTGGGGGACCTGGGTGAGCTGGGTTTACAGAGATGGCGCGTCGAACGATCTGGAACATCATCGTCGATATTTATCAGCTTATACTAATCTTCGCTGGACATGGGCCTCCCCCTATGTCTGGATATTGAATAAATAAATAAATAATTGTTGACTTTCCACAGTGCCATTTAGCCAGGATGAGAGAGAGTTGGATTTATAGAGTTGAACCATAGAACGATCGCGTTTTTATGGGTACTTTCGAGTCCACAATTTTCTTGGAAAAAAACAGATTTAGGTTGGTCACAACCAGCTGTGTAACCATGATCCAATCTGGCGAGGTTTCCCTGTTACCAGAGTCACGGAGGTCAAACGGCAGTCGCTTCCCACTGTAATAGCCTGGTTTACAAAATCCTGGACCGTGGTTAAAGCGAACTTAGGCCCTCCTTGGTTTATCACCTGGTTGGTCATAACCAGCCTGATGGCCTGCAACTTATCGTATTGGTTGCTACAACAGAAATACATAATTGAGCGATAGGAAACACATTTATCCAATAAATATTATAACTACAAACCAAGTCCTCTCCGTAGAACACCGCTGTTTTCATCTTCGGTTATTCAGGACTCTTAGTTCTTCGTGCGTTACTTGTGCCTCGGGACAAACACAACCGGGACATTAACACCAAGATGAAAATGATGATGATGATGCTAAGTCTGTGTTCCCATTGTCAGATGCAACCCGGACCCGTGCGAGCACGGCGGCGTGTGCTCGCAGACCTCGGAGGAGTTCAGCTGTCGCTGCGACGGCACCGGCTACGCGGGCGCCGTGTGCCATACATGTAAGTGCTACTGCTGGTGTAGAATGTATCGGGTGCCAGTCGGCTCCCGAGACGTGAACGCCAGTCTCAAGAGTCCACAAATTCAGTCAATTCTGTTATTGTTACTATTTTGAAAGTATTAAAGGATAAGGTAGCCAGCGCAATTACAGGCAAGAGGCATTTCATCTTAGTTCTCACAGTGATAACGCACCTGCTTTTCTATATTTTTGTTGAATTGTAGATGTTATGGGCGACAGTTAACACTTACCATCAGGTGGACTGTCTGCTGGTTTGTCATTGTTCAATAACTCTATAATAAAAATGTTTCGGGTCTCCTACTGCGTACTTTTGTTAACGAGTAGCCCGATAATTCTACTCAGTTGCATGCATCATGGTCACGGGACGACACTTAAACAAAAGTCCGCGGTAGAGAATGTGGAACCTACTTTTAAAATGTGTGACAATATCTGCGATAGTTTAAAACATTACTATGTTGTCACCAATATCTTTCCTGCACTAGATTGTATTGTCAGGCACTGCCCGGCTCTACCTTGCATTGTCGGGCGATGTCTGGCATTGTCGGGCGCTGTCTGGCATTGCCGGGCGATGTTTGGCATTGTCGGGCACTGTCTGGCACTGTCGGGCGATGTTTGGCATTGTGGGGTGCTGTCTGGCATTGACAGTATTATTTTATTTTGTAATAATGGCTTTTGATTTTCCGTAAATAAAATCAAATAAATATCTGTTCCTATCAGTATATCTGTGTGTACCCCCCCAGCGGTGCACCCGCTGTCGTGCCAGGCGTACGGCAACGTGGCGGCCGTGTCGCGCGCCGCCAACATCAAGGTGGACGTGGACGGCTCGGGCCCGCTGCCGCCCTTCGCCGTCACCTGCCAGTACTACAGTGAGTCGCGACTACAGTCAGCTGCAGACCCCCCCCTGACCCCCCTCCCATACATTAAATGTATGCGCAGGGGGTCAATTCACTCTGTAGCTGACTACAGAAGACAGTTCATTAACCTACCCGAAAGTCCGGGAGCCAGTATAAGATAGGCTAGCGTCTCTGTTTTTTTTTGTGTCACACGGTAGGCAAACAGACAAGCGGGCCACCTGATGGAAAGTGGTCACCACTGCCTATGGACATTAGCAACACCAAGAGTAGGGCCAATGCGTTGCCCACCTCTATATCACGTTGCTCTGGCAGCAAAAGGGCAAATGCCCCTCCACTGCCAAAGCTCCGGTTTCCCAAATCCCCACCCCATGGAGTACTGAAGACCTTACTCACCAGCAGAAGCACAATACTATTTAAAAGAGCATTATTTAGCTGCGGTATTCTGTAAGGTGGAAGAGAGAACTGACACCCCTACCATACATTTCATGTATGCTTACCATACATGTCAGTTCACTCGTCATCTGACTGACTGAATGTCTCCAAAATATTGTTGGTGCACGACCAGTCAAAGTGCGCAATTGTCATAATCAATTTATTTATATTAGTGTCAGAAGTAAGCCTTTTAGTTACGGGCTTGGTGGCTGTGATTGGTTTAGATACTGTAATGTTAACCCAGACAGCAATATGGTCATCTATACCTAAATGTAAGGGGGAGGTTTTGATGTAATCCAGATCCGAGTAGGCATGATCTAAGCAAGTTTTAGATTCACCATGAATTCTGGTCGGGAATCGAACTAACGATTATTTAATTCTAATATTGATAATATTCTGATATGGAACTTGACATTTATTTAATCTACTTACAGATATTTCAACTCAGTTGTGCGCGCGGCCCTATGTGTGGGTAAACCTTGTACATATACAGACACGTCACAATGACGCCACGCCATTGGCACGCCAAGTGGTCGCGTCACTGCCACATAAATGAAAGCTGTATATTTACAAGCGCACGCACACATAGCGCCGCGCGCACAACTGAGTTCAACTATCTATACCTAGTAGATGCTATTTATGAATAATTTGAATTAGTTTTTTGTCGTTTTGTAGTTTTAACGTCAATACATTGTTCATTTTATTTTGAGGAAGTCATCTAATAATTGTTAATATTAATAAGTATTACTTAATGTATATTTTTATGACGATGTAAAATGTTTACTATAAATAAATGAATATGAATGAATATGAATATAGAATGCAGCTCATCAACCTACCCGAAAGTATAAGTATAAGATGTGCTAGCGTCTCTATGGATGCGCTTAGTAATGTAAGCTCCTGTTATACTGGTTTTGTTGGGTTGATGTTCTGTCTCCTCTACATGCGCCTCGCATCGAGGTCAAACCTTAAATGGCACACCTCATCCTTTTCCGGAACAAACTCCCCAAACTGACTAGTGTCTTCCCTTCCCCAGCCGACGGCCGCGTCATAACAGCGGTCCACCACCAGTCGTCGCACAGCACCACCGTGGACGGGTACCAGGAACCCGGCAGCTTCAAGCAGGAGATCACCTACGACGCGTCGCGCGCTCAACTCGAAGCCCTGCTGAACCGCTCGCACAGTTGCGAGCAGCGGTTGGAGTACTCCTGCCGGCATTCAAGGCTGTTAAACTCGCCTAGTGAGTCGGTTTTTTTATGTTAGGCAAGCGGCCAACCTGTTGGAAAGTGGTCGCAGCTGCCCATAGACATTAGCATAAGCAGAAATGACATTTTTTTACTTCTTCTCGTAACTTTTCGTTCGGAACGTGTCGGCTACGTTCGCTCTGACACCTAAATGTCATTTAGCGGTCGTTTTGTCACTTTTCTGTTGCTTATGTCAAATACTTACATACATACACACTCATGCCCGTATTCCACACTGCCTCTTCCACGTTCACAAATTTACGCCGGTTGAGGTCAAGGTCAAACTATGCAAGGTCAAATATGTCAAATCTCATACACAGACTCGTAGGAACTTACGTGACTTTGACACAAGTACGGAATAGTAAGTTTAACGTAAATTACGATCACCTACGACGCGTCGCGCGCGCAAATGGAGGCCCTGCTGAACCGGTCGCACAGTTGCGAGCAGCGGTTGGAGTACTCGTGCCGGCATTCCAGGCTGCTCAGCGAGTCGGTTTTTTATGTCATTTTTTTTATATCTGTCGATGGTAACTTGACGGCTACGTTAGCACAGCGAGCAGCGTTCGCTCCGACGCCTAAATGTCGTTTAGCGGTAGTTTTTGTCACTTTTCTGGTGCTTATGTCAAATACGTACATACACACACTCATGCCCGTATTCCACACACTTTGCCTCCTCCACAGTCATAAATGTACGCCGGTTAAAGTCAAGGTCAAATATGTCAAATCTCATACACCTTGCCAAGACTCGCAGGAACAAAAGTGACACATTTTCCGTATCCTTTAGAAACAAGTATTTAATTTGGACCCCCCATAGCGTTGTTCTCTCCCGTGCTAACACCCCACCCCCCTGCAGGCGAGGAGGCGTCGTTCCACCCGTTCGCGTGGTGGGTGTCCCGCGCGGGGCAGAAGATGGACTACTGGGCGGGCGCGCCGCCCGGCAGCCGCATGTGCCAGTGCGCCGTGGCGGGGGACTGCGTGGACCCCACCAAGTGGTGCAACTGCGACGCCGAGTACGTCGCCGGCAGGCCCAACGGTCAGTCTAGCCTAGTGCAGTCAGCTTTGTTAGGCGGAGTTCGGTTTACCGCCGAGCAATGTCAGACGCGGTCCCTTTTGCCAACAGGCAAATCACCGTATACAGTGGCTCATAACAGGACCAAATATTAAAATCGGAGGCTCTTTAAGGCACCAGTAATTGAATTATGATGTTCCCAGGTTCCCAATTAACTAAAATCTTAACTTTTGTTTTTGGTAGAAACTTCATCGTAAATTCAATATACAATGGGCGCTTTTATCATTTGTAACGAGACAATATTATCATGAAGGGGACACGTTATTAAGTGACTTATCCCGTTCAATACGTGTCCCTTTCATGCCACCTCTCCCCTATATCGTGGACGACCACGATATTATTGTCACGTTATAAATTATAAAAGTATCGAATATCTATCTAAGATTTTATTTCTTAAAAAAGCCTCCAACAGTATCGTTAAACCTGAAACCCTCCCCACAGAGTTCCAGTCGCTCGGCAACGTGATATTGTGTTGTTTATCGATATTGTAGAAATTGCCAAATAAACGTTATGTTTATTTTTTTAACTCGTTTGTTTTTTCTGCCAAACTGAATCGTAAATTCAATATAATAAATACGATTTGATGACTTAAATACAACCCTTAAGTAACCCCCCTTCCCCCCCAGAGTTCCAGTCGGACGGCGGCGTGATATCGGAGAAGGAGCACCTGCCGGTGGCGGCGCTGCGCTTCGGGGACACCGGGACGCACCTGGACGAGAAGGAGGGCCGCTACGACCTGGGGCCGCTGCTTTGCGAGGGGGACGGTACCTATTAAGCCCTTCTTAAGCGCTGTCCTAATTATAATTAAATAAATAATTTATTATCAACTGGACGCCACAACACAACTTTGAAACACAACAATTACGTTCATATCAACACACACAATTATACAAAATCAAATAAAATTATAAAATAAAATTATGTAATTTTTAAAATTGAACACTTGGCAACGATCGTGCGACCATGGTCGTAGGAACGGCGGTTTTGAGGTCTCCTATTGGTCGGCCGCCATACGTATTACAATTAGGACAGCGCTTTATGAACTCTACACACATGTCCTAGTATATACTATAAGTTTAGGCGATTTCAGTGCGTACTTGGTCGCAGAAAGACATCGGATGCGAATTTGCGGATGAAAAACGGGTAGAGTGTAAACTGTGATTATGAACTCAGTAGTGAACTCGATTGTATTCCTATTGTGTTGATAAGTAATACTGTTAGTATTAATATTCGGCTGTAGTAATACTCGCAATCGCAACTCACAAAATTCGAACTTTTTACAAATCGATATTTTCGATCGTCAATCCGTATTCTTCATTGTGGTATCTTTTATGAAAATATTGCGTACTAGCGACCCACCCCGGCCTCGCACGGATAATAACCTTAACAAATTACAAACCTAAGCCTTTCTCATAAATGACTCTGGCGAAAACTGCAAAATCCGTTGGTTTTTTACTTTTATCGCGAACAGCCAGACGCCGCCGCGCCGCGTGGGACTTAGTTTTTTAGATCTAGTGATAGTGAAGTGATGTAGAGTGGCATATCTAAGTACCAGTTACCCATTGATTAATTTTAACTTCTAAAATAGTTCATCACCCCACCGTCTGCACCTACACAGGAAATGATAAATTAATGACTTTTGACGTGGATTTAGGGTTATCGGCCCCTTTTTCCGCACTCGGTCTCTTGTTACCAACTCTAATCTCGTCACCAAATCTAATGTGCGTGAGTGAGGCAACAGTTCCGTCCAGAAGTCTACTAGTCTCTTTGGACATTCACAGGTTTCTCGTAGGGACTCGGTTCCCAATGAAGCCTTAGCCTTTTTTAACGTCTCTCCAGATATTTTACTTCTTTTATACGGTTGTCCCCAGACCTGTTCAGCAACACGGTGACATTCCGTATTTCGGACGCGGTGATAATCCTGCCCACGTTCGACCTCGGCCACAGCGGGGACATCTACTTCGAGTTCAAGACCACCAAGGAGAACGCCGTGCTGCTGCATTCTAAGGTATGGCCTTCTTTACAGTACATAATCAGCTTATAGTAGCCCACTGTTGGACATAGGCCTTCCCCGTAAAGCATCCTGTCCACCCAGCATTCCCCTGCAGCCGCCCGCGAACCGTCATTCCACCTGTCGGAGGAAGGCCGAGCATCAGCCCCAAAACTATAGATATTTCATACGGTTGGCAAACAGGCAAGTTGGCCACCTGACCTGATGGAATGTGGGGATATTTTGAGCGTTTGATTCTGCCCAATAGCGCTACGTTGTGACAACTGACCTTACTCGCCAGTGGCGCGATCTAGTGGAATTTTGGTCGCACGATAGCTCTCATTCGATTAGGATATCTTGTTAATTCCGCTATTTTTTATCTATATACGTTGATCGATTCGATCGATATCGATAGGTATTAATCGATTGGTGTGGTAGGTTTACAAATATCGATACATAATTGATCGAATATGATATTGTTATTGATATTGTTCGATATCCATTGACTGGTATTGTAGAAGCTATCAATCGACGTCGACCAATCCATTCTCCCTGTGAAACTCTGTAAGACTCTCCTTGTAAAACTCTATTCTTGCCAAAAAAAAAAATATAATGAATATAACCGTTTCTCCCCCAGGGCACGCAAGACTACATGAAGGTGTCGCTGATCGGCGGCGACCAGATCCAGTTCCAGTTCCAGGTGGGCGACACGCCGCTCGGCGTCTCCGTGGAGACCAGCGCGCGCCTCGCCGACGACTCCTGGCACTCCGTGTCCGTCGAGCGGAACCGGTGAGTGGACCGGTGGGGGGACTCGGCGTCTCCGTGGAGACCAGCGCGCGCCTCGCCGACGACTCCTGGCACTCCGTGTCCGTCGAGCGGAACCGGTGAGTGGACCGGTGGGGGGACTCGGCGTCTCCGTGGAGACCAGCGCGCGCCTCGCCGACGACTCCTGGCACTCCGTGTCCGTCGAGCGGAACCGGTGAGTGGACCGGTGGGGGGACTCGGCGTCTCCGTGGAGACCAGCGCGCGCCTCGCCGACGACTCCTGGCACTCCGTGTCCGTCGAGCGGAACCGGTGAGTGGACCGGTGGGGGGACTCGGCGTCTCCGTGGAGACCAGCGCGCGCCTCGCCGACGACTCCTGGCACTCCGTGTCCGTCGAGCGGAACCGGTGAGTGGACCGGTGGGGGGACTCGGCGTCTCCGTGGAGACCAGCGCGCGCCTCGCCGACGACTCCTGGCACTCCGTGTCCGTCGAGCGGAACCGGTGAGTGGACCGGTGGGGGGACTCGGCGTCTCCGTGGAGACCAGCGCGCGCCTCGCCGACGACTCCTGGCACTCCGTGTCCGTCGAGCGGAACCGGTGAGTGGACCGGTGGGGGGACTCGGCGTCTCCGTGGAGACCAGCGCGCGCCTCGCCGACGACTCCTGGCACTCCGTGTCCGTCGAGCGGAACCGGTGAGTGGACCGGTGGGGGGACTCGGCGTCTCCGTGGAGACCAGCGCGCGCCTCGCCGACGACTCCTGGCACTCCGTGTCCGTCGAGCGGAACCGGTGAGTGGACCGGTGGGGGGACTCGGCGTCTCCGTGGAGACCAGCGCGCGCCTCGCCGACGACTCCTGGCACTCCGTGTCCGTCGAGCGGAACCGGTGAGTGGACCGGTGGGGGGACTCGGCGTCTCCGTGGAGACCAGCGCGCGCCTCGCCGACGACTCCTGGCACTCCGTGTACGGGGTCGGCATCGCGTGGGTGATGCCCTTGGTATTGCAAACGTCTATAAGCTGCGGTGACTGCTTACCATCAGGCAGGCCGTAAGCTTATTTGCCATCTTGTGGTGGGAAAGTGGTACCAAAAAAAAGCAATTAGGGTTTTCGCGATTTCAGATGGCGCTAGCGAGGCGTAAGGTCTGTTGTCAAAAGACTGACGTTCTATTGCACAGAAATAGCTGCTATAAAATTACGAACCTATTCCAGCCTATGACAGAGCTTTATTTTGACAGCAGACCTCAAGTCGCAGTAACGCGATCTCGTGGTGTTTTTTAATCGCGAAAACCTTCATTCAGAAACGGTCTTTGACCGTTAAAGATTTTTATCTACACTCATAGCGTAATGTTCCATTTACATATTCGAAAACAGTTGTTTAAGAATACACTTTTTTCACGCCAGTCTAGAACAGCCAACTAGAACTCGCCTTTAGTACAAGAAGATAAATGAAATCGTAATATTTATAATTTTTAAATCAAGTGAAAGGACAATAAAATGTCGTCACAGGTCCAAGTCTCATACAAATTTTATAGAAGAGATCTGTTTTGACAGATCATAAAGAGTTGTTGATTTGACATTTAGTCAACTCGAAGATTCAGTAGAGTGCGAATTAGGAGGCCCATTTTCACGCCGAAATGACCTTTGTAAGGGATTGTCGAAGATACTTGAACAAAGTTTTTGGTTGCATGCGATAGAGATATCAGTGACACTTTTGACAGAGATTTAAACTTGAATTTGATTTGGCTAAAAAAAGGGACAAACTCGAAACATCGCAACGCGATAATAGACCCTAGTACTTTTTGTTCTTCACAAAAAAATTTAAATTCGAATTTGCCGCGTGTTACCCGAAACGTAGATCTCGACGAGTACTACACATACATTTCCTCTCTACTCCGATTTTCTTCTGGATATCTGGCCGATTATATCTGGTGGAGTTTGGGCCTGCGTCGATGAGCCGCGTTATCGTTTTACTCGCTGCGATCGTCACAGATCTCTCGCTGCTTCCACTGAGTAATAATACTATTCAATCTCCTCCCCCACAGCAAAGAAGCCCGCGTAGTAGTGGACGGGTCGCTGAAGAACGAGATCCGCATGGGGCGGTACGCGGGCCGCGCGCTCTCGCTCAGCACGGGGCTGTGGCTGGGGGCGGCCGTGGACCGCGCCGCCGGCTTCGTGGGCTGCGTCAGGGCCTTCACCATCAACGGGGAGGCCGTGGACCTCAGGGAGCACGCTCGGAGGGGTGAGTAGGGTGGGAGCACACACACACACACACACACACACACACCCACGGGGCTGGGGCTGGGGGCGGCCGTGGACCGCGCCGCCGGCTTCGTGGGCTGCGTCAGGGCCTTCACCATCAACGGGGAGGCCGTGGACCTCAGGGAGCACGCTCGGAGGGGTGAGTAGGGTGGGAGCACACACACACACACACACACACACACACACACACCCACGGGGCTGGGGCTGGGGGCGGCCGTGGACCGCGCCGCCGGCTTCGTGGGCTGCGTCAGGGCCTTCACCATCAACGGGGAGGCCGTGGACCTCAGGGAGCACGCTCGGAGGGGTGAGTAGGGTGGGAGCACACACACACACACACACACACACACACACACACCCACGGGGCTGGGGCTGGGGGCGGCCGTGGACCGCGCCGCCGGCTTCGTGGGCTGCGTCAGGGCCTTCACCATCAACGGGGAGGCCGTGGACCTCAGGGAGCACGCTCGGAGGGGTGAGTAGGGTGGGAGCACACACACACACACACACACACACACCCACGGGGCTGGGGCTGGGGGCGGCCGTGGACCGCGCCGCCGGCTTCGTGGGCTGCGTCAGGGCCTTCACCATCAACGGGGAGGCCGTGGACCTCAGGGAGCACGCTCGGAGGGGTGAGTAGGGTGGGAGCACACACACACACACACACACACACACACACACACCCACGGGGCTGGGGCTGGGGGCGGCCGTGGACCGCGCCGCCGGCTTCGTGGGCTGCGTCAGGGCCTTCACCATCAACGGGGAGGCCGTGGACCTCAGGGAGCACGCTCGGAGGGGTGAGTAGGGTGGGAGCACACACACACACACACACACACACACACACACACCCACGGGGCTGGGGCTGGGGGCGGCCGTGGACCGCGCCGCCGGCTTCGTGGGCTGCGTCAGGGCCTTCACCATCAACGGGGAGGCCGTGGACCTCAGGGAGCACGCTCGGAGGGGTGAGTAGGGTGGGAGCACACACACACACACACACACACACACCCACGGGGCTGGGGCTGGGGGCGGCCGTGGACCGCGCCGCCGGCTTCGTGGGCTGCGTCAGGGCCTTCACCATCAACGGGGAGGCCGTGGACCTCAGGGAGCACGCTCGGAGGGGTGAGTAGGGTGGGAGCACACACACACACACACACACACACACACCCACGGGGCTGGGGCTGGGGGCGGCCGTGGACCGCGCCGCCGGCTTCGTGGGCTGCGTCAGGGCCTTCACCATCAACGGGGAGGCCGTGGACCTCAGGGAGCACGCTCGGAGGGGTGAGTAGGGTGGGAGCACACACACACACACACACACACACACACCCACGGGGCTGGGGCTGGGGGCGGCCGTGGACCGCGCCGCCGGCTTCGTGGGCTGCGTCAGGGCCTTCACCATCAACGGGGAGGCCGTGGACCTCAGGGGGCACGCTCGGAGGGGTGAGTAGGGTGGGAGCACACACACACACACACACACACACACACCCACGGGGCTGGGGCTGGGGGCGGCCGTGGACCGCGCCGCCGGCTTCGTGGGCTGCGTCAGGGCCTTCACCATCAACGGGGAGGCCGTGGACCTCAGGGAGCACGCTCGGAGGGGTGAGTAGGGTGGGAGCACACACACACACACACACACCCACGGGGCTGGGGCTGGGGGCGGCCGTGGACCGCGCCGCCGGCTTCGTGGGCTGCGTCAGGGCCTTCACCATCAACGGGGAGGCCGTGGACCTCAGGGAGCACGCTCGGAGGGGTGAGTAGGGTGGGAGCACACACACACACACACACACACACACACCCACGGGGCTGGGGCTGGGGGCGGCCGTGGACCGCGCCGCCGGCTTCGTGGGCTGCGTCAGGGCCTTCACCATCAACGGGGAGGCCGTGGACCTCAGGGAGCACGCTCGGAGGGGTGAGTAGGGTGGGAGCACACACACACACACACACACACACACACACACACACACCCACGGGGCTGGGGCTGGGGGCGGCCGTGGACCGCGCCGCCGGCTTCGTGGGCTGCGTCAGGGCCTTCACCATCAACGGGGAGGCCGTGGACCTCAGGGAGCACGCTCGGAGGGGTGAGTAGGGTGGGAGCACACACACACACACACACACACACACACCCACGGGGCTGGGGCTGGGGGCGGCCGTGGACCGCGCCGCCGGCTTCGTGGGCTGCGTCAGGGCCTTCACCATCAACGGGGAGGCCGTGGACCTCAGGGAGCACGCTCGGAGGGGTGAGTAGGGTGGGAGCACACACACACACACACACACACACACACACCCACGGGGCTGGGGCTGGGGGCGGCCGTGGACCGCGCCGCCGGCTTCGTGGGCTGCGTCAGGGCCTTCACCATCAACGGGGAGGCCGTGGACCTCAGGGAGCACGCTCGGAGGGGTGAGTAGGGTGGGAGCACACACACACACACACACACACACACACCCACGGGGCTGGGGCTGGGGGCGGCCGTGGACCGCGCCGCCGGCTTCGTGGGCTGCGTCAGGGCCTTCACCATCAACGGGGAGGCCGTGGACCTCAGGGAGCACGCTCGGAGGGGTGAGTAGGGTGGGAGCACACACACACACACACACACACACACACCCACGGGGCTGGGGCTGGGGGCGGCCGTGGACCGCGCCGCCGGCTTCGTGGGCTGCGTCAGGGCCTTCACCATCAACGGGGAGGCCGTGGACCTCAGGGAGCACGCTCGGAGGGGTGAGTAGGGTGGGAGCACACACACACACACACACACCCACGGGGCTGGGGCTGGGGGCGGCCGTGGACCGCGCCGCCGGCTTCGTGGGCTGCGTCAGGGCCTTCACCATCAACGGGGAGGCCGTGGACCTCAGGGAGCACGCTCGGAGGGGTGAGTAGGGTGGGAGCACACACACACACACACACACACACACACACACACACACACACACACACACACACACACACACACACACACACACACACACACACACACACACACACACACACACACACACACACACACACACACACACACACACACACACACACACACACACACACACACACACACACACACACACACACACACACACACACACACACACACACACACACACACACACACACACACACACACACACACACACACACACACACACACACACACACACACACACACACACACACACACACACACACACACACACACACACACACACACACACACACACACACACACACACACACACACACACACACACACACACACACACACACACACACACACACACACACACACACACACACACACACACACACACACACACACACACACACACACACACACACACACACACACACACACACACACACACACACACACACACACACACACACACACACACACACACACACACACACACACACACACACACACACACACACACACACACACACACACACACACACACACACACACACACACACACACACACACACACACACACACACACACACACACACACACACACACACACACACACACACACACACACACACACACACACACACACACACACACACACACACACACACACACACACACACACACACACACACACACACACACACACACACACACACACACACACACACACACACACACACACACACACACACACACACACACACACACACACACACACACACACACACACACACACACACACACACACACACACACACACACACACACACACACACACACACACACACACACACACACACACACACACACACACACACACACACACACACACACACACACACACACACACACACACACACACACACACACACACACACACACACACACACACACACACACACACACACACACACACACACACACACACACACACACACACACACACACACACACACACACACACACACACACACACACACACACACACACACACACACACACACACACACACACACACACACACACACACACACACACACACACACACACACACACACACACACACACACACACACACACACACACACACACACACACACACACCCACGGGGCTGGGGCTGGGGGCGGCCGTGGACCGCGCCGCCGGCTTCGTGGGCTGCGTCAGGGCCTTCACCATCAACGGGGAGGCCGTGGACCTCAGGGAGCACGCTCGGAGGGGTGAGTAGGGTGGGAGCACACACACACGTAAACACATAAGCTAATTTTCTTGAAGCGTAGTATACTGTGTACTAAATACTAGCCGTTCGCCGCGGTTTTCATTCGTGCGCAGTTCAGATTTCTGTAAACATTCAAATATCCTGCGGGATCCTGTTATTTTCCCGGAATAAAATTTTATGACACTCGTGAATAATGTAACTACCTATTACTGAAAGAATTTTTAAAATCGGTTCAGTAATTTCCAAGATTAGCCGTGTGGTGTTCGGCAGAATAGAATAGCACCAACCCTTTACACTCATGGGTGTCGTACAAGGCGAATAATGTTTTCGAGGCCAAAAATCAAGAATCTCCGTAGTCTATAAATTGGGCAGCAGCATTTTCCAATATTATATTTAAATACTGCGATCTCCAACCCGCCTGCCAAGCGTGGAGATTATGGCAATAACCTCCCCTTTCGTGGGAGAGGCCAAAAGTCCTGCAGTGGACTGTTACGGGCTGTGATGATGAAACAAACTAACAAACATGCAACCATTACCTCTTTACATGATACTAGTGGACTTACCGGCGTGACTTCGTTCACGAACACCTACTTTACTCCTACCTACCCTTTTTTTCTTGCTTATAAACCTTTCTCTTAAATCACTCTATCTATTGTTGAAAACCACGTTAAAATCCGTTGCATAGTTTAAAGGATCTAATCTAAGTGTACATAGATACAGACGGTAGGAAGCGACACTCTTTTATACAATGTACAGATAATGTTTTATTATATGTATAGTTTAGTAAACCCCCCTTTCCCCCCACCAGGGCTGTACGGCGTGTCGGAGGGCTGCGTGGGCAAGTGCGGCTCGTCGCCGTGCCTCAACAACGGCACCTGCCTGGAGGGCTACGACTCCTACTCCTGCGACTGCCGCTGGACCGCCTTCAAGGGGCCTATTTGCGCTGATGGTGAGTACTGCAACTGCAAATATAAATTCTTTATTAGTAACAGAGTTACACGTCAGTATCAAGTTGGTACTTAGAACGTACCGAGCTAAACTTAAAATAAGTACATTACATGTAATTGTAAATAGGAATGTCAACGCAGTAAAATTAATTAAATCATTGATTATAATATAATAAAATGACACACTTTCAAATTAATAATGTGACAATCGGTAAAATTGACGAAAATACATGAGTCGTATAGGTAAGAAAAATTCATTTCACACGTTAGTGTTCAAAAATATACATAACTTGGGGAAAAAAACATTGGGTCATGGTGAAACTGGGGATCGCTTATGAGTCGGATCCTCTAGCCGACCATCTAAATGTAGAGAAAATAAGAATATCAAACATTCATAATCCGAAACTGAATAAGAACTGGAAGACCTTGCTACAGAGATATATAAAAGTAGAGGAAAAGAAAGAGCAGAGTAGAATAGCACCAACCCCTTACACTCGTGGGTGTCGTACAAGGCGACTAATACTTTCGAGGCAAAATATCTAGAGTCTCCATAGGCTGGAAAATGGGTAGCAGCGTTTTCCATAGTTATACTTATAACACTGCGATATCCAACCCGCCTGCCGAGCGTGGAGACCTCCCCTTTCGTGGGAGAGGCAATAAGTCCTGCAGTGGACTGTTCTGGGCTATGATAATGATAATTGAAGCTTACTGGTTTATGTAAGGGGGACTAGGCAACCGTGGTGCCAGGACGTCTTGTGGTTATATGGAACGACGAGTGACTTGGTACTGGGGGACGAGACCATCAAGTGTGACAGCTTACCATTTATTTTGTTCATTCCTTGGGTTTCCCAGGCATTTGACTGCCATCTCACTTGGAAACGTCAACCTAACCTATAGAAAAAGTTGAATAACCGTCGACTAAGATACTGATTCCATGGCATCGCTTTTGCAACAGAGATCGGCGTGAACCTGCGGTCCAACTCGCTGGTGAAGTACGACTTCCTCGGCTCGTGGCGCTCCACCATCGCCGAGCGCGTGCGCGTGGGCTTCACCACCACCAACCCCAAGGGGTTCCTGCTCGGGTTCTTCTCCAACATCACCGGCGAGTACCTCACCATCATGGTGTCCAACTCCGGTGAGTATACGCGGCGCGGGCGCGTGGGCTTCACCACCACCAACCCCAAGGGGTTCCTGCTCGGGTTCTTCTCCAACATCACCGGCGAGTACCTCACCATCATGGTGTCCAACTCTGGTGAGTATACGCGGCGCGGGCGCGTGGGCTTCACCACCACCAACCCCAAGGGGTTCCTGCTCGGGTTCTTCTCCAACATCACCGGCGAGTACCTCACCATCATGGTGTCCAACTCTGGTGAGTATACGCGGCGCGGGCGCGTGGGCTTCACCACCACCAACCCCAAGGGGTTCCTGCTCGGGTTCTTCTCCAACATCACCGGCGAGTACCTCACCATCATGGTGTCCAACTCTGGTGAGTATACGCGGCGCGGGCGCGTGGGCTTCACCACCACCAACCCCAAGGGGTTCCTGCTCGGGTTCTTCTCCAACATCACCGGCGAGTACCTCACCATCATGGTGTCCAACTCTGGTGAGTATACGCGGCGCGGGCGCGTGGGCTTCACCACCACCAACCCCAAGGGGTTCCTGCTCGGGTTCTTCTCCAACATCACCGGCGAGTACCTCACCATCATGGTGTCCAACTCTGGTGAGTATACGCGGCGCGGGCGCGTGGGCTTCACCACCACCAACCCCAAGGGGTTCCTGCTCGGGTTCTTCTCCAACATCACCGGCGAGTACCTCACCATCATGGTGTCCAACTCCGGTGAGTATACGCGGCGCGGGCGCGTGGGCTTCACCACCACCAACCCCAAGGGGTTCCTGCTCGGGTTCTTCTCCAACATCACCGGCGAGTACCTCACCATCATGGTGTCCAACTCCGGTGAGTATACGCGGCGCGGGCGCGTGGGCTTCACCACCACCAACCCCAAGGGGTTCCTGCTCGGGTTCTTCTCCAACATCACCGGCGAGTACCTCACCATCATGGTGTCCAACTCTGGTGAGTATACGCGGCGCGGGCGCGTGGGCTTCACCACCACCAACCCCAAGGGGTTCCTGCTCGGGTTCTTCTCCAACATCACCGGCGAGTACCTCACCATCATGGTGTCCAACTCCGGTGAGTATACGCGGCGCGGGCGCGTGGGCTTCACCACCACCAACCCCAAGGGGTTCCTGCTCGGGTTCTTCTCCAACATCACCGGCGAGTACCTCACCATCATGGTGTCCAACTCTGGTGAGTATACGCGGCGCGGGCGCGTGGGCTTCACCACCACCAACCCCAAGGGGTTCCTGCTCGGGTTCTTCTCCAACATCACCGGCGAGTACCTCACCATCATGGTGTCCAACTCCGGTGAGTATACGCGGCGCGGGCGCGTGGGCTTCACCACCACCAACCCCAAGGGGTTCCTGCTCGGGTTCTTCTCCAACATCACCGGCGAGTACCTCACCATCATGGTGTCCAACTCCGGTGAGTATACGCGGCGCGGGCGCGTGGGCTTCACCACCACCAACCCCAAGGGGTTCCTGCTCGGGTTCTTCTCCAACATCACCGGCGAGTACCTCACCATCATGGTGTCCAACTCCGGTGAGTATACGCGGCGCGGGCGCGTGGGCTTCACCACCACCAACCCCAAGGGGTTCCTGCTCGGGTTCTTCTCCAACATCACCGGCGAGTACCTCACCATCATGGTGTCCAACTCTGGTGAGTATACGCGGCGCGGGCGCGTGGGCTTCACCACCACCAACCCCAAGGGGTTCCTGCTCGGGTTCTTCTCCAACATCACCGGCGAGTACCTCACCATCATGGTGTCCAACTCTGGTGAGTATACGCGGCGCGGGCGCGTGGGCTTCACCACCACCAACCCCAAGGGGTTCCTGCTCGGGTTCTTCTCCAACATCACCGGCGAGTACCTCACCATCATGGTGTCCAACTCTGGTGAGTATACGCGGCGCGGGCGCGTGGGCTTCACCACCACCAACCCCAAGGGGTTCCTGCTCGGGTTCTTCTCCAACATCACCGGCGAGTACCTCACCATCATGGTGTCCAACTCTGGTGAGTATACGCGGCGCGGGCGCGTGGGCTTCACCACCACCAACCCCAAGGGGTTCCTGCTCGGGTTCTTCTCCAACATCACCGGCGAGTACCTCACCATCATGGTGTCCAACTCCGGTGAGTATACGCGGCGCGGGCGCGTGGGCTTCACCACCACCAACCCCAAGGGGTTCCTGCTCGGGTTCTTCTCCAACATCACCGGCGAGTACCTCACCATCATGGTGTCCAACTCCGGTGAGTATACGCGGCGCGGGCGCGTGGGCTTCACCACCACCAACCCCAAGGGGTTCCTGCTCGGGTTCTTCTCCAACATCACCGGCGAGTACCTCACCATCATGGTGTCCAACTCTGGTGAGTATACGCGGCGCGGGCGCGTGGGCTTCACCACCACCAACCCCAAGGGGTTCCTGCTCGGGTTCTTCTCCAACATCACCGGCGAGTACCTCACCATCATGGTGTCCAACTCCGGTGAGTATACGCGGCGCGGGCGCGTGGGCTTCACCACCACCAACCCCAAGGGGTTCCTGCTCGGGTTCTTCTCCAACATCACCGGCGAGTACCTCACCATCATGGTGTCCAACTCTGGTGAGTATACGCGGCGCGGGCGCGTGGGCTTCACCACCACCAACCCCAAGGGGTTCCTGCTCGGGTTCTTCTCCAACATCACCGGCGAGTACCTCACCATCATGGTGTCCAACTCCGGTGAGTATACGCGGCGCGGGCGCGTGGGCTTCACCACCACCAACCCCAAGGGGTTCCTGCTCGGGTTCTTCTCCAACATCACCGGCGAGTACCTCACCATAATGGTGTCCAACTCCGGTGAGTATACGCGGCGCGGGCGCGTGGGCTTCACCACCACCAACCCCAAGGGGTTCCTGCTCGGGTTCTTCTCCAACATCACCGGCGAGTACCTCACCATCATGGTGTCCAACTCCGGTGAGTATACGCGGCGCGGGCGCGTGGGCTTCACCACCACCAACCCCAAGGGGTTCCTGCTCGGGTTCTTCTCCAACATCACCGGCGAGTACCTCACCATCATGGTGTCCAACTCCGGTGAGTTGGTATAGTGCATTTGGTAGTATTCAATTCACGATACGGTTTTCTTTATTTGATAGCCAGGTTAATCGAGATGGTTCATAGCTTTATTTCATAAAAGTCGGTGGAATACTTTAGGAAATGCATGAAAAAATTGTTTTAACTACAGTTTAGATTTTGTCCGTGCGACCATTTTAAATGACCTCTTTAGTTTATGAACGCTAGTACTACTGAGAAGTCAAGTTGTATCACCGGGGTTCACCCAACCGAATTATATGAAACAAGACTTAGATTTTTAGTGGGTCCCCAAGCTACCAAACTGTGAAAACGTCATTAAAATCCTTGCAGGGATTTTTGCGTGGTGCGTCCACAGCCAAACATAGCAATTTTTTAGGGTCTGCGTACTTCTTAGTACCCTACCCGGACTGTTTTACCTGGAATACAGCTGTTTTACAGTTTTATGATATAGTGCTGGTCTAAAAAATCTACTCAAGGTTTGTTGAATAACTTTTGAAAAAATTACTCTTTCGCATTTTCGCAAAATCACCCATCGCATCTTTTTTCGCACTAAGGCCTTTCAAATGATTACAATATTATTTCATATAAAATTAAATTTGCTAGGTTAAGTTATTTTTCCAAAAGCCGTGCAACAACACCAACCTAGAGTGGATTTTTTAGTCCACCAGAGTGGTAGAGCTACCTTCCCCTAAAAATCTCTCACCCCCGCAGGCCATCTCCGCGTGGTCTTCGACTTCGGCTTCGAGAGGCAAGAGATCGTGTTCCCGGTGAAGCACTTCGGCCTCGGACAGTACCACGACATACGGCTGACTAGGAAGGATGGGGGCGCCACTATGGTGTTGCAGGTAAGACTGTCACCCGCTTGTGTCTGTTAGACTTATAACATAAAAAAATATCCCGGCTGTTCGGCCGTAGTAATATTCTATCTACTACTACTCTACCTATCTGTATTTCCACTAACTCCTAAACGACGCAACGTATTTTTAGGCGGTTGTGTATGTTGCGCATAGTTTTGCTATTATCAATGGCAATGACTTATTACCGAAGAAGAGCGTCTGTGGCCTACCGGGTTGGAACCTCAGAGCGGCCTTGTACCAATGGGAACCTCAGAGCGGCCTTGTACCAATGACTCTTTTCTGAGTTATGTACACTGGCCGATGCTCTTCTGGTGAGGGCAAACATCGTGTTCAAACCTGCACATTCAGGCGACTTAATGTGTATCCATGATTTAATCTGGTTCCCCTGTTATCACGGTCACGGAGGTCCAATGACAGTCGCTCCACTATAATTGCCTGCCCTGCAAATCTTGGATCATGGTCAAGGTGGACCCCGGGCCCTCGCGTGCGAGAGCACAACCATAATATTGACATCATGATGATCCATCCAGGCATTCAGGCGGACTCTTCAGACTTCTTCTAAAATCTCAAGTAAAACAATAGTCATAAAAACTCTTCTTGGTCCCCAGGCGGATAACTACGACAGCCAGGAGTTCCACTTCAACATAAAGGAGTCTGCGGACGCGCAGTTCAACAACATACAGTACATGTACATCGGACGCAACGAGTCCATGAATGAAGGTGGGTGGGTGCATGCATTCCTATGGTACTTTAGAATTTACCGTGTTTGGTATATCGTGGACGTAGGAGCGTCGGTGGCCGAGCGGTTACAGTATCCGACTCGTAAGCCAGAGGTCCCGGGTTCGAATCCCGCTCCGGCCATGTACCAATTACTGTTTTCTGAGTTATGTACATTAGTTGAATACTAACCGATGCTCTTACGGTGAGGGAAAACATCGTGATGAAACCTGCACATTCAGGCGACTGTATGTGTAACCATGATCCAATCTGGTCAGATTCCCCTGGTAACAGGGTCATGGAGGTCAGATGGCAGTCGCTCCACTGTAATTACTTGACCTGCCAAATCCTGGATCATGGTCAAAGGCGGACCCCGGGCTCTCGTTCTCGAGAGCACAACCGGGACATTAACGCCAAGATGATGATGGTATATCGTGGACGTCTACGATATGGGGGAGGTGGCAGGAAAGGGACACGCATTGAAAGGGATAAGTCAAACAATCGAGTCGAGTCTCGAGTTGCACTTTGTCAAAAACATCTTTGACCAACTAGACTGTCAGGGTGCCGTATTCTACACTGCAAAAATATTATTTATTTATTTATTTAACATTTATTGTGCACAATAAATAGTATACAAAATTGACATACAGATAAGATCACAACAGGTACTGCTTATTTCTAAAGAAATATCTTCCAGCCGACCAACACAAGAGAGAGGGCAAAATCGAGACGCAGGTGGCGTGCACCTTAAATTTACGTATCTACTATATACCTACATAAATTATTAAACAACCAAATATAAATACATACAAATATAAAGAATATAAATATAAATATATATATATATATATACATAAATATATCATGGATATATTTTTTTAGTAAATTAAAATTCGTCTTTTCGTTGCGGCAGTACTTACATATGCTCTTGGGTTCTAGAAGTGAAAAAATCGGGGAGTTTCGCTTTTCATCCACATTAAAGTCCCTTTTATTTTTGGTTTTGTGGGTCTAAACGTCTATAGCCACAAAGTGGATTTTTTAAGCTATTGCATAGCTTTTATCGCGGGCTTTGAGCGCGGCGACCGAATCAAGAAATTCCGTAACGAAAAAAACCTAACACCCCTTACTCCGACCGGCGGCGCGGTGCGGCGTTGAAAGCCATGCATCGTCTAACGTCGTTTCAGTTCGGCAGACTTCGGCACGGCGTTTGTGTGCGTGCAACTAGACGAATGCGTGTACACTAGCTGCTAACTGCTCATAACTGATTCTATCTCTTTTAGACACAATGCTAGGTGAGACAGCGTGCTTTTTGGCCGCGTCCACGAGTGAGTTCGAGCCCGCGACTAGTTGAACCTTAACGTGTATGTAAATGGTACGACTGTACGAAGCTCGCACGGATCGTGCATAAGTTGATAAAAAATGCTATGCAATAGCTTTCCCGCGGCAGTCCCCGAGTGCCACACGTATTTTTTTTAATACTCGATGACGTGGATAGCCTACGGCGCCCTCACAGTCTAAACGTATGATAGCCTACGGCGCCCTCACAGTCTAAACGTATAAAAACCCAAAACTGAAGTGGCAATCGACGGTGGATATTTTGATATTTCTTTATTTAATTGATCTAGCCATTCATTTGACCGCCACCTCACCTGGTGGTAAGTGATGATGTGGTTGATGATAGAGCATGCTTGTCTAGGATTTCTGTTATGTTAATCCTTGTTTTATCCGTGTCAGGGTTCGTGGGCTGCGTGTCGCGCGTGGAGTTCGACGACATCTACCCGCTCAAGCTGCTGTTCCAGCAGGACCCGCCGCCCAACGTGCGCGCCATACCAGGTCGGTGACACACATACACACATACACGATTCAAGACCGAATCCCACAGCTACAGTCCTGACACATCTCTTTTTCGAGTCCTATACTAATGAAGGGTGTTTTTCAGAATTAAGAATAAAATTTAGAATTTATTTAAGGAAAATAGGATATCCAGATTTAGCCATCTAGGCGCCAATCACGGCAGCCACATTGCCTAAGTTAATTTATAAAATAAGTTTTCCAATAAAGCTAGATTCACTGATATATATTCATTGATACTAAATACTAATAAATATATTCATTTTTACTGATACTAAATACTTTTTATTTGTTTATTTCAAGTTAAAGTTCTCCGCCTCCAAAAAAAAAGCCTTTATACTGCACTGCGAAGGTCAATGCTCTTAGACCTAACAATATCTTGACAACCCCTGCGAAGACTTTAGCACTTTAGCCGCCAATCACATAACGCGACTCCTACCACATCCACTTGAAAAAGTAGCTGCTTTATGCTGTATTATATAAGACCTACTTAAAAAAACGTCGCTGCCATACCCTACTCTCTACTGTACCAATCCCCCCCAGGCGTGCTCCACGAAGACTTCTGCGGAGTGGAGCCGGTCACCCATCCGCCCGAGCCCACCGAGACGCGGCCGCCCGTGCCCGCCGGCGCCGCCGACGCCGACTACCATCGCACCGACGAGGCCATCCTGGCTAGTGAGTAGCGGTTACCATCGTCCCACTTTGCGAGTTTTACGGGGTGCTTGTACGGGCTCTTGGTCGTAACGCCGCTCGGTTACACGCCCGATCGATCATACGGCCGCTCGTCCATACGTCTATATGGACGCTTGGTCATGCGGCTGCTGGTCCATACGGACGCTCCGTAATAAGGCTGCTCGTCCAAACGGGCGCTCGATCATACGGCCGCTCGTCTATACGGACGCTCGATTATAAGGGCGCATGATCACACGTCCACTCGTCCATACGGACGCTTGATCATAGGGTAGCTCGTCCATACCGACACTTGGTCATACAGCTGCTCGTCCTTACGGACGCTTGGTCATACGGCCGCTCATCTATACGGACGTTCACTCATACAGGCGCACCTTTCTCGGTCGTCCGGCCTCATGGTTATAATATGTACTGACTAACCCACCATTGCTTCCCCCGTAGCCGTGCTGGCGTGCGTGTTCGTGCTGCTGGTGGCCGTGGCGGTCGTGCTGGTTCGTGCGCTCTCCCGCCACAAGGGAGAGTATCTCACGCAGGTATGCTTGTTTATTCGATAAGGGGTCAATAGACCGGGACGAGGATATTTATGAATGTGGCGTAAAAAATAATTAACCGCTGGAAAACTATACCGAAGAAAAGACGCTCTTTGTCACGCTCACTAATATATTCTAATACTTTAAAAGACATAGACATAGACAGATGTTTATTTGACCTATAAACACACCCAAGACTTAGCACACGCAGAACTAGCGCCACAACCTCAGTTATTGGGTATACCAAAAAGATATTGAAAATTGTGGCATTGCATATTTTTTTCCCTGTGCCCTTCAGTTGCAATCTAAAATAAAATAAAGATACGTCTATGTCTATGTCTATGTCTATGTCTAAATGATCACCTCCACCCCTCCCCAGGAGGAGCGCGGCGCGGAGGGCGCGCTGGACCCCGACCAGGCCGCGCTGGCCGCGCAGACCGGGCCCCGGGTCACCAAGCGCCGGGAGTTCTTCATTTAGACACACCGCACACACACATACACACACACTCATACACTCGGTATGCCCAATATTAGGACCCACGAGAACCAATAAAAAGCAATAAGTAGTAGGATATATTCGTCAAGTCTGTGACTTTGAAACGACTCTGAAATGAGGATTATTGAGGGTAGATATTCCAATGAATGCCGGCGGCGGGTGTACTTCATTTAGACACCACACACATACACTTGGTGTGGCCAATATTAGTACCTAGTCACGAGAACCAGTAAAAGGCAATAAGTAGTAGGATATATTCATCCAGTTTGTTACTTTGAAACGACTCTGAAATGAGGATTATCAAAAACACGATATCCTCCCATTAGGTAGATATTCCAACAATGAATGCCAATTCATTTATACACCAATACAATGAATGCCAATTCATTTAGACACCACACACACACACACACCCATACATTTGATATGGTCAATACTAGGACTCACGAAAATCAGTAAAAGGCAATAAGAAGTATGATATATTCGTCCAGTTTGTGACTTTGAAACGACTCCGAAATGAGAATTTTCAGACGCAGGATGACGTACCATCGGTAGATATTATACAAGTACTATTTCTCCACAAGTGTGCTATTTATACAAGGCAGTAGCTGTAAACCACAGACTACACAACCTACATAAACACAGTTTCAATTTTCGCTACACATACATAATCTCTCTGCACGAAATAGTTTACACAGAATTTAATTGCATATAATTCCATTTAGTGCTGGTTACTACATGTGTAGTTAATTTCATTATGATGTCGAAAATGACAGTAAATATGTATCTGATATTAGGAAGTAATGCAACAAAGCTTAAAACATGTTAAATATCAGCTTTCTATTGTAATAAAATACTTATAAACAAACTTCAGCATATTGTTATAGTACAAATTATGATCAATCTATAGAACTTTTTATATAAAAAAAATCTTTCGAAATACATTGTCTTAAAATGTAGAATTTCTCATTTTGTATTTGATGCATCAAAGTACCTGTTAATATAATACAGTTGTACAGCAGGTGGCTAGCCAATATACCTATGCGTTATGGCTTTTACGCAAGACAGTTGGGCTAGCAGGGCAGCTATAAACCATTGGTCTATTACATTTTAAATTATAGGATCAACTCTAAAGCAGCTTTACTCATCCATTCTCTAAAACAGCCCACTTTCAGATACAAAAATATTAAATTCGAAAATTGCGAGTTTCAGATCAGACAGTAAATCTAGACTGCATTCTCCACTGGATCCATGTAAAAAAATATGCATATTTTCACCAGTGGGTTTTCTGAACTGTGGGTTAACCACCACTGGTGAAAATAAACATAAGTTTTTTGAAGCAAAATAACTACTTGCTCACATCACATGTTGCATCTGCAATTATTTCTTCTCCCGGAACGTGCCATTGGGCCATCTATTAGTGTTGCCAATTATAAACGACTGCCAACGTATTTGTAATATTTTTTCAAATATTTATTTTGTGTTCTTACGTTGGCAACATTCTCTCTATTAGTGAACATAATTCTCATAAACAATTTGCTTTATTTAGAATCTCGAATAATCTCAATAAGTAATGACTTCCAGTATAGTATGATTTTTGTATATTAGGGTATATGTAAGTATTATAATTTCATTTATATTTATTATTATATCGTGTAGATTTAAGTGTGCAATTAATTTAAAGAAATAATTTACTAGTGTATTTTTGTAATCAAAATGTAAATGCGGAGAAAGGAAATCTCGAACTCTGAGAGATCATTTAAACGTTTTCCATATTTGCACAAAATCATGATAAAATTATTATATAGATTTTTAAAATTATTTTACAAGACATGTAATTGTTTAACTGATTATCCGAATTATTTATATTTATTTGAA
This sequence comes from Blastobasis adustella, assembly GCA_907269095.1. Lineage (NCBI taxonomy): Eukaryota > Metazoa > Arthropoda > Insecta > Lepidoptera > Blastobasidae > Blastobasis > Blastobasis adustella. The sequence continues at coordinate 17,963,564 of OU026124.1, forward strand.
GACAAACGTTTAAATTTTTTATTTTCCGTCCAAAAGTGAACTTCGTTACAATTAAAAATAGCATAGTGTGATTTTTTTAGATGTACAAGATTTTTTTAGGTACACAAGACATGTTTTAGATGCATGGATGTTTGACAATTTTATATAAATAAGCGCCATAAAACATTAATTTGGCAAAGTTGCTTTTGCGGATATTTTTGAAGCGCATTCAAGTTTGATGAAAGCAAAATTGTGGCAGGAATATTAGGAAGACCAAAGACATGACAGTCATTCATTTTGTATTGTTTTAATGGGTAAGCGACTTTGCCAGATGAAGCTTATTTCGGTAGGAAGCTGAGATGTATTTTCAAGAATAAAGTAAAACTTAATTCCTGTAGCCTCAATTGTAATACGCTTGCGTTATCCGAGCATTTTTATGTAAAAAAGAAAAAGAAAACGTTTCAGCTTGCTACCAAAATAGCTGTAGTTGTAATAAATAGTTACTCTCAGGTTTTGTACGTCATACGATAACCTAATTATGGAATAAGGTCCGTGCCTTACATTGGAATGGCGAGGCACTTGCAGGTCTAGAGCTTAACTCAAGAGGCTCTTGCGGTATGGGTGCGGTATTTATGCGTTATGAATGCGTTAACGTCACGGCATTCATCAATGCATGATTATGTGTGTAGCGTGATAATGCCAAGAGGCCATCGTGTTATGGTTATGACTTATGAGTCGGAAGACAACTTGGTTTGCTTAAATTTTTGCTTTGGGACCAGCCAGCACGACTCATTTAAAAAGGGTAAACTTTTTACGCTGCCACATTCCATAATAAATAAATTTTGTTAGTAAAGCACTGTTAACGCAGAAGCCTATTGCGTTAAACCCTAGCCCTATAGTTATGAATCTAGCTTTACAGTCTCACACACACGTAGTGCGTCGATAGAGTTTTTATTTTATTACTTACTACGGTATCACAATAAATTTTCCACAAATATTGTTTGTATTTTTATTATACTTTCCTTTTGCCTAATTGTTGTCTGGATGAAAAGGACCGGCTTGAACGACTCATGTATTCACTGAAAGCAAATACTTATTGTGTAAGAATTCCTTGTTCCATAACCATGATCCGTATCCTCATTGCAATTACGGAAAGAGCAACATCAATGGATAATGGGATCACAACGATATGATGATTACACTACAACATATACAGCGTGTCCCAAAAAATAGTGTCAAGCGAAAGTCCAGAGATAGAGCACCCCTTGAGGTATCCGAATCACCCCCATGTATGTTCCGCGATTTTTCATACTTTTCGAGTTATGACGTTTTTTCTGAATTTTTTAGAATTTTCGACTTACAAACTTAAAAAAATTAAATAAATAAATAAAAATAAATATTTGTGGACAAATTCACACAGCGCCATCTCAATTCAGCGTCAGCGCAATTCTTAAATAAAAAAGTACACTATCTTTCAAAATATTTCTTTTTGCAACTGAATCATCTTGAATTGTTCTTTTATGCTTAAAATAATCAGCATTTCATAACTTTGATGAAAATCATGAAAATATTGGTTTAAAGTGAAAAATTTACGGTTAATGAATTATGATCTAAATTTTCAACTTGAAATAAAAAATTTAAACAGGTGATTTCAAAATTCGTAAGTAAGTCTCAAGAATTTTCCAGACTCTCAGCTTTCATAATCATTTAAAAGTAGCACTTGATTGGCTACTTTGGCTAAAATCGGCCTTCAAAGACTGCAAAGTGTAAAATTCTTGAAATTAGCCAAATTTGCAATCACATAATTACAACTTTTTTTTGGCCAATTCGTTATCGCAGATCATTTAGGCGCATCTTACCTTTTTACCTGCCAAACAATTAATGGACCGAGAGGATAAAAGACCGAATTATTGCTATCTCTCTCACTCTCATTGGAAAGAGGGGATTGCAAAGAATGGTATTCATGGAATTTACTACTTGAGTGATAAGGGAATGAGGCGGGGGGTGCGGTATGGGCAATGGTCGTGTTGTGACTTGTGTTTTGCTCTGCGTTTAGTCGTTTGCCTGCCTTTGTGCTTTACGATACGCTCCTGTGATTCTGTGATAATTTAACTGACAAACTTTGCTTTCTTTACGGACTTTCAGTGCGATTACGATTTGGTTGGTGATTACATACGGAACTTCGACAAATTTGGCTTTCTCAACTGACTTTTCGAGCACATCCATTTGGTGAGATGCCTTTTTCATCACAAGATTATGCTCTTATGCATTACTTTTATGGCTATGCAAGAGGAAACGCGCCTGAAGCAGACAGATTGATCAGGGAGCGAGTACGAAACAGAGGTGGACCTCAGCCCGAAACTTGGCCTGATCATCGGATGATTTTAAGAGTGCATAACTCCTACATGGAAGGACGCCTTCCAGGCAGAAGATCCGGGCGTCCGTCTCAAATGCATGATCCAGATGCTGTCGAATCAGTGCTCGACGAAGTGGCAAGAGATCCTTCAGTTAGTGTGAGAACAATGGAACGTCGAATTGGAATTCCAAAATCAAGGGCACATCGCATACTCCAACAAGAAAGTTTTCACCCATATCACATACAAAAAGTTCAGCAGCTTAAGCCCGTAGACTACCCTAGAAGAGTGGCGTTTTGTCAGGAAATGTTGCGGCGACAAGCTGAAAATGTAGTTTTTTTTTTTTTAAAACATTTTGTGGACCGACGAATCTCATTTTAAGCGATGTGGAGTTTTGAACATCCACAATTATCATTATTGGAATATTCATAACCCACACCTGACACGGGAATCCAATTTTCAAGACCAATTTAGCGTCAATTTATGGTCAGGTATCTTAAACGGAGAGCTGATTGAACCGTTCGAACTACCTGACCGACTGAACGGCGAAGCCTATTTGCAATTTCTACGAAATGATCTTGACAACTTATCAGAAGATTTAAATCTACTAACGCGTAGGAACATGATATTCTAAAATGACGGCGCTCCATGCCACTTTGCAAGAATTGTAAGAGAGCACTTAAATCAAAAATACCCAGACAGGTGGATCGGCCGTGGAGGACCCATTGCGTGGCCGCCACGTTCCCCCGACTTGAATCCCATTGATTTTTTTGTCTGGGGATATTATAAAGAATTAGTTTACACGAAAGACATAAGTAACGTAGGCGAATTACGAGTTAAATTGAGAGCGGCAGAAGAAACAATAAAAAGTAATAGAACAGCATTCATACGACTGAAAGACAACTTTCTTAGACGATGCAGAATTTGTATCGAGCACGAAGGTCGTCATTTCGAAAACTTTCTGTAAATAAATAATTTATAATTATTATTTACTATTGTTTAACTTTTTAAACTCAAATTAACCTCCAAATGTTTATTAAATCGTAGCTTTCCTGCAGTTAATTTTGGTAAGTTTACAAACTAATGAACCTTAGAAATAATAAAATGAACAAAAAAATTATTTTATCATCTGATTACAAATTTGGCTAATTTCAAGAATTTTCCACCTTGCAGTCTTGGAAGGCCGATTTTAGCCAAAGTAGCCCATCAAGTGCCACTTTTTTTTTAATGATTATGAAAGCTGAGAGTCTGGAAAATTCTTGAGACATACTTAGAAACCTTGAAATCACGTGTTTAAATTTTTAATTTCAAGTTGAAAATTTAGATCATAATTCATCAACCATACATTATTCACTTTAAACCAATATTTTCATGATTTCCTTCAAAGTTATGAAGCTGATTATTTTAAGCATAAAAGAACAATTAAAGATGATTCAGTTGCAAAAAGAAATATTTTGAAAGATAGCGTACTTTTTTTAAAGATTTTTTTTAAGTTTGTAAGTCGATCATTCTCAAAAGTTCAGAAAAAACGTCATAACTCGAAAAGTATGAAAAATTGCGGAACATACATGGGGGTGATTCGGATACCTCAAGGGGTGCTCTATCTCTGGACTTTCGCTTGACACTATTTTTAGGGACACCCTGTATTTGGACGCCATGTACCATCATCTTTTTTGGGAGCACATTAGTTGAACACTAATAGATGCTCTTACGGTGAGGTAAAAAATCGAGACGAAACCTGCACGTTCTAGGCGACTGTATGTGTAGGTAATCATGATCCGATCTGGTCAGGTTCCCCTGTTAACATGATCACGGAGGTCAGATGGCAGTCGCTCCACTGTAATTACCTGATCTCGTAAATTCTGGATCATGGTCGAGGCGGACCCCGGGCACTCGCGCGCGTGATCACAGCCGTGAAATTGATTGTGCATATTTTATTTCCTAGGTGTCTGGACACCTGAGCTCTTACCCCCCAAGGAGTCCAAACACCGCCTCTACGGTAAGTCCAACCCTCCTATAATTCCGGCCTCAATTCCGGTTGTGCTCCAAACCGCTGCGAGGACCCGGGGTCCGCCACGCCTGCTACTTGTCCACTTCGCTCGGTCTTCGGTATCGTTGCTGGGCTGACGTTAGTACCCCACATTCTTGTCCGTCAAGAAATGGGACAAGGGATTGAACCCATAGTTTGAGGGTGTTGGGGGTGGTCACCTGAGCCTCTTTCAGCTCGTAATGTTATTTTTATGCAGATGGCAGTCGCTCCACTGTAGTTACCTGAACTGCCAAATCCTGGATCATGATCATGGCGAACCCCGGGCCCTCGTGGGTGAATGTATAACCAGGATATTAACGTCAAGATGATTATTTTTATAAACCTGATCATGTATGTATGGATAAATCGCAATAATGAATATATTCAAGTTTTTCATTGGGAAGGAATTCAATTCAGAATAGAAGAACTCAATGCACTACAGAGATATCTACTTATTCTTACTCTGATCTATACAGCTATTACCTAACCATAGATATCAGGTGGTGGTGTCCCAGTGGCCCAGTGCGGGAGTGGCGGCGCGTGCTCGATTGTCGATACACCGCTCTTACAGGTCGCGCTTTGACACGGCCGGTAGGGGTGGAAAGACTAGATATCGATGTCGGTAATATTTTAGTGGTGGTGCAAGTATTGGAAATAAAAGGTTTCAAGGCTTTTGTGGGTTTATCACACAAATATTATCACACCCAGCGGAACCAATCTACTCGTGACCATGAAGCGTGCAATGGCTTCGAAATATCGGGGTGAAAACATTAACTACCGTGGTAACAAACCCGATAATATACTATGTGTGATAAAAGTGTACCTACCTATTGGAAATAAAGTCGAAGAAAAGTTATGACTTGAAAATAAGATAATTGAGATGTTTTTATCCAAGTCATTGACAAACGGGTAGACAACCCACCTGATGGAAATCGGTAACTTGCCCATAGCATCTACGACACGCACTTGTATTCAAGTTCCAAAAATGTAGAATCGCAACGCGTTGTCACTGAGTATCTGGATAATATGACTCAGAATGTTGCTTGGCCAAATTCATCGACAAAACCCGATTAAATAACCTTCCTGCTCCCACCCCTATAAGCTACACATAGTCGGTCCTCAGAGCCGAGTGGCGAACGAGTCAGCGCTTTACCAAACGGGTTAAGAGCCCAGGTGCTTAGCTCGCATTGTGGCGTAATGGCCGACTTTCAAGGACAAGTTGCACTCGGGAACTGGGTCCCGTGGGAGTGCTTACTACACAGAAGTTGTGAAAAATCATGGTGACGAGTTTGTGGCGTTGTGCCGCGCATTGAGGCGGCATTTATGTGTGGGGCGACCTTTAGTTTGTATAAAAATTACATTTGGTTTGTAGGGCTGTGGTGGAGTTTCTGCTTCTTTCTGACTGTTTAGCGCACACGCATCTACTTGTATTAATTGTTTACTGGGTAATTACTAATAATTTTGTGTAATTAACTTAAATGAGTGTAAACACAACCTAGGAATAAACTGTGATTGTGTTATCTAACAGTGTTGTCTTATTCATGGTGTGAAGACTACCTGTCCTCACGATCATTATACAAACAACAACAACAACAACAACAACATAAAGCTCACGCCTGTGTCCCACAGGTGGGGTAGGCAGAGACTATGGACCGCCACTTTGCTCTGTCCTGACACAACTCCCTAGCCTCGCATACATCTACAACTCTTTTCATACATCTCCTTTTATTCTTACCACTTCGGACCCCAGCTTTTTTGAGAACATTGCTGATCTGATCAGTGAATGTTTTCTTGGGTCGTCTTCTTAAGGGCTGGTTTTCCAGATTCGCGCTATATACCTCTTTCGTCAATCATTATACAAGTTTTTAGGAATTGCACTCGGTGCGTGTTAGAGGAAATGCTGACTGAGATTAATCAAAGGTCGCCCCTGTAACAACTTTTCCGGAAACCCGTACTACCTATTCGGGAAACTGTAAAATCCCCAAAGCACATTCCCACAGGTAATATAGGTAGCTTGAGAGACACATTTTTAGAACAACCACAGAATAAATAATTATAAAATATAAAATATTCAACAACTTCAGTTTTAGTCGACAATATTGCGAGTCAGTCAAGGGGACTCCATTACACCCTAGAGACTCATATCGTTGAAGGGAAAGACAGGTGTGGCAGGCTGTTACGGTAATGGTTGTTTGCATTACAGTGGCCCTTTACGTATAAGACGATCAGACGACCCTCGCGTATTGTAAGTAACATAAGCTGTTTTATTTCTCTAAACATAAGTACCCACTTACCTAAATAAATTGTAGTACTTATACCTAGTACCTACCTACTAATATATATTTCACTAAATAGGACACGAAAGTGTCGTGTTTTTGTGATTTTACGCGATCTTGTCTTCACTCGAAAATAGAGAGAACAAAGAACCTATTGATTATAATAGGTATAATAAATAATAGATAGGTAATATTTACGTATCTGTGAGTGCGAGTACGGGAAAAAATCCGTGGTCCCACCAGCGGTCCATAGTGGTGGAACTACAAGTAATACGTGGATTTGTCGTGAGTAAAACGTAAGTTTTAGGCTCCTGATGCGATGCTTTCTGTGTATTCTCTAGTTACCGTATGTCCTTCGGGTAATAAGTATCACGATTTCTTGGTAGATTGACTGATCTCCTTTGTACTAAAACTTAGGGTTCTTCAAAAGACATACATACCTAGATACTTACCTATATGCAGATTTCCTAGCCACAGGTGGCCGCTTTCCATCAGGTGACCGTCTGCCCGTGCCCTTCTTTCTGCAATAAAAAAGACCATCAGCCAAAAAAAATCGAACTATCGCCGAAGCTTTCACCGAAATGTTTTGTAAAGCTGTCGTCGAAAGCCCGCTGCCCCTGGCCCGGAATTTTGCTTGTCGCGTAATTACCAACTTCGCAATCCGCTTTAGGGTTTAAGCGCGGAAAATGCCGAAATTCCGAAATTAGTTGGAAATTAAAATACTGTCGTGACTCGTGCCCCCGCCCCAGCCCCCCGCACACCTGTCTGAGCCGATTACGCGAATCAACGGACTCACACTTGACACATTTCTCGAAGTTGATTTTGATAAAATTTTGCTTCAATTACGAGGAATTTTGATTGAGGCTACTTGTGTACGAATTCATTGGACATTCAATTTTCAGAGATAAAATTCGCAATGCAAATTCTTAAAGTACCTACGTACAAGTAGTACCTACTTCATGAATCGATTTAAAAGTAGAAGAGATATCTACTATTCTTGTAATTTTATTCTGAGTTTTTTTATGTTGTACCTGCGGTAGACAAACAGGCAAGCGGGCCACTTGATGTAAAGTGGTCACCGCCGCCTATAGAAATCAGCAAGATCAGGAGCCCTACCAATGAGTTGAAGGACTACTGGAGGGAGAGACTATGTACCACCACTTTTATTGTTAATCTCTTTTTCTCCTTCAACATTCATCCACAATTTCAGGATTTGAATGCATTAATCGGTAGAATTCAGTATCTAGCTGTAGCATTAAACCCAGAGTTTCCCTTAAACGGTGGAGGGCGTTTCAGTGTTATTTCATCAGGTCATCCAATGGTTTCCTAGGTACAATAGTCATAGTAATAACATTGAATATATCTACCGACTGCAATTCAGCATAGCAATTTCCTTATCAGCACTCGAGACCCTATTGCAACCTTCATCGTCATTCCATCAACTTTGTGTTAAATAAACGGGCTTATAACTCCAGGTTAGTGCGAGTATCCATAATTCATAGTCAGTTCGGAACCCTTTCAGTTTAATCTCATTACTGCAGATTAAACAACTGGATTCGAACTCAGGTATGACGATAAATCTCTCGGGACATTCCTCCCCTCGGTTCGGAGTTGGACCGTGGTGAGGGCATAGTAGTTGGGTGATGTTGAGCGCAATTTGCTACAATATTGAGTTACCTGATTCTATTTGAGCTTTTCGGTTCTTTGTTAACTACTATACTATAATAATATGTTCCTTTTATTATTTTGTTGTTCCTCTTTTTCGCGACTGTTGGGTGTTCTGAAATGAAACTATACAAGAGTTTAAAAATCAACTTTACAATAACCTAAGCGACAGAAAAAGTTAGATAACCCACGACCAAGTTCACATACTCAAATATTTGTTTAATTACTGAACCGAATTTAATAAAATAAAGGTAAGAACCATCTCAATTAACTGGCTATTAAATAGAGAAAACCGCATCCAAATAGGTCCATCCGTCCGGAAGTCACGATCCTACAGACAGATACATAGACAGAAGCCACAGATATACAGATAAGATACACACGTCAAACTTTTAACACCGTTTTTCGTCGGGTGTTAAAAACTACTGAACCGATTTTGGTGATACACCAAAATCATATCGTCCACTGCTGGACATGAGCCAAGTGAGGATTTGGCCATAACCTCCACGCTTGCAAGGCGGAGTGGACTGTTTATCAACTCATCATCACAGCCCATAACAGTCCACTGCAGGGTTTAGGGCCTCTCCCACAACAGGGGAGGTTATTGCCATAATCTCCACGCTTGGCAGGCAGGTTGGAGATCGCTAAGTAAATATAAATGTGGAAAGCGCTGCTGCCCATTTTTTAGCTTACGTAGACTCTTAGATCGTTTGCCTCGTAAACATTATTCCTCTTGTATGACGCCCACGAGTGTGGGGTTATTGCTATTCTCTATGCCGGACAATACACATCTTTTCATAATTGAATTCTTGCTTTTCATAATAATATGTCATGGATGGAAGTAGGTATTATATACGTTTTGATAAAGTTGCTTTGTGGGTATCAAGTTGTATAAAACTGAACTTTAAGCGACTCCAAACAAGAAAGCTCGTTTCGAAATTCGCTCAAAAGCACGCTTAACTTTATGACATCGAATTTATGACGCCTGCTTAGGAACATCTTATGGCGATAACTTAAGCGTCGCCTAAGTTCCTCATAAAGTAAAATTATCTTAACTTCTGGGGTAGTTATAATGACCTACAATCATGAAATTTAGCAAGAACTAAGATCTTACAGCACAACTTCTTTTTTTGGAAACTACGTACATTTAAAATCAGCTACCTACTTGTCCTATTTTGTTCAGAAGGAGCGTCGGTTGTTTAGTGGTAAGCGAAAAGCCAGGGCTCGTCTATCTGTCAGCAGCGAGACCACATGCAGGTGAGGTTGGGCCAGAGGATGGAGGTAGATAAGGCCCCATAGCCCATCCCATAGCCCCTACTTAGTTAGGTATATAGGTAGATATCTAAGGTAGCCGAGCGTTAATCCGTTGAATCGTGATTAGATTCACCGGCACGCAGTTATGATTCTCTTGCAAGGTGGCGGCTTGAGACATGGCCAGGGTGCGATAAAGTTATCGATAAGTCCAGCGGTGGATTATTATGGTCTGATGATGATGATGTCATTATCGTGATGATGTTGTAGTGAGATTTCATTATAAACCTTTATGAATTTTTGAATTTAGGCAAGTCGTTTCCGGAATATTTAGCTTTATATTGGTATTTTTGTTAGAAATACGTGCTTCTCACGTCTGCCATATGAATCAGAAGGTTTGGCTATGTGTACAGTTTTCAAGGTAAGGAAGTGGGCTCCTGAAGTTACAAGTGTCGACCAAATGATAAAATGTAGTCGGATAAGCAACCTACATAAAACATTTTAATTGTATAGATAGAAGTTAGAGTGACTTTATATTACTTTTTATATATTTATAGTATTGGTATCAATAACCTTCCTTTAGTACGCATATTATGATAGCCGACAACTACGGAACCCTAAACTACAATAACCTGCCAAGCTTTGGTCAATTATTATATTTTAAATATCCGCATACGCATCTATTATCGATAAATCACCGCCCACACTACACCGAGCAGTTGCATGGTATTATCGACAACCTAGGCGCGTGCCTCGGCAAGCGACGGCCGCCTTAACGTGCCGAGGTGTGCCACCTCCAATATCGATAACTTTAACATGTATATTCAACGCTATTATTGTATGGTAGTGCCGTCTTGGCTAACCAAGGGCGTGGGTCTAGGTCCAGTTTAATTTCAAAAATTGAATGTACCTATCATTTTCACGTTGTTACATAGAGACAAGCGAGCAGACAGCCCTCCTGGTGGGTAGCGGTAGCTTACCACTAGAAGGAATGATCAGGGATGATCAGGGGGTTTCCTTCGTTAGCCGTACGCATTATAACTTGCAGTCAGTGGTAGAGAGTATATTATGTAGAGAAAAATCAAGGATTATACGCGTAGGTAGGAGGCTGTAATTATCTTTACATAGTATTAAACGAAGTCGCTTCCTGTCGTCTGTATCTACTTATGTACTATTGCAACGGACTTTAATACGGTTTTCAACAATAGATAGAGTAATTCAAGTGTAAGATTTATATGCAAGTAAAAAAGAGAAGGTAGGTATAGGACGCCACGCGAATGAGGTCGCGCCGTGTCCACTGGTAAATAGTAAACAACAAAGTCGTTTCCCACCGTCTGAGCCTATGTATCTATGTATGCTTAGATCTCTTGAACTGCGCGTCTGATTTTAATGCGGTTTTCAACAATAGATAGAGTGATTCAAGTGGAAGGTTTATAAGCAAGAAAAAAAGAGTAGGTATTGGTAAAGTAGGTGTAGGGGTAGGACGCCACGCGAACTAAGTCGCGCCGAGTCCACTAGTAGCGTATAAAAGGCGGTTAATATTGCACGTCAGCTATTCCATACCGTAGAGCGCCGTCACTGTCCGAGGAGTGTGAGTACTAAGCCGAAACTAGGAGATGTGTGCACTTCAATATTTACCGCCGACTAGTGTATGACTTCCTCTATTTAACAAACAGACTGGTCATTGACTTAATCTGGACGATAAAAGCGGTAGATAACACTCGCTCAACAAGTTTTTTATCCGATAAATCTCGTCCTACCCTCTTCCCCTTCTTTTAACATCTTTTCACCTTCAAAATAAGACAATTACTGTCCCAAACCCATTATCACGTTGTACATTAAGCTGTTGAGAGCCCTATCAGCAATCCCCCTAAAGGAGCGTGTCTGTCTGCAAACTTATCCTCATAAAAAGATTTGAAAAGGTGGAAATTTTTATTCGAAACCGACACCTGCTTCGAGAACTTCGGAACTCCGAACTTCGGAAGTTCCAAAACTTCACACCGGATGTTGTTATCGGCCGGAAGCGCTTTAGGCGACTTCCTGTTTTGACGGACGCGCGAAAAAACGAGGGTTTTCTTGGCGAAGTTTCGCAAGTTGCGGCGAGATTGTTCTTAATTTTTAAGTTATTACCTGTGAGATCGGTCGGGGAAAAACATTTTATTGATGGTTTTCAATGCGTTGTGTAACACATTAATGATGTAATTATTATGATTATGCTACTAATTAAGATTACTAAAAAGGAGCTGGATAAAGAATATTACGAGTTAAATGCCCAAGAACGCACTTAATAATTCTCTAGATGACGGAAAATCTCAAAAATTCGAGAAACTATAAACACGAATAATATAAATCTTCATATTTCTCCATAAAAATCTCTTTAGAATTTACCTTGAGAGCGCAATGTACTCGTATATACCTACATAATACAACTTAATCGTTGTTAGTGTTAGTTCTTATTCCGATAGCTGTAAGAGTTAAAATCGAACTGAAACCGAACTTGATGTGCCGCCGTGTGTACGAAGTATCCACGGGAAGCTACACCGGAGTTTTTTGAGAAATGCCGACGGGCGCTCATCCCTCAAGGCGGGTGACGGTATTCGCGATAAAAGCGGAAAACTTTTAAGTAATTTCCACACTTTTTCCCCGAAAGGTGGCCCCCACCTTTAATATTGTAGACAAGTTTATAGCGGACAAGTTATCTCTTTATGACTGTGTCAATTCCACCTGAAAAGATCCGATATGGAGGGTGACATTGTAAATTGAAGTTTAATTTGTCTAGTGGCAGCGTGCTCGCAATGTTCGGGAACTGGATGGGTGACCGCTTCGTACTTTGAGGCTAGTCCGACCCCAGTACCGCATGACTCTTGCTACATTAGTTATACACTAACCGATGCTCTACGGAGAGGGAAAATCGTGATGTATCCTGCACATTCAAGCTTTAATGGCTAACACCGACCAACCGACCGACTAATGACGACCTGAGTGGTTCAGTGGTCAACATGACGGTCTGCCACCCCTGCCAAGAGGTCCTGGGTTCGATTCCCGGCCAGGCAGAAATTGAAATGATGAATTTTAATTTCTGTTACGGGTCTGGGTGTTCTCTGTATAATAAGTGTTTAAAAGTATTTAAGTAGTTTATCAGTTATCTAGCACCCATAGCATAAGCTTTGCTTAGTTTGGAGCTAGATGGCGCTGTGCGAATTTGTCCACGAATATTTATTTATTTATTTAACACTATTATCAGTATCACCATTCTATGGAATGATATTCCTGCATGTTCTAGAGGGGTTTCAATTCGGTAAGTGCGGCTTCCCAAGCCGGTTCCGACGCTACAATTAAAGTATGTCATTGATGTATTAAAAAGCTTGAAATAAACACCTTTAAAACAGCTACCTACTGCACAACAGAACCGTTAATCCGAACAAGTTACAAATTCGAGTCTGCACTGTGCGTCTTTATTTCCCTACCCCTGCCTTCGCTGCCAAGAGAATAAAATTCAATGGCACCTTAATAGGGCCCGTTCCTTGGAATTTCAATGAGCCATTCGCACCTACCACGGACCTGTCACAGCCACTCCTGTTCCTCCTTATTTTTAACCTAACAACCTTATTCTGCGCACCGAATAACTCCTACCACATAGGAAACAAAGTCGAAAGTTGCGGATTCCAATTTGAAGGTAAGTTTGTGGTCGTGTATTTAATTTTTGTACGAAAATTAGCGGAGGTGGCCATGACGTGGGGGAAATGAGGGAATTATCTAAAAGTGCTTGAAGGCTCGCAGGTTGCCAGGCAATCAGGGCACGTATCAGAGTTTCATTAGCGCGTATCTTTTGTTGTCATAACGTTGTTACGAGGCTAATGATATTGTTGAACGTTTAGGGGTGTGTTTGTTTTTTGAATTATTTTCGTGAATTAAAATAAGTTAGCGTATTGGAAAGGTTGTGTGGTGAATTAATTGTAGTGTTAGTGAAATATTGTATGATTGTGTGTGTTGAAATATGTATGAAATTCTTTTTTTAAATGTTGTGCTGTGGCGTCTAAGTTATTAAATATATTTTTAATTAGAGATCCGCCCCGGCTTCGAACGGGTTTCTCTACTTTTCGTTACTATTATATGATTTACTAAAGATATAAACCTACATACATACACACACAACATACTGTGGCGACTCTCCATCTCTCCACTAACACAGTCTAGAGGAGATTTTTGGAAAAAATGGTCCAATAATCCCCATCAGTTAGTGTTTATGTGAGTATAGTATGTGACACCCGATAGTGAATACCCCTGAATACCCCGGGATACGGGTGTAAGCTTGGACAGTCTCGGGAGTGGGTTGACACCCCTAGACCATACAGAAAAAAAAGTATACCCGTAACTATATATTTTCAATTAATATGAACCACACGTTCACTATACATATTATCGGGTTTGTTTTCACGGTTAATATTTTCTTACGTCGATATTTTTATTTTTTACCGTGGTAACAAACCGGATATGTGCAGTGAAAGTGTAGTGAATAGCTACGAAAGTCTTAAGACCTACTTTAATAAAAATTGCGATAATACACAGAAAACTAATAACTACTACCCGCAATAATGGAATCAAAGGTTTCTGCCTTAATTAATGTTCCCGCCACCAAGTACAGTCCTCCACAAAAACAATCTAAAACGTATTACACCTTGCGAGTCGACCCCCCGCTCCCCAATGTCGGTGCTTTATAAAAAAATCAGCCGAGTCGTCAACACAGCTTGTAATTAATGACCTACCTCGCACCGGAGAGGTGTCGGGGAACAGTTTTTAAAAGTTTCAGCTACCCGCGAATTATTGATAGGTTCGAGGTCGGAGCGGGGGAGATTTTGTACCTTTGGAGAGGCCTGTACAGGTGTCCCAAAACTTGACGTCAACCCGGAATCGGGTGAAAAGGCAAGATTGTTCACTAAATTTTGTTTAGTTCTCTTAGTGTATGCATTGGAAAAGGTACCATTTTTTTTTGTAAAAGTTTTAATTTTAATTGAAACAAATTTTTTTATACTAAGGTTTATTTATTGAATTTACAATAATTTTAAAAATTAATTAATGAACCAATACAACTATTTTTACTACAGCAAATGTTCGAAATGCCTTCATTCGGCAGCAAAAAAATGGGAAAAAGTAAAGATTTGTGGCAACAGGACTGAAAAGTCTGTCGCAGGGTGTGCAATATTGCGTTTTTTTTAAATGCCTATAATTTTGAAATCATGCAACTTAGATTTGTTTTTATATTTTTTTGCCAACCAGCATGACTTGCCTTTTCACCCGATTCCGGGTTGACGTCGAGTTTTGGGACACCCTGTATAGAATGTGGATGTTGTAGACTGCGACGGCACCGTAGCTTATCTTACATTTCTTTATTCTTTATTCTTTATTCTTTATTGTACACAAATATGACATCATTATACAGTACAGTAACAGAGATGTACAAAGGCGAGCTTAACTCATTAATTGAGTTTTCTACCAGCAAACCTTGGAGTCATAGGAACAGGTTTAACTTAAATGCAGGTACTAAAAGTGTACACTTAAACTTACTACGGTAGATATTGATAAACACAGTTACTTACTTACATAAACATATACTAAAAATACATACATATTATATATAAACACATATTATACATACATAATATTATATACATACATATATATTACTATACATACCTATACATTATAGATATATATACCTACTATGAAAAACTAAACATATAATTACATAGTCGAGTACCAGAAAATCAAGACATATGCCACTTTGTTTTAAACTATCGCGGTTATTATCACACATTTTAAGGGTCGTCCCGTGGCCATGTTGCATGCAACTGTGTCGAAATATCGGGCTACTCGTCAACAAAGGTACGCGATAAAATATGCCATGTTGTAGCGATTGTAGAGGTTTAGTAGACCCATGATACGTCTAAGTCTTGATGTGTGAGGCGTTGAGTTTCACACTGTTTTATTGAAATCATGGTCACAGCACCGCACAATATCTTAGGAGGGTAGGTACCTACCCACATATACGAGGTGTCTCAAAAGAAAGTTTATATTTAGTGGATCGGTTAAAAAAAAAGTAAGCCGTGTATCGAAAAATTGTTTATTGATTATTAAAATACACAATTTGGGAATTTATTTCCTAAAAATAATATCATCCAAATGTAAACCCTCGCGTTCGCGGCACTCATTTAATCGAACAGTAAAATTACTTATGACGGTTCGGCAGGTGGACTCAGTGATGGCTGCCATTTCGTGAAGGATATTTTCTTTCAAACGCGCCAGGGAAGTCGGTTTATTGGCGTAAACTTTAGATTTAAGATAGGAAAACCTTATAGGAAAAAGTCCATAGGGGTTAAATCAGGACTGGCACAACTTGGCACGTTTGGTACAATCCAAAAAGTTTTTGATCGACTCAAACTATTGACTTTTCGTAGCGATAGTACTAGCGATGTGAGGCTGATCGGCTTTTTTACTTCTACAAGTAAGTACTATCGCTACTTTACTTACGTTTGTGAATACGTGTGGCCTCACTAAGACAAATCCTTGAATTCCGAGACGACTTCTAATAGAATTGTACGGGGGATGAAATAAATCGGCGCAGCTCCCACCGACATATCACCGTCGGGGTGCGTTCGCATCCCCTACTGTCTCACGGTAAGTGCCCGGGGATCAGACGGGGATGCGAGAAACGAACGCGGTATGGCGGTTTTTGTAAAGTGCCTCTACTGTAACACTTAAACGGATGGGGGTCGGTGTGGGATAGAAAAAATCATCTCGGTGTTAATATCCTGGTTGTGCGCTGGGATTGGGACACAATGGGATTTCTTCCAGCCAACCTTAGACCGCGCTGCCGTCTCCGATCTTTCCCAACTCATTGTCCGCAATGCAACTTGCGCCGTGAACTAATGATAATTTATCTGTCAGCGAACCCGCGCGGCATGCTAAGAAATGCGTGCACTTTACTTTACCAGGACGGGATGCAGTCTTGACTTTGGAACTTATGCCTTGTAATAGGTAGGTGCATTACAACGTGTGTAACTACAATTTTTAGAATATGTCGTCTTTTTTATAATCAAAGAAAATCAAATCAAATCGGTAGCTATCGTAGAACTCTGTCAAGCCTGAGGAGTCCGCCTGAGTTAGTACCACCGCCTTATTTATTTCTGCCGCCAAGCATCAATGCTTGCATTGCTGTGTTCCGGTTTGAAGGTAGCCAGCTCAATTACAGGTATGAGGCATTTCACCTTAGTCCACAAAGTGAGAACGAGCCAGTCGTTCTGCATTTTTGTTGCCTGCAACCTAAATGCATGAATCGTAGATGTTATGGGCGACAGTTATCGCTTACCAGGTAGGCTGTCTGCTCATTTGTCACTGCTTAGAATAAAGCCTGTCATGCTACGAGTGCAGGTGGTATGGCTGGGTGAGTTCCACTGCTTTATCTATTCCTATGGCCAAGCAACATTGCTTGCATCGTTGGGTTCCGATTTGAAGGATAAGGTAGCCAGCGCAATTACAGATATGAGGCATGTCATCTTAGTCCTCACAGTAAGAACGCGCCCGCCGTTCTGCATTTTTGTTGCGTACAACCTAAATGCATGAATCGTAGATGTTATGGGTGACAGTTATCGCTTACCAACAGGTGGACAGTCATAAATTTTTTTTTTTTCATAATATTAGTACAGAAGACCACAACATAACGCTCCATTGCTTAACCCATAAGACATAAAATGACAACAAGCATTAAAGCTAAATAATAGGCATAGTTCTAACCTCACGTCTAGACCGCCTGAATGTCCCTCCAACACAATGGGTCGACAATTGCTGGAAAAACTCACATTTTTACAGTAAGTGGTATTGCTAGTGGCAAAATGTTGAACTAAACAATTTTAGTACGCTGTTGGGCAAAAGACTTTGACGCTAACGCCTCCGCTGGTAGCAAGCTTAACTTGGAAGGCTCTACAATAGACTAAGGACGATGTCCACAAGCCACGGTATTTAATTTATTTCGAAGGTGAAAGGGCATTGTGGAAATAATTTTGTTAGATACGGTCATTGTTGTGGTATTCATTCACTTTCAGTGGAGTATATTTATTAAATGAATCCTCTTGTTGGTTTCGGATTAAAATAGAGATTATTTTTCTCTGGAAATACGATTTCTAGTTAATAAAGTTGAGGGTTGCCTGGTATATATGGGTTTTGTTGGCTATATATACTAATAATAATATAAGAGGAATGATTTGTATGTTTGTGAGTTTGTTTGTTGGGGGTAATCTCCGGAACTACTGTGCCGATTTTGAAAATTCTTTATTTAAGCTACATATATAAATAATAATCTTTACAGCAATCCGAACTGCGCGCGGGTGAAAATCGAGAGGGACCGCTTGTACCCACCTAATATTTATGTTTCGTGCTGATGATAAGGAGGTTCTAGCCCAGCAGTGAACCGTCATGACGCTTATCATGTTGACCCAACTATAGCAGAATAACAATTTCTAACGATTTCTACCCACAACTTCTAAGCTCCCAGTTTACCTAAACACAATATAAGAGCTGATAATACCCACCTCTATCTAACGGCTGGCTCCTTGAAGGTGGATTTAATTGCGCGAGTCGCCATAATGGCATCTTAACTTTGCTGCCATTTCGTCTGCCGAAGCCTGTGTGGTTTTCCAATGTTTACGACAAGCCTACGAACGTAATTGTTGCTTATAACTTTGTTTTAATTCTTTTTGCACCTAGACTTATTAATTCCAGATTGTCTTTGACGTCATTTAGACAAGCTATTTTATTTTCAACTTATACTATTCAACTATATATATTTTATTAAATTTTGTTACACTGTCGCATTGCAGCGTGGGCCGATATCAATGCGTAGTTTTTGAAACAAATATTTAAATAGAAAGAATTAAGGAATTCATTTTAGCATGTGATCCTGCAACAATTACTACACACACCATTGATGTCAAGGGATCGGAACCCTACGCTAGCGAGTCGTACACGCATCTGTTATATTTTTAAAATTGTGTTGAATTAATAAAGATCGGTTAAGAGTTCCCAAAACATTTTATTAGTGCAATAAAGTATTATTCATTTATTATAAAGGTTGAACCAAAGCGACTCGTGCCGAAAGATCCACGACATACGCACGAAACGTCCACTTGGATCGCGTTTCGCGATGGCGGGCCTTCTGAATGAGGCCTGATAAATACAATATTATCTAGTACAACGTACTCAGTGTTTATATCATCTAGCGAGTGGATAATCCTAACCATTATGCTTTAGATACCTAATGGAAAACTGCTCATTGCGAGAAAAAAAACGGCAATTTCATAGGTGTCGGAATAATAAACGTGTGTCGGCACCAGTGGAGAGCGTCGCGGGCTTGCGTGCGATTGGAGGGCTAACTGACTCTCCTGGCCGTTTGCGCTAATCCAGCCCCGTGTGCACACACCTTAATGGCTGCACTGAGTATCAGTGAATTAAGTGAAGGAAGAACAAGATCTGTACCTCTATTAGCTTTGGTCAGGGGATCTGGTGGAAGTGATTCACTTCTACATAGGTATAGGTATACCTAACTTTCTTACTTCAAGTGAGTTGTTTAGATTTAAAGAATGTCTATTTCGGTTCTTTCGTGGAATAATTTAGTTAATATGTTTCTTTCGCAATTTAATTCTGGACGCACATTATGTTAGGTGGCCTGCACATGTCAATATATTGAGAAATAGATTTTGCCCGCGACTTTTTTGAGATTGCGATTTTTGGAGATCACAAATAGGTAGTAGGTAAGGGCGTTCCACTACCTAGGGCGTTCAGGAATTTAGACATGAAAGCGTAGTAACCAGAGGTGACGGCGTAAATTTCGAATTTATAAATATTCAAATTATATGAATTTATTGCCGTAACCGGATGGTTAAATTAGCCGGTTAATAAAACGGCTATCTTTTTAAATAATCACTCAAACAAAAATTTTACAAATATTTATTCGATTATTTTTTAACTGGCTTATTTAACCATTCGGCTGCGACATACATACTTGCCTAGCGTTCTCCGCCTCGTCTCATGTCTCACACTGCCCGCGATCCCGCCAGACGGACGGCTTAAACTAATCTTCATTACACTTGAGAGCGTTTTAGTGGTCATTGCAGGGTAGAGGTGAGGGAGCAGAATTTATAGGAGGGACTGTGTGTCAGCCACAATTGTTACGCGCACCTTGATTTTGTAGGTAATAAAGTGGCGATTCATGATCTTTGCTTACCCTCCTGAGGGATATTATATCCTACACATAGTATAAAACAAAGTCGCTTCTCGTCGTCTGTCTACATGTGTCTATGGACGCTTAGATCTTTGAAACTACGCAAAATTTCAACAATCGATAGAGTGATTTAAGAGGAAGGTTTGTAAGCAAGAAAAAGAAGGGTAGGTAGGGGTAAAACTGGTGTACGCAAAGTAAGTCGCGCCGGCTCTGCTGGTAATATTATAAGTGCGAAAGTTTGTACCTAAGGAAGCATGTTTTGATATTTGTTACTCCTTCACGCAAAAACTATTGAACGTATTTTGATGAAATTTGTCAGCTATATAGCTTAGCCCAGAATAGCACATAGGATTAGTTTATTCCGAAATTCAATATGAAGGCTAGAACGGATCTGGAACGCTATAACCAACTAATCATGTGTAGATTATATTATATATCATTAGTATGTTTTGAACGGCACCACTCATTCCCGCCGCTGCAACTCCTGTGTAACCAGGAGCCACAGCGGGGACCACATACAAGTCCTGAGTTTTGACACTGAGGCGCGCCCGAGGACAAGCTAATACTATCTTCGATTGGAACCCGCAACAAATTGAATTAAGAAGTAACAAGTAGTAGTAGTATTTTAATATTCTATGGAATCTTGTATTTGTTATAAGAACAACACACTTTGATTTTGTTTAGTTTTGTTGTGACTCGTTTATTCATTCTGCAGCTGATTGTACATAATATACACTTACGTCCGCATCCCATAGCTCAGATGCGAAATATGATCAAACACATACCACTTTTCCTCTTCCAAACTCATACATCTTCCCATACAATTCAGCCGTACCTATCCCTTGCCCTTGGCGACTGATTACTTACCAATGAATTCATTAATCCACGATCGATCAAGTGCAACCTTTCCCTTCTTTGATGTATCGCCGCTAAGCCCTAGAGTAGGTAACTAGCATCGCCTTTCTGTACCCTAACTATACTGTGGTGTGTAGGGATGCGCTGATCCCATTCGAATTAGAAGTTCGAATCGGAACGATTCAGTGATATTTAATTGATTCAATTCAATGCGTTTTTTATTGGACAGATACAATTGTACTAGTGGCGGCTTGCACCAAATTCTTAAACGTATTTAAGTTGATACTGTATATATAAGAATTTAGTGCAAGCCGGGCTAAATATTGTATGATGAAGATTGGGTGGGTAATAGTTAGATCGTGACTCTATCGGCAAAAATATTAACATTGACAGAAAATTATAAATGATGCATTACACAGTAGTTGCGTGATTTGTTTTCCATCTCCATACTCGTATTTATCTCTTGGCATTTCCATGGATAATTAAGAACTTTTGAGATTACCTATTTCCTTTCTTTATTTTAATTTGTAATAGGATGTCAATGGAAAATAATATTGACAAGAAAGGATTACTTTTTGAAATTTATCCTTGGAGCAAAATGTTCTCTGATTTAATTCTGTCATTTTTACAAAATATTTTTTTTTAATTCAACTAATTACCTATACAGATTTCTCCACAATGTCTTATAAAGACAAAACAATGACATCTTCATTCTGGCAGATTGTAGGTACCTAAGTTTCAGCAAATGGTTAAGTTTTAACAATAGGTTGACAATAATATTATTGTCATTATTTAACTTGAAAATCTATTTAAATTGTTTAATTATCTTATAGAATTGTAAAGTGCATGTATTATCGTAAAGAGTCATTTTAATAAAAGATTAGAAGGGTTCTGCACTAACTATAAGTAAATGTTGCGTTTACAACTCTCCTCTTACCTTAATATTGTAGTTCCAGTTCCTATGTATATGTACACATATACATACATACATGGATGATGATGATGATAATGTGTATGTATGTATATGAAAACTTAACGTTGTTAATTTTAGTTTTTTAGTTTTAATTTTTTAGTATTAATTTTTTAGTTTTTTAGTCTTAAGTCTGGCCATAACAGAATACCAGCGTGTGTGGGTTCTCCTTCACCCAAACGCTGAGTCATGGACCTTTTTGTCTATTAGAAGCTTTTATTTTAAAAACATTTATACAAATCTGTAAATTTATAGACAAATAAATAATTCTATTTCTATTTCTAAATAGGGTTTTACGTTACGGATATCGAATCGATTTTTTTAACTTTAGCGATTCGATTGATTGATTCAACGTATCGATTCACCGACAACTTTGTCCCCTCCCTATCCTAAGTATGTACATTGGACACTCATCTATCAGGATGAACGGTCTTACCTCCGATGTTACCTCCAAGGCGGGCATCAAAAGATGTTATTGTATCTCTTATAAATGACGGGTGGATGGATCACCGCTCGCGTTTGAGTGGTCGCGGTGGATTTAGTCAGGGGAGCTTTGGTGTCGGTGATTCTGGAGATTAGGTAGGCGTGTATTACATTTATTTATTTAACCTATTATTGTGCACAACGAAAGTTACACTTGAACTAATAGACAAGATTCACGAATTCATAATAAATATGCTTGGACAATTCAAACAGGACCATCTATATAGCCTTAAATTAAGCAAAGCTTGCGTTATGGATGCTAGATAACTGATGAACTATTTATATACATTTAAATACATACTTATTATGCACATAATACCCAGATTCGTATCAGAAATTAAAATTCATCATTTCAATTCTACTTAGCCTGATATCGAACCCGACATCGGAATCGTGGCATACGTTAACTACTCAGGTCACCGATCGTATATAATGATATAACTATTCGTAGTAATAGGTACACTGTCTAGACTGACAAAGGATGGTCCAGTTTGCTCCGACATCGCATTGCCCTACTTTTCTCTTTGGTAATTTTAAATTTTAACTCTTTTGGATGTGTCTTTGGGTCACATAAAGATTTTTCCATGTCTATGTCTAAATTGAAACACATTAATAGTAAGCATGTTACTTTATTTGGGTATTTGTGCTATCAGAGAAATATTATTTCTGTTATCCCGTACAATATCTCGTACAAGTAGCTTAATTTTTATTTCTAACATAGAAATGGATCACATTTATAGATTTTTTCTATATTCACCGAGATGTCTGTCTATTCATTTATTTATCCTGTTAGTACTTAAAGGTTTTCTTATCAAAGTCTCCAAATCCGGACGTTACTTACCAAATTAACAAGAATCGGTAAAAAACACAATCTCGTAACAAAGCTATCCATTACCGTATCGCGTAGCAAATCTGAAGCACGTATTCATCCAAGCCTCGGGCAATATCTAACAAAAGACGGTGAAAAAATTAAACTTCCCCCCCACCCCTCCTCCTGTCCAATAACTTAATATAACGCACAAAGGTGGATGGCAGTTTGATATTGTCGTAAAAGATCCGACGCTGGCTCGAGATCGCGTAAACCTCTCACGAGCCCGCTCATATAATCCTGACAATAAAGAAAAATTCCTGCCCCTCTTATGAAGAGGTAAGTCCTTGGCAAATTGGTGGGCAGGGGTGGGGTGGAGGCGGGGTTGTGTTTTTTTTATATAGTTTGAGGCGATAGAGTAGTATCGATCAAAGATTATTTTAGTTAATTGTGTTTATGATTTAGTAAGGTTTTTTTTAAATCTTTTCATAGCCAGATATTTGACCGCCATCTCACCTGGTGGTAAGTGACGATAAGGCCAATGGTAGAGCATGCCTATCTTAGGTAATCGTATGTTGATATGAAATAGGCCTCATAAGGAAAGAAAGCGTACATATCATTAATTAGCAATTGTAACAGAAGCTTGAACGGTGAAAGCTTTACGGCGAGGGAAAACATCGTGGATCATGGTTAAAAATTCAGGCAACTGAATTTTTAACCATGATCCAATCTGGTCAGGTTCCCCTGGTAGCAGGGTCACTGAGGTCAGATGGTAGTCGCTCCATTGTAATTACCTGATCGCCAAATCCTGGATCATGGTCAAGGCGGACCCCGGGCCCTCGTTCTCGAGAGCACAACCGGGACATTAACCCAAAAAGATTTTCTTTTTTTTTTGTAACAGAAGCTTTAATGAAGGTATGCCTATATTTTTTTATACCACTAAGGTGGCAAACAAGCTGACGGCCTGCCCGATGGCTTAAACATTAGTCGTCTCGTACGACACCCAGGAGTGTAAGGAGTTGATGGTATTCTACTCTGTGACTTGTTATTTCAATATAATTATGCGTTTTCCACATAATTTTACTTCTGTTTACCAAGCAACGTCGCAGCTCCGGCTAACAAAGCCATCAGCCATTACAACACAAGTGACACTTAAATAAACACGTCGCGGAAGTCTCCACAGACGGCGATGTCCCTGCCCTGCCTGGCGACTGCGTGCAGGTAACAGACGCTGTAAGTGGATTGCCTTTCCGCTTTACATACAGATATTTTGTGCAAACGGCACTTGTCTGCAAGACTGCGCTCTTGAGGGGACAGATACCGCTGCGAAAGGAATTAAACAACGTTATAGATGTAGTATTGGAGAAATATATGTTACGGGAAAAATATAGGAAGGAAACTTGCACATTCAGGCGATTGGATGTGTAACTGTCCAATTCCATGATCCAATCTGGTTAGTTTTCCCTGATAACATGGTCACAGAGATCAGACGGCAGTCGCTCTACAGTTATTACCTGTTGTGTCTACGTGAATAATAGAAAGAACGTTTCTCGTTCGTACGAATCGGATGTGGAATGAGCTCACTAACAGTGTTTTCTTTAGACTATGACATGGTATCGTTCAAGAGGTACATTAGAGGTATCTTTAGAGGCGGGCAACGCATTGGTAGCGCCCCTGGTGTTGCTGATGTTCGTAGGCGGCGGTGACCACTTTCTATCAGATGCCTGTTTGTCTGTGGTATTATTACATTAAAAAAGGAATTCATTCACATAGCCAAACACCACTATACGGCACTTTACATCATCCGATTTTGGTTATTTTTATCATCGGCTTAGGTGGTAGGACTCTGCCGGGGTGAGTGCCACGTGCCACCGCCTTATCTATTTCTGTCGCCAAGCAACAATGCTTGCGTTGTTGTGTTCCGGTTTGAAGCCAGCGCAATTACAGGCTTGAGGCATTTCTTCTTATTCCTCACAGTGACAACGCACCTGCAGTTCCGTACTTTGTGTATGAATCGTAGATGTTATGGTGGCTGTCTGTACATTTGTCACAAGTTGTAAAAATTAAGACCCATAACACTGTGATCGCTACGTGATTTCATCTCGGGTGCGTCGGTGGCCTAATGGTTAAGGGGTCCGACTCGTATCCCGACGCCCGGTTCGAACCCCAGTGAAATATACCAATGAGTCTTTTAGGATTTACGTGCATTAATTGAACACTTACCGATGCTCTTATATTCATATTCATATTTCTTTATTAGTATTATTCATACATTGTCCAAAATTCAGTATCTAGGTTTACATTATGTCCTAACTAACAATGCATATATATTGAGTATTTCCATCAATAATTAATAGTATCACAGTCAATAGAATTAATAACAGAAATGAAATTGTCACCTATAGATATTAATTGAGTATCAATAGTTATATTAACATGTCACATTACAAAATTAATAAAATGTCAAATTAAAAATTATATTATTATCTATTAAAATTAGAATAAATCTATATATTTTAGTTCACTCGTCAAGGAACTCACTTACAGAATAATATGCTTTCTTACGGAGAGGGAAAAGATCGTGATGAAACCTGCACATTCAGGCGACTGAATGTCCTTGATCCAATCTGGTCAGGGTCCCCCGCTAATAGGACCACGGAGGCAATCGCTTCACTGTAATTACCTGATCTGCCAAATCCTGGATCATAGTCATGGCGGAGCCGGACATTAACAACTTAACCGGGAAATCATTATGTTTTTTAATTAAAAAATAATAATGGTCCTCCCTAACCACGCTTATTACGTCACCAGTATTTCTTTTGTAAAGTTATTTACGTGCATGCAGAGAGAGGGTCGGTGCATCGGATATATTTCAAATGTAAATGGACTTATTTTCATAGTAGTGCAGCCCCCAGCTTTGATTTACTACGCTTTGTCCTCTGACCGTTTGGGTAATAGCATGCGGAATGTCCACTGGGATTTTGTTAGGGCTTTAGATCATGTTTGCTAGTATTGCTGGAAATAGAGCCAGGAAAGAGGTTCAGCTTTGTAATATTAAGTACCTATTTTATTTTGGTAAGTACTATAGTGCGTGCCAAATAGATGGGCAATAGCGGACGTTGACCTCTCGGTTGGGACGGATTTGTAAATGGTCACGGTAATTGATAGAATGTGTAAATTAAGGGTATTCGTTAAAATTTTATGTAAGGAGGACAGATTATAATGTTTTTTAAATATAATTTTCATGAATTAGTCTGCAGTGAAAATTTTATTTTAAGTGCATTGACCCCCATCCGCCATTATTGGATATTAAAAACGAAGTTAGGCAGTAATTTGCTAAAACGGTGCGTTTACAACTACATTTTGTTTTGACAAATATGATCCTTTGAAGTATTACAATAATTGCTCTAATTACATACGAATTAGTTCCAAGCGAGAGGTTAACGACCGCCATTATCAATCTATTTGGCACCTTCTAAGTTTATAATTAGCAGTATTCTACTATTTTACAGGGATCAAAATTATTCTATGACATGCAAGAATACAAGAGTTTCTTATTAGTGAAATTAATTTCGAAACGAAAACTAAAATATTTTCCTCTTTACAATAGATATTAGTAAGTTCTTATAGCCACACATAACTACATATGTTTGCCTCTTGCTCATAAATTCTCGCAAACATCCTCATCCCAATTCCCACAACAATAAACACACATCAACTTCCACTCAAATCAATCCCACCATACACAAAACGTCTCGCTCACAACTCGCGACGCACCTCCACCTCCGTACCCCGTATAATTTATCAAAACACAACTTGCTCCGTAAACGGCGCGCAATCTCATGCACCCTCGGAATAAGCGAAGGTAGGAATGGGATACAGAAATAAACAATCGTATTAGGAGCGCTTTATAAGCGAATATCTGTCGGCGAATATATGCCGATAAAGTAGAGACGTCGAACCCCGTGATTTAGGACAGGGACGTACTTGGGGAAGCCGGAGCGCGGTAGGGTGCCGGATAGGTACTGGTTTATTACAAAATATGAAATGGAGTATGTGCTACAACAAAATTTTTTTATTTGTATTTATTTTGTTAGTAAATATAATAATACCAAATGTTTGCATGTCACTTTCTATGACTAAATATGTGGGATAATGTTTATAATTTAAGATGTATGTACCATATTTAAAACAAATAAATAATTGAATTCAATTGAAATTAAAAACGGTTCAACAACAAAAAAACTTTTTTCGTGCATTTTAAATGGCGATCATGTCAGCCCGTAACTCTCTGTCTAATTATGAATTTCAAACTTTTAATCTTTCAAGTTTAAACTTTAAAGTTATAGAAATCAAATTTTTTTAAAATGAAATATCTTGCCATTAAAGCAATAAATAAATCAAGTATATATCCCATATTTTTAATATTGCATTTAAATATCTTTCTTGTTGAATGTTTACTGGTATTGGTTGGGGATGATTACAAGTTTTAACTTATACTCAATCGCAGCCGAAAGTCAGATGCAGTCTGTATCTTATGTTATAGTTAAAAAAAAAATACTAGTTTCGACCGCTGTAACGTTTACGTTTAGTTCTAATTGTTAGTAGAATAAGGCCCTAGATTAGGAATGTATTACCTACATCCGAAACTTGTGGGTGCAAGCACGAAGACTATAAACAAAAATCGCAACTTTGTCATTTCTTTCTGATCGCAAAATTCATTTGTCAAAACAATCATTTTCAGATACGACATCCAAATCACAGCGATCGTCAACGTTTTCTTGTTTAAACTCAATTTTAATTTAAAAATGTATACACTCATTACGTTAAAATACATATAAATCTAAGTGGGGCCCTGTCCCCATACGAGTGATGCCCTCTTTATTAGCTCGAGCAGAGGTGGGGCCGGAGCCTTTTACAAATTTCTTGCCTTATAAAAGATAAATATTGATTTGTGCATATTTTCCCTGAGTAATATGCAGGGAAGAAGCATATGGGTGTTGCTAATGGCCGTATTGTAAAATGAGCCAGATGCATTTTACCCCACGATAAAAGACAAGAGTTTTTTAACATTTTTAAACAAGGAGTTTAACGTAATGTATGTAAAAAGTAAACAAGCAATTATTTGGATTGGAAATTTAATTATTGGACATTAATTATTTTACTTGACATTTTAAATCTATCTGACATGTAAAATATGGACTACTATGTCTGAAATAAATGATTTTTTAAAATTGCTTAAGCTTTTTTATTGCCTTATCTAGATAGCAGTAGCCTGACAGGCCACCTGACGGAAAGCGGCCACGTCGTCCAGAACAAGGAACGGATGCGGTGTCGACCTTTGAGGCACGACATTACTTTTTTATTTTTTTAACAACAAATATAATCAAACGATAGTGTCTACCCACCTAGGGATAAGGCCTAAGCATGTTTGTATTTATGTATGTATGTAAATATAATCACTAAACAAATGACTTTAAATCACAATCTTGAGACACAAAACCGTTGTGCCTCCTGAAAGCGTCTGCAAGCAAATCGTTAAGATTTAAATCGAGGAATAAATAACAGAAATGTTACCCTACCAAGGAAAAAGGGGAAAAATAGTAACAGACAGAGGGATTAAGAGCACAATAACAGGTAACCAGGGCTGAGTAATGCGCGCGGCTGGCAGCTGGCCAGTGGGAAGATTTGCTTTGTTCGTGTGGACTTAACTTTCTTATTTATTTCTTGTACAGTGTGTAACAGACACCCCTGGACGATGCGAAAGGAAGTTGTAGGTATCACAATCAGATTACTTAATATAATAAATAAATAAATGTGATTGAACAATTCACACAGCGTAATCTAAGCCCCAGAGTAGGCAAAGGTTGTGATATGAGTGCCAGAAGACTGATAAACTATTTATGTATTTTTTAAATACATACTTATGATACATATAACAGCCACACCCGTAACAGACATTGCAATTTATTATTTAAATTTCTGGCCGGCCGGGAATCGAACCCGAGACTTCTGCGTGGAGACTGGCATATTAACCAACTGAAACACTCAGGTAGTCAAAATCAAAAATAATGTTGTATAAAAATTCTTGAATGCGTACACAATTGTAGTATGCATTCGAGTAGCAGCGACTATCGAGTGTCAGAAACTACGATAATGTCACACAAAATTGCTATTTCCACAAAATTTAATAAATATAATACTGCAAAAAGAAAGCTACCAACGTGCAGTAGCAACATCAAGGCGTTTGAAGCTTTCTCACTTTGTTATTTAATAAAAGTAGAGCTGATTTAAAAAAAAAGCGAAGTAGTCGGTTACTTATATCGATTATAAAACACCTTAAAATACATTGACAGATAGGATATTATTTTGTTACACCTTGTATAAAACTAGGGTAGTTGTATGGTTGGAGGACAAGCACAAAAACTATCTGGAAGTAACAGTTAAAATTCGATTTCAGTCAAGACGGGAATTTTAACACCTCAAACGGGATTCAGTATTTCGGTAATAACAGTGGAGCGAAACCTATTTGGCCGTGTGGTGTCCGGCAGAGTAGAATAGCACCAACCCCTTACACTCGTGGGTGTCGTACAAGGCGACTAATCTTTTCGAGGCAAAATATCTAAGAGTCTCCGTAGGCTGGGAAATGGGCGGCAGCGTTTTTCATTGTTATATTTATAGCACTGCGATCTCCAACCCGCCTGCCAAGCGTGGAGATTGTGGCAATGGCCACCCCTTTCTTGGGAGAGGCCCTTGGTCCTGCAGTGGACTGTAATGGGCTGTGATGATGATGATGATGATGATGAAACCTATTTGACTTCCGTGATCCTGTTAACAGGGGCATCTGACCAGATTAGATCATGGTAACAAGTTCAGTCGCCTGAATGTGTAGGTTTTATCACGATGTTTTCCCTCACCGTAGCATCGGTTAGTGTTTCACTAATGTACAAAGCTCAGAAAAGAGTCATTTGTACATGACGGCACTGGGGTTCGAACGCGGTACCTCTCCTTTACGAGTCGAACCCCTTAACCACTAGGCCACCGACGCTCATATCCTAGGACGCTACCACTCCATTATAATTGACCGACCGGCTCTATCAATGCATCGTAGAGCATTTTGGCGTTCGCTGTGATTTACTATTCTTCTGTTACACATCGAAGTGCATTTCTATCCTAAGTTTTAGCTGCAGAGAAGTTGTTCCAATGGGGCGAGAAGCAATTATTTCTATAATGTAGCCGGGAGCCGTCGTACTGGCGTGGTAAAGAGCGTCAATATGGCTTCAGACATGGTCGCTTAACGCGTTATCTTCTAGTGTATGTAACACACCCAATGCTTTAGCCGACTCCAAGATCAAGGAGAGACCCTTGATATAATGAATAAATCATCATCATCATCATCTTAGCGTTAATGTCCCGGTTGTGCTCTCGAGGACGAGGGCCCGGGGTCCGCCTTGACCATGATCCAGGATTTGGCGATCTGGTAATTACAGTGGAGCGACTACCATCTGACCTCCGTGACCCTGCTACCAGGGGAACCTGACCAGATTGAATCATGGTTACAATTTCAGTTGCCTAAATTTGCAGGTTTCATCACGATGTTTTCCCTCACCGTAAAAGCATCTGTTAGGATTCAACTAATGTACATAACTCAGAAAAGAGTCATTGGTACATGGCCGCAGCGGGATATAATGGATAAATAAGGTTACATAAAATTCGTATGAAAAACTTTCGCCCATTAGATCGTAAGCCGGCTTTAAAAAACGCAAATGTGTTAAAACCACGTCGTTACGTGGTTAAAATCCAAACCACGTAACTCAAGCGCCATGGAAGCCAAATGGCGCATACTACATGCAACTTGCTTTCTAGTCACAACAACGTGGTGTTCAGATTTTTCAAAACTTTTGTCGGCGACAAAGTTTGTATCTCATTTCTATTAACGCGAGCGCAAACTTTAAAGTTACAAGCTATTGTTTCATAGGTGAGAGCAATGGTCATACCAATTCGCAGATATGGGAAGCAAATCTCCCGAAGCTTTTATTTTGCATTACAACTTGATGTTCTTCAAAAATAAAAAAGCATGCCTACAACACTTGAAAGGCGGTACCGCATTTGCTTCAGTTTTCCATATGTCCTGAACGTGTGTCATTCAAGGGATCGAAAAAATAAATAATAGAATTAATAATTATGCTTGTACAAATTCACACAGCGCTATCTAGCCCCAAAATAAGCAAAGCTTGTGTTATGGGCATTAGATAACTGATAAACTACATATATACAAAATTTTTAAATACATACTTAGTACACACATACCCGTAATATAAATAAAAATTCATGATTTCAATTTTTGCTTGGCTGGGAATCGAAACCGGGACATCTGTGTGGCATGGCACCGGCATGTAAACCAACTGAACCACTCAGGTCGTTTAAATAACATGAAAAAAAAAAATTTAATGAAAATTACAAACTGCCCGATATTATAGTTGCTCAATAGACACTGTCTGCTACTACAGGAATAATTATATTAATTTATTTCAAGAGATGTAGGAATATTTCACATAGAACGACTTTTTCCTACATGTTATTCACCGAAAGACGTTCACTTGTAGTACGGGAACCCACCATTGGATCCCGTAGCTCCGCAATATTTTTAATGTTTCTATTACATCATTGTTTAATAATGATATGTAGTACATCTCTTTTCTCATACCATCCTAGCCACAACCTTTGCGGAATTTTATTTTGTTCCGCAGAGGTGGAGCTTTGGTGAACTTTAAGCCCGGCGCGAATTTAAGCTGTAAGCTCTGTTCTATCGCGAAATAAACAGATAGTAAAGTAAAAAGTTTCCTGTTTTATTAGGTTGTTGATTTTTTCTGAAAGTTCGCTGTGAAACTTTCATTTGTTGATTGTGTTAGCTGGCGAAGCGGTGTTCCATTGTTATTTGTTAGTTATGGCCGGGCATTTAGACTATTTGGCGGATTCAATGCGCTTAACTTTAAACTTGTTTCGGAGTTGGTTCCTGTGTTAATTCTGTTTTATCGAGACAATGAAATTGGTTGAAAGGGATAATGAGTAAGGCGTTGATATATTTCATTCGCGCGTCAAGAATTTTGGTCAGGAATATTGTTCGTTGGCTATAAGTTGCTATTTAAAGGAATATAACGTATTTTCACAGTTTTCACTTGGCATAGTTACGTCCCAGAATCCTATTCCGATAATTTTTTCTGAAATATCTTCAATGTACAGACACGTCTATTTACAGTTTTATAATACGCGACTCCGTCCGCATAAAATTCGGATATAACGTTTCGGGCCCGTTCTCGCGGAAACCACATTGAATTTCGGAATAAATTATAGCCTATGTGCTATTCTGGGCCATAAGCTATATTATTGCTATATTTTATCAAAATCCGTTTAGTAGTTTTTGCATGAAGGAGTAACAACCATCCAAATATCCTTACAAACTTTCGCATTTATAATATTAGTAATCCCATTATGCGTAATAAATGCGACTTCGAACGCATGAACATTCCCGGTCGAGTGAGGGCCGGGACACATAAACACGATACGACGTCGTGTCGTACTACGATGCATGTAATGTACGAATTAATCATCTATAATTAACCTTTCGGCAAATATAATTAACTCTATTAAAGGCTAATTCAATATTTGCTGTATAATATATAGTTAAAAAAAATCCTGTTAAAATTTGAATAATTAAGCATACTCCTAAAAGAGAACCAAAATTTCATCCGCCGCATCGTGGTACGACACGACGTCGTATCGTGTTTATGTGTCCCGGCCCTAACGCGCCAAACAGACCCGCGCGTTGTCGGACCAACAATTTATGAACACCTACCCGCAGATATTAAGAATGGACGTTGTGACGAAACGTTTAGGCGCCAACTGAGAAACCTCTTATTGGATACCCAATTGTATTCAATAAACGATTATATTGACATGAAAGTTTGACAATAAGTATATTTATTTATTAGATACAATTTTGTACCTGCATCGGTACTGAATAATTATTTTTATATGAACATTTTATTTAATTGAGAAATTGACAATTTTTTTTTGTTTTTTTAGTTAGTAGGTAGGTATAGGTACTATTACGTATACCTATAGTATTTATTGACAATAATACAATGTATTAAAATTTTGTGTAAACTGTGATATTATTAATTTAATTTGTATTCATTTGACATTTTACTATTTATTTTTGTTGTGATTGTGTAGGTATATTTTGAAATTTGTTGTATGACATTATTTTAATTCTATTTGACGATATCTTTGTGACTTTCCTATATTATGACATGCGCTTAATATGATATAAATTTCATTGATAAATAAATAATCTAATCTAATCTAATCATTATCTAGTAGGACGAATGCCTTTATTTTGAAGAAAAACCCGAACTATAACTTTATTATGGGAGAGATCTAAAAACAAGAGTTTAATCACAAGCCACAACAAAATAACAAACAAAAATTACAAGACACGTAAACTCACGAAGAATACAAGAAAGGACTTGCATTAAGCCTGAAAGGTAGCAAGCAAGCACAATAAATAACAGAGAGCAAGCTGGAGACTTAAAAAATTCCTATCTAAATTGAATACACGTGTAGTTCAGGCCATAAATAAGACTGAGCAGGGCCACTGTGTCTAGACTAACGGCGGTACTTAGAGCACAGGTATGAATCATGCGTACTCATATGCATTTAGGCATAATAACATTTATGCCTAAATGTTTTTATTTAAATAGGTACTTAACTTAGAAACTCCATAAAATATATTTTTACATTCATTTATGTCTAATTCTCATGTTAATTAATTAATGTCAATCACCCAATGTTTACATTATACTTTCGTAATTATAATATAAAAGTACGACAAATTAAAAGACGTCATTCACTATTCATATAATTTTAAGCAATTTTTTTCCAGATTTTTACTACGGCGTCAAACCTGTACGTAACACCAGTGGTTACGTGGTTATAAACGATTAACATAACGATATTTTATTACTGTACGCCCAGTGGCCGCATTTTCAGCTTTTTGGCCTAAAATGAATTATACCTATCCTTCTTCTTACGTAGTTTCAAACAAAGTCGCTTCTCTCTGTATTTACACATAAATCTTTAAAACTACGGCAACGGATTGATGCGGTTTTCACAGTTAGTTAGAGAATTTCTTCTTGAAGGTTTATATGTATAATATATGCATAGCATAGAAAACCCGTCCGAAGCCGGGGCAGGACGCTAGTTTTTTATTTAATAAAAAATAACCAATTTAAATCTATTTACAAAAATAACCTCCCAAATTCACTTATTATCGGACGCTTCCAACTTTGTCCGTAATCATTTCAAAAATAATGTCTCAATACCGTAGTACCGTTTTCACCGACACAGTCGGCAGCATGAGCGTTCAAAACGTTTATTGTGGCGCACTTATTCTCAAGGATCGCCGAGCGCCCCGACCGGAAGGGCCTTTGCCGCCCCCACCTGTCGCCTTGGCTGCTTCCGGCGCCCCTTGACCACCAGACTTTATTGCCCCCGAGTAGATTGCTCTTTCATTGTGCCGCTAGCGAGTAGCTTCAGGTTTTGTGTCTTGGAATTACTTGCTTTTCAATATAGGTATAAAACTGTATACTGACAGATAGCACAGCCGAAACTGCTGGATATAGGGGCTTGAAATTTTACATGGAGGTTCCTAATGTGACATACGAGAGCACTAAGAAGTAATTTCTGGAAATTAACCCCCTGGGTTGGTGGAATAGGGGCTGAAATACAAGAAAAGGTTCATACCAATATCCACTCTTTATTTTTGTTGGTTGTTGATGTTTTTAAAGGCGTCCGCTTTGAAGGTAAACGGGTTGAATAGGTATTGTATAAGAAATTAACGTTAAAACGTAAAAAGTGGTCCACGTCGTTGAAATCGCTGGCAAAACCTAGTACAAAAATGTAACATCACGCCTTTTCCCCGCAAGGGTAGGCAGAAACCTTGCTTATACCTTGGAGAGAACATAACCGGAATCGACGATACTATGATGATGATGATGTCCTTGGTTCACTATTCTGTATGACAAAATTAATATTTTGAGTCAAAGCTTGTATCGAACCTGTCTCAATTAAGTTGCATCGGGAGCTAGTTCAACTTATCAGGACCTGGGACAAACTACCCCTGTTTCTCTACGTATTCATTTTGTTTAGATGGTTAGGTACTTGGGTAAATGGCAAAAATAAAACAGGACAATGATCCCTTTATAAACTGTAATTTGGTTCTATTCAAAAGGTTTTAAGCATAAAGTTAGTATCATCATAACATCACCCGAAAGACGCCCACTGCTGGACATAGGCCTCCCCCAGAGGTCGCTCCTGTGGCTTCCGCATCCAGCTGGTACCTGCGACCTCTAGTAGGTCATTGCTATACCTATCGGAATCTCTTTGATGTTTTTAATGAAATACATGCTTTGTTCACATATTAGAATTTTAAAATCTTTAATGCAAATAAAAGCCCAAAACTCTACTATAAGTACTACTTACACAACCTATAATTATCAATCAAACAAAAAGTTTTTGAATTATTCATTTGCCATCTTTCCGACAGTTTCATCTTCTTCAAATCTCCAATAAACACTTTGCTTAAAACATCACTGAGAATATTGAGTAGGTTATTCTTACAATCTGAAAATAAATAGATATAGGTATTAGTGGTGGTCATATGAAGGATCTAATAGATGATGATGATATGGCATGATCTTCGTATCACTTCATCATAATCCCAGCCGCAGGTCGTCTACTGTTTAACGTCGTGTAGATGCGTCGGGCGTGGCAGGGTCGGGGTATCAATAAATAGATGTCATCATCATCATCCTGGCGTCATGTCCCGGCTTCGTCCCCGCGCAGCACGCGAGGGCCCAGGGTCCGCCTTCCTGCTATTTCTGGCCCACCTCGCTCGGTCTTCGGCATCTCTCGTGGTGAGCTTATTGGCACGCATATCGTTCTTGACAACGTCAAGCCATCGCTTCTTGGGCCGGCCTCTCCTTCCCGTGCCCGGCGGGGGCGGCATAGCCAGACACTTGTTCCCCACATAACTTGCCGGTCTGCGCAAGACGTGGCCATACCATCGAAGGCGGCACTCTTGCAGCTTATCTGCGATGTCACGGACGCCAAGGCTACCCCGAATGTGGGCGTTTCGAACCCGATCCTTCCGTGAAACTCCACACATCCACCGCAGCATCTTCATTTCCGTGACACGCAGCTCCTGCTTGTGTCGCTCTAAAAGGGGCCAAGTCTCGCTACCGTAAAGAAGAGCAGGTCTAACGATGGTCTTATAGACCTGTCCCTTCAACTTTATCGGCATTTTGGGGTCACAAATGACACCTGTCACCTCCCGCCATTTGGCACAAGCAGCGGATATTCGGGCCTTGACGTCGCCATCGATGTCCCCGGTTGAGCTAAGCACAGATCCCAAGTATCTCACCTGATCCGTGCACTTGACTTCCTCATCGCCTATGCGCACGGGTAGGGGATCTGCACTGTTGCAGGCCATGTACTCTGTCTTCGCCACATTTATCTTCAGACCGCCGTTCTCAAGTGCCTTCTTCCACTTTATTACACGTTGGATTAGCCGCCCCTTGTCAGAGTCTGTCAGCGCGATATCGTCAGCATACATGAGCAGCCATGGAGGTACCTCATGATCATCTCGGATGCTGTCTGACAATACGTCTAATATCACGTTGAACAGAAGTGGGCTGAGCACAGAGCCCTGGTGTACCCCAACGGTAATCGGGAACGGTTTGGTGTCACCAACGGCAGTCCTTACTATAGAATCGGAGTCGTGGTACATGTCTCGGATAATGTCAATATAGGCCTCAGGTATCGACTTGGACCGCAACGCCCACCATATCATCTCCCGAGGGATACAGTCAAAGGCCTTCTGCATATCCAGAAACAGGAAATGCAGGGATGTGTTCTTTGATCTGTATCCCTTCATGAGAGTTCTCAGGGCAAATACGGGGTCCATGGTCCCACAACTCGGCCGAAACCCATACTGACACTCCGAGATTGTACACTCCCGTCGGATCCGAGAGTCCACAATGCGTTCGAAGAGCTTCATGGTGTGAGACATCCCCTTTATACCGCGGTAGTTGGTGCACTCCCGCACCGAGCCCTTGCCCTTATAGACTGGAGTAATAATACTTAGCCTCCATTGGTCTGGTATCTTCCCGGTGCGGAGAATGCGGTTATAAAGGTCGGTTAGGATGCTCACACCACGAGAGCCCATCGATTTCCACGCCTCGATAGGGACTCCATCGGGCCCGACAGCTTTCCGATTCTTCATGCGGCGAAGAGCCGTCTCGACTTCCTCAGGCGTTATCGGTGGCACAAGTCCTTGGTTCCGAGGGAGGTTCGGGGGCTGCACCTCTTTGTGCTGCTTGTTGAGCAGCTCGTGGAAGTACGAGCGCCATCTCTCCTTCACCGCGCGGTCATCGCATAACAGGTTACCGCTAGGGTCATTAACACAGCGGCACGTGGAAATGTCCTGTGCCGCTTTAACCCTCGATCGTGCCAACTTGAAAATGAGTTTCTGCCCCTCAGACGATTCCAACTTATCGTATAAAGGACGTAAGTGGTCTCGTCTGGCTCTGGCTACCGCTCGTTTGCTGGCACGTTTGGCATTCCTGTACGCAGCGTGGTCTTCAGGAGATCTGGACGCTTGCCACTTTTTAAAGAGGGCTTTCTTCAGCCTGGTCTCCCTCGGGACTGTATCGTTCCACCACCAGGTCTCCTTGTCAAGCCTGCGACCACCCCTAGACACACCCAGCACCGTCCGCGCTGCCCGTGCGATAGCTGCCTGAGTTCTGTCCCAGAGTTGTTGGACGGGTTCACCGTCTGTCGCAACACTAAGGTCGCTGACAGCAGCGGCGAACTCGTGGGACTTGGTTCCTTCAAGCAGCCACCACCGGGTTTGACGTCGGCACTGCTCCCGGTATTTGCCTCGAGGCTTAACGCGCAGGTCTATCACAAGGACCCGATGCTGGGCAGTGAGACTCTCTCCGGGTATAGCTTTACAGGTGACTACTTTGCCTGGTTTGATCTGGGTAGCGTTCCTCCCACTCTTGTAGGTGATCAGATGTTCGGATTTCTTTTGAAAAAACGTGTTTACGATGGCCAAATCGGCAGCCGCACACGTCCGAAGAATTTCTTCCCCTTCAGCGTTACGGCTCCCAAAACCAAAACCGCCATGTACACGGCCAAACTCCTCACACTTCTCACCCACATGATCAATAAATAGATGTACCTACTATAATTATAATTAAGCTAATTTGTACCTAACTGATGTGGATTCTTTCCGAAATAAATGTCTATTTAATTTAATTTAATTTAATTAACCTAGGCCTCCCCTACGCCTTCCACACATTCCTCTTGTGTCAATTCGGCTCATACAATAGTTAGACACATAGATAGATAAAAGAGTTATACAATTTTTTTATGAAGCCTAAAAGTAACATCGAATCAGCTTCGATCATTTGGAACACGCATGAGAGCACGGGATCCTCCTTGACCATGGTCCTGGATTTGGCAGATCAAATAATTACAGTGGAGAGACTGCTATCTGACCTCCGTGACTCTGCTACCAGGGGAACTTGATCAGATTGGATCATGGTTACACATTCAGTCGCCTGAATGTGCAGGTTTCATTACGATGTTTCCCTCACCGTAAGAGCATCGGTTAGTGTTCAATTAATGTACATAACACAGAAAAGAGTCATTGGTACATGGCGACAGTGGGATTCGAACCCTCTACCGCTCGCTTACGTGTCGGATACCGTTGCGACTAGACCACCGACGCTCCTATATTTTATCATAGAAAAGTATTTGTTTTTAATTTTATCCTCTATCGATATGCAAAGCCTCAGTATAGATCGCGCAAAGTATAAAAAAAATAAAAAAGCCTTAAAAATGTTCTGACCTCTTTGACAATTTAACTATCTACTGAAATGATTTTATACTAGCCATTACCAGCGGCTTTCACCTGCGGGCAGTATGGATCTCTATAAATGTGCAACTTTATACTATGTTAACTATGCTAACTATTCTATTCCCGGGACGAAAAATAGCCTATGTAATTGGGAAATAAAATAGCTACCTATTTGTGAAAGAATTTAAAAAATCGGTTTAATAGTTTTTGGGTTTATTCATTACAAACAAAATTACAAATCTAGATAATGTTAACTGAAGTTAGAACTGGTTGAAATCAGAGTAACTTTATCAGTGTCTTTTTGTGGACTGTAATTGTTTGTAGGAAAAAATACTTACCACCAAATACGACTGATGTGAAAGTTCCACGATGCCAAGACAGCGCAGTACCACAGGTACCTGTAGAAAAAGATTATTTTAATCTTATACAGACATTTCACCGTTAATATCTAAACAGTTGCAGTTATTGAACAGTGGCTAAAATCCTTATCTACCGGGGGGCATATTCTGATAAACGTCAAATTAAGCGCACTCCACATGTGGACAGTTCCGTGGGAACACGAGAATAAATAAATAAATAAATAATAAATATTCGTGGACAAATTCACACAGCGCCATCTAGCCCCAAACTTAGCAAAGCTTGTGCTATGGGTACTAGATTACTGATATATTACTTAAATACTTTTTTAAATACATACTTATTATACATAGAACACCCAGACCCGTAACAGAAATTAAAATTCATCATTTCAATTTCTGCCCGGCCGGTATAGAATGTAGAGGGAGTATTCGCCTATATTTCATAGACAAAGTAGATATATTCTTTGGATTATTTGTTGTCGTCTCAATTCGATCGATTTTATATTTATATTTCTAGCGCTTTTTCCCGTAACAGGTTCGGGGTACACTTGACCATGATCCAGGATATAAGTAGATCAGGTAAATACAGTAAAGCAGCTGCCATCACCTCTGTGACCCTGTTTAAAGCAGATTAGCGATATTACGTCGATTAATCGATATAATATCGACGCGTTTTGACACCCACCACAACCCTAATAGGCGAGAATGTAGATGGTCTACCAAAGTCCCGGCAAATGTTTCGCCGAAAGCTTCGGCGGACATGTGAAGTACGCTTTAGAATCGACCTCGATTACGAAGGGTCGAACAGCACTGTCCTATAATTTTGCGAGTGAGGCCGTGGTATTGTCAATGGTTCTCTTACGGAAGAGAGAAAAAAATATGAAACAGTTGAGAGGCACCTATATATGCCACTTGCTGTTTGACATTTCATAATTGGTTTCGACATAGCCTCCTTTACTTCAACCGTGTTTGACGTTTCTCAAAATTACCCTTTTGTATCTGTGAACGCATAAACTTGGGCGGAGCTGGACCAGGTGGCTGCCTATGAAAACTTAAAAATTATGCCAAATGTAAGATTTGGCATAATTTTACATTTGTTTGTGACAATTTTACATGTGACTGTTACAGACCATACTTTATACAAACCCTCTGTATTCGATAAAATAATCTAATGAATTAAACCATCATCATCATCAGCACTGCCAATGCTGGACATAGGTCTCCCCCAATGAGAGCTAATGCTAATCCTCCGCAGCCTTGAATATAGAATTGTATATTTGTTATTAATTTTAAAACCGGTAGTCCGGTATTTACATTAAAATGTTATTATTATATTTTATTTGACACGTCATTATTTTTAATCCTTTGATAAACTATTCCATGTACTTACAATAATAATGTAATGTAGGTAATTTTCATGGATAAATAAATAAATCTAATCTTGTTCAGTCCAATCATAAGGGTTCCTTTTATTTACCATTTTGGTTCGGAACGGAGCCCTAAAATAATGCGAGTTACTTGGCGGTTGATGGTGCTGAAATAGTAAGGGGTCCGGTACCTGACTCTGCCACATCGCTACCACTACAACAGGTCGAATGCGCCTGGCTGCCGCCTGCCGGCAGTGCTGCCATCCCGAACTGAACATCGCCATCGATAGCTGAGATGCCTGGAGACACAGTTATGGATCAAGATTATCATCACCCAGCTCTGTCATGCCTAAGGAGTCTGACTGATAGGATGATGACTGGAAAAACATTTTAAAATTCTACCTAATCCGCCAGTTAGATTAAAAAAAAGATTAGACTCGTATTTTATATAAAAATTATAAATAATACAGAAGCTCCAAAACAATAGCCATCTCGGCGTCAATATCCCGGTTGTACCCTCACTCGAGAACCCGGGCTTCGCCTTGACTATGATGCAGGATTTTGCAGATCAGGTATTTACGGTGGAGCAACTGCTGTTTGACCTGAGCAGATTGATTCAAACATCTGAATGTCACACGCGTGCAAGGTAAATCTCCACGTAGGTGTGGCGTAATTATCATTGCATTTTTTAGGAGTTGAGCTTGTTAGCTGTCTGGCAAATTTAATTCCACTTTCAGCTGCGACTAAATTTATCTTAGGCCCACTCTTTCATTCATTCAATTTTTAAACCATCATGTGCAAAATCGGCGTAAACAGATTTGCTTAAATGTTATAATTAGCGTCTGAATCATAGGAAACCCGAAAGTAGTAGAAAGGTCCGAATGCTATTGATGACTAACGTTACAACGGCTCCAAAAAGGAAATGGGCAAGCTCTATTTCTGAAACCCCTCGCATCCCCGCGAACACTCGCATGCGCTACTTATCTCTTTCAAACTTGTGGTAAGTTGGTAGATATATAAAAGACAATCATTAGATAATGAATTTATTGGATAAGTAATTATTTATTAGGATTTTATGAATTTAATTATTAAAAGTGACATTGTACTTATTATTTTATTTTGTTATAATTTTATATCAATTTAATTTATTCTTTAATCACATGTTTTTATTCATTGGATAATTAATTATTTTTAATGATTGAGAATTAAATAATTATAAATTATTGCATGCCAGATTCTGAGATCAAAAATGTTAAATAAGATCCTATTGTATACCACATTTTACGCAATAAAAACATTATATTCTATTGAAGGCGAGCGCTCACGTGAACGTGAGAGGTTTCAAAAATAGGGCCCCAAGGTATCTTCGGCTTTCGGTTTCGTATTTACTCATACGAGTGCGACAAAGACGACGCTCTACGAAGCCGAACTAGCCGATGTGCAATATTTATGGCCCATACCTGTACATAGTTTTTGGGTAAACCGATGAAACAATATTTTTCTTCTAAAACACTGAAAGAAAGCCCTCCCGTCACCTCAACAGTGATGTTCCCAGCCGTCCACCAGAAGCAGCCGGTGCTGATCAGCGTGCAGGTCCCGGTCGCAGCCACCGTCAGCGTGACGGTCAGCGTTCGTTCTGACGTCTTCAGGATGCGTGACAGTAAGAAGTGTTATCAGCTGGTTTTGGCAGAAGTCTGCCCCTAGAATTGTACTGATAATATACTAATATATGAAATAAATAAAGAAAGAAAACATTTATTACACATAGCACAACTACAACATAATAACAGTTACAGTTACAGACAAAGGAAACAATAATAATTAAAACATATAAAACAATGCGTAGCCTCCCATGCCACTGTCGTTGCCGCGGCGGCCAGCATTAATGGTACCCCATTTAGCATGTGCTGTGAGGCGCAAGAAGTGACTCACAGCGCTGGAATTATATGGGCCCATTTTTAGGTACGGGACGGGCCTTGCACTACCTCAATGTAAATAAATGTAATATGAAAAACGATGCTTGGAACGACTTCGGCTTGCCAAACCAGTTTCGCGTTTGACCACCGCTCTGAGGGGATTTAGCGACAGACCCCATACTGCAGATTCCTAATTGAGATACTCGTAGTGACAGTGGCTACTGAAAGAATTTTCTCTCTCGAATTCTTCTAAAAAAACTGATATTTCCTTACCGCAAATTGAAACAGGACTAGCACTAACGCTATGATGTTGATAAGTATTTGGATTGTATATACTGTTTTACATACTTCTTCAGTAGCTTTGGTGCACCTGAAAATAATATCAGTTGAGAAGGCATTTAACTGTAAGGCTATTAACTGTCAAAATAAGTAAAACATACAAAATAAATTTATACACTCTTTTTTGGTTTTATCAGCGGTCACATCAACGACATTCATGTGTCACAATTACAAGAGAATATAGCTGAGATGCCATACTATTTGGGCGAGGGGGAAATTATTCGTAAAAACCTTTATTGCTACTGTAGGTGTCAAGGAAATGTTACCAGATCATCCTGGAGTGCATATCGATGCCAATTTTGAGTGCTTTTTCGTACTGCTCTTCCTTTTCAGTCTGGCTAAGTTCTGCATCGAAAATATCGTTTAGGCTCCGAAAGTAGCTGCACAATGCCTGAATTGGTTGCTCATAGCGATCGTGAGTAAGGACACGATGAGAAATCCTGCAGATTGCATTTGCAAGAGGCAGATCCAGAGTATTATGTAGTTGATTATCCTGGCCACGCTTGCTGAATAGCTCGTGTCAGTCACGTCAGGCCAAACAGTTATTACTGTCACGAAATTCCCGTCTAAAACGCGTAAAACAGCTTGCACTTAATTGTGTAGTTGCCTCAAACTGAATATTGTTTTTTATTTTATGTAGTGACAAAGAGGCAGGACAGCTGATGGTAAGAAGTAACTCTTTCCTATTGCATCTACGATTCATGCTAAAGCAGGCAATAAAAATACAGAACCGCAGGTGTGTTGTCACTGTGAGGTCCATAATAAAATACCTGTAATTGTGCTGACTACCCTATGTCATATTTGTTCACAAAATATAAAATTAGCCATCATACAATAACAAACACTAATAACAAAACTAAAATCAGTTTATTATTGTCTGTCTCTATTTCGCAATTCGTGTATTTTACGTGAGGATCCATTATTTGTGGTATAAATTATTTCATATAGGTTACCTAGTTTTTTGTCATATAAGTACCTACTGATCTTTGTGTTTCAATGAAGTGATCATTCGGTAAAAATAAATTCTATGAAACTTTTTTCGACGAAATAGTATTATTCAAAAGTTTCAAGAAGAAATATGCACCTAAAGAATGAGGACTATGAAAATCTTTAAGTGGCTTTTGTACGTCACGTCGTAATATCGCCCTCTCTGTATTATTTCGATTTTCAAAAGTTCATACATATTGCTTATTTTTTAAATTACTTCAAACCTTTCGCTACTCTTTTAACAATCCTCCAAATGAAGTAATGTTGACAACTAGCTTCATGTTTTGTCTTTTGCTGTATAAGTTATC
Source organism: Blastobasis adustella (assembly GCA_907269095.1). Lineage (NCBI taxonomy): Eukaryota > Metazoa > Arthropoda > Insecta > Lepidoptera > Blastobasidae > Blastobasis > Blastobasis adustella. The sequence continues at coordinate 18,007,768 of OU026124.1, forward strand.
GTCAATACTGTTACAATGGTCATTAAACCTACCTATTATAAACTGTGACTTTGTGACCTACTTATTACAGAATTAAATACATGTCTAATTAATAAAAATTGTTAAAACCGACAAACGCTGTATTAATCACATCCAATTGAAACAATGTACAACCACGAACCTTTTACAATCACATCGTTCAGACCAGTTACATCATAAAGCATGCACATGGAGCACATGAAGAAAACGAATATCGTCGAGAAAAACTTGGCTTGTCTCGCCATATGGTTGTCCACTTGAATGTCGTTGTAAACTTCCCTCATCTTCACCAAATTGTGTGCCACGTTTCTGACCCTCTCTCGCTGTCTTGCCATAATCCAGGAGTACGAATAACACAGAGGTAAACAAACTGAGAAGATTATCCTGTCTAGCCACTGCCTCTTATTCAAGTTTGGCTGAGTCAGAAAACTGCTCCATATTAGGACGAAGAATATACACATACATATATTAATCAGCTTAAGCACATTGTCGTGCAAGGCTTTAACATACGGCGGAAGATCAAACTCCTCATAGTAGAATCTAGCAGATCCCACGAAATAGAACATCTTACTAATCTTGTAATAAGTGAGATTTGAACTGTTTTGATGCTTTTTTTTACCTTTATTAGCGTCATGCAGTTACTAATGATGGAGAAAGTACAATAATAGAAAAACAATGGAATTTGTAAGACAAGTGCGCACATCAGAGTTGATTTTTGTAACTATGGGTCGTTTAAATTCTTTATTACAAATCGACATCCTTGTTCAAGACAAAGGAAAATTGTTTTATAGTTAAGAGACTGTTATTATAATTTAGACTTAATTGCTTACGATCGAGTGGCGTATAATCTATTTATCAGCCGGTGGGCGGCTATGGCGTGTGGAGAGCTCATTCAATTAATCCAAGATTTTTCAAAGTAGGGATACGCGAACCTCTAGGGGTTCGCCATTCAACGGTGGGTTCGCTACAAGATTTACGTAATGCTCGCTGTATGACTGGCAGTCGCGTGCGCCATGCATGTTGGCGCAAAGCGGTGAAAAATTTCATGCATTAAAAATGTATTTTTTGGCACTGTATTTGTTACGTTTTGTTGAAATAAACAGCCCATTTTTCCTTTTCGTTTTTTTTTTCTGCGTTACGTACATTAGTTGATCACTAACCGATGTTCTTATGGTGAGGGAAACATCGTGATGAACTGTATGTGCTACCATTATCTAATCTGGTCAGGTTCACCTGTTAACAGATGACAGTAGCTACACTGTAATTACCTGCCAAATCCTGGGTCTTGGTCAAGGCGGACCCCGGGCCCAAGAGCACAAGCCGGACATTAACGCCAAGATGATGATGATGATGATGACGTATGTTATACATATAACATCATGCCTTTGTCCCTCAGGGGTAGGGAGAAACCTTGCTTATCTTTGACAGAGCATAACCGGGATTGACGACGGGATGATTATGATGATTATGACTTTCGACTTAATATAGTTGCATTGGTAGCTAATGCAAGGTATCAGAACCTGGGACAAACTATTTCTGTGTCTTTACATATATCGAATATCTTTGGGTTCTATTTGAAAGGGTTTAAACATAAACTTACTATATATAGCGGAATCTCTTTAGATTTAAATGAAACAAATAGTTTGTTTACGTATTAGAATTTCAATATCTTTAATGCAAATAAGAGCTGAAAACGATTATAGGTACTTCTTACAAAATCGATAATTATCAATCAAACAAAACGATTTTTAATTATTTATTTGTCCTCCTTTCGTCAGTTTCTTCTTCTTCAAATCTTCAATATCCACTCTGTTTAATACATCACTGAGAATATTGAGTAGGTTGTTCTTACAATCTGAAAATAAAATTGTTATAGGTATTAGTGGTATTATCTAATAGATGATGATGATATGGCATGATCTTTGTATCATCATCGTGGCTGGGCGTGGTTATAATCCCAGTTGTGCTCCCGCACACGGGATCCCGGGGTCCTTGACCATGATCAACGATTTAGCAGATGAGATAATTATAGTGGAGCGACTGCCATCTGACCTCCGTGATCCTGTTAACTGGGGAACCTGACCAGATTGGATCGTAGTTACACATTTAGTTGCTGAATGTGCAGGTTTCATCACGATATTTTCTCTCACTGTAAGAATATCGGTTAGTGTTCAACTAATGTACATAACTTAGGAAAGAGTCGTTGGTACATGACGGCAGTGGGATTCGTATTCCTCTCGCATTGCGAATTGGATACGGTTACCACTACGCCACCGACGCTCCAAGAGTTGCTGTGATTGCATTAAGTAGAAAATTCTTATAGAAAAATTTCATACTTATATTTTAATAAACGTATTCACTCGAGAAAAAAGGCACACGTTCGTCGAGATGCGGACAGTGCCAGGGTATACTTTTAATTTGTGCCATTGACCATCCAGGAGCTCCATGGGACCAGAAAATGGGCAACAGCGCTTTCTGTTGGCATTTTAAGGCGGCTGTGGAATTCGAACCCGGTTCCTCTCGCTTACGAGTCAAATACCGTTACCACTAGGCCACCAACGCTCCTTTATTTTACAATAGACAAATATTTGTTTGTCATTTTATCCTCTATCAATATGCAAAGTCTCGGTATAGTCGTGAAGTGAAAAAATATAATTAAAAGACCCTAAAGATGTTTTGACCTGTTTGCGAATTTCACTTACTACTAAAATTATTATATACTAGCCGTTTTCAGCGGTTTTCTCCGGCGAGCAGTTTGGATCTCTGTAAATGTGCAACTTTATCGCGGGACCCTATTGTTTTCCCGGGGCAAAAAGTAGCCTACGTAACACGGGAATATCGTAGTCCTAATAATGACAGAATTTAAAAAAATCCAGTAGTTTTTGAGCTTCTTCATTACAAATCTTTTCTTATGTAAAGATAATATTGTCGACTGAAGTTAAGGAACTGGTTAAATCAGAGTAACTTCTAGAGCTTAAGTTTTTGTAGAATGTAATTGTTTGTAGGAAAACCTACTAACCGCCAAATATGACTGATGTGAAAGTTCCACGATGCCAAGACAGTGCACTATCACAGGTATCTGCAGAAAAATATTTTTGTAATCGTATAAAGGAGGTTTTTAAAGGTGAAGTTTCAATTGAAATAAAACAAAGAAAAAAGTATTTCGTATCAGTTTTTCTTTGTTTTATTTCAAAGTTCCCTCGCGTCTAAAAAAACCCTTTACAAACATTTCACCGTTGATATCTAAACAGTTGCAGTAACTGAATAGTGCCTAACTTCCTTGCTTGTACCCCCATTTTGAGAAACGTCAAACGAGAATCGATCCCGATTACGAAGTGTCAAACAGCATGGACCTATAATTTCGCGAGTTAGTCGGTGGTATTGTCGATGGTTCTCTTACGGAAGAGAGAAAGAAATATTGAACAGTTGAGAGGCACCTATACAATGGCATTTGCTGTCTGACATTTCATGATTGGTTTGATATTTATCAAAATTACCCATCTGTTTCTGCGAACGCATAAACTTGGGCTAAGCTGGACCAGGTGGTTGTCTATTTAAACTTAAAAATTATTCCATATTTGAGATGTTTGGCTGTCATAGACCATACTTTATAAAAACCCTCTGTATGCGAAAATATAATCTAATGAACTGTACCATCACCATCATCAGCCTATTCAACTTCACTGCAGGACATAGGCCTCTCGCAATGAGCGCTAATGCACCCTGTTCTCGGCTTGCCGCATCCAGCATCCACATGTAACCTTGAATGATGAATTGACATATATTTTATAACCGATATCTATTAACATTAAAAGTTTATTATTATGTTTTAATTATTTTATATACACTCATAGCGTAATGTTCCTATTACACATTCGAAAACAGTTGTTTAAGGATACATTTTTTTCACGCCAGTCTATGAAATTTTAAAAATTATTTTTCGATACAGCATTTCCCATACTATTTTCATTACATCTGTATCGAAAAATAACTTGTTAATCATTATGCAACACTTTCCTTTTTAAATTTTTTGTCGGGCGCCTGGACACAGTGAAATGTAGGCTGAATACATAAATGTCTTCAGCAAATTCAAAATTCAAATTTTTATGTTTTTATTTATGTGTAATTATTTTCCCGCTAAACGGTATATTTTGTATAATTGTTGTAATATGTGTAAGTGAATGGTTTTTCTTGTTTGAAGCAAATAAATAGATAAATGTGAAAATAGTAAAGTGAAAATAATTCCAAACGTACGTAATCACAACCACAGACCACAAACTATGAACTATATATATCACAGACTATGAACTGATCACAAATATAAACAGGAAAATTTGAATTTTGAATTTGTTGAAGACATTTAGGTATTCAGCCTACATTTAGCCGTGTCCCGGAACCCGACAAAATTAAAAAAAAGAAAAGTGTTGCATAATGATTAACAAGTTATTTATGGGAAATGCTGTATCTAAAAGTAATTTTTTAAAATTTTATAGAATGAAAAAAGTGTATCCTTAAACAACAGTTTTCGATTATGTAATTGGAACATTACGCTATCAGTGTAGATAAACTACTATTATTTAATACGTTATTATTCTTAATCCTTTGATAAACAGTTACATGTAATTACATAAATACAATAATAATGTAATGTAGGCACTTTTCATTAATAAATAAACAAATCTAATCTTATCCAGTCTAACCGAAAGGGTTTCTTTTACCATTTAGGTACCAAAAAAATGCGAGTTACTTGGCGGTCGATGTCACAAGTGAAATGATACAGGATCCGGTACCTGGCTCTGCCACATCGCTATCGCTACAACAGGTCGAATGTGCCTCGCTGTCGCACGCCGGCAGTGCTGCCATCCCGAACTGAACATCGCCATGGATAGCTGAGAAGCCTGGAGACACAGCTATGCATCAACATCATTATCAACCAGCTCTGTCAAGTCTAAGGAGTCTGACTAGTAGTAGTAGCCGACATTAGAATAGGGAAGATGACTGGGTCAACATTTTAAAATTCTAATTGGTCCGTCAGTTATATTTAAAAAAGATTAGACAAAATGGCAAAGCTAAAGCGTAACAATGTTTCGGAGTGACATTACTTCTGAGTAAAATTTCACCTCAGGCGTGGCGTCATGCAACATTTCAAAGTATATCGGCGTTATTTTTGTTTAATTAACAAAAGAAAAAATAGGTCCTCAATATTTTTTGATAATCTACCTGACGGAATAACAATTTTTTTTCAGTCATCGCCCCTATTACTTAAACAACCAGCAGCTTGATTTTGGTAAATCGATTGATCCGATTCCGAGAAAAGTGCTGCCAAAGCGAGTTAGTCCGTTGTATTGTGGATGGTCCTCATACGAAAGAGACAGATAGAGATAATGTAATGATAGAGAAGAACCTTTGCTAATAAAAATAACCATCTTGGTCTCTAGAGTGACTGCCATTTGACCACCAGAAGCAGCCGGTGTTGATCAACGTGCAGGTCCCAGTCGTAGCCACCGTCAGCGTGACGGTCAGCGTCCGTTCTGACGTCTTCAGGATGCGTAAAAGAAGAAGTATTATCAGCTGGTTTAGGCAGCAGTCTGCGGCTAGAATTGTACTTATAATACATGAATATATGAAGAACGATGTCGCTTTGACTTGCCAAACCAGTGTCGCGTTTAACCACCGCACCGCTCTGAGGCTCGCACTGTGAAACTCTGTGTGTGCGGAATTCAGCAATGGATCTCATATTACAGATTCGAACAGATAGTCGCTACTGGCAGACGAGTTCTTCTAAAAAAGCTGATTCCTTACCATAAATTGAAACAGGACTAGCACTAACGCTATGCTGTTGGTAAGTATTTGCATTGAATATACTGTTTTACATATTTCTTCAGTAGCTTTGGTGCACCTGAAAACATGATCAGTTGTTCGTAAAAATCTTTATTGCTACTGTAGGTGTCAAGGAAATGTTACCAGATCATCCTGGAGTGCATATCGATGCCAACTTTGAATGTTTTTTCGTACTGCTCTTCCTTTTCAGTCTGGCTAAGTTCTGCATCGAAAATATCGTTCGGGCTCCGAAAGTAGCTGCACAAATTCCTGAATTGGTTGTTCATAGCGATCGTGAGTACGGACACGATGAGAAAGCATGAAAATTGCACTCGAAAGATGCTGATCCAGAATAATATGTAGTAGATAATCCTGGCCACGCCTGCTGCATAGCTCGTGTCGGTGATGTCAGGCCAAACAGTTATTACTGTCACGAAATTCCCGCCTAAAATGCGTAATATTATTGAAATAGCTTGCGCTTAATTGTGTAGTTGCCTCAAACTGAATATTGTTTTTTTTTATTTTCTGTAGTGAAAAAGGGGCAGATCAGCTGATGGTAAGAGATGCTGAGGCCCATTACATCTACGATTCATGCTAAATGCAGGCAACATAAATACGGAACCGCAGGTTCGTTGTCACTGTGAGGTCCATGATTAAATGCCTCATACCTGTAATTGCGCTGGCTTCCCTATGTCATATTTGATCACAAAATATGAAAATAGCCATAATTCAATAACAAACACTAATAACAACATTAAAATATGTTAATTATCTCTCTCTTTCTCGCAATTCGTGTATTTAAAATGAGGGCCAATATTTAGTGGTACAAATTATTTCATATCGTTTTTTTGTCATATAAGTACCGATCTTTGAGTTTCGATGAAGTGATCATTCGGTAAGAATAAATTTAATAAAACTTTTTCGCCGAAACAATATTATTGAAAAGATCGACGGAGAATGAGGACCCATATTCACCCAAAGAATAAAATCTTTTTTTCACTACTCTTTTAAAAATACTGGAAATGAAGTAATGTTCACAACTAGCCTTATGTTTTATCTTTTGCTATAGAAGAAACATGTTTGATGATGAATTGAACAAAATCGTCCATACTGTTACAATGGTCATTAAAACCTACCTGTTACAAACTCTGACCTTGTGACTTACTTTTTTTTTATTTAACTTTTTTATTTTATACGGCAGACAAACAGGCAAGCACCAGGTCACACAAGGGGAATTAGCAATGCGTTTGCCCGCCTCTGTAGAGACCTCTAATATACCTCTTGAACGATTCCATGTTAAAGTCCAAAGGAAATACTGCGGCTATAACTGTGGTGTGTAACTTATAAATATTTTTTAAAACCGACAAACTTTTTATAAAACACATCCAATTGGAGCAATGTACAACCACGAACCTTTTACAATCACATCGTTCAGAGCAGTTACTCCATAAAGCAAGCACATGCAGGATATGAAGAAAACGAATATCGTCCAGAAAAACTTGGCTTGTCTCGCCTTATGGTTCTCCACTTTAATGTCGTTGTAAAGTTCCCTCATTTTCACTAAATTATATGTTACGGTTCTGACTCTCTCTCGCTGTCTTGTCATAATCCAGGCGTACGAATAGCTCACAGGTACACAAAATGTGAAGATTATGCTGTCTAACCACTGCTTCTCATTCAAGTTTGGCTGAGTCAGAAAACTGCTCCATTTATTTATTATTTATTTATTTATTTATTATTACAGAAATTACACAGTCCATATTAGGACGAAGAATATACACAAACATATATTAATCAGCTTGTTGTGCAAGGCTTTAACATACGGTGGTATGTTAAAGCCTTGCACACGCGGGAACACGAGAATGTAGAGGGAGTATTCGCCTATATTCATGTAGTCCCGTGCATGTTTGGCATGTCTCGCCTATTTCATAGACAAAGTAGAGATATTCTTTGAATTATTTGTTGACGTCTCGATTCGATTGATTTTATATTTATATTCTAGTGCTTTTTCCCGTATCAGGTTCGGGGTACACTTGACCATGATCCAGGATATTAGTAGATCAGGTAATTATAGTTGAGCAGCTGCCATCACCTCTGTGACCCTGTTTAAAGCAGATTAGCGATATTACACCGATGAATCGATATAACGTCGACGCGTTTTGACACCCACGACATCCCTAATAGGCAGGAATGTAGAGGGTCTACCAAAGTCCCGGTAAAAGTTTCGCCGAAAGTTTCGGCAGACATGTGGAGTACGCTTTAGCATCGATCAAGATTACGAAGTGTGAAACAGCACTGTCCTATAATTTCGCAAGGAAGTCCGTGGTATTGTCGATGGGTCTCTTACGGAAGAAAGAAGAAATATGAAACAGTTGAGAGGCACCTATACATGCCACTTGCTGTTTGACATTTCATAATTGGTTTCGACATAGCCTAATTTATTTCGACCGCGTTTGACGTTTCTCAAAATTTCCCTTTTGTATCTGTGAACGCATAAACTTGGGCGGAGCTGGACCAGGTGGCCGCCTATTAAAACCTAAAAATTATGCCAGATGTAAGATATTTAACTGTTACAGACCATAATTTAAACAAACTTTCTGTATTCGATAAAATAATCTAATGAATTGAACCATCATCATCATCAGTACTGCCACTGCTGGACATAGGTCTCCCCCAATGAGAGCTAATACTAATCCTCCGCAGCCCTGAATGAGGAATTAAATAATTGCCATTAATTTTAAAACCAGTAGTCCGGTATTTACATTAAAATTTTATTATTATATTTTATTTGACACGTCATTATTTTTAATCCCTTGATAAACTATTCCATGTAAATACATAAATACAACAATAATGTAATGTAGATAATTTTCATGGATAAAAGATAAATCATAAGGGTTCCTTTTATTTACCATTTTGGTTCGGAACGGAGCCCTAAAAAAATGCGAGTTACTTGGCGGTTGATGGTGGTGAAATAATAAGGGGTCCGGTACCTGACTCTGCCACATCGCTACCACTACAACAGGTCGAATGCGCCTCGCTGCCGCCTGCCGGCAGTGCTGCCATCCCGAACTGAACATCGCCATCGATAGCTGAGATGCCTGGAGACACCGACACAGAGTCTGACTGATAGGATGATGACTTGAAAAACATTTTATAATTCTACCTAGTCCGCCAGATAGATTAAAAAAAAGATTAGACTCGTATTTTATATAAAAATTATAAATTATACAGAAGCTCCAAAACAATAACCATCTCGGCGTCAATATCCCGGTTGTACTCTCACTCGAGAACCCGGGCTTCGCCTTGACTATGATGCAGGATTTTGCAGATCAGGTATTTACGGTGGAGCAACTGCTGTTTGACCTGAGCAGATTGATTCAAAGATCTGAATGTTATACGCGTGCAAGGTAAGTCTCCACGTAGGTATGGCGTAACTATCATTGCATTTTTTAGGAGTTGAGCTTGTTGGCTGTCTGTCAAATTTAATTCCACTTTCAGCTGCAAATAAATTTATCTTAGGCCCACTCTTTCATTCATTCAATTTTCATACCATCATGTGCAAAATCGGCGTAAACAGATTTGCTCAAATGTTATAATTAGCGTGTGATCATTCGGTAAAAATAAATTCTATGAAACATTTTTCGACGAAACAATATTATTCAAAAGTTTCACGAAGAAATATGCACCTAAAGAATGAGGACTATGGAACTCTTTAAGTGGCGTTTGTACGTCACGTCGTAAAATCGCCCTCTCTGTCTAATTTTGATTTTTAAAAGTTTATACATATTGCTTATTTTTTTAATTACTTCAAACCTTTCGCTACTCTTTTAAAAATCCTCCAAATGAAGTAATGTTTACAACTAGCCTCATGTTTTGTCTTATGCTGTATTAGATATCGTCTATACTGTTACAATGGTCATTAAAACCTATCTGTTATAAACTGTGACCTTGTGACCTACTTATTACAGAATTAAATACACATTTAATTAATAAAAATGGTTAAAAACGACAAACGCTATATTAATCACATCCAATTGAAACAATGTACAACCACGAACCTTTTACAATCACATCGTCCAGATCAGTTACACCATAAAGCACGCACACGGAGCACATGAAGAAAACGAATATCGTCGAGAAAAACTTGGCTTGTCTCGCCATATGGTTGTCCACTTGAATGTCGTTGTAAACTTCCCTCATCTTCACCAAATTGTGTGCCACGTTTCTGACCTTCTCTCGCTGTCTTGCCATAATCCAAGAGTACGAATAACACAAAGGTAAACTAACTGAGAAGATTATCCTGTCTAACCACTGCCTCATATTCAAGTTTGGCTGAGTCAGAAAACTGCTCCATATTAGGACGAAGAATATACACATACATATATCAATCACCTTAAGCACATTGTCGTGCAAGGTTTTAACATACGGCGGTAGATCAAACTCCTCATAGTAGAATCTAGCAGATCCCACCAAATAGAACATCTTACTGATCTTGTAATAAGTGAGATTTGAACTGTTTTGATGCTTTTGTTTGACCTTTATTAGCGTCAATGCAGTTACTGATGATGGAGAAAGTACAATTAATAGAAAAACAATGGAATTGCGAAGACAAGTGCGCACATCAGAGTTGATTTTTGTAACTATGGGTTATTTAAATTCTTTATTACAAATCTACTTCCTTGTTCAAGAGAAGGGAAGTTGTTTTATAATTAAGAGACTGTTATTATAATTTAGACTTTATTGCTTACGATCAAGTGGCGTATAATCTATTTGTCAGCTGGTGGGCGGCTATGGCGTGTGGAGAGCTCATTCAATTAATCCAAGGTTTTTCGAAGTAGGGGTACGCGAACCTCTAGGGGTTCGCCATTCGACGGTGGGTTCGCGACAAGATTTACGTAATGCTGGCTGTATGAGTGGCAGTCGCGTGCGCCATGCATGTTTGCGCAAAGCTGTGAAAAATTTCAAGCAAAAAATTGTATTTTTTGGCACTGTAATTGTTGCGTTTTGTTGAAATAAACAGCCCATTTTTCGTTTTCTTTTTTCTTTTTCTGCGTTACGTACATTAGTTGATCACTAACCGATGCTCTTATGGTGAGGGAAAACATAGTGATGAACTGTATGTGTTACCATTATCTAATCTGGCCAGGTTCACCTGTTAACAGATGGCAGTAGCTCCACTGTAATTACCTGTCAAATCCTGGACCTTGGTCAAGGCGGACCCAAGAGCACAAGCTGTCCGGCTTGTTGCTCTAACGCCGAGATGATGATGATGATGACGTATGTTATACATATATGATAGCGCATCAGTAATAATGATAGAGAAGAGCAAGATATTTTGATTAAAATTCTACTTATTTTGAAAAACAACACGTGCAGCAAACACCTGCACTTGTTTACGTTGTTGTAAGGTGGGGGTAGAACCCTTTATAAGCGAGTGGTCCGGACGTGTTGAAGCATTCTGTGTTCAGCTACCGTCGTGCTCAGACCTACTTATTCCTATTTATAAATAAAATCAGTGATCTCTGTAAATCGTTGAATTAAACATCGTTGCCTAAGTGATAATTGTTATCTCCTTTGTACTAAAGTAAAAATATAACATTGGTTTAAAATGAGTCATCGTTTAACTGGTGCTTTGCGATGCCCTCATCCCTGACGGGCAGGCAAATCCACCACTTGGCCTGAGCCGCCCTCAAACTCTTACATCAGAAGAGAGGGATGATGAACCTACTATCCGCCCATAAGAAGAAAACCCACATCTTTATTCACCTTTTAAATAATCGCCGTTCAAACAATAGCAATGAAGTGGCACTTATTCGAAGACAAGTTCAGTTGTTGGAAAGAATTATATTCCAAAATTCGCAATCTACCCAAAGGCAGTTATATCAAAGCTGAACTATTACGCAAACTGCAAGAAATCTGGACACCCATGTGCGCTGCTGGTTTAAAAACCCAAGACTAGACGTTGCACCATCTACATCCACATCGGAGCACAGCGTGAACTCCGTTCGAAACTCATCGCCGAGCCACACGCATCTACAGATAGGTTTAGGTGATATAAATCTTATTTAATAGATACTGGGGCCGAATGTTCCCTCGTCAAAAGTGAAATTGCTGAATATTTAAGAGGAAAACAAAGTGCTAAATTCTTTTAATTAAGTGGGTTATTTGGCAACTTCTTAACTTCTACAGAGGTTATCGATACAACAGCAACATTTGACGATGTGACATTCGAAATAAGCTTAAATGTTGTCGATGATTTCACCTACAACGTAATTCTTGGAACCGATTTGTTGCACAGACCTTAATATTTCCATTTTAAAACAAGGTGTTTCTATACATTAGAGGAAACATGTACTCGCCTGCACATCTCCGACGCTTTATTCCAAATTTCTCTCAATTAATGGCACCATTGTACCAATTAACAAAAAAAGACGTTACGTTTGAATAGACTAAAGTTCACGTCAGACTAGAAGTAATCAAACTTTAAACTTCTGAACCAATTCTATGCATATTCAACGGATATTTATTTACAAAAGTCCATACGGACGCTAGCGTAAAAGGATTGGGAGCAATTCTTATACAAATCGAAAATAATCGTAAGAAACTCGTTGAATATTTCAGCATGCGTACAACTAGTGCTGAAGAAAAATATCATTTGTACGAACTCGTAAGAACACTCAAACATTTTGGACATTTCCTTAACGGACGTAAATTTACCGTTCATACAGATTGTAAGGCACTTAAATCTTCCAGTACAAAAAAAAATAAATAGTAATAATTAACCCCACTTTTGGGTATACTTACAAACCTTTTTATTTTAATATTGTTTACCGTAAAGGAGAGCAGATGGCTCATGTAGACTTCCTTAGCAGAAAATTACAAATAAATATCTTGACTAGAGACCCTTCTTGGATGATTGGATGTGGTTGTGGTGTGGTGTATTACTATTAATCAATCGCTATCATAAAACACTCTCTTGTTTGCAGGTCGGGAACGTACTTTAGAGAAATTCGAGAACTGTTCTGGTTTAGACACATGACCAAAAGGGTTCGTTATTTTTGTGAGAGATGTGTTTCATGTAAAATGGGAAACGATCAATCCGGAAAAAGCAAATAAATCGTTTATCCTAAAGACAAAAACAACGTACCCTTTCAAACCATTCATGTTGACTAAATGGGAAATTTGAATGGCTCCACACGTAAAGCTTTTGTGGCAATTGATGCTTTTACAAAACTTATGTTCATTAAACTATAAAGACAAATGTTCAAATTTAATCCTTTTCTTTTTCAGGGATTATTGTATCTATTTGGAACTCCTACAAAGGTTATTTCTGATTGAGAATCTGCCATAATGGGCTGCTGTAATAGCAACGTGCTATTGCACGTGAGGCTCCTAAAGTTAATGGACAGAGATCGAAAGGATGATGCGTACATTAAAAGATTAACTGTAATAGCTCAAGGTCGAACAAGAGTATGGAACACAAAATTAGGAGAATTACTATTAATGATAAATAGCACAAAATCCAAGGCAATTGGATATTCAACATTAGACCTCTTAATCGGGAAACAGGGGTCTGTCCCCGCAATCCAACAAATGTCTCTTCTGACTAATACCATTGACAGGGAATATATTCGAGCACAGGAAGTTAGCAGAATGACCGAACAGTTTGGTAAAAGCAAGACATGTTTCAATGCCAAATGTGTCAAAGTAAAGATATTTCATATTCTATAAAAAAAACTTGCACAATGGTCTGATAACAAATTGGGACCAAGCTTTTTAGGGCCACCAATATGAATACCGACATAAAGTACACAGAATTCATACCGGTTAAAAAAAAAAATATATACTGTATTACTTCATGAACATTTAAGATGATTACCAAATCTATAATGAACCGTGATAGCACAAATAATAATGAACAACAAATAAAATATTAAACTAACTTAACCTTTACAATGAAAAAAAAAAAAAAAGAAAAAAAAAACTGGTTGAAAATAAAAAAAAGAAGGATAATATTTCAAAGGTTGCTTGTCAAAACAAGCCACATTATAGCCCCTGAGTTCATCAATTCTTTCTAAAATGGGTACGAATGTCAATCCAAGCACCCTATCTAGCCTCTGAGTTTGGCAACTGTCCCAATTTTATGGATATTGATGAAACAAGCTGTAATTGGGCCTCTGAGTTTGTCAACTAAACCTTCGGTCAGAACAAGCTTAGAAATATTAAGCCTCTGAGTTTGGCCAAACATGAAGCCTAAGGATGTTTAATTAATCTATACTATATTTTCAGATTAAGGGAACCGCTAGCTCGAGCACGAGCTGCTCGTCAGTATGGCCGTGATAGCGCATCAGTAATAATGATAGAGAAGAGCAAGATATTTTGATTAAAATTCTACTTATTTTGAAAAACAACACGTGCAGCAAACACCTGCACTTGTTTACGTTGTTGTAAGGTGGGGGTAGAACCCTTTATAAGCGAGTGGTCCGGACGTGTTGAAGCATTCTGTGTTCAGCTACCGTCGTGCTCAGACCTACTTATTCCTATTTATAAATAAAATCAGTGATCTCTGTAAATCGTTGAATTAAACATCGTTGCCTAAGTGATAATTGTTATCTCCTTTGTACTAAAGTAAAAATATAACATTGGTTTAAAATGAGTCATCGTTTAACTGGTGCTTTGCGATGCCCTCATCCCTGACGGGCAGGCAAATCCACCACTTGGCCTGAGCCGCCCTCAAACTCTTACATATAACATCATGCTTTTGTCCATCAGGGGTAGGGAGAAACCTTGCTTATCTTTGACAGAGCATAACCGGGATTGACGACAGGATGATGATAATGATGATTATGACTTTCGACTTAATTAAGTTGCATTGGTAGCTAATGCAAGGTATTAGGACCTGGGACAAACTATTTCTGTGTCTTTACATATATCTAATATCTTTGGGTTCTATTTAAAAGGGTTTAAACATAAACTTACTATATATAGCGGAATATCTTTGGTTTTAAATGAAATAAATGGTTTGTATACTTATTAGGATTTCAAAATTTTTAATGCAAATTAGAGCTGAAAACTATTAAAGGTACTACTTACAAAACCAATAATTATCAATCAAACAAAAAGAATTATTAATTTATTCTATTTTATTTTTATATTTTATATTATTCTATACTTCAAATACCTATTGTATTTAATTTTAAATTTATTTTGTATGGGTTTTTGCCTGAAATAAAGATTGATTGATTGATTGATTGATTTGTCATCTTTCCGTCAGTTTCTTCTTCTTCAAATCTTCAATATCTACTCTGTTTAATACATCACTGAGAATATTGAGTAGGTTGTTCTTACAATCTGAAAATAAAATAGTTATAGGTATTATTGGTGGTCGTATGAAGGATCTAATGAACGATGATATGGCATGATCTTCGTGTCATCTTCTTGGCTTGGCGTGGTTTGTGTCCCGGTTGTGCTCCCGCACACGGGATCCCGGGGTCCTTGACCATGATCCACGATTTGGCAGATGAGGTACTTTTAGTGGAGCGACTGCCATCTGACCTCCGTGATCCTGTTAACAGGAGAACCTGACCAGATTGGATCTTAGTTACACAGTCAGTTGCTGAATGTGAAGGTTTCATAACGATGTTTTCTCTCACTGTAAGAACATCTGTTAGTGTTCAACTAATGTACATAACTTAGAAAAGAGACATTGGCGGCAGTGTGGAATTCGAACCCGGTACCTCTCGCTTACGAGCCGAATACCGCTACCACTAGGCCACCGACGCGCCTTTATTTTACCATAGAAAAATATTAGTTTGTCATTTCATCCTCTATCGATATGCAAAGTCTCAGTATAGTGGCGAAATGAAAAAATAAAATAAAATACTCAAATATGTTTGGACCTCTTTGCGAATTTCACACACTACTTAAATTATTTTATACTAGCCGTTGCTTTTCTCCGGCGGGCAGTTTGGATGTCTGCAAATGTGCAACTTTATCGCGGGACCCTATTGTTTTCCCGGGGCAAAAAGTAGCCTACGTAACGTAGTCCTATTAGTGACAGAATTTAAAAATAACGGTCCAGTAGTTTCTGAGTTTCTTCATTACAAATCTTTTCTTATGTATAGATAATGTTGTTGACTGAAGTTAGGGAACTGGTTGAAATCAGAGTAACTTCTACTACACTGTGTTTTTGTACAGTGTAATTGTTTGTAGACAAACCTACTTACCGTCAAATACGACTGATGTGAAAGTTCTACGATGCCAAGACAGTGCAGTACCACAGGTATCTGCAGAAAAATATTTTTGTAATCGTATAAAGGATGTTTTTTAAAGGTGAAGTTTAAATTGAAATAAAACGAAGAAAAAAGTATTTCGTATCAGTTTTTCTTTGTTTTATTTCAAAGTTCCCCCGCGTCTAAAAACACCCTTTACAAACATTTCACCGTTGATATCTAAACAATTGCAGTTACTGAATAGTGCCTAACTTCCTTTTCTGTACCCCCATTTTGAGAAACGTCGAACTAGAATCGATCCCGATTACGAAGTGTCAAACAGCATGGACCTAATGGTTCCAAATTTGAGATGTTTGGCTGTCATAGACCATACTTTATAAAAACCCTCTGTATTCGAAAATACAATCTAATGAACTGTACCATCACCATCATTAGCCTATACTACTCCACTGCAGGACATAGGCCTCCCCCAATGAGCGCTAATGCACTATGTTCTCGGCTTGCCGCATCCAGCATCCACATGTAACCTTGAATGATGAATTGACATAAATTTTATAACCGGTATCTATTAACATTAAAAGTTTATTATTATGTTTTAATTATTTTATCTACACTCATAGCGTAATGTTCCTATTACACATTCGAAAACAGTTGTTTAAGGATACTTTTTTTTCACGCCAATCTATGAAATATTAAAAATTACTTTTCGATACAGCATTTCCCATACTATTTTCATTACATCTGTATCGAAAAATAACTTGTTAATCATTATGCAACACTTTCCTTTTTAAATTTTTTGTCGGGCGCCTGGACACAGTGAAATGTAGGCTGAAAACCTAAATGTCTTCAGCAAATTCAAAATTCAAGTTTTCCTGTTTATGTTTTTGTGTAATTATTTTCCCGCTAAACGGTATATTTTGTATAATTGTTGTAATATGTGTAAGTGAATGGTTTTTCTTGTTTGAAGCAAATAAATAGATAAATGTGAAAATAGTGAAGTGAATTTCCCTCCGCCTTGATATCCCCGACGCGTAGATACAACAGAACTGTATTATATGATAGTTATTATATGACAGGTATTATATGACAGTTGCATTAACTAGTATGATAATAGTGGGACACGAGTGTTTTAATACTTAATTATATGCAGTTGCATACACTACTTTATTTACACTCATATTTTCATGTTAAAATTTCGTACCGATAATTTTCTCAAATTTGCTGGAAATAACTGCGAGTCAGTTCTGTTGTATCTACGCTTCGAGGATATCAAGGCGGCGGGAAATTCACTTCACTACTTTCACATTTATCTATTTATTTGCTTCAAACAAGAAAAAACATTCAAAAACACAAATTACATCAATTAGAAAAAATTTTTTGTTTAGCAGAAAAATAATTACAAACGTACGTAATCACAACCACAGACCACAAACTATGAACTATATATATCACAGACTATGAACTGATCACAAATATAAACAGGAAAATTTGAATTTTGAATTTGTTGAAGACATTTAGGTATTCAGCCTACATTTAGCCGTGTCCCGGAACCCGACAAAATTAAAAAAA
Organism: Blastobasis adustella; assembly: GCA_907269095.1. Lineage (NCBI taxonomy): Eukaryota > Metazoa > Arthropoda > Insecta > Lepidoptera > Blastobasidae > Blastobasis > Blastobasis adustella. The sequence continues at coordinate 18,025,410 of OU026124.1, forward strand.
AGAAAAGTGTCAAAAAAAGTCAAAAAGTTATTTTTCGATACAGCTGTAATGAAAATAGTATGGGAAATGCTGTATCGAAAAGTAATTTTTTAAAATTTTATAGACTGAAAAAAGTGTATCCTTAAACAACAGTTTTCGAATATGTAATTGGAACATTACGCTATCAGTGTAGATAAACTACTATTATTTGATACGTTATTATTCTTAATCCTTTGATAAACAGTTACATGTAATAACATAAATACAATAATAATGTAATGTAGGCACTTTTCATTAATAAATAAACAAATCTAATCTTATCCAGTCTAACCGAAAAGGTTTCTATACCATTTAGGTTCGGAACGGAAACCAAAAAAATGCGAGTTACTTGGCGGTCGATGTCACAAGTGAAATGATACAGGATCCGGTACCTGGCTCTGCCACATCGCTATCGCTACAACAGGTCGAATGCGCCTCGCTGTCGCACGCCGGCAGTGCTGCCATCCCGAACTGAACATCGCCATGGATAGCTGAGAAGCCTGGAGACACAGCTATGCATCAACATCATTATCAACCAGCTCTGTCAAGTCTTAGGAGTCTGACTAGTATGTATAGCCGACATTAGAATAGGGATGATGACTGGGTCAACATTTTAAAATTCTAATTGGTCCGTCATTTATATTTAAAAAAGATTAGACAAAATGGCAAAGCTAAAGCGTATCAATGTTTCGGAGTGACATTACTTCTGAGTAAAATTTCACCTCAGGCGTGGCGTCATGCAACATTTCAAAGTATATCGGCGTTATTTTTGTTTAATTAACAAAAGAAAAAATAGGTCCTCAATATTTTTTGATAATCTACCTGACAGAATAACAATTTTTTTTCAGTCATCGCGCCTATTATTTAAACAACCAGCAGCTTGATTTTGGTAAATCGATTGATCCGATTCCGAGAAAAGTGCTGCCAAAGCGAGTTAGTCCGTTGTATTGTGGATGGTCCTCATACGAAAGAGACAGATAGAGTTAATGTAATGAGAGAGAAGAACCTTTGCTAATAAAAATAACCATCTTGGCGTCTAGAGCGACTGCCATTTGACGTCCGTGATCCTGTTAACAGGGGAACCTGCCCAGATTGATTTAGCCTGAATGGGCACACGATATTATCCCTCACCACGCTAAGTCGCTCGATAGCTGCCATGATTCATATTCATATTCATTTATTCATTGCAATCACATGGTAGTTACAAGGTGTCATTTACTATTGGGTGGTTTTCATGTGAACTCGCGCAAACTAGCCAAAGTATTTATGACCTGTAACATAGTTTTTGGGTAAACCGTACAAAATATATTTTGTAAATATACTAAAACACTGAAGGGAAACCGTCACGTCACCTCAACACTGATGTTCCCAGCCGTCCACCAGAAGCAGCCGGTGTTGATCAACGTGCAGGTCCCAGTCGCAACCACCGTCAGCGTGACGGTCAGCGTCCGTTCTGACGTCTTCAGGATGCGTGAAAGAAGAAGTATTATCAGCTGGTTTAGGCAGCAGTCTACGGCTAGAATTGTACTTATAATACATGAATATATGAAGAACGATGTCGCTTTGACTTGCCAAACCAGTGTCGCGTTTAACTACCGCACCGCTCTGAGGCTCGCACTGTGAAACTTGTGTGCGGAATTCAGCAATGGATCTCATACTACAGATTCAATCAGATAGTCGCTACTGGCAGACGAGTTATTCTAAAAAGCTGATATTTCCTTACCATAAATTGAAACAGGACTAGCACTAACGCTATGCTGTTGGTAAGTATTTGCATTGAATATACTGTTTTACATATTTCTTCAGTAGCTTTTGTGCACCTGAAAACATGATCAGTTGAGAAGGCATTTAACTGCCAGGCTATAAATAAGTATAACATACAAAATAACTAACGGTCGCTAACGTTCATATACTCTTTTTTGGTTTTGTCAACGTTTACATCAACGACATTTATTTGTCACAATTTCGGGAGAATGTAGGTGATACCATACTGTTTGAGAGGGGAGGGGAGGATACTATTCGTAAAAATCTTTATTGCTGCTGTAGGTATCAGGGAAATGTTACCAGATCATCCTGGAGTGCATATCGATGCCAACTTTGAATGCTTTTTCGTACTGCTCTTCCTTTTCAGTCTGGCTTAGTTCTCCATCAAAAATGTCGTTCAGGCTTCGAAAGTAGCTGCATAAATTCCTGAATTGGTTGCTCATAGCAATCGTGAGTAGGGACACGATGAGAAAGCCCGAAAATTGCATTCGAAAAACGCTGATCCAGAGTATTATGTAAATGATTATCCTGGCCACGCCTGCTGCATAGCTCGTGTCGGTGACGTCAGGCCAGACAGTTATTACTGTCACGAAATTCCCGCCTAAAATGCGTAATATTATTGACATAGCTTGCGCTTAATTGGGTAGTTGCCTCTAACTGAATATTGTTTATTTTATTTTATGTAGTGACAAAGGGGCAGGACAGCTGATGGTAAGAGGTGCTGAGGCCCATAACATCTACGATTCATGCTAAATGCAGGCAACAAAAATATGAAACCGCAGGTGCGTGGTCACGTGAGGTCCATGATGAAATACCTCATACCTGTTATTGCGCTGGCTTCCCTATGTAATATTTGATCACAAAATGTGTTTATTCTATATATTGCGTAATAAAATATTTACAGTTACAATACAAATATATCTATATACATATACCTACCACTACATATACCTATTCATTAACACATAAAATATATACTAAAAATTAAAAAGTCGTCCACACCGCTGCCCCCCGGAATGGTGCCCCGAAAGCTGGCTCCGTTGCCTCGTTGAATAGCGATGCTAATCCGTTGTCCGAGCAACGAGCCAGCTCTCCGGTCACCAGTGGTCTCATTTAATTTTTTTGAAAGTTCTATAAATAACTTTCTCGCACCTGGACCCCACGGTCCCAACGTTGCCACACCAAACGGCTGAAATACGAAGTCTTGCGCTAGACTTTCGTATTTCCTCCGCTTGAGGTCTTCTGCAGCTGAGGCCGCAGCCCCAGCGCAGCTGGCAGTGTAGGCCACATGCGAAGGCGCCAGGGTGTCCACACAGGTAGCGTCCCACGCCAGCGCCTTCTCACGCTGCCACCCAATGAGCGTCATGCCGTCGGACTTCTTGCCATCGTCACGTACGGTACCTTTCGGCTCTAATACTCGCCGGTACGTTGACGGTGACAAGTGCCCTACGAATGACGTCATTGATTACCGCGTGCTTGGAGATTCGGCTTGCGCTGCGGGTACATGAAAGACCGTGGTGCCCTAGTGAATCCACAGACGCACCACAAGGACAGTAGTGTGGACGAACCAGATTGATCCCCAATCTTAAACCCCAACATATGGACAACGACAAGTTGTCCAGGACAGTGCCGATATTCGAGGAGGGGACTGCTTGCAGCCAGAACCCTGACTCGCTCTGTCACGGCTAGGAGACGAGCTTAATAAATCTTTAAGAATTTTTTTTGCCATAATTCAATAACAAACATTAATAACAACATTAAAATCTGTTAATTATCTCTATCTTTCTAGCAATTCGTGTATTTTAAATGAGGGCTTATATTTTGTGGCACAAATTATTTCAGATAGTTTTTTTATCATTTAAGTACCGATCTTTGTTTTTCGATAAAGTGATCATTCGGTAAAAGTAAATTCAATAAAACTTTTTCAACGAAACAATATTATTGAAAAGATCGACGGAGAATGAGTACTATGGAGCTTCCTTGTTGCACTCTTTAAATGGCGTTTGAACGTCACGTCGTAATATCACCCACTCTGTCTAATTACTTCAAATTTTATTTTACTACTTTTTTCAAAAGCCTTGAAATGAAGTAATGTTCACAACTAGGCTTATGTTTTATCTTTTGCTATAGAAGAAACATGTTTGATGATAAATTGAACAAAATCGTCCAAACTGTAACACCTCTTATATACCTCTTGAACGATTCCATGTTAAAGTCCAAAGAAAATACTGCGGCTGTAACTGTGGTGTGTAACTTATAAATATTTTTTAAAACCGACAAACTTTTTATAAAACACATCCAATTGAAACCACGAACCTTTTACAATCACATCGTTCAGAGCAGTTACTCCATAAAGCACGCACATGCAGGACATGAAGAAAACGAATATCGTCGAGAAAAACTTGGCTTGTCTCACCATATGGTTCTCTACTTGAATGTCGTTGTAAATTTCCCTCATCTTTACAAAATTATATGCCACGGTTCTGACTCTCTCTCGTTGTCTTGTCATAATCCAGGCGTACGAATAGCACACAGGTACACAAAATGTGAAGATTATCCTGTCTAACCACTGCTTCTCATTCAAGTTTGGCTGAGTCAGAAAACTGCTCCATATTAGGACGAAGAATATACACATACATATATTAATCAGCTTAAGCACATTGTCGTGCAAGGCTTTAACATACGGCGGTAGATCAAACTCCTCATAGTAGAATCTAGCAGATCCCATGAAATATAACATCTTACTGATCTTGTAATAAGTGAGTGTTGACCTGGTTTGATGCTTTTGTTTAACCTTTATTAGCGTCATTGCAGTAACTTATGATGGAGAAAGTACAATTAAAATAAAAACAATGGAATTTATGAGACATGTGCGCACATCAGACTTGATTTTTGAGCTATGGATTATTTGAATTCTTAACAACAAATCTACTTCCCTATTCAAGAGAAAGGAAAATTGTTATATAATTTAGAGATTGTTATTATAATTTGGACTTAATTGCTTACCGTTGATTGGCGTATAATCTATTTGTCAGCCGGTGGGCGGCTTTGGTGTGTAGAAAGCTTATTTCATTATTCCAAGGATTTCCGAAGGTTCGCCATTCGACGGTAGGGGGTTTGCGACAAGATATACGTAACGCTGGTTGTATGACTGGCAGATGCGTACGCCATGTATGTTGGCGCAAAGCGAATAAAAATGAAATACAGAAATGATCTTGATGTAGAGTCAGAGTAACATATAAAATTGTCTAAAATTACTTACATCTATAAAGGCCGATTTTTCAATCCTCGGATAAAAAATATCAGTCTGATAAGTTATTATGCGACTAAAATAAAAACGTATAATTATTTCATATATAAGTTAAGGATAATTGTTTTGTTTTAATTTGGCAGCATATTACTTTATTGTACAGATAAATGTTATCTGAGGATTGAAAAATCGGCCCTTAATTACTATTTATCGCCTTTGTATTAAAAACATATTGACGCAACGCTAATGACAACTGCAGGTCATAAAAGTAAAAAAGAGATAGAGATAAACGCGCGTACCATTTTTACTACAAATATTACAATAGAGACTAGAGAACAATATGCCTGCTGGGAAGGAAGGAAGTCCGCGCCGTTTCTTAGTTAATTGCCGTCCTCAAAACATCTTAATAAATCTTATGTCTGCCAATAGCCCACATGTGCGCAGCGGCGTCGGTTAAACTCCCGAAAAAGGCATTTCAAAAACGATACTTTGTTTTATTTGTTCTATGGTATTTCCAATTTGCTAAAGCGATCACAATGCACCCCAATATAATACTTGCCATTACGTTGTGTGCTATTATTTTGTCACCCGAACATGCGCATTTAAACACGACATGAATACTTTTTAAAATCCCATACCTAAAGTGAAATAATTAATCTACTGGAACGTACTTATGGCACATAAGGACCGTTACACTACGTATTCATTTCGTTTAGATGGTTACGTACTTGGGTAAATTGCAAAAATAAAACAGGACAACGATCCCTTTATAAACTGTAATTTGGTTCTATTCAAAAGGTTTTAAGCATAAAGTTAGTATCATCATAACATCACCCGAAAGACGCCCACTGCTGGACATAGGCCTCCCTCCCTAGAATTTTAAAATCTTTAATGCAAATAAATGCCGAAAACTCTACTATAGGTACTACTTTCACAATATATAATTATAGATCAAACAAAAAGTTTTTGAACAATTTATTTGCCATCTTTCCGTCAGTTTCATCTTCTTCAAATCTTCAATATCCACTCTGTTTAATACATCACTGAGAATATTGAGTAGGTTATTCTTACAATCTGAAAATAAAATAGTTAAAGGTATTAGTGGTGGTCATATGAAGGATCTAATAGATGATGATGATATGGCATGATCTTCGTATCACTTCATCATAATCCCAGCCGCAGGTCGTCTACTGTTTAACGTCGTGTAGATGCGTCGGGCGTGGCAGGGTCGGGGTATCAATAAATAGATGTACCTACTATGATTATAATTAAGCTAATTTGTACCTAACTGATATGGATTCTTTCCGAAATAAATGTCTATTTAATTTAATTTAATTTAATTAACTTAGACCTCCCCTACGCCTTCCACACAGATCGTCTCTATTCCTCTTGTGTCTATTCGGCTCATACAATAGTTAGATATATAGATAGATAAAAGAGTTATACAATTTTTGTATGAAGCCTAAAAGTAAACTCGAATCAGCTTCGATCATTTGGAACACGCATGAGAGCACGGGGTCCTCCTTGACCATGGTCCTGGATTTTGCAGATCAAATAATTACAGCGGAGAGACTGCCATCTGACCTCCGTGACTCTGCCACCAGGGGAACTTGATCAGATTGGATCATGGTTACACATTCAGTAGCCTGAATGTGCAGGTTTCATCGCGATGTTTCCCTCACCGTAAGAGCATCGGTTAGTGTTCAATTAATGCACATAACACAGAAAAGAGTCATTGGTACATGGCGGCAGTGGGATTCGAACCCTCTACCTCTCGCTTACGTGTCGGATGCCGTTGCGACTAGACCACCGACGCTTCTATACTTTATCATAGAAAAGTATTTGTTTTTAATTTTATCCTCTATCGATATGCAAAGCCTCAGTATAGATCGCGCAAAGTATAAAAAAAATCAAAAAAACCCTAAAGATGTTCTGACCTCTTTGATAATTTAACTATCTACTGAAATTATTTTATACTAGCCGTTACCAGCGGCTTTCACCTGCGGGCAGTATGGATCTCTGTAAATGTGCAACTTTATCGCGGGACCCTATTCTATTACCGGGACAACAAATAGCCTATGTTATTTAGAAATAAACTAGCTACCTATTTTTGAAAGAATTAAATATCGGTTTAGTAGTTTTTGAAATTATTCATTACATACAAAATTACAAATCTAGATAATGTTAACTGAAGTTAGGGAACTGGTTGAAATCAGAGTAACTTCATCAGTGTTTTTTTGTGGAGTGTAATTGTTTGTAGGAAAACCTACTTACCACCAATTACGACTGATGTGAAAGTTCTACGATGCCAAGACAGCGCAGTACCACAGGTACCTGTAGAAAAAGATTGTTGTGATCTTATACAGACATTTCAACGTTCATATCTAAACAGTTGCAGTTATTGAACAATGGCTAAAATATTTATCTGCCGGGGGGCATATTTTGATAAACGTCAAATTAAGCGTACTCCACATGTGGACAGTTCCGCGGGAACACGAGAATGTAGAGGGAGTATTCGCCTATATTCATGTAGTCCCGTGCATGTTTGGCATGTCTCGCCTATTTCATAGACAAAGTAGATATATTCTTTGGATTATTTGTTGTCGTCTCGATTCGACCGATTTCATATTTATATTTCTAGCGCTTTTTCCCGTAACAGGTTCGGGGTACACTTGACCATGATCCAGGATATTAGTAGATCAGGTAATTACAGTTGAGCAGCTGCCATCACCTCTGTAACCCTGTTTAAAGCAGATTAGCGATATTACACCGATGAATCGATATAATGTCGACGCGTTTTGACACCCACCACATCCCTAATAGGCGAGAATGTAGAGGGTCTACCAAAGTCCCGGCAAAAGTTTCGCCGAATGTTTCGGCGGACATGTGGAGTACGCTTTAGAATCGACCAAGATTACGAAGTGTGAAACAGCACTGTCCTATAATTTCGCAAGTGAGTCCGTGGTATTGTCGATGGTTCTCTTACGGAAGAGAGAAAGAAATATGAAACAGTTGAGAGGCACCTATACATGCCACTTGCTGTTTGACATTTCATAATTGGTTTCGACATAGCCTCCTTTATTTCGACCGCGTTTAACGTTTCTCAAAATTACCTTTTTGTATCTGTGAACGCATAAACTTGGGCGGAGCTGGACCAGGTGGCTGCCTTTTAAAACTTAAAAATTATGACAAATGTTTTACTGTTACAGACCATACTTTATACAAACCCTGTATGTATTAAACAATAATCTAATGAATTGGACCATCATCATCATCAGCACTGCCACTGCTGGACATAGGTCTCCCCCAATGAGAGCTAATACTAATCCTCCGCCGCCTTGAAAGATGAATTGAATATTTGTCATTAATTTTAAAACCGGTGATCCGGTATTTACATAAAAATTTTATTATTATATTTAATTTGACACGTCATTATTTTTAATCTTTTGATAAACTATTCCATGTACTTACATAAATACAATAATAATGTAATGTAGGTAATTTTCATAGTTAAATAAATAAATCTAATCTTGTTCAGTCCAATCATAAGGGTTCCTTTTATTTACCATTTTGGTTCGGAACGGAACCCTAAAAAAATGCGAGTTACTTGGCGGTTGATGGTGGTGAAATAATAAGGGGTCCGGTACCTGACTCTGCCACATCGCTACCACAACAACAGGTCGAATGCGCCTCGCTGCCGCCTGCCGGCAGTGCTGCCATCCCGAACTGAACATCGCCATCGATAGCTGAGATGCCTGGAGACACAGTTATGGATCAAGATCATCATCACCCAGCTCTGTCACGCCTGAGGAGTCTGACTGATGGGATGATGACTGGATCAACATTTTAAAATTCTACCTAATCCGCCAGTTATATTAAAAAAAAGATTAGACTTGTATTTTAAATAAAAAATTTAAATTATACAGAAGCTCCTATAATAAACAATAACAATCTCGGCGTCAATATCCCGGTTGTAGTCTCATTCGAGAGCCAGGGCTCCGCCTGGACTATGATGCAGGATTTTGCAGATCAGGCTACTACGGTGGGGCAACTGCTGTTTGACCTGAGCAGATTGATTCAAACATCTGAATGTCACACGCGTGCAAGGTAAGTCTCCACTTAGGTATGACGTAACTATCATTGTATTTTTTAGGAGTTGTGCTTGTGGCTGTCTGTCAAATTTAATTACACTTTCAGCCGCGAATAAATTTATCTTAGGCCCACTCTTTCATTCATTCAATTTTCATACCATCATGTGCAAAATTGGCGTAAACAGATTTGCTCAAATTGTATAATTAGCGTCTGAATCATAGGAAACACGAATGTCGTAGAAAGGTTCGAATGCTATTCATGACTAACGTTAGACGGTTCGTTCCAAAAAGGAAATGGGCAAGCCCTATTTCTGAAACCCCTCGCATCCACGCGAACACTCGCGTGCGCTACTTTCAAACTTGTGGTAAGTTGGTAGATATAAAAAAGACAATAATTAGGAGGCCAGCGCTCGCGTGAACGTGAGAGGTTCAAAAATAGGGCTCCAAGGTATCTTCGGCTTACGGCTTCGTATTCACTCACACACGTGCGACAAACACGACGCTCTACGAAGCCAACCTAGCCGATGTGCAATATTTATGGCCCATACCTCTACATAGTTTTTGGGTAAACCGATCAAACAATATTTTTCTTCTAAAACACTGAAAGGAAGCCCTCCCGTCACCTCAACAGTGATGTTCCCAGCCGTACACCAAAAGCAGCCGGTGCTGATCAGCGTGCAGGTCCCGGTCGCAGCCACCGTCAGCGTGACGGTCAGCGTCCGTTCTGACGTCTTCAGGATGCGTGACAAGAAGAAGTGTTATCAGCTGGTTTAGGCAGAAGTCTGCCCCAAGAATTGTACTTATAATACATTAATATATGAAAGAAAGAAAGAAAGAAAACATTAATTACACATAGCACAACTTCAACATAATAACAGTTACAGTTCCAGACAAAAGAAACAATAATAATTAAAACATATAAAACAATGCGTAGCGTCGGTGCCACGGCGGCCAGCATTATTGCTACCCCATTCAGCATGTGCTGTGAGGCGCAAGAAGTGACTCACAGCGCTGGAATTATATGGGCCCATTTTTAGGTATGGGACGGACCTTGCACTACCTCAATGTAAATAAATGTAATATGAAAAACGATGCTTGGATTGACTTTGGCTTGCCAAACCAGTGTCGCGTTTGACCACCACTCTGAGGGGATTTAGCGACGGACCCCACACTGCAGATTCCTAATTGAGACACTCGTAGTGACAGTCGCTACAGGAAGAATTTTTTCTCTCGAATTCTTCTAAAAAAACTGATATTTCCTTACCACAAATTGAAACAGGACTAGCACTAACGCTATGATGTTGATAAGTATTTGGATTGAATATACTGTTTTACATACTTCTTCAGTAGCTTTGGTGCACCTGAAAATAAGATCAGTTGAGAAGGCTTTTAACTGTCAGGCTATAAATAAGTAAAACATACAAAATAACTTTATACACTCTTTTTTGGTTTTGTCAACGGTCTATCAACGACATTCATTTGTCACAATTACGAGAGAATAAAGCTGAGATGCCATACTATTTGGGAGAGGGGAAATTATTCGTAAAAATCTTTATTGCATCTGTAGGTGACAAGGAAATTTTACCAGATTATCTTGGAGTGCATATCGATGCCAATTCTGAATGCTTTTTCGTACTGCTCTTCCTTTTCAGTCTGGCTAAGTTCTGCATCGAAAATGTCGTTCAGGCTCCGAATGTAGCTGCACAAATTCCTGAATTGGTTGCTCATAGCGATCGTAAGTAGGGACACGATGAGAAAGCCCGCAGATTGCATTCGAAAGAGGCAGATCCAGAGTATTATGTAGATGATTATCCTGGCCACGCTTGCTGCATAGCTCGTGTCAGTCACGTCAGGCCAAACAGTTATTAATGTCACGAAATTCCCGCCTAAAACGCGTAAAATTATTGAAACAGCTTGCACTTAATTGTGTAGTTGCCTCAAACTGAATATTATTTTTTATTTTATGTAGTGACAAAGGGGCAGGACAGCTGATGGTAAGAAGTATCTCTGGCCTATTGCATCTACGATTCATGCTAAAGCAGGCAATAAAAATACAGGTGTGTTGTCACTGTGAGGTCCATAATGAAATACCTGTAATTGTGCTGACTACCCTATGTCATATTTGTTCACAAAATATAAAAATAGCCATCATACAATAACAAACACTAATAACAACATTAAAATCATTTAATTATTGTCTGTCTCTTTCTCGCAATTCGTGTATTTTACATGAGAATCCATTATTTGTGGTACAAATTATTTCATATAGGTACCTAGTTTTTTGTCATATAAGTACTGATCTTTGTGTTTCAATGACGTGATCATTCGATAAAAATAAATTCTATGAAACTTTTTTCGACAAAATAGAATTATTCAAAAATTTCACGAAGAAATATGCACCTAAAGAATGAGGACTATGGAAATCTTTAAATGGCTTTTGTACGTCACGTCGAAATATCGCCCTCTCTGTCTAATTTAGATTTTCAAAAGTTCATACATATTGCTTAATTTTTAAATTACTTCAAACCTTTCGCTACTCTTTTAACAATCCTCCAAATGAAGTACTGTTGACAACCAGCCTCATGTTTTTTCTTTTGCTGTATAAGATATCGTCCTTACTGTTACAATGGTCATTAAAACATACCTGTTATAAACTGTGACTTTGTGACCTATTTATTACAGAATTAAATACACATCTAATAAATAAAAATTGTTAAAACCGACAAACGCTGTATTAATCACATCCAATTGAAGCAATGTTCTACCACAAACCTTTTACAATCACATCGTTTAGACCAGTTACACCATAAAGCATGGACATGGAGGACATGAAGAGAAGGGATACCGTCGAGAAAATCTTGGCTTGTCTCGCCATATGGTTGTCCACTTGAATGTCGTTGTAAACTTCCCTTATCTTCACCAAATTATGTGCCACGTTTCTGACTCTCTCTCGCTGTCTTGTCATAATCCAGGCGTACGAATAGCACAGAGGTAAACAAACTGAGAAGATTATTCTGTCTAACCACTGCCTCTCATTCAAGTTTGGCTGAGTTATAAAACTGCTCCATAATAGGACGAAAAATATACACATCGATATATTAATCAGCTTAAGCACATTGTCGTGCAAAGCTTTTATATACGGCGGTAGATCGAACTCCTCATAGTAGAATCTAGCAGATCCCATTAAATAGAACATCTTACTGATCTTGTAATAACTGTGTTTTGATCTGTTTTGATGCTTTTGTTTGACCTTTATTAGCGTCTTTGCAGTTACTGATGATAGAGAAAGTACAATTAATAGAAAAACAATGGAATTTGTAAGACAAGTGCGCACATCAGAATTGATTTTTGTAACTGTAGGTTATTTAAATTCTTTATTACATATCTACTTCCCTATTCATGAGAAAGGAAAATTGTTATATAATTTAGAGATTGTTATTATAATTTGGACTTAATTGCTTACCATCGATTGGCTTATAATCTATTTGTAAGCTGGTGGGCGGCTTTTGCGTGTAGAGAGCTCCTTCAATGAATCCAAGGTTTTTCGAAGAAGGGGTACGCGAATTACTAGGGTTTCGCCATTCAACGGTGGGTTCGCTACAAGATTTACGTATAGCTGGCTGTATGACTGGCAGTCGCGTGCGCTATGCATGTTGGCGCAAAGCGGTGAAAAATTTCATGCATTAAAAATGTATTTTTTGGCACTGTATTTGTTACGTTTTGTTGAAATAAACAGCCCATTTTTCGTTTTCGTTTTTGTTTTTCTGCGTTACGTACATTAGTTGATCACTAACCGATGTTCTTATGGTGAGGGAATCATCGTGATGAACTGTATGTGCTACCATTATCTAATCTGGTCAGGTTCACCTGTTAACAGATGACAGTAGCTACACTGTAATTACCTGCCAAATCCTGGGTCTTGGTCAAGGCGGACCCCGGGCCCAAGAGCACAAGCCGGACATTAACGCCTAGATGATGATGATGATGATGACGTATGTTATACATATACCATCACGCCTTTGTCTCTCAGGGGTAGGGAGAAACCTTGCTTATCTTTGACAGAGCATAACCGGGATTGACGACAGGATGATGATGATGATTATGACTTTTGACTTAATTAAGTTGCATTGGTGGCTAATGCAAGGTATTAGGACCTGGGATAAACTATTTCTGTGTCTTTACATATATCTAATATCTTTGGGTTCTATTTAAAAGGGTTTAAACATAAACTTACTATATATAGCGGAATATCTTTGGTTTTAAATGAAATAAATGGTTTGTATACTTATTAGAATTTCAAAATTTTTAATGCAAATTAGAGCTGAAAACTATTAAAGGTACTACTTACAAAACCAATAATTATCAATAAAACAAAAGGAATTATTCATTTATTCTATTTTATATTATTCTATATTTCAAATACCTATTGTATTTAATTTTAAATTTATTTTGTATGGGTTTTTGCCTGAAATAAAGATTGATTGATTGATTGATTGATTTGTCATCTTTCCGTCAGTTTCTTCTTCTTCAAATCTTCAATATCTACTCTGTTTAATACATCACTGAGAATATTGAGTAGGTTGTTCTTACAATCTGAAAATAAAATAGTTATAGGTATTATTGGTGGTCGTATGAAGGATCTAATGAACGATGATATGGCATGATCTTCGTGTCATCTTCTTGGCTTGGCGTGGTTTGTGTCCCGGTTGTGCTCCCGCACATGGGATCCCGGGGTCCTTGACCATGATCCACGATTTGGCAGATGAGGTACTTTTAGTGGAGCGACTGCCATCTGACCTCCGTGATCCTGTTAACAGGGGAACCTGACCAGATTGGATCTTAGTTACACAGTCAGTTGCTGAATGTGAAGGTTTCATAACGATGTTTTCTCTCACTGTAAGAACATCTGTTAGTGTTCAACTAATGTACATAACTTAGAAAAGAGACATTGGCGGCAGTGTGGAATTCGAACCCGGTACCTCTCGCTTACGAGCCGAATACCGCTACCACTAGGCCACCGACGCGCCTTTATTTTACCATAGAAAAATATTAGTTTGTCATTTCATCCTCTATCGATATGCAAAGTCTCAGTATAGTCGCGAAATGAAAAAAATAAATAAAATACCCTAAATATGTTTTGACCTCTTTGCGAATTTCACACACTACTTAAATTATTTTATACTAGCCGTTGCTTTTCTCCGGCGGGCAGTTTGGATGTCTGCAAATGTGCAACTTTATCGCGGTACCCTATTGTTTTCCCGGGGCAAAAAGTAGCCTACGTAACGTAGTCCTATTAGTGACAGAATTTAAAAATAACGGTCCAGTAGTCTCTGAGTTTCTTCATTACAAATCTTTTCTTATGTATAGATAATGTTGTTGACTGAAGTTAGGGAACTGGTTGAAATCAGAGTAACTTCTACTACACTGTGTTTTTGTACAGTGTAATTGTTTGTAGACAAACCTACTTACCGTCAAATACGACTGATGTGAAAGTTCTACGATGCCAAGACAGTGCAGTACCACAGGTATCTGCAGAAAAATATTTTTGTAATCGTATAAAGGATGTTTTTTAAAGGTGAAGTTTAAATTGAAATAAAACGAAGAAAAAAGTATTTCGTATCAGTTTTTCTTTGTTTTATTTCAAAGTTCCCCCGCGTCTAAAAACACCCTTTACAAACATTTCACCGTTGATATCTAAATAATTGCAGTTACTGAATAGTGCCTAACTTCCTTTTCTGCATCCCCATTTTGAGAAACGTCGAACTAGAATCGATCCCGATTACGAAGTGTCAAACAGCATGGACCTATAATTTCGCGAGTTAGTCGGTGGTATTGTCGATGGTTCTCTTACGGAAGAGAGAAAGAAATATTAAACAGTTGAGAGCCACCTATACAATGGCATTTGCTGTCTGACATTTCATAATTGGTTTGATATTTATCAAAATTACCCATCTGTTTCTGCGAACGCATAAACTTGGGCTAAGCTGGACCAGGTGGTTGTCTATTAAAACTTAAAAATTATTCCAAATTTGAGATGTTTGGCTGTCATAGACCATACTTTATAAAAACCCTCTGTATTCGAAAATACAATCTAATGAACTGTACCATCACCATCATCAGCCTATACTACTCCACTGCAGGACATAGGCCTCCCCCAATGAGCGCTAATGCACTATGTTCTCGGCTTGCCGCATCCAGCATCCACATGTAACCTTGAATGATGAATTGACATAAATTTTATAACCGGTATCTATTAACATTAAAAGTTTATTATTATGTTTTAATTATTTTATCTACACTCATAGCGTAATGTTCCTATTACACATTCGAAAACAGTTGTTTAAGGATACTTTTTTTTCACGCCAATCTATTAAATTTTAAAAATTACTTTTCGATACAGCATTTCCCATACTATTTTCATTACATCTGTATCGAAAAATAACTTGTTAATCATTATGCAACACTTTCCTTTTTAAATTTTTTGTCGGGCGCCTGGACACAGTGAAATGTAGGCTGATAACCTAAATGTCTTCAGCAAATTCAAAATTCAAATTTTCCTGTTTATGTTTTTGTGTAATTATTTTCCCGCTAAACGGTATATTTTGTATAATTGTTGTAATATGTGTAAGTGAATGGTTTTTCTTGTTTGAAGCAAATAAATTGATAAATGTGAAAATAGTGAAGTGAATTTCCCTCCGCCTTGATATCCGTAGATACAACAGAACTGTATTATATGACAGTTATTATATGACAGGTATTATATGACAGTTGCATAAACTAGTATGATAATAGTGGGACACGAGTGTTTTAATACTTAATTATATGCAGTTGCATACACTACTTTATTTACACTCATATTTTCATGTTAAAATTTCGTACCGATAATTTTCTCAACTTTGCTGGAAATAACTGCGAGTCAGTTCTGTTGTATCTACGCTTCGAGGATATCAAGGCGGCGGGAAATTCACTTCACTACTTTCACATTTATCTATTTATTTGCTTCAAACAAGAAAAAACATTCAAAAACACAAATTACATCAATTAGAAAAAATTTTTTGTTTAGCAGAAAAATAATTACAAACGTACGTAATCACAACCACAGACCACAAACTATGAACTATATATATCACAGACTATGAACTGATCACAAATATAAACAGGAAAATTTGAATTTTGAATTTGTTGAAGACATTTAGGTATTCAGCCTACATTTAGCCGTGTCCCGGAACCCGACAAAATTAAAAAAAAGAAAAGTGTTGCATAATGATTAAAAAGTTATTTTTCGATACAGCTGTAATGAAAATAGTATGGGAAATGCTGTATCGAAAAGTAATTTTTTAAAATTTTATAGACTGAAAAAAGTGTATCCTTAAACAACAGTTTTCGAATATGTAATTGGAACATTACGCTATCAGTGTAGATAAACTACTATTATTTGATACGTTATTATTCTTAATCCTTTGATAAACAGTTACATGTAATTACATAAATACAATAATAATGTAATGTAGGCACTTTTCATTAATAAATAAACAAATCTTATTTTATCCAGTCTAACCGAAAAGGTTTCTATACCATTTAGGTTCGGAACGGAAACCAAAAAAATGCGAGTTACTTGGCGGTCGATGTCACAAGTGAAATGATACAGGATCCGGTACCTGGCTCTGCCACATCGCTATCGCTACAACAGGTCGAATGCGCCTCGCTGTCGCACGCCGGCAGTGCTGCCATCCCGAACTGAACATCGCCATGGATAGCTGAGAAGCCTGGAGACACAGCTATGCATCAACATCATTATCAACCAGCTCTGTCAAGTCTTAGGAGTCTGACTAGTATGTATAGCCGACATTAGAATAGGGATGATGACTGGGTCAACATTTTAAAATTCTAATTGGTCCGTCAGTTATATTTAAAAAAGATTAGACAAAATGGCAAAGCTAAAGCGTATCAATGTTTCGGAGTGACATTACTTCTGAGTAAAATTTCACCTCAGGCGTGGCGTCATGCAACATTTCAAAGTATATCGGCGTTATTTTTGATTAATTAACAAAAGAAAAAATAGGTCCTCAATATTTTTTGATAATCTACCTGACGGAATAACAATTTTTTTTTCAGTCATCGCCCCTATTATTTAAACAACCAGCAGCTTGATTTTGGTAAATCGATTGATCCGATTCCGAGAAAAGTGCTGCCAAAGCGAGTTAGTCCGTTGTATTGTGGATGGTCCTCATTCGAAAGAGACAGATAGAGATAATGTAATGAGAGAGAAGAACCTTTGCTAATAAAAATAACTATCTTGGCGTCTAGAGCGACTGCCATTTGACGTCCGTGATCCTGTTAACAGGGGAACCTGCCCAGATTGATTTAGCCTGAATGGGCACACGATATTATCCCTCACCACGCTAAGTCGCTCAATAGCTGCCATGATTCATATTCATATTCATTTATTCATTGCAATCACATGGTAGTTACAAGGTGTCATTTACTATTGGGTGGTTTTCATGTGAACTCGCGCAAACTAGCCAAAGTATTTATGACTGTAACATAGTTTTTGGGTAAACCGTACAAAATATATTTTTCGTCTAAAACACTGAAGGGAAACCGTCACGTCACCTCAACACTGATGTTCCCAGCCGTCCACCAGAAGCAGCCGGTGTTGATCAACGTGCAGGTCCCAGTCGCAACTACCGTCAGCGTGACGGTCAGCGTCCGTTCTGACGTCTTCAGGATGCGTGAAAGAAGAAGTATTATCAGCTGGTTTAGGCAGCAGTCTACGGCTAGAATTGTACTTATAATACATGAATATATGAAGAACGATGTCGCTTTGACTTGCCAAACCAGTGTCGCGTTTAACCACCGCACCGCTCTGAGGCTCGCACTGTGAAACTTGTGTGCGGAATTCAGCAATGGATCTCATACTACAGATTCAATCAGATAGTCGCTACTGGCAGACGAGTTATTCTAAAAAGCTGATATTTCCTTACCATAAATTGAAACAGGACTAGCACTAACGCTATGCTGTTGGTAAGTATTTGCATTGAATATACTGTTTTACATATTTCTTCAGTAGCTTTTGTGCACCTGAAAACATGATCAGTTGAGAAGGCATTTAACTGCCAGGCTATAAATAAGTATAACATACAAAATAACTAACGGTCGCTAACGTTCATTTACTCTTTTTTGGTTTTGTCAACGTTTACATCAACGACATTTATTTGTCACAATTTGGGGAGAATGTAGGTGATACCATACTGTTTGAGAGGGGAGGGGGGGATACTATTCGTAAAAATCTTTATTGCTGCTGTAGGTATCAAGGAAATGTTACCAGATCATCCTGGAGTGCATATCGATGCCAACTTTGAATGCTTTTTCGTACTGCTCTTCCTTTTCAGTCTGGCTTAGTTCTCCATCAAAAATGTCGTTCAGGCTTCGAAAGTAGCTGCATAAATTCCTGAATTGGTTGCTCATAGCAATCGTGAGTAGGGACACGATGAGAAAGCCCGAAAATTGCATTCGAAAGACGCTGATCCAGAGTATTATGTAAATGATTATCCTGGCCACGCCTGCTGCATAGCTCGTGTCGGTGACGTCAGGCCAGACAGTTATTACTGTCACGAAATTCCCGCCTAAAATGCGTAATATTATTGACATAGCTTGCGCTTAATTGGGTAGTTGCCTCAAACTGAATATTGATTTTTTTTTTTATGTAGTGACAAAGGGGCAGGACAGCTAATGATAAGAGGTGCTGCAGCCCATAACATCTACGATTCATGCTAAATGCAGGCAACAAAAATATGAAACCGCAGGTGCGTGGTCACGTGAGGTCCATGATGAAATACCTCATACCTGTAATTGCGCTGGCTTCCCTATGTCATATTTGATCACAAAATGTGTTTATTCTATATATTGCGTAATAAAATATTTACAGTTACAATACAAATATATCTATATACATGTACCTACCACTACATATACCTATTCATTAACACATAAAATATATACTAAAAATTAAAATGGTCGTCCACACCGCTACCCCTCGGAATGGTGCCCCGAAAGCTGGCTCCGTTGCCTCGTTGAATAGCGATGCTAATCCGTTGTCCGAGGAACGAGCCAGCTCTCCGGTCACCAGCGGTCTCATTTAATTTTTTTGAAAGTTCTATAAATAACTTTCTCGCACCTAGACCCCACGGTCCCAACGTTGCCACACCAAACGGCTGAAATACGAAGTCTTGCGCTAGACTTTCGTATTTCTTCCGCTTGAGGTCTTCTGCAGCTGAGGCCGCAGCCCCAGCGCAGCTGGCAGTGTACATGCGAAGGCGCCAGGGTGTCCACACAGGTAGCGTCCCACGCCAGCGCCTTCTCACGCTGCCACCCAATGAGCGTCATGCCGTCGGACCTCTTGCCATCGTCACGTACGGTACCTTTCGGCTCTAATACTCGCCGGTACGTTGACGGTGACAAGTGCCCTACGAATGACGTCATTGATTACCGCGTGCCTGGAGATTCGACTTGCGCTGCGGGTACATGAAAGACCGTGGTGCCCTAGTGAATCCACAGACGCACCACAAGGACAGTAGTGTGGATGAACCAGATTGATCCCCAATCTTAAACCCCAACATATGGACAACGACAAGTTGTCCAGGACAGTGCCGATATTCGAGGAGGGGACTGCTTGCAGCGAGAACCCTGACTCTCGCTCTGTCACGGCTAGGAGACGAGCTTAATAAATCTTTTAGATTTTTTTTTGCCATAATTCAATAACAAACATTAATAACAACATTAAAATCTGTTAATTATCTCTCTCTTTCTAGCAATTCGTGTATTTTAAATGAGGGCTTATGTTTTGTGGCACAAATTATTTCAGATAGTTTTTTTGTCATTTAAGTACCGATCTTTGTGTTTCGATGAAGTGATCATTCGGTAAAAGTAAATTCAATAAAACTTTTTCAACGAAACAATATTATTGAAAAGATCGACGGAGAATGAGGACCCATATTCACCCAAAGAATGAGGACTATGGAGCTTCCTTGTTGCACTCTTTAAATGGCGTTTGTACGTCACGTCGTAATATCACACACTCTGTCTAATTACTTCAAATTTTTTTTTACTACTTTTTTCAAAAGCCTTGAAATGAAGTAATGTTCACAACTAGCCTTATGTTTTATCTTTTGCTATAGAAGAAACATGTTTGATGATAAATTGAACAAAATCGTCCAAACTGTAACACCTCTTATATATCTCTTGAACGATTCCATGTTAAAGTCCAAAGAAAATACTGCGGCTGTAACTGTGGTTTGTAACTTATAAATATTTTTTAAAACCGACAAACTTTTTATAAAACACATCCAATTGAAACCACGAACCTTTTACAATCACATCGTTCAGAGCAGTTACTCCATAAAGCACGCACATGCAGGACATGAAGAAAACGAATATCGTCGAGAAAAACTTGGCTTGTCTCACCATATGGTTCTCTACTTGAATGTCGTTGTAAATTTCCCTCATCTTCACAAAATTATATGCCACGGTTCTGACTCTCTCTCGTTGTCTTGTCATAATCCAGGCGTACGAATAGCACACAGGTACACAAAATGTGAAGATTATCCTGTCTAACCACTGCTTCTCATTCAAGTTAGGCTGAGTCAGAAAACTGCTCCATATTAGGACGAAGAATATACACATACATATATTAATCAGCTTAAGCACATTGTCGTGCAAGGCTTTAACATACGGCGGTAGATCAAACTCCTCATAGTAGAATCTAGCAGATCCCATGAAATATAACATCTTACTGATCTTGTAATAAGTGAGTTTTGACCTGGTTTGATGCTTTTGTTTGACCTTTATTAGCGTCATTGCAGTAACTTATAATGGAGAAAGTACAATTAAAATAAAAACAATGGAATTTATGAGACATGTGCGCACATCAGACTTGATTTTTGAGCTATGGATTATTTGAATTCTTAACAACAAATCTACTTCCCTATTCAAGAGAAAGGAAAATTGTTATATAATTTAGAGATTGTTATTATAATTTGGACTTAATTGCTTACCATTGATTGGCATATAATCTATTTGTCAGCCGGTGGGCGGCTTTGGTGTGTAGAAAGCTTATTTCATTATTCCAAGGTTTTCCGAAGGTTCGCCATTCGACGGTAGGGGGGTAGGGGTAGGGGGTTTGCGACAAGATATACGTAACGCTGGTTGTATGACTGGCAGATGCGTACGCCATGTATGTTGGCGCAAAGCGAATAAAAATGAAATACAGAAATGATCTTGATGTATAGTCAGAGTAACATATAAAATTGTCTAAAATTACTTACATCTATAAAGGCCGATTTTTCAATCCTCGGATAAAAAATATCAGTCTGATAAGTTATTATGCGACTAAAATAAAAACGTATAATTTTTTCATATATAAGTAAAGGATAATTGTTTTGTTTTAATTTGGCAGCATATTACTTTATTGTACAGATAAATGTTATCTGAGGATTGAAAAATCGGCCCTTAATTACTATTTATCGCCTTTGTATTTAAAACATATTGACGCAACGCTAATGACAACTGCAGGTCATAAAAGTAAAGAAGAGATTAAGACAAACGCGCGTACCATTTTTACTAAAAATATTACAATAGAGACTAGAGAACAATATGCCTGCTGTGAAGGAAGGAAGTCCGCGCCGTTCCTTGGTTAATTGCCGTCCCCAAAACATCTTAATAAATCTTATGTCTGCCAATAGCCTACTTTGTTTAATTTGTTCTATGGTATTTCCAATTTGCTAAAGCGATCACAATGCATCCCAATATAAAACTTGCCATTAAGTTGTGGGCTATTGTTTTGTCACCCGAATATGCGCATTTAAACACGACATATGAATACTTTTCAAAATTCCATACCTATAGTGATATAATTAATCTACTGGAACGTTCTTATGGCACATAAGGACCGTTACACTATGTATTCATTTCGTTTGATGGTTACGTACTTGGGTAAATTGCAAAAATAAAACAGGACAACGATCCCTTTATAAACTGTAATTTGGTTCTATTCAAAACGTTTTAAGCATAAAGTTAGTATCATCATAACATCACCCGAAAGACGCCCACTGCTGGACATAGGCCTCCCCCAGAGGTCGCTCCTGTGGCTTCCGCATCCAGCTGGTACCTGCGACCTCTACTAGGTCATTGCTATACCTAGCGGAATCTCTTTGATGTTTTTAATTAAATACATGCTTTGTTCACATATTAGAATTTTAAAATCTTTAATGCAAATAAAAGCCCAAAACTCTACTATAAGTATTACTTACACTACCTATAATTATCAATCAAACAAAAAGTTTTTGAATTATTCATTTGCCATCTTTCCGACAGTTTCATCTTCTTCAAATCTCCAACAGACACTTTGCTTAATACATCATTGAGAATATTGAGTAGGTTATTCTTACAATCTGAAAATAAAATAATTATAGGTATTAGTGGTGGTCATATGAAGGATCTAATAGATGATGATGATATGGCATGATCTTCGTATCACTTCATCATAATCCCAGCCGCAGGTCGTCTACTGTTTAACGTCGTGTAGATGCGTCGGGCGTGGCAGGGTCGGGGTATCAATAAATAGATGTACCTACTATGATTATAATTAAGCTAATTTGTACCTAACTGATATGGATTCTTTCCGAAATAAATGTCTATTTAATTTAATTTAATTTAATTAACTTAGACCTCCCCTACGCCTTCCACACAGATCGTCTCTATTCCTATTGTGTCTATTCGGCTCATACAATAGTTAGATATATAGATAGATAAAAGAGTTATACAATGTTTGTATGAAGCCTAAAAGTAAACTCGAATCAGCTTCGATCATTTGGAACACGCATGACAGCACGGGGTCCTCCTTGACCATGGTCCCGGATTTGGCAGATCAAATAATTACAGTGGAGAGACTGCTATCTGACCTCCGTGACTCTGCTACCAGGGGAACTTGATCAGATTGGATCATGGTTACACATTCAGTCGCCTGAATGTGCAGGTTTCATAACGATGTTTCCGTCACCGTAAGAGCATCGGTTAGTGTTCAATTAATGTACATAACACAGATGAGAGTCATTGGTACATGGCGACAGTTGGATTAGAACCCTCTACCGCTCGCTTACGTGTCGGAAAGCCTCAGTATAGATCGCGCAAAGTATAAAAAAAATTAAAAAACCCTAAAAATGATCTGACCTCTTTGACAATTTAAATATCTACTGAAATTATTTTATACTAGCCATTACCAGCGACTTTCACCTGCAGGCAGTATGGATATCTGTAAATGTGCAACTTTATACTATGTTAACTATTCTAATCCCGGGACAAAACACTGCCTATCTAATTGGGAAATAAATTAGCTACCTAATAATCATCTTGGCGTTAATGTCCCGGTTGCGCTCTCGAGAACGAGAGCCCGGGGTCCGCCTTGACCATGATTCAGGATTTGGCAGGTCAGGTAATTACAGTGGAACGACTGCCATCTGACCTCCATGACCCTGCTATCAGGGGAACCTGACCAGATTGGATCGTGGTTACACATCCAGTCGCCTGAATGTGCAGGTTTCATCACGATGTTTTCCCTCACTGTAAGAGCATCGGTTAGTATTCAACTAATGTACATAACTCAGAAAACAGTCATTGGTACATGGCCGGAGCGGGATTCGAACCCGGGACCTCTGGCTTACAAGTCGGATACTGCAACCGCTCGGCCACCGACGCTCTCGTCGGTCGAAATAAATTAGCTACCTAATAGTGAAAAAAATTAAAAAATCGGTTTAGCAGTTTTTGAGTTAAATCATTACAAACAAAATTACAAATCTAGATAATGTTAACTGAAGTTAGGGAACTGGTTGAAATCAGAGTAACTTCATCAGTGTCCTTTTGTGGAGTGTAATTGTTTGTAGGAAAACCTACTTACCACCAAATACGACTGATGTGAAAGTTCTACGATGCCAAGACAGCGCAGTACCACAGGTACCTGTAGAAAAAGATTATTGTAATCTTATACAGATATTTCACCGTTCATATCTAAACAGTTGCAGTTATTGAACAGTGGCTAAAATCCTTATCTGTCGGGGGGCATATTTTGATAAACGTCAAATTAAGCGCACTCCACATGTGGACAGTTCCGCGGGAACACGAGAATGTAGAGGGAGTATTCGCCTATATATATGTAGTCCCGTGCATGTTTGGCATGTCTCGCATATTTCATAGACAAAGTAGAGATATTCTTTGGATTATTTGTTGTCGTCTCGATTCGATCGATTTTATATTTATATTTTTAGCGCTTTTTCCCGTAACAGGTTCGAGGTACACTTGATCATGATCCAGGATATTAGTAGATCAGGTAATTACAGTTGAGCAGCTGCCATCACCTCTGTAACCCTGTTTAAAGCAGATTAGCGATATTACACCGATGAATCGATATAATGTCGACGCGTTTTGACACCCACCACATCCCTAATAGGCGAGAATGTAGAGGGTCTACCAAAGTCCCGGCAAAAGTTTCGCCGAAAGTTTCGGCGGACATGTGGAGTACGCTTTAGAATCGACCAAGATTACGAAGTGTGAAACAGCACTGTCCTATAATTTCGCAAGTGAGTCCGTGGTATTGTCGATGGTTCTCTTACGGAAGAGAGAAAGAAATATGAAACAGTTGAGAGGCACCTATACATGCCACTTGCTGTTTGACATTTCATAATTGGTTTCGACATAGCCTCCTTTATTTCGACCGCGTTTGACGTTTCTCAAAATTACCTTTTTGTATCTGTGAACGCATAAACTTGGGCTGAGCTGGATCAGGTTAGGTTGGGTTTGGCTGCCTATTAAAACTTAAAAATTATGCCAAATGTAAGATATTTTACTGTTACAGACTATACTTTATACAAACCCTGTATGTATTCGATAAAATAATCTAATGAATTGGACCATCATCATCATCAGCACTGCCACTGCTGGACATAGGTCTCCCTCAATGAGAGCTAATACTAATCCTCCGCAACCTTGAAAGATGAATTGAATATTTGCCATTAATTTTAAAACCGGTGATCCGGTATTTATATAAAAAATTTATTATTATATTTTATTTGATACGTCATTATTTTTAATCTTTTTATAAACTATTCCATGTACTTACATAAATACAATAATAATGTAATTATAGGAAATTTTCATGCATAAATAAAGAAATTGAATCTTATCCAATCTAACGCAAAGGGTTTCTTTTACCATTTAGGTTCGGAACGGAATCCAAAAAATGTGAGATGCTTGGCAGTTGTTGTCAGAAGTGATACAGGGGCCGGTACCTGACTCT
The DNA here is from genome assembly GCA_907269095.1 of Blastobasis adustella. NCBI lineage: Eukaryota > Metazoa > Arthropoda > Insecta > Lepidoptera > Blastobasidae > Blastobasis > Blastobasis adustella. The sequence goes on from OU026124.1 coordinate 18,050,878, forward strand.
GCCTCATCGCTATCACTAAAACAGGTCGAATGCGCCTCGCTGTCGCACGCCACCAGTGCTGCCATCCCGAACTGAACATCGCCATCGATAGTTGAGAAGCCTGGAGACGCAGCTATGAATCAACATCATCATCAATAAGCTCTGTTAAACCTAAGCAGTCTGACTGATATGTACAGCTGACATTAGCATAGGGATGATGACTGGGTCTATATTTTAAAATAGTAATAAAATTAGTCCGTCAGTTATATTTAAAAAACATTAGACAGAATGGAAAAGCTAAAGCGTATCAAAGTTTTGGAGTAACATCACTTCTGAGTAATATTTTACCTCAGGCGTGCAATATTTCAAAGTATCATCGGTATTATTTTTGTTTAATTAACAAAAGATAAAATAAGTCCTCAATATTTTTTGATAATCTACATGACGGAATAACAATTTTTTTTCAGTCATCGCCCCTATTCGTTTAACAACCAGCAGCTTGATTTTGGTAAATCCTCTGATCCGAATCTGAGAAAAGTGCTGCTAAAGCGAGTTAGGCCGTTGTATTGTGGATAGTCCTCATACGAAAGAGACAGATAGAGCTGATGTAATGATAGAGAAGAACCTTTTCTAATAAAAATAACCATCTTGGCGTCTGGAGCGACTGCCATTTGACGTCCGTGATCCTGTTAACAGGGGAACCTGCCCAGATTACCCTGAATGGGCACACGGTGTTTTCCCTCACCACGCTAAGTCGCTCGTTAGCTGCCATTATTCATATTCATATTCATTTATTCATTGCAATCACATGGTAGTTACAAGGTGTCATATACTATTGGGTGGTTTTCATGTGCCGAAACTCTCAACTCGAGCCGAAACTAGCCGATGTGCAGTATTTATGACCTGTAACATAGTTTTTGGGTAAACCGTACAAAATATATTTTTCTTCTAAAACACTGTAGGGAAACCGTCACGTCATCTCAACACTGATGTTCCCAGCCGTCCACCAGAAGCAGCCACCGTCAGCGTGACGGTCAGCGTCCGTTCTGACGTCTTCAGGATGCGTGGAAGAAGAAGTGTTATCAGCTGGTTTAGGCAGCGGTCTGCGGTTAGAATTGTACTTATAATACATAAATATATGAAGAACGACGCCGCTTTGACTTGCCAAACCAGTATCGCGTTTAACCACCGCTCTGAGGCTCGCACTGTGAAACTCTGTGTGTGCGGAATTCAGCAATGGATCTCATACTACAGATTCGATCAGATAGTCGCTACTGGCAGACGAGTTCTTCTAATAAAGCTGATATTTCCTTACCATAAATTGAAACAGGACTAGCACTAACGCTATGCTGTTGGTAAGTATTTGCATTGAATATACTGTTTTACATATTTCTTCAGTAGCTCTTGTGCACCTGATAACATGATCAGTTGAGAAGGCATTTAACTGCCAGGCTATAAATAAGTATAACATACAAAATAACTGAGTGGCCGGTCGCTAACGTTCATATTCTCTTTTTTGGTTTTGTCAACGGTTACATCAACGACATTCATTTGTCACAATTTCGGGAGAATATGGGTGATACTATACTGTTTGAGAGGGGGGGATACTATTCGTAAAAATCTTTATTGCTACTGTAGGTGTCAAGGAAATGTTACCAGATCATCCTGGAGTGCATATCGATGCCAACTTCGAATTCTGTTTCGTACTGCTCTTCCTTTTCAGTCTGGCTAAGTTCTGCATCGAAAATGTCGTTCAGGCGTGGAAGCTCCACAAATTCCTGTATTGGTTGCTCATAGCAATCGTGAGTAGGGACACGATGACAAACATTTTATAAAACACATCCAATTGAAACAATGTACAACCACGAACCTTATACAATCACATCGTTCAGAGCAGTTACTCCATAAAGCAAGCACATGCAGGACATGAAGAACGAATATCGTCCAGAAAAACTTGGCTTGTCTCGCCTTATGGTTCTCCACTTTAATGTCGTTGTAAAGTTCCCTCATCTTCACTAAATTATATGCCACGGTTCTGACTCTCTCTCGCTGTCTTGTCATAATCCAGGCGTACGAATAGCTCACAGGTACACAAAATGTGAAGATTATCCTGTCTAACCACTGCTTCTCATTCAAGTTTGGCTGAGTCAGAAAACTGCTCCATTTATTTATTATTTATTTATTTATTTATTATTACAGAAAGTACACAGTCCATATTAGGACGAAGAATATACACATACATATATTAATCAGCTCGTTGTGCAAGGCTTTAACATACGGTGGTAAATCAAACTCCTCATAGTAGAATCTAGCATATCCCATGAAATATAACATCTTACTGATCTTGTAATAAGTGAGTTTTGACCTGGTTTGATGCTTTTGTTTGACCTTTATTAGCGTCATTGCAGTTACTGATGACGGAGAAAGTACAATTAAAATAAAAACAATGGAATTTATAAAACATGTGCGCACATCAGACTTGATTTTTGAGCTATGGATTATTTAAATTCTCAATTACAAATCTACTTCCCTCATCATCACAGCCCGTAACAGTCCACTGCAGGACTTAGGGACTCTCCCACGAAAGGAGAGGTTATTGCCATAATCTTCACGCTTGGCAGGCGGGTTGGAGATCGCAGTGTTTAAATATAATAATGGAAAATGCTGCTGCCCATTTTCCAGACTACGGAGACTCTTGATCTTTAGTCGCCTTGTACGACACCTGTGAATGTAAGGGGTTGGTGCTATTCTACTCTGCCAGACGCCACACGGCCTATTGAAAAATAAAACAGGGCAATGATCCCTTTATAAACTGTAATTTGGTTCTATTCAAAAGGTTTTAAGCATAAAGTTAGTATCATCATAACATCACCCAAAAGACGCCCACTGCTGGACATAGGCCTCCCCCAGAGGTCGCTCCTGTGGCTTCCGCATCCAGCTGGTACCTGCGACCTTTATTAGGTCGTTACTATACCTAGCGGAATCTCTTTGGTTTTTAATGAAATACATGATTTGTTCACATATTAAAATTTTAAAATCTTTAATGCAAATATAAGCCGAAAACTATACTATAAGTACTACTTACACAACCTATAATTATTAATCAAACAAAAAGTTTTTGAATTATTCATTTCCTATCTTTCCGACAGTTTCATCTTCTTCAAATCTTCAATATCCACTCTGTTTAATACATCACTGAGAATATTGAGTAGGTTTTTCTTACAATCTGAAAATAAAATAGTTATAGGTATTTGTGGTGATCGTATAAGGGGTATAATAGATGATGATGATGATATGACATGATCTTCGTATCACTTCATCATAATCCCAGCCGCAAGTCGTCCACTGTTTAATGTAGGCCTCCCCTACGCCTTCCACACCGATCGGCTCTATTCCTCTTGTGTCTATTCGGCTCATACAAGAGTAAGATACATAAATGATTATTTGTATGAAACCTAAAAGTAAACTCGAATCAGCTTCGAACACGCATGAGAGCACGGGGTCCTCCTTGACCATGGTCCTGAATTTGGCAAATCAAATAATTAAAGCGGAGAGACTGCCATCTGACCTCCGTGACTCTGCTACCAGGGGAACTTGATCAGATTATATCATGGTTACACATTCAGTCGCCTGAATGTGCAGGTTTCATCACGATGATTCCCTCACCGTAAGAGCATCGGTTAGTGTTCAATTAATGTACATAACACAGAAAAGACTCATTGGTACATGGCGGCAGTGGGATTCGAACCCTCTACCTCTCGCTTACGTGTCGGATACTGTTGCGACTCCGACCACCGACGCTCCTTTATTTTATCATAGGAAAGTATTTGCTTATAATTTTATCTTCTATCGAAATGCAAAGCCTCAGTATAGATCGCGCAAAGTATAAAAATATCAAAAAACCCTAAAGATGTTCTGACCTCTTTGACAATTTAACTATCTACTGAAATTATTTTATACCGTTACCAGCGGCTTTCACCTGCGGGCAGTATGGATCTCTGTAAATGTGCAACTTTGTCGCGGGACCCTATTCTATTCCCGGGACAGCCTATGTTATTTAGAAATAAACTAGCTACCTATTTGTGAAAGACTTTAAAAATCCGTTTAGTAGTTTTTGAGTTAATTCATTACAAACAAAATTACAAATCTAGATAATGTTAACTGAAGTTAGGGAACTGGTTGAAATCAGAGTAACTTCATCAGTGTCTTTTTGTGGAGTGTAATTGATTTTAGGAAAACCTACTTACTACCAAATACGACTGATGTGAAAGTTCCACGATGCCAAGACAGCGCAGTACCACAGGTACCTGTAGAAAAAGATTATTGTAATCTTATACAACATTTCACCGTTCATATCTAAAGAGTTGCAGTTATTGAGCAGTGGCTAAAATCCTTATCTGCCGGGGGGCATATTTTAATAAACGGCAAATTTAGCGCACTCTACATGTGACAGTTCCGCGGGAACACGAGAATGTAGAGGGAGTATTCGCCTATATTCATGTAGTCCCGTGCATGTTTGGCATGTCTCGCCTATTTCATACACAATGTAGATATATTCTTTGGATTATTTGTTGACGTCTCGATTCGATTGATTTTATATGTATCAGGTTCGGGGTACACTTGACCATGATCCAGGATAGTAGTAAATCAGGTAATTACAGTTGAGCAGCTGCCATTACCTCTGTGACCCTGTTTAAAGCAGATTAGCGATATTACACCGATGAATCGATATAACGTCGACGCGTTTTGACACCCACGACATCCCTAATAGGCGAGAATGTAGAGGGTCTACCAAAGTCCCGGCAAAAGTTTCGCCGAAAGTTTCGGCAGACATGTGAAGTACGCTTTAGCATCGATCAAGATTACGAAGTGTGAAACAGCACTGTCCTATAATTTCGCAAGGGAGTCCGTGGTATTGTCGATGGGTCTCTTACGGAAGAAAGAAGAAATATGAAACAGTGGAGAGGCACCTATACATGCCACTTGCTGTTTGACATTTCATAATTGGTTTCGACATAGCCTAATTTATTTCGACCGCGTTAGACGTTTCTCAAAATTTCCCTTTTGTATCTGTGAACGCATAAACTTGGGCGGAGCTGGACCAGGTGGCTGCCTATTAAAACTTAAAAATTATGCCAAATGTAAGATATTTAACTGTTACAGACCATACTTTATACAAACTTTCTGTATTCGATAAAATAATCTAATGAATTGAACCATCATCATCATCAGCACTGCCACTGCTGGACATAGGTCTCCCCCAATGAGAGCTAATGCTAATTCCCCGCAGCCTTGAATGAGGAATTAAATAATTGCCATTAATTTTAAAACCAGTAGTCCGGTATTTACATTAAAATTTTATTATTATATTTTATTTGACATGTCATTATTTTTAATCACTTGATAAACTATTCCATGTAGTTACATAAATACAACAATAGTGTAATGTAGATAATTTTCATCGATAAAAGATAAATCATAAGGGTTCCTTTTATTTACCATTTTGGTTCGGAACGGAGCCCTAAAAAAATGCGAGTTACTTGGCGGTTGATGGTGGTGAAATAATAAGGGATCCGGTACCTGACTCTGCCACATCGCTACCACTACAACAGGTCGAATGCGCCTCGCTGCCGCCTGCCGGCAGTGCTGCCATCCCGAACTGAACATCGCAATCGATAGCTGAGATGCCTGGAGAGTGGATGTGTCTCCACACCGTTATAGATCAAGATCATCATCACCCAGCTCTGTCACGCCTAAGGAGTCTGACTGATAGGATGATGACTTAAAAACATTTTATAATTCTACCTAATACGCCAGTTAGATTAAAAAAAAGCTTAGACTCGTATTTTATATAAAAATTATAAATTATACAGAAGCTCCAAAACAATAACCATCTCGGCGTCAATATCCCGGTTGTACTCTCACTCGAGAACCCGGGCTTCGCCTTGACTATGATGCAGGATTTTGCAGATCAGGTATTTACGGTGGAGCAACTGCTGTTTGACCTGAGCAGATTGATTTAAACATCTGAATGTCACACGCGTGCAAGGTAAGTCTCCACGTAGGTATGGCGTAATTATCATTGCATTTTTTAGGAGTTGAGCTTGTTTAATTTTTTAAATTTAAAGCAAATTTAATTCCACTTTCAGCTGCGAATAAATTTATCTTAGGCCCACTCTTTCATTCATTCAATTTTTAAACCATCATGTGCAAAATCGGCGTAAACAGATTTGCTCAAATGTTATAATTAGCGTCTGAATCATAGGGAACATGAAGGTCGTAGAAAGGTTCGAATGCTATTCATGACTAACGTTAGACGGTTCGTTCCAAAAAGGAAATAGGCAAGCCCTATTTCTGAAACCCCTCGCATCCACGCGAACACTCGCGTGCGCTACTTTCAAACTTGTGGTAAGTTGGTAGATATAGAAAAGACAATCATTAGATAATTAATTTATTGGATAAGTAATTATTTATTAGGATTTCATGAATTTAATTATTAAAAGTGACATTGTACTTATTATTTTATTTTGTTTTTAATTTATATCAATTTATTTATTCTTTAATCACATGTTTTTATTCATTGGATAATTAATTATTTTTAATTATTGAATCTGACATTTCACTATTTTTACGTTATTAATGTGAATTAAATAATTATAAATTATTGCATGCCAGATTCTGAGATCAAAAATGTTAAATAAGATCCTATTGTTTACCACATTTTACGCAATTAAAACATTATATTCTATAGACATAGACATAGACATAGACAGCACTTTATTCGGTTCCACATTACATCCTTAACCTAAGGTGAGTACAGTAAATTATAGAAGGCGAGCGCTCGCGTGAACGTGAGAGGTTTCAAAAATAGGGCCCCAAGGTATCTTCGGCTTTCGGTTTCGTATTTACTCACACGCGTGCGACAAAGACGACGCTCTACGAAGCCGAACTAGCCGATGTGCAATATTTATGGCCCATACCTGTACATAGTTTTTGGATAAACCGATCAAACAATATTTTTCTTTTAAAACACTGAAAGAAAGCCCTCCCGTCTCACCTCAACAGTGATGTTCCCAGCCGTCCACCAGAAGCAGCCGGTGCTGATCAGCGTGCAGGTCCCGGTCGCAGCCACCGTCAGCGTGACGGTTAGCGTTCGTTCTGACGTCTTCAGGATGCGTGACAGTAAGAAGTGTTATCAGCTGGTTTTGGCAGAAGTCTGCCCCTAGAATTGTACTTATAATACACTAATATATGACAGAAAGAAAGAAAGAAAACATTTATTAAACATAGCACAACTACAACATAATAACAGTAACAGTTACAGACAAAGGAAACAATAATAATTAACACATATAAAACAATGCGTAGCCTCCCATGCCACTGTCGGTGCCGCGGCGGCCAGCATTAATAGTACCCCATTTAGCATGTGCTGTGAGGCGCAAGAAGTGACTCATCATCATCATCATCATCACAGCCCGTAACAGTCCACTGCAGGACTTAGGGCCTCTCCTGCGAAAGGGGAGGTTATTGCCATAATCTCCACGCTTGGCAGGCGGGTTCGAGATCGCAGTGTTTAAATATAATAATGGAAAATGCTGCTGCCCATTTTCCAGACTACGGAGACTCTTGATCTTTTGCCTCGAAAACATTAGTCGCCTTGTACGACACCCATGAATGTAAGGGGTTGGTGCTGTTCTACTCTGCCGGACACCACACGGCCGAAAAAATGCGGAACGGTTCACGATTTTGCGTGTCATCCTTGCGCAGGGGCCATGCTAATCTTCTCTGTATCGTTCCAATTTTAGTATATGTACTGCCGAAGCAAGTACAGAAGTGACTCACAGCGCTGGAATTATATGGGCCCATTTTTAGGTACGGGACGGGCCTTGCACTACCTCAATGTAAATAAATGTAATATGAAAAACGATGCTTGGAACGACTTCGGCTTGCCAAACCAGTTTCGCGTTTGACCACCGCTCTGAGGGGATTTAGCGACGGACCCCATACTGCAGAGACACTCGTAGTGACAGTGACTACTGAAAGAATTTTCTCTCTCGAATTCTTCTAAAAAAACTGTTATTTCCTTACCGCAAATTGAAACAGGACTAGCACTAACGCTATGATGTTGATAAGTATTTGGATTGTATATACTGTTTTACATACTTCTTCAGTAGCTTTGGTGCACCTGAAAATAATATCAGTTGAGAAGGCATTTAACTGTAAGGCTATTAACTGTTAAAATAAGTAAAACATACAAAATAAATGTATACACTCTTTCTTGGTTTTATCAGCGGTCACATCAACGACATTCATGTGTCACAATTACGAGAGAATATAGCTGAGATGCCATACTATTTGGGCGAGGGGGAAATTATTCGTAAAAACCTTTATTGCTACTGTAGGTGTCAAGGAAATGTTACCAGATCATCCTGGAGTGCATATCGATGCCAATTTTGAGTGCTTTTTCGTACTGCTCTTCCTTTTCAGTCTGGCTAAGTTCTGCATCGAAAATATCGTTTAGGCTCCGAAAGTAGCTGCACAAATTCCTGAATTGGTTGCTCATAGCGATCGTGAGTAAGGACACGATGAGAAATCCTGCAGATTGCATTCGCAAGAGGCAGATCCAGAGTATTATGTAGATGATTATCCTGGCCACGCTTGCTGCATAGCTCGTGTCAGTCACGTCAGGCCAAACAGTTATTACTGTCACGAAATTCCCGTCTAAAACGCGTAAAATTATTAAAACAGCTTGCACTTAATTGTGTAGTTGCCTCAAACTGAATATTGTTTATTATTTTATGTAGTGACAAAGAGGCAGAACAGCTTATGGTAAGAAGTAACTCTTTCCTATTGCATCTACGTTTCATGCTAAAGCAGGCAATAAAAATACAGAACCGCAGGTGTGTTGTCACTGTGAGGTCCATAATAAAATACCTGTAATTGTGCTGACTACCCTATGTCATATTTGTTCACAAAATATAAAATTAGCCATCATACAATAACAAACACTAATAACAACACTAAAATCAGTTTATTATTGTCTGTCTCTATTTCGCAATTCGTGTATTTTACATGAGGATCCATTATTTGTGATATAAATTATTTCATATAGGTACCTAGTTTTTTATCATATAAGTACTGATCTTTGTGTTTCAATGAAGTGATCATTCGGTAAAAATAAATTCTATGAAACTTTTTTCGACAAAATAGTATTATTCAAAAGTTTCAAGAAGAAATATGCACCTAAAGAACGAGGACTATGGAAATCTTTAAGTGGCTTTTGTACGCCACGTCGTAATATCGCCCTCTCTGTATTATTTCGATTTTCAAAAGTTCATACATTATGCTTATTTTTTAAATTACTTCAAACCTTTCGCTACTCTTTTAACAATCCTCCAAATGAAGTAATGTTGACAACTAGCTTCATGTTTTGTCTTTTGCTGTATAAGTTATCATCTATACTGTTACAATGGTCATTAAAACCTACCTATTATAAACTGTGACTTTGTGACCTACTTATTACAGAATTAAATACATGTCTAATTAGGAAAAATTGTTAAAACCGACAAACGCTGTATTAATCACATCCAATTGAAACAATGTACAACCACGAACCTTTTACAATCACATCGTTCAGACCAGTTACACCATAAAGCATGCACATGGAGCACATGAAGAAAACGAATATCGTCGAGAAAAACTTGGCTTGTCTCGCCATATGGTTGTCCACTTGAATGTCGTTGTAAACTTCCCTCATCTTCACCAAATTGTGTGCCACGTTTCTGACCCTCTCTCGCTGTCTTGCCATAATCCAGGAGTACGAATAACACAGAGGTAAACAAACTGAGAAGATTATCCTGTCTAACCACTGCCTCTCATTCAAGTTTGGCTGAGTCAGAAAACTGCTCCATATTAGGACGAAGAATATACACATACATATATTAATCAGCTTAAGCACATTGTCGTGCAAGGCTTTAACATATGGCGGAAGATCAAACTCCTTATAGTAGAATCTAGCAGATCCCACGAAATAGAACATCTTACTGATCTTGTAATAAGTGAGATTTGAACTGTTTTGATGCTTTTGTTTGACCTTTATTAGCGTCATTGCAGTTACTGATGATGGAGAAAGTACAATTAATAGAAAAACAATGGAATTTGTAAGACAAGTGCGCACATCAGAGTTCATTTTTGTAACTATGGGTTATTTAAATTCTTTATTACAAATCCACTTCCTTATTCAAGAGAAAGGAAAATTGTTTAATAATTAAAAGACTGTTATTATAATTTAGACTTAATTGCTTTCGATCGAGTGGCGTATAATCTATTTATCAGCTGGTGGGCGGCTATGGCGTGTAGAGAGCTCATTCAATTAATCAAACATTTTTCAAAGTATGGATACGCGAACCTCTAGGGGTTCGCCATTCGAGGGTGGGTTCGCAACAAGATTTACGTAATGCTGGCTGTATGACTGGCAAGCGCGTGCGCCGTGCGTGTTGGCGCCAAGCGGCGAAAAAAATTCGAGCATTAAAAATGTATTTTTTGCACTGTATTTGTTGCGATTTGTTGAAATAAACAGCCCATTTTTCGTTTTCTTTTTCTTTTTCTGTGTTACGTACATTAGTTGATCACTAACCGATGCTCTTATGGTGAGGGAAAACATCGTGATGAACTGTATGTGTTACCATTATCTAATCTGGCCAGGTTCACCTGTTAACAGATGACAGTAGCTACACTGTAATTACCTGCCAAATCCTGGGTCTTGGTCAAGGCGGACCCCGGGCCGAAGAGCACAAGCCGGACATTAACGCCAAGATGATGATGATGATGATGATGACGTATGTTATACATATAACATCATGCCTTTGTCCCTCAGGGGTAGGGAGAAACCTTGCTTATCTTTGACAGAGCATAACCGGGATTGACGACAGGATGATGATGATGATTATGACTTTCGACTTAATTAAGTTGCATTGGTAGCTAATGCAAGGTATCAGAACCTGGGACAAACTATTTCTGTGTCTTTACATATATCGAATATCTTTGGGTTCTATTTGAAAGGGTTTAAACATAAACTTACTATATCTAGCGGAATCTCTTTGGATTTAAATGAAATAAATAGTTTGTTTACGTATTAGAATTTTAATATCTTTAATGCAAATAAGAGCTGAAAACTATTATAGGTACTTCTTACAAAATCGATAATTATCAATCAAACAAAAATAATTATTCACTTATTCTATTCTATTTTTATATTTTATATTAATCTATATTTCAAATATCTATTGTACTTAATTTTAATTTTTTTTGGTATGGGTTGTTGCCTGAAATAAAGATTGATTAATTGATTGATTTGTCATATTTCCGGCAGTTTCTTCTTCTTCCCATGTTCGACATCAACTCTGTTTAATACATCACTGAGAATATTGAGTAGGTTGTTCTTACAATCTGAAAATAAAATAGTTATAGGTATTATTGGTGGTCGTATGAAAGATCTAATGAACGATGATATGGCATGATCTTCGTATCATCTTCTTGGCTTGGCGTGGTTAGTGTCCCGGTTGTGCTCCCGCACACGGGATCCCGGGGTCCTTGACCATGATCCACGATTTAGCAGTTGAGATAATTATAGTGGAGCGACTGCCATCTGACCTACGTGATCCTGTTAACAGGGGAACCTGACCAGATTGGATCTTAGTTACACAGTCAGTTGCTGAATGTGCAGGTTTCATAACGATGTTTTTTCTCACTGTAAGAACATCGGTTAGTGTTCAACTAATGTACATAACATAGAAAAGAGACATTGGCGGCAGTGGAATTCGAACCCGGTACCTCTCGCATACGAGCCGAATACCGCTACCACTAGGCCACCGACGCGCCTTTATTTTACCATAGAAAAATATTAGTTTGTCATTTTATCCTCTATCGATATGCAAAGTCTCAGTATAGTCGGGAAAGGAAAAATAAATAAAAATCCCTAAAGATGTTTTGACCTCTTTGCGAATTTCACACACTACTTAAATTATTTTATACTAGCCGTTGCTTTTCTCCGGCGGGCAGATTGGATCTCTACAAATGTGCAACTTTATCGCGTGACCCTATTGTTTTCCCGGGGCAAAAAGTAGCCTACGTAACGTAGTCCTATTAGTGACAGAATTTAAAAAAATCTGTCTAGTAGTTTTTGAGTTTTTTCATTACAAATCTTTTCTTATGTAAAGATAATGTTGTTGACTGAAGTAAGGAAACTGGTTGAAATCAGAGTAACTTTAAGAGCTTAAGTTTTTGTAGAGTGTAATTGTTTGTAGGAAAACCTACTTACCGCCAAATACGACTGATGTGAAAGTTCCACGATGCCAAGACAGTGCAGTACCACAGGTATCTGCAGAAAAATATTTTTGTAATCGTATAAAGGATGTTTTTAAAGGTGAAATTTAAATTGAAATAAAACAAAGAAAAAAGTTTTTCGTATCAGTTTTTCTTTGTTTTATTTCAAGTTCCCCCGCGTCTAAAAACACCCTTTACAAACATTTCACTGTTGATATCTAAACAGTTGCAGTTACTGAATAGTGCCTAACTTCCTTTTCTGTACCCCCATTTTGAGAAACGTCAAACTAGAATCGATCCCGATTACGAAGTGTCAAACAGCATGGACCTATAATTTCGCGAGTTAGTCGGTGGTATTGTCGATGGTTCTCTGACTGAAGAGAGAAAGAAATATTAAACAGAGGCCCCTATACAATGCCATTTGCTGTTTGACGTTTCATGATTTGTTTGATATTTATCAAATAACCCTTCTGTTTCTGCGAACGCATAAACTTGGGCTAAGCTGGACCAGGTGGTTGTCTATTAAAACTTAAAAATTATGCCAAATTTGAGATATTTGGCAGTCATAGATCATACTTTATACAAACGCTCTGTATTCGATAAAATAATCTAATAAACTTTACCATCACCATCATCAGCCTATTCTACTCCACTGAAGGACATAGGCCTCCCCCAATGAGCGCTAATGCACCCTGTCTTTGGCTTGCCGCATCCAGCATCCACCCGTAACCTTGAATGATGAATTGACATAAATTTTAAAACCGGTATCTTAATAGATACCGGATTAAAATTTTATTATTATGTTTTAATTATTTTATTTGTTACGTTATTATTTTTATTCCTTTCATAAACTGTTACATGTACTTACATAAATACAATAATAATGTAATAATAGGTAATTTTCATGCATAAATATAGAAATTTAATCTTATCCAGTCTAACCCAAAGGGTTTCTTTTACCATTTAGGTTAGGAACGGAATCTATAAAAATGCGAGTTGCTTGGCAGTTGATGTCAGAAGTGAAATGATACAGGGGCCGGTACCTGACTCTGCCACATCGCTATCACTACAACAGGTCGAATGCGCCTCGCTGTCGCACGCCGGCAGTGCTGCCATCCCGAACTGAACATCGCCATCGATAGTTGAGAAGCCTGGAGACGCAGCTATGAATCAACATCATCATCAACCAGCTCTGTTAAGCCTAAGGAGTCTGACTGATATGTACAGCCGACATTAGAATAGAATAAAAGAAAGAAAGAAAACATTTATATATTTAATGGGGATGATAACTGGGTCAACATTTTAAAATTCAAACTGTCCGTCAGTTAGATTTAAAAAAGATAAGACAAATTGGCAAAGCTAAAGCGTATAAAAGTTTCGTAGTGACATAACTTCTGAGTAACATTTCACCTCAGGCGTGCAATAGTTCAAAGTATTATCTATATTATTTTTGTATAATTAACAAAAGAAAAAATACGTCCTGAATATTTTTTGATAATCTACCTGACGGAATAACAATTTTTTTACAGTCATCGCCCTTTTAGTTAAGCAACCAGCAGCTTGATTTTGGTAAATCGATTGATCCGAATCTGAGAAAAGTGCTGCCAAAGCGAGTTAGTCCGTTGTATTATGGATGGTCCTCATACGAAAGAGACAGATAGAGATAATGTAATGATAGAGATGAACCTTTTCTAATAAAAATAACCATCTTGGCGTCTGGAGCGACTGCCATTTGACGTCCGTGATCCTGTTAACAGGGGAACCTGCCCAGGTTGATTTAGCCTGAATGGGCACACGATGTTTTCCCTTACCACGCTAAGTCGCTCGATAGCTGCCATTATTCATATTCATATTCATTTATTCATTGCAATTACATGGTAGTTACAAGGTGTCATATACTATTGGGTGTTTTTCATGTGAACTCGAGCCGAAACTAGCCGATGTGCAGTATTTATGACCTGTAACATAGTTTTTTGGTAAACCGTATAAAATATAGTTTTCTTCTATAACACTGAAGGGAAACCGTCACGTCACCTCAACACTGATGTTCCCAGCCGTCCACCAGAAGCAGCCGGTGCTGATCAGCGTGCAGGTTCCGGTCGCAGCCACCGTCAGCGTGACGGTCAGCGTCCGTTCTGATGTCTTCAGGATGCGTGAAAGAAGAAGTGTTATCAGCTGCTTTAGGAAGCAGTCTGCGGCGAGAAATGTACTTATAATACATGAATATATCAAGAACGACGCCGCTTTGACTTGCCAAACCAGTGTCGCGTTTAACCACTGCTCTGAGGCTCGCACTGTGAAACTCTGTGTGTGCGGGATTTAGCAATGGATCTCATACTACAGATTCGAACAGATAGTCGCTACTGGCAGACGAGTTCTTCTAAAACAGCTGATTCCTTACCATAAATTGAAACAGGACTAGCACTAACGCTATGCTGTTGGTAAGTATTTGCATTGAATATACTGTTTTACATATTTCTTCAGTAGCTTTGGTGCACCTGAAAACATGATCAGTTGAGAAGGCATTTAACTGCCAGGCTATAAATAAGTAAAACATACAAAATAACTTTATACACTCTTTTTTGGTTTTGTCAACGGTCTATCAACGACATTCATTTGTCACAATTACGAGAGAATAAAGCTGAGATGCCATACTATTTAGGAGAGAGGAAATTATTCGTAAAAATCTTTATTGCATCTGTAGGTGACAAGGAAATGTTACCAGATCATCCTGGAGTGCATATCGATGCCAATTCTGAATGCTTTTTCGTACTGCTCTTCCTTTTCAGTCTGGCTAAGTTCTGCATCGAAAATGTCGTTCAAGCTCCGAAAGTAGCTGCACAAATTCCTAAATTGGTTGCTCATAGCGATCGTGAGTAGGGACACGATGAGAAAGCCCGAAAATTGCATTCGAAAGATGCTAATCCAGAGTAATATGTAGTAGATAATCCTGGCCACGCCTGCTGCATAGCTCGTGTCGGTGACGTCAGGCCAAACAGTTATTACTGTCACGAAATTCTTGCCTAAAATGCATAATATTATTAAAATAGCTTGCGCTTCATTGGGTAGTTGCCTTAAACTTAATATTGTTTTTTTTTTTGTATGTTGTGACAAAGGGGCAGATCAGCTGATGGTAAGAGATGCTGAGGCCCATTACATCTACGATTCATGCTAAATGCAGGCAACATAAATAGGGAACCGCAGGTTCGTTGTCACTGTGAGGTCCATGATGAAATGCCTCATACCTGTAATTGCGCTGGCTTCCCTATGTCATATTTGATCACAAAATATGAAAATAGCCATAATTCAATAACAAACACTAATAACAACATTAAAATATGTTAATTTTCTCTCTCTTTCTCGCAATTCGTGTATTTAAAATGAGGGCCAATATTTAGTGGTACAAATTATTTCATATCGTTTTTTTGTCATATAAGTACCGATCTTTGTGTTTCGATGAAGTGATCATTCGGTAAAAATAAATTTAATAAAACTTTTTCGCCGAAACAATATTATTGAAAAGATCGACGGAGAATGAGGACCCATATTCACCCAAAGAATAAAATCTTTTTTTCACTACTCTTTTAAAAATACTGGAAATGAAGTAATGTTCACAACTAGCCTTATGTTTTATCTTTTGCTATAGAAGAAACATGTTTGATGATGAATTGAACAAAATGTCCATACTGTTACAATGGTCATTAAAACCTACCTGTTACAAACTGTGACCTTGTGACTTACTTTTTTTTTATTTTACTTTTTTATTTTATACGGCAGATAAACAGGCAAGCACCTGGTCACACCAGGGGAGTTAGCAATGCGTTTGCCCGCCTCTGTAGAGACCTCTAATATACCTCTTGAACGATTCCATGTTAAAGCCCAAAGGAAATACTGCGGCTATAACTGTAACTGTGTAACTTAAAAATATTTTTTTAAAACCGACAAACTTTTTATAAAACACATCCAATTGAAACAATGTACAACCACGAACCTTTTACAATCACATCGTTCAGACCAGTTACTCCATAAAGCAAGCACATGCAGGATATGAAGAAAACGAATATCGTCGAGAAAAACTTGGCTTGTCTCGCCATATGGTTCTCCACTTGAATGTCGTTGTAAATTTCCCTCATCTTTACTAAATTATACGCCACGGTTCTGACTCTCTCTCGCTGTCTTGTCATAATCCAGGCGTACGAATAGCACACAGGTACACAAACTGCGAAGATTATCCTGTCTAACCACTGCTTCTCATTCAAGTTTGGCTGAGCCAGAAAACTGCTCCATATTAGGACGAAGAATATACATATACATATATTAATCAGCTTAAGCACATTGTCGTGCAAGGCTTTAACATACGGCGGTAGATCAAACTCCTCATAGTAGAATCTAGCAGATCCCATGAAATATAACATCTTACTGATCTTGTAATAAGTGAGTTTTGACCTGGTTTGATGCTTTTGTTTGACCTTTATTAGCGTCATTGCAGTTACTGAGAATGGAGAAAGTACAATTAAAATAAAAACAATGGAATTTATAAAACATGTGTGCACATCAGACTTGATTTTTGAGCTATGGACTGTTTAAATTCTTAATTACAAATCTACTTAGCTATTCAAGAGAAAGGAAAATTGTTTATAATTTAGAGATTGTTATTATAATTTGGACTAAATTGCTTACCATCGATTGGCGTATAATATATTTGTCAGCCGGTGGGCGGTTTTGGTGTGGAGAGAGCTCATTCCATTATTCCAAGGTTTTCCGAATTTTCGCCATTCGACGGTAGGGAGTTTGCGACAAGAT
Organism: Blastobasis adustella; assembly: GCA_907269095.1. Taxonomy (NCBI): domain Eukaryota; kingdom Metazoa; phylum Arthropoda; class Insecta; order Lepidoptera; family Blastobasidae; genus Blastobasis; species Blastobasis adustella. Next base: position 18,067,984 of record OU026124.1, read on the forward strand.
ATACGTAACGCTGGTTGTATGACTGGCAGATGCGTACGCCATGCATGTTGGCGCAAACCGGTGATAAAAATTAAATACAGAAATGATCTTGATGTAGAGTCAGAGTAACATCTAAAATTGTCTAAAATTACTTACATTTATGAAGGCCGATTTTTCAATTCTCGGATAAAAAATATCAGTCTGAAAAGTTATTATGCGACTAAAATAAAAACGTATAATTACTTCATATATAAGTAAAGGATAACTGTTTGTTTTAATTTGGCAGTATATCACTTTATTGTACAGATAAATGTTATCGGAGGATTGAAAAATCGGCCCTAAGTGACATAATTTACGATATGAAATAAGCCCATCCAATATTAAAAAAGTAGTTTATGCAACTGTCATATAAAAGGGGGTATTAAAACATGAGTACGCCTCGTATGATAATAGTTTGACACGAGTGTCTTAGTACCAAATTATATGCAGTTGCATACACTACTTTATCCACACTCATATTTTCATGTGAAAATTTCGTACCTATATTTTTCTCAACTTTGCTGGAAGTAAGCTGCGAGTCAGTTCTGTTGTATCTACGCATCGAGGATATCAAGCGGCGTGAAATTCACTTGACTACTTTCACATTTATCTACTTATTTGCTTCAAACAAGAAAAAACATTAACATATACAAATTACAACAATTAGAAAAAATATACGTTTAGCGGGAAAATACTTACACACAAATATAAACAGGAAAATTTGATTTTTGAATTTGTTGAAGACATTTAGGTATTCAGCCTACATTTCGCCGTGTCCCGGCGCCCGACAAAAATTTAAAAAATAAAAGTGTTGCATAATGATTAAAATGTTATTTTTCGAAATGTAATGTCATAAATTTTCTGTAATGAAAATAGTATGGGAAGTGCTGTATCGAAAAGTAATGTTTTTAAACTTTATAGACGGGTGTGAAAAAAGTGTATCCTTAAACAACTGTTTTCTAATATGTAATTGGAACATTACGCTATGAGTGTAGATAAATGAATTTTATGACACTGTATTTGTTGCCTTTTATTGAAATAAACAGACAATTTTATAATAATTTTTCGTTTTCTGAGTTACGTACATAAGTTGATCACTAACCGGATCATACGGTAAGGGAAAATATTGTGATGAAACCTGCACATTCAGATATGCCTTATAGCAGATATTGTCAAGATGTATCGTCAAATAAAGGTCGATAAGCGAAACATTGATTATCAGAGAATTCTTTGGCGAGATAACATTGCTGCTGAAATCAAACACTATCGTTTACTGAGAGTTACCTTTGGTACGGCGAGCGCTCCTTACCTGGCAGTTAAGGCCTTACAGCGAACATCTCTAAATGATGATGGTGAGCATCCCATGGCATCTGGGCGTGTACTTACCGATTTTTATATGCATGACTTGCTGTCGGAGGGAGGATTCGCAGAAAGCAACTAGCAGAAACAACTTTCTCCAGAATCTTAGATGAAAAAGGCAAGATACTAATGGGTCGAAGATCTTTTAGGTCAGTTGCATTATTTTTTTTAGGTAACGGGCGCACCAATGCACCCTTTCATTGATCAGGGAACACTCAGCTAATGATTGACCTATTTATTATTGATGTAATAGTTGTAAGTGTTTTTGGAAGAGTGAATAATCATGTCTCTAGAAATGCAATCCAGGCCCATAGCATTTGACTTTATGCCTAAAATAATTTTTGCCACTACATTCTCATGTACAGATTTTAAAGCGAATGTAGCATCGCTTGATCTAGGCAACTCAAAATCCACGGTGTCAGATAGGATAGAGCCCGAATTACCAGGAATGGTCAAGAAATGTTTGTTAATAGCATCAGGATCATCAAAATAGGTGGGAAGATCTGATGAGGTTTTAAAGTTTGGTAAAACCGTTGACTTTAAATTTTTCCATAATGTTTTGCCGTCCGTTAATTTACTATTTATCATGTTATTGAAATAAGCAGTTTTTTCTGCAATAATACTAGAAATTACTAAATGTTTTAAAGACTTATAACTGTCTTTGTCCTGCTGTTCGTTGATAACTTAGATTTTGTACGCGCCTTGTCTCGCAATTTCATCATATACCTGACGTTGCTTTTTTTTTTTTTTTTTTTTTTTTTTTTTACAAGGCAAGCATTTGACCGCCATCTCACCTGTTTGTAAGTGACGATGCGGTCGAAGATGGAGCATGCTCGTCTTGGAACAGCCTATTCACTCCAGCCTTGAAGGCATCCAGATTATATTGATCAGGAAACACACTCGCAGGCAACGGGTTCCACTCCTTAGCCGTACGCATTATAAAGGTCGAGCCAAAGCGGCTCGTGCGGATAGCTGGAATATCCACGACATAAGGATGAAGCGCTCGCCCGGATCGCGTCTCCCGATGGCGGAAAGGGGCCGGCGGAATGAGGTCGTGCAGCTGCTTCGCACACTCTCCGAAATGTAACCTGTAGAAGACCGACAGACGCGCAACCCTACGCCGATGTTCGAGGCTCTGCAGCCTAGCCTCAACCAAGCCAACCAAGCTTGTCATGGTAGCATGCGATCAGTCACTGTTATACGTTTTTCGGGGGCAAACAGATCAAATAGGCTTATGATTTCAAACAATCGACAGACTAATATTTTAATTTTATTTACGCGCACACGATATGTATCCCTATTGGTGTCGGGACGCTTATGACTGAGCCCACCTATCGAACTAACTCGATTTTCCATGTCCGTTGGTATAAGGGTCGTTAAAGCATTAAAAGCACAAAGTTCTTAAGCGAATATGTTACAAAGCCATACCAAGATCCGGTGGCAAACCCACGGTAATAAATTACCGTCAAAGTACATGGAGCACAAATCAGCTTCCTGATCCTACTCATCAAGAGCGTGGTCCACGTCCGGTTCGAACCTGTGTACTCTAAGTGATAGTTTATTTTTACTTATTTAGAAGTTGAGAATTAATTTTACGGATGTATCGGATTTAATTATTCTAAACAGTGTCTTTAAAGGGAATAACTAGTGATCGGTTTTATTTGGCTAAATAACTTTCACTCTTTAATATACCTACGTAATGGCCCTACCAAAATATAATTTCGCCACCCTAAAATATATAATTCAATATCTTACTGCAAATGCTCGTACAAAACGCAAGTCATCAACATACCAGGGTATAAACTAAAATAGTGAACGATAGACAACACTACGAAACCACCACACAAGATATACCTAATCCTCGTATAAAACGTAGATCATCGACTCTAGCACTCGACAACACTCTCGAAAATACCACGCGGTGCCTGCGCGCGCGCACTCCTCGTATCAAGGAAATATCCCTCGCCGAAGAACCACCTAGTCCCGGGACCATAGACCAACTGTCGTTCCCCGTCTTTCTTCCCTTAGCCCCTCAACCCCGCATCCTAAAGCGTGAGAAGCCCAACCATTGACCAACATGTGTTACTCAATTCCTCTATGAATTACAGGGTCCGCTCGTCGGAATTCTTTGTTTTCTCCGGGACTATCTATCGCCTTTGTATTTAAAACATATTGACGCAAAGCTAATGACAACTGCAGGTCATAAAAGTAAAGAAGAGGTTAAGACAATCTTGCGTACCATTTTTACTAAAAATATTACAATAGAGATGTCTGCTGTGAAGGAAGGAAGTCCGCGCCGTTTCTTAGTTAATTGCCGTCCCCAAAACATCTTAATAAATCTTATGTCTGCCAATAGCCTACTTTGTTTTATTTGTTCTATGGTATTTCCAATTTGCTAAAGCGATCACAATGCATCCCAATATAAAACTTGCCATTAAGTTGTGGGCTATTGTTTTGTCACCCGAACATGCGCATTTAAACACGACATATGAATACTTTTCAAAATTCCATACCTTTAGTGAAATAAATAATCTACTGGAACATACTTATGGCACATAAGGACCGTTACACTATGTATTCATTTCGTTTAGATGGTTACGTACTTGGGTAAATTGCAAAAATAAAACAGGACAACGATCCCTTTATAAACTGTAATTTGGTTCTATTCAAAACGTTTTAAGCATAAAGTTAGTATCATCATAACATCACCCGAAAGACGCCCACTGCTGGACATAGGCCTCCCCCAGAGGTCGCTCCTGTGGCTTCCGCATCCAGCTGGTACCTGCGACCTCTAGTAGGTCATTGCTATACCTAGCGAAATCTCTTTGATGTTTTTAATTAAATACATGCTTTGTTCACATATTAGAATTTTAAAATCTTTAATGCAAATAAAAGCCCAAAACTCTACTATAAGTACTACTTACACAACCTATAATTATCAATCAAACAAAAAGTTTTTTAATTATTCATTTGCCATCTTTCCGACAGTTTCATCTTCTTCAAATTTCCAATAGACACTTTGCTTAATACATCACTGAGAATATTGAGTAGGTTATTCTTACAATCTGAAAATAAAATAATTATAGTATTAGTGGTGGTCATATGAAGGATCTAATAGATGATGATGATGATATGATCATGCATCTTCGTATCACTTCATCATAATCCCAGCCGCAGGTCGTCTACTGTTTAACGTCGTGTAGATGCGTCGGGCGTGGCAGGGTCGGGGTATCAATAAATAGATGTACCTACTATGATTATAATTAAGCTAATTTGTACCTAACTGATATGGATTCTTTCCGAAATAAATGTCTATTTAATTTAATTTAATTTAATTAACTTAGACCTCCCCTACGCCTTCCACACAGATCGTCTCTATTCCTCTTGTGTCTATTCGGCTCATACAATAGTTAGACACATAGATAGATAAAAGAGTTATACAATTTTTGTATGAAGCCTAAAAGTAAACTCGAATCAGCTTCGATCATTTGGAACACGCATGACAGCACGGGGTCCTCCTTGACCATGGTCCTGGATTTGGCAGATCAAATAATTACAGTGGAGAGACTGCTATCTGACCTTTGTGACTCTGCTACCAGGGGAACTTGATCAGATTGGATCATGGTTACACATTCAGTCGCCTGAATGTGCAGGTTTCATCACAATGTTTCCCTCACCGTAAGAGCATCGGTTAGTGTTCAATTAATGTACATAACACAGAAAAGAGTCATTGGTACATGGCGACAGTGGGATTCGAACCCTCTACCGCTCGCTTACGTGTCGGATACCGTTGCGACTAGACCACCGACGCTCCTATATTTTATCATAGAAAAGTATTTGTTTTTAATTTTATCCTCTATCGATATGCAAAGCCTCAGTATAATTCGCGCAAAGTATAAAAAAAAAACAAAAAACCTTAAAAATTTTCTGACCTCTTTGACAATTTAACTATCTACTGAAATTATTTTATACTAGCCATTACCAGCGGCTTTCACTTGCGGGCAGTATGGATCTCTATAAATGTGCAACTTTATACTATGTTAACTATGCTAACTATTCTATTCCCGGGACGAATAATAGCCTATGTAATTGGGAAATAATATAGCTACCTATTTTTGAAAGAATTTAAAAAATCGGTTTTGTAGTTTTTGAGTTTATTACAAACAAAATTACAAATCTAGATAATGTTAACTGAAGTTAGAACTGGTTGAAATCAGTGTACCTTTTTGTGGACTGTAATTGTTTGTAGGAAAAAATACTTACCACCAAATACGATTGATGTGAAAGTTCTACGATGCCAAGACAGCGCAGTACCACAGGTACCTGTAGAAAAAAATTCTTGTAATCTTATACAGACATTTCACCGTTAATATCTAAACAGTTGCAGTTATTGAACAGTGGCTAAAATTCTTATCTGCCGAGGACATATTTTGATAAACGTCAAATTAAGCGCACTCCACAAGTGGACAGTTCCGCGGGAACACGAGAATGTAGAGGGAGTATTCGTCTATATTCATGTAGTCCCGTGCATGTATGGCATGTCTCGCCTATTTCATAGACAAAGTAGAGATGTTCTTTGGATTATTTGTCGTCGTCTCGATTCGATCGATTTTATATTTATATTTCTAGCGCTTTTTCCCGTAACAGGTTCGGGGTACACTTGACCATGATCCAGGATATTAGTAGATCCGGTAAATACAGTAGAGCAGCTGCCATCGCCTCTGTGACCCTGTTTAAAGCAGATTAGCGATATTACACCGATGAATCGATATAATGTCGACGCGTTTTGACACCCACCACATCCCTAATAGGCGAGAATGTAGAGGGTCTACCAAAGTCCCGGCAAAAGTTTCGCCGAAAGTTTCGGCGGGCATGTGGAGTACGCTTTAGAATCGACCAAGATACGAAGTGTGAAACAGCACTGTCCTATAATTTCGCAAGTGAGTCCGTGGTATTGTCGATGGTTCTCTTACGGAAGAGAGAAAGAAATATGAAACAGTTGAGAGGCACCTATACATGCCACTTGCTGTTTGACATTTCATAATTGGTTTCGACATAGCCTCCTTTATTTTGACCGCGTTTGACGTTTCTCAAAATTACCTTTTTGTATCTGTGAACGCATAAACTTGGGCTGAGCTGGACCAGGTGGCTGCCTATTAAAACTTAAAAATTATGCCAAATGTGAGATATTTTACTGTTACAGACCATACTTTATACAAACCCTGTATGTATTCGATAAAATAATCTAATGAATTGGACCATCATCATCATCAGCACTGCCACTGCTGGACATAGGTCTCCCCCAATGAGAGCTAATACTAATCCTCCGCAGCCTTGAAAGATGAATTGAATATTTGCCATTAATTTTAAAACCGGTGATCCGGTATTTAAATAATTTTTTTATTATTATATTTTATTTGACACGTCATTATTTTTAATCTTTTGATAAACTATTCCATGTACTTACATAAATACAATAATAATGTAATGTAGGTAATTTTCATAGTTAAATAAATAAATCTAATCTTGTTCAGTCCAATCATAAGGGTTCCTTTTATTTACCATTTTGGTTCGGAACGTAACCCTAAAAAAATGCGAGTTACTTGGCGGTTGATGGTGGTGAAATAATAAGGGGTCCGGTACCTGACTCTGCCACATCGCTACCACTACAACAGGTCGAATGCGCCTCGCTGCCGCCTGCCGGCAGTGCTGCCATCCCGAACTGAACATCGCCATCGATAGCTGAGATGCCTGGAGACACCGTTATAGATCAAGATCATCATCACCCAGCTCTGTCACGCCTAAGGAGTCTGACTGATAGGATGATGACTTAAAAAACATTTTATAATTCTACCTAATCCGCCAGTTAGATTAAAAAAAGATTAGACTCGTATTTTATATAAAAATTATAAATTATACAGAAGCTCCAAAACAATAACCATCTCGGCGTCAATATCCCGGTTGTACTCTCACTCGAGAACCCGGGCTTCGCCTTGACTATGATGCAGGATTTTGCAGATCAGGTATTTACGGTGGAGCAACTGCTGTTTGACCTGAGCAGATTGATTCAAAGATCTGAATGTTATACGCGTGCAAGGTAAGTCTCCACGTAGGTATGGCGTAACTATCATTGCATTTTTTAGGAGTTGAGCTTGTTGGCTGTCTGTCAAATTTAATTCCACTTTCAGCTGCAAATAAATTTATCTTAGGCCCACTCTTTCATTCATTCAATTTTCATACCATCATGTGCAAAATCGGCGTAAACAGATTTGCTCAAATGTTATAATTAGCGTGTGATCATTCGGTAAAAATAAATTCTATGAAACATTTTTCGACGAAACAATATTATTCAAAAGTTTCACGAAGAAATATGCACCTAAAGAATGAGGACTATGGAACTCTTTAAGTGGCGTTTGTACGTCACGTCGTAAAATCGCCCTCTCTGTCTAATTTTGATTTTTAAAAGTTTATATATATTGCTTTTTTTTTTAATTACTTTAAACCTTTCGCTACTCTTTTAAAAATCCTCCAAATGAAGTAATGTTTACAACTAGCCTCATGTTTTGTCTTATGCTGTATTAGATATCGTCTATACTGTTACAATGGTCATTAAAACCTATCTGTTATAAACTGTGACCTTGTGACCTACTTATTACAGAATTAAATACACATTTAATTAATAAAAATTGTTAAAAACGACAAACGCTATATTAATCACATCCAATTGAAACAATGTACAACCACGAACCTTTTACAATCACATCGTCCAGATCAGTTACACCATAAAGCACGCACACGGAGCACATGAAGAAAACGAATATCGTCGAGAAAAACTTGGCTTGTCTCGCCATATGGTTGTCCACTTGAATGTCGTTGTAAACTTCCCTCATCTTCACCAAATTGTGTGCCACGTTTCTGACCTTCTCTCGCTGTCTTGCCATAATCCAAGAGTACGAATAACGCAAAGGTAAACTAACTGAGAAGATTATCCTGTCTAACCACTGCCTCATATTCAAGTTTGGCTGAGTCAGAAAACTGCTCCATAGTAGAACGAAGAATATACACATACATGTATCAATCACCTTAAGCACATTGTCGTGCAAGGCTTTAACATGCGGCGGTAGATCAAACTCCTCATAGTAGAATCTAGCAGATCCCACCAAATAGAACATCTTACTGATCTTGTAATAAGTGAGATTTGAACTGTTTTGATGCTTTTGTTTGACCTTTATTAGCGTCATTACAGTTACTGATGATGGAGAAAGTACAATTAATAGAAAAACAATGGAATTTGTAAGACAAGTGCGCACATCAGAGTTGATTTTTGTAACTATGGGTCATATAAATTCTTTATAACAAATCGACATCCTTGTCCTCGACATCCAAGACAAAGGAAAATTGTTTTATAATTAAGAGACTGTTATAATAATTTAGACTTAATTGCTTACGATCGAGTGGCGTATAATCTATTTATCAGCTGGTGGGCGGCTATGGCGTGTAGAGAGCTCATTCAATTAATCCAAGGTTTTTCAAAGTAGGTGTACGCGAACCTCTACGGGTTCGCCATTGGACAATGGGTTCGCGACAAGATTTACGTAATGCTGGCTGTATGACTGGCAGGCGCATGCGCCGTGCATGTTCGCACAAAGCGGTGACATGAAATAAGCCCACCAAATATTAAAGATGTATTTTTTGGCACTGTATTTGTTGCGTTTTGCTGAAATAAACAGTTTTTATTTCAGCAAATAGTTTTAATTTTCTGAGTTACGTACCTACATTAGTTGATCACTAACCGATGCTCTTATGGCGAGGGAAAACATCGTGATGAGCTGTATGTGTTACCATTATCTTATCTGGTCAGGTTCTCCTGTTAACAGATGGCAGTAGCTCCACTAAATTTACCTGCCAAATCCTGGATCTTTGTCAAGGCGAACCCCGGGCCCAAGAGCACAACCTGGACATTAACGCCAAGATGATGATGATGATGATGACGTATGTTATACACATAACATCACGCCTTTTTCCCGCAGGGGTAGGGAGAAACCTTGCTTATCTTTTACAGAGCATAACCGGGATTGACGACAGGATGATGATGATGATTATAACTTTCGACTTAATAAAGTTGCATTGGTAGCTAATGCAAGGTATTAGGACCTGGGAAAAACTAATTCTGTGTCTTTACATATATCGAATATCTTTGGGTTCTATTTGATACGTTTAAACATAAACTTAGTATATCTAGCGGAATCTCTTTGAAATTAAATGATATAAATAGTTCGTTTACGTATTAGAATTTCAATATCTTTATTGCAAATAAGAGCTGAAAACTACTATAGGTATTTCTTACAACATCGATAATTATCAATCAAACAAAAAGATTTTTAATTATTCATTTGTCATCTTTCCGTCAGTTTCTTCTTCTTCAAATGTTCAATATCCACTCTGTTTAATACATCACTGAGAATATCGAGTAGGTTGTTCTTACAATTTGAAAATAAAATAGTTATAGGTATTAGTGGTGGTCGTATGAAGGATCTAATAGATGATGATGATATGGCATGATCTTCGTATCATCATCGTGGCTGGGCATGGTTATAATCCCAGTTGTGCTCCCGCACACGGGATGCCGGGGTCCCTGACCATGATCCACGATTTAGCAGATGAGATAATTATAGTGGAGCGACTGCCATCTGACCTTCGTGATCCTGTTAACTGGGGAACCTGACCAGATTGGATCTTAGTTACACATTCAGTTGCTGAATGTGCAGATTTCATCACGATGTTTTCTCTCACTGTAAGAATATCGTTGAGTGTTCAACGATACTCTTACTCTTGGTACATGGCGGCAGTGGGATTCGTATTCGGTACCTCTCGCATTGCGAGTTGGATACGGTTACCACTACGTCACCGACGCTCCAAGGGTTGCTGTGATTGCATTAACTAGAAAATTCTTATAGAAAAATTTCATACCTATATTTGAATAAACGTATTCACTCGAGAAACAAGGCACACGTTCGTCGAGATGCGGAGAGTGCCAGGGTATACTTTCAATTTGTGCCATTGACCATCCAGGAGGTCCATGGAACCAGAAAATGGGCAACAGCCCTTTCTGTTGGCATTTTAAAGCGGCTGTGGAATTCGAACCCGGTTCCTTTCGCTTACGAGTCAAATACCGTTACCACTAGGCCACCGACGTTCCTTTATTTAACCATAGACAAATATTTGTTTGTCATTTTATCCTCTATCGATATGCAAAGTCTCGGTATAGTCGCGAAGTGAAAAAAAATAATTAAAAGACCCTAAACATGTTTTGACCTTTTTGCGAATTTCACTTACTAGTTAAATTATTATATACTAGCCGTTTTCAGCGGTTTTCTCCGGCGGGCAGTTTGGATCTCTGTAAATGTGCAACTTTATCGCGGGACCCTATTGTTTTCCCGGGGCAAAAAGTAGCCTACGTAACACGGGAATAACGTAGTCCTATTAGTGACAGAATTTTAAAAAATCGGTCTAGTCGTTTTTGAGTTTCTTCAATTCAAATCTTTTCTTATGTAAAGATAATGTTGTCGACTGAAGTTAGGGAACTGGTTGAAATCAGAGTAACTTCTAGAGCTTAAGATTTTGTAGAGTGTAATTGTTTGTAGGAAAATCTACTTACCGCCAAATATGACTGATGTGAAAGTTCCACGATGCCAAGACAGTGCACTACCACAGGTATCTGCAGAAAAATATTTTTGCAATGGTATAAAGGATGTTTTTTAAAGGTGAAGTTTAAATTGAAATAAAACAAAGAAAAAAGTATTTCGTATCAGTTTTTCTTTGTTTTATTTCAAAGTTCTCCCGCTTCTAAAACCAAAAACATTTCACCGTTGATATCTAAACAGTTGCAGTTACTGAATAGTGCCTAACTTTCTTTTCTGTACCCCCATTTTGAGAAACGTCAAACTAGAATCGATCCCAATTACGAAGTGTCAAACAGCATGGACAAAATAGGTCCTCAATATTTTTTTATAATCTACCTGACGGAATAACAATTTTTTTTCGGTCATCGCCCCTATTAGTTAAACAACCAGCAGCTTGATTTTGGTAAATCGATTGATCCGAATCCGAGAAAAGTGCTGCCAAAGCGAGTTAGTCCGTTGTATTGTGGATGGACCTTATACGAAAGAGACAGATAGAGATAATGTAATGATTGAGAAGAACCTTTGCCAATAAAAATAACCATCTTGGCGTCTGGAGTGACTGCCATTTGACGTCCGTGATCCTGTTAACAGGGGAACCTGCCCAGATTACCCTGAATGGGCACACGGTGTTTTCCCTCACCACGCTAAGTCGCTCGTTAGCTGCCATTATTCATATTCATATTCATTTATTCATTGCAATCACATGGTAGTTACAAGGTGTCATATACTATTGGGTGGTTTTCATGTGAACTTGAGCCGAAACTAGCCGATGTGCTATATTTATGACCTGTAACATAGGTTTTGGGTAAACCGTACAAAATATATTTTTCTTCTAAACACTAAAGGGAAACCGTCACGTCACCTCAACACTGATGTTCCCAGCCGTCCACCAGAAGCAGCCGGTGTTGATCAGCGTGCAGGTCCCGGTCGCAACCACCGTCAGCGTGACGGTAAGCGTCCGTTCTGACGTCTTCAGGATGCGTGAAAGAAGAAGTGTTATCAGCTGGTTTAGGCAGCACTCTGCGGCTAGAATTGTACTCATAATAAATGAATATATAAGTGCGGCGTTGAAAGCCGTGCATCGTCTTACGTCGTTTCAGTTTGGCAGACTTTGGCACGGTGTTTGTGTGCGTGCGACTAGACGTATGCGTGTAGACTACCTGCTAACTGCTCATAACTGATGCTATCTCTTTTAGACAAAATGCTGTTTTCGAAACCGCGACTAGTTGAACCTTCACGTGTATGTATATGGTTAATATTAAAGAAAAAACTTGAATTATCATAAAAAAAAATATTGCATAAATAAATAATTATAATTGCAGAAGTTGATAAAAAATGCTATGCAATAGCTTTACCGCGGCAGTCCCCGAGTGCCACACGTATTTTTTTTATTTTATGTTGTGGCAAAGGGGCAGGACAGCTGATGGTAAGGGGTGCTGAGGCCCATAACATCTACGATTCATGATAAATGCAGGCAACAACTGCAGGTGCGTTGTCACTGTGAGGTCCATGATGAAATGCCTCATACCTGTAATTGCGCTGGCTTCCCTATGTCATATTTGATCACAAAATATGAAATAGCCATAATTCAATAACAACTACACTCTTAGGTATTTTGCCTCCAAAAGATTAATCGCCTTGTACGACACCCGCGAGTGTAAGGGTGTTAATCTACTCTGCCGGACACCACATGGCAACTAATAACAAAAACACTAATAACAACATTAAAATCTGTTAATTATCTCTCTCTTTCTCGCAATTCGTGTATTTTAAATGAGGGCCAATATTTTGTGGTACAAATTACTTCATACAGTTTTTTTGTTATATAAGTAGGTACTGATCTTTGTGTTTCGATGAAGTGATCATTCGGTAAAAATAAATTCAATTAAACTTTTTCGATGAAACAATATTATTGAAAAGATCGACGGAGAATGAGGACCCCCAACCATATTCACCCAAATAATTCACTACTCTTTTAAAAATCCTTGAAATGAAGTTATATTCACAACTAGCCTTATGTTTTATCTTTTGCTATAGAAGAAACATGTTTGATGATGAATTGTACAAAATCGTCCATACTGTTACAATGGTCATTAAAACTTACCTGTTACAAACTGTGACCTTGTGACTTACTTTTTTGTTATTTTATACGGCAGACAAACAGGCAAGCACCAGGTCACATCAGGGGAGTTACCAATACGTTTGCCCGCCTCTGAAGAGACCTCTAATATACCTCTTGAACGATTCCATGTTAAAATCCAAAGGAAATACTGCGGCTGTAACTGTGGTGTGTAACTTATAAATATTTTTTAAAACCGACAAACATTTTATAAAACACGTCCAATTGAAACAATGTACAACCACGAATCTTTTACAATCACATCGTTCAGAGCAGTTACTTCATAAAGCAAGCACATGCAGGACATGAAGAAAACAAATATCGTCGAGAAAAACTTGGCTTGTCTCGCCATATGGTTCTCCACTTGAATGTCGTTGTAAATTTCCCTCATCTTTACTAAATTATACGCCACGGTTCTGACTCTCTCTCGCTGTCTTGTCATAATCCAAGCGTACGAATAGCACACAGGTACACAAACTGCGAAGATTATCCTGCCTAACCACTGCTTCTCATTCAAGTTTGGCTGAGTCAGAAAACTGCTCCATATTAGGACGAAGACTATACACATACATATATTAATCAGCTTAAGCACATTGTCTTGCAAGGCTTTAACATACGGCGGTAGATAAAACTCCTCATAGTAGAATCTAGCAGATCCCATGAAATATACTGACATCTTACTGACCTTGTAATAAGTGAGTTTTGACCTGGTTTGATGCTTTTGTTTGACCTTTATTAGCGTCATTGCAGTTACTGATGATGGAGAAAGTACAATAAAAATAAAAACAATGGAATTTATGAGACATGTGCGCACATCAGAATTGATTTTTGAGCTATGGATTATTTAAATTCTTAATTACATATCTACTTCCCTAATCAAGAGAAAGGAAAATTGTTATATAATTAAGAGATTGTTATTATAATTTGGACTTAATTGCTTACCATTGATTGGCGTATAATCTATTTGTCAGCCGGTGGGCGGCTTTGGTGTGTAGATAGCTCATTCCATTATTCCAAGGTTTTCCGAAGGTTCGCCATTCGACGGTAGGGGGTTTGCGACAAGATATACGTAACGCTGGTTGTTTGACTGGCAGATGCGTAAGCCATGCATGTTGGCGCAAAGCGAATAAAAATGAAATACAGAAATGATCTTGATGTAGAGTCAGAGTAAAATATAAAATTGTCTAAAATTTCTATATGTCTATTTTTCAATCCTAGGATAAAAAATATCAGTTTGATAAGTTATTATGCGACTAAAATAAAAACGTATAATTATTTCATATATAAGTAAAGGATAATTGTCTGAGGATTGAAAAATTGGCCCTTAGTGACATAATTTACGATATGAAATAAGCCCATCCAATATTAAAATAGTAGTTTATGCAACTGTCATATAAAAGGGGGTATTAAAACATGAGTACGCCTCGTATGATATTAGTTTGACACGAGTGTTTTAGTACCTAATTATATGCAGTTGCATGCAGTGTATACTTTATCTACACTCATATTTTCATGTGAAAATTTCGTACCTATATTTTTCTCAACTTTGCTGGAAGTAAGCTGCGAGTCAGTTCTGTTGTATCTACGCATCGAGGATATCAAGCGGCGTGAAATTCACTTGACTTCTTTTACATTTATCTACTTATTTGCTTCAAACAAGAAAAAACATTAACATATACAAATTACAACAATTAGAAAAAATATACGTTTAGCGGGAAAATACTTACACACAAATATAAACAGGAAAATTTGATTTTTGAATTTGTTGAAGACATTTAGGTATTCAGCCTACATTTTACCGTGTCCCGCGACAAAAATTTAAAAAATTAAAGTGTTGCATAATGATTAAAAAGTTATTTTTTGATACAGCTGTAATGAAAATAGTATTGGAAATGCTGTATCGAAAGTAATGTTTTTAAATTTTATAGACTGGTGTGAAAAAAGTGTATCCTTAAACAACTGTTTTCGAATATGTAATTGGAACATTACGCTATGAGTGTAGATAAATGAATTTTATGACACTGTATTTGTTGCCTTTTATTGAAATAATCAGACAATTTTATAATAATTTTTCGTTTTCTGAGATACGTACATAAGTTGATCACTAACCGGATCATACGGTGAGGAAAAACATCGTGATGAAATCTGCACATTCAGATATGCCTTATAGCAGATATTGTCAAGATGTATCGTCAAATAAAGGTCGATGAGCGAAACATTGATTATCAGAGAATTCTTTGGCGAGACAACATTGCTGCTGAAATCAAACACTATCGTTTACTGAGAGTTACCTTTGGTACGGTGAGCGCTCCTTACCTGGCAGTTAAGGCCTTACAACGAACATCTCTAGATGATTATGGTGAGCATCATATGGCATCTGGGCGTGTACTTACCGATTTTTATATGGATGACTTGCTGTCAGGTTGTGAATCTAAGGAGGAAGGATTAGCTGTTCATCGGGAAATGACTGACCTTTTAGCACGAGCTGGTTTTGAGTTACAGAAGTGGTCCAGTAATTCTGACGGGTTGCTGCAGGATATTGAAAACTATATGGTTAAACCAGAAATAGGAAAAGTGGTAAAGGATGAACCCTGAAAATAAGAACAGATGAAATTATGATAATTGTATTACTTATCTGGAACAGTAGCGAACCTGAAGAACCTGTAACGAAAAGGAAAATTATTTCCGATATATCTCGGTTTTACGATTCTTTAGGTTGGGTTGGACCCAGTATTATTGTTTCAAAATGTATCATCCAGAAACTATAGTTGGCAGGAATTGACTGGGATGAAGACATCCCAAAAATATATGAGAGAAGTGGCTTACCTATCGTGAGGAATTGAAACTGCTGGTCAACATACAAATTCCCAGATGGACTGGTAGGAGGAGTACCGATGCGTTGGTAGAGCTTCACGGTTTTTGAGATGCGTCAAAAGTAGCTTACGCTGCTGTAGTTTAAGTAAGATCAACTGCATTTGATAACACGGTACGTACTGCTTTAAGATCACCAAACTTTGGTCGGTCAAGTACCATTTAAAACGAATTAAAGGTCAATCAACATTAACCTACGAAGAATTAGCTACAGTTTTGGCGCAAGTAGAGGTCTGCCTTAACTCACGTCCAATATCTGCGCTTACAGATGATACAGATGGTGCGTCGGTTTTGACTCCGGGCCATTTTGTTGTGGGAGAAATGAGGGTTTTACACAGTTTAATCCGAATTTCAACGCTAATAAATGATCTGATGCGATAGAGAACCTTTAACCTATAAAATCTGTTTCTAGCTAAATCGATCACATGATTTTCGAATTGAAGCTGCGTGTCAAAGTTAACGCCCAGGTTGCGAGCTTCCAAAATTGACTCAAGTGGTTCACCCATAATTGAGACGTTAGGTTTTAGTGCTGCTATTGATTTTATTTGATGTTTCGTACCTATTATTATAAATTTTGATTTAGACTGATTTAAAACAAGACAGTTTCTCTCGCTCCATTCAAAGACTCTATCTAAGTCATCGTTAAAGCTTTTGATTGCTACATCGAAATCATTGTGGGCAACAGGAGCGTAAACTTGGATGTCGTCGGCATACATATGGTACTTACTGCTACGAAGACAGTTAACAATATCTGACCTAAAATTGAGCCATGTGGCACTTCTCGTGTAACTGAAAAGGGGTCGGATGTTGTAGGATTTCCATCAGATTTCCGAATCACGACTGTCTGATGATGTCCGTTGAGATAACTGTTGAACCAATTAAGTGTACCAGAATCAAAGCCATACAAACATAACTTTTTTTACAATAGTGACAAATTGATGGAGTCAAAAGTACGTGAGAAATCCAGAAGTACTAGAATAGAGCCCATTCCTAAATCTCGATTTTTAAGGAGGTTGTCTACCACTTCCAATAGGGCGGTGGAAGTACTTCGCTTTGATCTAAAACCGGATTGCAGTTCAGGAAGGATGTTGTGCGATTCGCAGAAAGCAACTATCTAAAACAACTTTCTCTAGAATCTTAGATGAAAAAGGCAAGATACTAATGGGTCGAAGATCTTTTAGGTCAAGGGCATTATTTTTTTTAGGTAACGGGCGCACCAATGCACCCTTTGATTGATCAGGGAACACTCCGCTAATTATTGACCTATTAATTTGATGTAATAATTAGAAGTGTTTTTGGAAGAGTGTGAATAATCATGTCTCTAGAAGTGCAATCCAGGCCCATAGCATTCGAATTTATGCCCAAAATAATTTTCGCCACTACATTCTCATGAACAGGTTTTAAAGCGAATGTAGCATCGCTTGGTCTAAGCAACTCAAAATCCATGGTGTCAGATTGGATAGAGACCGAATTACCAGGAATGGTCAAGAAATGTTTGTTAATAGCATCAGGATCATCAGAATAGATGGGAAGACCTGATGAGGTTTTAAAGTTCTTTAAATTTTTCCATAATGTTTTGCCTTCCGTTAATTTACTATAAATCATGTTATTGAAATAAGCAGTTTTTTCTGCAATAATACTAGAAATTACTAAATGTTTTAAAGACTTATAACTGTCTTTGTCCTGCTGTTCGTTGATAACTTCGATTTTGTACGCGCCTTGTCTCGCAATCTCATCATATACCTGACGTTGCTTGTCAACCATGGTAGCATGCGATCAGTCACTGTTATACGTTTTTCGGGGGCAAACAGATCAAATAGGCTTATGATTTCAAACAATCGACAGACTTATATTTTAATTTTATTTACGCGCACACGATATGTATCCCTATTGGTATCAGGACGCTTATGATTGAGCCCACCTATCGAACTAACTCGATTTTCCATGTCCGTTGGTATAAGGGTCGTTAAAGCATTATAAGCACAAAGTTCTTAAGCGAATATGGTCAAAGCCATACCAAGATCCGGTGGCAAACCCACGGTAATAAATTACCGTCAAAGTACATGAAGCACAAATCAGCTTCACGATCCTACTCATCAAGAGCGTGGTCCACGTCCGGTCCGAACCTGGTTCCCTGTGTAGTGATGTTTTCTGTGGGCGGGCCGGGTAGTAAACCTGTATGGACAACTTTTCTTTTTATTTACAATAAAAGCATATTGAGTTAAAATGAGTAAACTTCACGAGTAAGAAAGAACCCCGACACGTCTATTGGCACCCGGCCACAACAGGTGCCAGAGGCTAGGCAAGAGGTGCAGAACACATTACCAGAACTGTCACCATATGTGTACTCTAAGTGATAGTTTATTTTTACTTATTTAGAAGTTGAGAATTAATTTTACGGATGTATCGGATTTCATTACTCTAAACAGTGTATTTAAAGGGAATAACTAGTGATCGGTTTTATTTGGCTAAATAATTTTCACTCTTTAGTATACCTACCAAACTATAATTTCGCCACCCTAAAATATATAATTCAATATCTTACTGCAAATGCTCGTACAAAACGCAAGTCACCAACATACCAGAGTATAAACTAAAATAGCGAACGATAGACAACACTACGAAACCACCACACAAGAGATACCTAATCCTCGTATAAAACGTAGATCATCGACTCTAGCACTCGACAACACTCTCGAAAATACCACGCGGTGCCTGCGCGCGCGCACTCCTCGTATCAAGGAAATATCCCTCGCCGAAGAACCACCTAGTCCCGGGACCATAGACCAACTGTCGTTCCCCGTCTTTCTTCCCTTAGCCTCTCAACCCCGCATCCTAAAGCGTGAGAAGCCCAACCATTGACTAACATGTGTTACTCAATTCCTCTATGATTGACAGGGTCCGCTCGTCGGAATTCTTCGTTTTCTCCGAGACTATCTATCGCCTTTGTATTTAAAACATATTGACGCAACGCTCATGACAACTGCAGGTCATAAAAGTAAATAAGAGATTAAGACAAACGCGCGTACTATTTTTACTAAAAATATTACAATAGAGACTATAGAACAATATGCCTGCTGTGAAGTAAGGAAGTCCGCACCGTTTCTTAGTTAATTGCCGTCCCCAAAGCATCTTAATAAATCTTATGTCTGCCAATGGCCCACATGTGCGCAGCGGCGTCGGTTAAACTCCTGAAAAAAGCATTTCAAAAACGATACTTTGCTTTATTTGTTCTATGTTATTTCCAATTTGTTAAAGCGATTACAATGCACCCCAATATAAAACTTGCCATGAAGTTGTGTGCTATTGTTTTGTCACCCGAACATGCGCATTTAAACACGACATATGAATACTTTTCAAAATCCCATACCTATAGTGAAATTATTAATCTACTGGAACGTACTTATGGCACATAAGGACCGTTACACTACGTATTCATTTCGTTTAGATGGTTACGTACTTGGGTAAATTGCAAAAATAAAACAGGACAACGATCCCTTTATAAACTGTAATTTGGTTCTATTCAAAAGGTTTTAAGCATAAAGTTAGTATCATCATAACATCACCCGAAAGACGCCCACTGCTGGACATAGGCCTCCCTCCCTAGAATTTTAAAATCTTTAATGCAAATAAATGCCGAAAACTCTACTATAGGTACTACTTTCACAATATATAATTATAGATCAAACAAAAAGTTTTTGAACAATTTATTTGCCATCTTTCCGTCAGTTTCATCTTCTTCAAATCTTCAATATCCACTCTGTTTAAAACATCACTGAGAATATTGAGTAGGTTATTCTTACAATCTGAAAATAAAATAGTTAAAGGTATTAGTGGTGGTCATATGAAGGATCTAATAGATGATGATGATATGGCATGATCTTCGTATCACTTCATCATAATCCCAGCCGCAGGTCGTCTACTGTTTAACGTCATGTAGATGCGTCGGGCGTGGCAGGGTCGGGGTATCAATAAATAAATGTACCTACTATAATTATAATTAAGCTAATTTGTACCTAACCGATATGGATTCTTTCCGAAATAAATGTCTATTTAAACGTAGGCCTCCCCTACGCCTTCCACACAGATCATCTTCATTCCTCTTGTGTCTATTCGGCTCATACAATAGTTAGAGACATAGATAGATATAAGGATTATAATTTTTTTTTATGAAGCCTAAAAGTAAACTCGAATCAGCTTCGGTCATTTGGAACACGCATGAGAGCACGGGGTCCTCCTTGACCATGGTCCTCGATTTGGCAGATCAAATTATTACAGTGGAGAGACTGCTATCTGACCTCCGTGACTCTGCTACCAGGGGAACTTGATCAGATTGGATCATGGTTACACATTCAGTCGCCTGAATGTGCAGGTTTCATCACAATGTTTCCCTCACCGTAAGAGCATCGGTTAGTGTTCAGTTAATGTACATAACACAGAAAAGAGTCATTGGTACATGGCGACAGTGGGATTCGAACCCTCTACCGCTCGCTTACGTGTCGGATACCGTTGCGACTAGACCACCGACGCTCCTATATTTTATTACAGAAAAGTATTTGTTTTTAATTTTATCCTCTATTGATATGCAAAGCCTCAGTATAGATCGCGCAAAGTATAAAAAAAAAACAAAAAACCTTGAAAATGTTCTGACCTCTTTGACAATTTAACTATCTATTGAAATTATTTTATACTAGCCATTACCAGCGGCTTTCACTTGCGGGCAGTATGGATCTCTATAAATGTGCAACTTTATACTATGTTAACTATGCTAACTATTCTATTCCCGGGACGAAAAATAGCCTATGTAATTGGGAAATAAATTAGCTACCTATTTTTGTAAGAATTTAAAAAATCGGTTTTGTAGTTTTTGAGTTTATTACAAACAAAATTACAAATCTAGATAATGTTAACTGAAGTTAGAACTGGTTGAAATCAGTGTAACTTCATCAGTACCTTTTTGTGGACTGAAATTGTTTGTAGGAAAAAATACTTACCACCAAATACGACTGATGTGAAAGTTCTACGATGCCAAGACAGCGCAGTACCACAGGTACCTGTAGAAAAAAAATCTTGTAATCTTATACAGACATTTCACCGTTAATATCTAAACAGTTGCAGTTATTGAACAGTGGCTAAAACTCTTATCTGCCGAGGACATATTTTGATAAACGTCAAATTAAGCGCACTCCACAAGTGGACAGTTCCGCGGGAACACGAGAATGTAGAGGGAGTATTCGTCTATATTCATGTAGTCCCGTGCATGTATTCATTCTTTGGATTATTTGTCGTCGTCTCGATTCGATCGATTTTATATTTATATTTCTAGCGCTTTTTCCCGTAACGGGTTCGGGGTACACTTGACCATGATCCAGGATATTAGTAGATCAGGTAAATACAGTAGAGCAGCTGCCATCGCCTCTGTGACCCTGTTTAAAGCAGATTAGCGATATTACACCGATGAATCGATATAATGTCGAAGCGTTTTGACACCCACCACATCCCTAATAGGCGAGAATGTAGAGGGTCTACCAAAGTCCCGGCAAAAGTTTCGCCGAAAGCTTCGGCGGACATGTGAAGTACGCTTTAGAATCGACCTCGATTACGAAGGGTCGAACAGCACTGTCCTATAATTTTGCGAGTGAGGCCGTGGTATTGTCAATGGTTCTCTTACGGAAGAGAGAAAAAAATATGAAACAGTTGAGAGGCACCTATACATGCCACTTGCTGTTTGACATTTCATAATTGGTTTCGACATAGCCTCCTTTACTTCAACCGCGTTTAACGTTTCTCAAAATTACCCTTTTGTATCTGTGAACGCATAAACTTGGGCGGAGCTGGACCAGGTGGCTGCCTATTAAAACTTAAAAATTATGCCAAATGTAAGATATTTGACTGTTACAGACCATACTTTATACAAACCCTCTGTATTCGATAAAATAATCTAATGAATTGGACCATCATCATTATCAGCACTGCCACTGCTGGACATAGGTCTCCCCCAATGAGAGCTAATGCTAATCCCCCGCAGCCTTGAATGATGAATTGAATATTTGCCATTAATTTTAAAACCGGTAGTCCGGTATTTACATTCAAATGTTCTTATTATATTTTATTTGACACGTCATTATTTTTAATCCTTTCATAAATTATTCCATGTACTTACATAAATACAATAATAATGTAATGTAGGTCATTTTAATGGATAAATAAATAAATCTAATCTTGTTCAGTCCAATCATAAGGGTTCCTTTTATTTACCATTTTGGTTTGGAACGGAGCCCTAAAATAATGCGAGTTACTTGGCGGTTGATGGTGGTGAAATAATAAGGGGTCCGGTACCTGACTGTGCCACATCGCTACCACAACAACAGGTCGAATGCGCCTCGCTGCCGCCTGCCGGCAGTGCTGCCATCCCGAACTGAACATCGCCATCGATAGCTGAGATGCCTGGAGACACAGTTATGGATCAAGATTATCTTCACCCAGCTCTGTCACGCCTAAGGAGTCTGACTGATGGGATGATGACTGGATCAACATTTTAAAATTCTACCTAATACGCCAGTTAGATTAAAAAAAAGATTAGACTCGTATTTTAAATAAAAATTATAAATTATACAGAAGCTCCAAAACAATAACCATCTCGGCGTTAATATATCCCGGTTGTACTCTCACTCGAGAGCCCGGGCTCCGCCTTGACTATGATGCAGGATTTTGCAGATCAGGTAACTACGGTGGAGCAACTGCTGTTTGACCTGAGCAGATTGATTCAAACATCTGAATGTTACACGCGTGCAAGGTAAGTCTCCACTTAGGTATGGCTTACCTATAATTGTATTTTTGAGGAGTTGTGCTTGTTGGCTGTCTGTCAAATTTAATTCCACTTTCAGCCGCGAATAAATTTATCTTAGGCCCACTCTTTCATTCATTTAACTTACATACCATCATGTGCAAAATCGGCGTAAACAGATTTGCTCAAAATGTTATAATTAGCGTCTGAATCACAGGAAACATGAAAGTCGTAAAAAGGTTCGAATGCTATTCATGACTAACGTTAGACGGTTCGCTTTAAAAAGGAAATGGGCAAGCCCTATTTCTGAAACCCCTCGCATCCCCGCGAACACTCGCATGCGCTACTTATCTCTTTCAAACTTGTGGTAAGTTGGTAGATATAGAAAAGACAATCATTAGATAATGAATTTATTGGATAAGTAATTATTTATTAGGATTTCATGAATTTAATTATTAAAAGTGACATTGTACTTATTATTTTATTTTGTTATAATTTTAATACAATTTAATTTATTCTTTAATCACATGTTTTTATTCATTGGATAATTAATTATTTTTAATGATTGAATATGACGTTTCACTATTTTTACGTTATTATTGTGAATTAAATAATTATAAATTATTGCATGCCAGATTCTGAGATCAAAAATGTTAAATAAGATCCTATTGTATACCACATTTTACGCAATAAAAACATTCTATTCTATAGAAGGCGAGCGCCTCGCGTGAACGTGAGAGGTTTGAAAAATAGGGCCCCAAGGTATCTTCGGCTTTCGGCTTCGTATTTACTCACACGCGTGCGACAAAGACGACGCTCTACGAAGCCGAACTAGCCGATGTGCAATATTTATGGCCCATACCTGTACATAGTTTTTGGGTAAACCGATCAAACAATATTTTTCTTCTAAAACACTGAAAGAAAGTCATCCCGTCACCTCAACAGTGATGTTCCCAGCCGTCCACCAGAAGCAGCCGGTGCTGATCAGCGTGCAGGTCCCGGTCGCAGCCACCGTCAGTGTGACGGTCAGCGTCCGTTCTGACGTCTTCAGGATGCGTGACAAGAAGAAATGTTATCAGCTGGTTTAGGCAGAAGTCTGCCCCTAGAATTGTACTTATAATACATTAAAATATGAAAAAAATAAAGAATAAAAATTATTTTACACATAGCACACTACGACAAGGGAAACAATAATAATTAAAACATATAAAACAATGCGTAGCCTCCCATGGCACTGTCGGTGTCGCGGCGGCGAGCATAAATGGTAAGCCATTCAGCATGTGCTGTGAGGCGCAAGAAGTGACTCAAAGCGCTGGAATTATATGGGCCCATTTTTAGGTACGGCACGGGTCTTGCACTACCTCAATGTAAATAAATGTAATACAAAAAACGATGCTCAGAAGTCTGCCCCTAGAATTGTACTTATAATACACTAATATATGAAATAAATAAAGAAAGAAAACATTTATTGCACATAGCACAACTACAACATAATAACAGTTACAGTTACAGACAAAGGAAACAATAATAATTAAAACATATTAAACAATGCGTAGCCTCCCATGCCACTGTCGGTGCCGCGGCGGCCAGCATTAATGGTACCCCATTTAGCATGTGCTGTGAGGCGCAGGAAGTGGCTTACAGCGCTGGAATTATATAGGCCCATTTTTAGGTACGGGACGGGCCTTGCACTACCTCAATGTAAATAAATGTAATATGAAAAACGATGCTTGGAACGACTTTCCAAACCAGTTTCGCGTTTGACCACCGCTCTGAGGGGATTTAGCGACGGACTTCATACTGCAGATTCCTAATTGAGACACTCGTAGTGACAGTGGCTACTGAAACAATTTTCTCTCTCGAATTCTTCTAAAAAAACTGTTATTTCCTTACCGCAAATTGAAACAGGACTAGCACTAACGCTATGATGTTGATAAGTATTTGGATTGTATATACTGTTTTACATACTTCTTCAGTAGCTTTGGTGCACCTGAAAATAAGATCAGTTGAGAAGGCATTTAACTGTCAGGCTATTAATAAGTAAATCATACGGAATAACTTTATACACTCTTTTTTAGTTTTGTCATTGGTCACATCAACGACATTCATTTGTCACAATGCCATACTATTTGGAAGTGGGGGATATTATTCGTAAAAATCTTTATTGCTACTGTAGGTGTCAAGGAAATGTTACCAGATCATCCTGGAGTGCATATCGATGCCAACTTTGAATGCTTTTTCATACTGCTCTTCCTTTTCAGTCTGGCTAAGTTCTGCATCGAAAATGTCGTTCAGGCTCCGAAAGTAGCTGCACAAATTCCTGAATTGGTTGCTCATAGCGATCGTGAGCAGGGATACGATGAGAAAGCCCGCAGATTGTATTCGAAAGATGCAGATCCAGTGCATTATGTAGTAGATAATCCTGGCCACGCCTGCTGCATAGCTCGTGTCAGTCACGTCAGGCCAAACAGTTATTATTGTCACGAAATTCCCGCCTAAAATGCGTAATATTAATGAAACAGCTTGCAATTAATTATGTAGTTGCCTCAATCTGAATACTGTTTTGTATTTTATGTAGTAACAAAGGGGCAGGACAGCTGATGGTAAGAGGTAACTCTGGCCCACTACATCCACGATTCTTGCTAAAGTATGCAATAAAAATACAGAACCGCAGGTGTGTTGTCACTGTAAGGTTCATGATGAAATGCATCATACCTGTAATTGCGCTGGCTTCCCTATGTCATATTTGATCACAAAATATGAAAATAGTCATAATTCAAAAACAAACACTAACAACAACATTATAATCTGTTAATTATCTCTCTCTTTCTCGCAATTCGTGTATTTTAATTGTGGTACAAATTATTTCATATCGTTTTTTTTTCATATAAGTATCTACCGATCTTTGTGTTTCGATGAAGTGATCATTCGGTAAAAATAAATTCAATAAAACTTTTTCGACGAAACAATATTATTGAAAAGATCGACGAAGAATGAGGACTATGGAGCTTCCTTGTTGCACTCCTTAAATGGCGTTTGTACGTCACGTCGTAATATCACCCACTCTGTCTAATTACTTCAAATCTATTTTTCACTACTCTTTTAAAAATCCTTGAAATGAAGTAATGTTCACAACTAGCCTTATGTTTTATCTTTTGCTATAGAAGAAACATGTTTGAAAATGAATTGAACAAAATCCATAATAAAATGCCTGTAATTGTGCCCTATGTCAAAATATAAAAATAGCCATCATACAATAACAAACACTAATAACAACATTAAAATCAGTTTATTATTGTCTTTCTCTTTCTCGCAATTGGTGTATTTTACATGAGGATCCATTATTTGTGGTACAAATTATTTCATATAGGTACCTAGTTTTTTGTCATATATGTACTGATCTTTGTGTTTGATGAAGTGATCATTCGGTAAAAATAAATTCTATGAAACATTTTTCGACGAAACAATATTATTCAAAAGTTTCACGAAGAAATATGCACCTAAAGAATGAGGACTATGGAACTCTTTAAGTTGCGTTTGTACGTTACGTCGTAATATCGCCCTCTCTATCTAATTTCGATTTTCAAAAGTTCATACATATTGCTTATATTTTAAATTACTTCAAACCTTTCGCTACTCTTTTAAAAATCCTCCAAATGAAGTAATGTTTACAACTAGCCTCATGTTTTGTCTTTTGCTGTATAAGATATTGTCTATACTGTTACAATGATCATTAAAACCTACCTGTTATAAACTGTGACCTTGTGACCTACTTATTACAGAATTAAATACACATCTAATTAATAAAAATGGTTAAAAACGACAAACGCTATATTAATCACATCCAATTGAAACAATGTACAACCACGAACCTTTTACAATCACATCGTTCAGACCAGTTACACCATAAAGCACGCACACGGAGCACACGAAGAAAACGAATATCGTCGAGAAAAACTTGGCTTGTCTCGCCATATGATTGTCCACTTGAATGTCGTTGTAAACTTCCCTCATCTTCACCAAATTGTGTGCCACGTTTCTGACCTTCTCTCGCTGTCTTGCCATAATCCAGGAGTACGAATAACACAAAGGTAAACTGACTGAGAAGATTATCCTGTCTAACCACTGCCTCTCATTCAAGTTTGGCTGAGTCAGAAAACTGCTCCATAGTAGGACGAAGAATATACACATACATATATCAATCACCTTAAGCACATTGTCGTGCAAGGCTTTAACATACGGCGGTAGATCAAACTCCTCATAGTAGAATCTAGCAGATCCCACCAAATAGAACATCTTACTGATCTTGTAATAAGTGAGATTTGAACTGTTTTGATGCTTTTGTTTGACCTTCATTAGCGTCATTACAGTTACTGATGATGGAGAAAGTACAATTAATAGAAAAACAATGGAATTTGTAAGACAAGTGCGCACATCAGAGTTGATTTTTGTAACTATGGGTCATATAAATTCTTTATTACAAATCGACATCCTTGTCCTCGACATCCAAGACAAAGGAAAATTGTTTTATAATTAAGAGACAGTTATAATAATTTAGACTTAATTGCTTACGATCGAGTGGCGTATAATCTATTTATCAGCTGGTGGGCGGCTATGGCGTGTAGAAAGCTCATTCAATTAATCCAAGGTTTTTCAAAGTAGGTGTACGCGAACCTCTACGGGTTCGCCATTGGACAATGGGTTCGCGACAAGATTTACGTAATGCTGGCTGTATGACTGGCAGGCGCGTGCGCCGTGCATGTTCGCACAAACCGATGCTCTTATGGCGAGGGAAAACATCGTGATGAGCTGTATGTGTTACCATTATCTAATCTGGTCAGGTTCTCCTGTTAACAGATGGCAGTAGCTCCACTAAATTTACCTGCCAAATCCTGGATCTTTGTCAAGGCGAACCCCGGGCCCAAGAGCACAACCTGGACATTAACGCCAAGATGATGATGATGATGATGACGTATGTTATACACATAACATCACGCCTTTGTCCCGCAGGGGTAGGAAGAAACCTTGCTTATCTTTCACAGAGCATAACCGGGATTGACGACAGGATGATGATGATGATTATGACTTTCGACTTAATTAAGTTGCATTGGTAGCTAATGCAAGGTATTAGGACCTGGGACAAACTATTTCTGTGTCTTTACATATATCGAATATCTTTGGGTTCTGTTTGATAGGTTTAAACATAAACTTAGTATATCTAGCGGAATCTCTTTGAAATTAAATGATATAAATAGTTCGTTTACGTATTAGAATTTCAATATCTTTAATGCAAATAAGAGCTGAAAACTACTATAGGTATTTCTTACAACATCGATAATTATCAATCAAACAAAAAGATTTTTAATTATTCATTTGTCATCTTTCCGTCAGTTTCTTCTTCTTCAAATGTTCAATATCCACTCTGTTTAATACATCACTGAGAATATCGAGTAGGTTGTTCTTACAATTTGAAAATAAAATAGTTATAGGTATTAGTGGTGGTCGTATGAAGGATCTAATAGATGATGATGATATGGCATGATCTTCGTATCATCATCGTGGCTGGGCATGGTTATAATCCCAGTTGTGCTCCCGCACACGGGATCCCGGGGTCCCTGACCATGATCCACGATTTAGCAGATGAGATAATTATAGTGGAGGGACTGCCATCTGACCTTCGTGATCCTGTTAACTGGGGAACCTGACCAGATTGGATCTTAGTTACACATTCAGTTGCTGAATGTGCAGATTTCATCACGATGTTTTCTCTCATTGTAAGAATATCGTTGAGTGTACATAACTTAGGCAAAGAGTCGTTGGTACATGGCGGCAGTGGGATTCGTATTCGGTACCTCTCGCATTGCGAGTTGGATACGGTTACCACTACGTCACCGACGCTCCAAGGGTTGCTGTGATTGCATTAACTAGAAAATTCTTATAGAAAAATTTCATACCTATATTTGAATAAACGTATTCACTCGAGAAACAAGGCACACGTTCGTCGAGATGCGGAGAGTGCCAGGGTATACTTTCAATTTGTGCCATTGACCATCCAGGAGGTCCATGGAACCAGAAAATGGGCAACAGCCCTTTCTGTTGGCATTTTAAAGCGGCTGTGGAATTCGAACCCGGTTCCTCTCACTTACGAGTCAAATACCGTTACCATTAGGCCACCGACGTTCCATTATTTAACCATAGACAAATATTTGTTTGTCATTTTATCCTCTATCGATATGCAAAGTCTCGGTATAGTCGCGAAGTGAAAAAAAATAATTAAAAGACCCTAAAGATGTTTTGACCTTTTTGCGAATTTCACTTACTAGTTAAATTATTATATACTAGCCGTTTTCAGCGGTTTTCTCCGGCGGGCAGTTTGGATCTCTGTAAATGTGCAACTTTATCGCGGGACCCTATTGTTTTCCCGGGGCAAAAAGTAGCCTACGTAACACGGGAATAACGTAGTCCTATTAGTGACAGAATTTTAAAAAATCGGTCTAGTCGTTTTTGAGTTTCTTCAATTCAAATCTTTTCTTATGTAAAGATAATGTTGTCGACTGAAGTTAGGGAACTGGTTGATATCAGATTAACTTCTAGAGCTTAAGATTTTGTAGAGTGTAATTGTTTGTAGGAAAATCTACTTACCGCCAAATATGACTGATGTGAAAGTTCCACGATGCCAAGACAGTGCACTACCACAGGTATCTGCAGAAAAATATTTTTGTAATGGTATAAAGGATGTTTTTTAAAGGTGAAGTTTAAATTGAAATAAAACAAAGAAAAAAGTATTTCGAATCAGTTTTTCTTTGTTTTATTTCAAAGTTCTCCCGCGTCTAAAACCAAACATTTCACCGTTGATATCTAAACAGTTGCAGTTACTGAATAGTGCCTAACTTTCTTTTCTGTACCCCCATTTTGAGAAACGTCAAACTAGAATCGATCCCAATTACGAAGTGTCAAACAGCATGGACAAAATAGGTCCTCAATATTTTTTTATAATCTACCTGACGAAATAACAATTTTTTTTCGGTCATCGCCCCTATTCGTTAAACAACCAGCAGCTTTATTTTGGTAAATCGATTGATCCGAATCCGAGAAAAGTGCTGCCAAAGCGAGTTAGTCCGTTGTATTGTGGATGGACCTTATACGAAAGAGACAGATAGAGATAATGTAATGATTGAGAAGAACCTTTGCCAATAAAAATAACCATCTTGGCGTCTGGAGTGACTGCCATTTGACGTCCGTGATCCTGTTAACAGGGGAACTTGCCCAGATTACCCTGAATGGGCACACGGTGTTTTCCCTCACCACGCTAAGTCGCTCGTTAGCTGCCATTATTCATATTCATATTCATTTATTCATTGCAATCACATGGTAGTTACAAGGTGTCATATACTATTGGGTGGTTTTCATGTGAACTTGAGCCGAAACTAGCCGATGTGCTATATTTATGACCTGTAACATAGTTTTTGGGTAAACCGTACAAAATATATTTTTCTTCTAAACACTAAAGGGAAACCGTCACGTCACCTCAACACTGATGTTCCCAGCCGTCCACCAGAAGCAGCCGGTGTTGATCAGCGTGCAGGTCCCGGTCGCAACCACCGTCAGCGTGACGGTCAGCGTCCGTTCTGACGTCTTCAGGATGCGTGAAAGAAGAAGTGTTATCAGCTGGTTTAGGCAGCACTCTGCGGCTAGAATTGTACTCATAATAAATGAATATATAAGTGCGGCGTTGAAAGCCGTGCATCGTCTTACGTCGTTTCAGTTTGGCAGACTTTGGCACGGTGTTTGTGTGCGTGCGACTAGACGTATGCGTGTAGACTACCTGCTAACTGCTCATAACTGATGCTATCTCTTTTAGACAAAATGCTGTGTTCGAGCCCGCGACTAGTTGAACCTTAACGTGTATGTATATGGTTAATATCAAAGAAAAAACTTAAATTAACATAAAAAAAAAATATTGCATAAATAAATAATTATAATTGCATAAGTTGATAAAAAATGCTATGCAATAGCTTTACCGCGGCAGTCCCCGAGTGCCACACGTATTTTTTTTATTTTATGTTGTGACAAAGGGGCAGGACAGCTGATGGTAAGGGGTGCTGAGGCCCATAACATCTACGATTCATGATAAATGCAGGCAACAACCGCAGGTGCGTTGTCACTGTGAGGTCCATGATGAAATGCCTCATACCTGTAATTGCGCTGGCTTCCCTATGTCATATTTGATCACAAAATATGAAATAGCCATAATTCAATAACAACTACACTCTTAGGTATTTTGCCTCCAAAAGATTAATCGCCTTGTACGACACCCGCGAGTGTAAGGGTGTTAAGTAAGTAAAAACTCTTTATTGCACACACAAAAGTAAAGGATACATAAAAAGAAAAATATAACAATTTACATGCGCGCAAAGGCGGCCTTATCGCTTTCAGCGATCTCTTCCAGACAACCTACTGCCGTTAATCTACTCTGCCGGACAACACATGGCAACTAATAACAAAAACACTAATAACAACATTAAAATCTGTTAATTATCTCTCTCTTTCTCGCAATTCGTGTATTTTAAATGAGGGCCAATATTTTGTGGTACAAATTATTTCATACAGTTTTTTTGTTATATAAGTACTGATCTTTGTGTTTCGATGAAGTATCATTCGGTAAAAATAAATTCAATTAAACTTTTTCGATGAAACAATATTATTGAAAAGATCGACGGAGAATGAGGACCCCCAACCATATTCACCCAAATAATTCACTACTCTTTTAAAAATCCTTGAAATGAAGTTATATTCACAACTAGCCTTATGTTTTATCTTTTGCTATAGAAGAAACATGTTTGATGATGAATTGAACAAAATCGTCCATACTGTTACAATGGTCATTAAAACTTACCTGTTACAAACTGTGACCTTGTGACTTACTTTTTTGTTATTTTATACGGCAGACAAACAGGCAAGCACCAGGTCACATCAGGGGAGTTACCAATACGTTTGCCCGCCTCTGAAGAGACCTCTAATATACCTCTTGAACGATTCCATGTTAAAGTCCAAAGGAAATACTGCGGCTGTAACTGTGGTGTGTAACTTATAAATATTTTTTAAAACCGACAAACATTTTATAAAACACGTCCAATTGAAACAATGTACAACCACGAATCTTTTACAATCACATCGTTCAGAGCAGTTATTTCATAAAGCAAGCACATGCAGGGCATGGAGAAAACAAATATCGTCGAGAAAAACTTGGCTTGTCTCGCCATATGGTTCTCCACTTGAATGTCGTTGTAAATTTCCCTCATCTTTACTAAATTATACGCCACGGTTCTGACTCTCTCTCGCTGTCTTGTCATAATCCAAGCGTACGAATAGCACACAGGTACACAAACTGCGAAGATTATCCTGTCTAACCACTGCTTCTCATTCAAGTTTGGCTGAGTCAGAAAACTGCTCCATATTAGGACGAAGAATATACACATACATATATTAATCAGCTTAAGCACATTGTCGTGCAAGGCTTTAACATACGGCGGTAGATCAAACTCCTCATAGTAGAATCTAGCAGATCCCATGAAATATACTGACATCTTACTGACCTTGTAATAAGTGAGTTTTGACCTGGTTTGATGCTTTTGTTTGACCTTTATTAGCGTCATTGCAGTTACTGATGATGGAGAAAGTACAATAAAAATAAAAACAATGGAATTTATGAGACATGTGCGCACATCAGAATTGATTTTTGAGCTATGGATTATTTAAATTCTTAATTACAAATCTACTTCCCTAATCAAGAGAAAGGAAAATTGTTATATAATTAAGAGATTGTTATTATAATTTGGACTTAATTGCTTACTTAATTGATTGGCGTATAATCTATTTGTCAGCCGGTGGGCGGCTTTGGTGTGTAGATTCCAAGGTTTTCCGAAGGTTCGCCATTCGACGGTAGGGGGTTTGCGACAAGATATACGTAACGCTGGTTGTATGACTGGCAGATGCGTAAGCCATGCATGTTGGCGCAAAGCGAATAAAAATGAAATACAGAAATGATCTTGATGTAGAGTCAGAGTAAAATATAAAATTGTCTAAAATTTCTATATGTCTATTTTTCAATCCTAGGATAAGAAATATCAGTCTGATAAGTTATTATGCGACTAAAATAAAAACGTATAAATATTTCATATATAAGTAAAGGATAATTGTTTGTTTTAATTTGGCAGTATATTACTTTATTTTACAGATAAATGTTATCTAAGGATTGAAAAATTGGCCCTTAGTGACATAATTTACGATATGAAATAAGCCCATCCAATATTAAAATAGTAGTTTATGCAACTGTCATATAAAAGGGGGTATTAAAACATGAGTACGCCTCGTATGATAATAGTTTGACACGAGTGTTTTAGTACCTAATTATATGCAGTTGCATACACTACTTTATCTACACTCATATTTTCATGTGAAAATTTCGTACCTATATTTTTCTCAACTTTGCTGGAAGTAAGCTGCGAGTCAGTTCTGTTGTATCTACGCATCGAGGATATCAAGCGGCGGGAAATTCACTTGACTACTTTCACATTTATCTACTTATTTGCTTCAAACAAGAAAAAAAATTAACATATACAAATTACAACAATTAGAAAAAATATACGTTTAGCGGGAAAATACTTACACACAAATATAAACAGGAAAATTTGATTTTTGAATTTGTTAAAGACATTTAGGTATTCAGCCTACATTTTACCGTGTCCCGCGACAAAAATTTAAAAAATTAAAGTGTTGCATAATGATTAAAAAGTTATTTTTTGATACAGCTGTAATGAAAATAGTATGGGAAATGCTGTATCGAAAGTAATGTTTTTAATTTTTATAGACTGGTGTGAAAAAAGTGTATCCTTAAACAACTGTTTTCGAATATGTAATTGGAACATTACGCTATGAGTGTAGATAAATGAATTTCATGACACTGAATTAGTTGCCTTTTATTGAAATAATCAGACAATTTTATAATAATTTTTCGTTTTCTGAGATACGTACATAAGTTGATCACTAACCGGATCATACGGTGAGGAAAAACATCGTGATGAAATCTGCACATTCAGATATGCCTTATAGCAGATATTGTCAAGATGTATCGTCAAATAAAGGTCGATGAGCGAAACATTGATTATCAGATAATTCTTTGGCGAGACAACATTGCTGCTGAAATCAAACACTATCGTTTACTGAGAGTTACCTTTGGTACGGTGAGCGCTCCTTACCTGGCAGTTAAGGCCTTACAACGAACATCTCTAGATGATTATAGTGAGCATCATATGGCATCTAGGCGTGTACTTACCGATTTTTATATGGATGACTTGCTGTCAGGTTGTGAATCTAAGGAGGAAGGATTAGCTGTTCATCGGGAAATGACTGACCTTTTAGCATGAGCTGGTTTTGAGTTACAGAAGTGGTCCAGTAATTCTGACGAGTTGCTGCAGGATATTGAAAACTATATGGTTAAACCAGAAATAGGAAAAGTGGTAAAGGATGAACCCTGAAAATAAGAACAGATGAAATTATGATAATTGTATTACTTATCTGGAACAGTAGCGAACCTGAAGAACCTGTAACGAAAAGGAAAATTATTTCCGATATATCTCGGTTTTACGATTCTTTAGGTTGGGTTGGACCCAGTATTATTGTTTCAAAATATATCATCCAGAAACTATGGTTGGCAGGAATTGACTGGGATGAAGTCATCCCAAAAATATATGAGAGAAGTGGCTTACCTATCGTGAGGAATTGAAACTGCTGGTCAACATACAAATTCCCAGATGGACTGGTAGGAGGAGTACCGATGCGTTGGTAGAGCTTCACGGTTTTTGCGATGCGTCAAAAGTAGCTTACGCTGCTGTAGTTTAAGTAAGATCAACTGCATTTGATAACACGGTACGTACTGCTTTAAGATCACCAAACTTTGGTCGGTCAAGTACCATTTAAAACGAATTAAAGGTCAATCAACATTAACCTACGAAGAATTAGCTACAGTTTTGGCGCAAGTAGAGGTCTGCCTTAACTCACGTCCAATATCTGCGCTTACAGATGATACAGATGGTGCGTCGGTTTTGACTCCGGGCCATTTTGTTGTGGGAGAAATGAGGGTTTTACACAGTTTAATCCGAATTTCAACGCTAATAAATGATCTGATGCGATAGAGAACCTATTACCTATAAAATCTGTTTCTAGCTAAATCGATCACATGATTTTCGAATTGAAGCTGCGTGTCAAAGTTAACGCCCAGGTTGCGAGCTTCCAAAACTAACTCAAGTGGTTCACCCATAATTGAGACGTTAGATTTTAGTGCTGCTATTGATTTTATTTGATGTTTCGTACCTATTATTATAAATTTTGATTTAGACTGATTTAAAACAAGACAGTTTCTCTCGCTCCATTCAAAGACTCTATCTAAGTCATCGTTAAAGCTTTTGATTGCTACATCGATATCATTGTGGGCAACAGGAGCGTAAACTTGGATGTCGTCGGCATACATATGGTACTTACTGCTACGAAGACAGTTAACAATATCTGACCTAAAATTGAGCCATGTGGCACTTCTCGTGTAACTGAAAAGGGGTCGGATGTTATAGGATTTCCATCAGATTTCCGAATCACGACTGTCTGATGATGTCCGTTGAGATAACTGTTGAACCAATTAAGTGTACCAAAATCAAAGCCATACAAAGATAACTTTTTTTACAATAGTGACAAATTGATGGAGTCAAAAGTACGTGAGAAATCCAGAAGTACTAGAATAGAGCCCATTCCTAAATCTCGATTTTTAATTAGGTTGTCTACCACTTCCAATAGGGCGGTGGAAGTACTTCGCTTTGATCTAAAACCGGATTGCAGTTCAGGAAGGATGTTGTGCGATTCGCAGAAAGCAACTATCTAAAACAACTTTCTCCAGAATCTTAGATGAAAAAGGCAAGATACTAATGGGTCGAAGATCTTTTAGGTCAAGGGCATTATTTTTTTTAGGTAACGGGCGCACCAATGCACCCTTTGATTGATCAGGGAACACTCCGCTCTAATTATTGACCTATTAATTTGATGTAATAATTAGAAGTGTTTTTGGAAGAGTGTGAATAATCATGTCTCTAGAAATGCAATCCAGGCCCATAGCATTCGAATTTATGCCCAAAATAATTTTCGCAACTACATTCTCATGAACAGGTTTTAAAGCGAATGTAGCATCGCTTGGTCTAAGCAACTCAAAATCAATGGTGTCAGATTGGATAGAGACTGAATTACCAGGAATGGTCAAGAAATGTTTGTTAATAGCATCAGGATCATCAGAATAGGTGGGAAGATCTGATGAGGTTTTAAAGTTCTTTAAATTTTTCCATAATGTTTTGCCTTCCGTTAATTTACTATAAATCATGTTATTGAAATAAGCAGTTTTTTCTGCAATAATACTAGAAATTACTAAATGTTTTAAAGACTTATAACTGTCTTTGTCCTGCTGTTCGTTGATAACTTAGATTTTGTACGCGTCTTGTCTCGCAATCTCATCATATACCTGACGTTGCTTGTCAACCATGGTAGCATGCGATCAGTCACTGTTATACGTTTTTCGGGGGCAAACAGATCAAATAGGCTTATGATTTCAAACAATCGACAGACTTATATTTTAATTTTATTTACGCGCACACGATATGTATCCCTATTGGTATCAGGACGCTTATGATTGAGCCCACCTATCGAACTAACTCGATTTTCCATGTCCGTTGGTATAAGGGTCGTTAAAGCATTATAAGCACAAAGTTCTTAAACGAATATGGTCAAAGCCATACCAAGATCCGGTGGCAAACCCACGGTAATAAATTACCGTCAAAGTACATGGAGCACAAATCAGCTTCACGATCATACTCATCAAGAGCGTGGTCCACGTCCGGTCCGAACCTGGTTCCCTGTGTAGTGATGTTTTCTGTGGGCGGGCCGGGTCGTAAACCTGTATGGACAACTTTTCTTTTTATTTACAATAAAAGCATATTGAGTTAAAATGAGTAAACTTCACGAGTAAGAAAGAACCCCGACACGTCTATTGGCACCCGGCCACAACAGGTGCCAGAGGCTAGGCAAGAGGTGCAGAACACATTACCAGAACTGTCACCATATGTGTACTCTAAGTGATAGTTTATTTTTACTTATTTAGAAGTTGAGAATTAATTTTACGGATGTATCGGATTTCATTACTCTAAACAGTGTCTTTAAAGGGAATAACTAGTGATCGGTTTTATTTGGCTAAATAATTTTCACTCTTTAGTATACCTACCAAACTATAATTTCGCCACCCTAAAATATATAATTCAATATCTTACTGCAAATGCTCGTACAAAACGCAAGTCACCAACATACCAGAGTATAAACTAAAATAGCGAACGATAGACAACACTACGAAACCACCACACAAGAGATACCTAATCCTCGTATAAAACGTAGATCATCGACTCTAGCACTCGACAACACTCTCGAAAATACCACGCGGTGCCTGCGCGCGCGCACTCCTCGTATCAAGGAAATATCCCTCGCCGAAGAACCACCTAGTCCCGGGACCATAGACCAACTGTCGTTCCCCGTCTTTCTTCCCTTAGCCTCTCAACCCCGCATCCTAAAGCGTGAGAAGCCCAACCATTGACTAACATGTGTTACTCAATTCCTCTATGATTGACAGGGTCCGCTCGTCGGAATTCTTCGTTTTCTCCGAGACTATCTATCGCCTTTGTATTTAAAACATATTGACGCAACGCTAATGACAACTGCAGGTCATAAAAGTAAAGAAGAAATTAAGACAAACGCGCGTACCATTTTTACTATAAATATTACAATAGAGACTAGAGAACAATATGCCTGCTGTGAAGGAAGGAAGTCCGCGCCGTTTCTTAGTTAATTGCCGTCCCCAAAACATCTTAATAAATCTTATGTCTGCCAATAGCTTACTTTGTTTTATTTGTTCTATGGTATTTCCAATTTGCTAAAGCGATCACAATGCACCCCAATATAAAACTTGCCATTAAGTTGTGGGCTATTGTTTTGTCACCCGAACTTGCGCATTTAAACATGCGTATTCATTTCGTTTAGATGGTTACGTACTTGGGTAAATTGCCAAAAATAAAACAAGACAACGATCCCTTTATAAACTGTAATTTGGTTCTATTCAAAAGGTTTTAAGCATAAAGTTAGTATCATCATAACATCACCCGAAAGACGCCCACTGCTGGACATAGGCCTCCCCCAGAGGTCGCTCCTGTGGCTTCCGCATCCAGCTGGTACCTGCGACCTCTAGTAGGTCATTGCTATACCTAGCGGAATCTCTTTGGTTTTTAATGAAATACATGCTTTGTTCACATATTAAAATTTTGAAATCTTTAATGCAAATAAAAGCCCAAAACTCTACTATAAGTACTACTTACACAACCTATAATTATCAATCAAACAAAAAGTTTTTGAATTATTCATTTGCCATCTTTCCGACAGTTTCATCTTCTTCAAATTTCCAATAGACACTTTGTTTAATACATCATTGAGAATATTGAGTAGGTTATTCTTACAATCTGAAAATAAAATAATTATAGGTATTAGTGGTGGTCATATGAAGGATCTAATAGATGATGATGATATGGCATGATCTTCGTATCACTTCATCATAATCCCAGCCGCAGGTCGTCTACTGTTTAACGTTGTGTAGATGCGTCGGCGTGGCAGGGTCGGGGTATCAATAAATAAATGTACCTACTATGATTATAATTAAGCTAATTTGTACCTAACTGATATGGATTCTTCCCGAAATAAATGTCTATTTAATTTAATTTAATTTAATTAACGTAGGCCTCCCCTACACCTTCCACACAGATCCTCTCTATTCCTCTTGTGTCAATTCGGCTCATACAATAGTTAGACACATAGATAGATATAAGGATTATAATTTTTTTTATGAAGCCTAAAAGTAAACTCGAATCAGCTTCGGTCATTTGGAACACGCATGAGAGCACGGGGTCCTCCTTGACCAAGGTCCTCGATTTGGCAGATCAAATTATTACAGTGGAGAGACTGCTATCTGACCTCCGTGACTCTGCTACCAGGGGAACTTGATCAGATTGGATCATGGTTACAGTCGCCTAAATGTGCAGGTTTCATCACAATGTTTCCCTCACCGTAAGAGCATCGGTTAGTGTTCAATTAATGTACATAACACAGAAAAGATTCATTGGTACATGGCGACAGTGGGATTCAAACCCTCTACCGCTCGCTTACGTGTCGGATACCGTTGCGACTAGACCACCGACGCTCCTATATTTTATCATAGAAAAGTATTTGTTTTTAATTTTATCCTCTATCGATATGCAAAGCCTCAGTATAGATCGCGCAAAGTATAAAAAAAATAAAAAAGCCTTAAAAATGTTCTGACCTCTTTGACAATTTAACTATCTACTGAAATGATTTTATACTAGCCATTACCAGCGGCTTTCACCTGCGGGCAGTATGGATCTCTATAAATGTGCAACTTTATACTATGTTAACTATGCTAACTATTCTATTCCCGGGACGAAAAATAGCCTATGTAATTGGGAAATAAATTAGCTACCTATTTGTGAAAGAATTTAAAAAATCGGTTTAGTAGTTTTTGGGTTTATTCATTACAAACAAAATTACAAATCTAGATAATGTTAACTGAAGTTAGAACTGGTTGAAATCAGAGTAACTTTATCAGTGTCTTTTTGTGGACTGTAATTGTTTGTAGGAAAAAATACTTACCACCAAATACGACTGATGTGAAAGTTCCACGATGCCAAGACAGCGCAGTACCACAGGTACCTGTAGAAAAAGATTATGGCAATCTTATACAGACATTTCACCGTTAATATCTAAACAGTTGCAGTTATTGAACAGTGGCTAAAATCCTTATCTGCCGGGGGGCATATTTTGATAAACGTCAAATTAAGCGCACTCCACATGTGGACAGTTCCGCGGGAACACGAGAATAAATAAATAATAAATATTCGTGGACAAATTCACATAGCGCCATCTAGCCCCAAACTAAGCAAAGCTTGTGCTATGGGTACTAGATTACTCATATATTACTTAAATACTTTTTTAAATACATACTTATTATACATAGAACACCCAGACCCGTAACAGAAATTAAAATTCATCATTTCAATTTCTGCCCGGCCGGTATAGAATGTAGAGGGAGTATTCGCCTATATTCATGTAGTCCCGTGCATGTATGGCATTTCTCGCCTATTTCATAGACAAAGTAGAGATATTATTTGTTGTCGTCTCGATTCGATCGATTTTATATTTATATTTCTATCGCTTTTTCCCGTAACAGGTTCGGGGTACACTTGACCATGATCCAGGATATAAGTAGATCAGGTAAATACAGTAGAGCAGCTGCCATCACCTCTGTGACCCTGTTTAAAGCAGATTAGCGATATTACATCGATTAATCGATATAATGTCGACGCGTTTTGACACGCACCACATCCCTAATAGGCGAGAATGTAGATGGTCTACCAAAGTCCCGGCAAATGTTTCGCCGAAAGCTTCGGCGAAAGTACGCTTTAGAATCGACCTCGATTACGAAGGGTCGAACAGCACTGTCCTATAATTTTGCGAGTGAGGCCGTGGTATTGTCAATGGTTCTCTTACGGAAGAGAGAAAAAAAAATGAAACAGTTGAGAGGCACCTATATATGCCACTTGCTGTTTGACATTTCATAATTGGTTTCGACATAGCCTCCTTTACTTCAACCGCGTTTGACGTTTCTCAAAATTACCTTTTTGTATCTGTGAACGCATAAACTTGGGCGGAGCTGGACCAGCTGGCTGCCTATGAAAACTTAAAAATTATGCCAAATGTAAGATTTGG
This sequence comes from Blastobasis adustella, assembly GCA_907269095.1. Taxonomy (NCBI): domain Eukaryota; kingdom Metazoa; phylum Arthropoda; class Insecta; order Lepidoptera; family Blastobasidae; genus Blastobasis; species Blastobasis adustella. The sequence goes on from OU026124.1 coordinate 18,108,731, forward strand.
CATAATTTTACATTTGTTTGTGACAATTTTACATGTGACTGTTACAGACCATACTTTATACAAACGCTCTGTATTCGATAAAATAATCTAATGAATTGGACCATCATCATCATCAGCACTGCCAATGCTGGACATAGGTCTCCCCCAATGAGAGCTAATGCTAATCCTCCGCAGCCTTGAATATAGAATTGAATATTTGCCATTAATTTTAAAACCGGTAGTCCGGTATTTACATTAAAATGTTATTATTATATTTTATTTGACACGTCATTATTTTTAATCCTTTGATAAACTATTCCATGTACTTACAATAATAATGTAATGTAGGTAATTTTCATGGATAAATAAATAAATCTAATCTTGTTCAGTCCAATCATAAGGGTTCCTTTTATTTATCATTTTTGTTCGGAACGGAGCCCTAAAATAATGCGAGTTACTTGGCGGTTGACGGTGGTGAAATAGTAAGGGGTCCGGTACCTGACTGTGCCACATCGCTACCACAACAACAGGTCGAATGCGCCTCGCTGCCGCCTGCTGGCAGTGCTGCCATCCCGAACTGAACATCGCCATCGATAGCTGAGATGCCTGGAGACACCGTTATAGATCAATATCATCATCACCTAGCTCTGTCACGCCTAAGGAGTCTGACTAATGGAATGACGACTGGATCAACATTTTAAATATCTACCTAATACGCCAGTTGGATTAAAAAAAAGATTAGACTCGTATTTTAAATAAAAATTATAAATTATACAGAAGCTCCAAAACAATAACCATCTCGGCGTAAATATATCCCGGTTGTACTCTCACTCGAGAGCCCGGGCTCCGCCTTGACTATGATGCAGGATTTTGCAGATCAGGTAACTACGGTGGAGCAACTGCTGTTTGACCTGATCAGATTGATTCAAACATCTGAATGTCACACGCGTGCAAGGTAAGTCTCCACTTAGGTATGGCTTACCTATTATTGTATTTTTTAGGAGTTGTGCTTGTTGGCTGTCTGTCAAATTTAATTCCACTTTCAGCCGCGAATAAATTTATCTTGGGCCCACTCTTTCATTCATTTAACTTACATACCATCATGTGCAAAATCGGCGTAAACAGATTTGCTCAATTGTTATAATTAGCGTCTGAATCATAGGAAACACGAAAGTCGTAGAAAGGTTCGAATGCTATTTATTACTAACATTAGACGGTTCGCTCCAAAAAGGAAACGGGCAAGCCCTATTTCTGAAACCCCCCGCATCCACGCGAACACTCGCGTGCGCTACTTATCTCTTATAAACTTGTGGTAAGTTGGTAGATACAAAAAAGACAATCATTAGTAGGCGAGCGCTCGCGTGAACGTGAGAGGTTTTAAAAATAGGTCCCCAAGGTATCTTCGGCTTACGGTATTGACTCACACGCGTGCGACAAAGACGACGCTCTACGAAGCTGAACTACCCGATGTGCAATATTTATGGCCCATATCTGTATATAGTTTTTGGGTAAACCGATCAAACAATTTTTAATTATTCTAAAACATTGAAAGGAAGCCCTCCCGTCACCTCAACAGTGATGTTCCCAGCCGTCCACCAGAAGCAGCCGGTGCTGATCAGCGTGCAGGTCCCGGTCGCAGCCACCGTCAGTGTGACGGTCAGCGTCCGTTCTGACGTCTTCAGGATGCGTGACAAGAAGAAATGTTATCAGCTGGTTTAGGCAGAAGTCTGCCCCTAGAATTGTACTTATAATACATTAATATATGAAAGAAAGAAAGAAAAAAAACACATTTATTACACATAGCACACTACGACAAGGGAAACAATAATAATTATAAAAAAATAATCATCTTGGCGTTAATGTCCCGGTTATGCTCTCGCGCACGAGGGCCCGGGGTCCGCCTTGATCATGATCCAGGATTTGGCAGGTCAGGCAATTACAGTGGAGCGACTGCCATCTGACCTCCGTGACCCTGCTACCAGGGGAAACCTGACCAGATTGGATCATGGTTACACATCCAGTCGCCTGAATGTGCAGGTTTCATCACGATGTTTTCCATCACCGTAAGAGCATCGGTTAGTATTCAACTAATGTACATAACTCAGAAAACAGTCATTGGTACATGGCCGGAGCGGGATTCGAACCCGGGACCTCTGGCTTACGAGTCGATACTGTAACCGCTCGGCCACCGACGCTCTACGTAATGTTTTCTTTCTTTCTTTCTGTAAGAAAGAAAGAAAGAAAACATTTATTACACATAGCACAACTACAACATAATAACAGTGACAGTTACAGACAAAGAAACAATAATAATTAAAACATATAAAACAATGCGTAGCCTCCCATACCACTGTCGGTGCCGCGGCGGCCAGCATTAATGGTACCCCATTCAGCATGTGCTGTGAGGCGCAGGAAGTGGCTTACAGCGCTGGAATTATATGGGCCCATTTTTAGGTACGGGACGGGCCTTGCACTACCTCAATGTAAATAAATGTAATATGAAAAACGATGCTTGGAACGACTTCGGCTTGCCAAACCAGTTTCGCGTTTGACCACCGCTCTGAGGGGATTTAGCGACAGACCCCATACTGCGGATTCCTAATTGAGACACTCGTAGTGACAGTGGCTACTGAAAGAATTTTCTCTCTCGAATTCTTCTAAAAAAACTGTTATTTCCTTACCGCAAATTGAAACAGGACTAGCACTAACGCTATGATGTTGATAAGTATTTGGATTGTATATACTGTTTTACATACTTCTTCAGTAGCTTTGGTGCACCTGAAAATAATATCAGTTGAGAAGGCATTTAACTGTAAGGCTATTAACTGTCAAAATAAGTAAAACATACAAAATCAATTTATACACTCTTTTTTGGTTTTATCAGCGGTCACATCAACGACATTCATGTGTCACAATTACGAGAGAATATAGCTGAGATGCCATACTATTTGGGCGAGGGGGAAATTATTCGTAAAAACCTTTATTGCTACTGTAGGTGTCAAGGAAATGTTACCAGATCATCCTGGAGTGCATATCGATGCCAATTTTGAGTGCTTTTTCGTACTGCTCTTCCTTTTCAGTCTGGCTAAGTTCTGCATCGAAAATGTCGTTTAGGCTCCGAAAGTAGCTGCACAAATTCCTGAATTGGTTGCTCATAGCGATCGTGAGTAAGGACACGATGAGAAATCCTGCAGATTGCATTCGCAAGAGGCAGATCCAGAGTATTATGTAGATGATTATCCTGGCCACGCTTGCTGCATAGCTCGTGTCAGTCACGTCAGGCCAAACAGTTATTACTGTCACGAAATTCCCGTCTAAAACGCGTAAAATTATTAAAACAGCTAGCACTTAATTGTGTAGTTGCCTCAAACTGAATATTGTTTTTTATTTTATGTAGTGACAAAGAGGCAGGACAGCTTATGGTAAGAAGTAACTCTTTCCTATTGCATCTACGATTCATGCTAAAGCAGGCAATAAAAATACATAACCGCAGGTGTGTTGTCACTGTGAGGTCCATAATAAAATACCTGTAATTGTGCTGACTACCCTATGTCATATTTGTTAACAAAATATAAAATTAGCCATCATACAATAACAAACACTAATAACAACACTAAAATCAGTTTATTATTGTCTGTCTCTATTTCGCAATTCGTGTACTTTACATGAGGATCCATTATTTGTGGTATAAATTATTTCATATAGGTACCTAGTTTTTTGTCATATAAGTACTGATCTTTGTGTTTCAATGAAGTGATCATTCGGTAAAAATAAATTCTATGAAACTTTTTTCGACGAAATAGTATTATTCAAAAGTTTCAAGAAGAAATATGCACCTAAAGAATGAGGACTATGGAAATCTTTAAGTGGCTTTTGTACGTCACGTCGTAATATCGCCCTCTCTGTATTATTTCGATTTTCAAAAGTTCATACATATTGCTTATTTTTTAAATTACTTCAAACCTTTCGCTACTCTTTTAACAATCCTCCAAATGAAGTAATGTTGACAACTAGCTTCATGTTTTGTCTTTTGCTGTATAAGTTATCGTCTATACTGTTACAAAGGTCATTAAAACCTACCTATTATAAACTGTGACTTTGTGACCTACTTATTACAGAATTAAATACATGTCTAATTAATAAAAATTGTTTAAACCGACAAATGCTGTATTAATCACATCCAATTGAAACAATGTACAACCACGAACCTTTTACAATCACATCGTTCAGACCAGTTACACCATAAAGCATGCACATGGAGCACATGAAGAAAACGAATATCGTCGAGAAAAACTTGGCTTGTCTCGCCATATGGTTGTCCACTTGAATGTCGTTGTAAACTTCCCTCATCTTCACCAAATTGTGTGCCACGTTTCTGACCCCCTCTCGCTGTCTTGCCATAATCCAGGAGTACGAATAACACAGAGGTAAACAAACTGAGAAGATTATCCTGTCTAACCACTGCCTCTCATTCAAGTTTGGCTGAGTTAGAAAACTGCTCCATATTAGGACGAAGAATATACACATACATATATTAATCAGCTTAAGCACATTGTGGTGCAAGGCTTTAACATACGGCGGAAGATCAAACTCCTCATAGTAGAATCTAGCAGATCCCACGAAATAGAACATCTTACTGATCTTGTAATAAGTGAGATTTGACCTGGTTTGATGCTTTTGTTTGACCTTTATTAGCGTCATTGCAGTTACTAATGATGGAGAAAGTACAATTAATAGAAAAACAATGGAATTTGTAAGACAAGTGCGCACATCAGAGTTGATTATTGTAACTATGGGTTATTTAAATTCTTTATTACAAATCCACTTCCTTATTCAAGAGAAAGGAAAATTGTTAAATAATTAAAAGACTGTTATTATAATTTAGATTTAATTGCTTACGATCGAGTGGCGTATATTCTATTAGTCAGCTGGTGGGCGGCTATGGCGTGTAGAGAGCTCATTCAATTAATCCAAGATTTTTCAAAGTAGGGGTACGCGAACCTCTAGGGGTTCGCCATTCGACGGTGGGTTCGCGACAAGATTTACGTAATGCTGGCTGTATGAGTGGCAGTCGCGCGCGCCATGCATGTTAGCGCAAAGCTGTTAAAAATTTCAAGCAATAAAATTGTATTTTTTGGCACTGTAATTGTTCCGTTTTGTTGAAATAAATAGCCCATTTTTCGTTTTCTTTTTTCTTTTTCTGCGTTACGTACATTAGTTGATCACTAACCGATGCTCTTATGGTGAGGGAAAACATCGTGATGAACTGTATGTGTTACCATTATCTAATCTGGCCAGGTTCACCTGTTAACAGATGGCAGTAGCTCCACTGTAATTACCTGTCAAATCCTGGACCTTGGTCAAGGCGGACCCAAGAGCACAACCTGGACATTAACGCCAAGATGATGATAATGATGATGACGTATGTTATACATATAACATCACGCCTTTGTCCCGCAGGGGTAGGGAGAAACCTTGCTTATCTTTGACAGAGCATAACCGGGATTGACGACAGGATGATGATGATGATTATGACTTTCGACTTAATTAAGTTGCATTGGTAGCTAATGCAAGGTATTAGGACCTGGGACAAACTATTTCTGTGTCTTTACATATTTCTAATATCTTTGGGTTCTATTTAAAAGGGTTTAAACATAAACTTACTATATATAGCGGAATATCTTTGGTTTTAAATGAAATAAATGGTTTGTATACTTATTAGAATTTCAAAATCTTTAATGCAAATTAGAGCTGAAAACTATTAAAGGTACTACTTACAAAACCAATAATTATCAAACCAATAGTAGTTTATGCAACTGTCATATAAAAGGGGGTATTAAAACATGAGTGTCTGTTTATCATACGAGGCGTAGCCGAGTATGATAATAGTTTACACGAGTGTTTTAATACCTAATTATATGCAGTTGCATACACTACTTTATCTACACTCATATTTTCATGTTAAAATTTCGTACCTATAATTTTTTCAACTTTGCTTTGTTGTATCTACCCGTCGAGGATATCAAGCGAAATTCACTTCACTACTTTCACATTTATCTATTTATTTGCTTCAAACAAGAAAAAACATTCACAAACACAAATTACAACAATTAGAAAAAATATTCTGTTTAGCGGGAAAATAATTCCAAATGTACACAATCGCAACCACAGACTATGAACTGATCACAAATATAAACAGGAATTTTGAATTTGTTGAAGACATTTAGGTATTCAGCCTACATTTAGCCGTGTCCCGGTGCCCGACAAAAATTTAAAAAAGAAAAGTGTTGCATAATGATTAAAAAGTTATTTTTCGATACAGCTGTAATGAAAATGGTATGGGAAATGCTGTATCGAAAAGTAATTTTTTAAATTTTTATAGACTGACGTGAAAAAAGTGTATCCTTAAACAACTGTTTTCGAATATGTAATTGGAACATTACGCTATGAGTGTAGATAAAAAGAATTATTCATTTATTCTATTTTATTTTCATATTTTATATTGTTCTATATTTCAAATACCTATTGTATTTAATTTTAAATTTATTTTGTATGGGTTTTTGCCTGAAATAAAGATTGATTGATTGATTGATTGATTTGTCATCTTTCCGTCAGTTTCTTCTTCTTCAAATCTTCAATATCTACTCTGTTTAATACATCACTGAGAATATTGAGTAGGTTGTTCTTACAATCTGAAAATAAAATAGTTATAGGTATTATTGGTGGTCGTATGAAGGATCTAATGAACGATGATATGGCATGATCTTCGTGTCATCTTCTTGGCTTGGCGTGGTTTGTGTCCCGGTTGTGCTCCCGCACACGGGATCCCGGGGTCCTTGACCATGATCCAAGATTTGGCAGATGAGGTACTTTTAGTGGAGCGACTACCATCTGACCTCCGTGATCCTGTTAACAGGGGAACCTGACCAGATTGGATCTTAGTTACACAGTCAGTTGCTGAATGTGAAGGTTTCATAACGATGTTTTCTCTCACTGTAAGAACATCTGTTAGTGTTCAACTAATGTACATAACTTAGAAAAGAGACATTGGCGGCAGTGTGGAATTCGAACCCGGTACCTCTCGCTTACGAGCCGAATACCGCTACCACTAGGCCACCGACGCGCCTTTATTTTACCATAGAAAAATATTAGTTTGTCATTTCATCCTCTATCGATATGCAAAGTCTCAGTATAGTCGCGAAATGAAAAAAAAAATAAAATACCCTAAATATGTTTTGACCTCTTTGCGAATTTCACACACTACCTAAATTATTTTATACTAGCCGTTGCTTTTCTCCGGCGGGCAGTTTGGATGTCTGCAAATGTGCAACTTTATCGCGGGACCCTATTGTTTTCCCGGGGCAAAAAGTAGCCTACGTAACGTAGTCCTATTAGTGACAGAATTTAAAAATAACGGTCCAGTAGTTTCTGAGTTTCTTCATTACAAATCTTTTCTTATGTATAGATTATGTTGTTGACTGAAGTTAGGGAACTGGTTGAAATCAGAGTAACTTCTACTACACTGTGTTTTTGTACAGTGTAATTGTTTGTAGACAAACCTACTTACCGCCAAATACGACTGATGTGAAAGTTCTACGATGCCAAGACAGTGCAGTACCACAGGTATCTGCAGAAAAATATTTTTGTTATCGTATAAAGGATGTTTTTTAAAGGTGAAGTTTAAATTGAAATAAAACGAAGAAAAAAGTATTTCGTATCAGTTTTTCTTTGTTTTATTTCAAAGTTCCCCCGCGTCTAAAAACACCCTTGACAAACATTTTACCGTTGATATCTAAACAATTGCAGTTACTAAATAGTGCCTAACTTCCTTTTCTGTACCCCCATTTTGAGAAACGTCGAACTAGAATCGATCCCGATTACGAAGTGTCAAACAGCATGGACCTATAATTTCGCGAGTTAGTCGGTGGTATTGTCGATGGTTCTCTTACGGAAGAGAGAAAGAAATATTAAACAGTTGAGAGGCACCTATACAATGGCATTTGCTGTCTGACATTTCATAATTGGTTTGATATTTATCAAAATTACCCATCTGTTTCTGCGAACGCATAAACTTGGGCTAAGCTGGACCAGGTGGTTGTCTATTAAAACTTAAAAATTATTCCAAATTTGAGATGTTTGGCTGTCATAGACCATACTTTATAAAAACCCTCTGTATTCGAAAATATAATCTAATGAACTGTACCATCACCATCATCAGCCTATACTACTCCACTGCAGGACATAGGCCTCCCCCAATGAGCGCTAATGCACTATGTTCTCGGCTTGCCGCATCCAGCATCCATATGTAACCTTGAATGATGAATTGACATAAATTTTATAACCGGTATCTATTAACATTAAAAGTTTATTATTATGTTTTAATTATTTTATCTACACTCATAGCGTAATGTTCCTATTACACATTCGAAAACAGTTGTTTAAGGATACTTTTTTTTCACGCCAATCTATGAAATTTTAAAAATTACTTTTCGATACAGCATTTCCCATACTATTTTCATTACATCTGTATCGAAAAATAACTTGTTAATCATTATGCAACACTTTCCTTTTTAAATTTTTTGTCGGGCGCCTGGACACAGTGAAATGTAGGCTGAAAACCTAAATGTCTTCAGCAAATTCAAAATTCAAATTTTCCTGTTTATGTTTTTGTGTAATTATTTTCCCGCTAAACGGTATATTTTGTATAATTGTTGTAATATGTGTAAGTGAATGGTTTTTCTTGTTTGAAGCAAATAAATTGATAAATGTGAAAATAGTGAAGTGAATTTCCCTCCGCCTTGATATCCGTAGATACAACAGAACTGTATTATATGACCGTTTTTATATGACAGGTATTATATGACAGTTGCATAAACTAGTATGATAATAGTGGGACACGAGTGTTTTAATACTTAATTATATGCAGTTGCATACACTACTTTATTTACACTCATATTTTCATGTTAAAATTTCGTACCGATAATTTTCTCAACTTTGCTGGAAATAACTGCGAGTCAGTTCTGTTGTATCTACGCTTCGAGGATATCAAGGCGGCGGGAAATTCACTTCACTACTTTCACATTTATCTATTTATTTGCTTCAAACAAGAAAAAACATTCAAAAACACAAATTACATCAATTAGAAAAAATTTTTTGTTTAGCAGAAAAATAATTACAAACGCACGTAATCACAACCACAGACCACAAACTATGAACTATATATATCACAGACTATGAACTGATCACAAATATAAACAGGAAAATTTGAATTTTGAATTTGTTGAAGTCATTTAGGTATTCAGCCTACATTTAGCCGTGTCCCGGAACCCGACAAAATTTAAAAAAAGAAAAGTGTTGCATAATGATTAAAAAGTTATTTTTCGATACAGCTGTAATGAAAATAGTATGGGAAATGCTGTATCGAAAAGTAATTTTTTAAAATTTTATAGACTGAAATAAGTGTTTCCTAAACAACAGTTTTCGAATATGTAATTGGAACATTACGCTATCAGTGTAGATAAACTACTATTATTTGATACGTTATTATTCTTAATCCTTTGATAAACAGTTACATGTAATTACATAAATACAATAATAATGTAATGTAGGCACTTTTCATTAATAAATAAACAAATCTAATCTTATCCAGTCTAACCGAAAAGGTTTCTATACCATTTAGGTTCGGAACGGAAACCAAAAAAATGCGAGTTACTTGGCGGTCGATGTTACAAGTGAAATGATACAGGATCCGGTACCTGGCTCTGCCACATCGCTATCGCTACAACAGGTCGAATGCGCCTCGCTGTCGCACGCTGGCAGTGCTGCCATCCCGAACTGAACATCGCCATCGATAGTTGAGAAGCCTGGAGACGCAGCTATGAATCAACATCATCATCAATAAGCTCTGTTAAACCTAAGCAGTCTGACTGATATGTACAGCTGACATTAGCATAGGGATGATGACTGGGTCAATATTTTAAAATAGTAATAAAATTAGTCCGTCAGATATATTTAAAAAACATTAGACAGAATGGAAAAGCTAAAGCTTATTAAAGTTTTGGAGTAACATCACTTCTGAGTAATATTTTACCTCAGGCGTGCAATATTTCAAAGTATCATCGGTATTATTTTTGTTTAATTAACAAAAGATAAAATAGGTCCTCAATATTTTTTGATAATCTACATGACGGAATAACAATTTTTTTTCAGTCATCGCCCTTATTCGTTTAACAACCAGCAGCTTGATTTTGGTAAATCCTCTGATCCGAATCTGAGAAAAGTGCTGCTAAAGCGAGTTAGGCCGTTGTATTGTGGATAGTCCTCATACGAAAGAGACAGATAAAGCTAATGTAATGATAGAGAAGAACCTTTTCTAATAAAAATAACCATCTTGGCGTCTGGAGCGACTGCCATTTGACGTCCGTGATCCTGTTAACAGGGGAACCTGCCCAGATTGATTTAGCCTGAATGGGCACACGATGTTTTCCCTCACCACGCTAAGTCGCTCGATAGCTGCCATTATTCATATTCATATTCATTTATTTATTGCAATCACATGGTAGTTACAAGGTGTCATATACTATTGGGTGGTTTTCATGTGCCGAAACTCTCAACTCGAGCCGAAACTAGCCGATGTGCAGTATTTATGACCTGTAACATAGTTTTTGGGTAATTCGTACAAAATATATTTTTCTTCTAAAACACTGTAGGGAAACCGTCACGTCACCTCAACACTGATGTTCCCAGCCGTCCACCAGAAGCAGCCACCGTCAGCGTGACGGTCAGCGTCCGTTCTGACGTCTTCAGGATGAGTGGAATAAGAAATGTTATCAGCTGGTTTAGGCAGCGGTCTGCGGTTAGAATTGTACTTATAATACATAAATATATGAAGAACGACGCCGCTTTGACTTGCCAAACCAGTATCGCGTTTAACCACCGCTCTGAGGCTCGCACTGTGAAACTCTGTGTGTGCGGAATTCAGCAATGGATCTCATACTACAGATTCGATCAGATAGTCGCTACTGGCAGACGAGTTCTTCTAAAAAAGCTGATATTTCCTTACCATAAATTGAAACAGGACTAGCACTAACGCTATGGTGTTGGTAAGTATTTGCATTGAATATACTGTTTTACATATTTCTTCAGTAGCTCTTGTGCACCTGAAAACATGATCAGTTGAGAAGGCATTTAACTGCCAGGCTATAAATAAGTATAACATACAAAATAACTGAGTGGCCGGTCGCTAACGTTCATATTCTCTTTTTTGGTTTTGTCAACGGTTACATCAACGACATTCATTTGTCACAATTTCGGGAGAATATGGGTGATACCATACTGTTTGAGAGGGGGGGGATACTATTCGTAAAAATCTATATTGCTACTGTAGGTGTCAAGGAAATGTTACCAGATCATCCTGGAGTGCATATCGATGCCAACTTTGAATGCTGTTTCGTACTGCTCTTACTTTTCAGTCTGGCTAAGTGCTGCGAAAATGTCGTTCAGGCTCGGATGCTCCACAAATTCCTGTATTGGTTGCTCATAGCAATCGTGAGTAGGGACACGATGAGAAAGCCCGAAAATTGCACTCAAAAAATGCTGATCCAGATTAATATGTGGTAGATAATCCTGGCCACGCCTGCTGCATAGCTCGTGTCGGTGACGTCAAACCAAACAGTTATTACTGTCACGAAATTCCCGCCTAAAATGCGTAATATTATTGAAATAGCTTGCGCTTAATTGGGTAGTTGCCTCAAATTGAATAATAATTTTTATATTTTATGTAGTGACAAAGGGGCAGGACAGCTGATGGTAAGAGGTGCTGAGGCCCATAACATCTACGATTCATGCTAAATGCAGGCAATAACCGCAGGTGCGTTGTCACTGTGAGGTCCATGATGAAATGCCTCATATCTGTGATTGCGCTGGCTTCCCTATGTCATATTTGATCATAGAATATGAAAATAGCCATAATTCAATAACAAACACTAATAACAACATTAAAATCTGTTAATTATCTCTCTATTTCTCGCAATTCGTGTATTTTAAATAATTGCCAATTTTTTGTGGTACAAATAAGTACCGATCTTTGTGTTTCGATGAAGTGATAATTCGATAAAAATAAATTCAATAAAACTTTTTCGATGAAACAATATTATTGAAAAGATCGACGGAGAATGAGGACCCATATTCCACCAACCACCACCATATTCACCCAAAGAATTCACTACTCTTTTAAAAATCCTTGAAATGAAGTTATATTCACAACTAGCCTTATGTTTTATCTTTTGCTATAGAAGAAACATGTTTGATGATGAATTGAACAAAATCGTCCATACTGTTACAAACTGTGACCTTGTGACTTACTTTTTTGTTATTTTATACGGCAGACAAACAGGCAAGCACCAGGTCACACCAGGGGAGTTACCAATACGTTTGCCCGCCTCTGAAGAGACCTCTAATATACCTCTTGAACGATTCCATGTTAAAGTTCAAAGGAAATACTGCGGCTGTAACTGTGGTGTGTAACTTATAAATATTTTTTAAAACCGACAAACTTTTTATAAAACACATCCAATTGAAACCACGAACCTTTTACAATCACATCGTTCAGAGCAGTTACTCCATAAAGCAAGCACACGCAGGACATGAAGAAAACGGATACCGTCGAGAAAATCTTGGCTTGTCTCGAAATATGGTTGTCCACTTGAATGTCGTTGTAAATTTCCCTCATCTTCACTAAATTATATGCCACGGTTCTGACTCTCTCTCGCTGTCTTGTCATAATCCAGGCGTACGAATAGCACACAGGTACACAAAATGTGAAGATTATACTGTCTAACCACTGCTTCTTATTCAAGTTTGGCTGAGACAGAAAACTGTTCCATATTAGGACGAAGAATATACACGTACAATATATTAATCAGCTTAAGCACATTGTCGTGCAAGGCTTTAACATACGGCGGTAGATCAAACTCCTCATAGTAGAATCTAGCAGATCCCATGAAATATAACATCTTACTGATTTTGTAATAAGTGATTTTTGACCTGGTTTGATGTTTTTGTTTGACCTTTATTAGCTTCATTGCAGTTACTGATGATGGAGAAAGTACAATTAAAATAAAAACAATGGAATTTATGAGACATGTGCGCACATCAGACTTGATTTTTGAGCTATGGATTATTTAAATTCTTAATAACAAATCTACTTCCCTATTCAAGAGAAAGGAAAATTGTTATATAATTTAGAGATTGTTATTATAATTTGGACTTAATTGCTTACCATCGATTGGCGTATAATCTATTTGTCAGCCGGTGGGCGGCTTTGGTGTTTAGAGAGCTCTTTCCATTATTCCAAGGTTTTCCGAAGGTTCGCCATTCGACGGTAGGGGGTTTGCGACCAGATATACGTAACGCTGGTTGTATGACTAGCAGATGCGTACGCCATGCATGTTGGCGCAAAGCGGTGATAATGACGAAATACAGAAATGATCTTAATGCAGTTTAAAATGATTACAGATTTTTATCAATATTATCTACCTACCTTTTATTAATATTACCTATGTAGGTATGACGTCATGGCTTATAAGTGTTTGTAAAAATCTAATTAGAATAAATGTTTTTGAATTTTGTCTGTTTATGAACTGTAATTTGGTTCTATTCAAAAGGTTTTAGGCAAAAAGTTATTATCATCATAACATCACCCGAAAGACGCCCACTGCTGGACATAGGCCTCCCCCAGAGGTCGCTCCTGTGGCTTCCGCATCCAGCTAGTACCTGTGACCTCTACTAAGTCATTGCTATACCTAGCGGAATCTCTTTGGTTTTTAATGAAATACATGCTTTGTTCACATATTAGAATTTTAAATTCTTTAATGAAAATAAAAGCCCAAAACTCTACTATAAGTACCACTTACACAATCTATAATTATAAATCAAGCAAAACGTTTTTGAACTATTTATTTGCCATCTTTCCGTCAGTTTCATCTTTTTCAAATCTTCAATACCCACTCTGTTTAATACATCACTGAGAATATTGAGTAGGTTATTCTTACAATCTGAAAATTAAGTAGTTAAAGGTATTAGTGGTGGTCATATGAAAACTCAATTCACCAACATACCAGAGTATAAACTAAAATAGTGAACGATAGACAACACTACGAAATCACCACACAAGAGATACCTAATCCTCGTATAAAACGTAGATCATCGACTCTAGCACTCGACAACACTCTCGAAAATACCACACGGTGCCTGCGCGCGCGCACTCTTCGTATCAAGGAAATATCCCTCGCCGAAGAACCACCTAGTCCCGGAACCATAGAACAACTGTCGATCCCCGTCTTTCTTCCCTTAGCCCCTCAACCCCGCATCCTAAAGCGTGAGAAGCCCAACCATTGACTAACATGTGTTGCTCAATTCCTCTATGAATTACAGGGTCCGCTCGTCGGAATTCTTTGTTTTCTCCGGGACTATCTATCGCCTTTGTATTTAAAACATATTGACGCAAAGCTAATGACAACTGCAGGTCATAAAAGTAAAGAAGAAATTAAGACAAACGCGCGTACCATTTTTACTATAAATATTACAATAGAGACTAGAGAACAATATGCCTGCTGTGAAGGAAGGAAGACCGCGCCGTTTATTAGTTAATTGCCGTCCCCAAAACATCTTAATAAATCTTATGTCTGCCAATAGCTTACTTTGTTTTATTTGTTCTATGGTATTTCCAATTTGCTAAAGCGATCACAATGCACCCCAATATAAAACTTGCCATTAAGTTGTGGGCTATTGTTTTGTCACCCGAACATGCGCATTTAAACATGCGTATTCATTTCGTTTAGATGGTTACGTACTTGGGTAAATTGCCAAAAATAAAACAGGACAACGATCCCTTTATAAACTGTAATTTGGTTCTATTCAAAAGGTTTTAAGCATAAAGTTAGTATCATCATAACAACACCCGAAAGACGCCCACTGCTGGACATAGGCCTCCCCCAGAGGTCGCTCCTGTGGCTTCCGCATCCAGCTGGTACCTGCGACCTCTACTAGGTCATTGCTATACCTGGCGGAATCTCTTTGGTTTTTAATGAAATACATGCTTTGTTCACATATTAGAATTTTAAAATCTTTAATGCAAATAAAAGCCCAAAACTCTACTATAAGTACTACTTACACAACCTATAATTATCAATCAAACAAAAAGTTTTTTGATTATTCATTTGCCATCTTTCCGACAGTTTCATCTTTTTCAAATTTCCAATAGACACTTTGCTTAATACATCATTGAGAATATTGAGTAGGTTTTTCTTACAATTTGAAAATAAAATAATTATAGGTATTAGCGGTGGTCATATGAAGGATCTAATAGATGATGATGATATGGCATGATCTTCGTATCACTTCATCATAATCCCAGCCGCAGGTCGTCTACTGTTTAACGTCGTGTAGATGCGTCGGGCGTGGCAGGGTCGGGGTATCAATAAATAAATGTACCTACTATGATTATAATTAAGCTAATTTGTACATAACTGATATGGATTCTTTCCGAAATAAATGTCTATTTAATATAATTTAATTTAATTAACTTAGACCTCCCCTACGCCTTCCACACATTCCTCTTGTGTCTATTCGGCTCATACAATAGTTAGATATATAGATAGATAAAAGAGTTATACAATTTTTGTATGAAGCCTAAAAGTAAACTCGAATCAGCTTCGGTCATTTGGAACACGCATGACAGCACGGGGTCCTCCTTGACCATGGTCCTGGATTTGGCAGATCAAATAATTACAGTGGAGAGACTGCTATCTGACCTTTGCGACTCTGCTACCAGGGGAACTTGATCAGATTGGATCATGGTTACACATTCAGTCGCCTGAATGTGCAGGTTACATAACGATGTTTCCCTCACCGTAAGAGCATCGGTTAGTGTTCAATTAATGTACAAAACACAGATGAGAGTCATTGGTACATGGCGATAGTTGGATTCGAACCCTCTACCGCTCGCTTACGTGTCGGATACCGTTGCGACTAGACCACCGACGCTCCTATATTTTACCATAGGAAAGTATTTGTTTTTAATTTTATCCTCTATCGATATGCAAAGCCTCAGTATAGATCGCGCAAAGTATAAAAAAAATTAAAAAACCCTAAAAATGATCTGACCTCTTTGACAATTTAAATATCTACTGAAATTATTTTATACTAGCCATTACCAGCGGCTTTCACCTGTGGGCAGTATGGATATCTGTAAATGTGCAACTTTATACTATGTTAACTATGCTAACTATTCTAATCCCGGGACAAAAAATAGCCTATCTAATTGGGAAATAAATTAGCTACCTAATAGTGGAAAAAATTAAAAAATCGGTTTAGTAGTTTTTGAGTTAAATCATTACAAACAAAATTACAAATCTAGATAATGTTAACTGAAGTTAGGGAACTGGTTGAAATCAGAGTAACTTCATCAGTGTCTTTTTGTGGAGTGTAATTGTTTGTAGGAAAACCTACTTACCACCAAATACGATTGATGTGAAAGTTCTACGATGCCAAGACAGCGCAGTACCACAGGTACCTGTAGAAAAAGATTATTGTAATCTTATACAGATATTTCACCGTTAATATCTAAACAGTTGCAGTTATTGAACAGTGGCTAAAATCCTTATCTGCCGGGGGGCATATTTTGATAAACGTCAAATTAAGCGCACTCCACATGTGGACAGTTCCGCGGGAACACGAGAATGTAGAGGGAGTATTCGCCTATATTCATGTAGTCCCGTGCATGTTTGGCATGTCTCGCATATTTCATAGACAAAGTAGAGATATTCTTTGGATTATTTGTTGTCGTCTCGATTCGATCGATTTTATATTTATATTTCTAGCGCTTTTTCCCGTAACAGGTTCGAGGTACACTTGATCATGATCCAGGATATTAGTAGATCAGGTAATAACAGTTGAGCAGCTGCCATCACCTCTGTAACCCTGTTTAAAGCAGATTAGCGATATTACACCGATGAATCGATATAATGTCGACGCGTTTTGACACCCACCACATCCCTAATAGGCGAGAATGTAGAGGGTCTACTAAAGTCCCGGCAAAAGTTTCGCCGAAAGTTTCGGCGAGGTTACGAAGTGTGAAACAGCACTGTCCTATAATTTCGCAAGTGAGTCCGTGGTATTGTCGATGGTTCTCTTACGGAAGAGAGAAAGAAATATGAAACAGTTGAGAGGCACCTATACATGCCACTTGCTGTTTGACATTTCATAATTGGTTTCGACATAGCCTCCTTTATTTTGACCGCGTTTGACGTTTCTCAAAATTACCTTTTTGTATCTGTGAACGCATAAACTTGGGCTGAGCTGGACCAGGTGGCTGCCTATTAAAACTTAAAAATTATGCCAAATGTGAGATATTTTACTGTTACAGACCATACTTTATACAAACCCTGTATGTATTCGATAAAATAATCTAATGAATTGGACCATCATCATCATCAGCACTGCCACTGCTGGACATAGGTCTCCCCCAATGAGAGCTAATACTAATCCTCCGCAGCCTTGAAAGATGAATTGAAGATTTGCCATTAATTTTAAAACCGGTGATCCGGTATTTAAATAATTTTTTTTTTATTATATTTTATTTGACACGTCATTATTTTTAATCTTTTGATAAACTATTCCATGTACTTACATAAATACAATAATAATGTAATGTAGGTAATTTTCATAGTTAAATAAATAAATCTAATCTTGTTCAGTCCAATCATAAGGGTTCCTTTTATTTACCATTTTGGTTCGGAACGGAACCCTAAAAAAATGCAAGTTACTTGGCGGTTGATGGTGGTGAAATAATAAGGGGTCCGGTACCTGACTCTGCCACATCGCTACCACAACAACAGGTCGAATGCGCCTCGCTGCCGCCTGCCGGCAGTGCTGCCATCCCGAACTGAACATCGCCATCGATAGCTGAGATGCCTGGAGACACAGTTATGGATCAAGATCATCATCACCCAGCTCTGTCACGCCTAAGGAGTCGGACTGATGGGATGATGACTGGATCAACATTTTAAAATTCTACCTAATCCGCCAGTTATATTAAAAAAAAGATTAGACTTGTATTTTAAATAAAAATTTTAAATTATACAGAAGCTCCTATAATAAACAATAACCATCTTGGCGTTAATATCCCGGTTGTAGTCTCATTCGAGAGCCAGGGCTCCGCCTTGACTATGATGCAGGATTTTGCAGATCAGGTAACTACGGTGGGGCAATTGCTGTTTGACCTGAGCAGATTGATTCAAACATCTGAATGTCACACGCGTGCAAGGTAAGTCTCCACTTAGGTATGGCGTAACTATCATTGCATTTTTTAGGAGTTGAGCTTGTTGGCTGTCTGGCAAATTTAATTACACTTTCAGCCGCGAATAAATTTATCTTAGGCCCACTCTTTCATTCATTCAATTTTCATACCATCATGTGCAAAATTGGCGTAAACAGATTTGCTCAAATTGTATAATTAGCGTCTGAATCATAGGAAACACGAAAGTCGTAGAAAGGTTCGAATGCTATTCATGACTAACGTTAGACGGTTCGTTCCAAAAAGGAAATAGGCAAGCCCTATTTCTGAAACCCCTCGCATCCACGCGAACACTCGCGTGCGCTACTTTCAAACTTGTGGTAAGTTGGTAGATATAGAAAAGACAATCATTAGATAATTAATTTATTGGATAAGTAATTATTTATTAGGATTTCATGAATTTAATTATTAAAAGTGACATTGTACTTATTATTTTATTTTGTTTTTAATTTATATCAATTTATTTATTCTTTAATCACATGTTTTTATTCATTGGATAATTAATTATTTTTAATTATTGAATCTGACATTTCACTATTTTTACGTTATTAATGTGAATTAAATAATTATAAATTATTGCATGCCAGATTCTGAGATCAAAAATGTTAAATAAGATCCTATTGTTTACCACATTTTACGCAATTAAAACATTATATTCTATAGACATAGACATAGACATAGACAGCACTTTATTCGGTTCCACATTACATCCTTAACCTAAGGTGAGTACAGTAAATTATAGAAGGCGAGCGCTCGCGTGAACGTGAGAGGTTTCAAAAATAGGGCCCCAAGGTATCTTCGGCTTTCGGTTTCGTATTTACTCACACGCGTGCGACAAAGACGACGCTCTACGAAGCCGAACTAGCCGATGTGCAATATTTATGGCCCATACCTGTACATAGTTTTTGGGTAAACCGATCAAACAATATTTTTCTTTTAAAACACTGAAAGAAAGCCCACCCGTCACCTCAACAGTGATGTTCCCAGCCGTCCACCAGAAGCATCCGGTGCTGATCAGCGTGCAGGTCCCGGTCGCAGCCACCGTCAGCGTGACGGTTAGCGTTCGTTCTGACGTCTTCAGGATGCGTGACAGTAAGAAGTGTTATCAGCTGGTTTTGGCAGAAGTCTGCCCCTAGAATTGTACTTATAATACACTAATATATGAAAGAAAGAAAGAAAGAAAACATTTATTAAACATAGCACAACTACAACATAATAACAGTAACAGTTACAGACAAAGGAAACAATAATAATTAACACATATAAAACAATGCGTAGCCTCCCATGCCACTGTCGGTGCCGCGGCGGCCAGCATTAATGGTTCCCCATTTAGCATGTGCTGCGAGGCGCAAGAAGTGACTCATCATCATCATCATCATCACAGCCCGTAACAGTCCACTGCAGGACTTTGGGCCTCTCCCGCGAAAGGGGAGGTTATTGCCATAATCTTCATGCTTGGCAGGCGGGTTCGAGATCGCAGTGTTTAAATATAATAATGGAAAATGCTGCTGCCCATTTTCCAGACTACGGAGACTCTTGATCTTTTGCCTCGAAAACATTAGTCGCCTTGTACGACACCCATGAATGTAAGGGGTTGGTGCTATTCTACTGTGCCGGACACCACACGGCCGAAAAAATGCGGAACGCTTCACGATTTTGCGTGTCATCCTTGCGCAGGGGCCATGCTAATCTTCTCTGCATCGTTCCAATTTTAGTATATGTACTGCCGAAGCAAGTACAGAAGTGACTCACAGCGCTGGAATTATATGGGCCCATTTTTAGGTACGGGACGGGCCTTGCACTACCTCAATGTAAAGAGCACAAGCCGGACATTAACGCCAAGATGATGATGATGATGATGATGACGTATGTTATACATATAACATCATGTCTTTGTCCCTCAGGGGTAGGGAGAAACCTTGCTTATCTTTGACAGAGCATAACCGGGATTGACGACAGAATGATGATGATGATTATGACTTTCGACTTAATTAAGTTGCATTGGTAGCTAATGCAAGGTATTAGGACCTGGGACAAACTATTTTTGTGTCTTTACATATATCGAATATCTTTGGGTTCTATTTGAAAGGGTTTAAACATAAACTTACTATATATAGCGGAATATCTTTGGTTTTAAATGAAATAAATGGTTTGTATACTTATTAGAATTTTAAATTTTTTAATGCAAATTAGAGCTGAAAACTATTAAAGGTACTACTTACAAAACCAATTATTATCAATCAAACAAAAATAATTATTCATTTATTCTATTTTATTTTTATATTTTATATTATTCTATATTTCAAATACCTATTGTATTTAATTTTAAATTTATTTTGTATGGGTTTTTGCCTGAAATAAAGATTGATTGATTGATTGATTGATTTGTCATCTTTGCGTCAGTTTCTTCTTCTTCAAATCTTCAATATCTACTCTGTTTAATACATCACTGAGAATATTGAGTAGGTTGTTCTTACAATCTGAAAATAAAATAGTTATAGGTATTATTGGTGGTCGTATGAAGGATCTAATGAACGATGATATGGCATGATCTTCGTGTCATCTTCTTGGCTTGGCGTGGTTTGTGTCCCGGTTGTGCTCCCGCACACGGGATCCCGGGGTCCTTGACCATGATCGTGGAGCGACTGCCATCTGACCTACGTGATCCTGTTAACAGGGGAACCTGACCAGATTGGATCTTAGTTACACAGTCAGTTGCTGAATGTGAAGAGGTAAATGCGTTAAGAGGTAAAATTGACAAAGAAATCGAGCGCCTCGTAGACGTAGGCATTTTAAAACCGGTTGAGCACTCCGATTACGCATCGCCGGTGGTTCCCGTCTTAAAGCGCAACGGCGCGATACGACTGTGCGCTGATTACTCGGTGTCGATCAACAAGCAGTTGATAGTGGAGCAGTACCCCTTGCCGACGGCCCACGAATTGTTCACAAAGTTACACGGCGGCCAACAGTTCAGTAAACTTGACCTATCACAGGCTTACGCGCAATTCGAACTCGATGAAATGTCGCAACGTTATACTTGTATAAATACACACCGCGGTCTTTATAAAAATACTCGCCTAGTGTTTGGCCTCTCTAGTGCGCCCGCTATTTTCCAGCGAGCGATGGAGTGCCTACTGTCGGGGATGGACGGCGTTCTTTGAATGTTGGATGACATCTTAATAACAGGTGTAGATAGATATCAACATTTACAGAGACTGAATGCCGTTTTGCAGAGGCTACAGGATGTGGGCTTAACCCTACAGAAAGAGAAGTGTGTTTTCTTTGAGGACCAGGTCGAGTATTTAGGTTACACGATTAGTAAAAATGGGTTAGAGAAATCGCGAAGCAAGGTTAATGCAATAATAAATGCACCGCTACCCACAAACGTAAATAAATTGCAATCATTTTTAGGGTTGGTTAACTACTATCGTGGTTTCGTTCCAAATGCCTCGTCAATACTCAGTCCTCTTTACGAATTATTACAAAAGGGTGTAAAATGGGTCTGGACAGATAAACACACACAGGCGTTTAATTCGATAAAGAAAGATCTCTCGTCTGACAGAGTTTTGGCGCATTTTGATTCAAATGCTCAAATAATTTTGACTGTAGATGCATCGCCAACGGGCCTCGGGGCTGTCTTATCCCAGATCGAACGCGACGGAACCGAGCGGCCAGTATCGTTTGCTTCGCGAACCCTAAATTAAGCTGAGAAAAGGTACGCGCAAATACAAAAGGAAGCTACTGCAATTATTTTCGGAGTACGCAGATTCCACCAATATCTGTACGGCAGGTCAATTCCATTCATACTTCGCACTGACCACAAGCCGCTATTGTCAATATTCGGCCCTTACCGCGGCATTCCCGAAGTTACGGCCAACCGATTGCAGCGTTACGCAATGTTTTTGAGCGCGTATAACTATAAGATCGAATACATACGTAGCGCGGATAATATAGCGGACTACCTGTCGCGCGCGAGTTTGCCGGAGAGCGGTGAGTCACGCCGGGAGGGGTGGGTCCCCACTGCGAGCGCTTTAGAGGATCGGGCGTCGTATATTAATTTCGTCATAGATAGTAGTTTACCTATCACTCGTAATAAGTTAATTAACGATACAAAGGGTGATGTTACATTACGTAAAGTTACTAGTTTTATAAGGAATGGGTGGCCAAATAGGATAAATGATTCAATGTTAAAGCCTTATTTTTTATGTAAAAACCAATTATCGGTGGAAAATGATTGTGTAATGCGAGGCCATAGGATAGTGGTGCCAGGATCATTACAGAAAATTTTCCTAAACGAACTACACAAGTCACATCTAGGAATAGTAAAAACGAAAGCTGAAGCTAGGAGTAGGTTTTGGTTTCCAGGAGTAGATAGTGCGGTAGAAAATATGATAGAAAGCTGCGACGTGTGCATCCAATTGCGGCAACTACCAGGCCGAGCACCGCTTGCAGTGTGGCCCTACCCTTCGCAACCATTCTGTAGGATACACATCGACATGCTGGGTCCGATAAATAACGCCAACTACTTGGTGATTGTTGACGCGCATTCGAAGTGGGTAGAAGCATATAATTTGAATTGCACATCTACCAGTAATGTGATAAATAAAATTAATGAATTTATGTCTCGATTCGGTGTTCCACGGACAATCGTTAGTGATAACGGCACAAATTTTATATCAAAGGAATTCGAGTCATTTTGTAATTCAAATGGAATTTGCCATTTGACGTCACCCACCTACCACCCGGCAAGCAACGGTCAGGCGGAAAGTTTTGTTAAAATTGTGAAAAAAGGTATTAAAGCTAGCATTTTAACAAGTTCGAATCTAAAGGAGAAACAAAATAACTTGCTGAAATACTTGTTCGATTATAGAAATTCTATAAATAGTACTACAAACTCTTCACCTGCCGAATTGGTATTTGGCCGTAAGCTCCGTTCTCGGTTCGACTTGCTCGTGGAAGAATCGCCGCCGGCGCCGTCATCGCCCTCCCTAGCTAAGCACGTGGAACGTAAACAGTGTTTGCAGAATAAGGCATATGGAGGTTCCAACAAGCAATGCTTTGTCGAAGGAGATACAGTTTTATATAAAAAGAACTTGGTAAATTCGAACGGATCTTGGCATAAAGGTGTTGTTATTAAGATAATTGGGAAAACTGTTTATTTAATAAAAGATTGTTTTAGTTCTACACATTTAAAAAAACACAAAAATCAACTAATACCGTATAAAGGGACTGATAACACGTCATCAACTTGGGAAAGTCCAGTGACCTTAGAAGATATATTTGAAGCGGAGAGACCTACGTCATCGCAGGCCTCCAGCCCAGCACCACGGCCACAGCAGCCGCCGCAGGAAGAGGAAGTGAGGGATGAGCCAAGTGAGACAACAGACCACTCTATGCCAAGTGAACCCGAAGATCAATTTCACGAGGCTTACGATTTGATACACCAGGAGGATCAACTAGGAAATAACCCCGGAACGGGAAAGTTGTTACGTCCCAGGAATAAGGTTGATTACAGGCAATTCTTCTGTATGAAGCTATAGCTCGTACGTAGCCAAGATTAATAATATTAAGTTTATTTTAGATAGGTATTGTGTTAAGCTAAGGGGAGGATTGTTGTGTATGTGGGTACCTACATGTTACCATTTGTACCGTTTAATATGAATGTTGCTTTACAATACAGTCAGTGTGCTAACAGCTGTGTTTCATTAAGTACCCTGCGGTTGCGTATCTAACAGTTTCATAACGATATTTTCTCTCACTGTAAGAACATCTGTTAGTGTTCAACTAATGTACATAACTTAGAAAAGAGACATTGGCGGCAGTGTGGAATTCGAACCCGGTACCTCTCGCTTACGAGCCGAATACCGCTACCACTAGGCCACCGACGCGCCTTTATTTTACCATAGAAAAATATTAGTTTGTCATTTCATCCTCTATCTATCTATGAGTTAGAGGGCCAGCTCTAAGTTGGATAAAATCCTACTTAGAAGATAGGCAGCAATGCGTTGAGATATCAAAACTAAATGATAAACAGGTGCTACAAAATCATAGATCAGACTATAGAGGTAATAACTCAGGTGTTCCCCAGGGAAGCGTACTGGGACCTTTATTATTTATCCTGTACATAAATGACCTAATTGAATTAACTAATTATAAAAGTTTATTGTTCGCTGACGACCTCTCAATTGTAGTGACGACAAATAAAAAACTAGGAATAAATCACCATAAAAATGACATTCGTAATGTTCTTCAATCTATTTTAGTATGGACTAATGATAATAATTTAGACATTAATATTGACAAATCAAATTTCATAAATTTTAATAAATGCAATGAATTAATTAATATTGACATCGATGGTAAAATTTTAAGAAAAACTCAAGTTGTGACGTTTTTGGGAATAGCAATTGACGAATTACTAAATTGGAAGCATCATGTAAACAGTGTCTGTAATAGATTAAATAGTTTTTCGTATGCTCTACACAAGTTAGTGTTAGCAGCATCAAAAAATGCAGCAATTACAGCTTATTATGGGTATGTGGAATCTGTGCTCCGGTATGGATTATTGATTTGGGGCAACAGCACAGATATAAATAAGGCATTTGTTGTCCAAAAAAAGTGTATACGAGCTATCTGTAGAGTGCCTCCGTATGAACCATGTCGTCCTCTATTTAGATCTCTAAACATACTATCTCTTCCATGCTTATATATATTTGAGGTCGCAAAGTTTGTTAGAGTTAACCGCAGCTTATTTAAAATTGCAAAGGATATATTTATTAGAAATTCCCGAAACCCATATCGTCTTGTACACGAAGTTACACCGAATTCTACCTTGTATTTGAAGCAATGTTATTCGATGGGTATATCAATATTTAATAAAATTCCACTGGCAATTACAGAACAGCCCATAAACAAATTCAAAAAAGACTTGTACAAATGGCTATTGGAGCACTCCTTTTATTCTGTTAAGGATTTTTTAGAGTTTAAGGTAGCATAAGGTGCATGTTCATTAACACTGGACAAATTTTGCATGCCTGTTAATACTGGCTGAACATGTGAGAGCCACTATGTGATGATTATTTTAAGACCTATCATTGTAACCATATTTTAAGCAAATAAAATATTCTATTCTATTCTATTCTATTCTATCGATATGCAAAGTCTCAGTATAGTCGCGAAATGAAAAAAATAAATAAAATACCCTAAATATGTTTTGACCTCTTTGCGAATTTCACACACTACTTAAATTATTTTATTCTAGCCGTTGCTTTTCTCCGGCGGGCAGTTTGGATGTCTGCAAATGTGCAACTTTATCGCGGGACCCTATTGTTTTCCCGGGGCAAAAAGTAGCCTACGTAACGTAGTCCTATTAGTGACAGAATTTAAAAATAACGGTCCAGTAGTTTCTGAGTTTCTTCATTACAAATCTTTTCTTATGTATAGATAATGTTGTTGACTGTAGTTAGGGAACTGGTTGAAATCAGAGTAACTTCTACTACACTGTGTTTTTGTACAGTGTAATTGTTTGTAGACAAACCTACTTACCGCCAAATACGACTGATGTGAAAGTTCTACGATGCCAAGACAGTGCAGTACCACAGGTATCTGCAGAAAAATATTTTTGTAATCGTATAAAGGATGTTTTTTAAAGGTTAAGTTTAAATTGAAATAAAACGAAGAAAAAAGTATTTCGTATCAGTTTTTCTTTGTTTTATTTCAAAGTTCCCCCGCGTCTAAAAACACCCTTTACAAACATTTCACCGTTGATATCTAAACAATTGCAGTTACTGAATAGTGCCTAACTTCCTTTTCTGTACCCCCATTTTGAGAAACGTCAAACTAGAATCGATCCCGATTACGAAGTGTCAAACAGCATGGACCTATAATTTCGCGAGTTAGTCGGTGGTATTGTCAATGGTTCTCTTAAGGAAGAGAGAAAGAAATATTAAACAGTTGAGAGGCACCTATACAATGGCATTTGCTGTCTGACATTTCATAATTGGTTTGATATTTATCAAAATTACCCATCTGTTTCTGCGAACGCATAAACTTGGGCTAAGCTGGACCAGGTGGTTGTCTATTAAAACTTAAAAATTATTCCAAATTTGAGATGTTTGGCTGTCATAGACCATACTTTATAAAAACCCTCTGTATTCGAAAATATAATCTAATGAACTGTACCATCACCATCATCAGCCTATACTACTCCACTGCAGGACATAGGCCTCCCCCAATGAGCGCTAATGCACTATGTTCTCGGCTTGCCGCATCCAGCATCCACATGTAACCTTGAATGATGAATTGACTTAAATTTTATAACCGGTATCTATTAACATTAAAAGTTTATTATTATGTTTTAATTATTTTATCTACACTCATAGCGTAATGTTCCTATTACACATTCGAAAACAGTTGTTTAAGGATACTTTTTTTTCACGCCAATCTATGAAATTTTAAAAATTACTTTTCAATACAGCATTTCCCATACTATTTTCATTACATCTGTATCGAAAAATAACTTGTTAATCATTATGCAACACTTTCCTTTTTAAGTTTTTTGTCGGGCGCCTGGACACAGTGAAATGTAGGCTGAATACCTAAATGTCTTCAGCAAATTCAAAATTCAAATTTTCCTGTTTATGTTTTTGTGTAATTATTTTCCCGCTAAACGATATATTTTGTATAATTGTTGTAATATGTGTAAGTGAATGGTTTTTCTTGTTTGAAGCAAATAAATTGATAAATGTGAAAATAATGAAGTGAATTTCCCTCCGCCTTGATATCCCCGACGCGTAGATACAACAGAACTGTATTATATGACAGTTATTATATGACAGTTATTATATGACAGTTATTATATGACAGGTATTATATGACAGTTGCATAAACTAGTATGATAATAGTGGGACACGAGTGTTTTAATACTTAATTATATGTAGTTGCTTACACTACTTTATTTACACTCATATTTTCTTGTTAAAATTTCGTACCGATAATTTTCTCAACTTTGCTGGAAATAACTGCGAGTCAGTTCTGTTGTATCTACGCTTCGAGTATATCAAGGCGGCGGGAAATTCACTTCACTACTTTCACATTTATCTATTTATTTGCTTCAAACAAGAAAAAACATTCAAAAACACAAATTACATCAATTAGAAAAAATTTTTTGTTTAGCAGAAAAATAATTACAAACGTACGTAATCACAACCACAGACCACAAACTATGAACTATATATATCACAGACTATGAACTGATCACAAATATAAACAGGAAAATTTGAATTTTGAATTTGTTGAAGACATTTAGGTATTCAGCCTACATTTAGCCGTGTCCCGGAGCCCGACAAAATTTAAAAAAAGAAAAGTGTTGCATAATGATTAAAAAGTTATTTTTCGATACAGCTGTAATGAAAATAGTATGGGAAATGCTGTATCGAAAAGTAATTTTTATAAATTTTATAGACTGAAAAAAGTGTATCCTTAAACAACAGTTTTCGAATATGTAATTGGAACATTACGCTATCAGTGTAGATAAACTACTATTATTTGATACGTTATTATTCTTAATCCTTTGATAAACAGTTATATGTAATTACATAAATACAATAATAATGCAATGTAGGCACTTTTCATTAATAAATAAACAAATCTAATCTTATCCAGTCTAACCGAAAAGGTTTCTTTACCATTTAGGTTCGGAACGGAAACCAAAAAAATGCGAGTTACTTGGCGGTCGATGTTACAAGTGAAATGATACAGGATCCGGTACCTGGCTCTGCCACATCGCTATCGCTACAACAGGTCGAATGCGCCTCGCTGTCGCACGCCGGCAGTGCTGCCATCCCGAACTGAACATCGCCATGGATAGCTGAGAAGCCTGGAGACACAGCTATGCATCAACATCATTATCAACCAGCTCTGTCAAGTCTTAGGAGTCTGACTAGTATGTATAGCCGACATTAGAATAGGGATGATGACTGGGTCAACATTTTAAAATTCTAATTGGTCCGTCAGTTATATTTAAAAAAGATTAGACAAAATGGCAAAGCTAAAGCGTATCAATGTTTCGGAGTGACATTACTTCTGAGTAAAATTTCACCTCAGGCGTGGCGTCATGCAACATTTCAAAGTATATCGGCGTTATTTTTGTTTAATTAACAAAAGAAAAAATAGGTCCTCAATATTTTTTGATAATCTACCTGACGGAATAACATTTTATTTTCAGTCATCGCCCCTATTATTTAAACAACCAGCAGCTTGATTTTGGTAAATCGATTGATCCGATTCCGAGAAAAGTGCTGCCAAAGCGAGTTAGTCCGTTGTATTGTGGATGGTCCTCATACGAAAGAGACAGATAGAGATAATGTAATGAGAGAGAAGAACCTTTGCTAATAAAAATAACCATCTTGGCGTCTAGAGCGACTGCCATTTGACGTCCGTGATCCTGTTAACAGGGGAACCTGCCCAGATTGATTTAGTCTGAATGGGCACACGATATTATCCCTCACCACGCTAAGTCGCTCGATAGCTGCCATGATTCATATTCATATTCATTTATTCATTGCAATCACATGGTAGTTACAAGGTGTCATTTACTATTGGGTGGTTTTCATGTGAACTCGCGCAAACTAGCCAAAGTATTTATGACCTGTAACATAGTTTTTGGGTAAACCGTACAAAATATATTTTTCATCTAAAACACTGAAGGGAAACCGTCACGTCACCTCAACACTGATGTTCCCAGCCGTCCACCAGAAGCAGCCGGTAGTAAACCTGTATGGACAACTTTTCTTTATATTTACAATAAAAGCAGTTAAAATGAGTAAACATCACGAATAAGAAAGAACCCCGACACGTCTATTGGCACCCGGCCACAACAGGTGCAGAGGCTAGGCAAGAGGTGCAGAACACATTACCAGAACTGTGCCCATATGTGTACTCTAAGTGATAGTTTATTTTTACTTATTTAGAAGTTGAGAATTAATTTTACGGATGTATCGGATTTAATTATTCTAAACAGTGTTTTTAAGGGGAATAACTAGTGATCGCTTTTATTTGGCTAAATATCTTTCACTCTTTAGTATACCTACGTAATGGCCCTACCAAAATATAATTTCACCACCCTAAAATAAAACCTGATAATCTTACTGCAAATGCTCGTACAAAACGTAAATCACCAACATACCAGAGTATAAACTAAAATAGTGAACGATAGACAACACTACGAAACCACCACACAAGAGATACCTAATCCTCGTATAAAACGTAGATCATCGAAATATCCCTCGCCGAAGAACCACCTAGTCCGGGACCATAGACCAACTGTCGTTCCCCGTCTATCTTCCCTTAGCCCCTCAACCCCGCATCCTAAAGCGTGAGAAGCCCAACCATTGACCAACATGTGTTACTCAATTCCTCTATGAATTACAGGGTCCGCTCGTCGGAATTCTTTGTTTTCTCCGGGACTATCTATCGCCTTTGTATTTAAAACATATTGACGCACAGCTAATGACAACTGCAGGTCACAAAAGTAAAGAAGAAATTAAGACAAACGCGCGTACCATTTTTACTAAAAATATTATAATAGAGACTAGAGAACAATATGCCTGCTGTGAAGGAAGTGTGTGTCCCCAAAACATCTTAATAAATCTTATGTCTGCCAATAGCCTACTTTGTTTAATTTGTTCTATGGTATTACCAATTTGCTAAAGCGATCACAATGCACCCCAATATAAAACTTGCCATTAAGTTGTGGGCTATTGTTTTGTCACCCGAACATGCGCATTTAAACACGACATATAAATACTTTTCAAAATTCCATACCTATAGTGAAATAATTAATCCACTGGAACGTACTTATGGCACATAAGGACCGTTACACTACGTATTCATTTCAATTAGATGGTTACGTACTTGGGTAAATTGCAAAAATAAAACAGGACAACGATTCCTTTATCAACTGTAATTTGGTTCTATTCAAAAGGTTTTAAGCATAAAGTTAGTATCATCATAACATCACCCGAAAGACGCCCACTGCTGGACATAGGCCTCCCCCAGAGGTCGCTCCTGTGGCTTCCGCATCCAGCTGGTACCTGCGACCTCTAGTAGGTCATTGCTATACCTAGCGAAATCTCTTTGATGTTTTTAATTAAATACATGCTTTGTTCACATATTAGAATTTTAAAATCTTTAATGCAAATAAAAGCCCAAAACTCTACTATAAGTACTACTTACACAACCTATAATTATCAATCAAACAAAAAGTTTTTTAATTATTCATTTGCCATCTTTCCGACAGTTTCATCTTCTTCAAATTTCCAATAGACACTTTGCTTAATACATCACTGAGAATATTGAGTAGGTTATTCTTACAATCTGAAAATAAAATAATTATAGGTATTAGTGGTGGTCATATGAAGGATCTAATAGATGATGATGATATGGCATGATCTTCGTATCACTTCATCATAATCCCAGCCGCAGGTCGTCTACTGTTTAACGTCGTGTAGATGCGTCGGGCGTGGCAGGGTCGGGGTATCAATAAATAGATGTACCTACTATGATTATAATTAAGCTAATTTGTACCTAACTGATATGGATTCTTTCCGAAATAAATGTCTATTTAATTTAATTTAATTTAATTAACTTAGACCTCCCCTACGCCTTCCACACAGATCGTCTCTATTCCTCTTGTGTCTATTCGGCTCATACAATAGTTAGATATATAGATAGATAAAAGAGTTATACAATTTTTGTATGAAGCCTAAAAGTAAACTCGAATCAGCTTCGATCATTTGGAACACGCATGACAGCACGGGGTCCTCCTTGACCATGGTCCTGGATTTGGCAGATCAAATAATTACAGTGGAGAGACTGCTATCTGACCTCCGTGACTCTGCTACCAGGGGAACTTGATCAGATTGGATCATGGTTACACATTCAGTCGCCTGAATGTGCAGGTTCCATAACGGTGTTTCCGTCACCGTAAGAGCATCGGTTAGTGTTCAATTAATGTACATAACACAGATGAGAGTCATTAGTACATGGCGACAGTTGGATTCGAACCCTCTACCGCTCGCTTACGTGTCGGATACCGTTGCGACTAGACCACCGACGCTCCTATATTTTACCATAGGAAAGTATTTGTTTTTAATTTTATCCTCTATCGATATGCAAAGCCTCAGTATAGATCGCGCAAAGTATAAAAAAAATTAAAAAACCCTGAATAATGATCTGACCGCTTTGACAATTTAAATATCTACTCAAGGAGGACCCCGTCCTCCTTGACCATGGTCCTGGATTTGGCATATCAAATAATTACAGTGGAGAGATTGCTATCTGACCTCCGTGACTCTGCTACCAGGGGAACTTGATCAGATTGGATCATGGTTACACATTCAGTCGCCTGAATGTGCAGGTTTCATAACGATGTTTCCCTCACCGTAAGAGCATCGGTTAGTGTTCAATTAATGTACATAACACAGAAAAGAGTTTTTGGTACATGGCGGCAGTGGGATTCGAACCCTCTACCTCTCTCTTACGTGTCGGATACCGTTGCGACTAGGCCACCGACGCTCCTATATTTTATCATAGGAAAGTATTTGTTTTTAATTTTATCCTCTATCGATATGCAAAGCCTCAGTATAGATCGCGCAAAGTATAAAAAATATCAAAAAACCCTAAAGATGTTCTGGCCTCTTTGACAATTCAACTATCTACTGAATTATTTAATACTAGCCGTTACCAGAGGCTTTCACCTGCGGGCAGTATGGATCTTGTTGAGTGCAACTTTATACTATGTTAACTATGCTAACTATTCTATTCCCGGGACGAAAAATAGCCTATGTAATTGGGAAATAAATTAGCTACCTATTTGTGAAAGAATTAAAAAAATCGGTTTAGTAGTTTTTGGGTTTATTCATTACAAACAAAATTACAAATCTAGATAATGTTAACTGAAGTTAGAACTGGTTGAAATAAGAGTAACTTTATCAGTGTCTTTTTGTGGACTGTAATTGTTTGAAAAAAATTGGAAATACTTACCACCAAATACGACTGATGTGAAAGTTCCACGATGCCAAGACAGCGCAGTACCACAGGTACCTGTAGAAAAAGATTATTGTAATCTTATACAGACATTTCACCGTTAATATCTAAACAGTTGCAGTTATTGAACAGTGGCTAAAATCCTTATCTGCCGGGGGGCATATTTTGATAAACGTCAAATTAAGCGCACTCCACATGTGGACAGTTTCGCGGGAACACGAGAATAAATAAATAAATAAATAATAAATATTCGTGGACAAATTCACACAGCGTCATCTAGCCCCAAACTAAGTAAAGCTTGTGCTATGGGTACTAGATTACTGATATATTACTTCAATACTTTTTTAAATACATACTTATTATACATAGAACACCCAGACCCTTAACAGAAATTAAAATTCATCATTTCAATTTCTGACGACCGGTATAGAATGTAGAGGGAGTATTCGCCTATATTCATGTAGTCCCGTGTATATATGGCATGTCTCGCCTATTTCATAGACAAAGTAGAGATATTATTTGGATTATTTGTTATCGTCGCGATTCGATCGATTTTATATTTATATTTCTAGGGCTTTTTCCCGTAACAGGTTCGGGGTACACTTGACCATGATCCAGGATATAAGTAGAGCAGCTGCCATCACCTCTGTGACCCTGTTTAAAGCAGATTAGCGTTATTACATCGGTTAATCGATATAATGTCGACGCGTTTTGACACCCACCACATCCCTAATAGGCGAGAATGTAGATGGTCTACCAAAGTCCCGGAAAATGTTTCGCCGAAAGCTTCGGTGGACATGTGAAGTATGCTTTAGAATCGACCTCGATTACGAAGGGTCGAACAGCACTGTCCTATAATTTTGCGAGTGAGGCCGTGGTATTGTCGATGGTTCTCTTACGGAAGAGAGAAAAAAATATGAAACAGTTGAGAGGCACCTATACAGGGTGTTTCATAATATATGTATAAAGCCGTGAACTGGGTGGAGTGCTACACGTATTAAAACGATAGGTACAATCATTTTTTTCTTGCGTGGAATAGTTAGCGAGAAAATGACTATCGAACTTTTTCTTTTTCAATGTCGATAATGACATTTTAAAAACGAAAGACCGCATCTCTAGAAATCAGTTGTAATAGGTTAATCAACCGCCGACAAACGCCCCGCCCCGCCACGGGCCGAGGCGAGCCGGCCTGTGGCGGTGCCTTTGATCTACGGCGCGGCTTCCCTTGACGAAATTTACCTACTTTCGTGTCGTGTTCGTTCATTCGATTTAGTTGTTCACTTGAAATAGAGCTGCGCTACAACGTAGTCGATATGATTATTTTTCTTTAAAAACAAAGATTTTTTAATGAAAATTAAAATTCAATGTCCGGATAATTTGAAGTCGCTAGTGTACTCTTTGCAAGCTATACTTTAACACCCTTTCGGCTTAATACATGTATTACGTAACAACCTGTATATGCCACTTGCTGTTTGACATTTCATAATTGGTTTCGACATAGCCTCCTTTACTTCAACCGCGTTTGACGTTTCTCAAAATTACCCTTTTTGTATCTGTGAACGCATAAACTTGGGCGGAGCTGGACCAGCTGGCTGCCTATGAAAACTTAAAAATTATGCCAAATGTAAGATTTGGCATAATTTTACATTTGTTTGTGACAATTTTACATGTGACTGTTACAGACCATACTTTATACAAACCCTCTGTATTCGATAAAATAATCGAATGAATTGGACCATCATCATCATCAGCACTGCCAATGCTGGACATAGGTCTCCCCCAAGGAGAGCTAATGCTAATCCCCCGCAGCCTTGAATATAGAATTGAATATTTGCCATTAATTTTAAAACCGGTAGTCCGGTATTTACATTAAAATGTTATTATTATATTTTATTTGAAACGTCATTATTTTTAATCCTTCGATAAACTATTCCATGTACTTACATAAATACAACAATAATGTAATGTAGGTAATTTTCATGGATAAATAAATAAATCTAATCTTGTTCAGTCCAATCATAAGGGTTACTTTTATTTACCATTTTGGTTCGGAACGGAGCCCTAAAATAATGCGAGTTACTTGGCGGTTGATGGTGGTGAAATAATAAGGAATCCGGTACCTGACTGTGCCACATCGCTACCACAACAACAGGTCGAATGCGCCTCGCTGCCGCCTGCCGGCAGTGCTGCCATCCCGAACTGAACATCGCCATCGATAGCTGAGATGCCTGGAGACACAGTTATGGATCAAGATTATCTTCACCCAGCTCTGTCACGCCTAAGGAGTCTGACTGATGGGATGATGACTGGATCAACATTTTAAAATTCTACCTAATACGCCAGTTAGATTAAAAAAAAGATTAGACTCGTATTTTAAATAAAAATTATAAATTATACAGAAGCTCCAAAACAATAACCATCTCGGCGTTAATATATCCCGGTTGTACTCTCACTCGAGAGCCCGGGCTCCGCCTTGACTATGATGCAGGATTTTGCAGATCAGGTAACTACGGTGGAGCAACTGCTGTTTGACCTGAGCAGATTGATTCAAACATCTGAATGTTACACGCGTGCAAGGTAAGTCTCCACTTAGGTATGGCTTACCTATCATTGTATTTTTGAGGAGTTGTGCTTGTTGGCTGTCTGTCAAATTTAATTCCACTTTCAGCCGCGAATAAATTTATCTTAGGCCCACTCTTTCATTCATTTAACTTACATACCATCATGTGCAAAATCGGCGTAAACAGATTTGCTCAAATGTAATAATCAGCGTCTGAATCACAGGAAACATGAAAGTCGTAAAAAGGTTCGAATGCTATTCATGACTAACGTTAGACGGTTCGCTCCAAAAAGGAAATGGGCAAGCCCTATTTCTGAAACCCCTCGCATCCACGCGAACACTCGCATGCGCTACTTATCTCTTTCAAACTTGTGGTAAGTTGGTAGATATAGAAAAGACAATCATTAGATAATTAATTTATTGGATAAGTAATTATTTATTAGGATTTCATGAATTTAATTATTAAAAGTGACATTGTACTTATTATTTTATTTTGTTTTTAATTTATATCAATTTATTTATTCTTTAATCACATGTTTTTATTCATTGGATAATTAATTATTTTTAATTATTGAATCTGACATTTCACTATTTTTACGTTATTAATGTGAATTAAATAATTATAAATTATTGCATGCCAGATTCTGAGATCAAAAATGTTAAATAAGATCCTATTGTTTACCACATTTTACGCAATAAAAACATTATATTCTATAGACATAGACATAGACATAGACAGCACTTTATTCGGTTCCACATTACATCCTTAACCTAAGGTGAGTACAGTAAATTATAGAAGGCGAGCGCTCGCGTGAACGTGAGAGGTTTCAAAAATAGGGCCCCAAGGTATCTTCGGCTTTCGGTTTCGTATTTACTCACACGCGTGCGACAAAGACGACGCTCTACGAAGCCGAACTAGCTGATGTGCAATATTTATGGCCCACACCTGTACATAGTTTTTGGGTAAACCGATCAAACAATAGTTTTCTTTTAAAACACTGAAAGAGAGCCCACCCGTCACCTCAACAGTGATGTTCCCAGCCGTCCACCAGAAGCAGCCGGTGCTGATCAGCGTGCAGGTCCCGGTCGCAGCCACCGTCAGCGTGACGGTTAGCGTTCGTTCTGACGTCTTCAGGATGCGTGACAGTAAGAAGTGTTATCAGCTGGTTTTGGCAGAAGTCTGCCCCTAGAATTGTACTTATAATACACTAATATATGAAAGAAAGAAAGAAAGAAAACATTTATTAAACATAGCACAACTACAACATAATAACAGTAACAGTTACAGACAAAGGAAACAATAATAATTAACACATATAAAACAATGCGTAGCCTCCCATGCCACTGTCGGTGCCGCGGCGGCCAGCATTAATGGTTCCCCATTTAGCATGTGCTGTGAGGCGCAAGAAGTGACTCATCATCATCATCATCATCACAGCCCGTAACAGTCCACTGCAGGACTTTGGGCCTCTCCCGCGAAAGGGGAGGTTATTGCCATAATCTCCATGCTTGGCAGGCGGGTTCGAGATCGCAGTGTTTAAATATAATAATGGAAAATGCTGCTGCCCATTTTCCAGACCACGGAGACTCTTGATCTTTTGCCTCGAAAACATTAGTCGCCTTGTACGACACCCATGAATGTAAGGGGTTGGTGCTATTCTACTCTGCCGGACACCACACGGCCGAAAGAATGCGGAGCGCTTCACGATCTTGCGTGTCATCCTTGCGCAGGGGCCATGCTAATCTTCTCTGTATCGTTCCAATTTTAGTATATGTACTGCCGAAGCAAGTACAGAAGTGACTCACAGCGCTGGAATTATATGGGCCCATTTTTAGGTACGGGACGGGCCTTGCACTACCTCAATGTAAATAAATGTAATATGAAAAACGATGCTTGGAACGACTTCGGCTTGCCAAACCAGTTTCGCGTTTGACCACCGCTCTGAGGGGATTTAGCGACGGACCCCATACTGCAGAGACACTCGTAGTGACAGTGGCTACTGAAAGAATTTTCTCTCTCGAATTCTTCTAAGAAAACTGTTATTTCCTTACCGCAAATTGAAACAGGACTAGCACTAACGCTATGATGTTGATAAGTATTTGGATTGTATATACTGTTTTACATACTTCTTCAGTAGCTTTGGTGCACCTGAAAATAATATCAGTTGAGAAGGCATTTAACTGTAAGGCTATTAACTGTCAAAATAAGTAAAACATACAAAATAAATTTATACACTCTTTTTTGGTTTTATCAGCGGTCACATCAACGACATTCATGTGTCACAATTACGAGAGAATATAGCTGAGATGCCATACTATTTGGGCGAGGGGGAAATTATTCGTAAAAACCTTTATTGCTACTGTAGGTGTCAAGGAAATGTTACCAGATCATCCTGGAGTGCATATCGATGCCAATTTTGAGTGCTTTTTCGTACTGCTCTTCCTTTTCAGTCTGGCTAAGTTCTGCATCGAAAATATCGTTTAGGCTCCGAAAGTAGCTGCACAAATTCCTGAATTGGTTGCTCATAGCGATCGTGAGTAAGGACACGATGAGAAATCCTGCAGATTGCATTCGCAAGAGGCAGATCCAGAGTATTATGTAGATGATTATCCTGGCCACGCTTGCTGCATAGCTCGTGTCAGTCACGTCAGGCCAAACAGTTATTACTGTCACGAAATTCCCGTCTAAAACGCGTAAAATTATTAAAACACCTTGCACTTAATTGTGTAGTTGCCTCAAACTGAATATTGTTTATTATTTTATGTAGTGACAAAGAGGCAGAACAGCTTATGGTAAGAAGTAACTCTTTCCTATTGCATCTACGTTTCATGCTAAAGCAGGCAATAAAAATACAGAACCGCAGGTGTGTTGTCACTGTGAGGTCCATAATAAAATACCTGTAATTGTGCTGACTACCCTATGTCATATTTGTTCACAAAATATAAAATTAGCCATCATACAATAACAAACACTAATAACAACACTAAAATCAGTTTATTATTGTCTGTCTCTATTTCGCAATTCGTGTATTTTACATGAGGATCCATTATTTGTGGTATAAATTATTTCATATAGGTACCTAGTTTTTTATCATATAAGTACTGATCTTTGTGTTTCAATGAAGTGATCATTCGGTAAAAATAAATTCTATGAAACTTTTTTCGACAAAATAGTATTATTCAAAAGTTTCAAGAAGAAATATGCACCTAAAGAATGAGGACTATGGAAATCTTTAAGTGGCTTTTGTACGCCACGTCGTAATATCGCCCTCTCTGTATTATTTCGATTTTCAAAAGTTCATACATATTGCTTATTTTTTAAATTACTTCAAACCTTTCGCTACTCTTTTAACAATCCTACAAATGAAGTAATGTTGACAACTAGCTTCATGTTTTGTCTTTTGCTGTATAAATTATCGTCTATACTGTTACAATGGTCATTAAAACCTACCTATTATAAACTGTGACTTTGTGACCTACTTATAACAGAATTAAATACATGTCTAATTAATAAAAATTGTTAAAACCAAAAACGCTGTATTAATCACATCCAATTGAAACAATGTACAACCACGAACCTTTTACAATCACATCGTTCAGACCAGTTACACCATAAAGCATGCACATGGAGCACATGAAGAAAACGAATATCGTCGAGAAAAACTTGGCTTGTCTCGCCATATGGTTGTCCACTTGAATGTCGTTGTAAACTTCCCTCATCTTCACCAAATTGTGTGCCACGTTTCTGACCCTCTCTCGCTGTCTTGCCATAATCCAGGAGTACGAATAACACAGAGGTAAACAAACTGAGAAGATTATCCTGTCTAACCACTGCCTCTCATTCAAGTTTGGCTGAGTCAGAAAACTGCTCCATATTAGGACGAAGAATATACACATACATATATTAATCAGCTTAAGCACATTGTCGTGCAAGGCTTTAACATACGGCGGAAGATCAAACTCCTCATAGTAGAATCTAGCAGATCCCACGAAATAGAACATCTTACTGATCTTGTAATAAGTGAGATTTGAACTGTTTTGATGCTTTTGTTTGACCTTTATTAGCGTCATTGCAGTTACTAATGATGGAGAAAGTACAATTAATAGAAAAACAATGGAATTTGTAAGACAAGTGCGCACATCAGAGTTGATTTTTGTAACTATGGGTTATTTAAATTCTTTATTACAAATCCACTTCCTTATTCAAGAGAAAGGAAAATTGTTAAATAATTAAAAGACTGTTATTATAATTTAGACTTAATTGCTTACGATCGAGTGGCGTATATTCTATTAGTCAGCTGGTGGGCGGCTATGGCATGTAGAGAGCTCATTCAATTAATCCAAGATTTTTCAAAGTAGGGGTACGCGAACCTCTAGGGGTTCGCCATTCGACGGTGGGTTCGCGACAAGATTTACGTAATGCTGGCTGTATGAGTGGCAGTCGCGCGCGCCATGCATGTTGGCGCAAAGCTGTTAAAAATTTCAAGCAATAAAATTGTATTTTTTGGCACTGTAATTGTTGCGTTTTGTTGAAATAAACAGCCCATTTTTCGTTTTCTTTTTTCTTTTTCTGCGTTACGTACATTAGTTGATCACTAACCGATGCTCTTATGGTGAGGGAAAACATCGTGATGAACTGTATGTGTTACCATTATCTAATCTGGCCAGGTTCACCTGTTAACAGATGGCAGTAGCTCCACTGTAATTACCTGTCAAATCCTGGACCTTGGTCAAGGCAGACCCAAGAGCACAAGCTGGACATTAACGCCAAGATGATGATAATGATGATGACGTATGTTATACATATAACATCACGCCTTTGTCCCGCAGGGGTAGGGAGAAACCTTGCTTATCTTTGACAGAGCATAACCGGGATTGACGACAGGATGATGATGATGATTATGACTTTCGACTTAATTAAGTTGCATTGGTAGCTAATGCAAGGTATTAGGACCTGGGACAAACTATTTCTGTGTCTTTACATATATCTAATATCTTTGGGTTCTATTTAAAAGGGTTTAAACATAAACTTACTATATATAGCGGAATATCTTTGGTTTTAAATGAAATAAATGGTTTGTATACTTATTAGAATTTCAAAATCTTTAATGCAAATTAGAGCTGAAAACTATTAAAGGTACTACTTACAAAACCAATAATTATCAATCAAACAAAAAGAATTATTCATTTATTCTATTTTATTTTTATATTTTATATTATTCTATATTTCAAATACCTATTGTATTTAATTTTAAATTTATTTTGTATGGGTTTTTGCCTGAAATAGAGATTGATTGATTGATTGATTGATTTGTCATCTTTGCGTCAGTTTCTTCTTCTTTAAATCTTCAATATCTACTCTGTTTAATACATCACTGAGAATATTGAGTAGGTTGTTCTTACAATCTGAAAATAAAATAGTTATAGGTATTATTGGTGGTCGTATGAAGGATCTAATGAACGATGATATGGCATGATCTTCGTGTCATCTTCTTGGCTTGGCGTGGTTTGTGTCCCGGTTGTGCTCCCGCACACGGGATCCCGGGGTCCTTGACCATGATCCAAGATTTGGCAGATGAGGTACTTTTAGTGGAGCGACTGCCATCTGACCTCCGTGATCCTGTTAACAGGGGAACCTGACCAGATTGGATCTTAGTTACACAGTCAGTTGCTGAATGTGAAGGTTTCATAACTAAGTTTTCTCTCACTGTAAGAACATCTGTTAGTGTTCAACTAATGTACATAACTTAGAAAAGAGACATTGGCGGCAGTGTGGAATTCGAACCCGGTACCTCTCGCTTACGAGCCGAATACCGCTACCACTAGGCCACCGACGCGCCTTTATTTTACAATAGAAAAATATTAGTTTGTCATTTCATCCTCTATCGATATGCAAAGTCTCAGTAAAGTCGCGAAATGAAAAAAAAAAAAAAAATACCCTAAATATGTTTTGACCTCTTTGCGAATTTCACACACTACTTAAATTATTTTATACTAGCCGTTGCCTTTCTCCGGCGGGCAGTTTGGATGTCTGCAAATGTGCAACTTTATCGCGGGACCCTATTGCTTTCCCGGGGCAAAAAGTAGTCTACGTAACGTAGTCCTATTAGTGACAGAATCTAAAAATAACGGTCCAGTAGTTTCTGAGTTTCTTCATTACAAATCTTTTCTTATGTATAGGTAATGTTGTTGACTGAAGTTAGGGAACTGGTTGAAATCAGAGTAACTTCTACTACACTGTGTTTTTGTACAGTGTAATTGTTTGTAGACAAACCTACTTACCGCCAAATACGACTGATGTGAAAGTTCTACGATGCCAAGACAGTGCAGTACCACAGGTATCTGCAGAAAAATATTTTTGTAATCGTATAAAGGATGTTTTTTAAAGGTGAAGTTTAAATTGAAATAAAACGAAGAAAAAAGTATTTCGTATCAGTTTTTCTTTGTTTTATTTCAAAGTTCCCCCGCGCCTAAAAACACCCTTTACAAACATTTCACCGTTGATATCTAAACAATTGCAGTTACTGAATAGTGCCTAACTTCCTTTTCTGTACCCCCATTTTGAGAAACGTCGAACTAGAATCGATCCCGATTACGAAGTGTCAAACAGCATGGACCTATAATTTCGCGAGTTAGTCGGTGGTATTGTCGATGGTTCTCTTACGGAAGAGAGAAAGAAATATTAAACAGTTGAGAGGCACCTATACAATGGCATTTGCTGTCTGACATTTCATAATTGGTTTGATATTTATCTAATTTGGTTTGATATATTAACTAGTATGATAATAGTGGGACACGAGTGTTTTAATACTTAATTATATGCAGTTGCATACTCTACTTTATTTACACTCATATTTTCATGTTAAAATTTCGTACCGATAATTTTCTCAACTTTGCTGGAAATAACTGCGAGTCAGTTCTGTTGTATCTACGCTTCGAGGATATCAAGGCGGCGGGAAATTCACTTCACTACTTTCACATTTATCTATTTATTTGCTTCAAACAAGAAAAAACATTCAAAAACACAAATTACATCAATTAGAAAAAATTTTTTGTTTAGCAGAAAAATAATTACAAACGTACGTAATCACAACCACAGACCACAAACTATGAACTATATATATCACAGACTATGAACTGATCACAAATATAAACAGGAAAATTTGAATTTTGAATTTGTTGAAGACATTTAGGTATTCAGCCTACATTTAGCCGTGTCCCGGAGCCCGACAAAATTTAAAAAAAGAAAAGTGTTGCATAATGATTAAAAAGTTATTTTTCGATACAGCTGTAATGAAAATAGTATGGGAAATGCTGTATCGAAAAGTAATTTTTTAAAATTTTATAGACTGAAAAAAGTGTATCCTTAAACAACAGTTTTCGAATATGTAATTGGAACATTACGCTATCAGTGTAGATAAACTACTATTATTTGATACGTTATTATTCTTAATCCTTTGATAAACAGTTATATGTAATAACATAAATACAATAATAATGTAATGTAGGCACTTTTCATTAATAAATAAACAAATCTAATCTTATCCAGTCTAACCGAAAAGGTTTCTTTACCATTTAGGTTCGGAACGGAAACCAAAAAAAATGCGAGTTACTTGGCGGTCGATGTTACAAGTGAAATGATACAGGATCCGGTACCTGGCTCTGCCACATCGCTATCGCTACAACAGGTCGAATGCGCCTCGCTGTCGCACGCCGGCAGTGCTGCCATCCCGAACTGAACATCGCCTTGGATAGCTGAGAAGCCTGGAGACACAGCTATGCATCAACATCATTATCAACCAGCTCTGTCAAGTCTTAGGAGTCTTGACTAGTATGTATAGCCGACATTAGAATAGGGATGATGACTGGGTCAACATTTTAAAATTCTAATTGGTCCGTCAGTTATATTTAAAAAAGATTAGACAAAATGGCAAAGCTAAAGCGTATCAATGTTTCGGAGTGACATTACTTCTGAGTAAAATTTCACCTCAGGCGTGGCGTCATGCAACATTTCAAAGTATATCGGCGTTATTTTTGTTTAATTAACAAAAGAAAAAATAGGTCCTCAATATTTTTTGATAATCTACCTGACGGAATAACATTTTATTTTCAGTCATCGCCCCTATTATTTAAACAACCAGCAGCTTGATTTTGGTAAATCGATTGATCCGATTCCGAGAAAAGTGCTGCCAAACCGAGTTAGTCCGTTGTATTGTGGATGGTCCTCATACGAAAGAGACAGATAGAGATAATGTAATGAGAGAGAAGAACCTTTGCTAATAAAAATAACCATCTTGGCGTC
This sequence comes from Blastobasis adustella, assembly GCA_907269095.1. Taxonomy (NCBI): domain Eukaryota; kingdom Metazoa; phylum Arthropoda; class Insecta; order Lepidoptera; family Blastobasidae; genus Blastobasis; species Blastobasis adustella. Next base: position 18,151,973 of record OU026124.1, read on the forward strand.
TAGAGCGACTGCCATTTGATGTCCGTGATCCTGTTAACAGGGGAACCTGCCCAGATTGATTTAGCCTGAATGGGCACACGATATTATCCCTCACCACGCTAAGTCGCTCGATAGCTGCCATGATTCATATTCATATTCATTTATTCATTGCAATCACATGGTAGTTACAAGGTGTCATTTACTATTGGGTGGTTTTCATGTGAACTCGCGCAAACTAGCCAAAGTATTTATGACCTGTAACATAGTTTTTGGGTAAACCGTACAAAATATATTTTTCGTCTAAAACACTGAAGGGAAACCGTCACGTCACCTCAACACTGATGTTCCCAGCCGTCCACCAGAAGCAGCCGGTGTTGATCAACGTACAGGTCCCAGTCGCAACCACCGTCAGCGTGACGGTCAGCGTCCGTTCTGACGTCTTCAGGATGCGTGAAAGAAGAAGTATTATCAGCTGGTTTAGGCAGCAGTCTACAGCTAGAATTGTACTTATAATACAGGAATATATGAAGAACGATGTCGCTTTGACTTGCCAAACCAGTGTTGCGTTTAACCACCGCATCGCTCTGAGGCTCGCACTGTGAAACTCAGTGTGTGCGGAATTCAGCAATGGATCTCATACTACAGATTCAATCAGATAGTCGCTACTGGCAGACGAGTTCTTCTAAAAAGCTGATATTTCCTTACCATAAATTGAAACAGGACTAGCACTAACGCTATGCTGTTGGTAAGTATTTGCATTGAATATACTGTTTTACATATTTCTTCAGTAGCTTTTGTGCACCTGAAAACATGATCAGTTGAGAAGGCATTTAACTGCCAGGCTATAAATAAGTATAACATACAGAATAACTAACGGTCGCTAACGTTCATTTACTCTGTTTTGGTTTTGTCAACGTTTACATCAACGACATTTATTTGTCACAATTTCGGGAGAATGTAGGTGATACCATACTGTTTGAGAGGGGTGGGGGGGATACTATTCGTAAAAATCTTTATTGCTGCTGTAGGTATCAAGGAAATGTTACCAGATCATCCTGGAGTGCATATCGATGCCAACTTTGAATGCTTTTTCGTACTGCTCTTCCTTTTCAGTCTGGCTTAGTTCTCCATCAAAAATGTCGTTCAGGCTTCGAAAGTAGCTGCATAAATTCCTGAATTGGTTGCTCATAGCAATCGTGAGTAGGGACACGATGAGAAAGCCCGAAAATTGCATTCGAAAAACGCTGATCCAGAGTATTATGTAAATGATTATCCTGGCCACGCCTGCTGCATAGCTCGTGTCGGTGACGTCAGGCCAGACAGTTATTACTGTCACGAAATTCCCGCCTAAAATGCGAAATATTATTGACATAGCTTGCGCTTAATTGGGTAGTTGCCTCTAACTGAATATTGTTTTTTTTATTTTATGTAGTGACAAAGGGGCAGGACAGCTGATGGTAAGAGGTGCTGAGGCCCATAACATCTACGATTCATGCTAAATGCAGGCAACAAAAATATGAAACCGCAGGTGCGTGGTCACGTGAGGTCCATGATGAAATACCTCATACCTGTTATTGCGCTGGCTTCCCTATGTCATATTTGATCACAAAATGTGTTTATTCTATATATTGCGTAATAAAATATTTACAGTTACAATACAAATATATCTATATACATATACCTACCACTACATATATCTATTCATTAACACATAAAATATATACTAAAAATTAAAAAGTCGTCCACACCGCTGCCCCCCGGAATGGTGCCCCGAAAGCTGGCTCCGTTGCCTCGTTGAATAGCGATGCTAATCCGTCGTCCGAGCAACGAGCCAGCTCTCCGGTCACCAGTGGTCTAATTTAATTTTTTTGAAAGTTCTATAAATAACTTTCTCGCACCTGGACCCCACGGTCCCAACGTTGCCACACCAAACGGCTGAAATACGAAGTCTTGCGCTAGACTTTCGTATTTCCTCCGCTTGAGGTCTTCTGCAGCTGAGGCCGCAGCCCCAGCGCAGCTGGCAGTGTAGGCCACATGCGAAGGCGCCAGGGTGTCCACACAGGTAGCGTCCCACGCCAGCGCCTTCTCACGCTGCCACCCAATGAGCGTCATGCCGTCGGACTTCTTGCCATCGTCACGTACGGTACCTTTCGGCTCTAATACTCGCCGGTACGTTGACGGTGACAAGTGCCCTACGAATGACGTCATTGATTACCGCGTGCCTGGAGATTCGGCTTGCGCTGCGTGTACATGAAAGACCGTGGTGCCCTAGTGGATCCACAGACGCACCACAAGGACAGTAGTGTGGATGAACCAGATTGATCCCCAATCTTAAATCCCAACATATGGACAACGACAAGTTGTCCAGGACAGTGCTGATATTCGAGGAGGGGACTGCTTGCAGCCAGAACCCTGACTCTCGCTCTGTCACGGCTAGGAGACGAGCTTAATAAATCTTTAAGATTTTTTTTTGCCATAATTCAATAACAAACATTAATAACAACATTAAAATCTGTTAATTATCTCTCTCTTTCTAGCAATTCGTGTATTTTAAATGAGGGCTTATATTTTGTGGCACAAATTATTTCAGATAGTTTTTTTGTCATTTAAGTACCGATCTTTGTGTTTCGATGAAGTGATCATTCGGTAAAAGTAAATTCAATAAAACTTTTTCAACGAAACAATATTATTGAAAAGATCGACGGAGAATGAGTACTATGGAGCTTCCTTGTTGCACTCTTTAAATGGCGTTTGTACGTCACGTCGTAATATCACCCACTCTGTCTAATTACTTCAAATTTTATTTTACTACTTTTTTCAAAAGCCTTGAAATGAAGTAATGTTCACAACTAGCCTTATGTTTTATCTTTTGCTATAGAAGAAACATGTTTGATGATAAATTGAACAAAATCGTCCAAATTGTAACACCTCTTATATACCTCTTGAACGATTCCATGTTAAAGTCCAAAGAAAATACTGCGGCTGTAACTTATAAATATTTTTTAAAACCGACAAACTTTTTATAAAACACATCCAATTGAAACCACGAACCTTTTACAATCACATCGTTCAGAGCAGTTACTCCATAAAGCACGCACATGCAGGACATGAAGAAAAGGAATATCGTCGAGAAAAACTTGGCTTGTCTCACCATATGGTTCTCTACTAGAATGTCGTTGTAAATTTCCCTCATCTTCACAAAATTATATGCCACGGTTCTGACTCTCTCTCGTTGTCTTGTCATAATCCAGGCGTACGAATAGCACACAGGTACACAAAATGTGAAGATTATCCTGTCTAACCACTGCTTCTCATTCAAGTTTGGCTGAGTCAGAAAACTGCTCCATATTAGGACGAAGAATATACACATACATATATTAATCAGCTTAAGCACATTGTCGTGCAAGGCTTTAACATACGGCGGTAGATCAAACTCCTCATAGTAGAATCTAGCAGATCCCATGAAATATAACATCTTACTGATCTTGTAATAAGTGAGTTTTGACCTGGTTTGATGCTTTTGTTTGACCTTTATTAGCGTCATTGCAGTAACTTATGATGGAGAAAGTACAATTAAAATAAAAACAATGGAATTTATGAGACATGTGCGCACATCAGACTTGATTTTTGAGCTATGGATTATTTGAATTCTTAACAACAAATCTACTTCCCTATTCAAGAGAAAGGAAAATTGTTATATAATTTAGAGATTGTTATTATAATTTGGACTTAATTGCTTACCATTGATTGGCGTATAATCTATTTGTCAGCCGGTGGGCGGCTTTGGTGTGTAGAAAGCTTATTTCATTATTCCAAGGTTTTCCGAAGGTTCGCCATTCGACGGAAGGGGGTTTGCGACAAGATATACGTAACGCTGGTTGTATGACTGGCAGATGCGTACGCCATGTATGTTGGCGCAAAGCGAATAAAAATGAAATACAGAAATGATCTTGATGTAGAGTCAGAGTAACATATAAAATTGTCTAAAATTACTTACATCTATAAAGGCCGATTTTTCAATCCTCGGATAAAAAATATCAGTCTGATAAGTTATTATGCGACTAAAATAAAAACGTATAATTATTTAATATATAAGTAAAGGATAATTGTTTTGTTTTAATTTGGCAGCATATTACTTTATTGTACAGATAAATGTTATCTGAGGATTGAAAAATCGGCCCTTAATTACTATTTATCGCCTTTGTATTTAAAACATATTGACGCAACGCTAATGACAACTGCAGGTCATAAAAGTAAAAAAGAGATAAAGATAAACGCGTGTACCATTTTTACTACAAATATTACAATAGAGACTAGAGAACAATATGCCTGCTGGGAATGAAGGAAGTCCGCGCCGTTTCTTAGTTAATTGCCGTCCTCAAAACATCTTAATAAATCTTATGTCTGCCAATAGCCCACATGTGCGCAGCGGCGTCGGTTAAACTCCCGAAAAAGAGTTTTATTTGTTCCCGAGTTTTATGTGTTCTATGGTATTTCCAATTTGCTAAAGCGATCACAATGCACCCCAATATAATACTTGCCATTACGTTGTGTGCTATTATTTTGTCACCCGAACATGCGCATTTAAACACGACATGAATACTTTTTAAAATCTCATACCTAAAGTGAAATAATTAATCTACTGGAACGTACTTATGGCACATAAGGACCGTTACACTACGTATTCATTTCGTTTAGATGGTTACGTACTTGGGTAAATTGCAAAAATAAAACAGGACAACGATCCCTTTATAAACTGTAATTTGGTTCTGTTCAAAAGGTTTTAAGCATAAAGTTAGTATCATCATAACATTACCCGAAAGACGCCCACTGCTGGACATAGGCCTCCCTCCCTAGAATTTTAAAATCTTTAATGCAAATAAATGCCGAAAACTCTACTATAGGTACTACTTTCACAATATATAATTATAGATCAAACAAAAAGTTTTTGAACAATTTATTTGCCATCTTTCCGTCAGTTTCATCTTCTTCAAATCTTCAATATCCACTCTGTTTAATACATCATTGAGAATATTGAGTAGGTTATTCTTACAATCTGAAAATAAAATAATTATAGGTATTAGTGGTGGTCATATGAAGGATCTAATAGATGATGATGATATGGCATGATCTTCGTATCACTTCATCATAATCCCAGCCGCAGGTCGTCTACTGTTTAACGTCGTGTAGATGCGTCGGGCGTGGCAGGGTCGGGGTATCAATAAATAAATGTACCTACTATGATTATAATTAAGCTAATTTGTACCTAACTGATATGAATTCTTTCCAAAATAAATGTCTATTTAATTTAATTTAATTTAATTAACTTAGACCTCACCTACGCCTTCCACACATTCCTCTTGTGTCAATTCGGCTCATACAATAGTTAGACACATAGATAGATAAAAGAGTTATACAATTTTTGTATGAAGCCTAAAAGTAAACTCGAATCAGCTTCGATCATTTGGAACACGCATGACAGCACGGGGTCCTCCTTGACCATGGTCCTGGATTTGGCAGATCAAATAATTACAGTGGAGAGACTGCTATCTGACCTCCGTGACTCTGCTACCAGGGGAACTTGATCAGATTGGATCATGGTTACACATTCAGTCGCCTGAATGTGCAGGTTCCATAACGGTGTTTCCCTCACCGTAAGAGCATCGGTTAGTGTTCAATTAATGTACATAACACAGATGAGAGTCATTGGTACATGGCGACAGTTGGATTCGAACCCTCTACCGCTCGCTTACGTGTCGGATACCGTTGCGACTAGACCACCGATGCTCCTATATTTTACCATTTTTAATTTTATCCTCTATCGATATGCAAAGCCTCAGTCAGTATAGATCGCGCAAAGTATAAAAAAAATTAAAATACCCTAAAAATGATCTGACCTCTTTGACAATTTAAATATCTACTGAAATTATTTTATACTAGCCATTACCAGCGGCTTTCACCTGCAGGCAGTATGGATATCTGTAAATGTGCAACTTTATACTATGTTAACTATGCTAACTATTCTAATCCCGGGACAAAACATTGCCTATCTAATTGGGAAATAAATTAGCTACCTAATAGTGAAAAAAATTAAAAAATCGGTTTAGTAGGTTTTGAGTTAAATCATTACAAACAAAATTACAAATCTAGATAATGTTAACTGAAGTTAGGGGACTGGTTGAAATCAGAGTAACTTCATCGGTGTCCTTTTGTGGAGTGTAATTGTTTGTAGGAAAACCTACTTACCACCAAATACGACTGATGTGAAAGTTCTACGATGCCAAGACAGCGCAGTACCACAGGTACCTGTAGAAAAAGATTATTGTAATCTTATACAGATATTTCACCGTTCATATCTAAACAGTTGCAGTTATTGAACAGTGGCTAAAATCCTTATCTGTCGGGGGGCATATTTTGATAAACGTCAAATTAAGCGCACTCCACATGTGGACAGTTCCGCGGGAACACGAGAATGTAGAGGGAGTATTCGCCTATATTCATGTAGTCCCGTGCATGTTTGGCATGTCTCGCATATTTCATAGACAAAGTAGAGATATTCTTTGGATTATTTGTTGTCGTCTCGATTCGATCGATTTTATATTTATATTTTTAGCGCTTTTTCCCGTAACAGGTTCGAGGTACACTTGATCATGATCCAGGATATTAGTAGATCAGGTAATTACAGTTGAGCAGCTGCCATCACCTCTGTAACCCTGTTTAAAGCAGATTAGCGATATTACACCGATGAATCGATATAATGTCGATGCGTTTTGATACCCACCACATCCCTAATAGGCGAGAATGTAGAGGGTCTACCAAAGTCCCGGCAAAAGTTTCGCCGAAAGTTTCGGCGGACATGTGGAGTACGCTTTAGAATCGACCACGATTACGAAGTGTCAAACAGCACTGTCCTATAATTTCGCAAGTGAGTCCGTGGTATTGTCGATGGTTCTCTTACGGAAGAGAGAAAGAAATATGAAACAGTTGAGAGGCACCTATACATGCCACTTGCTGTTTGACATTTCATAATTGATTTCGACATAGCCTCCTTTATTTCAACCGCGTTTGACGTTTCTCAAAATTACCTTTTTGTATCTGTGAACGCATAAACTTGGGCTGAGCTGGACCAGGTGGCTGCCTATTAAAACTTAAAAATTATGCCAAATGTAAGATATTTTACTGTTACAGACCATACTTTATGCAAACCCTGTATGTATTCGATAAAATAATCTAATGAATTGGACCATCATCATCATCAGCACTGCCACTGCTGGACATAGGTCTCCCCCAATGAGAGCTAATACTAGTCCTCCGCAGCCTTGAAAGATGAATTGAATATTTGCCATTAATTTTAAAACCGGTGATCCGGTATTTACATAAATTTTTTATTATTATATTTTATTTGACACGTCATTATTTTTAATCTTTTGATAAACTATTCCATGTACTTACTTACATAAATACTATAATAATGTAATGTAGGTAATTTTCATAGTTAAATAAATAAATCTAATCTTGTTCAGTCCAATCACAAGGGTTCCTTTTATTTACCATTTTGGTTCGGAACGGAACCCTAAAAAATGCGAGTTACTTGGCGGTTGATGGTAGTGAAATAACAGGGGTCCGGTACCTGACTCTGCCACATCGCTACCACAACAACAGGTCGAATGCGCCTCGCTGCCGCCTGCCGGCAGTGCTGCCATCCCGAACTGAACATCGCCATCGATAGCTGAGATGCCTGGAGACACAGTTATGGATCAAGATCATCATCACCCAGCTCTTTCACGCCTATGGAGTCTGACTGATGGGATTATGACTGGATCAACATTTTAAAATTCTACCTAATCCGCCAGTTATATTAAAAAAAAGATAAGACTTGTATTTTAAATAAAAATTTTAAATTATACAGAAGCTCCTATAATAAACAATAACCATCTTGGCGTTAATATCCCGGTTGTGGTCTCATTCGAGAGCCAGGGCTCCGCCTTGACTATGATGCAGGATTTTGCAGATCAGGTAACTACGGTGGGGCAACTGCTGTTTGACCTGAACAGATAGATTCAAACATCTGAATGTCACACGCGTGCAAGGTAAGTCTCCACTTAGGTATGGCGTAACTATCATTGTATTTTTTAGGAGTTGTGCTTGTGGCTGTCTGTCAAATTTAATTACACTTTCAGCCGCGAATAAATTTATCTTAGGCCCACTCTTTCATTCATTCAATTTTCATACCATCATGTGCAAAATCGGCGTAAACAGATTTGCTCAAAATGTTATAATTAGCGTCTGAATCATAGGAAACACGAAAGTCGTAAGGTTCGAATGCTATTCATGACTAACGTTAGACGGTTCGTTCCAAAAAGGAAATGGGCAAGCCCTATTTCTGAAACCCCTCGCATCCACGCGAACACTCGCGTGCGCTACTTTCAAACTTGTGGTAAGTTGGTAGATATAAAAAAGACAATAATTAGGAGGCCAGCGCTCGCGTGAACGTGAGAGGTTCAAAAATAGGGCTCCAAGGTATCTTCGGCTTACGGCTTCGTATTCACTCACACACGTGCGACAAACACGACGCTCTACGAAGCCGACCTAGCCGATGTGCAATATTTATGGCCCATACCTCTACATAGTTTTTGGGTAAACCGATCAAACAATATTTTTCTTCTAAAACACTGAAAGAAAGCCCTCCCGTCACCTCAACAGTGATGTTCCCAGCCGTCCACCAAAAGCAGCCGGTGCTGATCAGCGCGCAGGTCCCGGTCGCAGCCACCGTCAGCGTGACGGTCAGCGTCCGTTCTGACGTCTTCAGGATGCGTGACAAGAAGAAGTGTTATCAGCTGGTTTAGACAGAAGTCTGCCCCTAGAATTGTACTTATAATACATTAATATATGAAAGAAAGAAAGAAAAAAAACATTTATTACACATAGCACAACTACAACATAATAACAGTTACAGTTCCAGACAAAAGAAACAATAATAATTAAAACATATAAAACAATGCGTAGCGTCGGTGCCGCGGCGGCTAGCATTAATGCTACCCCATTCAGCATGTGCTGTGAGGCGCAAGAAGTGACTCACAGCGCTGGAATTATATGGGCCCATTTTTAGGTATGGGACGGACCTTGCACTACCTCAATGTAAATAAATGTAATATGAAAAACGATGCTTGGAACGACTTTGGCTTGCCAAACCAGTGTCGTGTTTGACCACCGCTCTGAGGGGATTTAGCGACGGACCCTACACTGCAGATTTCTAATTGAGACCCTCGTAGTGACAGTCGCTACAGGAAGAATTTTTACTCTCGAATTCTTCTAAAAAAACTGATATTTCCTTACCACAAATTGAAACAGGACTAGCACTAACGCTATGATGTTGATAAGTATTTGGATTGAATATACTGTTTTACATACTTCTTCAGTAGCTTTGGTGCACCTGAAAATAAGATCAGTTGAGAAGGCTTTTAACTGTCAGGCTATAAATAAGTAAAACATACAAAATAACTTTATACACTCTTTTTTGATTTTGTCAACGGTCTATCAATGACATTCATTTGTCACAATTACGAGAGAATAAAGCTGAGATGCCATACTATTTGGGAGAGGGGAAATTATTCGTAAAAATCTTTATTGCATCTGTAGGTGACAAGGAAATGTTACCAGATCATCTTGGAGTGCATATCGATGCCAATTCTGAATGCTTTTTCGTACTGCTCTTCCTTTTCAGTCTGGCTAAGTTCTGCATCGAAAATGTCGTTCAGGCTCCGAAAGTAGCTGCACAAATTCCTGAATTGGTTGCTCATAGCGATCATAAGTAGGGACACGATGAGAAAGCCCGCAGATTGCATTCGAAAGAGGCAGATCCAGAGTATTATGTAGATGATTATCCTGGCCACGCTTGCTGCATAGCTCGTGTCAGTCACGTCAGGCCAAACAGTTATTAATGTCACGAAATTCCCGCCTAAAACGCGTAAAATTATTGAAACAGCTTGCACTTAATTGTGTAGTTGCCTCAAACTGAATATTATTTTTTATTTTATGTAGTGACAAAGGGGCAGGACAGCTGATGGTAAGAAGTATCTCTGGCCTATTGCATTTACGATTCATGCTAAAGCAGGCAATAAAAATACAGGTGTGTTGTCACTGTGAGGTCCATAATAAAATACCTGTAATCTAATTTCGATTTTCAAAAGTTCATACATATTGCTTATTTTTTAAATTACTTCAAACCTTTCGCTACTCTTTTAACAATCCTCCAAATGAAGTACTGTTGACAACCAGCCTCATGTTTTGTCTTTTGCTGTATAAGATATCGTCCTTACTGTTACAATGGCCATTAAAACCTACCTGTTATAAACTTCACAGTTTACAAAGTCACCTTTGTGACCTTTAGGTCCTTTAGGTCACAAAGTCACCTTTGTGACCTATTTATTACAGAATTAAATACACATCTAATAAATAAAAATTGTTAAAACCGACAAACGCTGTATTAATCACATCCAATTGAAACAATGTTCAACCACAAACCTTTTACAATCACATCGTTCAGACCAGTTACACCATAAAGCATGGACATGGAGGACATGAAGAAAAGGGATACCGTCGAGAAAATCTTGGCTTGTCTCGCCATATGGTTGTCCACTTGAATGTCGTTGTAAACTTCCCTTATCTTCACCAAATTATGTGCCTCGTTTCTGACTCTCTCTCGCTGTCTTGTCATAATCCAGGCGTACGAATAGCACAGAGGTAAACAAACTGAGAAGATTATTCTGTCTAACCACTGCCTCTCATTCAAGTTTGGCTGAGTTATAAAACTGCTCCATAATAGGACGAAAAATATACACATCGATATATTAATCAGCTTAAGCACATTGTCGTGCAAAGCTTTAATATACGGCGGTAGATCGAACTCCTCATAGTAGAATCTAGCAGATCCCATTAAATAGAACATCTTACTGATCTTGTAATAACTGTGTTTTGATCTGTTTTGATGCTTTTGTTTGACCTTTATTAGCGTCATTGCAGTTACTAATGATGAAGAATGTACAATTAATAAAAAAACAATGGAATTTGTAAGACAAGTGCGCACATCAGAGTTGATTTTTGTAACTATGGGTTATTTAAAATCTTGATTACAAATCCACTTCCTTATTCAAGAGAAAGGAAAATTGTTTAATAATTAAAAGACTGTTATTATAATTTAGACTAAATTGCTTACGATCGAGTGGCGTATATTCTATTAGTCAGCCGGTGGGCGGCTATGGCGTGTAGAGAGCTCATTCAATTAATCCAAGATTTTTCAAAGTAGGGATACGCGAACCTCTAGGGGTTCGCCATTCAACGGTGGGCTCGCGACAAGATTTACGTAATACTGGTTGTATGACTGGCAGTCGCGTGCGCCATGCATGTTGGCGCAAAGCGGTGAAAAATTTCATGCATTAAAAATGTATTTTTTGGCACTGTATTTGTTGCGTTTTGTTGAAATAAACAGCCCATTTTTCGTTTTCGTTTTTCTTTTTCTGCGTTACGTACATTAGTTGATCGCTAACCGATGTTCTTATGGTGAGGGAAACATCGTGATGAACTGTATGTGCTACCATTACCTAATCTGGTCAGGTTCACCTGTTAACAGATGACAGTAGCTACACTGTAATTACCTGCCAAATCCTGGGTCTTGGTCAAGGCGGACCCCGGGCCCAAGAGCACAAGCCGGACATTAACGCCAAGATGATGATGATGATGATGATGACGTATGTTATACATATAACATCATGTCTTTGTCCCTCAGGGGTAGGGAGAAACCTTGCTTATCTTTGACAGAGCATAACCGGGATTGACGACAGAATGATGATGATGATTATGACTTTCGACTTAATTAAGTTGCATTGGTAGCTAATGCAAGGTATTAGGACCTGGGACAAACTATTTTTGTGTCTTTACATATATCGAATATCTTTGGGTTCTATTTGAAAGGGTTTAAACATAAACTTACTATATATAGCGGAATATCTTTGGTTTTAAATGAAATAAATGGTTTGTATACTTATTAGAATTTTAAATTTTTTAATGCAAATTAGAGCTGAAAACTATTAAAGGTACTACTTACAAAACCAATTATTATCAATCAAACAAAAATAATTATTCATTTATTCTATTTTATTTTTATATTTTATATTATTCTATATTTCAAATACCTATTGTATTTAATTTTAAATTTATTTTGTATGGGTTTTTGCCTGAAATAAAGATTGATTGATTGATTGATTGATTTGTCATCTTTGCGTCAGTTTCTTCTTCTTCAAATCTTCAATATCTACTCTGTTTAATACATCACTGAGAATATTGAGTAGGTTGTTCTTACAATCTGAAAATAAAATAGTTATAGGTATTATTGGTGGTCGTATGAAGGATCTAATGAACGATGATATGGCATGATCTTCGTGTCATCTTCTTGGCTTGGCGTGGTTTGTGTCCCGGTTGTGCTCCCGCACACGGGATCCCGGGGTCCTTGACCATGATCGTGGAGCGACTGCCATCTGACCTACGTGATCCTGTTAACAGGGGAACCTGACCAGATTGGATCTTAGTTACACAGTCAGTTGCTGAATGTGAAGAGGTAAATGCGTTAAGAGGTAAAATTGACAAAGAAATCGAGCGCCTCGTAGACGTAGGCATTTTAAAACCGGTTGAGCACTCCGATTACGCATCGCCGGTGGTTCCCGTCTTAAAGCGCAACGGCGCGATACGACTGTGCGCTGATTACTCGGTGTCGATCAACAAGCAGTTGATAGTGGAGCAGTACCCCTTGCCGACGGCCCACGAATTGTTCACAAAGTTACACGGCGGCCAACAGTTCAGTAAACTTGACCTATCACAGGCTTACGCGCAATTCGAACTCGATGAAATGTCGCAACGTTATACTTGTATAAATACACACCGCGGTCTTTATAAAAATACTCGCCTAGTGTTTGGCCTCTCTAGTGCGCCCGCTATTTTCCAGCGAGCGATGGAGTGCCTACTGTCGGGGATGGACGGCGTTCTTTGAATGTTGGATGACATCTTAATAACAGGTGTAGATAGATATCAACATTTACAGAGACTGAATGCCGTTTTGCAGAGGCTACAGGATGTGGGCTTAACCCTACAGAAAGAGAAGTGTGTTTTCTTTGAGGACCAGGTCGAGTATTTAGGTTACACGATTAGTAAAAATGGGTTAGAGAAATCGCGAAGCAAGGTTAATGCAATAATAAATGCACCGCTACCCACAAACGTAAATAAATTGCAATCATTTTTAGGGTTGGTTAACTACTATCGTGGTTTCGTTCCAAATGCCTCGTCAATACTCAGTCCTCTTTACGAATTATTACAAAAGGGTGTAAAATGGGTCTGGACAGATAAACACACACAGGCGTTTAATTCGATAAAGAAAGATCTCTCGTCTGACAGAGTTTTGGCGCATTTTGATTCAAATGCTCAAATAATTTTGACTGTAGATGCATCGCCAACGGGCCTCGGGGCTGTCTTATCCCAGATCGAACGCGACGGAACCGAGCGGCCAGTATCGTTTGCTTCGCGAACCCTAAATTAAGCTGAGAAAAGGTACGCGCAAATACAAAAGGAAGCTACTGCAATTATTTTCGGAGTACGCAGATTCCACCAATATCTGTACGGCAGGTCAATTCCATTCATACTTCGCACTGACCACAAGCCGCTATTGTCAATATTCGGCCCTTACCGCGGCATTCCCGAAGTTACGGCCAACCGATTGCAGCGTTACGCAATGTTTTTGAGCGCGTATAACTATAAGATCGAATACATACGTAGCGCGGATAATATAGCGGACTACCTGTCGCGCGCGAGTTTGCCGGAGAGCGGTGAGTCACGCCGGGAGGGGTGGGTCCCCACTGCGAGCGCTTTAGAGGATCGGGCGTCGTATATTAATTTCGTCATAGATAGTAGTTTACCTATCACTCGTAATAAGTTAATTAACGATACAAAGGGTGATGTTACATTACGTAAAGTTACTAGTTTTATAAGGAATGGGTGGCCAAATAGGATAAATGATTCAATGTTAAAGCCTTATTTTTTATGTAAAAACCAATTATCGGTGGAAAATGATTGTGTAATGCGAGGCCATAGGATAGTGGTGCCAGGATCATTACAGAAAATTTTCCTAAACGAACTACACAAGTCACATCTAGGAATAGTAAAAACGAAAGCTGAAGCTAGGAGTAGGTTTTGGTTTCCAGGAGTAGATAGTGCGGTAGAAAATATGATAGAAAGCTGCGACGTGTGCATCCAATTGCGGCAACTACCAGGCCGAGCACCGCTTGCAGTGTGGCCCTACCCTTCGCAACCATTCTGTAGGATACACATCGACATGCTGGGTCCGATAAATAACGCCAACTACTTGGTGATTGTTGACGCGCATTCGAAGTGGGTAGAAGCATATAATTTGAATTGCACATCTACCAGTAATGTGATAAATAAAATTAATGAATTTATGTCTCGATTCGGTGTTCCACGGACAATCGTTAGTGATAACGGCACAAATTTTATATCAAAGGAATTCGAGTCATTTTGTAATTCAAATGGAATTTGCCATTTGACGTCACCCACCTACCACCCGGCAAGCAACGGTCAGGCGGAAAGTTTTGTTAAAATTGTGAAAAAAGGTATTAAAGCTAGCATTTTAACAAGTTCGAATCTAAAGGAGAAACAAAATAACTTGCTGAAATACTTGTTCGATTATAGAAATTCTATAAATAGTACTACAAACTCTTCACCTGCCGAATTGGTATTTGGCCGTAAGCTCCGTTCTCGGTTCGACTTGCTCGTGGAAGAATCGCCGCCGGCGCCGTCATCGCCCTCCCTAGCTAAGCACGTGGAACGTAAACAGTGTTTGCAGAATAAGGCATATGGAGGTTCCAACAAGCAATGCTTTGTCGAAGGAGATACAGTTTTATATAAAAAGAACTTGGTAAATTCGAACGGATCTTGGCATAAAGGTGTTGTTATTAAGATAATTGGGAAAACTGTTTATTTAATAAAAGATTGTTTTAGTTCTACACATTTAAAAAAACACAAAAATCAACTAATACCGTATAAAGGGACTGATAACACGTCATCAACTTGGGAAAGTCCAGTGACCTTAGAAGATATATTTGAAGCGGAGAGACCTACGTCATCGCAGGCCTCCAGCCCAGCACCACGGCCACAGCAGCCGCCGCAGGAAGAGGAAGTGAGGGATGAGCCAAGTGAGACAACAGACCACTCTATGCCAAGTGAACCCGAAGATCAATTTCACGAGGCTTACGATTTGATACACCAGGAGGATCAACTAGGAAATAACCCCGGAACGGGAAAGTTGTTACGTCCCAGGAATAAGGTTGATTACAGGCAATTCTTCTGTATGAAGCTATAGCTCGTACGTAGCCAAGATTAATAATATTAAGTTTATTTTAGATAGGTATTGTGTTAAGCTAAGGGGAGGATTGTTGTGTATGTGGGTACCTACATGTTACCATTTGTACCGTTTAATATGAATGTTGCTTTACAATACAGTCAGTGTGCTAACAGCTGTGTTTCATTAAGTACCCTGCGGTTGCGTATCTAACAGTTTCATAACGATATTTTCTCTCACTGTAAGAACATCTGTTAGTGTTCAACTAATGTACATAACTTAGAAAAGAGACATTGGCGGCAGTGTGGAATTCGAACCCGGTACCTCTCGCTTACGAGCCGAATACCGCTACCACTAGGCCACCGACGCGCCTTTATTTTACCATAGAAAAATATTAGTTTGTCATTTCATCCTCTATCTATCTATGAGTTAGAGGGCCAGCTCTAAGTTGGATAAAATCCTACTTAGAAGATAGGCAGCAATGCGTTGAGATATCAAAACTAAATGATAAACAGGTGCTACAAAATCATAGATCAGACTATAGAGGTAATAACTCAGGTGTTCCCCAGGGAAGCGTACTGGGACCTTTATTATTTATCCTGTACATAAATGACCTAATTGAATTAACTAATTATAAAAGTTTATTGTTCGCTGACGACCTCTCAATTGTAGTGACGACAAATAAAAAACTAGGAATAAATCACCATAAAAATGACATTCGTAATGTTCTTCAATCTATTTTAGTATGGACTAATGATAATAATTTAGACATTAATATTGACAAATCAAATTTCATAAATTTTAATAAATGCAATGAATTAATTAATATTGACATCGATGGTAAAATTTTAAGAAAAACTCAAGTTGTGACGTTTTTGGGAATAGCAATTGACGAATTACTAAATTGGAAGCATCATGTAAACAGTGTCTGTAATAGATTAAATAGTTTTTCGTATGCTCTACACAAGTTAGTGTTAGCAGCATCAAAAAATGCAGCAATTACAGCTTATTATGGGTATGTGGAATCTGTGCTCCGGTATGGATTATTGATTTGGGGCAACAGCACAGATATAAATAAGGCATTTGTTGTCCAAAAAAAGTGTATACGAGCTATCTGTAGAGTGCCTCCGTATGAACCATGTCGTCCTCTATTTAGATCTCTAAACATACTATCTCTTCCATGCTTATATATATTTGAGGTCGCAAAGTTTGTTAGAGTTAACCGCAGCTTATTTAAAATTGCAAAGGATATATTTATTAGAAATTCCCGAAACCCATATCGTCTTGTACACGAAGTTACACCGAATTCTACCTTGTATTTGAAGCAATGTTATTCGATGGGTATATCAATATTTAATAAAATTCCACTGGCAATTACAGAACAGCCCATAAACAAATTCAAAAAAGACTTGTACAAATGGCTATTGGAGCACTCCTTTTATTCTGTTAAGGATTTTTTAGAGTTTAAGGTAGCATAAGGTGCATGTTCATTAACACTGGACAAATTTTGCATGCCTGTTAATACTGGCTGAACATGTGAGAGCCACTATGTGATGATTATTTTAAGACCTATCATTGTAACCATATTTTAAGCAAATAAAATATTCTATTCTATTCTATTCTATTCTATCGATATGCAAAGTCTCAGTATAGTCGCGAAATGAAAAAAATAAATAAAATACCCTAAATATGTTTTGACCTCTTTGCGAATTTCACACACTACTTAAATTATTTTATTCTAGCCGTTGCTTTTCTCCGGCGGGCAGTTTGGATGTCTGCAAATGTGCAACTTTATCGCGGGACCCTATTGTTTTCCCGGGGCAAAAAGTAGCCTACGTAACGTAGTCCTATTAGTGACAGAATTTAAAAATAACGGTCCAGTAGTTTCTGAGTTTCTTCATTACAAATCTTTTCTTATGTATAGATAATGTTGTTGACTGTAGTTAGGGAACTGGTTGAAATCAGAGTAACTTCTACTACACTGTGTTTTTGTACAGTGTAATTGTTTGTAGACAAACCTACTTACCGCCAAATACGACTGATGTGAAAGTTCTACGATGCCAAGACAGTGCAGTACCACAGGTATCTGCAGAAAAATATTTTTGTAATCGTATAAAGGATGTTTTTTAAAGGTTAAGTTTAAATTGAAATAAAACGAAGAAAAAAGTATTTCGTATCAGTTTTTCTTTGTTTTATTTCAAAGTTCCCCCGCGTCTAAAAACACCCTTTACAAACATTTCACCGTTGATATCTAAACAATTGCAGTTACTGAATAGTGCCTAACTTCCTTTTCTGTACCCCCATTTTGAGAAACGTCAAACTAGAATCGATCCCGATTACGAAGTGTCAAACAGCATGGACCTATAATTTCGCGAGTTAGTCGGTGGTATTGTCAATGGTTCTCTTAAGGAAGAGAGAAAGAAATATTAAACAGTTGAGAGGCACCTATACAATGGCATTTGCTGTCTGACATTTCATAATTGGTTTGATATTTATCAAAATTACCCATCTGTTTCTGCGAACGCATAAACTTGGGCTAAGCTGGACCAGGTGGTTGTCTATTAAAACTTAAAAATTATTCCAAATTTGAGATGTTTGGCTGTCATAGACCATACTTTATAAAAACCCTCTGTATTCGAAAATATAATCTAATGAACTGTACCATCACCATCATCAGCCTATACTACTCCACTGCAGGACATAGGCCTCCCCCAATGAGCGCTAATGCACTATGTTCTCGGCTTGCCGCATCCAGCATCCACATGTAACCTTGAATGATGAATTGACTTAAATTTTATAACCGGTATCTATTAACATTAAAAGTTTATTATTATGTTTTAATTATTTTATCTACACTCATAGCGTAATGTTCCTATTACACATTCGAAAACAGTTGTTTAAGGATACTTTTTTTTCACGCCAATCTATGAAATTTTAAAAATTACTTTTCAATACAGCATTTCCCATACTATTTTCATTACATCTGTATCGAAAAATAACTTGTTAATCATTATGCAACACTTTCCTTTTTAAGTTTTTTGTCGGGCGCCTGGACACAGTGAAATGTAGGCTGAATACCTAAATGTCTTCAGCAAATTCAAAATTCAAATTTTCCTGTTTATGTTTTTGTGTAATTATTTTCCCGCTAAACGATATATTTTGTATAATTGTTGTAATATGTGTAAGTGAATGGTTTTTCTTGTTTGAAGCAAATAAATTGATAAATGTGAAAATAATGAAGTGAATTTCCCTCCGCCTTGATATCCCCGACGCGTAGATACAACAGAACTGTATTATATGACAGTTATTATATGACAGTTATTATATGACAGTTATTATATGACAGGTATTATATGACAGTTGCATAAACTAGTATGATAATAGTGGGACACGAGTGTTTTAATACTTAATTATATGTAGTTGCTTACACTACTTTATTTACACTCATATTTTCTTGTTAAAATTTCGTACCGATAATTTTCTCAACTTTGCTGGAAATAACTGCGAGTCAGTTCTGTTGTATCTACGCTTCGAGTATATCAAGGCGGCGGGAAATTCACTTCACTACTTTCACATTTATCTATTTATTTGCTTCAAACAAGAAAAAACATTCAAAAACACAAATTACATCAATTAGAAAAAATTTTTTGTTTAGCAGAAAAATAATTACAAACGTACGTAATCACAACCACAGACCACAAACTATGAACTATATATATCACAGACTATGAACTGATCACAAATATAAACAGGAAAATTTGAATTTTGAATTTGTTGAAGACATTTAGGTATTCAGCCTACATTTAGCCGTGTCCCGGAGCCCGACAAAATTTAAAAAAAGAAAAGTGTTGCATAATGATTAAAAAGTTATTTTTCGATACAGCTGTAATGAAAATAGTATGGGAAATGCTGTATCGAAAAGTAATTTTTATAAATTTTATAGACTGAAAAAAGTGTATCCTTAAACAACAGTTTTCGAATATGTAATTGGAACATTACGCTATCAGTGTAGATAAACTACTATTATTTGATACGTTATTATTCTTAATCCTTTGATAAACAGTTATATGTAATTACATAAATACAATAATAATGCAATGTAGGCACTTTTCATTAATAAATAAACAAATCTAATCTTATCCAGTCTAACCGAAAAGGTTTCTTTACCATTTAGGTTCGGAACGGAAACCAAAAAAATGCGAGTTACTTGGCGGTCGATGTTACAAGTGAAATGATACAGGATCCGGTACCTGGCTCTGCCACATCGCTATCGCTACAACAGGTCGAATGCGCCTCGCTGTCGCACGCCGGCAGTGCTGCCATCCCGAACTGAACATCGCCATGGATAGCTGAGAAGCCTGGAGACACAGCTATGCATCAACATCATTATCAACCAGCTCTGTCAAGTCTTAGGAGTCTGACTAGTATGTATAGCCGACATTAGAATAGGGATGATGACTGGGTCAACATTTTAAAATTCTAATTGGTCCGTCAGTTATATTTAAAAAAGATTAGACAAAATGGCAAAGCTAAAGCGTATCAATGTTTCGGAGTGACATTACTTCTGAGTAAAATTTCACCTCAGGCGTGGCGTCATGCAACATTTCAAAGTATATCGGCGTTATTTTTGTTTAATTAACAAAAGAAAAAATAGGTCCTCAATATTTTTTGATAATCTACCTGACGGAATAACATTTTATTTTCAGTCATCGCCCCTATTATTTAAACAACCAGCAGCTTGATTTTGGTAAATCGATTGATCCGATTCCGAGAAAAGTGCTGCCAAAGCGAGTTAGTCCGTTGTATTGTGGATGGTCCTCATACGAAAGAGACAGATAGAGATAATGTAATGAGAGAGAAGAACCTTTGCTAATAAAAATAACCATCTTGGCGTCTAGAGCGACTGCCATTTGACGTCCGTGATCCTGTTAACAGGGGAACCTGCCCAGATTGATTTAGTCTGAATGGGCACACGATATTATCCCTCACCACGCTAAGTCGCTCGATAGCTGCCATGATTCATATTCATATTCATTTATTCATTGCAATCACATGGTAGTTACAAGGTGTCATTTACTATTGGGTGGTTTTCATGTGAACTCGCGCAAACTAGCCAAAGTATTTATGACCTGTAACATAGTTTTTGGGTAAACCGTACAAAATATATTTTTCATCTAAAACACTGAAGGGAAACCGTCACGTCACCTCAACACTGATGTTCCCAGCCGTCCACCAGAAGCAGCCGGTAGTAAACCTGTATGGACAACTTTTCTTTATATTTACAATAAAAGCAGTTAAAATGAGTAAACATCACGAATAAGAAAGAACCCCGACACGTCTATTGGCACCCGGCCACAACAGGTGCAGAGGCTAGGCAAGAGGTGCAGAACACATTACCAGAACTGTGCCCATATGTGTACTCTAAGTGATAGTTTATTTTTACTTATTTAGAAGTTGAGAATTAATTTTACGGATGTATCGGATTTAATTATTCTAAACAGTGTTTTTAAGGGGAATAACTAGTGATCGCTTTTATTTGGCTAAATATCTTTCACTCTTTAGTATACCTACGTAATGGCCCTACCAAAATATAATTTCACCACCCTAAAATAAAACCTGATAATCTTACTGCAAATGCTCGTACAAAACGTAAATCACCAACATACCAGAGTATAAACTAAAATAGTGAACGATAGACAACACTACGAAACCACCACACAAGAGATACCTAATCCTCGTATAAAACGTAGATCATCGAAATATCCCTCGCCGAAGAACCACCTAGTCCGGGACCATAGACCAACTGTCGTTCCCCGTCTATCTTCCCTTAGCCCCTCAACCCCGCATCCTAAAGCGTGAGAAGCCCAACCATTGACCAACATGTGTTACTCAATTCCTCTATGAATTACAGGGTCCGCTCGTCGGAATTCTTTGTTTTCTCCGGGACTATCTATCGCCTTTGTATTTAAAACATATTGACGCACAGCTAATGACAACTGCAGGTCACAAAAGTAAAGAAGAAATTAAGACAAACGCGCGTACCATTTTTACTAAAAATATTATAATAGAGACTAGAGAACAATATGCCTGCTGTGAAGGAAGTGTGTGTCCCCAAAACATCTTAATAAATCTTATGTCTGCCAATAGCCTACTTTGTTTAATTTGTTCTATGGTATTACCAATTTGCTAAAGCGATCACAATGCACCCCAATATAAAACTTGCCATTAAGTTGTGGGCTATTGTTTTGTCACCCGAACATGCGCATTTAAACACGACATATAAATACTTTTCAAAATTCCATACCTATAGTGAAATAATTAATCCACTGGAACGTACTTATGGCACATAAGGACCGTTACACTACGTATTCATTTCAATTAGATGGTTACGTACTTGGGTAAATTGCAAAAATAAAACAGGACAACGATTCCTTTATCAACTGTAATTTGGTTCTATTCAAAAGGTTTTAAGCATAAAGTTAGTATCATCATAACATCACCCGAAAGACGCCCACTGCTGGACATAGGCCTCCCCCAGAGGTCGCTCCTGTGGCTTCCGCATCCAGCTGGTACCTGCGACCTCTAGTAGGTCATTGCTATACCTAGCGAAATCTCTTTGATGTTTTTAATTAAATACATGCTTTGTTCACATATTAGAATTTTAAAATCTTTAATGCAAATAAAAGCCCAAAACTCTACTATAAGTACTACTTACACAACCTATAATTATCAATCAAACAAAAAGTTTTTTAATTATTCATTTGCCATCTTTCCGACAGTTTCATCTTCTTCAAATTTCCAATAGACACTTTGCTTAATACATCACTGAGAATATTGAGTAGGTTATTCTTACAATCTGAAAATAAAATAATTATAGGTATTAGTGGTGGTCATATGAAGGATCTAATAGATGATGATGATATGGCATGATCTTCGTATCACTTCATCATAATCCCAGCCGCAGGTCGTCTACTGTTTAACGTCGTGTAGATGCGTCGGGCGTGGCAGGGTCGGGGTATCAATAAATAGATGTACCTACTATGATTATAATTAAGCTAATTTGTACCTAACTGATATGGATTCTTTCCGAAATAAATGTCTATTTAATTTAATTTAATTTAATTAACTTAGACCTCCCCTACGCCTTCCACACAGATCGTCTCTATTCCTCTTGTGTCTATTCGGCTCATACAATAGTTAGATATATAGATAGATAAAAGAGTTATACAATTTTTGTATGAAGCCTAAAAGTAAACTCGAATCAGCTTCGATCATTTGGAACACGCATGACAGCACGGGGTCCTCCTTGACCATGGTCCTGGATTTGGCAGATCAAATAATTACAGTGGAGAGACTGCTATCTGACCTCCGTGACTCTGCTACCAGGGGAACTTGATCAGATTGGATCATGGTTACACATTCAGTCGCCTGAATGTGCAGGTTCCATAACGGTGTTTCCGTCACCGTAAGAGCATCGGTTAGTGTTCAATTAATGTACATAACACAGATGAGAGTCATTAGTACATGGCGACAGTTGGATTCGAACCCTCTACCGCTCGCTTACGTGTCGGATACCGTTGCGACTAGACCACCGACGCTCCTATATTTTACCATAGGAAAGTATTTGTTTTTAATTTTATCCTCTATCGATATGCAAAGCCTCAGTATAGATCGCGCAAAGTATAAAAAAAATTAAAAAACCCTGAATAATGATCTGACCGCTTTGACAATTTAAATATCTACTCAAGGAGGACCCCGTCCTCCTTGACCATGGTCCTGGATTTGGCATATCAAATAATTACAGTGGAGAGATTGCTATCTGACCTCCGTGACTCTGCTACCAGGGGAACTTGATCAGATTGGATCATGGTTACACATTCAGTCGCCTGAATGTGCAGGTTTCATAACGATGTTTCCCTCACCGTAAGAGCATCGGTTAGTGTTCAATTAATGTACATAACACAGAAAAGAGTTTTTGGTACATGGCGGCAGTGGGATTCGAACCCTCTACCTCTCTCTTACGTGTCGGATACCGTTGCGACTAGGCCACCGACGCTCCTATATTTTATCATAGGAAAGTATTTGTTTTTAATTTTATCCTCTATCGATATGCAAAGCCTCAGTATAGATCGCGCAAAGTATAAAAAATATCAAAAAACCCTAAAGATGTTCTGGCCTCTTTGACAATTCAACTATCTACTGAATTATTTAATACTAGCCGTTACCAGAGGCTTTCACCTGCGGGCAGTATGGATCTTGTTGAGTGCAACTTTATACTATGTTAACTATGCTAACTATTCTATTCCCGGGACGAAAAATAGCCTATGTAATTGGGAAATAAATTAGCTACCTATTTGTGAAAGAATTAAAAAAATCGGTTTAGTAGTTTTTGGGTTTATTCATTACAAACAAAATTACAAATCTAGATAATGTTAACTGAAGTTAGAACTGGTTGAAATAAGAGTAACTTTATCAGTGTCTTTTTGTGGACTGTAATTGTTTGAAAAAAATTGGAAATACTTACCACCAAATACGACTGATGTGAAAGTTCCACGATGCCAAGACAGCGCAGTACCACAGGTACCTGTAGAAAAAGATTATTGTAATCTTATACAGACATTTCACCGTTAATATCTAAACAGTTGCAGTTATTGAACAGTGGCTAAAATCCTTATCTGCCGGGGGGCATATTTTGATAAACGTCAAATTAAGCGCACTCCACATGTGGACAGTTTCGCGGGAACACGAGAATAAATAAATAAATAAATAATAAATATTCGTGGACAAATTCACACAGCGTCATCTAGCCCCAAACTAAGTAAAGCTTGTGCTATGGGTACTAGATTACTGATATATTACTTCAATACTTTTTTAAATACATACTTATTATACATAGAACACCCAGACCCTTAACAGAAATTAAAATTCATCATTTCAATTTCTGACGACCGGTATAGAATGTAGAGGGAGTATTCGCCTATATTCATGTAGTCCCGTGTATATATGGCATGTCTCGCCTATTTCATAGACAAAGTAGAGATATTATTTGGATTATTTGTTATCGTCGCGATTCGATCGATTTTATATTTATATTTCTAGGGCTTTTTCCCGTAACAGGTTCGGGGTACACTTGACCATGATCCAGGATATAAGTAGAGCAGCTGCCATCACCTCTGTGACCCTGTTTAAAGCAGATTAGCGTTATTACATCGGTTAATCGATATAATGTCGACGCGTTTTGACACCCACCACATCCCTAATAGGCGAGAATGTAGATGGTCTACCAAAGTCCCGGAAAATGTTTCGCCGAAAGCTTCGGTGGACATGTGAAGTATGCTTTAGAATCGACCTCGATTACGAAGGGTCGAACAGCACTGTCCTATAATTTTGCGAGTGAGGCCGTGGTATTGTCGATGGTTCTCTTACGGAAGAGAGAAAAAAATATGAAACAGTTGAGAGGCACCTATACAGGGTGTTTCA
Organism: Blastobasis adustella; assembly: GCA_907269095.1. NCBI lineage: Eukaryota > Metazoa > Arthropoda > Insecta > Lepidoptera > Blastobasidae > Blastobasis > Blastobasis adustella. The sequence continues at coordinate 18,176,832 of OU026124.1, forward strand.
TAATATATGTATAAAGCCGTGAACTGGGTGGAGTGCTACACGTATTAAAACGATAGGTACAATCATTTTTTTCTTGCGTGGAATAGTTAGCGAGAAAATGACTATCGAACTTTTTCTTTTTCAATGTCGATAATGACATTTTAAAAACGAAAGACCGCATCTCTAGAAATCAGTTGTAATAGGTTAATCAACCGCCGACAAACGCCCCGCCCCGCCACGGGCCGAGGCGAGCCGGCCTGTGGCGGTGCCTTTGATCTACGGCGCGGCTTCCCTTGACGAAATTTACCTACTTTCGTGTCGTGTTCGTTCATTCGATTTAGTTGTTCACTTGAAATAGAGCTGCGCTACAACGTAGTCGATATGATTATTTTTCTTTAAAAACAAAGATTTTTTAATGAAAATTAAAATTCAATGTCCGGATAATTTGAAGTCGCTAGTGTACTCTTTGCAAGCTATACTTTAACACCCTTTCGGCTTAATACATGTATTACGTAACAACCTGTATATGCCACTTGCTGTTTGACATTTCATAATTGGTTTCGACATAGCCTCCTTTACTTCAACCGCGTTTGACGTTTCTCAAAATTACCCTTTTTGTATCTGTGAACGCATAAACTTGGGCGGAGCTGGACCAGCTGGCTGCCTATGAAAACTTAAAAATTATGCCAAATGTAAGATTTGGCATAATTTTACATTTGTTTGTGACAATTTTACATGTGACTGTTACAGACCATACTTTATACAAACCCTCTGTATTCGATAAAATAATCGAATGAATTGGACCATCATCATCATCAGCACTGCCAATGCTGGACATAGGTCTCCCCCAAGGAGAGCTAATGCTAATCCCCCGCAGCCTTGAATATAGAATTGAATATTTGCCATTAATTTTAAAACCGGTAGTCCGGTATTTACATTAAAATGTTATTATTATATTTTATTTGAAACGTCATTATTTTTAATCCTTCGATAAACTATTCCATGTACTTACATAAATACAACAATAATGTAATGTAGGTAATTTTCATGGATAAATAAATAAATCTAATCTTGTTCAGTCCAATCATAAGGGTTACTTTTATTTACCATTTTGGTTCGGAACGGAGCCCTAAAATAATGCGAGTTACTTGGCGGTTGATGGTGGTGAAATAATAAGGAATCCGGTACCTGACTGTGCCACATCGCTACCACAACAACAGGTCGAATGCGCCTCGCTGCCGCCTGCCGGCAGTGCTGCCATCCCGAACTGAACATCGCCATCGATAGCTGAGATGCCTGGAGACACAGTTATGGATCAAGATTATCTTCACCCAGCTCTGTCACGCCTAAGGAGTCTGACTGATGGGATGATGACTGGATCAACATTTTAAAATTCTACCTAATACGCCAGTTAGATTAAAAAAAAGATTAGACTCGTATTTTAAATAAAAATTATAAATTATACAGAAGCTCCAAAACAATAACCATCTCGGCGTTAATATATCCCGGTTGTACTCTCACTCGAGAGCCCGGGCTCCGCCTTGACTATGATGCAGGATTTTGCAGATCAGGTAACTACGGTGGAGCAACTGCTGTTTGACCTGAGCAGATTGATTCAAACATCTGAATGTTACACGCGTGCAAGGTAAGTCTCCACTTAGGTATGGCTTACCTATCATTGTATTTTTGAGGAGTTGTGCTTGTTGGCTGTCTGTCAAATTTAATTCCACTTTCAGCCGCGAATAAATTTATCTTAGGCCCACTCTTTCATTCATTTAACTTACATACCATCATGTGCAAAATCGGCGTAAACAGATTTGCTCAAATGTAATAATCAGCGTCTGAATCACAGGAAACATGAAAGTCGTAAAAAGGTTCGAATGCTATTCATGACTAACGTTAGACGGTTCGCTCCAAAAAGGAAATGGGCAAGCCCTATTTCTGAAACCCCTCGCATCCACGCGAACACTCGCATGCGCTACTTATCTCTTTCAAACTTGTGGTAAGTTGGTAGATATAGAAAAGACAATCATTAGATAATTAATTTATTGGATAAGTAATTATTTATTAGGATTTCATGAATTTAATTATTAAAAGTGACATTGTACTTATTATTTTATTTTGTTTTTAATTTATATCAATTTATTTATTCTTTAATCACATGTTTTTATTCATTGGATAATTAATTATTTTTAATTATTGAATCTGACATTTCACTATTTTTACGTTATTAATGTGAATTAAATAATTATAAATTATTGCATGCCAGATTCTGAGATCAAAAATGTTAAATAAGATCCTATTGTTTACCACATTTTACGCAATAAAAACATTATATTCTATAGACATAGACATAGACATAGACAGCACTTTATTCGGTTCCACATTACATCCTTAACCTAAGGTGAGTACAGTAAATTATAGAAGGCGAGCGCTCGCGTGAACGTGAGAGGTTTCAAAAATAGGGCCCCAAGGTATCTTCGGCTTTCGGTTTCGTATTTACTCACACGCGTGCGACAAAGACGACGCTCTACGAAGCCGAACTAGCTGATGTGCAATATTTATGGCCCACACCTGTACATAGTTTTTGGGTAAACCGATCAAACAATAGTTTTCTTTTAAAACACTGAAAGAGAGCCCACCCGTCACCTCAACAGTGATGTTCCCAGCCGTCCACCAGAAGCAGCCGGTGCTGATCAGCGTGCAGGTCCCGGTCGCAGCCACCGTCAGCGTGACGGTTAGCGTTCGTTCTGACGTCTTCAGGATGCGTGACAGTAAGAAGTGTTATCAGCTGGTTTTGGCAGAAGTCTGCCCCTAGAATTGTACTTATAATACACTAATATATGAAAGAAAGAAAGAAAGAAAACATTTATTAAACATAGCACAACTACAACATAATAACAGTAACAGTTACAGACAAAGGAAACAATAATAATTAACACATATAAAACAATGCGTAGCCTCCCATGCCACTGTCGGTGCCGCGGCGGCCAGCATTAATGGTTCCCCATTTAGCATGTGCTGTGAGGCGCAAGAAGTGACTCATCATCATCATCATCATCACAGCCCGTAACAGTCCACTGCAGGACTTTGGGCCTCTCCCGCGAAAGGGGAGGTTATTGCCATAATCTCCATGCTTGGCAGGCGGGTTCGAGATCGCAGTGTTTAAATATAATAATGGAAAATGCTGCTGCCCATTTTCCAGACCACGGAGACTCTTGATCTTTTGCCTCGAAAACATTAGTCGCCTTGTACGACACCCATGAATGTAAGGGGTTGGTGCTATTCTACTCTGCCGGACACCACACGGCCGAAAGAATGCGGAGCGCTTCACGATCTTGCGTGTCATCCTTGCGCAGGGGCCATGCTAATCTTCTCTGTATCGTTCCAATTTTAGTATATGTACTGCCGAAGCAAGTACAGAAGTGACTCACAGCGCTGGAATTATATGGGCCCATTTTTAGGTACGGGACGGGCCTTGCACTACCTCAATGTAAATAAATGTAATATGAAAAACGATGCTTGGAACGACTTCGGCTTGCCAAACCAGTTTCGCGTTTGACCACCGCTCTGAGGGGATTTAGCGACGGACCCCATACTGCAGAGACACTCGTAGTAACAGTGGCTACTGAAAGAATTTTCTCTCTCGAATTCTTCTAAGAAAACTGTTATTTCCTTACCGCAAATTGAAACAGGACTAGCACTAACGCTATGATGTTGATAAGTATTTGGATTGTATATACTGTTTTACATACTTCTTCAGTAGCTTTGGTGCACCTGAAAATAATATCAGTTGAGAAGGCATTTAACTGTAAGGCTATTAACTGTCAAAATAAGTAAAACATACAAAATAAATTTATACACTCTTTTTTGGTTTTATCAGCGGTCACATCAACGACATTCATGTGTCACAATTACGAGAGAATATAGCTGAGATGCCATACTATTTGGGCGAGGGGGAAATTATTCGTAAAAACCTTTATTGCTACTGTAGGTGTCAAGGAAATGTTACCAGATCATCCTGGAGTGCATATCGATGCCAATTTTGAGTGCTTTTTCGTACTGCTCTTCCTTTTCAGTCTGGCTAAGTTCTGCATCGAAAATATCGTTTAGGCTCCGAAAGTAGCTGCACAAATTCCTGAATTGGTTGCTCATAGCGATCGTGAGTAAGGACACGATGAGAAATCCTGCAGATTGCATTCGCAAGAGGCAGATCCAGAGTATTATGTAGATGATTATCCTGGCCACGCTTGCTGCATAGCTCGTGTCAGTCACGTCAGGCCAAACAGTTATTACTGTCACGAAATTCCCGTCTAAAACGCGTAAAATTATTAAAACACCTTGCACTTAATTGTGTAGTTGCCTCAAACTGAATATTGTTTATTATTTTATGTAGTGACAAAGAGGCAGAACAGCTTATGGTAAGAAGTAACTCTTTCCTATTGCATCTACGTTTCATGCTAAAGCAGGCAATAAAAATACAGAACCGCAGGTGTGTTGTCACTGTGAGGTCCATAATAAAATACCTGTAATTGTGCTGACTACCCTATGTCATATTTGTTCACAAAATATAAAATTAGCCATCATACAATAACAAACACTAATAACAACACTAAAATCAGTTTATTATTGTCTGTCTCTATTTCGCAATTCGTGTATTTTACATGAGGATCCATTATTTGTGGTATAAATTATTTCATATAGGTACCTAGTTTTTTATCATATAAGTACTGATCTTTGTGTTTCAATGAAGTGATCATTCGGTAAAAATAAATTCTATGAAACTTTTTTCGACAAAATAGTATTATTGAAAAGTTTCAAGAAGAAATATGCACCTAAAGAATGAGGACTATGGAAATCTTTAAGTGGCTTTTGTACGCCACGTCGTAATATCGCCCTCTCTGTATTATTTCGATTTTCAAAAGTTCATACATATTGCTTATTTTTTAAATTACTTCAAACCTTTCGCTACTCTTTTAACAATCCTCCAAATGAAGTAATGTGGACAACTAGCTTCATGTTTTGTCTTTTGCTGTATAAGTTATCGTCTATACTGTTACAATGGTCATTAAAACCTACCTATTATAAACTGTGACTTTGTGACCTACTTATTACAGAATTAAATACATGTCTAATTTATAAAAATTGTTAAAACCGACAAACGCTGTATTAATCACATCCAATTGAAACAATGTACAACCACGAACCTTTTACAATCACATCGTTCAGACCAGTTACACCATAAAGCATGCACATGGAGCACATGAAGAAAACGAATATCGTCGAGAAAAACTTGGCTTGTCTCGCCATATGGTTGTCCACTTGAATGTCGTTGTAAACTTCCCTTATCTTCACCAAATTGTGTGCCACGTTTCTGACCCTCTCTCGCTGTCTTGCCATAATCCAGGAGTACGAATAACACAGAGGTAAACAAACTGAGAAGATTATCCTGTCTAACCACTGCCTCTCATTCAAGTTTGGCTGAGTCAGAAAACTGCTCCATATTAGGACGAAGAATATACACATACATATATTAATCAGCTTAAGCACATTGTCGTGCAAGGCTTTAACATACGGCGGAAGATCAAACTCCTCATAGTAGAATCTAGCAGATCCCACGAAATAGAACATCTTACTGATCTTGTAATAAGTGAGATTTGAACTGTTTTGATGCTTTTGTTTGACCTTTATTAGCGTCATTGCAGTTACTAATGATGGAGAAAGTACAATTAATAGAAAAACAATGGAATTTGTAAGACAAGTGCGCACATCAGAGTTGATTTTTGTAACTATGGGTTATTTAAATTCTTTATTACAAATCCACTTCCTTATTCAAGAGAAAGGAAAATTGTTAAATAATTAAAAGACTGTTATTATAATTTAGACTTAATTGCTTACGATCGAGTGGCGTATATTCTATTAGTCAGCTGGTGGGCGGCTATGGCGTGTAGAGAGCTCATTCAATTAATCCAAGATTTTTCAAAGTAGGGGTATGCGAACCTCTAGGGGTTCGCCATTCGACGGTGGGTTCGCGACAAGATTTACGTAATGCTGGCTGTATGACTGGCAGTCGCGCGCGCCATGCATGTTGGCGCAAAGCTGTTAAAAATTTCAAGCAATAAAATTGTATTTTTTGGCACTGTAATTGTTGCGTTTTGTTGAAATAAACAGCCCATTTTTCGTTTTCTTTTTTCTTTTTCTGCGTTACGTACATTAGTTGATCACTAACCGATGCTCTTATGGTGAGGGAAAACATCGTGATGAACTGTATGTGTTACCATTATCTAATCTGGCCAGGTTCACCTGTTAACAGATAGCAGTAGCTCCACTGTAATTACCTGTCAAATCCTGGACCTTGGTCAAGGCGGACCCAAGAGCACAACCTGGACATTAACGCCAAGATGATGATAATGATGATGACGTATGTTATACATATAACATCACGCCTTTGTCCCGCAGGGGTAGGGAGAAACCTTGCTTATCTTTGACAGAGCATAACCGGGATTGACGACAGGATGATGATGATGATTATGACTTTCGATGATGATGTTGATGATGATGCAAGATGATGTTCGAAACTATAGACCTATTACTTTCCTTAAGAGACTAACTGATTTTTGCGAAAAATTCAACTTAATATGTCCTCAGCAATACGGCTTCCAAAAGGGAAAATCAACGTCTCTGGCCTGCTTCAGTCTTGTTAGACATATATCACACCACATGGACAAACGAGTTCCTGTCTCCATGTTGTTGTTTGATATGAGTAGAGCGTTTGACCATGTATGCCATAAAACACTTCTGGATAAGCTAGAGGCATACGGTATTCGAGGGCTTGCGCATGACTGGATCAAGTCCTATCTAACTGAAAGACAACAAATGGTTGAAATAAATAGGCTGAATGACTCGTCTCAAATGACCGCCTACAAATCTTCAATCAGAGGAAACCATTTTGGGGTACCCCAGGGGAGCTTGATTGGACCAACATTATTCATTCTCTACATAAATGATCTTCCCTCTATCATCAAGTATCCCTGCGCGCTATTTGCTGACGACTTATCAATAGTTATTAATAAAAAACCAGACACTGACTACGAAACTGAAATCAACATGACCATAACAAACGTAATAAACTGGCTAAATCATAATAATCTCTCAGCTAACTTATCAAAAACTAAACACATGCAATTTTATAATAAAAACGGAGAGGCCCAAAATCTATCTATAATACACAGTGGAACACCTATTACGAATTGCACTTCGGCTAGGTTTCTTGGGATAAACCTCGATGCTAACCTAACATGGAAACATCAAGTTGACGAAGTTTGTAAAAAAATCAATCGTTTTACCTATGCCTTATATCGCTTAACAAAATTAAGTAATCAAAAGACCTCGTTACTAGCCTACCATGGGCATGTCTGCTCTGCTTTGAGGTATGGGCTTATTATGTGGGGAAACTCCGTTGACATAAACCGCGCCTTCATACTCCAAAAGAAGTGTCTCAGAGCCATGTGCGGTGCGGCTCCACTGGACTCCTGCAGACCACTTTTCAGAAAACTTAAACTTCTGACCTTGCCCTCAATGTACATTCTCGAATTATGCGTATTTGTAAAAAATAACCCAGAGTTATTCAAGATGAAGTCTGATGTATGCACGTTTTCCACACGTTTTCCCAATGATCTCGTGACTCTCCCTCACTCAACTACATGCTTTGCGAGAAATAGCCACAACATGTCCATACAAATCTACAATATGCTGCCAGATGCAGTTAAAAATATGCCTGTTCAAAAATTTAAAGCTGTGCTGAATAATTTTTTAAGTAATCACGTATTTTACAATATTGATGAATTTAAAATGTATTTAAAAAATAACCGTCGAAACTTGAATGTAAACTTCAAATAAATGACATAAGTAATTTAATTTATTTAATATTTTTTACTAATTTCAATGAATTTTGACTTATTGTTTTGACATTTCTGAAATATTTGACTTAATTTAATTTATTCTATAAGTTTGACATTGGTATTCAATTTGATTGATTTTCTTTGACATATAATTGTATTTGAATAATTTATTTTTGATATTGTTTGTGACGCTCTCTTTTCATTTTGCATGCCAATTGATTTGGCTTTATGTGTGATACTAATTACTCTATAATATCATGTCGTACGTACATATTTACCACATTTACTGCAATAAATAATTTGAATTTGAATTTGAATTTGAATTTGAATTTCGACTTAATTAAGTTGCATTGGTAGCTAATGCAAGGTATTAGGACCTGGGACAAACTATTTCTGTGTCTTTACATATATCTAATATCTTTGGGTTCTATTTAAAAGGGTTTAAACATAAACTTACTATATATAGCGGAATATCTTTGGTTTTAAATGAAATAAATGGTTTGTATACTTATTAGAATTTCAAAATCTTTAATGCAAATTAGAGCTGAAAACTATTAAAGGTACTACTTACAAAACCAATAATTATTATCAATCAAACAAAAAGAATTATTCATTTATTCTATTTTATTTTTATATTTTATATTATTCTATATTTCAAATACCTATTGTATTTAATTTTAAATTTATTTTGAATGGGTTTTTGCCTGAAATAAAGATTGATTGATTGATTGATTGATTTGTCATCTTTCCGTCAGTTTCTTCTTCTTTAAATCTTCAATATCTACTCTGTTTAATACATCACTGAGAATATTGAGTAGGTTGTTCTTACAATCTGAAAATAAAATAGTTATAGGTATTATTGGTGGTCGTATGAAGGATCTAATGAACGATGATATGGCATGATCTTCGTGTCATCTTCTTGGTTTGGCGTGGTTTGTGTCCCGGTTGTGCTCCCGCACACGGGATCCCGGGGTCCTTGACCATGATCCAAGACTTGGCAGATGAGGTACTTTTAGTGGAGCGACTGCCATCTGACCTCCGTGATCCTGTTAACAGGGGAACCTGACCAGATTGGATCTTAGTTACACAGTCAGTTGCTGAATGTGAAGGTTTCATAACGATGTTTTCTCTCACTGTAAGAACATCTGTTAGTGTTCAACTAATGTACATAACTTAGAAAAGAGACATTGGCGGCAGTGTGGAATTCAAACCCGGTACCTCTCGCTTACGAGCCGAATACCGCTACCACTAGGCCACCGACGCGCCTTTATTTTACCATAGAAAAATATTAGTTTGTCATTTCATCCTCTATCGATATGCAAAGTCTCAGTATAGTCGCGAAATGAAAAAAAAAATAAAATACCCTAAATATGTTTTGACCTCTTTGCGAATTTCACACACTACTTAAATTATTTTATACTAGCCGTTGCTTTTCTCCGGCGGGCAGTTTGGATGTCTGCAAATGTGCAACTTTATCGCGGGACCCTATTGTTTTCCCGGGGCAAAAAGTAGCCTACGTAACGTAGTCCTATTAGTGACAGAATTTAAAAATAACGGTCCAGTAGTTTCTGAGTTTTTTCATTACAAATCTTTTCTTATGTATAGGTAATGTTGTTGACTGAAGTTAGGGAACTGGTTGAAATCAGAGTAACTTCTACTACACTGTGTTTTTGTACAGTGTAATTGTTTGTAGACAAACCTACTTACCGCCAAATACGACTGATGTGAAAGTTTTACGATGCCAAGACAGTGCAGTACCACAGGTATCTGCAGAAAAATATTTTTGTAATCGTATAAAGAATGTTTTTTAAAGGTGAAGTTTAAATTGAAATAAAACGAAGAAAAAAGTATTTCGTATCAGTTTTTCTTTGTTTTATTTCAAAGTTCCCCCGCGCCTAAAAACACCCTTTACAAACATTTCACCGTTGATATCTAAACAATTGCAGTTACTGAATAGTGCCTAACTTCCTTTTCTGTACCCCCATTTTGAGAAACGTCGAACTAGAATCGATCCCGATTACGAAGTGTCAAACAGCATGGACCTATAATTTCGCGAGTTAGTCGGTGGTATTGTCGATGGTTCTCTTACGGAAGAGAGAAAGAAATATTGAACAGTTGAGAGGCACCTATACAATGGCATTTGCTGTCTGACATTTCATAATTGGTTTGATATTTATCAAAATTACCCATCTGTTTCTGCGAACGCATAAACTTGGGCTAAGCTGGACCAGGTGGTTGTCTATTAAAACTTAAAAATTATTCCAAATTTGAGATGTTTGGCTGTCATAGACCATACTTTATAAAAACCCTCTGTATTCGAAAATATAATCTAATGAACTGTACCATCACCATCATCAGCCTATACTACTCCACTGCAGGACATAGGCCTCCCCCAATGAGCGCTAATGCACTATGTTCTCGGCTTGCCGCATCCAGCATCCACATGTAACCTTGAATGATGAATTGACATAAATTTTATAACCGGTATCTATTAACATTAAAAGTTTATTATTATGTTTTAATTATTTTATCTACACTCATAGCGTAATGTTCCTATTACACATTCGAAAACAGTTGTTTAAGGATACATTTTTTTCACGACAATCTATGAAATTTTAAAAATTACTTTTCGATACAGCATTTCCCATACTATTTTCATTACATCTGTATCGAAAAATAACTTGTTAATCATTATGCAACACTTTCCTTTTTGAATTTTTTGTCGGGCGCCTGGACACAGTGAAATGTAGGCTGAAAACCTAAATGTCTTCAGCAAATTCAAAATTCAAATTTTCCTGTTTATGTTTTTGTGTAATTATTTTCCCGCTAAACGGTATATTTTGTATAATTGTTGTAATATGTGTAAGTGAATGGTTTTTCTTGTTTGAAGCAAATAAATAGATAAATGTGAAAATAGTGAAGTGAATTTCCCTCCGCCTTGATATCCGTAGATACAACAGAACTGTATTATATGACAGTTATTATATGACAGTTATTATATGACAGGTATTATATGACAGTTGCATAAACTAGTATGATAATAGTGGGACACGAGTGTTTTAATACTTAATTATATGCAGTTGCATACACTACTTTATTTACGGCGGCGGGAAATTCACTTCACTACTTTCACATTTATCTATTTATTTGCTTCAAACAAGAAAAAACATACAAAAACACAAATTACATCAATTAGAAAAATTTTTTTGTTTAGCAGAAAAATAATTACAAACGTACGTAATCACAACCATAGACCACAAACTATGAACTATATATATCACAGACTATGAACTGATCACAAATATAAACAGGAAAATTTGAATTTTGAATTTGTTGAAGACATTTAGGTATTCAGCCTACATTTAGCCGTGTCCCGGAACCCGACAAAATTTAAAAAAAGAAAAGTGTTGCATAATGATTTAAAAGTTATTTTTCGATACAGCTGTAATGAAAATAGTATGGGAAATGCTGTATCGAAAAGTAATTTTTAAAATTTTATAGACTGAAAAAAGTGTATCCTTAAACAACAGTTTTCGAATATGTAATTGGAACATTACGAAGTCAGTGTAGATAAACTACTATTATTTGATACGTTATTATTCTTAATCCTTTGATAAACAGTTACATGTAATTACATAAATACAATAATAATGTAATGTGGGCACTTTTCATTAATAAATAAACAAATCTAATCTAATCCAGTCTAACCGAAAAGGTTTCTATACCATTTAGGTTCGGAACGGAAACCAAAAAAATGCGAGTTACTTGGCGGTAGATGTCACAAGTGAAATTATACAGGATCCGGTACCTGGCTCTGCCACATCGCTATCGCTACAACAGGTCGAATGCGCCTCGCTGTCGCACGCCGGCAGTGCTGCCATCCCGAACTGAACATCGCCATGGATAGCTGAGAAGCCTGGAGACACAGCTATGCATCAACATCATTATCAACCAGCTCTGTCAAGTCTTAGGAGTCTGACTAGTATGTATAGCCGACATTAGAATAGGGATGATGACTGGGTCAACATTTTAAAATTCTAATTGGTCCGTCAGTTATATTTAAAAAAGATTAGACAAAATGGCAAAGCTAAAGCGTATCAATGTTTCGGAGTGACATTACTTCTGAGTAAAATTTCACCTCAGGCGTGGCGTCATGCAACATTTCAAAGTATATCGGCGTTATTTTTGTTTAATTAACAAAAGATAAAATAGGTCCTCAATATTTTTTGATAATCTACCTGACGGAATAACAATTTTTTTTCAGTCATCGCGCCTATTATTTAAACAACCAGCAGCTTGATTTTGGTAAATCGATTGATCCGATTCCGAGAAAAGTGCTGCCAAAGCGAGTTAGTCCGTTGTATTGTGGGTGGTCCTCATACGAAAGAGACAGATAGAGATAATGTAATGAGAGAGAAGAACCTTTGCTAATAAAAATAACCATATTGGCGTCTAGAGCGACTGCCATTTGACGTCCGTGATCCTGTTAACAGGGGAACCTGCCCAGATTGATTTAGCCTGAATGGGCACACGATATTATCCCTCACCACGCTAAGTCGCTCGATAGCTGCCATTATTCATATTCATATTCATTTATTCATTGCAATCACATGGTAGTTACAAGGTGTCATTTACTATTGGGTGGTTTTCATGTGAACTCGCGCAAACTAGCCAAAGTATTTATGACCTGTAACATAGTTTTTGGGTAAACCGTATAAAATATATTTTTCGTCTAAAACACTGAAGGGAAACCGTCACGTCACCTCAACACTGATGTTCCCAGCCGTCCACCAGAAGCAGCCGGTGTTGATCAACGTGCAGGTCCCAGTCGCAACCACCGTCAGCGTGACGGTCAGCGTCCGTTCTGACGTCTTCAGGATGCGTGAAAGAAGAAGTATTATCAGCTGGTTTAGGCAGCAGTCTACGGCTAGAATTGTACTTATAATACATGAATATATGAAGAACGATGTCGCTTTGACTTGCCAAACCAGTGTCGCGTTTAACCACCGCATCGCTCTTCAGCAATGGATCTCATACTACAGATTCAATCAGATAGTCGCTACTGGCAGACGAGTTCTTCTAAAAAGCTGATATTTCCTTACCATAAATTGAAACAGGACTAGCACTAACGCTATGCTGTTGGTAAGTATTTGCATTGAATATACTGTTTTACATATTTCTTCAGTAGCTTTTGTGCACCTGAAAACATGATCAGTTGAGAAGGCATTTAACTGCCAGGCTATAAATAAGTATAACATACAAAATAACTAACGGTCGCTAACGTTCATATACTCATTTTTGGTTTTGTCAACGTTTACATCAACGACATTTATTTGTCACAATTTCGGGAGAATGTAGGTGATACCATACTGTTTGAGAGGGGAGGGGGGGATACTATTCGTAAAAATCTTTATTGCTGCTGTAGGTATCAAGGAAATGTTACCAGATCATCCTGGAGTGCATATCGATGCCAACTTTGAATGCTTTTTCGTACTGCTCTTCCTTTTCAGTCTGGCTTAGTTCTCCATCAAAAATGTCGTTCAGGCTTCGAAAGTAGCTGCATAAATTCCTGAATTGGTTGCTCATAGCAATCGTGAGTAGGGACACGATGAGAAAGCCCGAAAATTGCATTCGAAAAACGCTGATCCAGAGTATTATGTAAATGATTATCCTGGCCACGCCTGCTGCATAGCTCGTGTCGGTGACGTCAGGCCAGACAGTTATTACTGTCACGAAATTCCCGCCTAAAATGCGTAATATTATTGACATAGCTTGCGCTTAATTGGGTAGTTGCCTCTAACTGAATATTGTTTTTTTTATTTTATGTAGTGACAAAGGGGCAGGACAGCTGATGGTAAGAGGTGCTGAGGCCCATAACATCTACGATTCATGCTAAATGCAGGCAACAAAAATATGAAACCGCAGGTGCGTGGTCACGTGAGGTCCATGATGAAATACCTCATACCTGTTATTGCGCTGGCTTCCCTATGTCATATTTGATCACAAAATGTGTTTATTCTATATATTGCGTAATAAAATATTTACAGTTACAATACAAATATATCTATATACATATACCTACCACTACATATATCTATTCATTAACACATAAAATATATACTAAAAATTAAAAAGTCGTCCACACCGCTGCCCCCCGGAATGGTGCCCCGAAAGCTGGCTCCGTTGCCTCGTTGAATAGCGATGCTAATCCGTCGTCCGAGCAACGAGCCAGCTCTCCGGTCACCAGTGGTCTCATTTAATTTTTTTGAAAGTTCTATAAATAACTTTCTCGCACCTGGACCCCACGGTCCCAACGTTGCCACACCAAACGGCTGAAATACGAAGTCTTGCGCTAGACTTTCGTATTTCCTCCGCTTGAGGTCTTCTGCAGCTGAGGCCGCAGCCCCAGCGCAGCTGGCAGTGTAGGCCACATGCGAAGGCGCCAGAGTGTCCACACATTTAGCGTCCCACGCCAGCGCCTTCTCACGCTGCCACCCAATGAGCGTCATGCCGTCGGACCTCTTGCCATCGTCACGTACGGTACCTTTCGGCTCTAATACTCGCCGGTACGTTGACGGTGACAAGTGCCCTACGAATGACGTCATTGATTACCGCGTGCCTGGAGATTCGGCTTGCGCTGCGTGTACATGAAAGACCGTGGTGCCCTAGTGGATCCACAGACGCACCACAAGGACAGTAGTGTGGATGAACCAGATTGATCCCCAATCTTAAACCCCAACATATGGACAACGACAAGTTGTCCAGGACAGTGCCGATATTCGAGGAGGGGACTGCTTGCAGCCAGAACCCTGACTCTCGCTCTGTCACGGCTAGGAGACGAGCTTAATAAATCTTTAAGATTTTTTTTTGCCATAATTCAATAACAAACATTAATAACAACATTAAAATCTGTTAATTATCTCTCTCTTTCTAGCAATTCGTGTATTTTAAATGAGGGCTTATATTTTGTGGCACAAATTATTTCAGATAGTTTTTTGTCATTTAAGTACCGATCTTTGTGTTTCGATGAAGTGATCATTCGGTAAAAGTAAATTCAATAAAACTTTTTCAACGAAACAATATTATTGAAAAGATCGACGGAGAATGAGTAATATGGAGCTTCCTTGTTGCACTCTTTAAATGGCGTTTGTACGTCACGTCGTAATATCACCCACTCTGTCTAATTACTTCAAATTTTATTTTACTACTTTTTTCAAAAGCCTTGAAATGAAGTAATGTTCACAACTAGCCTTATGTTTTATCTTTTGCTATAGAAGAAACATGTTTGATGATAAATTGAACAAAATCGTCCAAACTGTAACACCTCTTATATACCTCTTGAACGATTCCATGTTAAAGTCCAAAGAAAATACTGCGGCTGTAACTGTGGTGTGTAATTTATAAATATTTTTTAAAACCGACAAACTTTTTATAAAACACATCCAATTGAAACCACGAACCTTTTACAATCACATCGTTCAGAGCAGTTACTCCATAAAGCACGCACATGCAGGACATGAAGAAAACGAATATCGTCGAGAAAAACTTGGCTTGTCTCACCATATGGTTCTCTACTTGAATGTCGTTGTAAATTTCCCTCATCTTCACAAAATTATATGCCACGGTTCTGACTCTCTCTCGTTGTCTTGTCATAATCCAGGCGTACGAATAGCACACAGGTACACAAAATGTGAAGATTATCCTGTCTAACCACTGCTTCTCATTCAAGTTTGGCTGAGTCAGAAAACTGCTCCATATTAGGACGAAGAATATACACATACATATATTAATCAGCTTAAGCACATTGTCGTGCAAGGCTTTAACATACGGCGGTAGATCAAACTCCTCATAGTAGAATCTAGCAGATCCCATGAAATATAACATCTTACTGATCTTGTAATAAGTGAGTTTTGACCTGGTGTGATGCTTTTGTTTAACCTTTATTAGCGTCATTGCAGTAACTTATGATGGAGAAAGTACAATTAAAATAAAAACAATGGAATTTATGAGACATGTGCGCACATCAGGCTTGATTTTTGAGCTATGGATTATTTGAATTCTTAACAACAAATCTACTTCCCTATTCAAGAGAAAGGAAAATTGTTATATAATTTAGAGATTGTTATTATAATTTGGACTTAATTGCTTACCGTTGATTGGCGTATAATCTATTTGTCAGCCGGTGGGCGGCTTTGGTGTGTAGAAAGCTTATTTCATTATTCCAAGGTTTTCCGAAGGTTCGCCATTCGACGGTAGGGGATTTTCGACAAGATATACGTAACGCTGGTTGTATGACTGGCAGATGCGTACGCCATGTATGTTGGCGCAAAGCGAATAAAAATGAAATACAGAAATGATCTTGATGTAGAGTCAGAGTAACATATAAAATTGTCTAAAATTACTTACATCTATAAAGGCCGATTTTTCAATCCTCGGATAAAAAATATCAGTCTGATAAGTTATTATGCGACTAAAATAAAAACGTATAATTATTTCATATATAAGTAAAGGATAATTGTTTTGTTTTAATTTGGCAGTATATTACTTTATTGTACAGATAAATGTTATCTGAGGATTGAAAAATCGGCCCTTAATTACTATTTATCGCCTTTGTATTTAAAACATATTGACGCAACGCTAATGACAACTGCAGGTCATAAAAGTAAAAAAGAGATAAAGATAAACGCGCGTACCATTTTTACTACAAATATTACAATAGAGACTAGAGAACAATATGCCTGCTGGGAAGGAAGGAAGTCCGCGCCGTTTCTTAGTTAATTGCCGTCCTCAAAACATCTTAATAAATCTTATGTCTGCCAATAGCCCACATGTGCGCAGCGGCGTCGGTTAAACTCCCGAAAAAGGCATTTCAAAAACGATACTTTGTTTTATTTGTTTTATGGTATTTTCAATTTACTAAAGCGATCACAATGCACCCCAATATAATACTTGCCATTACGTTGTGTGCTATTATTTTGTCACCCGAACATGCGCATTTAAACACGACATGAATACTTTTTAAAATCCCATACCTAAAGTGAAATAATTAATCTACTGGAACGTACTTATGGCACATAAGGACCGTTACACTACGTATTCATTTCGTTTAGATGGTTACGTACTTGGGTAAATTGCAAAAATAAAACAGGACAACGATCCCTTTATAAACTGTAATTTGGTTCTATTCAAAAGGTTTTAAGCATAAAGTTAGTATCATCATAACATCACCCGAAAGACGCCCACTGCTGGACATAGGCCTCCCTCCCTAGAATTTTAAAATCTTTAATGCAAATAAATGCCGAAAACTCTACTATAGGTACTACTTTCACAATATATAATTATAGATCAAACAAAAAGTTTTTGAACAATTTATTTGCCATCTTTCCGTCAGTTTCATCTTCTTCAAATCTTCAATATCCACTCTGTTTAATACATCACTGAGAATATTGAGTAGGTTATTCTTACAATCTGAAAATAAAATGTTAAAGGTATTAGTGGTGGTCATATGAAGGATCTAATAGATGATGATGATATGGCATGATCTTCGTATCACTTCATCATAATCCCAGCCGCAGGTCGTCTACTGTTTAACGTCATGTAGATGCGTCGGGCGTGGCAGGGTCGGGGTATCAATAAATAAATGTACCTACTATAATTATAATTAAGCTAATTTGTACCTAACTGATATGGATTCTTTCCGAAATAAATGTCTATTTAAACGTAGGCCTCCCCTACGCCTTCCACACAGATCATCTTTATTCCTCTTGTGTCTATTCGGCTCATACAATAGTTAGAGACATAGATAGATATAAGGATTATATTTTTTTTTTATGAAGCCTAAAAGTAAACTCGAATCAGCTTCGGTCATTTGGAACACGCATGAGAGCACGGGGTCCTCCTTGACCATGGTCCTCGATTTGGCAGATCAAATTATTACAGTGGAGAGACTGCTATCTGACCTCCGTGACTCTGCTACCAGGGGAACTTGATCAGATTGGATCATGGTTACACATTCAGTCGCCTGAATGTGCAGGTTTCATCACAATGTTTCCCTCACCGTAAGAGCATCGGTTAGTGTTCAATTAATGTACACAACACAGAAAAGAGTCATTGGTACATGGCGACAGTGGGATTCGAACCCTCTACCGCTCGCTTACGTGTCGGATACCGTTGCGACTAGACCACCGACGCTCCTATATTTAATCATAGAAAAGTATTTGTTTTTAATTTTATCCTCTATCCATATGCAAAGCCTCAGTATAGATCGCGCAAAGTATAAAAAAAAAAACAAAAAACCTTTAAAATGTTCTGACCTCTTTGACAATTTAACTATCTACTGAAATTATTTTATACTAGCCATTACCAGCGGCTTTCACTTGCGGGCAGTATGGATCTCTATAAATGTGCAACTTTATACTATGTTAACTATGCTAACTATTCTATTCCCGGGACGAAAAATAGCCTATGTAATTGGGAAATAAATTAGCTACCTATTTTTGAAAGAATTTAAAAAATCGGTTTTGTAGTTTTTGAGTTTAATACAAACAAAATTACAAATCTAGATAATGTTAACTAAAGTTAGAACTGGATGAAATCAGTGTAACTTCATCAGTACCTTTTTGTGGACTGTAATTGTTTGTAGGAAAAAATACTTACCACCAAATACGACTGATGTGAAAGTTCTACGATGCCAAGACAGCGCAGTACCACAGGTACCTGTAGAAAAAAATTATTGTAATCTTATACAGACATTTCACCGTTAATATCTAAACAGTTGCAGTTATTGAACAGTGGCTAAAATCCTTATCTGCCGGGGGACATATTTTGATAAACGTCAAATTAAGCGCACTCCACAAGTGGACAGTTCCGCGGGAACACGAGAATGTAGAGGGAGTATTCGTCTATATTCATGTAGTCCCGTGCATGTATGGCATGTCTCGCCTATTTCATAGACAAAGTAGAGATGTTCTTTGGATTATTTGTCGTCGTCTCGATTCGATCGATTTTATATTTATATTTCTAGCGCTTTTTCCCGTAACAGGTTCGGGGTACACTTGACCATGATCCAGGATATTAGTAGATCAGGTAAATACAGTAGAGCAGCTGCCATTACCTCTGTGACCCTGTTTAAAGCAGATTAGCGATATTACACCGATGAATCGATATAATGTCGACGCGTTTTGACACCCACCACATCCCTAATAGGCGAGAATGTAGAGGGTCTACCAAAGTCCCGGCAAAAGTTTCGCCGAAAGCTTCGGCGGACATGTGAAGTACGCTTTAGAATCGACCTCGATTACGAAGGGTCGAACAGCACTGTCCTATAATTTTGCGAGTAAGGCCGTGGTATTGTCAATGGTTCTCTTACGGAAGAGAGAAAAAAATATGAAACAGTTGAGAGGCACCTATACATGCCACTTGCTGTTTGACATTTCATAATTGGTTTCGACATAGCCTCCTTTACTTCAACCGCGTTTGACGTTTCTCAAAATTACCCTTTTGTATCTGTGAACGCATAAACTTGGGCGGAGCTGGACCAGGTGGCTGCCTATTAAAACTTAAAAATTATGCCAAATGTAAGATATTTGACTGTTACAGACCATACTTTATACAAACCCTCTGTATTCGATAAAATAATCTAATGAATTGGACCATCATCATTATCAGCACTGCCACTGCTGGACATAGGTGTCCCCCAATGAGAGCTAATGCTAATCCCCCGCAGCCTTGAATGATGAATTGAATATTTGCCATTAATTTTAAAACCGGTAGTCCGGTATTTACATTCAAATGTTCTTATTATATTTTATTTGACACGTCATTATTTTTAATCCTTTCATAAATTATTCCATGTACTTACATAAATACAATAATAATGTAATGTAGGTCATTTTAATGGATACATAAATAAATCTAATCTTGTTCAGTCCAATCATAAGGGTTCCTTTTATTTTCCATTTTGGTTTGGAACGGAGCCCTAAAATAATGCGAGTTACTTGGCGGTTGATGGTGGTGAAATAATAAGGGGTCCGGTACCTGACTGTGCCACATCGCTACCACAACAACAGGTCGAATGCGCCTGGCTGCCGCCTGCCGGCAGTGCTGCCATCCCGAACTGAACATCGCCATCGATAGCTGAGATGCCTGGAGACACAGTTATGGATCAAGATTATCATCACCCAGCTCTGTCACGCCTAAGGAGTCTGACTGATGGGATGATGACTGGATCAACATTTTAAAATTCTATCTAATACGCCAGTTAGATTAAAAAAAAGATTAGACTCGTATTTTAAATAAAAATTATAAATTATACAGAAGCTCCAAAACAATAACCATCTCGGCGTTAATATATTCCGGTTGTACTCTCACTCGAGAGCCCGGGCTCCGCCTTGACTATGATGCAGGATTTTGCAGATCAGGTAACTACGGTGGAGCAACTGCTGTTTGACCTGAGCAGATTGATTCAAACATCTGAATGTCACACGCGTGCAAGGTAAGTCTCCACTTAGGTATGGCGTACTTATTCATTGTATTTTTTAGGAGTTGTGCTTGTTGGCTGTCTGTCAAATTTAATTACACTTTCAGCCGCGAATAAATTTATCTTAGGCCCACTCTTTTATTCATTCAATTTTCATACCATCATGTGCAAAATCGGCGTAAACAGATTTGCTTAAATGTTATAATTAGCGTCTGAATCATAGGAAACCCGAAAGTAGTAGAAAGGTCCGAATGCTATTGATGACTAACGTTACAACGGTTCCAAAAAGGAAATGGGCAAGCCCTATTTCTGAAACCCCTCGCATCCCCGCGAACACTCGCATGCGCTACTTATCTCTTTCAAACTTGTGGTAAGTTGGTAGATATAGAAAAGACAATCATTAGATAATGAATTTATTGGATAAGTAATTATTTATTAGGATTTCATGAATTTAATTATTAAAAGTGACATTGTACTTATTATTTTATTTTGTTATAATTTTATATCAATTTAATTTATTCTTTAATCACATGTTTTTATTCATTGGATAATTAATTATTTTTAATGATTGAATATGACGTTTCACTATTTTTACGTTATTATTGTGAATTAAATAATTATAAATTATTGCATGCCAGATTCTGAGATCAAAAATGTTAAATAAGATCCTATTGTATACCACATTTTACGCAATAAAAACATTCTATTCTATAGAAGGCGAGCGCCTCGCGTGAACGTGAGAGGTTTGAAAAATAGGGCCCCAAGGTATCTTCGGCTTTCGGCTTCGTATTTACTCACACGCGTGCGACAAAGACGACGCTCTACGAAGCCGAACTAGCCGATGTGCAATATTTATGGCCCATACCTGTACATAGTTTTTGGGTAAACCGATCAAACAATATTTTTCTTTTAAAACACTGAAATAGAGCCCACCCGTCACCTCAACAGTGATGTTCCCAGCCGTCCACCAGAAGCAGCCGGTGCTGATCAGCGTGCAGGTCCCGGTCGCAGCCACCGTCAGCGTGACGGTTAGCGTTCGTTCTGACGTCTTCAGGATGCGTGACAGTAAGAAGTGTTATCAGCTGGTTTTGGCAGAAGTCTGCCCCTAGAATTGTACTTATAATACACTAATATATGAAAGAAAGAAAGAAAGAAAACATTTATTAAACATAGCACAACTACAACATAATAACAGTAACAGTTACAGACAAAGGAAACAATAATAATTAACACATATAAAACGATGCGTAGCCTCCCATGCCACTGTCGGTGCCGCGGCGGCCAGTAACAGTCCACTGCAGGACTTTGGGCCTCTCCCGCGAAAGGGGAGGTTATTGCCATAATCTCCATGCTTGGCAGGCGGGTTCGAGATCGCAGTGTTTAAATATAATAATGGAAAATGCTGCTGCCCATTTTCCAGACCACGGAGACTCTTGATCTTTTGCCTCGAAAACATTAGTCGCCTTGTACGACACCCATGAATGTAAGGGGTTGGTGCTATTCTACTCTGCCGGACACCACACTGCCGAAAAAATGCGGAACGCTTCACGATCTTGCGTGTCATCCTTGCGCAGGGGCCATGCTAATCTTCTCTGTATCGTTCCAATTTTAGTATATGTACTGCCGAAGCAAGTACAGAAGTGACTCACAGCGCTGGAATTATATGGGCCCATTTTTAGGTACGGGACGGGCCTTGCACTACCTCAATGTAAATAAATGTAATATGAAAAACGATGCTTGGAACGACTTCGGCTTGCCAAACCAGTTTCGCGTTTGACCACCGCTCTGAGGGGATTTAGCGACGGACCCCATACTGCAGAGACACTCGTAGTGACAGTGGCTACTGAAAGAATTTTCTCTCTCGAATTCTTCTAAGAAAACTGTTATTTCCTTACCGCAAATTGAAACAGGACTAGCACTAACGCTATGATGTTGATAAGTATTTGGATTGTATATACTGTTTTACATACTTCTTCAGTAGCTTTGGTGCACCTGAAAATAATATCAGTTGAGAAGGCATTTAACTGTAAGGCTATTAACTGTCAAAATAAGTAAAACATACAAAATAAATTTATACACTCTTTTTTGGTTTTATCAGCGGTCACATCAACGACATTCATGTGTCACAATTACGAGAGAATATAGCTGAGATGCCATACTATTTGGGCGAGGGGGAAATTATTCGTAAAAACCTTTATTGCTACTGTAGGTGTCAAGGAAATGTTACCAGATCATCCTGGAGTGCATATCGATGCCAATTTTGAGTGCTTTTTCGTACTGCTCTTCCTTTTCAGTCTGGCTAAGTTCTGCATCGAAAATATCGTTTAGGCTCCGAAAGTAGCTGCACAAATTCCTGAATTGGTTGCTCATAGCGATCGTGAGTAAGGACACGATGAGAAATCCTGCAGATTGCATTCGCAAGAGGCAGATCCAGAGTATTATGTAGATGATTATCCTGGCCACGCTTGCTGCATAGCTCGTGTCAGTCACGTCAGGCCAAACAGTTATTACTGTCACGAAATTCCCGTCTAAAACGCGTAAAATTATTAAAACACCTTACACTTAATTGTGTAGTTGCCTCAAACTGAATATTGTTTATTATTTTATGTAGTGACAAAGAGGCAGAACAGCTTATGGTAAGAAGTAACTCTTTCCTATTGCATCTACGTTTCATGCTAAAGCAGGCAATAAAAATACAGAACCGCAGGTGTGTTGTCACTGTGAGGTCCATAATAAAATACCTGTAATTGTGCTGACTACCCTATGTCATATTTGTTCACAAAATATAAAATTAGCCATCATACAATAACAAACACTAATAACAACACTAAAATCAGTTTATTATTGTCTGTCTCTATTTCGCAATTCGTGTATTTTACATGAGGATCCATTATTTGTGGTATAAATTATTTCATATAGGTACCTAGTTTTTTATCATATAAGTACTGATCTTTGTGTTTCAATGAAGTGATCATTCGGTAAAAATAAATTCTATGAAACTTTTTTCGACAAAATAGTATTATTCAAAAGTTTCAAGAAGAAATATGCACCTAAAGAATGAGGACTATGGAAATCTTTAAGTGGCTTTTGTACGCCACGTCGTAATATCGCCCTCTCTGTATTATTTCGATTTTCAAAAGTTCATACATATTGCTTATTTTTTAAATTACTTCAAACCTTTCGCTACTCTTTTAACAATCCTACAAATGAAGTAATGTGGACAACTAGCTTCATGTTTTGTCTTTTGCTGTATAAGTTATCGTCTATACTGTTACAATGGTCATTAAAACCTACCTATTATAAACTGTGACTTTGTGACCTACTTATTACAGAATTAAATACATGTCTAAATAATAAAAATTGTTAAAACCGACAAACGCTGTATTAATCACATCCAATTGAAACAATGTACAACCACGAACCTTTTACAATCACATCGTTCAGACCAGTTACACCATAAAGCATGCACATGGAGCACATGAAGAAAACGAATATCGTCGAGAAAAACTTGGCTTGTCTCGCCATATGGTTGTCCACTTGAATGTCGTTGTAAACTTCCCTCATCTTCACCAAATTGTGTGCCACGTTTCTGACCCTCTCTCGCTGTCTTGCCATAATCCAGGAGTACGAATAACACAGAGGTAAACAAACTGAGAAGATTATCCTGTCTAACCACTGCCTCTCATTCAAGTTTGGTTGAGTCAGAAAACTGCTCCATATTAGGACGAAGAATATACACATACATATATTAATCAGCTTAAGCACATTGTCGTGCAAGGCTTTAACATACGGCGGAAGATCAAACTCCTCATAGTAGAATCTAGCAGATCCCACGAAATAGAACATCTTACTGATCTTGTAATAAGTGAGATTTGAACTGTTTTGATGCTTTTGTTTGACCTTTATTAGCTTCATTGCAGTTACTAATGATGGAGAAAGTACAATTAATAGAAAAACAATGGAATTTGTAAGACAAGTGCGCACATCAGAGTTGATTTTTGTAACTATGGGTTATTTAAATTCTTTATTACAAATCCACTTCCTTATTCAAGAGAAAGGAAAATTGTTAAATAATTAAAAGACTGTTATTATAATTTAGACTTAATTGCTTACGATCGAGTGGCGTATATTCTATTAGTCAGCTGGTGGGCGGCTATGGCGTGTAGAGAGCTCATTCAATTAATCCAAGATTTATCAAAGTAGGGGTACGCGAACCTCTAGGGGTTCGCCATTCGATGGTGGGTTTGCGACAAGATTTACGTAATGCTGGCTGTATGACTGGCAGTCGCGCGCGCCATGCATGTTGGCGCAAAGCTGTTAAAAATTTCAAGCAATAAAATTGTATTTTTTGGCACTGTAATTGTTGCGTTTTGTTTAAATAAACAGCCCATTTTTCGTTTTCTTTTTTCTTTTTCTGCGTTACGTACATTAGTTGATCACTAACCGATGCTCTTATGGTGAGGGAAAACATCGTGATGAACTGTATGTGTTACCATTATCTAATCTGGCCAGGTTCACCTGTTAACAGATAGCAGTAGCTCCACTGTAATTACCTGTCAAATCCTGGACCTTGGTCAAGGCGGACCCAAGAGCACAACCTGGACATTAACGCCAAGATGATGATAATGATGATGACGTATGTAATACATATAACATCACGCCTTTGTCCCGCAGGGGTAGGGAGAAACCTTGCTTATCTTTGACAGAGCATAACCGGGATTGACGACAGGATGATGATGATGATTATGACTTTCGATGATGATGTTGATGATGATGCAAGATGATGTTCGAAACTATAGACCTATTACACTCATTCCCGTTCTATCAAAAATATTTGAAAAGGCTTTCCTTAAGAGACTAACTGATTTTTGCGAAAAATTCAACTTAATATGTCCTCAGCAATACGGCTTCCAAAAGGGAAAATCAACGTCTCTGGCCTGCTTCAGTCTTGTTAGACATATATCACACCACATGGACAAACGAGTTCCTGTCTCCATGTTGTTGTTTGATATGAGTAGAGCGTTTGACCATGTATGCCATAAAACACTTCTGGATAAGCTAGAGGCATACGGTATTCGAGGGCTTGCGCATGACTGGATCAAGTCCTATCTAACTGAAAGACAACAAATGGTTGAAATAAATAGGCTGAATGACTCGTCTCAAATGACCGCCTACAAATCTTCAATCAGAGGAAACCATTTTGGGGTACCCCAGGGGAGCTTGATTGGACCAACATTATTCATTCTCTACATAAATGATCTTCCCTCTATCATCAAGTATCCCTGCGCGCTATTTGCTGACGACTTATCAATAGTTATTAATAAAAAACCAGACACTGACTACGAAACTGAAATCAACATGACCATAACAAACGTAATAAACTGGCTAAATCATAATAATCTCTCAGCTAACTTATCAAAAACTAAACACATGCAATTTTATAATAAAAACGGAGAGGCCCAAAATCTATCTATAATACACAGTGGAACACCTATTACGAATTGCACTTCGGCTAGGTTTCTTGGGATAAACCTCGATGCTAACCTAACATTGAAACATCAAGTTGACGAAGTTTGTAAAAAAATCAATCGTTTTACCTATGCCTTATATCGCTTAACAAAATTAAGTAATCAAAAGACCTCGTTACTAGCCTACCATGGGCATGTCTGCTCTGCTTTGAGGTATGGGCTTATTATGTGGGGAAACTCCGTTGACATAAACCGCGCCTTCATACTCCAAAAGAAGTGTCTCAGAGCCATGTGCGGTGCGGCTCCACTGGACTCCTGCAGACCACTTTTCAGAAAACTTAAACTTCTGACTTTGCCCTCAATGTACATTCTCGAATTATGCGTATTTGTAAAAAATAACCCAGATTTATTCAAGATGAAGTCTGATGTATGCACGTTTTCCACACGTTTTCCCAATGATCTCGTGACTCTCCCTCACTCAACTACATGCTTTGCGAGAAATAGCCACAACATGTCCATACAAATCTACAATATGCTGCCAGATGCAGTTAAAAATATGCCTGTTCAAAAATTTAAAGCTGTGCTGAATATTTTTTTAAGTAATCACGTATTTTACAATATTGATGAATTTAAAATGTATTTAAAAAATAACCGTCGAAACTTGAATGTAAACTTCAAATAAATGACATAAGTAATTTAATTTATTTAATATTTTTTACTAATTTCAATGAATTTTGACTTATTGTTTTGACATTTCTGAAATATTTGACTTAATTTAATTTATTCTATAAGTTTGGCATTGGTATTCAATTTGATTGATTTTCTTTGACATATAATTGTATTTGAATAATTTATTTTTGATATTGTTTGTGACGCTCTCTTTTCATTTTGCATGCCAATTGATTTGGCTTTATGTGTGATACTAATTACTCTGTAATATCATGTCGTACGTACATATTTACCACATTTACTGCAATATATAATTTGAATTTGAATTTGAATTTGAATTTGAATTTCGACTTAATTAAGTTGCATTGGTAGCTAATGCAAGGTATTAGGACCTGGGACAAACTATTTCTGTGTCTTTACATATATCTAATATCTTTGGGTTCTATTTAAAAGGGTTTAAACATAAACTTACTATATATAGCGGAATATCTTTGGTTTTAAATGAAATAAATGGTTTGTATACTTATTAGAATTTCAAAATCTTTAATGCAAATTAGAGCTGAAAACTATTAAAGGTACTACTTACAAAACCAATAATTATTATCAATCAAACAAAAATAATTATTCATTTATTCTATTTTATTTTTATATTTTATATTATTCTATATTTCAAATACCTATTGTATTTAATTTTAAATTTATTTTGAATGGGTTTTTGCCTGAAATAAAGATTGATTGATTGATTGATTGATTTGTCATCTTTCCGTCAGTTTCTTCTTCTTTAAATCTTCAATATCTACTCTGTTTAATACATCACTGAGAATATTGAGTAGGTTGTTCTTACAATCTGAAAATAAAATAGTTATAGGTATTATTGGTGAACGATGATATGGCATGATCTTCGTGTCATCTTCTTGGCTTGGCGTGGTTTGTGTCCCGGTTGTGCTCCCGCACACGGGATCCCGGGGTCCTTGACCATGATCCAAGACTTGGCAGATGAGGTACTTTTAGTGGAGCGACTGCCATCTGACCTCCGTGATCCTGTTAACAGGGGAACCTGACCAGATTGGATCTTAGTTACACAGTCAGTTGCTGAATGTGAAGGTTTCATAACGATGTTTTCTCTCACTGTAAGAACATCTGTTAGTGTTCAACTAATGTACATAACTTAGAAAAGAGACATTGGCGGCAGTGTGGAATTCGAACCCGATACCTCTCGCCTACGAGCCGAATACCGCTACCACTAGGCCACCGACGCGCCTTTATTTTACCATAGAAAAATATTAGTTTGTCATTTCATCCTCTATCGATATGCAAAGTCTCAGTATAGTCGCGAAATGAAAAAAAAAAAAAAAATACCCTAAATATGTTTTGACCTCTTTGCGAATTTCACACACTACTTAAATTATTTTATACTAGCCGTTGCTTTTCTCCGGCGGGCAGTTTGGATGTCTGCAAATGTGCAACTTTATCGCGGGACCCTATTGTTTTCCCGGGGCAAAAAGTAGCCTACGTAACGTAGTCCTATTAGTGACAGAATTTAAAAATAACGGTCCAGTAGTTTCTGAGTTTTTTCATTACAAATCCTTTCTTATGTATAGGTAATGTTGTTGACTGAAGTTAGGGAACTGGTTGAAATCAGAGTAACTTCTACTACACTGTGTTTTTGTACAGTGTAATTGTTTGTAGACAAACCTACTTACCGCCAAATACGACTGATGTGAAAGTTCTACGATGCCAAGACAGTGCAGTACCACAGGAATCTGCAGAAAAATATTTTTGTAATCGTATAAAGGATGTTTTTTAAAGGTGAAGTTTAAATTGAAATAAAACGAAGAAAAAAGTATTTCATATCAGTTTTTCTTTGTTTTATTTCAAAGTTCCCCCGCGCCTAAAAACACCCTTTACAAACATTTCACCGTTGATATCTAAACAATTGCAGTTACTGAATAGTGCCTAACTTCCTTTTCTGTACCCCCATTTTGAGAAACGTCGAACTAGAATCGATCCCGATTACGAAGTGTCAAACAGCATGGACCTATAATTTCGCGAGTTAGTCGGTGGTATTGTCGATGGTTCTCTTACGGAAGAGAGAAAGAAATATTAAACAGTTGAGAGGCACCTATACAATGGCATTTGCTGTCTGACATTTCATAATTGGTTTGATATTTATCAAAATTACCCATCTGTTTCTGCGAACGCATAAACTTGGGCTAAGCTGGACCAGGTGGTTGTCTATTAAAACTTAAAAATTATTCCAAATTTGAGATGTTTGGCTGTCATAGACCATACTTTATAAAAACCCTCTGTATTCGAAAATATAATCTAATGAACTGTACCATCACCATCATCAGCCTATACTACTCCACTGCAGGACATAGGCCTCCCCCAATGAGCGCTAATGCACTATGTTCTCGGCTTGCCGCATCCAGCATCCACATGTAACCTTGAATGATGAATTGACATAAATTTTATAACCGGTATCTATTAACATTAAAAGTTTATTATTATGTTTTAATTATTTTATCTACACTCATAGCGTAATGTTCCTATTACACATTCGAAAACAGTTGTTTAAGGATACATTTTTTTCACGCCAATCTATGAAATTTTAAAAATTACTTTTCGATACAGCATTTCCCATACTATTTTCATTACATCTGTATCGAAAAATAACTTGTTAATCATTATGCAACACTTTCCTTTTTGAATTTTTTGTCGGGCGCCTGGACACAGTGAAATGTAGGCTGAAAACCTAAATGTCTTCAGCAAATTCAAAATTCAAATTTTCCTGTTTATGTTTTTGTGTAATTATTTTCCCGCTAAACGGTATATTTTGTATAATTGTTGTAATATGTGTAAGTGAATGGTTTTTCTTGTTTGAAGCAAATAAATTGATAAATGTGAAAATAGTGAAGTGAATTTCCCTCCGCCTTGATATCCGTAGATACAACAGAACTGTATTATATGACAGTTATTATATGACAGGTATTATATGACAGTTGCATAAACTAGTATGATAATAGTGGGACACGAGTGTTTTAATACTTAATTATATGCAGTTGCATACACTACTTTATTTACACTCATATTTTCATGTTAAAATTTCGTACCGATAATTTTCTCAACTTTGCTGGAAATAACTGCGAGTCAGTTCTGTTGTATCTACGCTTCGAGGATATCAAGGCGGCGGGAAATTCACTTCACTACTTTCACATTTATCTATTTATTTGCTTCAAACAAGAAAAAACATTCAAAAACACAAATTACATCAATTAGAAAAAATTTTTTGTTTAGCAGAAAAATAATTACAAACGTACGTAATCACAACCACAGACCACAAACTATGAACTATATATATCACAGACTATGAACTGATCACAAATATAAACAGGAAAATTTGAATTTTGAATTTGTTGAAGACATTTAGGTATTCAGCCTACATTTAGCCGTGTCCCGGAACCCGACAAAATTTAAAAAAAGAAAAGTGTTGCATAATGATTAAAAAGTTATTTTTCGATACAGCTGTAATGAAAATAGTATGGGAAATGCTGTATCGAAAAGTAATTTTTTAAAATTTTATATACTGAAAAAAGTGTATCCTTAAACAACAGTTTTCGAATATGTAATTGGAACATTACGCAGTCAGTGTAGATAAACTACTATTATTTGATACGTTATTATTCTTAATCCTTTGATAAACAGTTACATGTAATTACATAAATACAATAATAATGAAATGTGGGCACTTTTCATTAATAAATAAATGAATCTAATCTTATCCAGTCTAACCGAAAAGGTTTCTTTACCATTTAGGTTCGGAACGGAAACCAAAAAAAATGCGAGTTACTTGGCGGTCGATGTTACAAGTGAAATGATACAGGATCCGGTACCTGGCTCTGCCACATCGCTATCGCTACAACAGGTCGAATGCGCCTCGCTGTCGCACGCCGGCAGTGCTGCCATCCCGAACTGAACATCGCCATGGATAGCTGAGAAGCCTGGAGATACAGCTATGCATCAACATCATTATCAACCAGCTCTGTCAAGTCTTAGGAGTCTGACTAGTATGTATAGCCGACATTAGAATAGGGATGATGACTGGGTCAACATTTTAAAATTCTAATTGGTCCGTCAGTTATATTTAAAAAAGATTAGACAAAATGGCAAAGCTAAAGCGTATCAATGTTTCGGAGTGACATTACTTCTGAGTAAAATTTCACCTCAGGCGTGGCGTCATGCAACATTTCAAAGTATATCGGCGTTATTTTTGTTTAATTAACAAAAGAAAAAATAGGTCCTCAATATTTTTTGATAATCTACCTGACGGAATAACAATTTTTTTTCAGTCATCGCGCCTTTTATTTAAACAACCAGCAGCTTGATTTTGGTACATCGATTGATCCGATTCCGAGAAAAGTGCTGCCAAAGCGAGTTAGTCCGTTTTATTGTGGGTGGTCCTCATACGAAAGAGACAGATAGAGATAATGTAATGAGAGAGAAGAACCTTTGCTAATAAAAATAACCATATTGGCGTCTAGAGCGACTGCCATTTGACGTCCGTGATCCTGTTAACAGGGGAACCTGCCCAGATTGATTTAGCCTGAATGGGCACACGATATTATCCCTCACCACGCTAAGTCGCTCGATAGCTGCCATGATTCATATTCATATTCATTTATTCATTGCAATCACATGGTAGTTACAAGGTGTCATTTACTATTGGGTGGTTTTCATGTGAACTCGCGCAAACTAGCCAAAGTATTTATGACCTGTAACATAGTTTTTGGGTAAACCGTACAAAATATATTTTTCGTCTAAAACACTGAAGGGAAACCGTCACGTCACCTCAACACTGATGTTCCCAGCCGTCCACCAGAAGCAGCCGGTGTTGATCAACGTGCAGGTCCCAGTCGCAACCACCGTCAGCGTGACGGTCAGCGTCCGTTCTGACGTCTTCAGGATGCGTGAAAGAAGAAGTATTATCAGCTGGTTTAGGCAGCAGTCTACGGCTAGAATTGTACTTTTAATACATGAATATATGAAGAACGATGTCGGTTTGACTTGCCAAACCAGTGTCGCGTTTAACCACCGCATCGCTCTGAGGCTCGCACTGTGAAACTCAGTGTGTGCGAAATTCAGCAATGGATCTCATACTACAGATTCAATCAGATAGTCGCTACTGGCAGACGAGTTCTTCTAAAAAGCTGATATTTCCTTACCATAAATTGAAACAGGACTAGCACTAACGCTATGCTGTTGGTAAGTATTTGCATTGAATATACTGTTTTACATATTTCTTCAGTAGCTTTTGTGCACCTGAAAACATGATCAGTTGAGAAGGCATTTAACTGCCAGGCTATAAATAAGTATAACATACAAAATAACTAACGGTCGCTAACGTTCATATACTCATTTTTGGTTTTGTCAACGTTTACATCAACGACATTTATTTGTCACAATTTCGGGAGAATGTAGGTGATACCATACTGTTTGAGAGGGGAGGGGGGGATACTATTCGTAAAAATCTTTATTGCTGCTGTAGGTATCAAGGAAATGTTACCAGATCATCCTGGAGTGCATATCGATGCCAACTTTGAATGCTTTTTCGTACTGCTCTTCCTTTTCAGTCTGGCTTAGTTCTCCATCAAAAATGTCGTTCAGGCTTCGAAAGTAGCTGCATAAATTCCTGAATTGGTTGCTCATAGCAATCGTGAGTAGGGACACGATGAGAAAGCCCGAAAATTGCATTCGAAAAACGCTGATCCAGAGTATTATGTAAATGATTATCCTGGCCACGCCTGCTGCATAGCTCGTGTCGGTGACGTCAGGCCAGACAGTTATTACTGTCACGAAATTCCCGCCTAAAATGCGAAATATTATTGACATAGCTTGCGCTTAATTGGGTAGTTGCCTCTAACTGAATATTGTTTTTTTTATTTTATGTAGTGACAAAGGGGCAGGACAGCTGATGGTAAGAGGTGCTGAGGCCCATAACATCTACGATTCATGCTAAATGCAGGCAACAAAAATATGAAACCGCAGGTGCGTGGTCACGTGAGGTCCATGATGAAATACCTCATACCTGTTATTGCGCTGGCTTCCCTATGTCATATTTGATCACAAAATGTGTTTATTCTATATATTGCGTAATAAAATATTTACAGTTACAATACAAATATATCTATATACATATACCTACCACTACATATATCTATTCATTAACACATAAAATATATACTAAAAATTAAAAAGTCGTCCACACCGCTGCCCCCCGGAATGGTGCCCCGAAAGCTGGCTCCGTTGCCTCGTTGAATAGCGATGCTAATCCGTTGTCCGAGGAACGAGCCAGCTCTCCGGTCACCAGTGGCCTCATTTATTTTTTTTGAAAGTTCTATAAATAATTTTCTCGCACCTGGACCCCACGGTCCCAACGTTGCCACACCAAACGGCTGAAATGCGAAGTCTTGCGCTAGACTTTCGTATTTCCTCCGCTTGAGGTCTTCTGCAGCTGAGGCCGCAGCCCCAGCGCAGCTGTCAGTGTAGGCCACATGCGAAGGCGCCGGAGTCTCCACACAGGTAGCGTCCCACGCCAGCGCCTTCTCACGCTGCCACCCAATGAGCGTCATGCCGTCGGACCTCTTGCCATCGTCACGTACGGTACCTTTCGGCTCTAATACTCGCCGGTACGTTGACGGTGACAAGTGCCCTACGAATGACGTCATTGATTACCGCGTGCCTGGAGATTCGGCTTGCGCTGCGTGTACATGAAAGACCGTGGTGCCCTAGTGGATCCACAGACGCACCACAAGGACAGTAGTGTGGATGAACCAGATTGATCCCCAATCTTAAACCCCAACATATGGACAACGACAAGTTGTCCAGGACAGTGACGATATTCGAGGAGGGGACTGCTTGCAGCCAGAACCCTAACTCTCGCTCTGTCACGGCTAGGAGACGAGCTTAATAAATCTTTAAGAATTTTTTTTGCCATAATTCAATAACAAACATTAATAACAACATTAAAATCTGTTAATTATCTCTCTCTTTCTAGCAATTCGTGTATTTTAAATGAGGGCTTATATTTTGTGGCACAAATTATTTCAGATAGTTTTTTTGTCATTTAAGTACCGATCTTTGTGTTTCGATGAAGTGATCATTCGGTAAAAGTAAATTCAATAAAAATTTTTCAACGAAACAATATTATTGAAAAGATCGACGGAGAATGAGTACTATGGAGCTTCCTTGTTGCACTCTTTAAATGGCGTTTGTACGTCACGTCGTAATATCACCCACTCTGTCTAATTACTTCAAATTTTATTTTACTACTTTTTTCAAAAGCCTTGAAATGAAGTAATGTTCACAACTAGCCTTATGTTTTATCTTTTGCTATAGAAGAAACATGTTTGATGATAAATTGAACAAAATCGTCCAAACTGTAACACCTCTTATATACCTCTTGAACGATTCCATGTTAAAGTCCAAAGAAAATACTGCGGCTGTAACTGTGGTGTGTAATTTATAAATATTTTTTAAAACCGACAAACTTTTTATAAAACACATCCAATTGAAACCACGAACCTTTTACAATCACATCGTTCAGAGCAGTTACTCCATAAAGCACGCACATGCAGGACATGAAGAAAACGAATATCGTCGAGAAAAACTTGGCTTGTCTCACCATATGGTTCTCTACTTGAATGTCGTTGTAAATTTCCCTCATCTTCACAAAATTATATGCCACGGTTCTGACTCTCTCTCGTTGTCTTGTCATAATCCAGGCGTACGAATAGCACACAGGTACACAAAATGTGAAGATTATCCTGTCTAACCACTGCTTCTCATTCAAGTTTGGCTGAGTCAGAAAACTGCTCCATATTAGGACGAAGAATATACACATACATATATTAATCAGCTTAAGCACATTGTCGTGCAAGGCTTTAACATACGGCGGTAGATCAAACTCCTCATAGTAGAATCTAGCAGATCCCATGAAATATAACATCTTACTGATCTTGTAATAAGTGAGTTTTGACCTGGTGTGATGCTTTTGTTTAACCTTTATTAGCGTCATTGCAGTAACTTATGATGGAGAAAGTACAATTAAAATAAAAACAATGGAATTTATGAGACATGTGCGCACATCAGGCTTGATTTTTGAGCTATGGATTATTTGAATTCTTAACAACAAATCTACTTCCCTATTCAAGAGAAAGAAAATTGTTATATAATTTAGAGATTGTTATTATAATTTGGACTTAATTGCTTACCGTTGATTGGCGTATAATCTATTTGTCAGCCGGTGGGCGGCTTTGGTGTGTAGAAAGCTTATTTCATTATTCCAAGGTTTTCCGAAGGTTCGCCATTCGACGGTAGGGGATTTTCGACAAGATATACGTAACGCTGGTTGTATGACTGGCAGATGCGTACGCCATGTATGTTGGCGCAAAGCGAATAAAAATGAAATACAGAAATGATCTTGATGTAGAGTCAGAGTAACATATAAAATTGTCTAAAATTACTTACATCTATAAAGGCCGATTTTTCAATCCTCGGATAAAAAATATCAGTCTGATAAGTTATTATGCGACTAAAATAAAAACGTATAATTATTTCATATATAAGTAAAGGATAATTGTTTTGTTTTAATTTGGCAGTATATTACTTTATTGTACAGATAAATGTTATCTGAGGATTGAAAAATCGGCCCTTAATTACTATTTATCGCCTTTGTATTTAAAACATATTGACGCAACGCTAATGACAACTGCAGGTCATAAAAGTAAAAAAGAGATAAAGATAAACGCGCGTACCATTTTTACTACAAATATTACAATAGAGACTAGAGAACAATATGCCTGCTGGGAAGGAAGGAAGTCCGCGCCGTTTCTTAGTTAATTGCCGTCCTCAAAACATCTTAATAAATCTTATGTCTGCCAATAGCCCACATGTGCGCAGCGGCGTCGGTTAAACTCCCGAAAAAGGCATTTCAAAAACGATACTTTGTTTTATTTGTTTTATGGTATTTTCAATTTACTAAAGCGATCACAATGCACCCCAATATAATACTTGCCATTACGTTGTGTGCTATTATTTTGTCACCCGAACATGCGCATTTAAACACGACATGAATACTTTTTAAAATCCCATACCTAAAGTGAAATAATTAATCTACTGGAACGTACTTATGGCACATAAGGACCGTTACACTACGTATTCATTTCGTTTAGATGGTTACGTACTTGGGTAAATTGCAAAAATAAAACAGGACAACGATCCCTTTATAAACTGTAATTTGGTTCTATTCAAAAGGTTTTAAGCATAAAGTTAGTATCATCATAACATCACCCGAAAGACGCCCACTGCTGGACATAGGCCTCCCTCCCTAGAATTTTAAAATCTTTAATGCAAATAAATGCCGAAAACTCTACTATAGGTACTACTTTCACAATATATAATTATAGATCAAACAAAAAGTTTTTGAACAATTTATTTGCCATCTTTCCGTCAGTTTCATCTTCTTCAAATCTTCAATATCCACTCTGTTTAATACATCACTGAGAATATTGAGTAGGTTATTCTTACAATCTGAAAATAAAATGTTAAAGGTATTAGTGGTGGTCATATGAAGGATCTAATAGATGATGATGATATGGCATGATCTTCGTATCACTTCATCATAATCCCAGCCGCAGGTCGTCTACTGTTTAACGTCATGTAGATGCGTCGGGCGTGGCAGGGTCGGGGTATCAATAAATAAATGTACCTACTATAATTATAATTAAGCTAATTTGTACCTAACTGATATGGATTCTTTCCGAAATAAATGTCTATTTAAACGTAGGCCTCCCCTACGCCTTCCACACAGATCATCTTTATTCCTCTTGTGTCTATTCGGCTCATACAATAGTTAGAGACATAGATAGATATAAGGATTATATTTTTTTTTTATGAAGCCTAAAAGTAAACTCGAATCAGCTTCGGTCATTTGGAACACGCATGAGAGCACGGGGTCCTCCTTGACCATGGTCCTCGATTTGGCAGATCAAATTATTACAGTGGAGAGACTGCTATCTGACCTCCGTGACTCTGCTACCAGGGGAACTTGATCAGATTGGATCATGGTTACACATTCAGTCGCCTGAATGTGCAGGTTTCATCACAATGTTTCCCTCACCGTAAGAGCATCGGTTAGTGTTCAATTAATGTACATAACACAGAAAAGAGTCATTGGTACATGGCGACAGTGGGATTCGAACCCTCTACCGCTCGCTTACGTGTCGGATACCGTTGCGACTAGACCACCGACGCTCCTATATTTTATCATAGAAAAGTATTTGTTTTTAATTTTATCCTCTATCGATATGCAAAGCCTCAGTATAGATCGCGCAAAGTATAAAAAAAAAAACAAAAAACCTTAAAAATGTTCTGACCTCTTTGACAATTTAACTATCTACTGAAATTATTTTATACTAGCCATTACCAGCGGCTTTCACTTGCGGGCAGTATGGATCTCTATAACTTTATACTATGTTAACTATGCTAACTATTCTATTCCCGGGACGAAAAATAGCCTATGTAATTGGGAAATAAATTAGCTACCTATTTTTAAAAGAATTTAAAAAATCGGTTTTGTAGTTTTTGAGTTTATTACAAACAAAATTACAAATCTAGATAATGTTAACTGAAGTTAGAACTGGTTGAAATCAGTGTAGCTTCATCAGTACCTTTTTGTGGACTGTAATTGTTTGTAGGAACAAATACTTACCACCAAATACGACTGATGTGAAAGTTCTACGATGCCAAGACAGCGCAGTACCACAGGTACCTGTAGAAAAAAATTCTTGTAATCTTATACAGACATTTCACCGTTAATATCTAAACAGTTGCAGTTATTGAACAGTGGCTAAAATCCTTATCTGCCGGGGGACATATTTTGATAAACGTCAAATTAAGCGCACTCCACAAGTGGACAGTTCCGCGGGAACACGAGAATGTAGAGGGAGTATTCGTCTATATTCATGTAGTCCCGTGCATGTATGGCATGTCTCGCCTATTTCATAGACAAAGTAGAGATGTTCTTTGGATTATTTGTCGTCGTCTCGATTCGATCGATTTTATATTTATATTGATCCAGGATATTAGTAGATCAGGTAAATACAGTAGAGCAGCTGCCATCACCTCTGTGACCCTGTTTAAAGCAGATTAGCGATATTACACCGATGAATCGATATAATGTCGACGCGTTTTGACACCCACCACATCCCTAATAGGCGAGAATGTAGAGGGTCTACCAAAGTCCCGGCAAAAGTTTCGCCGAAAGCTTCGGCGGACATGTGAAGTACGCTTTAGAATCGACCTCGATTACGAAGGGTCGAACAGCACTGTCCTATAATTTTGCGAGTGAGGCCGTGGTATTGTCAATGGTTCTCTTACGGAAGAGAGAAAAAAATATGAAACAGTTGAGAGAGATGCCAACTTTGAATGCTTTTTCATACTGCTCTTCCTTTTCAGTCTGGCTAAGTTCTGCATCGAAAATGTCGTTCAGGCTCCGAAAGTAGCTGCACAAATTCCTGAATTGGTTGCTCATAGCGATCGTGAGCAGGGATACGATGAGAAAGCCCGCAGATTGTATTCGAAAGATGCAGATCCAGTGCATTATGTAGTAGATAATCCTGGCCACGCCTGCTGCATAGCTCGTGTCAGTCACGTCAGGCCAAACAGTTATTATTGTCACGAAATTCCCGCCTAAAATGCGTAATATTAATGAAACAGCTTGCAATTAATTATGTAGTTGCCTCAAACTGAATACTGTTTTGTATTTTATGTAGTAACAAAGGGGCAGGACAGCTGATGGTAAGAGGTAACTCTGGCCCACTACATCCACGATTCTTGCTAAAGTATGCAATAAAAATACAGAACCGCAGGTGCGTTGTCACTGTAAGGTCCATGATGAAATGCATCATACCTGTAATTGCGCTGGCTTCCCTATGTCATATTTGATCACAAAATATGAAAATAGTCATAATTCAAAAACAAACACTAATAACAACATTATAATCTGTTAATTATCTCTCTCTTTCTCGCAATTCGTGTATTTTAATTGTGGTAAAAATTATTTCATATCGTTTTTTTTCATATAAGTATCTACCGATCTTTGTGTTTCGATGAAGTGATCATTCGGTAAAAATAAATTCAATAAATCTTTTTCGACGAAACAATATTATTGAAAAGATCGACGAAGAATGAGGACTATGGAGCTTCCTTGTTGCACTCCTTAAATGGCGTTTGTACGTCACGTCGTAATATCACCCACTCTGTCTAATTACTTCAAATCTATTTTTCTAAAATTTTATTTTTTACTCTTTTAAAAATCCTTGAAATGAAGTAATGTTCACAACTAGCCTTATGTTTTATCTTTTGCTATAGAAGAAACATGTTTGAAAATGAATTGAACAAAATCCATAATAAAATGCCTGTAATTGTGCCCTATGTCAAAATATAAAAATAGCCATCATACAATAACAAACACTAATAACAACATTAAAATCAGTTTATTATTGTCTTTCTCTTTCTCGCAATTGGTGTATTTTACATGAGGATCCATTATTTGTGGTACAAATTATTTCATATAGGTACCTAGTTTTTTGTCATATATGTACTGATCTTTGTGTTTGATGAAGTGATCATTCGGTAAAAATAAATTCTATGAAACATTTTTCGACGAAACAATATTATTCAAAAGTTTCACGAAGAAATATGCACCTAAAGAATGAGGACTATGGAACTCTTTAAGTTGCGTTTGTACGTTACGTCGTAATATCGCCCTCTCTATCTAATTTCGATTTTCAAAAGTTCATACATATTGCTTATATTTTAAATTACTTCAAACCTTTCGCTACTCTTTTAAAAATCCTCCAAATGAAGTAATGTTAACAACTAGCCTCATGTTTTGTCTTTTGCTGTATAAGATATTGTCTATACTGTTACAATGATCATTAAAACCTACCTGTTATAAACTGTGACCTTGTGACCTACTTATTACAGAATTAAATACACATCTAATTAATAAAAATGGTTAAAAACGACAAACGCTATATTAATCACATCCAATTGAAACAATGTACAACCACGAACCTTTTACAATCACATCGTTCAGACCAGTTACACCATAAAGCACGCACACGGAGCACACGAAGAAAACGAATATCGTCGAGAAAAACTTGGCTTGTCTCGCCATATGGTTGTCTACTTGAATGTCGTTGTAAACTTCCCTCATCTTCACCAAATTGTGTGCCACGTTTCTGACCTTCTCTCGCTGTCTTGCCATAATCCAGGAGTACGAATAACACAAAGGTAAACTGACTGAGAAGATTATCCTGTCTAACCACTGCCTCTCATTTAAGTTTGGCTGAGTCAGAAAACTGCTCCATAGTAGGACGAAGAATATACACATACATATATCAATCACCTTAAGCACATTGTCGTGCAAGGCTTTAACATACGGCGGTAGATCAAACTCCTCATAGTAGAATCTAGCAGATCCCACCAAATAGAACATCTTACTGATCTTGTAATAAGTGAGATTTGAACTGTTTTGATGCTTTTGTTTGACCTTCATTAGCGTCATTACAGTTACTGATGATGGAGAAAGTACAATTAATAGAAAAACAATGGAATTTGTAA
Source organism: Blastobasis adustella (assembly GCA_907269095.1). Lineage (NCBI taxonomy): Eukaryota > Metazoa > Arthropoda > Insecta > Lepidoptera > Blastobasidae > Blastobasis > Blastobasis adustella. Next base: position 18,217,013 of record OU026124.1, read on the forward strand.
GACAAGTGCGCACATCAGAGTTGATTTTTGTAACTATGGGTCATATAAATTCTTTATTACAAATCGACATCCTTGTCCTCGACATCCAAGACAAAGGAAAATTGTTTTATAATTAAGAGACTGTTATAATAATTTAGACTTAATTGCTTACGATCGAGTGGCGTATAATCTATTTATCAGCTGGTGGGCGGCTATGGCGTGTAGGGAGCTCATTCAATTAATCCAAGGTTTTTCAAAGTAGGTGTACGCGAACCTCTACGGGTTCGCCATTGGACAATGGGTTCGCGACAAGATTTACGTAATGCTGGCTGTATGACTGGCAGGCGCGTGCGCCGTGCATGTTCGCACAAACCGATGCTCTTATGGCGAGGGAAAACATCGTGATGAGCTGTATGTGTTACCATTATCTAATCTGGTCAGGTTCTCCTGTTAACAGATGGCAGTAGCTCCACTAAATTTACCTGCCAAATCCTGGATCTTTGTCAAGGCGAACCCCGGGCCCAAGAGCACAACCTGGACATTAACGCCAAGATGATGATGATGATGATGACGTATGTTATACACATAACATCACGCCTTTGTCCCGCAGGGGTAGGAAGAAACCTTGCTTATCTTTCACAGAGCATAACCGGGATTGACGACAGGATGATGATGATGATTATGACTTTCGACTTAATTAAGTTGCATTGGTAGCTAATGCAAGGTATTAGGACCTGGGACAAACTATTTCTGTGTCTTTACATATATCGAATATCTTTGGGTTCTGTTTGATAGGTTTAAACATAAACTTAGTATATCTAGCGGAATCTCTTTGAAATTAAATGATATAAATAGTTCGTTTACGTATTAGAATTTCAATATCTTTAATGCAAATAAGAGCTGAAAACTACTATAGGTATTTCTTACAACATCGATAATTATCAATCAAACAAAAAGATTTTTAATTATTCATTTGTCATCTTTCCGTCAGTTTCTTCTTCTTCAAATGTTCAATATCCACTCTGTTTAATACATCACTGAGAATATCGAGTAGGTTGTTCTTACAATTTGAAAATAAAATAGTTATAGGTATTAGTGGTGGTCGTATGAAGGATCTAATAGATGATGATGATATGGCATGATCTTCGTATCATCATCGTGGCTGGGCATGGTTATAATCCCAGTTGTGCTCCCGCACACGGGATCCCGGGGTCCCTGACCATGATCCACGATTTAGCAGATGAGATAATTATAGTGGAGGGACTGCCATCTGACCTTCGTGATCCTGTTAACTGGGGAACCTGACCAGATTGGATCTTAGTTACACATTCAGTTGCTGAATGTGCAGATTTCATCACGATGTTTTCTCTCATTGTAAGAATATCGTTGAGTGTACATAACTTAGGCAAAGAGTCGTTGGTACATGGCGGCAGTGGGATTCGTATTCGGTACCTCTCGCATTGCGAGTTGGATACGGTTACCACTACGTCACCGACGCTCCAAGGGTTGCTGTGATTGCATTAACTAGAAAATTCTTATAGAAAAATTTCATACCTATATTTGAATAAACGTATTCACTCGAGAAACAAGGCACACGTTCGTCGAGATGCGGAGAGTGCCAGGGTATACTTTCAATTTGTGCCATTGACCATCCAGGAGGTCCATGGAACCAGAAAATGGGCAACAGCCCTTTCTGTTGGCATTTTAAAGCGGCTGTGGAATTCGAACCCGGTTCCTCTCACTTACGAGTCAAATACCGTTACCATTAGGCCACCGACGTTCCATTATTTAACCATAGACAAATATTTGTTTGTCATTTTATCCTCTATCGATATGCAAAGTCTCGGTATAGTCGCGAAGTGAAAAAAAATAATTAAAAGACCCTAAAGATGTTTTGACCTTTTTGCGAATTTCACTTACTAGTTAAATTATTATATACTAGCCGTTTTCAGCGGTTTTCTCCGGCGGGCAGTTTGGATCTCTGTAAATGTGCAACTTTATCGCGGGACCCTATTGTTTTCCCGGGGCAAAAAGTAGCCTACGTAACACGGGAATAACGTAGTCCTATTAGTGACAGAATTTAAAAAAATCGGTCTAGTCGTTTTTGAGTTTCTTCAATTCAAATCTTTTCTTATGTAAAGATAATGTTGTCGACTGAAGTTAGGGAACTGGTTGAAATCAGAGTAACTTCTAGAGCTTAAGATTTTGTAGAGTGTAATTGTTTGTAGGAAAATCTACTTACTGCCAAATATGACTGATGTGAAAGTTCCACGATGCCAAGACAGTGCACTACCACAGGTATCTGCAGAAAAATATTTTTGTAATGGTATAAAGGATGTTTTTTAAAGGTGAAGTTTAAATTGAAATAAAACAAAGAAAAAAGTATTTCGAATCAGTTTTTCTTTGTTTTATTTCAAAGTTCTCCCGCGTCTAAAACCAAACATTTCACCGTTGATATCTAAACAGTTGCAGTTACTGAATAGTGCCTAACTTTCTTTTCTGTACCCCCATTTTGAGAAACGTCAAACTAGAATCGATCCCAATTACGAAGTGTCAAACAGCATGGACTAAATAGGTCCTCAATATTTTTTTATAATCTACCTGACGGAATAACAATTTTTTTTCGGTCATCGCCCCTATTAGTTAAACAACCAGCAGCTTGATTTTGGTAAATCGATTGATCCGAATCCGAGAAAAGTGCTGCCAAAGCGAGTTAGTCCGTTGTATTGTGGATGGACCTTATACGAAAGAGACAGATAGAGATAATGTAATGATTGAGAAGAACCTTTGCCAATAAAAATAACCATCTTGGCGTCTGGAGTGACTGCCATTTGACGTCCGTGATCCTGTTAACAGGGGAACCTGCCCAGATTACCCTGAATGGGCACACGGTGTTTTCCCTCACCACGCTAAGTCGCTCGTTAGCTGCCATTATTCATATTCATATTCATTTATTCATTGCAATCACATGGTAGTTACAAGGTGTCATATACTATTGGGTGGTTTTCATGTGAATTTGAGCCGAAACTAGCCGATGTGCTATATTTATGACCTGTAACATAGTTTTTGGGTAAACCGTACAAAATATATTTTTCTTCTAAACACTAAAGGGAAACCGTCACGTCACCTCAACACTGATGTTCCCAGCCGTCCACCAGAAGCAGCCGGTGTTGATCAGCGTGCAGGTCCCGGTCGCAACCACCGTCAGCGTGACGGTCAGCGTCCGTTCTGACGTCTTCAGGATGCGTGAAAGAAGAAGTGTTATCAGCTGGTTTAGGCAGCACTCTGCGGCTAGAATTGTACTCATAATAAATGAATATATAAGTGCGGCGTTGAAAGCCGTGCATCGTCTTACGTCGTTTCAGTTTGGCAGACTTTGGCACGGTGTTTGTGTGCGTGCGACTAGACGTATGCGTGTAGACTACCTGCTAACTGCTCATAACTGATGCTATCTCTTTTAGACAAAATGCTGTGTTCGAGCCCGCGACTAGTTGAACCTTAACGTGTATGTATATGGTTAATATCAAAGAAAAAACTTGAATTAACATAAAAAAAAAATATTGCATAAATAAATAATTATAATTGCATAAGTTGATAAAAAATGCTATGCAATAGCTTTACCGCGGCAGTCCCCGAGTGCCACACGTATTTTTTTTATTTTATGTTGTGACAAAGGGGCAGGACAGCTGATGGTAAGGGGTGCTGAGGCCCATAACATCTACGATTCATGATAAATGCAGGCAACAACCGCAGGTGCGTTGTCACTGTGAGGTCCATGATGAAATGCCTCATACCTGTAATTGCGCTGGCTTCCCTATGTCATATTTGATCACAAAATATGAAATAGCCATAATTCAATAACAACTACACTCTTAGGTATTTTGCCTCCAAAAGGTTAATCGCCTTGTACGACACCCGCGAGTGTAAGGGTGTTAAGTAAGTAAAAACTCTTTATTGCACACACAAAAGTAAAGGATACATAAAAAGAAAAATATAACAATTTACATGCGCGCAAAGGCGGCCTTATCGCTTTAAGCGATCTCTTCCAGACAACCTACTGCCGTTAATCTACTCTGCCGGACACCACATGGCAACTAATAACAAAAACACTAATAACAACATTAAAATCTGTTAATTATCTCTCTCTTTCTCGCAATTCGTGTATTTTAAATGAGGGCCAATATTTTGTGGTACAAATTATTTCATACAGTTTTTTTGTTATATAAGTACTGATCTTTGTGTTTCGATGAAGTATCATTCGGTAAAAAAAAATTCAATTAAACTTTTTCGATGAAACAATATTATTGAAAAGATCGACGGAGAATGAGGACCCCCAACCATATTCACCCAAATAATTCACTACTCTTTTAAAAATCCTTGAAATGAAGTTATATTCACAACTAGCCTTATGTTTTATCTTTTGCTATAGAAGAAACATGTTTGATGATGAATTGAACAAAATCGTCCATACTGTTACAATGGTCATTAAAACTTACCTGTTAGAAACTGTGACCTTGTGACTTACTTTTTTGTTATTTTATACGGCAGACAAACAGGCAAGCACCAGGTCACATCAGGGGAGTTACCAATACGTTTGCCCGCCTCTGAAGAGACCTCTAATATACCTCTTGAACGATTCCATGTTAAAGTCCAAAGGAAATAGTGCGGCTGTAACTGTGGTGTGTAACTTATAAATATTTTTTAAAACCGACAAACATTTTATAAAACACGTCCAATTGAAACAATGTACAACCACGAATCTTTTACAATCACATCGTTCAGAGCAGTTATTTCATAAAGCAAGCACATGCAGGACATGGAGAAAACAAATATCGTCGAGAAAAACTTGGCTTGTCTCGCCATATGGTTCTCCACTTGAATGTCGTTGTAAATTTCCCTCATCTTTACTAAATTATACGCCACGGTTCTGACTCTCTCTCGCTGTCTTGTCATAATCCAAGCGTACGAATAGCACACAGGTACACAAACTGCGAAGATTATCCTGTCTAACCACTGCTTCTCATTCAAGTTTGGCTGAGTCAGAAAACTGCTCCATATTAGGACGAAGAATATACACATACATATATTAATCAGCTTAAGCACATTGTCGTGCAAGGCTTTAACATACGGCGGTAGATCAAACTCCTCATAGTAGAATCTAGCAGATCCCATGAAATATACTGACATCTTACTGACCTTGTAATAAGTGAGTTTTGACCTGGTTTGATGCTTTTGTTTGACCTTTATTAGCGTCATTGCAGTTACTGATGATGGAGAAAGTACAATAAAAATAAAAACAATGGAATTTATGAGACATGTGCGCACATCAGAATTGATTTTTGAGCTATGGATTATTTAAATTCTTAATTACAAATCTACTTCCCTAATCAAGAGAAAGGAAAATTGTTATATAATTAAGAGATTGTTATTATAATTTGGACTTAATTGCTTACCATTGATTGGCGTATAATATATTTGTCAGCCGGTGGGCGGCTTTGGTGTGTAGATTCCAAGGTTTTCCGAAGGTTCGCCATTTGACGGTAGGGGGTTTGCGACAAGATATACGTAACGCTGGTTGTATGACTGGCAGATGCGTAAGCCATGCATGTTGGCGCAAAGCGAATAAAAATGAAATACAGAAATGATCTTGATGTAGAGTCAGAGTAAAATATAAAATTGTCTAAAATTTCTATATGTCTATTTTTCAATCCTAGGATAAGAAATATCAGTCTGATAAGTTATTATGCGACTAAAATAAAAACGTATAATTATTTCATATATAAGTAAAGGATAATTGTTTGTTTTAATTTGGCAGTATATTACTTTATTTTACAGATAAATGTTATCTAAGGATTGAAAAATTGGCCCTTAGTGACATAATTTACGATATGAAATAAGCCCATCCAATATTAAAATAGTAGTTTATGCAACTGTCATATAAAAGGGGGTATTAAAACATGAGTACGCCTCGTATGATAATAGTTTGACACGAGTGTTTTAGTACCTAATTATATGCAGTTGCATACACTACTTTATCTACACTCATATTTTCATGTGAAAATTTCGTACCTATATTTTTCTCAACTTTGCTGGAAGTAAGCTGCGAGTCAGTTCTGTTGTATCTACGCATCGAGGATATCAAGCGGCGGGAAATTCACTTGACTACTTTCACATTTATCTACTTGTGGGAGATGAGATTATTATTTTATTTATCTTCATTTTTATAAAATGAAGGTAGTGTTCTCAAATAAAAAACCACACCTGCGGGTACTACGCAGTATATAAGAGGCGGCCATCGCTCTCGACAGGTCAGACGTTGTCCGACTGCGGGCACGGCACCACCAGTGCTCTGAGCTGTCTTCCTCAGGTAATCTTGCCTTACCGTATAACTCGTATGATTTCTATGTTCTATTTTGTAATTTATATAAGAAATAACAATGAATTATTGTCAATTGGTCTGTATTTCGCTAAATCGAAGTACATCGCTTAAACTACTAAAATATGTCCTCTCCATCTGTTGCTGTCCATTTATTATGTTATTGGTAAAAATATACATAGATTTATTATTCATATTTCTTTGTTTAATTCCTATGCACGTTCTCTCACATCAGAAGTGGGATTCGTTAACTCAAACTACGCCCATAATTTTTATAATCTCAGGTTGCATAATGGATCATCAAGGGACCAGAGCACCGATGAACAAAGAAGCACCCGATTCGGCGCGGTCTGCGACCAGCGCTGGCCCCAGGTCGCCAGTTCTCGGCAGCGGGTCGCAGCGCGATAACAGCGGGTCGCAGCCCATGCCGACGGCCCGAGACGCCACTACGAGTAGCGCGTCGGGTTTCGTTCCACTTGACTTTATGCAAAATATGATGCAGGAAATGATGACTAGAGTAATTCAAGTCACTGCAGATACTTTTAATACATCTAATGCAAGACCCCCACCTCGAGTGCGTAACCTCGAGCATATTTATGTACGTGCTTTCGACCCTGACGATGGAACTGATACAGTTAATGTCTGGTGTCATAATATAGACGAGTTAAAAACTGAATATGAACTATCGGATCGAGAAACTCTGAATTTGTCCAGAAAACATTTACGAGGGCGCGCTTCCGAATGGGCACGCCGCAACTATGCCACTTTAACCACGTGGTCGCAATTAAAAAGTTGCCTCATTGAAACATTTGCAGATGAAGCCCGATATTACGACGACCTAGTCGCCTTCATGGAGTATACCAGTGATCAAGCTAGCAGTCTGGCGGAGTATGCTACGCGCAAATGGGAGCTGGCGAAAAAGGCGATTGGTGTGGAGATGACTGAACAACGCCTGGTTGAAGCAGTAATATCAGGTATGTCAGATTTTCGTGTCCGTTCAGATTTACTACGCCTAACGCCTAAAAATTTGCCGTATTTAATTCAAAGTTTAAATTCTTATAAGAGGAAAAATGCAACTAGGGACGCTGATCACAACATTCCAAATAAACGGTTTAAGTCAAATTTCCCTGATAGTAATAATCACGTTAAGCGTTGCCATAGGTGTCATAAACCCGGTCATTTAAAAAAGGATTGTCGTTTCGGCGCGAATCGGAGGGATGTTCGAAAAACATTTCCATCTACCTCCGCATCTAACGAAAATAAAAAACCGATCAGAACATGTACATTTTGTAATAAGTCGGGGCATACTCAAGAAAATTGTTTTAGCCGTTTGAATAAGAAACCTAAAGTCGAAAACCCCGTTGACATTAATTCTTTAGTGGTTAAAAACCAAAAATATAATACAGTTCAGATAGACGGTCGTGACTTTTCATGCTTATTGGATAGTGGTGCCGAATGTTCACTTATGCGTAATAGCGTAGGTGATTCTGTAAAGGGAAAGATAGTTTACGAAACTACCGTGCTGCGTGGAGTTGGAGACAATCCTTTCTGTAGTTCACGTAAGAAGCTTGGGCTAGTCTGTATTGATGGTCTGAATATTGATTTAGAATTTACCCTCGTACCAGATAATTTCATTCAATATGACATGTTGATTGGTCAAAACCTCTTCAATACTTCTGGTATACAAGTAACGTTTACCAACAATAGTGCAATTGTATCGCGCAAATCATACAACGTGAGTTCTGTTCAACAATTTTGTCTCGACTCGCTAACCATAAATGACAATCTAGATCCCCTTTACCAAAATCAACTGCAAGATTTGCTACATTCGAGGGCCAACATGTTCACGTCCGGTAACGCAGTTACACAAGTTACCACGGGGGAATTGTCTATTCGTTTAAAAAATCCCGAAAAAATTGTTCAAAGGCGACCTTATCGCTTAGCTCCTTCTGAACGCGAACATGTAAAGACCTTGGTTCAAGATCTCAAAGATAATCACATTATCCGCGACAGTAATTCCCCATTCGCGAGTCCCATTTTATTGGTACGAAAAAAAGATGGCAGCGACCGTATGTGTGTCGATTATCGTGAGCTCAATAGCAATACCGTTAGAGACCATTTTCCTCTCCCCTTGATTGACGATCATATCAGCAAACTGTCAAAAGCAAAATACTTTACCGTCTTAGACATGGCGGCTGGTTTTCACCAAATTCCTGTAGCAGCAGACTCGATAGAAAAAACCGCCTTTGTCACCCCAGACGGGCAATTCGAGTTTTTACGGATGCCGTTTGGGCTCTGTAATGCCCCCTCAGTTTTCCAGAGAGCCATAAGCGCTGCACTCAAACCATACATAGACGATTTTGTTCTGATTTACGTAGACGATGTAGTTATATACTCAGAATCGCCCAAGGACGGTATCGAACACGTAGCCCAAGTACTTGACGCTTTACTGAAAAACGGGTTCTCACTAAACATTAAAAAGTGTAGGTTCTTACAGACTGAGATTGAATATCTAGGTAGGATTGTCTCTAACGGCCAAGTAAAACCAAGCATGGGAAAAGTTAATGCTCTTTTACAATCCCCCGTCCCGACGTCGGTAAAGCAAGTCCGACAGTTTTGTGGTCTGGCAGGATATTTTAGAAAATTTATCCCTAACTTTTCTCTTACAATGATTCCGCTTTACAACCTCACTAAAAACAATGCTAAATGGGAGTGGACACAGGCACACGAGGATGCTAGGAACACAATTTTACAGTGTTTGGCTTCTGAACCTGTATTAACCCTGTTTGATCCGACAATCCCGTCTGAACTCCATACGGATGCCAGCTCTGCTGGATTAGGTTCCGTGCTATTTCAAAAACATGGCAACAAATTAAAGGTAGTCGAATACTTTAGTATGCGCACCACGGCCACGGAAAGCCGTTACCATTCCTACGAGCTCGAAACGTTGGCCGTGGTCCGAGCTATCAAACACTTTCGACATTATTTGCTGGGTAGGCCGTTTAAGGTAGTAACGGATTGCAATTCGTTGAAAGCGTCACGGCATAAAAAAGAGTTGCTTCCCCGGGTACATAGGTGGTGGGCGTATCTACAGTCGTTCGACTTCGAGATAGAATATCGCAAGGGAGAACGTATTCCTCATGTAGATTTTTTAAGTCGTAATCCTACTACATTAAACGTTCATAATGTCCAAAATTACAGTGAGTGGCTGGAAGTAGAGCAGCACAACGATTCTGAAACCAAACAGCTAATAGAATCATTAAATAGTAACAAAAATAATAATTTATCATCTAGCTACGAAATGGGAAATGGATTGCTTTATAAAATTTTTACTACAAGGGATAATAAAACGAAAAAATGTTTATTTGTTCCTAAAAGTTACCGTTGGCACATCATACAAACTTATCATGACTCTTTAAAGCATTTCGGTTGGGAAAAGACATTAGAAAAAATAAGGGAGAAGTTTTGGTTTCCAAATATGTCAAAGTGCACGCGAAAATATGTTGGTAATTGTTTGACGTGCAAAATAAATAAAAGTCAGTCTGGATCTCGACAAGTATCTCTCCATCCGATTGATAAGCCTCCTGTACCATTCCATACCGTTCATATGGATACTACTGGAAAGTTAAGCGGAAATAAGCCAGTCAAACAATACGCTGTAGTTTTCATAGACGGGTTTACTAAATTTTGCTTTATGAAATCGGTCAATAACCTTACGGCAACGGCAACCATTAACTGTTTGAAAGAATTAATTTACAATTTTGGTACTCCAAAACGGATTGTGTGTGATCAAGCGGCTTCCTATACCGGAAAAGAATTTCGTAGTTTTTGCGAACGATGGAATATAGAACTCCATTTTATTGCAAGTGGCGTTAGTCGTGCTAATGGACAGGTGGAACGGATGATGAAAGTTCTGACGAATTGTTTCACTGTAGTAGAAAATACCATGAAGAGAAGTTGGAAGAATGCTGTTGGAGAGGTGCAGTTAGCAATAAACAGCACGTTTAATAAAAGCACTGGAAAGACTCCGTTCCAACTTCTCATGGGATGTGACCAGTCTCCTCCAGCTATATCGGCCCTTGTTACTGATATTGAGCGCATGGATTTAGAGGCCACTCGTTTGGAGTCCAAGCAAAGGATGGACGAACGAGCTCGTGAATTTAAAACCCAATTTGATGCCACGAAGGCTAAAATTACCCCATATGAAGTTGGTGACATTGTTCTGGTAAAGCAAAATCCCCGTGCAATTAATAAACTAGACAGCAAATACAGAGGTCCATGCGTAATAAGTCAGGTCAACGACAATGACCGATATACTGTTAAGGTTCACGATACGGGGAACGAATTATATGTTTCCCATGACAGTTTGCGCATGGTGTCTCCTGATATGGGGAGTGAGTTGACAGACTCATTAGAACAGTGATTAATAGTTTATGAGCTCATAAAGCGCGCATTGGATACCCTGTACAACATCGCTGGCCACCGATATATTGTACAGGATATTTAATGCGACATGCGGGTCAGGTGATTTGACCATTGCAATGTGATTTGGCAATTAATTATAGGTCATGAGATGTGACCACTAGTACCATGTGATTTGGTCATTGCAATTTGGCGTATGATTTTGGTCACGATTGACAATTTAAATTGATGATGATGATTTGAATCGATGATTTAATTGGATTGTAAATTGTTGTTATAAGAAGTAAATTTATGTTTCGTAAATTGTCGTAACTCGAGTAAAGATACGAAAGTAATCCTGTAAACATAGTTTATATTATAACGTTAAGTACTTACATGTCAAGGTAAAAGTTATTAAATTGCCATGATATAATTCGACCCTAAGTATTCTTTAAGCATTGAATCTATTGTCTTTTAATGATAAATATCCGTTTCTTATGTTACACATACATTTTGTTTAATTATAATTTTGAGATAGTGTATCGCAAGCCAATTAGGCTGCTCGTCAGGATGGCCGTGTGGGAGATGAGATTATTATTTTATTTATCTTCATTTTTATAAAATGAAGGTAGTGTTCTCAAATAAAAAACCACACCTGCGGGTACTACGCAGTATATAAGAGGCGGCCATCGCTCTCGACAGGTCAGACGTTGTCCGACTGCGGGCACGGCACCACCAGTGCTCTGAGCTGTCTTCCTCAGGTAATCTATAAACGGTAAGGCATACCGTATAACTCGTATGATTTCTATGTTCTATTTTGTAATTTATATAAGAAATAACAATGAATTATTGTCAATTGGTCTGTATTTCGCTAAATCGAAGTACATCGCTTAAACTACTAAAATATGTCCTCTCCATCTGTTGCTGTCCATTTATTATATTATTGGTAAAAATATACATAGATTTATTATTCATATTTCTTTGTTTAATTCCTATGCACGTTCTCTCACATACTTATTTGCTTCAAACAAGAAAAAACATTAACATATACAAATTACAACAATTAGAAAAAATATACGTTTAGCGGGAAAATACTTACACACAAATATAAACAGGAAAATTTGATTTTTGAATTTGTTAAAGACATTTAGGTATTCAGCCTACATTTTACCGTGTCCCGCGACAAAAATTTAAAAAATTAAAGTGTTGCATAATGATTAAAAAGTTATTTTTTGATACAGCTGTAATGAAAATAGTATGGGAAATGCTGTATCGAAAGTAATGTTTTTAAATTTTATAGACTGGTGTGAAAAAAGTGTATCCTTAAACAACTGTTTTCGAATATGTAATTGGAACATTACGCTATGAGTGTAGATAAATGAATTTCATGACACTGAATTTGTTGCCTTTTATTGAAATAATCAGACAATTTTATAATAATTTTTCGTTTTCTGAGATACGTACATAAGTTGATCACTAACCGGATCATACGGTGAGGAAAAACATCGTGATGAAATCTGCACATTCAGATATGCCTTATAGCAGATATTGTCAAGATGTATCGTCAAATAAAGGTCGATGAGCGAAACATTGATTATCAGATAATTCTTTGGCGAGACAACATTGCTGCTGAAATCAAACACTATCGTTTACTGAGAGTTACCTTTGGTACGGTGAGCGCTCCTTACCTGGCAGTTAAGGCCTTACAACGAACATCTCTAGATGATTATAGTGAGCATCATATGGCATCTAGGCGTGTACTTACCGATTTTTATATGGATGACTTGCTGTCAGGTTGTGAATCTAAGGAGGAAGGATTAGCTGTTCATCGGGAAATGACTGACCTTTTAGCACGAGCTGGTTTTGAGTTACAGAAGTGGTCCAGTAATTCTGACGAGTTGCTGCAGGATATTGAAAACTATATGGTTAAACCAGAAATAGGAAAAGTGGTAAAGGATGAACCCTGAAAATAAGAACAGATGAAATTATGATAATTGTATTACTTATCTGGAACAGTAGCGAACCTGAAGAACCTGTAACGAAAAGGAAAATTATTTCCGATATATCTCGGTTTTACGATTCTTTAGGTTGGGTTGGACCCAGTATTATTGTTTCAAAATATATCATCCAGAAACTATGGTTGGCAGGAATTGACTGGGATGAAGTCATCCCAAAAATATATAAGGCTTACCTATCGTGAGGAATTGAAACTGCTGGTCAACATACAAATTCCCAGATGGACTGGTAGGAGGAGTACCGATGCGTTGGTAGAGCTTCACGGTTTTTGCGATGCGTCAAAAGTAGCTTACGCTGCTGTAGTTTAAGTAAGATCAACTGCATTTGATAACACGGTACGTACTGCTTTAAGATCACCAAACTTTGGTCGGTCAAGTACCATTTAAAACGAATTAAAGGTCAATCAACATTAACCTACGAAGAATTAGCTACAGTTTTGGCGCAAGTAGAGGTCTGCCTTAACTCACGTCCAATATCTGCGCTTACAGATGATACAGATGGTGCGTCGGTTTTGACTCCGGGCCATTTTGTTGTGGGAGAAATGAGGGTTTTACACAGTTTAATCCGAATTTCAACGCTAATAAATGATCTGATGCGATAGAGAACCTATTACCTATAAAATCTGTTTCTAGCTAAATCGATCACATGATTTTCGAATTGAAGCTGCGTGTCAAAGTTAACGCCCAGGTTGCGAGCTTCCAAAACTGACTCAAGTGGTTCACCCATAATTGAGACGTTAGGTTTTAGTGCTGCTATTGATTTTATTTGATGTTTCGTACCTATTATTATAAATTTTGATTTAGACTGATTTAAAACAAGACAGTTTCTCTCGCTCCATTCAAAGACTCTATCTAAGTCATCGTTAAAGCTTTTGATTGCTACATCGATATCATTGTGGGCAACAGGAGCGTAAACTTGGATGTCGTCGGCATACATATGGTACTTACTGCTACGAAGACAGTTAACAATATCTGACCTAAAATTGAGCCATGTGGCACTTCTCGTGTAACTGAAAAGGGGTCGGATGTTATAGGATTTCCATCAGATTTCCGAATCACGACTGTCTGATGATGTCCGTTGAGATAACTGTTGAACCAATTAAGTGTACCAGAATCAAAGCCATACAAAGATAACTTTTTTTACAATAGTGACAAATTGATGGAGTCAAAAGTACGTGAGAAATCCAGAAGTACTAGAATAGAGCCCATTCCTAAATCTCGATTTTTAAGGAGGTTGTCTACCACTTCCAATAGGGCGGTGGAAGTACTTCGCTTTGATCTAAAACCGGATTGCAGTTCAGGAAGGATGTTGTGCGATTCGCAGAAAGCAACTATCTAAAACAACTTTCTCCAGAATCTTAGATGAAAAAGGCAAGATACTAATGGGTCGAAGATCTTTTAGGTCAAGGGCATTACTTTTTTTAGGTAACGGGCGCACCAATGCACCCTTTGATTGATCAGGGAACACTCCGCTAATTATTGACCTATTAATTTGATGTAATAATTAGAAGTGTTTTTGGAAGAGTGTGAATAATCATGTCTCTAGAAATGCAATCCAGGCCCATAGCATTCGAATTTATGCCCAAAATAATTTTCGCAACTACATTCTCATGAACAGGTTTTAAAGCGAATGTAGCATCGCTTGGTCTAAGCAACTCAAAATCAATGGTGTCAGATTGGATAGAGACCGAATTACCAGGAATGGTCAAGAAATGTTTGTTAATAGCATCAGGATCATCAGAATAGGTGGGAAGATCTGATGAGGTTTTAAAGTTCTTTAAATTTTTCCATAATGTTTTGCCTTCCGTTAATTTACTATAAATCATGTTATTGAAATAAGCAGTTTTTTCTGCAATAATACTAGAAATTACTAAATGTTTTAAAGACTTATAACTGTCTTTGTCCTGCTGTTCGTTGATAACTTAGATATTGTACGCGTCTTGTCTCGCAATCTCATCATATACCTGACGTTGCTTGTCAACCATGGTAGCATGCGATCAGTCACTGTTATACGTTTTTCGGGGGCAAACAGATCAAATAGGCTTATGATTTCAAACAATCGACAGACTTATATTTTAATTTTATTTACGCGCACACGATATGTATCCCTATTGGTATCAGGACGCTTATGATTGAGCCCACCTATCGAACTAACTCGATTTTCCATGTCCGTTGGTATAAGGGTCGTTAAAGCATTATAAGCACAAAGTTCTTAAGCGAGTATGGTCAAAGCCATACCAAGATCCGGTGGCAAACCCACGGTAATAAATTACCGTCAAAGTACATGGAGCACAAATCAGCTTCACGATCATACTCATCAAGAGCGTGGTCCACGTCCGGTCCGAACCTGGTTCCCTGTGTAGTGATGTTTTCTGTGGGCGGGCCGGGTCGTAAACCTGTATGGACAACTTTTCTTTTTATTTACAATAAAAGCATATTGAGTTAAAATGAGTAAACTTCACGAGTAAGAAAGAACCCCGACACGTCTATTGGCACCCGGCCACAACAGGTGCCAGAGGCTAGGCAAGAGGTGCAGAACACATTACCAGAACTGTCACCATATGTGTACTCTAAGTGATAGTTTATTTTTACTTATTTAGAAGTTGAGAATTAATTTTACGGATGTATCGGATTTCATTACTCTAAACAGTGTCTTTAAAGGGAATAACTAGTGATCGGTTTTATTTGGCTAAATAATTTTCACTCTTTAGTATACCTACCAAACTATAATTTCGCCACCCTAAAATATATAATTCAATATCTTACTGCAAATGCTCGTACAAAACGCAAGTCACCAACATACCAGAGTATAAACTAAAATAGCGAACGATAGACAACACTACGAAACCACCACACAAGAGATACCTAATCCTCGTATAAAACGTAGATCATCGACTCTAGCACTCGACAACACTCTCGAAAATACCACGCGGTGCCTGCGCGCGCGCACTCCTCGTATCAAGGAAATATCCCTCGCCGAAGAACCACCTAGTCCCGGGACCATAGACCAACTGTCGTTCCCCGTCTTTCTTCCCTTAGCCCCTCAACCCCGCATCCTAAAGCGTGAGAAGCCCAACCATTGACCAACATGTGTTACTCAATTCCTCTGTGATTGACAGGGTCCGCTCGTCGGAATTCTTCGTTTTCTCCGAGACTATCTATCGCCTTTGTATTTAAAACATATTGACGCAACGCTCATGACAACTGCAGGTCATAAAAGTAAATAAGAGATTAAGACAAACGCGCGTACCATTTTTACTAAAAATATTACAATAGAGACTATAGAACAATATGCCTGCTGTGAAGTAAGGAAGTCCGCGCCGTTTCTTAGTTAATTGCCGTCCCCAAAGCATCTTAATAAATCTTATGTCTGCCAATGGCCCACATGTGCGCAGCGGCGTCGGTTAAACTCCTGAAAAAGGCATTTCAAAAACGATACTTTGCTTTATTTGTTCTATGGTATTTCCAATTTGTTAAAGCGATCACAATGCACCCCAATATAAAACTTGCCATTAAGTTGTGTGCTATTGTTTTGTCACCCGAATATGCGCATTTAAACACGACATATGAATACTTTTCAAAATCCCATACCTATAGTGAAATTATTAATCTACTGGAACGTACTTATGGTACATAAGGACCGTTACACTACGTATTCATTTCGTTTAGATGGTTACGTACTTGGGTAAATTGCAAAAATAAAACAGGACAACGATCCCTTTCTAAACTGTAATTTGGTTCTATTCAAAAACTCTACTATAAGTACTACTTACACAACCTATAATTATCAATCAAACAAAAAGTTTTTGAATTATTCATTTGCCATCTTTCCGACAGTTTCATCTTCTTCAAATCTTCAATATCCACTCTGTTTAATACATCACTGAGAATATTTAGTAGGTTATTCATACTATCTGAAAATAAAATAGCTTTAGGTATTTGTGGTGGTCGAATAAGGGGTCTTATAGATGATGATGATGATATGACATGATCTTCGTATCACTTCATTATAATCCCAGCCGCAGGTCGTCAACTGTTTAACGTAGGCCCCCCTACGCCTTCCACACTGATCGGCTCTATTCCTCTTGTGTCTATTCGGCTCATACAAGAGTAAGATACATAAATAGATAAAAGAGTTATACAATTTTTGTATGAATCCTAAAAGTAAACTCGAATCAGCTTCGATCATTTGGAACAGATTGAATCATTTACCCTGCTATCAGGGGACCCTGACGAGATTGGATCCTGGTTACACATTCAGTCGCCTAAATGAGCAGGTTTCATCACGATGTTTCGCTCACCGTAAGAGCATCGGTTGTGTTCAATTAATGTACATAACACAGAAAAGAATCATTGGTATATGGCAGCAGTGGGATTAGAACCCTCTACCTCTCGCCTACGTGTCGGATACCGTTGCGACTAGACCATCGACGCTCCTTTATTTTATCATAGGAAAGTATTTGTTTTTAATTTTATCCTCTATCGATATGCAAAGCCTCAGTATAGATCGCGCAAAGTATAAAAAAAATAAAAAACCCTAAAGATGTTCTGACCTCTTTGACAATTTAACTATCTACTGAAATTATTTTATACTAGCCGTTACCAGCGGCTTTCACCTGCGGGCAGTATGGATTTCTGTAAATGTGCAACTTTATCGCGGGACCCTATTCTATTCCCGGGACAACAAATAGCCTATGTTATTTAGAAATAAACAAGCTACCTATTTGTGAAAGAATTAAAAAATCAGTTTAGTAGTTTTTGAGTTTATTCATTACAAACAAAATTACAAATCTAGATAATGTTAACTGAAGTTATGGAACTGTTTGAAATCAGAGTAACTTCTTCAGTGTCTTTTTGAAGGGTGTATTTGTTTGTAAGAAAACCTACTTACCACCAAATACGACTGATGTGAAAGTTCTACGATGCCAAGACAGCGCAGTACCACAGGTACCTGTAGAAAAAGATTATTGTAGTCTAATACAAACATTTCACCGTTCATATCTAAACAGTTGCAGTTATTGAACAGGGGCTAAAATCCTTATCTGCCCCCCGGCTATCTTATATTTTGATAAACGTCAAATTAAGCGCACTCCACATGTGGACAGTTCCGCGGGAATACGAGAATGTAGAGGGAGTATTCGCCTATATTCATGTAGTCCCGTGCATGTTTGGCGTGTTTCGCCTATTTCATAGACAAAGTAGAGATATTCTTTGGATTATTTGTTGTCGTCTCGATTCGATCGATTTTATATTTATATTTCTAGATCTTCTTCCCGTAACAGGTTCGGGGTACACTTGACCATGATCCAGGATATTAAAAGATCAGGTGATTACAGTAGAGCAGCTGCTATCACCTCTGTGACCCTGTTTAAAGTAGTTTAGCGATATTACACCGATGAATCGATATAATGTCGACGCGTTTTGACACCCACCACATCCCTAATAGGCGAGAATGTAGAGGGTCTACCAAAGTCCCGGCAAAAGTTTCGCCGAAAGTTTTGGCGGACATGTGGAGTACGCTTTAGAATCGACCACGATTACGAAGTGTCAAACAGCACTGTCCTATAATTTCGCAAGTGAGTCCGTGGTATTGTCGATGGTTCTCTTACGGAAGAGAGAAATAAATATGAAACAGTTGAGAGGCACCTATACATGCCACTTGCTGTTTGACATTTCATAATTGGTTTCGACCGCGTTTGACGTTTCTCAAAATTACCCTTTTGTATCTGTAAACGCACAAACTTGGGCGGAGCTGGACCAGGTGGCTGCCTATTAAAACTTAAAAATTATGCCAAATGTAAGATATTTGACTGTTACAGACCATACTTTATACAGAGGGTATTCGATAAAATAATCTAGTGAATTGAACCATCATCATCATCAGCACTGCTACTGCTGGACATAAGTCTCCCCCAATGAGATCTAATGCTTATCCCCCGCAGCCTTGAATGAGGAATTGAATTTTTGCCATTAATTTTTAAACCGGTAGTCCGGTATTTACATTAAAATTTTATTATTATATTTTAGTTGACACGTCATTATTTTTAATCCTTTGATAAACTATTCCATGTACTTACATAAATACAATATTAATGTAATGTAGGTAATTTTCATGGATAAATAAATAAATCTAATCTTGTTCAGTCCAACCATAAGGGTTCCTTTTATTTACCATTTTGGTTCGGAACGGAGCCCTAAAAAAATGCGAGTTACTTGGCCGTTGATGGTGGTGAAATAATAAGGGGTCCGGTACCTGACTCTGCCACATCGCTACTACAACAACAGGTCGAATGCGTCTCGCTGCCGCCTGCCGGCAGTGCTGCCATCCCGAACTGAACATCGCCATCGATAGTTGAGATGCCTTGAGACACAGTTATGGATCAAAATCATCATCACCCAGCTTTGTCACGCCTAAGGAGTCTGACTGATGGGATGATGACTGGATCAACATTTTAAAATTCTACCTAATCCGTCAGCTAGATTAAAAAAAATATTAGACTTGTATTTTAAATAAAAAATTTAAATTATACAGAAGCTTCTATAATAAACAATAACCATCTCGGCGTCAATATCCCGGTTGTAGTCTCATTCGAGAGCCAGGGCTCCGCCTTGACTATGATGCAGGATTTTGCAGATCAGGTAACTACGGTAGGGCAACTGCTGTTTGACCTGAGCAGATTGATTCAAACATCTGAATGTCACACGCGTGCAAGGTAAGTCTCCACTTAGGTATGGCGTACTTATTCATTGTATTTTTTAGGAGTTGTGCTTGTTGGCTGTCTGTCAAATTTAATTACACTTTCAGCCGCGAATAAATTTATCTTAGGCCCACTCTTTTATTCATTCAATTTTCATACCATCATGTGCAAAATCGGCGTAAACAGATTTGCTTAAATGTTATAATTAGCGTCTGAATCATAGGAAACCCGAAAGTAGTAGAAAGGTCCGAATGCTATTGATGACTAACGTTACAACGGTTCCAAAAAGGAAATGGGCAAGCCCTATTTCTGAAACCCCTCGCATCCACGCGAACACTCGCGTGCGCTACTTATCTCTTTCAAACTTGTGATAAGTTGGTAGATATAAAAAAGACAATAATTAGAAGGCAAGCGCTTGCGTGAACGTGAGAGGTTTAAAAATAGGGCTCCAAGGTATCTTCGGCTTACGGCTTTGTATTCACTCACACACGTGCGACAAACACGACGCTCCACGAAGCCGAACTAGCCGATGTGCAATATTTATGGCCCATACCTGTACATAGTTTTTGGGTAAACCGATCAAACAATATTTTTCTTCTAAAACACTGAAAGGAAGCCCTCCCGTCACCTCAACAGTGATGTTCCCAGCCGTCCACCAGAAGCAGCCGGTACTGATCAGCGTGCAGGTCCCGGTCGCAGCCACTGTCAGTGTGACGGTCAGCGTCCGTTCTGACGTCTTCAGGATGCGTGACAAGAACAAGTGTTATCAGCTGGTTTAGGCAGAAGTCTGCCCCTAGAATTGTATTTATAATACATCAATATATGAAAGAAAGAAAGAAAGAAAACATTTATTACACATAGCACAACTACAACATAATAATAGTTACAGTTACAGACAAAGGAAACAATAATAATTAAAACATATAAAACAGTGCGTAGCCTCCTATGCTACTGTCGGTGCCGCGGCGGCCAGCATTAATGGTACCCCATTCAGCATGTGCTGTGAGGCGCAAGAAGTGACTCACAGCGCTGGATTTATATGGGCCCGTTTAGGTACGGCACGGGCCTTGCACTACCTAAATGGAAATAAATGTAATTTAAAAAACGATGCTTGGAACGACTTCGGCTTGCCAAACCAGTGTCGAGTTTGACTACCGCTCTGAGGGGATTTAGCGACGGACCTCATACTGCAGATTCCTAATTGAGACACTCGTAGTGACAGTCGCTACTGGAAGAATTTTCTCTCTCGAATTTAAAAAAAAAAACTGATATTTCCTTACCACAAATTGAAACAGGACTAGCACTAACGCTATGATGTTTATAAGTATTTGGATTGTATATACTGTTTTACATACTTCTTCAGTAGCTTTGGTGCACCTGAAAATAAGATCAGTTGAGAAGGCATTTAACTGTCAGGCTATAAATAAGTAAATCATACAAAATAACTTTATACACTCTTTGTGACCATTGGTCACATCAACGACATTCATTTGTCACAATTACGAGAGAATATAGCTGAGATGCCATACTATTTGGGCGAGGGGGATATTATTCGTAAAAATATTTGTTGCTACTGTAGGTGTCAAGGAAATGTTACCAGATCATCCTGGAGTGCATATCGATGCCAATTTTGAATGCTTTTTCGTACTGCTTTTTCTTTTCAGTTTGGCTAAGTTCTGCATCGAAAATGTCGTTCAGGCTCCGAAAGTAGCTGCACAAATTCGTGAATTGGTTGCTCATAGCGATCGTGAGCAGGGATACGATGAGAAAGCCCGCAGATTGCATTCGAAAGAGGCAGATCCCGAGTATTATGTAGTAGATAATCCTGGCCACGCCTGCTGCATAGCTCGTGTCAGTCACGTCAGGCCAAACAGTTATTACTGTCACGAAATTCCCGCCTAAAATGCGTAATATTATTGAAACAGCTTGCACTTAATTGTGTAGTTGCCTCAAACTGAAAATTGTTTTGTATTTTATGTAGTGACAAAGGGGCAGGACAGCTGATGGTAAGAGGTAACTCTGGCCCATTACATCTACGATTCATGCTAAAGTATGCAATAAAAATACAGAACCGCAGGTGCGTTGACACTGTAAGGTCCACGATGAAATGCCTCATACCTGTAATTGCGCTGGCTTCCCTATGTCATATTTGATCACAAAATATGAAAATAGCCATAATTCAATAACAAACACTAATCATCATCATCACAGCCCATTACAGTCCACTGCAGGACTAAGGGCCTCTCCCAAGAAAGGGGAGGTTATTGCCCTAATCTCCACGCTTGGCAGGCGGGTTGGAGATCGCAGTGTTATAAATATAACAATGGAAAACGCTGCTGCCCATTTCCCAGCCTACAGAGACTCTTAGGTATTTTGCCTCCAAAAGATTAATCGCCTTGTACGACACCCGCGAGTATAAGGGTGTTAATCTACTCTGCCGGACACCACATGGCAACTAATAACAAAAACACTAATAACAACATTAAAATCTGTTAATTATCTCTCTCTTTCTCGCAATTTGTGTATTTTAAATGAGGGCCAATATTTTGTGGTACAAATTATATCATATAGTTTTTTTGTCATATAAGTACCGATCTTTGTGTTTCGATGCAGTGATAATTCGGTAAAAATAAATTCAAGAAAACTTTTTCGACGAAACAATATTATTGAAAAGATCGACGAAGAATGAGGACCCATATTCACCCAAAGAATAAGGACTATGGAGCTTCCTTTTTGCACTCTTTAAATGGCGTTTGTAGGTCACGTCGTAATATCACACACTCTGTGTAATTACTTCATATATATTTTTCACTACTCTTTTAAAAATCCTTGAAATGAAATAATGTTCACAACTAGCCTTATGTTTTATCTTTTGCTATAGAAGAAACATGTTTGATGATGTTTTGAACAAAATCCATAATAAAATGCCTGTAATTGTGCTGACTACCCTATGTCACATTTGTTCACAAAATATAAAAATAGCCATCATACAATAACAAACACTAATAACAACATTAAATCAGTTAATTATTGTCTGTCTCTTTCTCGCAATTCGTGTATTTTACATGAGGATCCATTTATTTGTGATACAAATCCATTATTTGTGGTACAAATTATTTCATATAGGTGCCTAGTTTTTTGTCATATAAGTACTGATCTTTGTGTTTGATGAAGTGATCATTCGGCAAAAATAAATTGTATGAAACTTTTTTCGACGAAACAATATTATTCAAAAAGTTTCACGAAGAAATAGGCACCTGAAGAATGAGGACTAAGGAAATCTTTAATTGGCGTTTGTACGTCACGACGTAAAATCGCCCTCTCTGTCTAATTTCGATTTTCAAAAGTTCATACATATTGTTTATTTTTTATATTACTTTAAACCTTTCGTTACTCTTTAAAAAATATTCCAAATGAAGTAATGTTGACAACTAGCCTCATGTTTTGTCTTTTGCTGTATAAGATATCGTCTATACTGTTACAATGGTCATTAAAACCTACCTATTATAAACTGTGACTTTGTGACCTACTTATTACAGAATTAAATACATGTCTAATTTATAAAAATTGTTAAAACCGACAAACGCTGTATTAATCACATCCAATTGAAACAATGTACAACCACGATACTTTTACAATCACATCGTTCAGACCAGTTACACCATAAAGCATGCACATGGATCACATGAAGAAAACGAATATCGTCGAGAAAAACTTGGCTTGTCTCGCCATATGGTTGTCCACTTGAATGTCGTTGTAAACTTCCCTCATCTTCACCAAGTTGTGTGCCACGTTTCTGACCCTCTCTCGCTGTCTTGCCATAATCCAGGAGTACGAATAACTCAGAGGTAAACAAACTGAGAAGATTATCCTGTCTAACCACTGCCTC
Source organism: Blastobasis adustella (assembly GCA_907269095.1). Lineage (NCBI taxonomy): Eukaryota > Metazoa > Arthropoda > Insecta > Lepidoptera > Blastobasidae > Blastobasis > Blastobasis adustella. The sequence continues at coordinate 18,240,371 of OU026124.1, forward strand.
TCATTCAAGTTTGGCTGAGTCCGAAAACTGCTCCATATTAGGACGAAAAATATACACATACATATATTAATCAGCTTAAGCACATTGTCGTGCAAGGCTTTAACATACGGCGGAAGATCAAACTCCTCATAGTAGAATCTAGCAGATCCCACGAAATAGAACATCTTACTGATCTTGTAATAAGTGAGATTTGACCTGGTTTGATGCTTTTGTTTGACCTTTATTAGCGTCATTGCAGATACTGATGATGGAGAAAGTACAATTAAAATAAAAACAATGGAATTTATGAGACATGTGCTTACATCAGACTTGATTTTTGAGTTATGGATTATTTAAATTCTTAATTACAAATCTACTTCCCTATTCAAGAGAAAGGAAAATTGTTTATAATTTAGAGATTGTTATTATAATTTGGACTTAATTGCTTACCATCGATTGGCATATAATCTATTTGTCAGCCGGTGGGCGGCTATGGCGTGTAGAGAGCTCATTCAATTAATCCAAGGTTTTTCGAAATAGGGGTACGCGAACCTCTAGGGGTTCGCCATTCGACGGTGGGCTCGCGACACGATTTACGTAATGCTGGCTGTATGAGTGGCAGTCGCGTGCGCCATGCATGTTGGCGCAAAGCTGTGAAAAATTTCAAGCAATAAAAATGTATTTTTTGGCACTGTATTTGTTGCGTTTTGTTGAAATAAACAGCCCATTTTTCGTTTTCTTTTTTTTTTTCTGCGTTACGTACATTAGTTAATCACTAACCGATGCTCTTATGGTGAGGAAAAACATCGTGATGAACTGTATGTGTTACCATTATCTCATCTGGTCAGGGTCACCTGTTAACAGATGGCAGTAGATCCACTGTAATTACCTGTCAAATCCTGGACCTTGGTCAAGGCGGACCCAAGAGCACAAGCCGGACATTAACGCCAAGATGATGATGATGATGACGTATGTTATACATATAACATCATGCCTTTGTCCCTCAGGGGTAGGGAGAAACCTTGCTTATCTTTGACAGAGCATAGAGGAGAGGGGGGCAGTTTTGAACAAATGCACTAGTAGTCTTAATTTAAACGCAACTTTAACTGTTTTGTTTTTTTGCACTGATTACTGTAACCCACATAGCTGTCAGTTGTCATTTGTAGTCTGTCAAACAACTTAAGCGAGTGAGAACGTTATTTTGTTTTCGGCAGTTAAAAGTAAAATATTTTGAATTGTTTTGTAAGGATTTCACGACTACATTTGAATAAAGTGGTTAGTTTAGTTCGGTTAATATGATGGGAGCATCTATTACTTGTATGTTTGAGTAGGAATAGTAGCAAGTTTTGACTGTCTTCTCGGAAAATCATTACTGTTATGTTTTAAAGTGCTGTTGGGACACTTTTGAACAAAGTAAAGGGGGCAGCTTTGACTTTTGTTCAAGGGGCACCTTTGTAAGCGACCGGCCTCACAGAAAAAACGTAAGACACAGACGCGGCACCCGTTTAATTTACTTTCATAAAAAATGTATAGAAACTTTGTGACGCAAAACATACAGCAAAGACCGGCCGCGGACGCGACGCAGACACGTCTTCGCCCTTTTGCAAAATATACAGAAATGACGAGGCACGGGCGAGACCGAGGATGCGGGTGGGCCGCGGGGAGCCGGGCCTCGCACGCAGCGCTTGCTGTCCTTGTCTTGCCCGCGTTCTTGACTGGTCCACAACCTGCCGCGTCCGTGCCCCGTCTTTTTTATATGTTTTAAACTGGCTGGTGGTAATTCATTAGAAGTGTCACCTGCTCCTTCAATATTTTTACCTGAAGCACAAGGAGTATCTGATTTGACAACGCTGCAGGCCACAGCAGGACCCTCCACAGCTATACTACCTATAGTCAAAGATAGTGAAGTAACTGGTTTGACAGCACCGGAAGCCACAGCTGGACCCTCCACAACTTTAATACCTGGGGTCAGAGATTGTGGAACCCCTTCTTCTCTAATTTGCTCACCGTTAGCTCACTCATCTTTAGATAATCAGAATATTATTTCATCTGAAGCTGTGTGGCCTCTTCCCACAGCTGCACCTCGCAAAAACTCAAGCAGGGGCAGAAAAAAGGGAAAGTCTTACAGATACACCGGAAAAGTTTGCCCTAGAAAATGAAGTTCGAGAAGAGGAAGATAAAAAAATAAAAAGTTTGCTGCCTCTGCAAAAAGGAAGCTGGAAAAGGAAAAATAAAAAAAAATAGCCTGGAAAGAAGCCCGAAAAGAAAAAGAAAAAAATAAATTATGATATTTATAGTAGTTCAGAAAATGAAGTATATTTTATACCTCCATCGCCAGAGACCGATTTTAGAGAGTATGTCAGGTTTAGATGAACAAGATGAAGAGTCCGAAAGTTAGTGAGGAAGAAAACATACATGACGGTGACTGAGTCATAGTTAATTTTGTATCTGATAAAAATATTTTGCACCGTTATGTAGGTCAGATAACAAATAAATCATTGGCCAGCTACGGTGTGAAATTTGCTAAAAAAGTAAAAGATTCAAGTGGCCAGAGAAACCAGACGTTAGTTTAATTGGTAAATACCAAGTTGTGAAAAAAATTCCTCCTCTGATATTTAAATCCTCAAAGCGGCTAGGAGCTTTCGAATTCCTTAAGTCGTTGAGAAAGTTTAAAATTGATAAATATATATGACGGATCCGGTCAATAGCATGGAATCATGTGGTCAATAGTACGGACTCATGTGGTCAATAGTACGGACTCATGACGCAGAAAACGGAAGTGGGAGCGCGCCACCTGGTGGGGCGTGCTGACAGAGTCTCGACGGCACGACTCGGGCGGAGTGGCGGGCAGTCTTGGCCCAACCGCCGAGGAGTGAACACGTCTTGAAACTGTCTCCACATTTCGTTTATAGAAAGTGTTGTTTACGTTTGAAAATAAAGTGATTTTAAAATAACCTTTGAAATAATAATGTGAATTACCTCAACTGCCCACATTGTAATACCTCTCTGATTTCAAGTAAAATTATAAGTGATGTGCAAAAATGAAGTGGAATAAATACAGTGGAGTAAATGTGAACCCTTTCTTTAATTTATCTGTACGAATACGATCTAATGCTGATATCACCACCCTGATGACAAAGATCCTGATACACCACTTTCCTTGACGCAACGACATATACTTATTTTAAGATATATTATAAGATGTGTTCATTAAATAAAAGAGGAGGTATAATAGATTAAGAATATATTGATGTTTTTGTAATTTTTGTAACTTCAATCTGAGATACTTATTGTGCCATTTTAGTTATTGTCAAAGTTTTTAAAACTATTTAATGAGAAGATTTAAAGGATTGTTTTTTATTCTTAAGGTTTTTGTTCTGATGTAATCAATATTCCTATTCTAATAACAGTTTAGTTTTGTTGGTAAGTTGAGAAAATTAGTGTCTCGTCTGGAGAAAAAGTGTGTTTATAAAGTAGAAGTGTTTTCAACCTAAAGGAAATTTTTTTTTACCTGTTCAATACTGCCCCAGGGGATAGTCCACTAGATTTATTTTTTGTGAAAAACATTTATCATAAAAAAAATAATAATCATCATCTTGGCGTTAATGTCCCGGTTGTGCTCTTGAGAACGAGAGCCCGGGGTCCGCCTTGACCATGATCCAGGATTTGGCAGGTCAAGTAATTACAGTGGAGCGACTGCCATCTGACCTCCATGACCCTGCTACCAGGGGAACCTGACCAGATTGGATCATGGTTACACATTCAGTCGCCTGAATGTGCAGGTTTCATCACGATGTTTTCCCTCACCGTAAGAGCATCGGTTAGTACTCAACTAATGTACATAACTCAGAAAACAGTCATTAGTACATGGCCGGAGCGGGATTCGAACCCGGGACCTCTGGCTTACGAGTCGGATACTGTAACCGCTCGGCCACCGACGCTCGACGAAAAACATTTATCATACTACTAGATAATAAAACTATCATATTTTTATCTATATTAGTATCTAAAGTGTATTTGGCCTGTTAATCAAAAATATAATTATCGTCTATATTGTTGTATTTCTTTGTAAAACCGATTATTCAAAAGTGCCCCAGGCGTGTTCAAATCTGGCCCATGTTCGGGGTAGTTTTGAACATTTCCCTTAAGATACATATAAAGAGATTCCAACTTTGTTGTTGGCATATTGATTATGCGACAATATTAAACTTCATCCTTAATAATGTAGTAAATCAGGCAGTGAAAAAGTTTTAAGTTTTCATGTTTTTTCTAAAAAATGTTCAATGCTGCCCCCCTCTCCCCTAACCGGGATTGAGACAAGAATGATGATGATGATTATGACTTTCGACTTAATTAAGTTGCATTGGTAGCTAATGCAAGGTATTAGGACCTGGGACAAACTATTTCTGTGTCTTTACATCTATCTAATATCTTAGGGTTCTATTTAAAAAGGTTTAAACATAAACTTACTATATACAGCGGAATATCTTTGGTTTTAAATGAAATAAATGGTTTGTTTACTTATTGGAATTTCAAAATCTTTAATGCAAATAAGAGCTGAAAACTATTAAAGGTACTACTTACAAAACCAATAATTATCAATTAAACAAAAAGAATTATTAATTTATTCTATTTTATTTTTATATTTTATATTATTCTACATTTCAAATACCTATTGTATTAAGTTTTAAATTTATTTTGTATGGGTTTTTGCCTGAAATAAAGATTGATTGATTGATTGATTGATTTGTCATCTTTCCGTCAGTTTCTTCTTCTTCAAATCTTCAATATCTACTCTGTTTAATACATCACTGAGAATATTGAGTAGGTTGTTCTTACAATCTGAAAATAAAATAGTTATAGGTATTATTGGTGGTCGTATGAAGGATCTAATGAACGATGATATGGCATGATCTTCGTGTCATCTTCTTGGCTTGGCGTGGTTAGTGTCCCGCTTGTGCTTCCGCACACGGGATCCCGGGGTCCTTGACCATGATCCAAGATTTGGCAGATGAGGTAATTATAGTGGAGCGACTGCCATCTGACCTACGTGATCCTGTTAACAGGGGAACCTGACCAGATTGGACTTAGTAACAGAGTCAGTTGCAGGTTTCATCACGATGTTTTCTCTCACTGTAAGAACATCGGTTAGTGTTCAACTGATGTACATAACTTAGAACCGGGATCAAATTCCACTGCCGCCAATGTCTCTTACATTGGCGGCAGTGGAATTTGATCCCGGTACCTCTCGCTTACGAGCCGAATACCGCTACCACTAGGCCACCGACGCGCCTTTATTTTACCATAGAAAAATATTAGTTTGTCATTTTATCCTCTATCGATATGCAAAGTCTCAGTATAGTCGGGAAAGGAAAAATAAATAAAAAACCCTAAAGATGTTTTGACCTCTTTGCGAATTTCACTCACTACTTAAATTATTTTATACTAGCCGTTGCTTTTCTCCGGCGGGCAGATTGGATCTCTACAAATGTGCAACTTTATCGCGTGACCCTATTGTTTTCCCGGGGCAAAAAGTAGCCTACGTAACGTAGTCCTATTAGTGGCAGAATTTAAAAAAATCTGTCTAGTAGTTTTTGAGTTTTTTCATTACAAATCTTTTCTTATGTAAAGATAATGTTGTTGACTGAAGTAAGGAAACTGGTTGAAATCAGAGTAACTTTTAGAGCTTAAGTTTTTGTAGAGTGTAATTGTTTGTAGGAAAACCTACTTACCGCCAAATACGACTGATGTGAAAGTTCCACGATGCCAAGACAGTGCAGTACCACAGGTATCTGCAGAAAAATATTTTTGTAATCGTATAAAGGATGTTTTTAAAGGTGAAATTTAAATTGAAATAAAACAAAGAAAAAAGTTTTTCGTATCAGTTTTTCTTTGTTTTATTTCAAGTTCCCCCGCGTCTAAAAACACCCTTTACAAACATTTCACTGTTGATATCTAAACAGTTGCAGTTACTGAATAGTGCCTAACTTCCTTTTCTGTACCCCCATTTTGAGAAACGTCAAACTAGAATCGATCCCGATTACGAAGTGTCAAACAGCATGGACCTATAATTTCGCGAGTTAGTCGGTGGTATTGTCAATGGTTCTCTGACTGAAGAGAGAAAGAAATATTAAACAGAGGCCTCTATACAATGCCATTTGCTGTTTGACGTTTCATGATTTGTTTGATATTTATCAAATAACCCTTCTGTTTCTGCGAACGCATAAACTTGGGCTAAGCTGGACCAGGTGGTTGTCTATTAAAACTTAAAAATTATGCCAAATTTGAGATATTTGGCAGTCATAATTCATACTTTATTCAAACCCTCTGTATTCGATAAAATAATCTAATAAACTTTACCATCACCATCATCAGCCTATTCTACTCCACTGAAGGACATAGGCCTCCCCCAATGAGCGCTAATGCACCCTGTCTTTGGCTTGCCGCATCCAGCATCCACCCGTAACCTTGAATGATGAATTGACATAAATTTTAAAACTGGTATCTTAATATATACCGGATTAAAATTTTATTATTATGTTTTAATTATTTTATTTGTTACGTTATTATTTTTATTCCTTTCATAAACTGTTACATGTACTTACATAAATACAATAATAATGTAATAATATTTAATTTTCATGCATAAATATAGAAATTTAATCTTATCCAGTCTAACTCAAAGGGTTTCTTTTACCATTTAGGTTAGGAACGGAATCCATAAAAATGCGAGTTGCTTGGCAGTTGATGTCAGAAGTGAATGGATACAGGGGCCGGTACCTGACTCTGCCACATCGCTATCACTACAACAGGTCGAATGCGCCTCGCTGTCGCACGCCGGCAGTGCTGCCATCCCGAACTGAACATCGCCATCGATAGTTGAGAAGCCTGGAGACGCAGCTATGAATCAACATCATCATCAACCAGCTCTGTTAAGCCTAAGGAGTCTGACTGATATGTACAGCCGACATTAGAATAGAATAAAAGAAAGAAAGAAAACATTTATATATTTAATGGGAATGATGACTGGGTCAACATTTTAAAATTCAAACTAGTCCGTCAGTTAGATTTAAAAAAGATTAGACAAATTGGCAAAGCTAAAGCGTATAAAAGTTTCGGAGTGACATAACTTCTGAGTAACATTTCACCTCAGGCGTGCAATAGTTCAAAGTATTATCGGTATTATTTTTGAATAATTAACAAAAGAAAAAATACGTCCTCAATATTTTTTGATAATCTACCTGACGGAATAACAATTTTTTTACAGTCATCGCCCCTTTTAGTTAAGCAACCAGCAGCTTGATTTTGGTAAATTGATTGATACGAATCCGAGAAAAGTGCTGCCAAAGCGAGTTAGTCCGTTGTATTATGGATGGTCCTCATACGAAAGAGACAGATAGAGATAATGTAATGAGAGAGATGAACCTTTTCTAATAAAAATAACCATCTTGGCGTCTGGAGCGACTGCCATTTGACGTCCGTGATCCTGTTAACAGAGGAACCTGCCCAGGTTGATTTAGCCTGAATGGGCACACGATGTTTTCCCTTACCACGCTAAGTCGCTCGATAGCTGCGATTATTCATATTCATATTCATTTATTCATTGCAATTACATGGTAGTTACAAGGTGTCATATACTATTGGGTGTTTTTCATGTGAACTCGAGCCGAAACTAGCCGATGTGCAGTATTTATGACCTGTAACATAGTTTTTGGTAAACCGTACAAAATATAGTTTTCTTCTATAACACTGAAGGGAAACCGTCACGTCACCTCAACACTGACGTTCCCAGCCGTCCACCAGAAGCAGCCGGTGCTGATCAGCGTGCAGGTTCCGGTCGCAGCCACCGCCAGCGTGACGGTCAGCGTCCGTTCTGATGTCTTCAGGATGCGTGAAAGAAGAAATGTTATCAGCTGCTTTAGGCAGCAGTCTGCGGCTAGAATTGTACTTATAATACATGAATATATGACGAACGATGCCGCTTTGACTTGCCAAACCAGTGTCGCGTTTAACCACTGCTCTGAGGCTCGCACAGTGAAACTCTGTGTGTGCGGAATTTAGCAACGGATCTCATACTACAGATTCCAACAGATAGTCGCTACTGGCAGACGAGTTCTTCTAAAAAAGCTGATTCCTTACCATAAATTGAAACAGGACTAGCACTAACGCTATGATGTTGGTAAGTATTTGCATTGAATATACTGTTTTACATATTTCTTCAGTAGCTTTGGTGCACCTGAAAACATGATCAGTTTAAAAGGCATTTAACTGCCGGGCTATAAATAAGTATAATATACAAAATAACGGAGTGGCTGGTCGCTAACGTTCATATACCTACTCTGTTTTGGTTTTGTCAACGGTTACGTCAACGACATTTATTTGTCACAATTTCAGGAGAAAATGGGTGATACCATACTGTTGAGAGAGGGTGGGAGGGGAGGGGGGGGGGATAAAGATTTTTACGAATATACTATTATACTATTCGTAAAAATCTTTATTGCTACTGTAGGTACAAGGAAATGTTACCAGATCATCCTGGAGTGCAAATCGATGCCAACTTTGAATGCTTTTTCGTACTGCTCTTCCTTTTCAGTCTGGCTAAGTTCTGCATCGAAAATGTCGTTCAAGCTCCGAAAGTAGCTGCACAAATTCCTAAATTGGTTGCTCATAGCGATCGTGAGTAGGGACACGATGAGAAAGCCCGAAAATTGCATTCGAAAGATGCTGATCCAGAATAATATGTAGTATATAATCCTGGCCACGCCTGCTGCATAGCTCGTGTCGGTGACGTCAGGCCAAACAGTTATTACTGTCACGAAATTCCCGCCTAAAATGCATAATATTATTGCAATAGCTTGCGCTTAATTGGGTAGTTGCCTTAAACTTAATATTGTTTTTTTTAATTTTATGTTGTGACAAAGGGGCAGATCAGCTGATGGTAAGAGATGCTGAGGCCCATTACATCTACGATTCATACGGAACCGCAGGTTCGTTGTCACTGTGAGGTCCATGATGAAATGTCTCATACCTGTAATTGCGCTGGCTTCCCTATGTCATATTTGATCACCAAATATGAAAATAGCCATAATTCAATTACAAACTAATAAAAACATTAAAATATGTTAATTATCTCTCTCTTTCTCGCAATTCGTGTATTTAAAATGAGGGCCAATATTTAGTGGTACAAATTATTTCATTTCGTTTTTTTGTCATATAAGTACCGATCTTTGTGTTTCGATGAAGTGATCATTCGGTAAGAATAAATTTAATAAAACTTTTTCGCCGAAACAATATTATTGAAAAGATCGACGGAGAATCAAATTCACCCAAAGAATCAAATCTTTTTTTCACTACTCTTTTAAAAATCCGGGAAATGAAGTAATGTTCACAACTAGCCTTATGTTTTATCTTTTGCTATAGAAGAAACATGTTTGATGATGTATTGATCAAAATCGTCCATACTGAACCTACCTGTTACAAACTGTGACCTTGTGAATTACTTTTTTTTTATTTTACTTTTTCATTTTATACGGCAGACAAACAGGCAAGCACCAGGTCACACCAGGGGAGTTAGCAATGCGTTTGCCCGCCTCTGTAGAGACCTCTAATATACCTCTTGAACGATTCCATGTTAAAGTCCAAAGGAAATACTGCGGCTATAACTGTGGTGTGTAACTTATAAATATTTTTTAAAACCGACAAACTTTTTATAAAACACATCCAATTGAAACAATGTACAACCACGAACCTTTTACAATCACATCGTTCAGAGCAGTTACTCCATAAAGCAAGCACATGCAGGATATGAAGAAAACGAATATCGTCGAGAAAAACTTGGCTTGTCTCGCCATATGGTTCTCCACTTGAATGTCGTTGTAAATTTCCTTCATCTTCACTAAATTATATGCCACGGTTCTGACTCTCTCTCGCTGTCTTGTCATAATCCAGGCGTACGAATAGCACACAGGTATACAAATTGTGAAGATAATCCTGTCTAACCACTGCTTCTCATTCAAGTTTGGCTGAGTCAGAAAACTGCTCCATATTAGGACGAAGAATATACACATACATATATTAATCAGTTTAAGCACATTGTCGTGCAAGGCTTTAACATACGGCGGTAGATCAAACTCCTCATAGTAGAATCTAGCAGATCCCATGAAATATAACATCTTACTGATCTTGTAATAAGTGAGTTTTGACCTGGTTTGATGCTTTTGTTTGACCTTTATTAGCGTCATCGCGGTTACTGATGATGGAGAAAGTACAATTAAAATAAAAACAATGGAATTTATGAGACATGTGCGCACATCAGACTTGATTTTCGAGCTATGGATTATTTAAATTCTTAATTACAAATCTACTTCCCTATTCAAGAGAAAGGAAAATTGTTTATAATTTAGAGATTGTTATTATAATTTGGACTTAATTGCTTACCATCGATTTGTCAGCCGGTGGGCGGTATTGGTGTGTAGAGAGCTCATTCCATTATTCCAAGGTTTTCCGAAGGTTCGCCATTCGACGGTAGGGGGTTTGCGACAAGATATACGTAACGCTGGTTGTATGACTGGCAGATGCGTACGCCATGCATGTTGGCGCAAAGCGGTGATAAAAATTAAATACAGAAATGATCTTGATGTAGAGTCAGAGTAACATCTAAAATTGTCTAAAATTACTTACATCTATAAAGGCCGATTTTTCAATCCTCGGATAAAAAATATCAGTCTGAAAAGTTATTATACGACTAAAATAAAAACGTATAATTAATTCATATATAAGTAAAGGATAACTGTTTGTTTTAATTTGGCAGTATATTACTTTATTGTACAGATAAATGTTATCGGAGGATTGAAAAATCGGCCCTAAGTGACATAATTTACGATATGAAATAAGCCCATCCAATATTAAAATAGTAGTTTATGCAACTGTCATATAAAAGGGGGTATTAAAACATGAGTACGCCTCGTACGATAATAGTTTGACACGAGTGTCTTAGTACCAAATTATATGCAGTTGCATACACTACTTTATCCACACTCATATTTTCATGTGAAAATTTCGTACCTATATTTTTCTCAACTTTGCTGGAAGTAAGCTGCGAGTCAGTTCTGTTGTATCTACGCATCGAGGATATCAAGCGGCGGGAAATTCACTTGACTACTTTCACATTTATCTACTTATTTGCTTCAAACAAGAAAAAACATTCACAATACAAATGACAACAATTACAAAAAATATATTGTTTAGCGGGAAAATACTTACACACAAATATAAACAGGAAAATTTGAATTTTGAATTTGTTGAAGACATTTAAGTATTCCGCCTACATTTCGAAGTGTCCCGGCGCCCGACAAAAATTTAAAAAATAAAAGTGTTGCATAATGATTAAAAAGTTATTTTTCGAAATGTAATGTCATAAATTTTCTGTAATGAAAATAGTATGGGAAGTGCTGTATCGAAAAGTAATGTTTTTAAATTTTATAGACGGGTGTGAAAAAAGTGTATCCTTAAACAACTGTTTTCTTATATGTAATTGGAACATTACGCTATGAGTGTAGATAAATGAATTTTATGACACTGAATTTGTTGCCTTTTATTGAAATAAACAGACAATTTTATAATAATTTTTCGTTTTCTGAGTTACGTACATAAGTTGATCACTAACCGGATCATACGTTGAGGGAAAATATCGTGATGAAACCTGCACATTCAGATATGCCTTATAGCAGATATTGTCAAGATGTATCGTCAAATAAAGGTCGATAAGCGAAACATTGATTATCAGATAAATCTTTGGCGAGATAACATTGCTGCTGAAATCAAACACTATCGTTTACTGAGAGTTACCTTTGGTACGGCGAGCGCTCCTTACCTGGCAGTTAAGGCCTTACAGCGAACATCTCTAGATGATGATGGTGAGCATCCCATGGCATCTGGGCGTGTACTTACCGATTTTTATATGGATGACTTGCTGTCAGGTTGTGAATCTAAGGAGGAAGGATTAGCTGTTTATCGGGAAATTACTGACCTTTTAGCACGAGCTGGTTTTGAATTACAGAAGTGGTCCAGTAATTCTGACGAGTTGCCGCAGGCTATTGAAAACCATATAGTTAAACTTTAAATATGAAAAGAGGTAAAGGAAGAAATTACAAATGTAATTGTACCATGAACCCTGAAAATAAAAACATAAAATTATGATAATTGTAGGACTTACCTGGAATCGTAGCGACGACTTATTTCATTATGTAGTGCAACTTCCTCCACTAGAAGAACCTGTAACGAAATGTAAAATTATTTCCGATATATCTCGGTTTTACGATTCTTTAGGTTGGGTCGGACCCAGTATTATTGTTTCAAAATGTATCATTCAGAAACTATGGTTGGCAGGAATTGACTGGGATGAAGTCATCCCAAAAATATATTAGAGGAGTGGCTTACCTATCGTGAGGAATTGAAACTGCTGGTCAACATACAAATTCCCAGATGGACTGGTATGAGGAGTACCGATGCGTTGGTAGAGCTTCACGGTTCTTACGATGCGTCAAAAGTAGCTTACGCTGCTGTAGTTTAAGTAAGATCAACTGCATTTGATAACGCGGTACGTACTGCTTTAAGATTACCAAACTTTGGTGGATTATGGGAGGCAGGCATTAAATCGATCAAATACCATTTAAAACGGATTGTAGGTCAATCAATATTAATTTACGAAGAATTGGCTACAGTTTTGGCGCAAGTAGAGGTATGCCTTAACTCACGTCCAATATCTGCGCTTACAGATGGTGCGTCTGACGGAAACTATGAAACTTCAAGTGTAGGTTCATTGAGACGCTGGCATTACACCCAAAGGATGTTGCAAGACTTTTGGCGGGTATGGTCACGAGAATATCTTTTGAAAATTGTAAGACCTCCTTAAATTGTAAGACTCCAGTCACGGCTATATTTCTCGACATGAGTAAGGCATTTGACTATGTCAATCATGACAAATTGCTCTCTAAACTGGAAAATTATGGTGTGAGAGGTAATGCGCTACAATGGATTAAAACTTATTTAAAGGATAGGGAACAGTGTACAGAGATAAGGAAATTGGTCAATGTAGAAATTAATGTAATTAAACAATCCTATCGGTCTGATTTTATAAAAAAGGCTCCAGGAGTACCACAGGGAAGCAACCTAGGACCATTATTGTTTCTTTTATACAGGGTGTAAAAAGACCGCTAGCATTAATTGAAACCCCATATTCTACCCATGAAACTGAACAACTTTCCCCAAGAAACATACCCGCGGAAATGACTTCATAATTTCGCTACCCAAAAAAAATAATTAATTGCGACGCGCAATGTACATCGTCCGGCGCACGGCTCTCGCTTGCCCACGTGACCGTGGGCACTGACCCCGCGCGGCGGTCGCTCTGGCGTATTTAACCTAACTAGTAGGTATACCTTGGCTAGGCGCCACACTGAACTTTCTGCAGATATCGACAGTAGGTAGGTGGTAGGTACTGGGCTCGATTCTCGTATGATGTGAATGTCCGTAAGCAAACGTGTACGTAAGTAAGGTAGGTAGACAGCTGATCCTGTGCCTGATCATGCAAGTGCGCGCCGCAGTAAATACCTACTACGTTAAATTCTCATGTAATGTGAATGATCGTCATACAATCATGTACCTAGGTAGGTAGGACTTTCGATCGTGAACTTTACTGCTGATATCGCCGGTAGGTAGGTGCTGGGTACGATTTTAGTATAATGTGAATGACCGTAAGCAAACGTCTAGGTAATGTATTAAGGTATGCGTACCCCTGTCTTGTTGAACTTTACTGAGTGGTAGCATGGCAGTGTTGCTGCCTATGCGCATGGGCCCACGGACGGCCGGTGGCGGGTTGGCGCGCGCGCGGCTGCTGTAGGTAGTACCTACCACCGGCCGTGCGCGCGTCACGAGTAGGTAGGTAGTAACACTTGTGCGGCCGGGCGCACGCTTTACATTGCGTTCTTTTACTTACAGTGCATTTATTTCAACTTAAATTTGAACTTTAGGTGTCTAAATTAATTGTGAACGATTTAGTTATCGATACTTGATATTTTTTAGTACAAAAATACAACTTTTTTTTTTTAAAAGAATCTCGATTTCTGCCTAAACTAAGAGTTTCCGCGGGTATGTTTCTTGGGGAAAGTTGTTTAGTTTTATGGGTAGAATATGAGGTTTCAATTAATGCTAGCGGTCTTTTTACACCCTGTATATAAATGACTTTCCATAAGTTACTAAACACAAATCTTTATTGTTTGCCGATGACACGACTGTCATAGTAAGAGCTGAAGAGTCATGTGAATAACATGGATGAATAAAAATAATCTTAGTATTAATATGACAAAAACTAATTTCATACAATTTCAATCTTATAATTCTATTCCAATTAAATTAAATATAAAATATAATGACATTTTAATGCAAGAATCTGATAGCACAAAGTTTTTAGGTTTAATACTTGACAAATATCTAAACTGGAAAGACCACATAGATTCCATTGTTAAGCGATTGGATCGTTTTGTATTTGCGCTGAGTAGATTAAAAAGTGCCGTATCAGTAGATGCAGCGTTGACAGCTTACCATGGACACGTTTCATCAGTGTGAAACTATGGATTAATCTTGTGGGGAAATTCAGTTGATGTAATAAGAGCATTTAGGTTACAAAAGAAATGTATTCGTGCTATTACAAACACATGGTTCAGAGACAGCTGCAGACCATTGTTCTTTAAGTTAAGAATTTTGCCATTACCATGCATGTATATCCGAAATATCTGTATGTTTACAAATAATTATCCAGAGTATTTTAAGACAGTATCAGGACTCAAAGGGCACAATACGAAAATCTGTTGCATAAACCTCAATGCAAATCCTATATATATAAAAATAATGTATACAATATGTGCATAATCTTGTATAATAATTTACCAAATGAAATTAAAATATTAGAGGAGAGGCAGTTTAAAGTAAAGTTAACTGAATGGCTTCTACAATATTGTTTTTATGACACTAAAGTATTTTTTAATTATAAAAATATGGTTCCAGACTACAGGTACTATGGGTACAGACTTTATAGAAAAAAGTGCTAAAATTATGTATAAGTGCTACTAATTTTTAATTTTGTGAAATGTGTTAAATATGCTTATATACCTACTAATTTAATATTTGTATGCCCAAAATAGGGCTAGACATAGAGAGACATTCAACTTTATAACAACTAAGTTATGTATACACACCTATGTTACAAATAAATGACTTTGAACTTTGAAATTATTTCATAGGTACCGTTGGGCATCTCAAACTACAAATGTTAACATTGGAGATGTGGTTCTTATAAAGGAAGACGACTTGCCTCCATGCCGTTGGTTATATGGCAGAGTGATCGCCACCCACCCCGGACAAGATGGCTTAGTTCGAATGATAACTTTAAAAACCAAAAATGGATCCATAAAACGTGTGATAAATATGTTATGTTTGTTACCAATTGCTCAATGAATAATTATTTATGGTTTTATGTTTTTATAATACTGAATGTTGTAGGGTCTTGCCCTGACTAATGGTGGTGTCATATGGTGTCGTGTGTACTTACTGTTATTAGGACTCCTGTTCAAACAACTGTTCAGCACGTTGACACTTCTGTTTTCAATTTGTATACATATTATTGGTATGTTCTTGGGTTTAGCCCTTCAGGCTCTGATTGCTCATCATCCTTGCCTGGAAAATGAGTTAAAACTGTAAATTCTGACTACGTTGTAACTACGTTCTACAAATGTTTTGATTCGAATCGAACTTCGATTAGAGTATTTTCTTTTGGGGAAAAGATCTCTCGTTTCCTAAATATCCAATTGGTAAAAGTAATGATAGTTTTTGGAAAAAATACAAGGGTATTGGGGTGTGTGTCTGGATTCTTACCGCTGTAACTTATTGTTTTCCTTTTATGTAAAATCCACATGGACCCCCATGCCTCGGGGGTCATTTTTCCATCACGTTAGGGTGTTTATTTCGTCGCAAATTGTTATTTTAATACATAAAATATCACATTTTCCAAACTAATGTTAACCTTTTGTTATTTATTCTTTGTACGTCATATGTTGTCATGCGAACACAGTTCATAGTCGGCGGAGATTTTGATCTTTTTTGTGCTCCTCTTATTCTAGATTGCTGGATCCAATTCTTCATCATGTCTTCATGGATTATATCCTTGGCTGTCAAATACGAGGTCGCCCGAAAATTAATATCGACCACTTCGGGAACTGGCTGGTTGACTATGAGTACTGGCCATCAAGAATAAATCTTCTTTTGTGCCAAATCGTTCTCGAACGTGTTTAAGTGAAGACCCGCGCCTTCGTTAAAGAGTGCAGCTGATGAGTGGGCAGTGTTCCCCCAGCCTTCGAACTAGAAGGTGGATCAGTATCATAGCTAGAAGAAGCTATTTTCATAAACAAAATGAAATACAAGTGACCGGTCAAAATATGCACATGGCTGCATCAAATCATTACCTTTGAAATTCTCTAACTAACATAGTGGCGCGTCAGTCTGCGATCTGTACTTTTTCGGCCTGCTTAAATGAAATCCAAGTGATCCAGCCTGGACAAAGGTTATGTGGAGTAGACTTTTGTAGGAACTTTCGTGCTTAACTTTTAAATTCCTTTTAAAAATTTCTTGTTGATGTAGTTTGTAGTTTCTGGACTGAACGAATATAAACCCATTACCCTGAATCTTTGTGTTTCCTTATTAACTGAACCTGGCACAATTACAATGTTAATTATGAATTGTTTGATTTTTTTATAATAATGGATTTTAATTATGGATTTTGCATTTTTGTGAAAATGAATTATTTTATTTTATTTTCTTCGGAAAACAAACAGTACTTAATAGCTAAACAGAATCAGTACAAAGAATCTATCGACCATTTACATGTATTTATGGTAGATTTACTTGGTTTTATGTTTATTTTTAACATTGTAATTAATTAATTAATTTACACATATTTTATTAGTAATAGGTATTGTTGCATAATTGTTATAGTTTGTTTGTTTAAGGACAAAGGTTTACTTCGTTCTTGGTAGGCGAGAATGTTGAACGTATTTTAACATCACACTGTTTTAGTTATACATTTTATATATAGTTCCGCTTGATGTCACTAGATGGCGCTGCCTACCTTTTACATCGCGGTAGCGAAATGTTCCGTGCAATTACTATATCAATTTATGATGTGAATTTTAAATATACCTTTTTTAATGTGGACTTCGACTTGTTTTATTGATAACCCGTACCTAGTTCACCTACCCTTGGGATCACCCTGGACTCGCTGAGCCTGTAATATTGCTGAGCTTGTTCACATATAAACCTACCGGAAAGAATTCCTGAACTACAATACAATACAATACAAAACTCTTTATTGCACACCAGAGGACACAAGTACAGATACAAAAAATATGCTAGGTAGTACAAAGGGCGGTCTTATCACTAATGTGATCTCTTCCAGACAACCTTGGTATGGAGAGAAGCACAGGGACTAATGGGGAAAACCGTATAAAAATCCGTTGCGTGATTTAGGAGTTAGTAGAAAAACATGCAGACAGAAACGCGAAAAACGACTTTAATTTATATCGATACAAAGGCTTGACAGGACAAATCTCTGCTACCACTAAATTCTTCAATTTAAAGATCCAGAATCCGAACCACCGCGGCACCGTGAGAAAATACGAAGACTGCCCTCCGAGAGTTTGAATGCGAGAAAAAAGTGCTGCAAAACTTTCCCCGTTAGAGATTTTTCGTCAATCCCCGACGAAGAGTAATTAATTTTTCAACTGCTTTAAGGAGCGAACTTTTTGAAGGTTTTACCGACGGTATTAATGTAGGTTCGTCCATTTGGAATCCTGGAGAAAGTTAGCAACCTTTTGGACTACCAATTTGTTTCGAATGTTATTTGTACGCTCTTAAAAGACTAGCTGTAAGTTTCAGGCAGGTATAAGTGATTTGTTGTACACACTTTTTTTATTTTATTTGCGTATACGTTTACTAACTAAACATAGATAGACATAGATAGATAGGTAGACAAGAGAGAGAAGCGTCGGTGGCCGAGCGGGTAAGGTATCCGACTAGTAAGCGAGCGTAATAACTCTTTTCGAGTTATGCACATTATTTGGATACTAACCTATTCTCCTACGGTGAGCGATAACATCGTGAGTAAACCTGCACATTTAGGCAACTGAGTGTATGATACAATCTAGTCGGGTTCCCCTGTCAATGGTCACGGAGCTCAGATTGTAGTCGCTCCGCTGTAATCATCAGCCGAAAGACGCCCAGTTGGGCATAGGCTGTAATTATCTCTGCCAAATCATGTATAATGGTCAAGGAGGACCCCGGGCCCTCGAGTGCAAGATTGCAACCGTCTATTGATACCAAGATGATTATTTGAGTTCTGTTTACCCGTAGAACCAGAGCTGCGCCGTAGCACGGCAGCTATGCCGTAGCGGATCCTCCAAAGGGCTGTTTACAAAAACAAGATGACTAGCCGTATTCCCCCAGCACGCCTTTATTGGCGCTTGTACACTTGTCAGTCGGGGATGGTTTCATGCTTATACACCGCCTTGTAATTTATACAAAAATTATAAAGAGAAAAGAATTATTTTTGTATTTTAGTTTGTGACGAATGAACTTAAAAAGTACTGGACCGATTTAAAAAATTCTATAATAAACTGCTGGCGCAAATAACCAGCGCGGCTAGCGACACAGGTTTCGTAGCAAACTTAAAGGAGCTATTATTATCAAAAGCCTTTTACTCAGTTATGTTTATGATGTGTAATGCCCTCCTGACCTAGACACTAAATTCATGACAACTGACGTTACAAATTTTATTTGTTTATATTATTGTAATGACTTTCTAATATTACGCTAGTACCTACTGACATTACAATTTTTTTTTTACCTAAAAAATCATACTGTTTTGTATTGAAACTGCATAATTTGTATTGAAACTGAATTTTTAAGGCGACGTGTATTAAGACTTTTATAAATTAATGTAATGTAATATTGACATGTAAATTTATAATTAATGAAAAAAAAATAAGAAGCTACGTCATTCCCGAGTGAGATAGGCTACTTTTTATACCGTAAAACTAATAGGGTATCGCGACAAAATTGATTGAGAACGGCTATAAACTATGATTCTCCCGTGGTACTAGTTTAGTGCAATAAGTTATAAATAAATAAATCTGTATGTATGTTTGCTAGTCCTCTAGAAATAAAACTTTTAGTATTTTAGGAACATTGTTGGGGTCTGTCTATACAACAGAATGTTACAAGCTAATAATAGGTGTTTTCCTATGAAATTGCCGTTTTGTATAGCGAAAATTACGGAAACTGTAATTTTCACACAAACAAAATTTTCAATTTCTTGTAAATCCGATTACATTGAAGCTTTGTTGGCATAATCAGATGACTGAGAGAGATCATGATAATGATGATAAATCCTAAAAAAATTCCATGGACTAGACAAAATAAAAAAAGCAAAAGAATGGCTCCTTATCGTCCAACGCCGCCCAGCCGCATGAAATAGAGCAAGGAGCGAGGTAATGGGCCGGCGGCAGTTAACTTTTACAAGCAGGTACGGCCCTGGAAACAGGTACCGTGTTTATTGTAGCGCCCCTCGAGGGAGTGACGTCACACCAGGAGTAGTCCTTCAACACTATATGATTTGTATATGGATGTTTTGAGAAAAATCCCACTACTGCCATGTAGGAATGACTCATTTAATGCGATGCCAAACGCATTATCGCAAGAATGCATGAGATTATATCGCACCTGTTTGGAAGACGCGTCCTGGTTCTGCTCTCGCGCATGAGGACCATGATCCAGGATTTAGCAGATCAGATAATTACTGTGGATTGGCTCCTATTTGACCTCCGTGATCCTGCTACCTGGGGAACCTGACCAGATTGGATTATGGTTACACATTCAGTCGCCTGAATTTGCAGGGTTTAATCACGATATTTGCCCTCATCGTAAGAGTATCAGTTAGCATTAAACTAATGCATGTAACTCAGAAAAGAGTCATTGGTACATAGCCGCAGTGGGATTTGAACCCGATAGCTCTCGCTTACGAGTCACTCGGCCACCGACGCTCCTAGTCGACGTAGTGACTAGGATAGGGACAGGAATTCTGAGTTGCTTTGGTCATGTAGAGAGGATGAATAAGAGAAGATTAACGATGGGTTGGAAGGAGAAGGCCGAGACGTAAAATACATATCAATTCGGAGATATTTTAAAGAAAGGTCAGGTCAAGTGTAACTAACCACGAGGTGTACATAACACGCCCGCAGACCAGAAAATGTACTATGCCAGTTGTTATCTAAGACTGAAAAGGTGGATGAATGTATCGGACGAGTTGTCACCTAGGGTTGAAAAGGTTGATGAATGTACAGGACGAGTTGTCATCTAAGGCTGAAAATGCCGATGAATGTACCGGACGAGTTGTCACCGTAGGTTATGAATGTACCGGGAAAATTGCTACCTAAGGTGGCAAAGGTTGATGAATGTACCGGACGAGTTGTCACCTTAGGCTGAAAAGGTTGATAATTGTAGCGGGCGAGTTGTCACCTAAGGCTAAAAAAGATGATGAATATGGAATAATCGGCAGAGGTTTGTCAGAGCCGTTGTAAGTGGAACAATATGGTCTTTGTCTATCCATACGGGAAAAAGGCGTGACATTAAGTGTATCATCATCATCATAATCTTGACGTTAATATCCCGGTTGTGCTCTCGCAAACGGGTCCCGAGGTCCGCCTTGAACATGATCCAGAATTTCGCAGATCAGATTACCTTGACGTGACGTTATGTGTTTGTGTGTACCAAAATATAAAATAAATCTTAGCCTATTTTACCAAACTCCGTTTCGTTCGGAGCATATTTTTTCGCGCAATCATATTTCTCCCTAAATTACGGCGGGATGCGTTTCCGAAGCCCTAGCGCTATCAGCTGGGCGCGCGCCAAACTACCTGCGCGGTGAATAACGCGCGGCGCGGGGTGCGCACAGACCGACTGCTGGGTTTGTTTTGGTTTTATTTTTTGGTGACCATAAGAGGGGCAGACCGAGGCCGATATCCGGGTCTCGAGTTCGTTAATTTACTTGGATCGATCAAATTGTAATTGAGTTGTAATTGGGTAGGTGTAGCATCTCAACGGCAGTTTTAATTGTAGCTGAATACCAAAAAATGCGTTAAAGTGCCATTGAGCTGTTATTGCGATTCGATTACAATTCAATCGAGACATTAGTTACAGTAGCAGAATACAAAAAACCGTGTCAAACTGCCATTCAGGCTCTGATGGACCGGCTGGTGCGCGCGGATGGCGTTAGTGCACTTACGAGCGGTCGGTTGCGGGATGGGCGGGTTGCAGTGATTACTTTTCATCAGGTGGCTTGCTTGCTCGTTATAATAGGTCTTTACCTATGAAATTGTCCTACTTTTGCAAGTATAAACATACATACATAAATCTCAAGCCTGTATAACACAGGTTGTGTGGGCAGAGATTGCGGACCGCTACTTTGCTCTGTCCTGACTCAACTCCCTAGCACCGCATATATCCACAACTCTTTTAATACATCTCCTTTTATTCTTGCCACTTTGGACTCCAGCTTTAAATAAGTATAAATTTGCACAAAACTTATACTTTATTTCGAAAATAGAGAATGGTTACATGCCAGTCCTTAAAATAAAAAAGTATGTTTTTATAAGGGTTTTAAAATTCCTCTTTTCGTCTGTTGTCAGTTTTGCCTATTTAACCAGGTGTAATTTTATGAAAAACTTAGTTGTGAAAATAGAATGATAATATGCACTATAGTAATAAGTCCATATATGAACTAGTTAGCTTAATGTCATCTGAGTATGCCTTTAAAGTTTCAATGTAATATGAGATCTACAAGAAATTGAAAAATTTGCTTGTATGAAAATTACAGAGAAAAAGGAAATTTCATAGGTAACGAACTATAGTAAAAAAAAACTTGTAACTTTTCAGTCGCCCTTTAATCGCAAAGTCGCCAGTATGCGTACCACGCCACCAGCCGATGCGATAACCGCTATAATGGGCTCGCAAATGCATTTTAATGTACAACCCATGTACACGAGTAGCTAGGTAGACCTTGGGTACTTTCAGAAGAGGATTTTTATTAGCATATTGCGAGCAACAAGCCAGTAATCGCGACACATGTCTTGTGAAACTGTAAAGCTGATATGTTTTATCTATACAACTAAGGTGGGCTTGTTGTATGTTGTCCTTGTATCATGGATTTTCCAGCTACCCGCACGAACGGCTTTGGTTCGACCTTTATAATGCGTACGACTAAGGAATGGAACACGTTGCCAGCGAGTGTGTTCCCTGATAAAAAAATATAGAAAATTTGTTACAAGGAAATAACATGTTGAAAAATCAATCTAACAAAGCCTCTCGAGTAGCGACCACGGGCTGAAAGAACTGTGCGTCTTTACAAGGTGAACGGTCTTCAAT
Source organism: Blastobasis adustella (assembly GCA_907269095.1). Classification (NCBI taxonomy): domain Eukaryota; kingdom Metazoa; phylum Arthropoda; class Insecta; order Lepidoptera; family Blastobasidae; genus Blastobasis; species Blastobasis adustella. The sequence continues at coordinate 18,262,877 of OU026124.1, forward strand.
GACCGTGTCTCCATCTGGCGTTAGTTTATATAGGACACAAAATTTGGACAAAAATTCCCATGGCCAAGTATTTTACTTATTTCACACAGCCAAGAAAAGCAAATAAGAGATAAACGAAACAATGTTCACAATTAGTTAAACAATTAAAGCTAGACGACCTCTAGCGGGCAATTTGTCGGTGCCATGCACGGGCTTCGAATAAATATGTCTCTACGGGAATTTATACGTCGCGACGCGCCCCGCAGGTGACTGGCGGGCGTTTGCCGTATGTTATGTTTACTTATTATTGGTGTAACAAAATTTTTTACATGGTTTTGACATTTTCGACTAATTTAAATACTAAAGTTCGAAAAAGATCTGATTATTGAAATAAAATCTTCGACTTATCAACGGATTTTAGTATCTAAACTTTCTTTCCTCTTTTACAAAAGTATTAAAATAAGTACTCACTGGCCTTAAACTACAAACAGCGAAATAAAATAGGTACCCACCTAAGCAAACCCCAACGGAACTACTCCACAGCCATGGTATGTGTGAGATTGGAAAAGTTGTTTCAAAGGGTCGTGAGGTCGGAGTGTAGTTTCGAGCGTCCTCCAAAAGGTGGAAGGCACCAAGCCAAGTAGCGGGTTGCCAGGTGCATAATAATGGGCCGCGGGGTCATTTGGCACCGGACCTGCGTAGGTGCTTGATTTAGATTGCCTAAATGCTTTGAATATGAAATCGTGTTTGGAGTAAATTACTAACACCAAACACGTACGTATTGTTGTGTTTTGGTTTGACAGATAAGGTGGCTCCTTTACAGAGCAATTTCCGGCATGAGACATTTAATTTTGGTCCTTACAGTGACAACGCACCTGCGGTAGTGCATATATAGTATATCTGTCTGTATGTATTTTCGCTAACTCCTCCTATACCACTCAACGGATTTTGATGCGGTTTTCACTATTAGTGAACCGATGAACTAAGAGGTTCAATTGGTTAATTTGCCGGTCTCCCGGCCGAACAGAAATCGGGTCTGGGTATAATAAGCATATATTGGAAAAAAAAGTACGTAAATAGTTGATCAGTTATCTCACATCCATAACACTAGCTTTGCTTATTTTAGGGTTAGATAGCGCTGTGTGCATTGTCCAAACATATTTATTTATTATTTATTTAGGGTATGTAAGAAAAGAAGAAACAAAGTTCGCGTATAAGTCTTTGAGATTTTACAATTTTTAAACTTAGATTACCTACGTATTGTGATTAATGTGGCCAACAGTTATCGCTCCGCAAGGTGTGCTGTTCGTTCACTGGGGTCGTACAAAAGAAACTTAACAATAAATTAGTTTATTGCTTCATGGCAGTGCATCTTATTTTCCAGCAAGCCGCTCTTCGCCGCAGTTAATTATTTCCAGCTAACAAGGTGTTGTCTCTTGGCTTATTTATTGCCCACTGGCTGACGGCAATGAGTACACGTATAGCTATAAGTTACTCGTAAAGCAAGTTCCCTATAAAATTTTAAGTTCTCCGTTGGTCACCACGCTAAGGATCGAAAGAACGTTTCCTGCTCGTACGTTTCGGATGTGGAATGACCTCTCAGCCACAGTGTTCCTTTGGACTATGACATGGGATCGTTCAAGAGGTATATTAGAGGTCTCTTCAGTAACTACCACCTTCCACCATCCGCTTGCCTGTTTGTCTGCATCAAAATTAAAAAAAAAAAAATTTCGACATTGTTGTCACAGTGCTTATTATCATCATCATCTTAGAGTCCGTCCCGGTTTCCGCAAGGGTCCGCTTTAGCCCTGGAGGTTGCACAACACTAGACCAAACCAGCGCAGGCGAGCCACCTCGATCCTATCCACGATATTGCATAGTGTTCAATTATATACCTAAACACTAAGTAACTAGTAGAAAGTAAGTAACTTGATGATCTCAATTGAAACATAGATTGTGAAGTTGTTAATATTAGCTTTTTAAGTATCTGTAGGTGTTTTAAATTGTTAACTTAGTTATGTAAAACTATATTCTTAGGCCCATAAAATAAAGTTGTAATTTTGTCTCAGTACAAAAACGTTGTAATTTGCAGTGCCCTAGCAGGGTTCTTGTGTGAAACTAAAAACATTGTAACATCTGTAACAACCACAAGAAAGCAATAAAGTTTATGATTATGATTAGTATAAAATAGATCTTGAGATATAATTCTTAACATTCGCCATTGACCATGACGATGTGTACCAATAACTCTTATCTGAGTTATGTACATTAGTTGAACACTAACTGATGGTTTCACAGTGAGGGAAAACATCGTGATGAAACCTACTCATTCGGACGACTGAATGTGTAACCATGATCCAATCTGATCAGGTTCCACTGCTAACAGGGTCACGCAGGTTAGATGGCAGTCGCTCTACTGTAATAACCTGATCTGTCAAATCTTGGATTATGGTCAATACGACATTAACGCCAAGATGATGATTTTTTTACAGTACTCCTCAACACCAATTCACGAACCCAAACAGTTAAGGTTGCGATCATTAGTTCCTATGACCACCTTCCGACTCCGTCATCAGACCAGCTTCATGACACCATATTAATCCATTGTTATCCCAGTTGCATAGCTATACCAAATTTCAGCTTAATTGAACGCCCTGAGAAGTGGGTCAAATTAGGCTTGCAAGATTCCAGGACGAAACAAGTTAAACAAAAGCTTGTACAAAAGTCTAGCTTCATCGCATAGCTATTCCTGTAGAGCAGGCCTGGAACGATGTTTCACACCGAGCCTCGTTAGTCACCTCGCGAAAAGAATTAACAACAGCATTTTGACACTTATTACTTGCTATGCGTTTATTTTTCAGTACACCCTGAGGGTAGATTTATTTTTAAGCAGCGCTCTGGATGGGTAGGTAGATTGTAGATTGGACGTTTTACCTTATTTATGTGTTTTCGTCCTACCTACAAAATAATTGTTTCATTGACAAAACTAAATAGTAAACAATTACTTAATTATAGCTAAGCAAGGTTAGTATTAAAATGTCATTTTTCTTATAGTGTTTATTTTATATAGTGGACGGTCTAAGAGTGGTCATCATGATCGGAAAGGAATCTTTGATGTAATCAATGTCTGTTTCTATAGGTGCTTCCGCACCGGTGTTCATGCAACTGTTGCAAACAGTTTTATTTTGATTCGTACTTAAATACAGCCTGGCAAAGGAAGTCGTGAAAAATGTGAGAGTGCCACTTGACAGATAATCATTGTAGCAAGAGCAGTAGTTCCTTTTATGACGTTCTTGCCAGACTCAAATTTTTTAAGCATATTGCGACAAAACAGGACAAAACGAACCACATTGACAAATGTTGTACAAACTTTCCTTTTGTTTATGAAAGTTTCGTATTGTAATTATTGGTTTGTTGTTTGCTTTAATTGGGGCATTGGAATGTAGTATTATGGAAATTACATAATAAATTCGTTGCTTACAACGCGACACGTTATACTTGATAGACACTTAGTTCGAGTGATGGAAGCACATGGAAAAGATACAAAACATAACCTATCGTTAATTTTTTTACACAGTATTAAATAAAGTACTCATTTAAATCCACGCAATCTAATGCGGTTTTAACCAAAATTTAATTAAGTAATTTTTTTCTAAATGACAAAAGTAAAGTTGTATAATTCATAAAGATTATCATCATTATCATTCGAGCGGTCAGTCCCACATAAAAAGCTAGTCTAGATACTATTAAAAGTTGAAACTACATGTTAATTATTCATATTAGTTCCATGTTAACTAAAAAATAAAATGAATGAATGATTTATTGGAGAGCAGTAATCAAGAATTGCATCTCAAATTGTGCGGCCAAAGAATATGGAAAGGCTGAATTCAGAGGGGACAATAATCGAATTAAAAAGTTCCAGCCACTCTCTTCTTGTTATTTACCTGACATCGCTTTAATGTACTGCGGTTTAAGACTCTTAATACTTTGAATCTTAAAAAGTACCAATTTTGAAAAACTGCGAATGGTAAATATGCTACATGGAAATAACGATTTTGGAAAATTGATCTATCAAGTACAAAGAAAGTATTTAAAGCTCAGCTGGCACTGTTAGAATTGCTGTTCTATTAATTTTTGCTGTCAGTTTGATTTCTATCTGACCTGAATACATTTTCGACGCTATATTATTTCATAATGCTACACCAGAGACAGAAATAATTTAATAATCTAGTTCGAACTAGATGCAATTCGTATCATAGCTTATGACACATAACTTATGACACTCGGTATATTTCACTTACATCCACAAGGCACAAAAAATATAACTTATACTAAAGAAAGAGAAAAATAACATGAATATTAATATCGAAAGACCTACATTGCCGTTATGATATATGTTTTGGATGCAGGCATGTTGTTGAGCATTGTATGTTAGTATCCCAATTAACACTCTAATAACTTACCGACCAAGTTAAAATAAGCTTAAATATTTTATAAACTACATAACCGATTTTAACGAAACAAAACTAAGCACCATCTAGATTAGCCTGTCTTTCATATAAAGAAAACCATATCCAAATCGGTCCATTTTTTCGGGATCTACGATGCCAAAGATAGATACACAAAACCACGACATACACGATAGACACGTCAAACTTATAACACCTCTTTTTTTTCGTCGAAGGTTAAAAAAAGATACCACTACCAGTGGAACCATAGGTCATTTACTTACTTGGAGGCTGGACGATTATTCTCACTAGTTCTCCCGGGTTCCTAGATTTGTCCCAGTAGAACTATTGAAACTGTTTGCTCTCGAGACAAAAGCATTGCTCTTTGGGTTCTTCCAGTAAGACCACGCAGTAGGACTACCGGCATAAAAATAATATATCGTAACAGTATCAAGACAAGTGGGTCGCACTATAACGCCGAATGTCATCATCCCCTCAGACAGACGCGCCTAAACTTAAATACGTTTTTAACTCGATGGCCCGCAATCGCCGGCAATTGTTTCGCAGCGGGCAGCGCCACCGGCGGAAACCGCCTCTGTCTGGTTGAATTCGGAATGCTTAATTCAATTATGGAGGGTACCGGACGTGGCCCACGATTAATTTTCAGAATCATTGGACTTAAATCCAGTCGGAAACGCCGTAAAATAAATGCAGTCGAAAAAAAATTACGCTCAATTGAGGGGACGAGATGGAGAAATAATTGTTTTATCTGCACCGGTAGCCCGCTTAATGGGGTGAATGACACCACTCATTTGCCCAGGTAAGACCTGGTATTTCCTGTAGCAGGGCACCCAGAAACGGGTCCATTTCGAAACACTATTTAAAGGAAGACGTTACCCAGATAATAGTTATCCGATAGATTAAATAAGCAAACGGTTCATTCTCCAACGCCCAATTATTTTTGATAAAAATGATAATGTAAGTGTTACTCTGTCATAATGGCACAGAGAAAAAATACTATGTACTATAAAGTGTATAACACTGTACATACAAATCCGTTCAGTAGATTAGCGTAAAAAGTAGGCAAGGAAAATCCACCCATCTTCACAAACTTTCTATATAGTCTCAGCTGATTGGGTTAGGATACATATATTTTTAATATGTACAGTCATCTGCGAAAAGAACTGACCCCCCCTATCATATACGCGAATAGGGTCCATTCACTCTGCAGCTGACTGTACTAGCTTTACGCCTACGTCTTTGCCCGCGTGGACTACACGTTTTATAAAAGTAGTCTGTCCATCCTCAGGTGCTAAACTATCTACATACCGAATTTCATCAAAATCGGTGCGTAACAGACAGACAGATAAACGGACAAATAGAGTTATTTTCACATTTATAATATTAGTAGGGATTAAAGCAACGGTATACGTGGAACGACAAGAGAAACACCAGCAAAAACACACCGCGGCGATGGTGTTTGCCCCAACCGGCCAGAGCAGGTGTTACTTATTAGATTCGGAAACTTGTACGCGAAAAACTGTCGGGCGGACGGACAGGGGTGGCCAGATTAAAATAGTTTGACGTTGACAGGTTTTTACCTACGGGGAGAGATGGGCCTTCTGTTGTGCGATCACGAAACTTGCTTAGTTTTCGTTTACCATCACTATTCATTCCACTGACACCCGTACCTATTAAAAAACCTTACTATGAGGTCTCACAGTGCGTGCGAATGTAAGCGTTCACTTAGCAGACGAGCACTGAGAGAACGCATAGTACAGTTGCTTAACTTAGCATGTATTGTACTGTAGACACACTTACGACTCTATGGTAATGTCGACGATGCTCATATGACTGAAAGATATTGGAAGGAGGATTTGGCGCCTTTTACATGCATAGATATTATGCGAAAGTAACTAAATGTATCCAAACCTCATAGCCACAATTACCGTATATATGTAGCTACACAAACACACAGTCACAAAAAACCAACCGTGAGTGTATATTTTATTTAGGCAAATGGAGTGATTTACGTAGTCAAATGCTTTACTCATATCCATGAATACAGCTTATACTGGCAACCTTTTATCCATCCGTCGGTACACTTCGTAAATCAATTCTTACTTTACCTAAATTCTTGTGTTTCTTGCTTTCTGAATATTGAGACAATGAGCTGTGCATTACCTTTTCAAATATTTTTCAAAATATTGGTATGTGAAAAACTATATTTATTACGTAAAAAGTGGTTTTCATTAGCTCTTAATTAACTTTTATGGCTCACACACTTACCCAGAATTTGGCATCCAATAATTTATAATAATTTAATCTTCAATTATAACGTAAAAATAATATCAGTTTCAATCATTTAAATCATTACGTCCCAATAATAAACTATTAATTATCCAATAAAATAAAAATATGTGATTAGATAATAAAATAATAAGTACAATGTCAGTTTCGTTATATGAGATATCTTTTTTATTGTTTTCTCATTTATTTAAACTGGCTTCACTATAGACGTTTTTAATGTTAATAGGCAAGTTAATGCCTGGTAATGATCGCAGGTACCAGCTGGATGCTGAAGGCACAGGACCGGCCTTTGTGGTAGACATCTCTGGGGTAGGCCTATGTCCAGCAGTAGGCGTCTCTCGGCTGATATGATGAAACACCCTTAGTGATACATAAGTTGATAATGTAACTTAGAACAAGTGCAATGACTAGTGATACAAATTTGAAGTCTTTTGTAGAGATATCATCATAGTCAGTACTATTTGCTGCACTCTTATTATTGACGAAGTTATGAATTAATTTGCAATAGGATTCTTAAACATTTGTATTTGTCGTAGGAATATATTGTTTTTGTTAATAATTTTATTAGGCTTTACTGTTTTGGCTTAGTTTATGCAAAAATTATTAAAATTGATGGCAATCAGTTGAGGGTTGTTATCACTTACGTAACATTTAACTTTCCCACGGGACCCTGTTATTATTCCGGGATAAATCTTAGCCTATGTAACTCAGGAATGACGTAACTTTGTACTAGTGAAAGAATTAAAAAAAGTCCTTATTTTTTGAGTTATTCATCACAAATTTACAACAGTTTATTAATTACAAACAAAAACACAATTTCATTTCTTTGTATAATATTAGTATAAATAATAATGTAGACTATGTACCTACTTACCTTGTAGCACGTAGGAAGCTCAATTTGTACCATTGAAAATTGTAGTCAATTAATCGTAATTAGAGACACGGGTTTCAATAAATAAACACAGATACTTTCTATTATTAAGTTAATGAAACCTATCAACCCAATACCAAGACGAAATCAAGTGTTTTGTCAGACGCTATGAGGATATATGCATTTCAGACAAATAAATCCAAATATTACTACAAGAGGTTGAGTAAAATAGTTTATTGTTTGGGTGGGCCAAATTACTTTTACGAAGAATTAAAAGTGCCTAATTATGTTAAGAAAATGCATAAAAGTATTGATGTCGCCATAGATGTGCTTTTGTGCTCCTACTGCATCATGATATTTGGCGCGTTCTTCACACAGAATAACTTAAATAGCAAACAGCAAAATGATACCTTAATTTACGGTACAACTTTCGGAGTTCTGTACAGTTTTGTGCTAATAGTGAAGACTCAAGTTAAGAAAATCCGAGTTGTGTTCTTCAATGTCTGCATTAAAATGAAGAGAGTGTACAACGATGCTGAAGTTGAAAATGAAATGGTGAAGAAAGCCAAATTGTACTCGTAAGTACATGTTTGGATTCACTCTATTGTCAATGCTGGTATTTAACGGTATCGATGCTGGGGTAAAAGCTTTCATAAAAGGTAAGATTCAAAGCTTTACAGCAATTGTTTGGTATTGATCTATATACTTACGTATAATAAAACAGTAAAGAAATGTGTCTGCACATTAAATTTATGCACAAAAAAAATATTTAGTGCGATGAAGAACATTTAAAATTGTTATTTCTTTATTTGTCTGTTTATACACGCTAATCTCCGGTACTACTCTACAAATTTGAATGAAACTTTTTTTTTGCTGTTAAACCTGGGCAACATATAGGGTATAATTGATTTTGGAAACTGGAACACCTTATGTAGAACCATAACAGATCAGCTAAACTACAGGGATTATGGAAATGGCGCAGAACGCATTTTGACGGGGTTTCACAGTTTGGTAGTTTGAGATCCAACGTAAAATCTAGGCCATGTTTCATCTAATTTGGTTGGGTAGAACCAGAGATAAAGCTTGACCTTTCCGTAGTATACTAACTTTTATATATTAGGGAGGTCATTTAAAATTGTCGCTCGGGAAAAAGATAAACTGCCCTAAAACATTTCCACGCGGATGAAGTCGCAGGCAAAACCTTATACGTAATATAAATTTAGAAGGAAGTTGCCGAAATAATAATACCATGACGGGGTGCCAATCGACTCCCAAAATTGTTCGATAAGTCATCTGCGGAAGACTTTAGTCAACCTCCCCTCGCTAAGGAATAATTTAATCAAACTAAAAACTTTGGCTATCGGTAAGCGAAAACATTGTAATGAAACCTGCACATTCAAGCGACTGAATGTGTAACCATGATCCAACCTGGTCAGGTCCTCGTGCGGGGGATATAAGCGGGACATTCACACCGAAATGACCATACACTTGCACTTTAAATTTATATTCATTGTTAGTAATCATTCCTCATTATTGGTCAACAAAAGACTTCTAAAGAAGTTATATATTCAGGAATACACTCTTTACGATGTCAATAACGATGATCATAATGATGTAACCATTACAATTTTAGGTGGAACATTTACTACGGCGGTCATAACAGCTTGGCCAGATATACATGACACTAGCAGAGCTGCCGGCATTGGTAGACTGATTAACTATCTGTTATTGTGGTTATTCATCATCCGAATAACATCTGTGGCGCTTTCACCACTCATACTCATGACAATCGCTTTAAGTCACCAGTACAAAAATTTGAACAGTTACTTCTACAGTCTCGCCGGAATATTTGAAAGAGAGGATTTAAGTCAAAATGAGAAAGAGAAAATGTACGATGATGCTATGAAAGGGGGAATCGCTGAGCATTCGAATCTTTTAGAGTGCGTACTTAATACCTTCAGTTGCTCTGAGAAGATTATCGAAAATGTTTTTTAAACTAAAACATATTTTAACACTGTTTCAGATGTTTGAAATTGACGCAGAAAATATGCAACATACCGTTCAGTGGAAGAATTATGTTCAATGTTGTTACGCTCATTGTATTCTCGCTAACAATAGTTGTATGTAACCACAGTATTAACACAATTTCGCTTGTCATTATTTTATTCGTTTGAGGTTTTAGTAATTGTATTATGGTCGATATTCTTATTTATTCAATTGTGCGGAAAGTGGGTTCCTACAGCTTCATAACTTATAATCGTCATCATCTTCATCTTGGCGCAATATCCCTGTTGCGGTCCCGTGCGGTACGCGAGGGCCCAGGGTCCGCCTTCCTACGCTTCCTGGCCCACTTCGCTCGGTTTCATCGGCATCCTTGGTGGTGAGCTTGTTAATGATTTTGAACTTGTTGAAATGATTTCCACAATTGATTGAAGAATCTTTATTTAATTTAATTTATTGATTTAATTACTTTTCTATTTCATTGCTTTGTTTTATATTATTAACATGTAGGAATCCATTTTGCGGTAAATTGAACGCATTTACGAACGGCTAATTGCACAAAAATAACATAAAAAACGTCAATACACTTGACAAAGAATGTCGATCAAAGATATTTGTATGAAAATCGTCATTGAAACTGAAACTTGAATTTGAAATCTTAACGACAACTTCTTACAGATCATGTGACTGATAATTTTTAAGACAGCATGCTTTTTGTGACAAAATTCATCAAAGTGTCAAAATGGATCAATCTGATTGTACGAGCGTATAACAGCTGCATTAAACATGTCGTTGCATCAAGGAAAGTGGTGTATCAGGATCATTGTCATCAGGGTGGTGATATCAGTATTAGATTGTCTTCGTACAGATAAATTAAAGAAAGGGTTCTCATTTACTTCACTGTATTTATTCCACTTCATTTTTGCACATCACTTTTAATTTTACTTGAAATCAGAGCGATATTACAATGTAGGTTGAGTAATTTACATTATTATTTCAAAGGTGATATTAAAATTACTTTATTTTTAAATGAAAACGACACTTTCTATAAACAAAATGTGGAGACAGTTCCAAGACGTGTTCACTCCTCGGCGGTCGGGCCAAGACTGCCCGCCACTCCGTCCGATTCGTGGCGTCGAGACTCTGTCAGCACGCCCCACCAGGCGGCGCACTCCCACTTCCGTTTTCTGCGTCATGAGTCCGTACTATTGACCACACGATTCCATGCTAATGACCGGATCCGTCATACATATTGTTACAGAAATCTGAGCATACAGTTGCAAATGTTACGAATTCAATAATAGTTGTTATGAATACTTTGAGCGGCATAGGGTGCTTATGGTGGAATGCCGGTGATATTACAATTGAGGTGATCCATTTATTTCATTGCCTTCAGAAACATTTGTGTGTGGCCAACAAGTTCATGTCCTTTTATTGATATTTTTTATTCGCTTCTCTTTCTTCATTACCTGTGTTCCCAGATGGCCTATAGCTAGTTTGTCATATTGTGTTTTATATTTAGCTTACTGTTTCAATAATGTCAGTAAAACTTTCAATGACTAGATTCGCTTATAAGATAAATGTTATAACAGGCATCAAAACTTGCTGTAGCCATGTTTTACTCTGGATGGCACAACTGTTACGGCGGAGCCAGTGGACGGATTAAATCATCGCTACTGATCGCGATGTGGAATAGTCAGGTATGAGTGTTTCGATAATATTACTCTTTACGAATAGGAACAATCTGTCAAAACCAAGATCTGTCTAGATCATGGTCAAGGCAGGCCTTGGGCGCGAGGGAGCACAAAGGGGACATTGACGCCAAGTTGATTTATTTTGACGAATACTTTTCGATTTATGATAGGTTATAGAAGGAATAAATTACTGCTAAATGGATAAAAATAAAGTACTTTAGAAAGCTAAGGTGATCGTGAAACTGAGCATTTTAATTATATTATTAGGTATAGGTCGACAACTTAACTGGTATATCGCCTGCGGTAGGTGAGGTAGGTGGGAGGGTGATTTTTTGTGGATGAACGCGAGGGTGCGGGGCGCGGGGCAGTGAGCATTTTCTTCCGCGAAACGTCACTTGATGACGTACCTCGGAAAAATAATGCACACGAGATTATGTCCGAACTTATTCCAAGATATTATATCTCGAGACGAGAAACCTAATATTTGCCAATGCAAATGATAAAACTAAACCTCTTTTTTTAATTCGGTGCACAAAAAGTTAAGATTTGTTTCTATAAGCAGTGCCTGTTGTGTCATATATGTATGTCTGTAAAATAAAGTGACTTGACCGAATTTTTTATTGAATTGAGATATTTCACTGCTGGGCCTCCCCCAGAGATCTCCACAAAGGCCGATCCTGTGCCGTGCTTATCTAGCTGAAACCCGCGACCTTTCGTCCAGGTATCGGCGAGCAGGTTGTCGGTCCATCTCGCTAGAGTGAGGCGTGTCCATTGAATCCTTTTGGAAACCTACACTTTTCGGGTGGGCGGACAGCACAATTGCGACGTGATGATGTGCTCGAGCATGAAAAGGATCTTGTATCTAGGAAAGTGTTTTGACTAATTTTTTAGCGAACATTTTCAAGCCTCCATCTCAGGATTTATCTTCGGAAAATTAACCTCTCATGCGTTGTTCCGAGCGTTCGTAACAAAGTTACCAACCGCGCTGTGCGGGGTCCGCGAGCGCACTGAGAAACGTTACTTGAGCTCCCTGCCCTGTGCCCCCGTAACGTCACATGACGTCACCCACTCTGCCCCCCACCACCGCGCAGGCGATGATCCCATCTTGTGAAGTTCTACTATAATTACCTGATCTACAAAATCTTGGATCACGGTTAAGGTGGACCCCAGACGCAAAGATTATTTATGTTTCTTTCAGAAACCAGTAGCCTTGACATGTTTCGGCTTTATCAGACTTTCGTACTCTTCATATGTCACGGTAAGATATATTTTAATGTATGATAATAACCCAATCAACGAAGAAAAATAAATGAAATAATCGTGTGATCTGGATCATTATATTAACTGGTGGGTTTACATTTATTTTCTATTTCAGCCTTCGTTGACTGGGTTAATATTACTAACTACAATGAAGTAACGCTGCTGTACACTTTGTTACCTTATTATTTGAATTATCCGTGTTTGTAAATAAAAATAAAATATAGCATTTTCATGTCTTTTCCAGATTGTAAGAACACCGTACTCCGTCGTTTCTGTGTTGTATACCAAATAAAGTATATTAATTGTTTAGAATTTGTTACGTAGCTTAGAAACTATGTAGTATTGATATACATATATGTATAATAGATTTTACTTTCTCATAACGATCTCGAAAATTACTTCTGGAGTAAATGATAGAAATAGGTCTTATAAATACATTTATTGTGAAGTCGCTGAAACAGCTTGTAATATTTCATTCATATGTCTTGAATATCCTCCTCTTCGATCGGTCCCTCAATGCTGAGGATCGAGATCCTGCCGACGTAGCAAGGACGTTCTCGTTCCCCTTGATAACCGCTGTTTGCAATCAAGACCCAGCTCTTTCATGTCTTGAATATAAAAGCTACTTAAAAGCAAACAAAATGTTATTTTTGGATCACCTAATAAATCTTTGTTAGGTGTTATTGTCGAGCGCTCCTGAAACAGCAAAGGACACCTTCTGGCAGATGCTCCAACAGGTGTAGTGATGATCCAATGCCTGGCTGATAATTTGTAAAAACACTATAGTGCTACCGTCAAGAACATGTGTCTCCGCCTCAAGGATCAAATAGTTCCTATGTCCAAAACATGAGATAAAAATGTAAATGGAAATGTGCTGTTTACTCCTGTTTCATTTGTTATACTATGCATGATATTCAGCGTGCTCTTAACCTCAACTTTGCCTTCTATTAACACTCTCAAAAAGTTGTACCTACTCATTTCTTATTTCGTCCATTTTCTAATTTTGTCATTTCTGCCGCATGCAGTCATATTTTTTTTAGTTGTTCTACCTTCAGATCCATACATCGTAGGACAGGTATAAAGGTCGTCTTGTGAATTTTCCCTTTATATTTAAAGCGCATCCGCTAATCACATAATCTTGCCGATACCTGCCTCCATTTCATTCATTCCGAATTTATTCTACTTTTCATGTCACGGTCAAAATTGCCATCATTCTCGATCAGTGACCTGAGGTACCGCAAATCGGAGCTGACTGGTATAAACCATCTAAGGAAGAGACTCCACGTAAAAAGAACCATTTGATTTATACACAGATATCTCTAGTAAAAGAATATCGTCTATCAAAATAACATATAACCATAGTATAATAACGCCACCCCATACAATACGAATTCAATGACGTCATTCGAAATTATCAATTGGTATTCTAGTTGATAATTATTAATTGAATTATATACAATTAAAACGACGTCTGAAATGTTTCTAATAAAAAGAAAATTGAGTGTTATTAAATAATTACTAGGTTCTTACTAAAATTTTCATTTCCGTAAAATATTCAGTATAATAGTTAGTAAAATCTGCTTAGTACCTTTGTATTTTAAGTGATAAACTCGTGCTTTACTGTAAGCGTCTGTGCACCTGTAGCTACACTAATCTTGTTCCAAACGCAACAATGGAAAGACCTAATACAGACAATGTCAGCAGAAACAAAACAAGAGAATACTACTATAAGTTGTGCAAGATATTGTATGCGTTGGGGGCACCGAACTTCTGGCATGGAGATCTTGGTATACCCAAATATGCCGCGAATTTATCACGGTAATCAAATTTTAATAATTTTGTTTAAAATTAATAATGTAATTATTAGTGTACGTAATATTTTGTTTAGTGCATTTTTTATGGAACTCCATTGTATGAAAGATTTAAAACAGAAAGTGTTTTCGCAATGTATTAAGCATTTCTAAGTTTTACACAAATTACAGTGGAACTTGTGTAAGAGAGTGTTTTAATTCTATCATACAATGTCTTTATAATATTATAACTTTGTTTGTAATGTTAATATTGCTATTGTATTACAATATTTTTTGTTCAAGGTAAAAATTTTGTGGTTATAAGTCCCGTGTGGCCCGACGTAAATTATACTAGCACGGCTGGCAGCATCATAGGAGTCTATCACTATGTGGTCTATTGGATATTTACGATTCGAACAACAACATCTGGTTTTATAGAGGTTATAATGTTAACAATTTGCCTCAGCCACCAGTACAAGAATCTTTCTAGCTACTTTCGCAGCCTCAATACTATATTTGAAGATAAAGAACTTACACAGAAAGAAAAAGAAGAAAAGTATGAACAGGCTTTCAAGATTGGGATACATTATCATAACATTACGCTAAGGTACCCTTTCCTTGAGATAGTATGTATAAGCTATATGCCAGTTTTGATGTTTATTTCCAGTCTTGTACACAATTAATTACCTTTTGCAGATGTAAAAAAAGAATAGAGAAAATATTTTACATAGTTTTCAGTGTTCAGATATTCATCAATCTATCCACAATCACGGTAATGCTATCTCAGTTGGTAGTAAGTTCTTGCAAAAAAATTGAAATAATCCTTTTTCTGAAGTTGGTCATGTATTTGCAAATTCCTATTTTACCGCAGAACTCTGTACGTTCGCTGACAAATCTGCTGACGATTTCAGTCTCTATAGGGTGCGTTCTGATCAGCACGGGCTGCTTTTGGTGCAGTGCTGGCGATGTTACAGTTGAGGTAACGTAAACAATAAGAGTAGATAAATTCAAATGCAAATGCTTACATTTATTATGCGAGTTTCTACGCAGCGAATAACAGACTTTGCACAAAAGCACAGAGAAAACATACTAGAGAAGTTGCCATCATTAACTCGCGTATGTACAGCGACGGTGGTGAGTATAATGGTCCCACAGCGATGTACATTGAATGTGTTTTTCAGTAGGTAATCACAATAAGACATTGCACATTTTAAAGTACGGGAAGCTGGGTTTCTTCATTCGAAGTGTGTATGCTTCAAGAAATTAAAGATTATTTATGCTATTTTAGTTGTATTTAAAAAATGTGAGTTACGGCGGCGTAAAGTGTAAAGTACGTTTCAATAGAAAATGTCAAAATAATTGAACAACGATGATATTAAATGTAGCTTAAAAGGAAACTAACATGCCGCCAATAAAAACTACTAACGAACAAGTTCTACATTGAGAAACAAAATCATAACAAGCTTTAATACGCGTTTTATTTTAACTGGATACCATCTACGATCAGTCAGAGTAGGTACTTGTCAAGATAAATCAAACGAGCCCAAACTCGATGAATATTACCTAAGGGTATAGTACTCATCAAGACCATTTCAAAGAGCCCTAATATAGGTCGCGGTTTTTACAGAAGCGACGCGCGCCTCTTAGCGTCAGAACCGTTGCGCCTGGCGGCGGAGACGACGTCTCTAGACGCGGGTGAAATTCTTTTACGACAAAAATGACGCTATGCGATATAGCTATAAGATTTATTTTAGGTTTCTTTGATTATCGGGGTCCGCCGCATCAATTCTGTATAAAAGGAGTTGGTGCAATTCTACTCTACCGGATACCTCACGGCCATCAATGACCCGGCGAAGTAGACCCGGCGCGACTATGGTTGCTACTCCTTCTTCACCCCTACCTACCTTTTTTCTCACTGATAAACCTTCCTCTTTATGAAACCACATTAAAATCCATTTTGAAGTTAGGTGTAAGATGTGAACGCGTTTTCTCATTCAGGCGTCGCAGCTGAGCATGGCGATGTTCGAGTCGGGCTGGCAACACTGCCGCGGCCGCGCCGCCTTGCCCACGCGCACGCTTCTCGGCGTCGCTATATGGCACAGCCAGGTGACGATATGATGGTATTGTTTGATTTCGCGTGCTCTTTGGTGTTATGCAGATTTTGGGCACTAAATCCGAAAATGTTTTGTCTGAAGCAGCAACAATACAATTTCTATGATACCTAAGCACTAGATGTCTGAGTGTCCGACCCTTAATAAGCACGCGACCGAGACGAAAGTCTTATGTAAGAAAGTATCGAAGAATAGGACTTGACGCGTTGACGTTTTTGATAAGATTAAACCTAAACATGTTCTTTACTTGCGAAATTACATGTTGTTCTATGATTTTAGTCATATTTTATAAAATTAGCCAGAAGAAGAACTACAAAACGTTACAAAATTGTTACTATTTTTTTCTTTCAAAATTATAAAAACTATTGCATTTCATGTTTTCAAACAAATTCGTGAGGCTTTCTTATAGCTCCTATGTTATGGTAAAATTAAATAAGTACAAGAATAAAAATCGTTTATTGCCTTAATTTAACAAAATACCGTGACATACCACTAAATTTCATAATTTCATCTGTTTAGAAACAACTCAGTCGTTTCAAGAACAATATCACAATTCATAATGTCTTACTTAATAAATTTTCAGATCGTCAAATTGTCATATCAAATATTTACGGTATTATACAGCAGATAATGAGAAGAAAGTATCACCGTAAAACTCAAGATCTATTAAATATTAATTTTATTAATCTTATCTAATAGCTGTGATCTTATTCAAATAAAGTGTTATTTTATATTTTTCTTTTTGTTTATTATAGGTTTATTATTGTTATTGTAAATAACCAATGTTTTTATTTAATAAAGACCATCTAATTTAAATAAGTAGCCTACAATCAGTCAGTTCTGTTCTACCATACTAATATTTTTTATTGCAGGAGGAAAGACGGTACAACTTTTTATTTATTTTGATAATAGATGTGACAATGCGGCTGAAGATGGGGGCTCGCTAGTCTAGAAATAGTCTATTTAATTTTGCCTTGAAGGCGTCTAGATTATAATGACTACCTGATGGAAAGCGGTCACTGTCGTCCAAGACATCAGCAACCTAACAAGAGCTGATTCAATGCCGATCTTTGAGGTACCTGTACGGTCTCATTACCGCACATCGTTCCGTGTCAGCATTTATGCGACATAGGCATTCCGCCAGTACGCTAGCCAGTTCACCACTTACCATCAGACAGTGTACTCAAGTAGTAAGGACTCAAATAAATTGGATTTACAACCAATATTTACAAGTTTTATTCATCATATCAAGATATCATCTACAACACTGTGTCGAACTATCAAGAGCCTGTACATGTTTGTGGTTCTTCGATCCTGAATTAAGTGTTTTTGTGTGATTTGCGAAGTGATTGCGATCGGATTGGTCGGCCTCCCACCAGCGGGTCTCACCGACTAAATTTGAGAAGGCGCTAAATACTTAATTAACAAGAACCAAGCAAGTATCAAGAAAAAATCAATTCACTTGATATAATTAATTAATTAAAACAATATTCAAGGTGATTGATCCACTCAAGGTGATTGAGTAAATCAAGACCATTCAATTAATTTAAAATGGTTGAAAAATTTAAGAAAAAACTCAATTCACTCAAGGTAATTGAAAATCAAGTAAAATCAAGACAATTCAATTCACTCAAGATAATTGAAAATCAAGAAAAAGCATCAAAATTCAATTTACTCAAGGTAATTGAGAAAACAAGAAAAAATTCAAGAAAAATCAATTCACTCTAGGTAATTAAAATACAAGAAATATCAAGAAAATACAATTCACGCAAGGTAATTGAAAAGCAAATGTCTCGTTTGTAAAAGTCAAGAACATATAATTTATTTTTGCAAGCGATTCCTAGAAATGACACCAACTCAGAAGCGAAATGCAATTATGAACTTTAACTTATGCACTAATTGCCTACATTAACACGAAGGAAAACCGTGCAAGTCAGAAAAACGATGTCACGATTGTAACGGGTGTCATAATACATTACTGCATGCCGGTTTTACACAGAATGCGAACGAAAAGACACCAAGGTAAAAAACCAACTGCACAAAATAACCAAAGATATGAATCAAGGACATATGTATCTCAACAAGGAGATAATTAAGATATACTCTTGGCAACAGCCTTACAAAAATACAAGAAGCAAACGGAGAGTACAGAATCATGCGTGCTCTCGTGGACCAAGGCTCTCAAGTCTCCCTCATCACCGCCAACGCTTACGTCAAACTAAATGCAGAGGCATAGTCACTGGCATTTGTACAAAAAATAACACCTGTACAGGAAGAATTAACATCTCATATGCCTCCACGGCCGGAGACTATGAGTTCAATACGGACGCATACGTCATAAAAAACTTGACCAACAACCTACCCAACGCATCTTTCGCGAGACCATCATGGAACTTCCTACAAGAGATTACATTACCCGGTCCAAACTTCAATAAAAGCAAGCCGATTGACGTGTTATTGAGAGCGGATGTTTACGCGAACATTATAATAAATAGAAGGTACAAAGTCAGCAATACAACACCGGTTGCACAGCAAACGCGACTCGGGTGGATTTTGTTCGGAAAACTACAAAGTTTACAATACAACGGGACTTTAAATAATATGGAAGAAATTCACAAATATTGGGAAATAGAAGACATTCTCGCAGATTCGCAATTTCCATCCGAAGAAAATTATTGTGTCGAGTACTATAAGTCAACGACCTCAAGATTGAACGATGGAAGATACCAAGTTCGACTACTGCTCAAATCCACCATCAATCAATTGGGACAATCAAAACATAAAGCTGTGGCACAGTTCCGGTCCCTAGAACGAAAATTCCAGAAAAATAAAAAATATTGCAAGAATATAAAGCCTTCATACACGAGTATCAACGATTACGTCACATGAAACCGGCGGCACCTTGGTTCGCTACAAGTAATGCGATTGCACAATGCTACTTACCTCACCATTGCGTGCTGCGCGAGGAGTCCACTACTTCTAAGACCCGCGTAGTGTTCAATGGATCGGAAACAACATCGAATAACACGAGTCTTAACGATTTCATGTGCAAAGGCCCAAACCTACAAAAGGACCTTTTAACACTTATCATGAGTTGGAGGCAGTATCAAGTCGCCTTCACAGCCGACATAGAAAAAATGAATCGGCAAATATGGGTCCACGAAGACGATCAAGCGTTACAAAAGATTATATGGAGAGATAACCAAAACGAATTACTACAAGAATATTAATTAATCACGGTGACTTACGGCACCAAAGCAGCGCCTTACCTCGCAATTATGATATTGCGTTAACTGGCAAATGATGAAAAGCATAAGTACCCAGAAGCCATTTCACGAACATTCCACGGCGGCGCTCGGGTTACACTTGCTTATACACGGCAAAAATACTGGGTACCAAGCGGCAATCGATTAGAGGTCGGTGAGAGGAGTCCATCACGTCCCTTCAAGCACACGGGCGTGGATTTCACAGGACATATCCTCTTGAAGGCCAGCAAGAGTCGTAGGATAAAAACCACAAAAGGATATGTGGCCGTTTTCGTGTGCATGGTTACGAAGGCGCTCCATCTTGAATTAGTCTCCGACTTGACAACTTCCGCTTTCATCTCGGCGCTTCGTGGAATGGCCGCTAGAAGGGGAACACCAAGCGATATCTACTGCGACAATGGCAGCAACTTCATAGGCGCAAGTCGGGTTCTACAAGAGGAATACCACCAGATTTTACAAGTATATGGTGACGACTTCTATAAAGAACTAGCAGATATGGAAATCAAGATTCACTTCAACGCCCCGTCGTCGTGGCCTTCGGCAGGAGGGTTATGGGAAGCTGCTGTTAAGAGCTTCAAATTCCAATTAAAGAGAGTCATAGGAGAGCAAAAACTCACTTATGAAGAGTTCTCAACACTGCTGGCGCAAATAGAAGCTTGCTTTAACACAAGGCCTCTGTGTGCAATTACAGATGATCCCGAAGATCTTAACTATTTCACGCCCTCTCACTTCCTAACAAGTGGACCCGTAATGACATTCGTTGAAACGGAGAGGGACTTAAGAACACGCTGGCAGCTTACTCAACAAATATTAAAAGACATCTGGAAGCGCTGGTGTAATATATTTATCTCAATAGACATCAAGGTCAAAATGGAAACATCCGAAACAAAATATCAAGATCGATGATGTAGTTCTCGTCCATGAAAAGAACCTGCCCCCAGGCAAGTGGATTATGGGCAGAGTTGTCGAACTACACCCGGAGAAAGATGGCCTCGTTCGTGTGGTTACCCTAAAAACAAAGAGCGTACAATTAAACGTCCCATTACAAGAGTATCAATACTTACAAGCTGCATAGACATCGACTCAAATAATCAAGAAAACATGGACACCGCAGCGGGACCGACAAGGAGAGTCCACAAACAGAAAAACAAAATTTCATTCTTCACGTCATTACTAGCAACATTAATGGTATTTATGATGATTATATCAAACACTGAAGCAACTATCAATATCACCAAGTTCAAAATCATTCAAAGTTTATTTTTTGATAAACTTTCCAACATGCACCTTATAAACGACGAATGAAAACTAGTTGTTTATTATCAAATTGAAATAAGGCCCTTCAAAACCACATAGCAATGCTAGATAATGCATGCACTATACTAAGAGATCAAACACACTGCAACGCAATCTTAATTAAGTTACGTCACTCGAGCACTACTACTAACTGAGTCAGCAATTCTGCCCACAGCCGGCCAGACGACGTCGGCGCAGGAGAGGGCTTATCAACGGCGTTGGATATCTCGCTAACAGCCTCTTCGGAGTATTTGACGAGAGATTCGCGGAACAGTATGAAAAAGATATCCAGTTACTACAAGAGAACCAAAGGCATATCATGACCCTCTGGAGAAACCAGACATCAATAGTGGAGTCTGAAAATAATCTCTTGAAGCGCCCAGAAAACCTTATGGATCGACAACATAATACTATAAATCAACATATAAATACATTAGTAAGAGCTATAATGAACTTGAAAAATACGGAACAAACAGACAATATTGCTAATGACTTCGCAATTGGGTCCATTATAGCGAGCAATTTACTCAACAATTTACAAACTCAACAGCGTACCTTACTATATACGGTTACAGATATATATCAAGGGCGTTTCAACTTACACTTGCTTACGCCTGAACAGCTGATAGCCGAGTTAAGAACTATATCAAGCAAGTTACCTAGATGTTTCGTTGCAAATTCAAAACATCCACACAGATTTACGCAAACTGTACAGTTTTATCAAGATTAAAACAATATCATTATCAGATATTCTTCTATTTAAAATGAAAATACCGTTGATTAGCAGAGAATCTTACAAGATTTTGAAAATAATTCCTATCCCAAAACATTTTATCAAGAGAGATTCGTTTATTCCAATGAACGAGATTGACGTCCGAGCTTGTACAGTGTATTCGGAGACATATTATTGTCACAGTCAAAAACCAGAATATAAAATGAAAAGTGACAAAAATTTATGTGAGTTGGAGCATCAAGAATGTCTGATAAAGAAAGGCACATGTAAAGATACATGGCTGGACACCTTCTTAATAAATACCTACATATACTCATGTTGTAAACAAAGTCAACTGAGAGTAATGTGTCCAGGTCAAATAACAGCGCACCAATTATCCGGAAATGGCCTTATTAACGTAAGTTATGGATGTATTATCAAGACGGACACCTTCAAGATTTATCCTCATAAACCACATATAAGTGAGGTTCGAATTTTTCCTGATTTTTATTATTATTATTATTTATTTATTATTTATTTAACAATTTATTGCACACAATATACAGTAAACAGAAATAACAAAAATGAAAGACGACACAACAGGCACTACTTATTTCTAAGAAGAAATCTCTTCCAGCAGGCCTATAGAAGAGAGACATGGTAGAGTATAGGAGATGAGACGTGCGCAATTGTAATAAAAAAAAAAAATTATAAACTACATAAATTATAAATAAAATACTAAATACACACAATAGTATAAATATATTAAAATATACACATACACATATACATACTAAAATATATTTAGGTATTGTAGGACATTCAGGCACATATGGAAAGATAATGTTCTTTTACACGTTTCTTAACGATTGCTATAGATTGACAATCACGCACTTCGTGCGGGAGAGAATTCCACAGTCTTGCGGCATGAACAGTGAAGGAGTAGGAGTAGAAGTCGGAATGGTGGATGGGGATATCCAGCGACGATCTAACACTGGAACGACAAGGTTTGTCTTGTGGACGAGAAAAGTGAAATCGGTCACGGAGGTATGAGGGAGCGGAAGGATTATGAAGGACGTTATAGAGGGTGGATAGGATATGAGCATTCCTGCGCAAGCGAATTGGGAGCCACTTGAGTTGAGAACGATAGTTTGAGATGTATACTCGTACAATATCACTAATAAGCCACATAAACATATCGATCCCACAAATTATTTACTCAAGCAAATCACAGCTGGAACTTGCACAGGAAGCTTCAGTCGTTGACAACAAAATACAGAAATTAAAAGAGACGAGTGCTGAAATCCTGTCAAGTGGAATATCTACTCATGATGTCCACCATTACGTCATGATTTATATCGTCTTCGGTGTAATTATCACCATTGGTGGGATTCTAATAATAAATCGACTGGAGTCAAGATGTCGAAGCGTGGACACCGCTCAACGAGAAGCAACATCACCAGTGTGCGCGCGGCGGTTGCCTCCCCCCCGCGCCCCCGCCCCCCGCGCCTCTCCGCGACCACCGACAAGTAGCAGCGGACGCAACATGAAGCCAACTACAACTCCTATATTAAGAAAATTCAATCTGTTTAATATTATTGTTGTAATTCAATCAATATTTTATATATCAAGTAGTTATCTTATGTTAATCTGTCTAGCCCGGGAATATGTACGGTCTCATTACCGCACATCGTCTTTTGTCAGCATTTATGCGACATAGACATTCCGCCAGTACGCTAGCCAGTTCACCACTTACCATCAGACAGTGTACTCACGTAGTAAGGACTCAAATAAATTGGATTTACAACCCATATTTACAAGTTTTATTCATCATATCAAGATATAATCTACAACACTGTGCAGAACTACCAAGAACCTGTACAGTACCTGCAGACATGCCTTTTTAAGAACCCCAAGTTATGGTTACTCAAGCTGGAATCGCATGTCGTAACCGTCGCTAAACCCAAACTACCACGTGTGTCGTTGGGGATGGTTCTAGCCAACGCTCATCGAGGAGCAGAGACTGAATGAACTTCCAGATTTCAGAAGATATTTACGGTCATTTTTTCATGAGAACCTTATAACAGGAGGTAGTAGTTGCGTCCTGAAGCAGTTGGTCGGGATTTCTCCTAGGGCGCTTTCTGTGGAATACGGCACTGGACGAGCCCGTCGGGTTAAGAGGCGTCAGATGCCTCTATAGATCTGGAGAAGCATGAAATACCGTACACTTCTAAGCGGGGCTGCTGGGTATCGGCTGCGTAATAATTTATTTTACATCATTTGGCCTTGTCAAAGACAAAGAAGGTGTTTCAATTTACACCGTAACACCAGTAGTAGGCTGTAAAGTAAAAGTGATACATTGTAAAAACATCTGAGTAAGTATTGACTCTCAAATTTTTTACATTGGCGTCATCTCTGGGTCGTAATTCGATACGAATGATAACATTATATTTATTCAAATTACTTGCATCGATGACAAATTCAGGACATGTCTTGGCGTGAGAGATATGATCAAAGGGGCTCGCCTTCGCTGGTTTGGTCACGTGTTGCGTAAGCCTCAGGGACACGTGGGAAATGGTGCCTAAACTTTCCGGTATCAGGAAAGAGGTTCTGAGGAAGGCCCAAGAAGCGATGGATTCACATCGCCAAGTTGGATGCGAGAGCCATGGCTTTCGACGCGAAATTGCCCAAGTATAAGCGAAATGGAAGAAAATGAGTCGGAAAGCGGACCCTGGCAGATTATGATGACTTGCATCGATGACAAATAAATTGTTACAATAATGAAATATTTATACAATAAGACCACGCTTAGTCCGAATCACTTATAAAAAAAAAATCCCTGTATGGCAACTTAAGACAAGTTTTTTAAAAGTAATAGAACGTCTTTCATAAAAGTCATAACAAACAATGTGATTTCTGTAGGATTGTTTATTTTCTTGAGTTACGGAAAATATTATTAAATAATGGGCAAAACGATTAAAAAGAAAGTGAGAGAGATAATTTTCAGCATGCTTAATAATTTAGTCAAGCTAAAAGTACAAGTTTAAGCCAAATAACTGAACTGTTTACAAGAAGGACTGACAAGGACAGATTATCCCCATATTATTGCGATATCCATATTTTATAATTTTTACTACTGTCAGTCAATACGGACTTATTGTGGTTCTATTATACTATTGAATACCAACCTATGACTAATTACAACAATAAACAACAAAGTAACTAAATAAAACAATCACCAAACCTACAGATATAAAAGTGTAGATAGTCCCAGGTCTACGGTATTAGGAAAGCTGCACGGAAAGCTGGCCGCCGGTCTTGTTAAATAAATACTTCCTTTTTTCATACATACATACTTAAACAAAGACACTGGAAACAGAATAACCATTTCGGCATAATCGACAACGGGAAACAGTGTCACTTACGCCAAAGTTGTGATATCACGACAAAACCTTTAGATGTCTAAAACGCGTTAATAACCATAGTTCATAATTGCAATTCAAATTCAAATTCAATTTGTTTTTTACTTCAGACACAATTCCATATTATGTTAGTTACATAGTTTGGCTAACATACGAATGTTAGTAACTTAGTGCCCGTTTCTGGGGTTTAATTTATTACTTTTGTTTGTGGGTATCCAATGTTTCCATATAGGGCTTTCTAATTTGCCCCCAATTGCCCTCATAATGCCTGGACTTTATAGCTTGGCGTACCGGGTACGGAGTTGATTAAAAATATCGAAAGATAAATTAAAATCGAAAGATTTGCCAAAACTCCCGTTTTGGTGCCGCGGTTTAATAGATGTCGCGATTTCAAAAGCAGTCTGGGTTTTTCTTAGAGTCAAATGAGTAGTAGCTATAAAGCGCACTATAGATGTTAAATCGTCTACAATTAACATTTTATAGATTGTAAGTGATTTTCCAGTGCTAAAAAGGAGGAGCTTATCAATATGGTTTTTATAGCCAACCGTTTCTTAAGCACCCTAAAAACAAAGCTGGTACTTAATCTAGCAGCAAAACCAACACACAATATCAACATCAGCCGTGTGTCTGAAGAATCGCCAATACTTTGGTAAAGAGTACCTTCACCAAATTTTTACTAAACAAAAAATCTACGTGGTTGAAGTGATCTATAACATTGCTGGCTATTACATTGGGCAGCTTTCCCTTTAGTGTATCGACGTCAGTTGCATTTACGAGCCAGTCGTAGTAACTGTAGAACAGTGCGACAGGAGCAGAAACTTTCTCTACCTCGTAAGCTGGAGGCTCTTCAGTACCATAAAGGTCCTTATTTTTATCCGTCCCATAGTCGAATTGTTTAAATTCACACGACCGCATGCGTTGACCATGATGCACCAATTGCTTCACTGACGAATCAAAGCGCAAGTGTGCCATGATCACTGGCACTTTTACTATGTTCAAGCGTCCACAACCAAAACCGGTCAGCGCAAAAATTGCGTTAGTACATATTACTTTGCCCAATGGATTGTTCGCGCAAATAATATTTGATACTGTTTCAGAGAAAACTTTGTTCTGGTTCACTTCGTGGTCCCCGTATAGAGTGTAGAAAAAGCCTGGATTCAAGCTCAGGAACCTGAAGATCGGTCTCCTCGTGTGGCACAGCCAAGCGGATGGCGCGAACGCTATGAACACGTTCAGCTTCTTATTGTAATCTGGCAATACCGATCCCATTACGAACGCAGCTGTAGTCCCTTGAGAATATCCAATGTAGCTAAGACTGTTGTAGCCAGTTTTTTCAAGTATGTAATCTATGCTAGAGGGCAGATCATACACGCCGATTTCATGACAACTGAAGTCCCAAAACTCTACACAATTGGGTTTGAGAGTTTCATGTTTCCTTGAATAGTTGTTGCCTCTGGCGTTGAACAGCCACACATCGTACCCCACCTTAGCCAGATAGTACGGTAGAGCGTATTCTGGTCCATTTGTTATCCAATCAACTGAGGTCTTTAGAATTCCATGCGCTTACAATACAGGTTTACCTTTACCTGGTATCCTGTGCATAGTTAAAATGTACCCATCTTCGGTTGTCACTTCATGGACTTCCACTGGGAATCCGTATTTTGTAATGAGTTGCGTAATATTTAACTTGATATCCTCGTCTTCTGTTGATGATTGGTACAGTAACGCATCGCGAACTGTCAGAGCTTCAGAGCATACCATATCTGATATAATATCTAAATCAAGCATTTGGGACTTCAGGTAACTCGATAATTGCTCAAGATTAGGTGGCGTGGTATCAGTTGTTGGGTGGTTCCATAATGTACACGTTGTTGTATTAGCACAATAAATTTCACAAATTGTTAAAGTGATTAAAAATAAAGTTTCTTTATAAGACATGACTTTAGATTAACTCGTTTTTCAACTGCACGACAGTTTTATGTAATAATTAGAGTCCGACCGAAGGTCATTTTTAGGCCGAAACTGAAGCCGAAACCAATTAATCGGCTATCGCCACAACTTTCGGCCGAAGTTGAAGCCGAAGATTTATAATGTCTAAGAAATTTTGTTCGTATTGATTGTGAATTTCAACCCGTTCCCATTCTAAACGGACGCCTTTTCAATAATTATCGTGATATTTCAACCGATTTACACAGACCCTTAACAAATTATACAGCTAAACGTCATGAATCACTCTGTCTATTGCCGCATGAAAGTTCGTTCAGTAGTTTTTGGGTTTATCACTAACAGACAGACAGACGCGGCGTGGGATTTTCTATTATAATATGTAGAGATGGCTTAAAGCCACAATCACTACATATTATAAAAGAAACTTCCATATAATGCGGTTTTCACCAATAGACAGAGTGATTCATGACCTTTAGGTGTATAATTTGTTAAGGGTCTGTGTAAATCGGTTAAATTGTTCGGAATTGGCAAAGCGTGGGTGATGCAAACGTCCATAGCCTACGGTGACTGCTTACCATCAGGCAGGCCGTAAGCATGTTTGCTACCTTAGCGGTATAAAATTTTTTTTTGAAAAGTCATGTTTAGAACGGGAACGGGTTGAATAGGCATTGCATATGAAATGAACGGGAAAACGGCGGACGAACCTAATTAATAATATAAATGATTTTAAAACTTTTATATTGAAGGTTAAATTGACTGTATATTATAGAAGTTGATAAGATGATTGAAAAATTACTTTGAAAATCTGTCAAAAATTCGAAATAAATTGACATTATATTTGAAATTATGACGTTTGCTAAGAACTTCGGCGAAACGTTCGGCTTCGGGGCCAGGTTTTGGGCCTGAGGTGACTAGGGTGGTTTTTTTGGCTGAAGGAGGCCGAAACCATAACTTCGGTCAGACACTATGCTCAATTTTTTTAACTATAAATTATTGAGTCTGAATACGATATGCTCATTAGTGCATTCAAATAAGGTACGCTAAGGCGGCTTTTACGGCATGGATAAAGATATCTGCGATTTTCTTTTATGTTACTGCAAAAGACATTCATAGGTATCCAAAATATTATAAATATTCAACATTTTAAAAATTACAATAAATCTACAATCAACGTTGCCCAAGGTCTTTCGCTGGGAACACTAAGACTGGTTGAACAGTCTCATGAAAGTTTAAGAAAAGCCCTTATGGCCACCCTAATGGTTCCTGTAGTCACCTTTCGTCTCCGTTATCAGATCAGCTCACTGATACCATAATATTGCATTGTCATTTATTTTACATATATATGCAAAATATCAATTTAACTGATAACCGGGACGTGGGTGGTTGATGTGAGCGCCGGCTTATAGCCAATAAGAATGGAGTACGTTATCCCAGTAGGTACTTTATAGCAAAAAAAAGAATTGTAATGCTGACGTTATTTCAACATTACACAGGTGTACAGGTGATTTAAACTAATTGCGTCACGGTTCTAAATAGTTAAACATTCTTGTTTATTTGTATGAAGGGTATGGGGGACACATTATAAAAACAAAAAATTATTTGTTAAGGTTTACGAAGACTAAGTAGGTTAGCTACGCTCACTATTATTATTATTATTATTTTAATTAAATCGCCCTAAATTAAAAGTTATAAATCTGCAATAAGTTGGCCATACTCTATGAGACAAGACGAACATATTACAGGGTTCATACATGCGATATAAGTAGTTTATAAAATTAATAAATGTCAATAAATGTCAATGTCGTTAAATAGTTATACAACCGACAATACGAGGTCTGTTAAAAAAATATCGCGAATTTTAAATTTTTGCGGGCTACGTATATTTGATTTTATATTTTTATTGTAGCGTTATGTTGGTACTCATGTCCCTTACTTATGCTTACAAGTTCGGCCATTTTGAATGTTTAGTTAAATTTTGTACAACTGTTTTACAGCTGATGTACTGCAAACGTGTAACAACATAATATGTATAACTTGATTTTTTCAATAAACTTATTTGTATTTTTTGTAATTTGTTTTGCTTGGATATATTTTGGCTCGTCTTCGATTTTTGTCTATTCCAAAAAATGGATCAAAGAATCTGTATCAAATGTTGTGTGAAAAACAAAATAAAGTGCGCGGACGCATTCCGAATGTTGACTGTGGCATATGGTAAAGCTACCTTGGACCAAAGCAACGTTTATTGGTGGTATAAAATGTTCTCAGAGGGCCGAGAAGATGTGAAGGACGAACAGTGTGCTGGACGCCCGAGCACGTCAACAACAGACGAAAACATTGATAAAGTGAAGAAAATAGTATTGGCCAATCGTCGAATTACCGTTAGAGAAGTTGGCTCATGCCATTCGATTTTAACCAATGATTTAGGCATGAGTCGGGTCGCCGCGAAATTCGTATTGCTTGTACGCGGCCAATATTTGGCCAAAAACAACACAGTAATGTTACCGCAGCCACCATATTCCCCAGGCCTGGCCCTCTGTGAAGATGCCCATGAAAGGACGACGCTACGCCACGATTGCGGAGATAAAGATGGCATCAAAGGAGGAGCTGAACATGATCACAAAAAATGTTTTTTGATCTTGATTGACTTCAATCCAGCATACTTCACATGTTTAGCTCGGGCCGCCGTCTCTGCAGCAGACCCCGCCGATTGCGCAGACCCCGGCAAATGAGTTGCCGCATATGTGCAGCAACACGTGGAATCCCATAACAAACACCGGCCCTGTTTCCAGGGGGATCAACGTCAGTCCATCGGGTCGCTTTCCATCCGTTCTGCACAATCCCGGCGGTTCCAAAATGCATGGGACATTCGCGGATACCAACGCGCGCTTGACAATATCGTTTAACGCATGATGCCTCGAAAACGACCCGCGCTGACCTGAAACAACGCAGACCATGGACAACACTCTCATCCGCCATCACTCCACAAACGCACGGGTGTGGCTCACAAACAGCTCAACCTAGCCTCAAAGCCACCGCCACTCGCATCGTGTTATTGTCCCCATGTGCGGCGATGGCAGAGCATGGAGCCATACCCCAGACTCTGGCCTTGAAACAGTCCTTTAACGAGCCAAGTCCCTGCCCGAAGCATCATCACGTAATTGTCCCATAACTACTCTAGAATAAATGTCGTCCCAAGCCCTTAAAAGTGTAAAAAGTGTAATAGTAAATTTTGTCATTCATTTTTGTAATCAACTAATAATTATTGTACAGTTCGTGCAAATATCACTCGCGCAGAAATAATTGAAAGCAAAACCAAACTTGTGTCTGAAATCGACACCTCCCTGGAGCAGGTTTCCGAGTGGGGCAGACGAAACTTCGTCCAATTCAACTCTACGAAGACACATGTCTGTGCGTTCACGGCGAAAAAAGCCCAATTTTATGTAGTTCCACAGTTCCAGAACGTTTCTCTTATCATCTCGAAGAGTATGTGTGTCACTGTGTGCTTCCTTCCTACTTTCCTACCCTCCTCCTTTTTGACGATTGAAAGAGATATTTAATGTCCTAATCAATAAAGAAATTTTGAATTTTGAACATTTTGAATTTTGCAACTCCATCCACTTCATTCTACCCAACGCCGGGCTATTCGTATTGTCGATGATCCCCTTCTCACAGATGTACCCCGGAAATACGTTGGCTCTCAGTGTGTTCTCTACCGTCTATACAACGGGAAATGTTCCGACGAACTGTTTAACGTAGTGCCACCGTCACTCTTCCGCTACCGCACTCTCCAATGATGGGCTAGATTTCATCGAAACCATCTAATGCCTGGCATCCAACTAACGTACGAGCATCGTGTGCCTATTTATCACGCACGTGCAAGTTGTGGTATGAGGTCCCTACCGAGGTCTTTGCTTTACACTATAACATGTGGTTCAAAAGGCATGTCTACAGGTACCTCAAAGGCCGGCACCGCATCCGCTCCTCTTAAGTTGCAGATGTCTTGAATGACGGTGGCGGCTTTCCATCAGGTGGACATCCGTATGCCTTCAGTGGCAGTAAAAAAAACTTTTTCACACGACATCATGTATACTGTACGGTCCGCTGCAAAATCAACGTACCCCTCTAGCATATATGATTAAATAAAAGTATGGTAGAGGGGTTCATTCACTCTGCAGCTGACTGCATCACCAATGATTTTGTTGATGTGGTGCCGACTAGTTAATATATGTATGTGTGGATTGTATGATCCACGCAAGAGTGAAGGTCGTGGGCTGCTCGGCGAGAAGACCTTACACAACCGTGGGATATGCAACCTGAATAAACTTAATTGATAAAGGATAACGCTTATCTCCTTGGCCATCGAATAATGACGTAAACCGGTAGTGCTTCGTAAGTACTGTAAGGAAACCTTGAAGGAGAAGGAGTTACACGGTAAGTTCAAGGCGATACACGAGCGCCACATGGATCCGAAGGATTGCGTGCAGTGGTTGCGCTTTGGAGACTCCTTTGGGGAAACCGATGGGTTTGTCTGGTCAATACAAGACCTGTTTTTACGGCACCGCTTGCAAATCTTGCAGAAATCGTTAATACATCGTGTCCGTATAGCCACCGCATTGAAACCGGACACAAAACGTGCAGTCTGCCCTATTAGCGCTGCGTGTGATTTCTGTGCGGTGACTATGCGGGCGATGCGCGTTTGTTTACAAATAAGCTTTCTGTCATTAGTATAGTAACCAAAATTGCACAAACATGAGACAAATAAGCGGATAATACTGCGAATAGAAGTGATAATACGCGCTCGCGCTATTTAAATAAAATATAAATACTATCACGGAACATTTAGTAGTAATAGTTATAAATGTGAATAGTACCTGAACTGTGCGTGTTTGTGAAGTGAACGGAACCAACCAAATCAAGGTTAATTCAACCTAAGGCTCAATTATAAAGATCATCTGTAGCTGTGTTGTTGATAATAGTGTGTGAAGTTGAGGGTGACATAATAATAAACAAACACAAACAACAAACACCCAGTAAGACGCTGCATTTGATGCGCAATTTCGCGCGCCCGAACTCGTCTCACATAGCGTAGTGGTGTTGAGTGCGCCTTGTACCCCGAAGACAGCGGTTCAATCCTCGTCAAAGAAATTTTTTTTTCTTTCTTTGTCCTGTAACTGTACTTTTATAGCTGTAATTATGCCGATTACTGTTAAATGCGCGGGTTGCCTTCAGTCTGTTATTGCTCGACAATCATTGTGTTGCCACAAGTGTACACAGTCGTACGATTTGATTGGTCAAAAAACTTTCACTAATATGAGCAGAGAACAGAAGATCGCATGGCTGTGTGTAGAGTGTAAATCTGCGATGCCGAAGTCGGGAAATAGCGGCACTCCGGTGCGTCGTGACGCGGTAAGTGTGACCGGTTCCAGCAAGAGTAAGGAGCCGGAGGTGCCTGCGGCCGGCAAGCTGACTGCGTCCAGACAACAGGCAGCTGCGGTGACGGATATAGAGCCTGTTGCCAAGGACCTTATCGGCATGATCGTAAGCGACGAGGCGGACGTGGGCAAGGTGGAGGTGCCTGCATCGGTATCTGCGTCCGACGTGGCGAAGGATGGCACGGGCAGACAGTCCCATGACAGTCCGCATCCTCGCGGGGTGACACTTGATGGCGCGGATGTAGCGGCCTTGATAGCGGAGTTTCGAGAATTCCGAGAGGAGATGAAGGCCACCCGATTGCAAATGCAGGAGCTTAATACAACGATGGCCGCCCTATCTTCGCGAGTGGACGAGTGTGACAAGCCAATCGACCTTCTGTGGTCGTGCGTCGATGCAGTGCAGCAGAGGGTCAGCAGGGAGCCGGATTTGTCACTTGAATCCGAGATTGCCAATTTAAGATTACAGTTGAACAGCCGTGATCAGCAACTGCTGGATAATGACATCGATATATCTAGTGTGAATGAGGAGAAGGGGGAGAACGTAATGCACGTCGTTATGACTGTAGCGAATGAACTGGGCGTTTCCTTGACCGAGAGAGACGTGGTCCGTGTTGGTCGGGTAGGGCGTGTGCCTGAATCGACTGGTGACAGCAGTCCGGAAAAAAGCCCGTGGCCGCGGCTTATTGTCGTGCGACTGGCGCGTCGCGCATTAAAGGACGCTTTAATGAAGTCCGCACGTGTCCGCCGTGGAGCCACTACCAAAGGGACGGGGTTGCCTGGGCCATCGCGTCGATTTTATGTTAATGAAACATTGACACGCGTCAACCGTGAGCTGTTCAAGTTGGCAAGGGAGGCGACTGCTAGTTTGCATTGGAGTTACGTCTGGACGCGCGGGGGAAACGTTTACGTACGCAAACATAAAGGGAAAGGCTCTCCTAAGCATTGGATACGCACTGAGGATGACCTTAAAAGGGTTTTTTGGTATCGATGTGGTTGGAACATAATTTTTGATGTTGTTTTTTTGCTTTGCTTTTAGTAGTTTTAAAGTTGGTTTAAGCGCTTATTGTACTTGTGTTTATTATATTGGCTTTGCTTTTATTATTGCTATAGTAGCTGTAGAAATAGTTGTATATGGTATTTATGTTAAATTTAAAGTTTTTATTTATATTTTATTTGATAATTTCGTATGGGAGTGCTGCAGCAAAAGTATGGTATGGCTTTCACTTACTCTAGACACCTTACAACGCACAATAATATATTTATTTATAAATCATACATACACATATCATACATCGCATATAGTGCTTGAAGTATATATTATGTATTTAATCTGCTTGTGTGGATCCGCTTTCTATTTTACTGCGCTTGTATTTTGTGCTGCTTTTTGTTTTTATACTAATGGTTCCTAGGGTGAAGTATTTTAAATTGGGTCTTTACAATGCGGGTTCTATAAATACAAAACAGGACGATTTTATTATTGCAATGAAGCGATTTAACGCAGACATAGTTGCAATAAACGAAACCTGGTTGCGCGCAGGGCAGGAGGCGCGCGCGCCTGCGCCGCCCGGCTACCGGCTGCGGAGCGCGCCGCGCCTTTCTAAATAAAGCGGGATATAACTGCACGGCTTCTTAAACACCCTGATGATCCGATTGAGCAGATGTGGTTATCTACAAAGCTGAATGGACGTACTTTGGTTGTGGGAACTGCTTACCGACTTTGGCGGTGAAGGATATGGCAGTCGCCAATGTTGGCAAGCGAAGATGGTGAGAAGGTGGAAAAGGGTAATTACCCACCTGGCCGGGTGTTGTGACCAGGGGACCAAGGGTCCGACGGTTGATCGTCGGAAGTTGTATATATGCCGCGGAATTGGCATATTCCGTTAGCGCGATGCAGGAAAGTTAGCGCCATCTATGTGCGTATGCTTGCCAACCTAGTGTTCGTGTACTCGTAATGTGAGTACCGTTGAGTTTCCCTATTGAAGCGATAGATGTCGCTACACCGACCACAATGGGTGGATATTGACCGCTTTCTGGACGCATTGACTGAGTCCGTTACTTTTTTCTCAAAATATGATAATGTGGTGTTTTTGGGTGATTTTAATATAAATCTGCTTGATGATACTAGTAGTTAAACTGCTAAGTTTAAAAACTTTCTTAATTAAATGCAACTTAGACAGTTGGTCACACAACTCACACACTTCACAAATGAGACAGAGACTTTAATTGATCTCGTATGCACTGATTCACGTCTAGGTGCTGGCGAGGTAGTCGTGTCCAATATTACGGGGTCCGACCATTCATACCGACCGATAAAAAATATAAATATAGAATGTTTTAATCATCACTTAAATGAAACAATTAACTGGGAAGCAGTGCTGGGGTTGACAACTGTGGATGCTTTGGTTGAGCAGTTTAATAAGTTAATTTTGTCTCTGTTCGATTGTCATGCACCACTTAAAACTATCAAAATAAAAGAAGATCATTCACTGCCATGGATTACTGATACGATTTTACTTATGATCGACCTACGTAATGAAGCACACGACAAGTATAGAAAAACAAAATCGGATGCGGACAGGGAACGATACAAGGAACTAAAAAAATTTGTAATCAGTAGTATCTGTAATAAAAAACGTACTTACTTTAATCATTACATTAACTCAAACTTTAAGGACAGTAAGTCATTATGGAAACATGTGAAAGACAAGGTTTTAACTAATCCCATAAAAGGATTATCTTCCTGATTCTTTCAGTGACGCCAATGATATTAACGATCATTTTTTTAATGTACAGGTTCCGAACAGCGTTCCTGAGTCGGAAATACATTATTTCATGTCCAACAAATTCAGTGCAGCCACTATGAGCCTTGCTGCTGTCTCTGAAAGCGATGTGTTTCGCTTCATAACTTCAATTAAAAGTATGCAATCGGCGCGGATGGCATCAGCAGGGATATGATATTACTCACTCTCCCGCGTACTTCACGTGTGTTAACACATATTATTAATTGCTCAATATCTGCTGGTGTTGTCCCTGGACCTTGGAAAATCGCGATGGTTACTACATTGCCTAAAGTTGATCATCCAATGACTCTTAAAGATTTAAGACCGATTAGTATATTACCCTTCATGTCAAAGGTTTTGGAGAAGGCCGTGCATGCTCAATTTTATAAATACGTTGAGGAAAATGGTATGTTGCCTAAATTTCAGCCTGGCTTACGTAAGGGTCGTAGGACTGTATCGGCACTTTTGGACGTGACTGATAATATTTTGGCTGAGCAGGATGTTGGCCGAGGTACTGTTTTGACACTCCTTGACTTCTCGAGGGCATTCGACAGTCTAGACATATCACTCATGCTTTCTCAATTGTCGTACTATGGTCTTAATGGTAACGCTCTGGCTTGGTTTGATAGCTACCTATGCAACCGTTATCAAACAGTCAAAATTCTTGCTAGGTATGGTAGTGTCAGACTGTCGAACATGCAAGAAGTGCAACGTGGGGTGCCTCAGGGATCTATATTGGGGCCTCTGCTCTTTGTTCTGTATAGTGCGGATCTTGTTAATACTATACAACACTGTTTATATCATTGCTATGCGGACGATGTACAATTGTACATTTCTGATTCACCTCTAAATATTAAACAAGCCATTGATAAAATGAATGAAGATTTGCAAAGTATTGCAACATGGTCAAACAGGAATGGTTTATTGCTAAACCCTGCAAAGTCAAAGTTTATGATATTGGGTTCTACTAAGCAAATTGATAACATCTTAGCTCAAAATCCAACGCTATATGTAAACGGCGCAAGCATAGAATTGGTAGATCAAGTTAGGAATTTGGGTGTCAAAAAGGATAGCTTTCTTCGATTTGAAAATCATGTGCTTGACTTGGTAAAAAATTGTTTCTTTCGATTAACAGTTCTATATAAGGTCCGTAGCTTGTTAAGTGAGGTGGTGCGGGTCAAGCTGTGTGAATCACTGATTTTGTCTCGTTTAAATTATGGGGATATTGTTTACGGTCCAAGGTTGCTGTGTAAAACGCAGCGATTGATACAGCGCGTTCAAAATGCTTGCTGCCGCTTTTGCTATGATATACCACCTCGAAGCCACATTTCTCCATATTTAAATGAGAAATCAATTTTAAATATGACGTCCAGGCGGAATTTACATCTCGCATGTGCTCTGTTTGACGTGGTGAAGTACAAGCGGCCTCAATACTTGTTTGATAAGCTGAATTTTACATCTCTTCAGGATAGGTATGGAAGTAGATCGGCTCGTATTCCCCTGGTGGTTCACAGGCATGGAACTGCAGCTTTTAGGGTCAGCTTCCGTTATCAGGCCACGAAGTGTTGGAATAACATACCACCTCCTGTGAGAATGTTACGTACAAAATATACCTTAAAAAAAAATTATAAATGCCGTCTTTTGGAAACTCAGAAGGTGGGTATTCCAGAACACTTCGTGCACTAGAGTAGCATATCAGGTATTTGTGTGGCCAAAGGCATGCCTACCTAAACTACCTACCAACAACCTATCTGTTTTTGTTTGATTCTTCTTTTTAATTATATATGCAGTAAATTGTGTTTATAATATATACCTACTTAGGTAAATTATTGTTTGGTACCTCTATCTACATTTACTCCTATGCACACATTTTAGATTATTATGTTATTATTATTATATCTATCACTTTATACATTTCACATTAAGTATATTATTTTACACTCATATCTGTTTCAGAGTTTCCGTGAACCCACTTAGGTTTTGGCAGAATACCAGTATGTTGCTCTTCCAGGCAACACTATGCTGAGTCAAGACCTTTTTATGCTACAGCACACACATACGACTTACCTATAGGTTTTTATAATGTTTAAGTTACTTCATGACAATTTAATTTGTACTTAGTCCATGTATTTTTGTAATTTGTTCTTTACTAGCATAAGTTGTTTGTATGTGCATGAAGTATAAATAAAGCTCTATTCTATTCTATTCTATTCTCCAAATCGTGCAGAAATCATGTACGTAGTAGTGTAGCCTCGTAACTATCGCAAGTATAATAATCGTGGAGGATGGGATGAATGAGCTACGTAGAGCCGGCCTCCAGCCTGGAGACTCACTCGGACATTAGTTCTGGATATCCTGAACTGGCTAACACCAAATACAACAGACAAAATATGCCAGCTTTAGTTATCTTTCAACTAAGGCCTCATTGGTAAAAAGGAACTGTATCAACGATGATAAGTATAAGTACCTACTCGCTCAAAATATGGGGACCGGCCCATCGTTACGCACAGGACTGCTGTTGTGCCGCCTATGTCCGGGAGTACGCCGGTATCTTGATCCATCCCTGTAGAATGACGTCACAGAATTCGTACCGCCTAACTCAGTATTGGCCAGAATAATCGAAATGAACGCCATTGGAGAGTATATGGTAACGATCCGTTTCGCATTTTGATTTTGAAACACCATACTTTTAAATTGAATTATATGCTAGAAAAATGTACTTTGTAAGTGTGTTAGATTTAATATATGTCCTACTTATAATTATACTTTTATTAGTATAAACCTTTATTTTAGTAATTAAGCTACAGAATAATAACAGAGTGTGAGTATTTATCCAAAACCCCAGTGAAATATATGGAAAACGCTAAATTAGGTAAACAAGAGCATATTAATAAATGGATATCTATGTCATGTAAAATATAGTTCATGGAGGTAGTGCAATTTGTTAAGGACATAGGTTATAAAGTATTTAAGAGAAGAGTATTTAAGACTGGGCGAAGTGGAGGAGTAAGACTTGATAACTTGAATATGTTATCTAGGATAAAGTATTATTCTAGTGGACATTATTTAATCAAACAAAAGCATATTTTAAGTATATTAGGTATATTTTAATAAGCAATGTAATCTATTATAAAATGAGGTATTTATTTAAACAACATTAGCTGAGTCAAACGAGATTTTATAAAACAAACAACAGTACCGTAGGTAAACAACATTTATGCAAAATTGAAACCAAATGTAATGACACAATTATCGATCACATAACCAAATATTTATCGTTTAAAAATGGGACAGTAGTATTACGTACGATTCAATAAATAACCGATTATATAAATAAATAAAACTAATACAAAATATAAAGCAACAATAATACAATGCAAGTGTACTTAACTCTGTGCCGGCTCTGGAGCAAAAGTCCTTCTCAGTGTCACGACCGGACCTTTATACTAGCTATCTAGTTGGAAATGTCATTCTTATTCTCATTTCCGGTCTCCTAAATTTAATGATAGATAGCTTACATGTTAATTTAATGTATTACAATACTTTTAAAATTTTTTAACATTATAATAAATTTATTACATAATATTTTAAGGAAGTTTTTCATAAACAGTACTCAATTCGATCAAAGAGTCACAATCGTTCAGAAATCCAGACATTTCGTTCTGAAGTTAGTAAAATGTTTTTAAAAGGGCTTGCAAGTGCCGGTCGGGGTCCTTTTCTTTTTTATTTTCTCGAATATAATTTACTAATTATTGTAATTGTCAGTTTCCTTGAAAAATAATATACACCTTTATTTAAATTATAAGTCTGTAGTTTCTTTCGGACAGTTTCTAACATCAGAAGTGACACATCTACGTTCAGAATATGGGTAAGAAGAAGCGCCAAAAACGACGAGCTAGTCCGAGTTCCAGTTCCAGCAGTACAAGCAGCGGCAGGACCCCATCGCCGGTACCTAAACGGCCCCAGAAGGTATCTTGTAAGAACACGGGAACTGTGAGTACAGCCAACCAGTTTATTTTGAATAATATAATTTCTGATCTTGACCCTTTGTAAGATGACATTAATGCGTGGGTTAGTATTGTCTAATTTTACGCTAGAGCTTTTTCATGGTCTGACGAAATGATACGTTACCAGGGACTTAATAAATTAAAGGGATCTGCGCGGTTTTGGTACGATTCATTACTACGTACAGATAATACGTGGCCATCATGGAAATGGAAAGAGTGGAAACGAAAATTAATGAGTAGTTTCCAAATAAAAGTAAAGTAAAGTTCCAAGTAAAGGCGTCAACAACGACCAGTATGTACTTATTCTTGCTTTTACTTTTCACAAACGGACCCAAATGGTCTATATGCAGCGTATGAAAGGGTCGTGCATATTTTGGCAACGGGTACAAGCCACCTTCCTTTGGACCTCCTTTATTTTTAAAATATATACAATTTAAACAAATTTTAATATATTTTTTTACAGTATGACGCAACCGGGCAAACCAATACAAATAACATATCCGTTCTACAGTTTTGTCGACAGAAAAATGACCCAGGTCGTCGTGGTTGGATTTAATAATTTGCCAAATGCATTTTTTTGGGACTACCCACCGACGACCTTGAGTCGTTCTCCTGTAAACTTTGCCGCCTAAAAGTTCATAATGTCTAAAATATCCTGATTCTCATCGGCCTGCCCCGATTCTAAAACCGATTTTACACGTCGTAACTCGGGATCTTGTATTTGAACAGAAAGTAGCCAATCTGCCTCTGTTATAGACATAATTATTTCGGACTCTGATTTTTCACCGGTTGGCATGTGGTTACGACTCAATGCGTCAACAT
This sequence comes from Blastobasis adustella, assembly GCA_907269095.1. Lineage (NCBI taxonomy): Eukaryota > Metazoa > Arthropoda > Insecta > Lepidoptera > Blastobasidae > Blastobasis > Blastobasis adustella. The sequence goes on from OU026124.1 coordinate 18,303,025, forward strand.
GTTGCATGCGATTTCCCTCCCTGTGGGTAATTTCGAAAGAAAACTCTTGAGTCGACAGAAACCAACGTGCGATCCGGGGAATTATATCCTTTTTCGTTAAAGCATATCTAACCGCAGTACAATCAGTAACTATGTTAAAGGATGCTCCTAACAAATAGACGCGGAATTTACCTAGCGAACAAACGATTGCTAACAGCTCCAATTCGAACGAGTGGTATTTCTTCTCGTCCTCAGTCGTCTGTCTATTATAAAAGTGTACCGGCTTTTCGCCATCTTGTGTTTTTTGCATGAGAATACCAGCGATACCCTCCCTACCTAAACGGCCCCTGAAGGTATCTTGTAAGAACACGGGAACTGTGAGTACAGCCAACCATTTTATTTTGAATAATATAATTTCTGAATTTGACCCTTTGTAAGATGACATTAATGCGTGAGTTAGTATTGTCTAATTTTACGCTAGAGCTTTTTCATGGTCTGACGAAATGATACGTTACCAGGGACTTAATAAATTAAAGGGATCTGCGCGGTTTTGGTACGATTCATTACTACGTACAGATAATACGTGGCCATCATGGAAATGGAAAGAGTGGAAACGAAAATTAATGAGTAGTTTCCAAATACGCCGCAATATGTACGAACTTTCAAAAGAGGTAGTCGATAATAAACCGATCGAAAACCAATCCTTATACGAATTTTATTTCGACCAAAAGTGTAAAATAGACCGCCTATCATTGAATTTCACGGAACAGGATATTGTAGGTATCAATTATTGTCGGGAATACAGGTGACTGCGGCATTGGTGCGTCAATAGAAGCTAGTAATTTTGTAACCTGCGACAGTTTAGCCAGTTTTCTTCACGGTCGTGTGTTTAAGTCAAAGTCCATTAAACAAACTAATTCAAAACCCGTGACTACATCCAAGCGAAATCCGTGGCAAATCATAATCACGCGGCTAATGATCTTTCGACTACTTCTTCTGGGAGTACGGCAACCCCTGCAAAATATCCTGTTATTTCTAGTAATGCATCTCATGCAAGTCAGACACAGTGTCGTATACAGGTTAAATGTTACACGTGTGGCGGTAATCACAGAATAAGCCAATTCGATTCTAAGTGCGACTATTGCGGTAAACGGGGCCATTTAGATTTGGCATGTTATCAAAAGAAAAATTCAGCTATTGCGGCTAAGCCCGAAAAACAAGAAACTAAACTCGTCTCCGGACCAGATCCCAGAAACAATTTTTTAAAGCGGGTACACATAAATAATTTCCAGCATGTAGCATTTATTTATACTGGGAGCAGTTGTTCGTTAATTTCCGATTCGTTGGTGAATAAATATTGTTTAAACAACGTACTGCTTCCAGTACCTGTGGTGTTACAAAGCTTTTCAAAAAATAACTCGAAAACTGTCTCTAACAAGGTAACAGTTACCCTTAAAATTGATTCTGTGATTTTGAAAGATGTCGATTTTTATGTAATCGACGACCTAGCGGACTGTGAAATTTTGATTGGATGAAACGTAACGGAAATGTCTAATATTATGTATTCGCGAGTAGGCAACGTATTGCGGTTTGGCTATGCAGAGTCATTTACAGAGTTTTGTGAAAGTTTACGCGAATTACAATTGGATGCGGATACTCATCAAAATGAATTAATGCAGTTGTTCAGGTCTAAATAAACGTGACTAATGCGCGCCCTGTTCAATACAGACCCTTTCGATCCTCACACAGTGATAGAAAAATCATTCGCGAAATGGTGGACAAATTACTGGACAACAGCATCGTTCGCGAAAGTAAATCGCCTTAAACCAGTCCGGCATTACTCGTAAATAAAAAGACCGGGGATAAAAGGCTCTGTATTGATTATCGCGGGTTGAACAAGGTAACTGTAAAAAACAAATATCCTATGCCTCGTATTGAGGATCTAGTTGATAGGCTTCAAGGGCATAAGTTCTTTACCAGCCTAGACCTCAAGAGCGGTTACTACCAAATTATGATGCATCCTCAGTCTGTGGAAAAGACAGCTTTCATAACGGAGGACGGCCATTACGAGTTTCTAAGGCTTCCGTTCGGTTTGGCAAACGCACCATCATGTTTTCAACAACTGATGAACAAAGTTCTAGGAAACTTAAGATTTGATAACGTTATCGTTTATCTAGACGATGTTTATCTAGTAACTATTACTGTCGAGGAAAATTTACAATTATTAGAAATTGTATTAAAGATTTTTCGCGACAATGGATTGACGTTAAATTTCAAGAAATGTTACTTCTTTAAAACTGAAATTGAGTTTTTGGGGTATAAAATAAAACCTGATTGTGTGATGCCAAACGATTCAAAACTGGAAGCTGTTACGAGTTTTCTCGTGCCCATATCAGTGCACCAACTTCGGCAGTTTTTAGGTCTAATAAGTTATTTTCGGAAATTCATAAAAAGCTGTGCCATGCATTTCGCACCACTTACGAAATTGCTGAAGAAGGACACTCAGTGGGCCTGGGGAAATGATCAAGACAGGGCATTTCAAATCTTAAAAGAGAAATTAACTTCGGATAGTGTCCTTTCTATCTTTGATCCCAACAAAGAAAATATATTATACACGGATGCGAGTAGGGAGGGTATCGCTGGTATTCTCATGCAAAAAACACAAGATGGCGAAAAGCCGGTACACTTTTATAATAGACAGACGACTGAGGACGAGAAGAAATACCACTCGTTCGAATTGGAGCTGTTAGCAATCGTTTGTTCGCTAGGTAAATTCCGCGTCTATTTGTTAGGAGCATCCTTTAACATAGTTACTGATTGTACTGCGGTTAGATATGCTTTAACGAAAAAGGATATAATTCCCCGGATCGCACGTTGGTTTCTGTCGACTCAAGAGTTTTCTTTCGAAATTACCCACAGGGAGGGAAATCGCATGCAACATGTTGACGCATTGAGTCGTAACCACATGCCAACCGGTGAAAAATCAGAGTCCGAAATAATTATGTCTATAACAGAGGCAGATTGGCTACTTTCTGTTCAAATACAAGATCCCGAGTTACGACGTGTAAAATCGGTTTTAGAATCGGGGCAGGCCGATGAGAATAAGGATATTTTTAGACATTATGAACTTTTAGGCGGCAAAGTTTACAGGAGAACGACTCAAGGTCGTCGGTGGGTAGTCCCAAAAAAATGCATTTGGCAAATTATTAAATCCAACCACGATGACCTGGGTCATTTTTCTGTCGACAAAACTGTAGAACGGATATGTTATTTGTATTGGTTTGCCCGGTTGCGTCATACTGTAAAAAAATAGATTAAAAATTGTTTAAATTGTATATATTTTAAAAATAAAGGAGGTCCAAAGGAGTGGTGGCTTGTACCCGTTGTCAAAATATGCACGACCCTTTCATACGCTGCATATAGACCATTTGGGTCCGTTTGTGAAAAGTAAAAGCAAGAATAAGTACATACTGGTCATAGTTGACGCCTTTACAAAATTCGTTTTTATTTCTGCTGTTCGAAATACTAAGGCATCGGGTGTCATAAAAGAACTCGGAAGGTATTTCAAAAACGTTTGGGAACCCAGGGCGAATTATATCTGACGCGGGATCTTGCTTTACGTCTCACGAATTTAACCAGTATTGTTTGAATAAAAATATACGATTGCATGTGGTCGCAACGGGTATGCCTCGATCCAATGGACAAGCCGAGCGGTTTAATAAAACTATTTTAGAAGCATTAAGATCTCTCGGGGCAAATACGACAGATGACAGGTGGGACCAGTATATAAAAGTGTTACAGCAATGTCTCAATAGCACGGTACATAAAACTACAAAGGCAGTCCCAAGTGAAGTCTTTCTAGGTTACAGACTACGTACGGATAGTGATGGGTTGGCACCAGAAATAGATAGTTACGACAACGTTGACGTGACAAAGTTGCGTAAGAGGGTAGACGATAGTATTAAGTCCAACGCTGAAGTCTAAAAACAAAGGTTTGATAAATCTTGATCTAAGGCGAGAATTTATTCCGAGGGAGACTTGGTCTTGATTAAAATTCAAAGTAAAAGTAACGACGGTCACAGCAGAAAACTCTTACCTGTATACAAAGGTCCATTTCGTGTAAAGAAATTCATTGGAAATGACAGATACGAAATTACTGATATCGATGGCGTTGGAAGAACTGCCATAAAGTAACCTTATTAGCTACCCGCCCAGGTTCGCAGGTATATTTATACTATGTAATAAATTATAAATAAATTCTCATTACGTGCCGTGTTGGCAAGCCAAAATGTAGGGGTCACTGTTTCGTGCCTCTGGTGCCCCAGCTGCGTGCTTGTTATAATATATTTCCTTTTTAATAACGACAAATGAGCATTAGTAGAGGAACATTTTTATTCCATGTATAATTTTATTTATTGATTTGATCACATCAAAATCATAACAAGAATCACTATAGGTAACTTTATGCCTACCTAAATTTCATACCTACGCATGTGTTTAGTTGAGCGAGTCATGATAAAATATCCATTCTAGAACTGTAAATTGTACATTAGAAAACACAAGTATCACAAGTATGAGCATAAGTTAATGGAACGAGCTTGGTACGCCTAAGTGAAGCGAAAAGCTCTTTAGGTGCAAATGGTTCTAAGGTCTAAGACGTATCTGGTCTCTTAAGTGTGGTATGGCCCTTTAAGTGCAGGTGGTCTAGAGAACGAACAAGTACTCATAAGTATAAAAAGAAGTTACAAGTGCTAATGTGAAAATTATAGGCATAGAATGGGACACCGGGACACTTCGTGTATGATTAGTAACATTTGTGTGTTCTTGCAGATCAATATTTTATCCAGACTCGTGGGGTGCCAGAGACTGACACCATGCAGAATGGCCGTGTTGGCAATCGGGCATGTAGCGCAATCTAACGGAGCTTGAAGGGATCGACTAAGGGCGACATTCAGAGTAGAGTTCGATGGAACCAGCTCCGAAAGCCGACTGGCGCCGACGTCACCCGAAGAGTCCACCAAGAGGTTCGAATGGAGGGGAGGCTCTTTTTAAAAGGGCTTGCAAGTGCCGGTCGGGGTCCTTTTCTTTTTTATTTTCTCGAATATAATTTACTAATTATTGTAATTGTCAGTTTCCTTGAAAAATAATATACACCTTTATTTAAATTATAAGTCTGTAGTTTCTTTCGGACAGTTTCTAACACGATCGATCCCATTCGATGAAAAAATCGAATCAGACAATATGTGAACAGGTGACCAGTAACGCTCACTGAGGTTGTTTTGTGGAATGGCATTAAAAATTTAAATATCGATTTGAGACTAAATGTTCAAGAAATATGTGCATTCAGTCCTAAAGCGGCCTTGAGAGGCGAATGGCAACTGATTGTTGAAAATATAAGTGAATACACGAACGGTATGCTGTCAACGTCGGTAGTCGACCGCAACCGCCGAGACATGGACAATCATCCTGGTGATCTGAGGGTTCAGTTGGTTAACATTGAAATGATGCCAAGCAGAAATTGGGAGTGACGAAAAGTTGTGTTCTTACGTGCTCCTAAGTTATTTTACTTTAAAATGTCTCGAAAAGTAAATGAAGTGACTCTGAGTGACGTAGTTAAAAAGATTAGTGAATTATCTGACAAGATTACTGCTCAAACTGCACTAATTACATCCCAAAGTGATAAAATAGAAGCCCAAAACAAATGTCTCGAGTCTCAAGAATCGATGATCCAACAACAAAGGAAGGTAATCGAAAAATTGACTGATAAAATAGAAAGAATGGCGAAACTAGTTTGCCCTATAAGTGTGAACGATAAGGCTAATTACGCACGCGCTACTACAATGATCGAATCGGTCAGCACGAAAGAGACAAGCAGTCCGCTACCGACTCCGCCGCGGACAGAAAAGTGGACATCAAATCGTGCGCAGCGCGCGGCCGTGCGCGCGATAAGGACGGAAAACAACGTGCAGACCTCAAGTACGGAGCAACGTGTGGCCACGAAAACCGCTACGCGACCGCTTATTGCTAAAGATGGTTGTCCTAAAAACTCCGCTGTTAACAATGATCAACAATGGCAAGAAGTGCGCCCAAAGCGCACAAAGAAATATCGTCGACCTGTTATCGTTGGTAGTGGCGCAGAGGCCACCGAAATTAGTACCGTGGAAAGGTTGCGCTATATACAAACGTGGTCCTTTAAACCGGAAACGACAACAGAAAACGTATTACATTTTTTGAATAAAATTGAAAAACATAGTGAATACGAGGTAACAAAAAGAGAAATTGCAACCCAGCGCCACTCTTCCTTTATAATTGGCATCCCGGAGACCCTATATGATCGCATTATTACGCCGACGGTGTGGCCACCAGGCGTTAGATTCACACAATGGTTTCTCGCCAGACCCCGCTCGCAATAGCGGGGATGACGCGAATACGTCGAGCACATCACACGATAGACTACCTCCAACTTGTTTATCGCCATCGGAAAACAGTTACACTGAGCTGATTATTATCCTACAAAATGCACAATCGCTGAATAACAAGACGAAGCACTTGGAAGTTTTGCTTCAAAACGACTTTTACTGTGACGTACTATGTATTACCGAACATTGGTTAAGTGAGAACAAATTAAAATGTGTATGTTTGGATAATTATGTTCTTGTATCTAAATACAGTCGAAGTAATATTCAGCACGGCGGTTTGTGCATATATGTTAAGAGCGGTGTAAATGCAATATTAGTTGACGAGTTGTATAACGTATCTATAGAACTTCACTGTGAGATATCGGCCGTGGAGCTTACTGAGTATAAGCTAATAATAGTCTGTTTTTACACTAATATGACCAATAACTTAGAATTTATGGGTGTATTTGAATGCTTGCTTGATAAAGTGAATCAGTTGGGTTGTAAGTGCATAATTGTCGGTGACTCAAACATAAATTGGTTAATCCATAGCTCTGAGCGTGCTGGCTTGGCTGACGTTCTGGCGGCACATAATTTTCGAAACGAGGTAGACTTCCCGACGCGCGTGCAAGCGAATTCAGCGACCGCTATTGATCATCTATATACCAATATAGATGCCGCTTTTATAGATGCGTCAGTCATTATATCTCACATAGGTGACCACTACGGAGTCCGCGGCACGGTGACGCTGCCGGCGCCCGCGCCGCGGCCCGATACCCGCCTCGTCCAGGACTCGTCCCGCGGCGCGCGCGCGGCACTCGCTGCTGCCGCGCTCAGCGTCGATTGGCAGCAAATTTGTGACTTTTCTCAAACGGCAGACTCGTTAGCCGAAACAATTACAAATACTGTAGCCAATAAAATTCAGATTTGCTGTCCGTATAAACGGAGACCTAACATACCCACGCATAACACGTGGATTAACAATGACATTTTAAATTTAAAATCATTATTATTTAACCTCCGTGACATTTTGATTAAATTCCCCAATATTACCCAAATTAAAAATAAAATTGACGAAGCAAATAAATTCTATAACAGTTTATTACGTAACGAACGTACAAAATATTTATCGAATAAGATTTACAAAAGTAATAACGTTATTAAGACCATGTGGAATGTAGTCAATACAGAAACCGGCAAAAATAAATGTCATTCAGACCTAATAAACATTATTAAAAATGTCGACGGTGAAAATTTTTCATCTACAAAATGCCTAGTGAACCACATTAACGAACAGTTCGTGTCAGCGGCGGCGCAGAGTGGAGCCCCGAGCGCTGCCATCGGCTGGGTGCGGGCGGCGCTGGCGGCCGCGCGCCCGCCGACCGATCGTTCCTTGCATTTCAAACCGTTTGCGCCTTTCGAAGTTTACACGATTATAACAAAACGTGTCGCGAACAAGCCCACTTAAGATTTTTATGGTATATCCATTGATGCATTAGTCACTGTTGCGGAACCAATGAGTATGCCATTATCAAAATTATTTAATATGTGCCTAAAATATGGCGTGTACCCGAAAACATTAAAACACGTCAAAGTATGCCCCATATATAAAGGTAAAGGTAAACAAAAATATGTTAACTCCTATAGACCGATATCTGTTATACCAGCTATAGCCAAAGTTTTTGAAAACGGTCTAACTTCGAGACTTACACAATTTCTACATGAAACTGGAGATATATCTGACCGGCAGTTCGCATACCGCGCCGGTTACTCCACAACTATGATGGTTCGCGAGGTAGTTGGCGGCGTCCTACGCGCTCGAGAGCAGGGTCAGCAGGTAGCACTTCTGTGCTGTGATCTATCCAAGGCCTTCGATGTCGCAGATCATGAGGCTCTCATAACTAAGCTAGAACATTACGGCGTAAGAGGCCCAGCAATCTCTGTGTTCATGGACTTCATTAGGGCAAGACATCAATATGTTGTATCCGGTGATGACGGTGAGAGGTCAGATGGTCTCTCGGCTAATAGAGGAGTTCCACAGGGGTCTTCGCTGTCCAATTTGGCATTCTCTATATTATTAAATGACTTACCGGACTATCTGACGGAGGTAGACGTATATGTATACGCGGATGATGTGGCGGTGGTTGTCACGGCTTCATCTATTGACGAGCTAAATAAAAAATTAGACGAAGTTGCCCATCGTCTCGTGACCTGGTTTCGAGCGAACGGGCTAATGTTAAATTTGAGCAAAACGCAGGTGCTCCATTTCAATCTCGGTGGTCGCAGGCAGCCGCCTGTACGAATCAATGTCGACGGGATCACCATCGAGCAGGTTGAATTTGTCTCTCTGCTTGGTTTTCAAATAGATCAGGGCCTAACCTGGCAGATCCACATCGACAAATTATTTGGAAAATTGGGAGGAGCGTGTTTCGCGTTGAGTCGACTCAGTTCGACCTTGCCGACTGAAGTAGTGCGATCATGTTATTTTTCCTCGGTCCAGTCTCTAGCACAGTACGGTCTGGAACTGTGGGGTCGTGCGGCAGAGTGGGAGCGAGCCTTTCGCATGCAAAAGCGTGCTGTGAGAATAGAAGCCCGTGTGGCTAGTGATGAACCAACCAAGACTCTCTTTGTTAAACTCGGTATTATGACATTACCGTCCTTATTGATATTCGAAGTGGCCAGATATGTGATGCTTAATATCGATAAATACGAGAGACTTGGGGAGGGTCATAGGCACAACGTCCGCCACTCAGGTCGGCTGCGGAGGCGCACGGCGCACGTGATGGGCCCGGCCGTGTACAACCGGCTGCCGCCCGAAGTCGTCGCCGCCACCAGCATGCCCATGTTTACTAGCAGGCTGCGCAATTGGCTTATCAAGCAGGCATTCTATAGTTATAGTGAATTTTTAGAGCTAAAGATATTGACATAGATATGTAACGTATTATTGGATATTATTTTATTATTAATCATTATTATTATTTTTTGACATACGTACACTGTAATTGACTTGTAATTAACAATTATCAATAAAACATGAATGAATGAATGAATGAATTGAAATAATGAGCTTTAATTTATATTATGGGTCTGGGTGTTATCTGTATAATAAGTATGTATTTCAAAATATACAAGTAGTTTATCAGTTGTCTGGCATCCATTACACAAGCTTCGCTTAATTTGGGGCTAGATGGCGCTGTGTGAATTGTCCAAGCACATTTAGACATAGACATAGCTTATATTTGGCAATAACTACAATTATATCAAACAAGTTGCAATTTATTTATCTATCGTGCTTAGGTTATGCACTGCTGATGTGACGCCCACGACCACTCAGCCAAGTGAGTAACGACCAAGATGATTGTACTAAATTACTAGGTATATTACTAATTTAAGACGTGGTTCGTAATTGGTGATGGCTTTCAACTATAACGATTGTTTCGGAATCAATTAATAGGAAATTGAGTCTCATTATACAATTATGTTATAAAATTTTAATTTAAACAGAAAATTTTGTGTCATTTGTGTCATACACTTTTAACACATTGGCCGTTATTGCACCGACTTTGGAAATAAAGATAGTACCATGGTACCAGTGACTTATTCAGATTTGAAGTAGGTAGAAATACTTTAAAAATGAAAATAAGCAACACTTAAATATTGGAGAAACTGCATACGTTTTACTCCTATACAAATATTTGACGACTCTGCTACTGCCTCAAGCATCTGCGAAAAATAAGTGTGGCCAAGGACAAACTCGTTTCCATTGGCGGATTTGATCTGTAACTAACACTGTAAATTACTCCAATTCCAATTTTCAAAAAATGGAAGCGTTTGTTAGAAGAAATAAAACAAAAGAATACTATTACAAGCTTTGCAGAATATTTTACATGCTGGGAGCACCGAACTACTGGTATGGGGACCTTGGCATACCCAAATACGTCGCGACCATCCACGATATCCTCGTATGGATCGTAGACTTGATCATTTACGTGTATTTCGCCTCCATGCTTGCCGCAAACTTCACTCAGCACAATTTGTCGGAGAAGCAAATAAATGACATGATAATGTTCAGTATTAGTCAACCTTGCTGGCATGTTTTCAGTATAGTATTGAAATATTACATAAAGGATGTGAGAATTGTATGCTATGATTTGGTTGTAAAGCTGAAAGAGAAACACAATGACATAGAAGCGGAGAAGCAATTGGTGCAGTCTATCAAGTTTTATGGTGGCATATTTATGCTTTTCATCGGCTCTGCATTGATAATGTATGGTGTCCAGGGACTAATGGATGTTGTTTGGAATGGTAATATATATTATAAAATATATCATATAATGTCTTCGCTAAATAATGCAAATCGGCTAGTTCAATTCGTTTTGTAAAGGCTAGGCTACCACTAGTCGACCGCTACCCTACACAAACCCTACTGCTACCCCGCGAATACCCTACCCCTACCCTATTGATAACCTAGCACTAACCTACTATACTCCTATATCGTTACCTTACCGCCACCGTATCGCTTCCCAACTGTTATCCTATCCGTGCTCTACTGCTGATCTACCACTGCCCTATCGCTACTCTACCGCTACCCCGACCACAACCCTGTAGCTATCCGACAGTTATCCTACCTGTGCTCTACTGCTGATCCACCGCTGCGTCACTGCAGCCCTACCACTGCCCTATACGCTACCCCCAACTTCATCAAACTTTTCAAAAACTATTTTCGTTTTAGGTAAAAATTTTGTAACCATGATTCCGGCATGGCCAGACATAAATGATACTAGCACGGTAGGCAGCATAGTAAGAGTCTACCACTACGTGGGCTGGTGGTTATTTATCATTCGAGGCACTGCATCTGCTTTTCTTATGGTGATAATGGTAACAGCATGTCTCAGTCACCAGTACAAGAATCTTTGCAGCTATTTTCGCAGCCTCAATACCATATTTGAAGAAAAAGAACTTACTCAGGAAGAAAAAGAGCATAAGTATGTACAGGCTTTTAAACTTGGAATAGAGTATCATAATATTACGCTAAGGTGAGTTTTAAAGTGTCGTTACCTACTCATATTTTATATTGTACTGTCGGCAAACAGGCAAGCGGACCAACTGGTGTAAAGTGGTCACCACCGTCTAAGAATATCAGCAACACCAGAGGCGTCACCTGAACGTTGCCCACCTCTAAAGAAATTTCTTAATATACCAGTTGAAAGATCTCATGTCATAATCCGAAAGAAATGCTGTGGCTAGGAGATCAGTCCACTTTGTTGCTTCTATAGTGTTTAGTTTTAATTTTAATGTAGATACATAATACTCATCTAATTGTTGTACTTTATTTTTATGTATAAGTAATGTAGATCGTTTCGTGTCGTTTTTTATTGTTATTCTGTAAAAGACAGTTTGTTTCTAAAAATAAATAAAAAAAAAAGGTATAAAATTACTTTTTGCAGATGTAAAAATACAGTCGAGAAAATATTCTACATGGTCTTCAGTATTCAGATAGTTATAAATTTTGTGACAGTCACTTTACTACTATTACAGTTGGTGGTAAGTTCTAGTATAGATGTGCAAATTATTGTATCTCTGATAATAAATAAGAATCTATTTGGCGTTGATTTGGCGGTTAAAATGATTTGGCTGTTGAGTTCTCGTGCACGAGAGCCTGGAGTCCAACTTAATCATGATCCAGGATTATGCAGTTCAGGTAATTGCAGTAAAGCTACTGCCATCTGACCTCCGTCACCCTGCTGCCAGAGGAACCTGACCAGATTGGTTCATGGTTGCACATTCAGTCGTCTAAATGTGCAGGTTTCATCACGAGGTTTCCCTCACCGTAACAGCATCGTTTAGTATTCAACAAATGTAAATAACTCAGAAAAGAGTCATTGATACATGGCGGCAGTGGGATTCGAACCCGGTACCTTTCGCGTACGACTCAAATATCTTAACCACTAGGTCACGGACGCCCCGCTCGCATCTCTGATAATGTGTAAATGATGTTTTTTACTTTAGAACTTGCAAAAAACGCCGACAAATCTGCTGACGGTGTCGGTCACTATTATGTGTGCACTGCTCAGCACAGGCTGCCTCTGGTGCAGCGCAGGCGACGTTACCGTTGAGGTATACAATCCATTTATTGATAACTAGCGGTCGCCCGCGACTGTGATTTTTCGGGACAAAAGTATATGATCATCATTATAATCAAATGTTAATAATGATGATCATAATCTATACGCAGTATAAAACAAAGTCGCTTCCAGCCGTCTGTCCCTATGTATTTTTGTACGCTTAAATCTTTTAAACTACGCAACGGACTGAAATGCGGGTTTCAACAATATATAGAGTGTTTAAAGAGTAAGGTTTAAAGGTAAGAAAAAAAGGGTAGGTAAGAGTCAAGTAGGTGTACGCGAACGAAGTCCGGCCGGGTCCATTAGTATACTATAATAAGCGTCTATCCCGTCTTGTAATCCGCGGCCCGCACTACACCATGGACACTATCGGACGTCTGAAGCGCCCGGGACCCACGTACGCTGATAGGACACTATGCACACACAGTGTAGTGTGGTCCGCGAAAGACCTCTATGTACTTGGCTGGTCCAAAAGTTTTTAGCCAGCGGATTGTTGTACACCCCAATGTTTTAATTTTTGTATCGTTTAAAGTCATAAAATCAACAAACGACAATAGCATAGGCAAGGGACAATTCACGCAAGGGGCGGATAAAATTTTCATGTGATTCTATAAACGTTAACCCATATTTATAATCATAATACATCTTACAACGCAATGCTTCCCGCGTCACCTCCGTCGTAGGGGTTGATATATAGCGGACATGTTATTTCTAATAATCGATAAAAAAATAACTTAAAGTTGCCAGCTAGTGATTTTTGGTCAAGGAGTTTGTAATAAAATTTGCGTTTAAACGATACAAAAATTAAAACAATAGGATGTATAACAAGCCGTTGGCTAAAAACTTTTGGACCAGCCAACGTATACTAAACATGTCCACTTTCGGACGCTATCTATACTATCGTACCCTCGACCTATTGGTCGCGACCAGCGATGGTGGCGCTTTTATGTGTATTTTTCAGGCGTCGCAGCTGAGCACGGCGATGTTCGAGTCGGGCTGGCAGCATTGTCGCGGCCGCGCCGCCCTGCGCGCGCGCACGCTACTCGTCGTCGCTATGTGGCACAGCCAGGTGACAATAACGATAATTTTAGTTTTTCTCAGGCTCTTTAGTATTAAAGCAGGCTATTTGGGACTGTCAATTAATATATGCCACTCACCCTTTACACTCGTGGGTGTTGTATAAGGCGATTAATGTTTTCGGTAAAATATCTAGTCTTCGTTGGCTGAAATAGATAAGGTGGTGGTACTTCAGATAAAAGGTAAGAAAAAGGCAGGCGTTAAGGACTAACATGATATGCCTCTTGCCTGTAATGGTGCTGGAAATCTTATTTAGTAGTAAAAAATATTATAAATTTATTTTTATGTTTACAGAGGCCAGTGCAGATAAGATGTCTAGGAGTCATAGAGCTGTCTTATTCTTCCTATGTTAAGGTATAACTAATTTTCGAAGCAGTTTTCATGTCAAGTTATTTTAGACATAGACATAGACATAGACATAGCTTTTATTTGGCTATAACTACAAATATATATGACAAGTTGTAATAATATCAACAATGATAGGTATAACATGTTAAGACATTCAATTAAAATTTATGATGAATATTGTAGTGTCATGCCAAATTAGAACTCAGCTCAGCATGTGCTGTAGATAGAAAAACTACAGCGCTGATTTTCAGCCGAGCCCTATAGTGCGTGCGTCACTCGCCAAATGGTTGAACGAGTACGAAGTGCCATACATTTGCCATAAATACAAATAATTTTATGAACAATGCCATAGATTATAACTCTGTAACTAGTCCATAAGTAAATGCTTGTTACTATTACAAATTAATTTATACTAACGTTCCCGATGGGTGTTAGGGTATACGGTTATTATTTACTTGTTCACCTTGCTTTATTTAATTTAGGTATGTTGGAACAACTCTGCAGCCTAAAGGGAGTGATTATTGATGTTCGAAAAGGTAATGTTTCATGTTAAACTTAAAAGATGTAATTGTTTTTTATTCCTTAATGGGAGGCGGCAGGTTGTTCCAACATTTAGTGGCTGCATATCTAAAACTGCCACGAAAAGCAGCCGTCCTGTGAGCAGGTATCCTGAGAGGATGACTAACTCTGCGGGCATTTCGCGAGCCGTCTCCGCTTCGCCAGTTTAATTTGCCATACAGATATTCAGGAACACCAGTGTTTACTAACCCATACAATAAAGAGGCCAGATGGAGTTCTTGGCGCAAAAACATTTTCAAAATTTTCGCTTTATCGAAATAAGGTGTAACGTGTGTTTGAGGGGGAACCCGTGCACAGGCGTTCTGAACCCGCTGCAGCAACCGCGCGGATCGAGCCAATAGTCTAGGACCATACACGACGTCAGCATAACCCAGGATTGATAATATATATAGATAACGAATCACATAATTTAAAACGTAGATCCTCTGATAGAAAGTCTCGTATCTGGTACAATATCTTAACTTTATAAAAACATTTTTGCAAAATATTTACGATATGCTTTTCAAAATCGAGATTTGAATCCATCAACCCCTAGGTTACGCGCTTCAGTCACTCGCTCCACTTGTGCGCCAAGCAGTGTCAAAGCGGGCATAGTGCGCGAGATTGCCCCAATCTGACGGTTAGATCCAAGAATCATGTACTTGGTCTTATTTGGATTAGGTACAAGAGTGTTTCTTTCGGACCAAATGCCCAGCATTGTCAAGTCTTCGGACAGTTTTTCTATAGCAACACGCGTTTCTCCAGGTTTGAAGGAGATATATAGCTGCGTGTCGTCCGCATATATGTGGTACTTACAGTATTATTTTACTTACAACTATTACATTTACCATTTTAATTTTCAGATCGGCAGATTATCATACCAAGTGTTTTCGGTGCTGTACAGCAGATAAGGAGAATAAAATATAACAAAACGAAAAACATATTGCATGATGTATCTTCAGGTACACAGTAATAATTCTAATATTACTATTAATACAATAATTCTAAATATTACTATTTTGGATGATTTATTTATATAACACCATAAAATTTAATCTCAAATGTATTCCTTTCACTTTTATCAATATTTTTCTGATAACTAGCACCTACTTAATCACTCTCTGCATGGTCTGCTGGTTGACTATTAGACAAAGCCTCAATGGCTTTAAGTCCGCCAATTGCTGTAATTTGTGCAATAAAGATTTTAAATAAATTAAAAAAAAAAAAATACGAGAAAGCGTGATAATTAATATTGTTGATCACATACGCCATTTTTTTAGAGCGTCGGTGGCCGAGCGGTTACAGATCCGACTCGTAAGCCAGAGGTCCCGGGTTCGAATCCCGGTCCGGCCATGTACCAATAACTGTTTTCTGAGTTATGTACATTAGTTGAATACTAACCGATGCTCTTACGGTGAGGGAAAACATCGTGATGAAACCTGCACATTCAGGCGACTGGATGTGTAACCATGATCCAATCTGGTCAGGTTCCCCTGGTAGCAGGGTCATGGAGGTCAGATGGCAGTCGCTCCACTGTAATTACCTGATCTGCCAAATCCTGGATCATGGTCAAGGCGGACCCCGGGCCCTCGTTCTCGAGAGCACAACCGGGACATTAACGCCAAGATGATTATTTTTTATTTTTATCACATACGCCATTTTTATTTAAAGAGCAGATTAAGACACGTTATAGCAATTCTTCTAGACCAAAGCTTGGTGTCCTCTCGAAGGTTAGGCGGTACTTTACTTCAAAGCAGTTGCTTCAGTTATATCAAGCACAAGTCCGATCCTGCATGGAGTACTGCTGCCACCTCTGGGATGGATCAGCCAAATATCAACTAGCGGCTTTGGATTCGGTTGAAAAACGTGCAAAGAAGATAACCTGTGACCCGCAGTAGGTTGAGGCTGGGCTGCAGAGCCTCGAACATCGGCGTAGGTGGAATATCCACGACACCTTATGTCGTGGATATTCCAGCTATCCGCACGAGCCGCTTTGGCTCGACCTTTATAATGCTTACGGCTAAGGAATGGAACGCGTTGCCTGAGAGTGTGTTTCCTGATCAATATAATCTGGATGCCTTCAAGGCTGGACTGAATAGGCTGTTCCAAGACGGGCATGCTCCATCTTCGGCCGCATCGTCACTTACCAACAGGTGAGATGGCGGTCAAATGCCTGTCATGTATAATATAAAAAAAAAAAAAAAAAAAAAAACCAACGTGTTTGAATGAAAATATTGATCAATGTGGAGGAATCCAGAGAGGTTAGTCAGGACCGTATCAAGTAGAATAATGTGTAAGTTGTTAAGTTGTAAGGGAAAGATTGCTCAATTGCCGTATATCCACTAATCAGTGTTGTCAAATGTTGTCAACATTTTGTTTGCATGAAAATAACATTTAATAAATGAAGAAAAGGAAGTGATCGTAGTCCATCGAATTGCAAATTTTAGATCAACCCAAAGGCACGATTTGACAGATGCATGGCCTATTGTCCTCGACTAGCCAATAATGTATGCATCTGGAAAAGAAATTTGACTATATTAATTCTTTTTCCAGAAACTTTTGCGGTAGGTCTAAAAGCCTTTATGTATTCTTTTATCAAGAATAACCTAATTATTAATAATTTATGACTTGATTTGTTGGCGCCTGACAAGAATATAGGAGCAAAGCTACGCTCGACGCAGGCGACGCGGCGCGCCGCTGCATACCGGGCATATGAAAGACCACTTGTCTTCAAGCTCTCGTTCAAAACCTTCGTACCTAGTCGATTCTGTAATCCTTACACCAGCAATATACATTTACAAAGGTTTACAAGCTAATGTTGTAAACCTTCGTTAATATAGTAAATAAATATAAATAGATAAGCTGTCATTTATGTAAATACATAATATTGCATATAGTAAATATTGTATAAACCTTTTTTATATAGAATATAAATATAATAGAAACTTACTTACATATTTATATAAACCACTTTTGTACTGAAGTATAAGATATAATAACGGAAAAACGTATTCCGTTTTCTGATTAGATAAATACGCGCGGTGTGGCACGGAAACCGTTTTTCCGGGCGGCCGCGCGGCCGATGCGCGGGCCTCGCGCTCCGACCCGCCGTATAGTGGAGACACTGGCCAGTCTTTGTTCGATGTTCTAACGCTAGGCTGCGTCTTTCCGTCGCGCACCGAGCGCTCACGTAGCTCATAGTTATTACCTGTACCATTGTAACTCTGCTTGCTTACAATTATTATAGCTAAGTTTACCCATCATCCGTGCATCATTTCAATTATACTCACTCATAACTCCATAACTGGTGACCTTAGACAAGCTACACGTCAGAAAAGGAGTAAATCGCGGCAAGATGGCAACGGCGACAATGATTTTTCCGATTGTGCGGGTATATCAGCGCAGGAGAATCGAGTTGGGATCAAGATGCCGCAGTTTTATCCGGAGAAACCAGGACTCTGGTTTAACCAGCTGGAGAGCCAATTCGTCCTGGCCAATATTACATCGGAGTCAACCAAATTCCACTACGCGATGGCACATTCGGACCCCATTCACGCGGCCGAAGTGAAGGACGTCATCAACGACCCGAATACTACCCACAAGTACCAGCTGCTAAAAACGGAGTGAAACAATTGCTCACGTGAAAAAAAAGTGAAACGATTGCTCACGCATGAAGAATTTGGAGACCGCAAACTGTCTCAGTTCCTGCGTCATCTATCTAATCTGGCGGGCCCGGATGTTCCAGAACAATTTCTGAAGACTATATGGACCAGCGGACTTCCGAGTAGCACTCAATCTATTTTTCACAAAGCAAATTTTAGGGAGCTGGCAGACCTCGCAGACAAAATACACGACATCGTTCCGCCTACCCCCCACTTGGCAGCTGTTGCGTCATCGTCTGCTAACTTGAGCTTTACTGCAGTAGGTACTCAAATTGCTGTACTCTCCAAGCAAATGTATGATAGGATGTCGCAGGACAGAGGTGGATCCTACACTCGTAATAGGAGTCGATCGAGAACGTTTAGATCGAGGACCAGGTCCCAGAGTAATGCGAAGAACTTTCCAACCTGCTGGAACTTAAAAGCAATTAAGCAATAAGGCGTATAGTGGAGACACTGGCCAGTCTTTGTTCGATGTTCTAACGCTAGGCTGCGTCTTTCCGTCGCGCACCGAGCGCTTGCGTTGCTCATAGTTATTACTTGTACCATTGTAACTCTGCTTGCTTACAATCATTATAGCTTATTTTACCCATCATCCGTGCATCATTTTAATCATCCTCACTCATAACTCCACTCGAATTTCCATTGATAAGTCCCGTAGGACCCTAACACATTTTCAAGCTATACCGATTTTTCGTATTTAAAGTGATATATCTGCTATTGAAAAACCATTGGTTCTTTTGAGTGGGTGTGATAACTACAATGCTTCAGACAATCTCAAATGCAGGCGTTTATGTTATGGGATACGTATATTGTTGATGATTGTAACGATAGAAAACAATATTTGTACTAGGTCAAATTGATCAATAATAGGTTATATTCTAATAATTCCAAGATTAATAGTATCAGGGAACGCATTCGCAGTATCACTCAAACGGAGACGGACGGAGCGAGTGACAAGCCGATTCGATCGTTTCCTTAATTTTTTTTAGTAAATCTGCTGAATCCGAAAATTTAATAGGATAGGCATAATATAGGGAGTTGGGTGTCGAGTCTTTGGGTCTGGAAGACGCCCTAGCGCCTTAGGATGTCTCTTTTAATTGACGACAGAAGGAGCACTCAACCTTGTATAATTATTATGTGAATTTGTGAAATAACGTCATTGTGACGTGAAGTATGATCTTAACAATAATACATACTAATATAATACATTATATACCAAGAAGTAAAGGTCAGATGTTCGAATTCGGTATTTCAGATCATACGGCTCAATATGACAGTTGTCCAGTAAAAAAATATTGCAGAATTTCAACCTGATACACAGAAAGACGTGATTATTGCGCAGAAAACCGAATTAAATTTGCTGATTGCCTAGTAAGCTTAACTTTTAATTTAATTTATTTAAGCAAAAATGCTAACGATTCATTTAATGAATTTCATGATACTTTCCAACTATTTTACAATCTATGTTTCCCTGTTATTAGAGTAAAGCACACTGTTACAAAACGATTAAGCTGGATAAAATTGTGTGCTAAACGCAAACGTCAACTTCTTTGGAAATATAGGTTCACAAGGAATAAAATCGACAGAAATACATTTAAAAAATATTCTAGAAGACTAAATCACTACATAGTATAAAACAAAGTCGCTTTCTCTGTCCCTATGTCCCTTTGTATGCTTAAATCTTTGAAACTACGCAACGGATTTTGATGGGGTTTTTTTTAATAGATAGAGTGATTCAAGAGGAAAGTTTATATGTATAATAACATTCATTAAATAGTGGAGAAGTACTGTTATTTTTGAGGTTTCTAATGTGATGTCGTAAATAATTACATTTTTTCCGCTTACATTGCAAACGCAGGCTGAAACCTACGAGTTTTATCAAAATAATGTACTAAGTATTGTACACATTGAAAAGGTCTACAGAAAAGTCCGTGATGGTATATGTCTATCGCTTATGGATAACCCACAATAACTTTTTTTTGTCATTTACTTTTTACGACAAATAATGGCTAATTTTCGAAGCGATTTTAACCAATACAGCATTAGTCCTTAACCAATTAAATACCTTGAATACATTGTTCATTTAATATAGATCTATATGGCCCTTTACACCGTATGATTTAAGTGAATATTTTCGAAGATATTACAGATTTAAAAATTGCAGGACGTAGCGTTTGCGGCGGTACCGGCCGGCCGCCCGGTGCGGCAAGAGCGTGCCGATAAATAGGCTATATATTTTATACCCGCGCGAAGCCGGAGCGGGCCGCTATGTTTTTATATACAACGTTCACAGTTTTTCTGTAGTGTATTTAGTATCAGCATTGCACCCGTGCGAAGCCGGGGCGGGTCGCTAGTAAAATAATAAAACTGACTCAAAAATCCCAAAATAATCATTATATCATGACGGCAAACAATAAAGCTAAAGCTACGTGGAAGATAATTAACGATGATAAACAGGAGCTCCCAAAAGAAGACAAAACCCAATTAAAATTAAATGATTGCAACATTAATAATAAAAAGAAAATAGCACATGTTTTTAATGATCAAGTTTTTGCGAGCTCGTCCTCAAGGCCTAGTACAAATAACTATAGGAAAACAATTTCAAATACAATAATGAATTAAATATTTATGATTCTTGTAATTCCTAATGGCATTTTTGTAATAATGAAAGACTTGAAAAACGCAAACAGTACAGGCTATGATGATATTAATACAAACGTTGTGAAATACGTATCGCATATTATTTCCACACCAATCAGCCATATTGTTAAGTGTCTGTGCATTGCTGAAGGTGTCTTCCCAGAAAAACTGAAAACAACAATAATAAAACCATTGTTTAAAAAAGGAAACTGCGAAAATGTTAATAATTATAGGCCTTTGGCCTTGATACCAATATTCTCTACAATAATAGACAAAGTCATTTATACTTCGCTTTTCCAATACTGTGAAGCGAATAAAATATTGGTACCACAGCAAAAGGGGTTTCGCAAAAATAAAAACATTAATATGGCTATGTATGACATGTTATATCAAATTTATTTAAGAATGGTTATCCATTCGCCTACCTTTAATAGCATTATTTTTAGGAAAAATTAGAAGCTATTGGCATTCGAGGAATGGTCAATAAATTATTAAAATCATACCTCTGTGGAAGAACACAAATTACACAAATTATTACTACTAGACATACTAGTTATCATATTAAATCGAGCTATATTCAATTAAGTAACCTTAATTGTCAATTCCCAAAGTCATAGACTACAAATTGAGTACCATTAATTTTCATTTTCGTGGTTCAGTTAGATCATTCAGTCTGTGTAATTCGGAGTAGCGATTACATACATTATACATTTAGAGCTGTAAGTAAATTACTTTCAAGAGTCAACGATGGAAGTATCTGATTCTAATAATATTGGTGAAAACAAATCAAAGGAATACTACAATAAGGTTTGCAGGATATTGTACGCGTTGGGAGCGCCGAACTACTGGTATGGGGATCTTGGTGTACCCGAATATGTCGCTACCATCCACGATATGGTTATATGGATCATTGACTTGACCATGTTAGTGTATTTCGTGTCATTAATTGGCGCTAATTTTACTCAACATAATTTATCGGAGAAGCAAAAATCTGACCAACTAGTTTTCAGCTTTAGTCTACCTGCTTGGTATATCTACATTGTAGTTTTTAATTACTACAAAGAGGAAATAAAAATACTATGCCATGAGTTAATTGTGAAACTGAAAGAGAAATATAATGATCGACAAGTCGAAAAGGAGATGGTAAAGGCTGTCAAGGTGTATTGTGGGACCTACGTAGTTTTTGTTTGCGGTGCGATTTCATTGAACGGAATTTATGGTGTGGTACTTCTTATTTTCTACGGTAATTAAATCACGTTTTCTTTTTGTGAAGTAAAGTTGATTCGAAATTCAATAATTGATGTATTTAAGATGCTTCAATTCAGTAAGTTTAGTTACAAATGAATTTGTTTGTTTCATTCAGGTAGAAATTTTGTTGCCCTGGCTCCTATGTGGCCTGATGTACTCGACACTAGCAGAAGTAGTGTTGCCATGAGGATATGTCACTACCTTTCATGGTGGTTTGTGGGTGTCCGTGTGATATCCACCGCTTATTTAGAAGCGATCATGATCTCAATCTGCCTCAGTCATCAATACAAAAATTTATGCAGCTATTTTCGCAGCCTCAATTCAATATTTGAAAATAAAGAAACTACACAAGAAGAAAAGCATAAAATCTATGAAGAGGCAATTATTCTTGGAATTAAGCATCATAATATGACAATGAGGTAATTCTTATACGCTAACTTTCAGAGATCTCGCCCGTCAAAATATTTTTGTTAGATAGGTACTACTTTTATCTGTTTTACTATTGAAGAGATATGATTTTTCCTGGCAAGAGTTCTGGTCAACAATATTGTATTTTATTGAGCTAGTACAGTGTAGCCGTATTGAATTTTTTAGAATTATAATTTAAAAAGTAATTATTGAAAACATATATTTTTTGCAGATTCAAGGAATCAGCTCAGAAAATCCTCTATATAGTTTTCAGTATTCAAACATTTATCAATCTAATTACAATCACTTTATTACTGACTCAGTTGGCGGTAAGTTCGTATTCACTTTAATTGTATTTGTGAGTCTTCACTTTACATAGCTTATTTTAATATTTTTTTTAGAATTCGGACCGATCGCTCTCAAATCTGCTGACGGTATCGGTCACTCTAGTATCCATCCTGATAGGCACGGGCTGCTTTTGGTGCAGCGCAGGCGACGTTTCCGTTGAGGTAAGTGAGTGAGTGAATGAGTTAGTGAGTGCGTGAGTAGGTGAGTGAGCGAGTGAGTGAGTGAGTGAGTGAGTGAGTGAGTAAGTAAGTAAGTAAGTAAGTACAAGGTGGTAAGGTGTCAATTTATTTAATTTACTCAGTTTTATTTTTATAGTGTGTAAGTAAGTATGTGTATATCATCTGTACGGTATATTAGTAGTGGTAAGTACTAAATCGCTCTTTTAGCTCAAAGAGCTCCAGTCCTGGCTGTACGCATCATAACAATAACGGTTTTCTCTGGAATTATATTCGCTGGACTTTTATCGGTGCAGTCTATTTCATGTCTTCCTCTCGACTCATAATGACTTGTTGAAGCCTAACCGTTCGCAGTAGTCTTACTAAATAGTCTTACCGGTTGTACTACTGAGAATTTCGTTTCCAATAAAGTAAGAATTTGCTGGTCACATTTTCCCATTCGTCTTACTGTGTCTACATTTATTTATAGACGTGTAGCCCTTGTAATGCTGCATACATTTACCAATGAGAAGAAATCTAAATTATTTCCAAACTAATAAGATGAAAAAATTTGTTTATCGATAAAAACCGCCCAAAGAAATGAAATGTTTAATAATTTTCCATAGATAGTTGTAATAAACAAGAAGGAGCTTCGGTGGCCTTATAGTTAAAGGGTCCAATACCACCTCGTAAGCGAGATTTGCTGTTTTTTCTTACATTAGTTGAATACTAACCGATGCTCTTACGAGGGAAACATTATGTTGAAGCCAGCACGTTCATGTGACTTCAAAGCTGACAATCTTGACAGGATCCCCGGTTAACAGGGTCATGGAGGTCAGATAACAGTCGCATCACTTTAATTACCTGATCTGTCAAATTCTGGATCATGGTCAAGGCAGATCCCAGACCCTCGTGCGCTGGATCACACCGGGACATTAACGCGAATTTGTAAGAAACAAATATTCGTTAAGTTATCTAATAATGTAAGTCTTATAAGTCTTCTAAGTATTATAAGACTACTTTTGAGTATGACTACCTAACGTTTCTTATTGATTCATTAAACTGGCAAGTAAAGTGGAAATAAATTTCCCATTAGTCTAATATAGGTCTATTTTTAAGGAAATTCCCAATAGTAAAATTTTCACACTATTTAGTAAGACTGCATAATTTTTAGGCTTGACTTATTTGACTATTGACTAGTACGAAAGTAAATACTTTCTTATTAAGGCGGAGCACCTGCCCACGGCGATGTTTGAGTCGGGCTGGCACCACTGCCGCGGCCGCGCCGCCCTGCGCGTGCGCTCTCTACTCGGCATCGCCATGTGGCACAGTCAGGTGATATTTACGTACTAAGAAGTGTAATTTTTTATTTATATCAATTTTGGGTAATAATCAAAGAAACTTAGATTTCCTTTTAAAATCAAAATCTACATTTATGTCCCCAATATCGCTGCCACTGGGGAAAGTAGCCCTGAGGACATTTTGTATTTCAAAACTTTCCGTATCATTTAACGTAACATTACCCCTATGAACAACGCGTCCGGGAGACTCGCATAACTCGCTCGCTTCCCAGGTGAGTGGGAAAGCGTAAATGCGTATCATCGAAAAATAAGCAAAAAAAAGCATGCAAAGTGCAATTATATTGAACACTTTTGTGTTGTGACTTCATGATGGAACTCCATTTTTATGAATTAAATACACTAGTTCCACTTCATTATACAAATTTTATTAAACTGCAACCGGTTTCAAATTACTCGTCTTCAGGAAGGAACTAGTGTACAAATAGTGATATTATTTCGAATTATTTTGGTCTTTGTAAAAATAAATATTTTTGTTTTCAGAGACCCGTAGAGATAAAATGTCTGGGACTCGTGCCGCTTTCTTATTCCGCATACGTTAAGGTAATAATAAAAAATCGGAAAACCGAAAAGTAAATAATAAGGGTTTAACATAATATCACGTGAGGTACGAATTAAAAATAAATAATACTTACTATTCTGATATTCACATTTTATTTATTGATCTTTTATTTTAGGTCGGTTTAATTTTTTTAATAAAAACATGATTTTATTTTAAAAAATTAGGTGTGGATCAGGTAACACAAACACTTTAATTAATTAGGGTTAGGTATAAAAATACATTACAAACTGTACTACCTATACGTTTAACAATAAATTTTATATTATACTTTTTATGTTTTAGTTGATTTTATGTCACTTACATTTTCTTATTAATTATTTATTTTATTTAAAATTGTTTTGTTGTGGATAAGGTGACATTAACACTTTAATAAATTAAGAGTTATGTATTTTATAGAAATCGCAATATACGTTCCTTGAATTGTGATACAATTATCTTTTATTTTCAGATAGCCAGAATGTCATACCAAGTATTTTCGGTCCTCTACACCAGATAGTTAACATGTAGCAATTAAAACAGTACCTGTTTCAAAAATCGCCTTCTAAATAAATGCGTATAAATTTATATAATATTTTATTAATTCTCACCTACTACTTATACTAATACTCCAAAGACAGAGAGTGGTCTATCAATTTTCTTCTTTTACCTACAAGACCTAAAAGTAATTGTAATAGTTCGAGCTTGGAATACTCCATAGCATTTTGTTTACCGCAGCATAGCAGAAAGCCCATCTAATGGTAAGCGGGAGCTGTCATTCAAGACATTTACGATTCATGCATTAGGTTGCAGCCAACAAAAATGCAGAACCACAGTTGTGTTGTCACTCAAGGATCAAGTTAAACTGCCTAATGCCTGTAATTGCGCTGGCTACCTTATCCTTCAAACTGGAGCACATCAATGCAAACACGAAATTTTGGTTTTTACAGGAAGGGTGATCCTCATAAAAGTAAATTAGGAAAATCAATGAATGGCTATTTGAACGTATTATAGACCAGATACTTCCCCAGGGATATTCCTTGTCCAAATGCAAATACGGTTTTAGGCCGGGCTGCAGTACCATGGATCCAATCATTGCACTCAGAGTCCTCCAGGACTCACTGCAGTAGGAATCAACCTCTGCATTACGCACTTCTCGACCTACAGAGGGCTTTCCATAGTGTCCCTCGGCAGATAATCTGGAGGGCTCTGAGATCAAAGTTTGTGCCCGAAGCGTATGTAATGCTGCGTAATTCTAATACTGGAGTCGTCGTCAAAACCATCGTAGGACATACTAATTACTTCCCGATTACTGTGGGTGCCCACCGGGGTTCAGTGCTGAACACGTGCACGACCTCATTCCGCCGGCCCCTTTCCGCCATCGGGAGACGCGATCCGGGCGAGCGCTTCATCCTTATGTCGTGAATATTCCAGCTATCCGCACGACCCGCTTTGGCTCGACCTTTATAATGCGAACGGCTAAGGAGTGGAACGCGTTGCCTGCGAGTGTGTTTCCTGATCAATATAATCTGGATGCCTTCAAGGCTGGAGTGAATAGGCTGTTCCAAGACGGGCATGCTTCATCTTCGACCGCATCGTCACTTACCAACAGGTGAGATGGCGGTCAAATGCTTGCCTTGTATAATATAAAAAAAAAAAAAAAAAGGCTTTAGTTGTTTTGCATTGTGCTCGATGCCCTCTCAGTGGAAATTCAGGACTGTGGCCACATTGTACTGATGAACAAGCTTAGGCAGGATCTTAAGACCAGGGTAAACATGAGGGAAGGGTGTGCTTGAAAAATGTTGCCAAAACACAGTAGTTGGCCAGCTGCTGGGATCCCGATAAAATCCGTATAGGTAACGAAGCTGTCAATTGAACAGATAAATCCAAATGTCTCGGATACGCATAATTTGAGCAGTTTTATATCACTTATATAAAACTGCTCAAATTACGGAAATGACGACCACGAAATAATGTCCTATTAAACAACTGTATAACAGTTCAATGCGTATAAAATATTTTGTACAATAACTTTTGACCATAACTCTGTTTATATTTTTAATACTTACACATTACTCGGTTATTTGCGACGAGAGCTTGATCTTGTTTTGGCTCTTTGGCTCTTCAGATATTTATAACAGGAATCGGCCTTGAATGTTTTGCATCAGACTGCTCGCGGAGACGTTTTAGCATGATATGCCGCTGAATTACTATACCCGAGACAAGAAGTCTTTTTGAAGAAAAGTGTATACCCGCTGTCGGAATCGATATCCGGGAAGGGTCGGAAATCATTATTGTTGTATTGAAGACAATTAGTCATTTTCTGGACTCTTGTCTCTTTGCTTGCCTTTTTACGTAAATCAACTGCATTGCGAAAGCAGCCCCTTCCGTTCCCCCCTATGTGTTCAGAACAGTCACAACTACAGAAAGTCGGAACTACAGTACCAAGGACGGCCGTTGACATAACCTTTGGCTTATGGATTTTTTAATGATAGGCAATTTAGAATAAATGGCTACGCATTATGATTATGGATGCCTAGATACTAGAGAAAACTATTACAATTTTCAGTAATTATTCTAACCGTCTGTGTGACTGAAATGCCGTGAAACCAAACGTTTGGGATTTCTTCGTTTATAACATTCATTAATTTATTATTTGTCAGCAATTTTTAATTACATAGTTACTTTTATATATTTGGTATCTCCATCTTTAAATTTTTCTAATTTAAGTACCCAGCAGTTAGCGTTTTCTAAGATATATTAAGAAGCTTGTTTATTGTGTGCACTCTTTCTTTATCTTGTTATGTTCTTGCTGTTTCTTATAGAGATCTTTCTAATTTGATAGAGGTTCATTTACTGTATCATGTCAACATTTAAAATCCTTACAGCTTTTAAGGGATAGTTATTGCTCTGCAATCGGACTTCGAATACTAATTTTATGAATTTAATATTCTATTGCAGGTGCAAAAAATTAACCCAGAAAATATGCTACGTAATATGCAGTATTCAGATATTTATTAATCTATGCACAATTACTTTATTGCTGTTTCAATTTATGGTAAGTAATTATAAAGCGTAACAATTATTTGATTGTATTTTGCAAACGTACCTGTAAATCTAAATACTTGCTTTAAAAATGTTGTTTTGCTCTAGATCTCGTAAAAAACGCTGACAAATATGCTGCCAATATTAATCACTATAGTGTGTACACTAATAAGTACGGGCTGCATTTGGTGCTGCGGAGGCGATGTAACTGTCGAGGTGTCCATTTATTGAAAGCTAGATTTTCTCTCCACATTTGCTGAAATCATTCTCGCTTCCCTTTGTGCGATTTTAGAAACAAATTGGTGGTATGACATCGCTGAATTATTACCAATGGATTCCAGTTATATTTCTCGTAATAATAAAGACTAAAATAATTATAATAAAATATCGGGCACTAGTACCTAGGACTCGAGTTATGAGAGTACCGAACTAATAAATATAAAATACTGCATCGAAATTGTATAAAATATTAAATTTTTGAATCGCAAATAGAGAAGATAATAATATTTGTTTGTATTGTATGATGTGTTAATGTGACATGGATTTCGGATTTTTCTTTTTATCTGTGCTATAAGTTCACGTTTCATGACAAATTTCAAGATTCTAGGTCCACGGAAAGTACCCTTTAGAGTTTGCGAGACCAAAATATATGATATAAATGGCCATAAATATTATCTTCTAAATTATATGTAATTATGTGTGGTCGAAGTTGACCACGGCGATATTCGAGTCTGGCTGGCAGCAAGGTCGCTCACTCGTCGTCGTCGCCATGTGGCACAGCCAGGTGACGTTTACCTCATTATGACTGAATCGGCTTCTGTCCTAGCGGAGCATTACTTTTTGCTCTACCTTTGTTCGCCAGCATTCATAAAACTTTCTATGGAATGATTTCTGGTTTTTAGACTTAGATGATTATTCTACTTGTTAAGTGGGCTTTTCAAGGCTAAACGTTCTAGTATCACTGCGATCATTACTGATTTATTGTGATCGCCTCAGTTCAGTGCTGAGCCCTACAGCTTCAATGAACTGTAAAAGTCTCTTAGCACTGATATCGTGCACCTCATCCGGTAGTAGCTAGTATTTACCAAGATGGATGCTACGTTTGCGCATCAGGGCTTCGCACTTGCAAATCAGGTGTAGAGGCGATCCTTTGTCCTCCTTCCTGAATCTGCAGTCCTTCGTACTGCTGATGTTTAAGTTAAACATGTGCTTATTCAGCCCACAGTGTCCAGTCAGCGCCCTTACCAGGATCCGCAACTTATTTCTACTGAGTAGTAATCGTTCTTTGGCATGTGGCCTATTGTAGGCCTTGATTAATGCTTTAGAATGGTTTAGGTCTAGCTGCTTATTCCAGTGCTCTACTGATTGCTCTTTGCAATTTGTCCGTAGGGTCAGTTTGACTAGGTTTTTTGGTATGCCACAGAATGGTTCTGGACCAGGTGTTGTCAACACACTACCAGCCTTAGCTAGATCGTCCGAAATTTCATTGCCGCGGATCCCTTCATATCCTGGGACCCAACGTAAAATTACTTGGTTTTTCTCACCCAAGGAATTGAGAACATTCACACAGTTTAGCACCAACCTAGAACTCACAGAGTTTGATAATAGGGCTAATAAAGCTAGGAGTCAGGCAGTCAAGCTGTCTGAGTTGCTATGTCTGAGGTTTATGTCAGCGCATTCCAAAATTGCGTAAACCTCGGCTTGAAATGTAGAGGCGTGCTTGCCCAGGTTTAGGAATTTCTTATCCCTAGGTCGCTCCCCATATATTCCACTCCCCACGTGATGGCCTGATTTGGATCCATCTGTGTACTAAATCCGGCTCCCTTTTTTCCAGGAAATTTGGCTTTTAAACCAATCATCCCTGTCTGGGATCTCTACAGTGTAAAATTTTTGATGTTTACACTTAGGAAGCATGGTGTCTGTATGCATACCTATTATTTTATTGCCCATGATCGTTTCCTGAAAACACTTCAGTGACTGTGAGAGCCAGTTAAGGGGAGGGGCCCCTTAATGGTTAGCCTGTGCATACTGGCCGCCGCCACCATTTACAAATGCAGATGTAGCGGCAGAAGATCCAGAATTGCATCCAGGGCCGTTCCCGGGGCGGTTGTCCTGTGAGCAAAAGGCACGCCGTTCTCTGTAAGCCGCTCAGTATATGAATCACAGTCTCATGGTTGGAATATAGGTATATCACAGTAAATGTATGTAATCTGTCATAATATAGAATTTCTAGGAAATGTAGATATTGTTGTTGATACAAGCGACAGGAAATGAGTATAATCGAGTTTATCATACACTTTTCCTTGGAATTTCATGCATTTCCTAGGTCAATGCCAATGCCTAGGAAATACAAACATTTCCTAGAAAATGTGAACCTTTGACAAATCATTTTACACATTTGCTAATTGGAAGAAATGAAACATAAAATAAATACAATTCCTAAGAAATGTATACAATTCAACAAAGTCGAGTACTACTGGTTGAGTAGAGTATTTAAAACAAAACTGTAAAGTATCATAATAATCAGTCAAAATCAATAAATCAGAATAAATTGTTTTATGGTTTTTGTCTAATTAAAAAAAGACCTTTTTTATTATGCTGCTGAGTAGCAGTCTTAAACATGGTTTAATTATTTGTCTAGAGGCTAAGGCCAATCTGTAAATAATATGACCTACCTTATTGCTTAAACAATTATTGTAAAAGTGTTCTCTGTGTTGTTAATATTCAAGATATCTAGAAATGTAAGGAATTTTAACGACTTGAAGTAAGCACTTTATTATAGGTACTACTACTATTAATGGTTTGCTAGAAATAAATTTCTACTAAATAAATCCAAGACAAAATGCGTTACATTCAAAATTCCCAATGTTAAAACGAACATTACCATTTATATAAATGACATTTATTGGTCCCACTAGAATTAGATGTAATTTAAACTTAGTCTCTTTATCAACTGAGCTGCCGGCCGCCGAGGCTAACAAAGTGTTATGGGTAGACAGGGATATTAAACAGACGGAACTATACAGCAGGTATTGTAGTGATAAGCTCCGTGACATTTACTTTCCGAAAGAATTTTATATGTGTTGTGATTGTATGTGTAAAATTGACAGCACGGTACACACAGCCGCAATAGACGTAACATTGTTAGGACACTGCAGGAGGCGGCAGTAATCCGTTATGTAGGATGCAAGGGAGGGGGTAGGTCTAGCCGTGGACGTGTGACCGAAGGGTGGAACAAATACATACGTGCCGCTCATCGGGAGGCTAGGGATAAGCTGTTAAACTGGGTGTGGTATGGTCGGCCCAGAGCTGGTACAGTACATAAAGAAATGTTTGAATCTAGAAAAGTATTTAAGGAAAAATTAAAGTACTGTCAAAATAATCAGGACCTAATCAAAATGAATATTCTAGCGTCGAAACATAACAACAAAGATTTCAAGGGATTTTGGAAACATACCAAAAAGTTCAGTCCAAAACCTAGCGCCCGATAAGTGTTGGCGGCGTAGACGGTTCCAAGGACATAGCGATTATGTTCAGACAGCATTTTCAAGTGGAATCTCCACTAGAAAATGAACAGTCGAGGGGTGCTGAGGCCGTGGTGTCGGGTTTGCCGGTTTTAACCTTGAAAGGCATGAAGAGGGTCAAGTCACCCGGACACGACGGGCTCAGCATAGAACACTTTCAAAAAGCAGGGCCTCATCTCCCGAGATTGTTGGGCTTATTGTTTACTCTCTGTCTATATCTCTAGCCACAATGACATCCAAAGTGCTGGACGGCGTGCTTGAGAGACAGTTAAAAGACCATGTTCATTTCCATGACGCGCAGTTCGGTTTTCGAAAGCGCTATTTCGTCTCTCAAGCATGTCGTTAGGTATTACACTGACACAGGAATACCCCTGTATACGCTGTCTTTTTAGACCTTTCCAAGGCGTTTGACATGGTTAGTTACGATATTCTTTGGGAAAAGCTAAGAAACAGTGATGTGCCTGGTGAAATTACCGATATTTTAAAATATTGGTATGGACATCTAACTAACCAGGTCAAATGGCTCGGCAAACTTTCTGAGGAGTACAGGTTGGAGTGCGGAGTGCGACATGGGCTGAGCCTGTAACCTGAGTCGTGGGCTGAGCTGCACCGGAGTGGGTTGCTCGATTTACGGTCACTGTGTCAACAGCATCAGCAGCGCTTAGGAGGTTGCTGGGAGTGTGTGAAGAGTATGCGAGATTACATGGGCTTTCGTACAATGTTACCAAAAGTCAGCTCTTGATATTTCAAACCGGAAGACGTAAGGTGACGTGTGTACCACCTGTGTCATTAAATGGTGTACCTCTTTGTAGGGTCACAGAGTTTAAATACCTCGGCCACGTGGTTGCTGAGGATTTGAGAGACGATGGCGATATTGATAAGGAAAGAAGAGCGTTGGCAGTCCGCTGTAATATGCTGGCTCGCAGGTTTGCGCGCTGCAGTGTGGAGGTAAAGGTTACCCTTTTTAAAGCCTTCTGTCAAACGCTGTACACGTGTAGCTTGTGGGTGAGATATACGCAGCGAGCTTTTAACGCTCTCCGAGTACAGTACAATGACGCCTTCAGGATTTTGTTGGGGCTCCCGCGCTATTGCAGTGCATCAGCGATGTTTGCGCATGCGCACATGGACGGCTTCCACACGGTGGTGCGGCGCCGCATCGCCTCGCTTCTGCACAGGGTGCAAGGGAGCGCCAACACCATCTTGAGGGTAATCAGTGATAAGCCAGATTGTCCTATTCTGAGACATTGGGTACAGGTGCACGCGCAAGTGCCTGGAGTCCCAGATAGAATACCTAAGTTAAATTTACCGATCTATTATTTATTATTGTATTTATTGTTGTTGACATTTTGTATTCCAAATTGAGTAGACAAATTTTTGACATTGTATAAGTTGCTTGGATTCTTAATTATTATTATTTTGATATGCCATATTCTAAGTTATCAAAATTATTATTACTTTGACATTTTATATTAGATGGGAGTTACTACTGACATTTTATATTGGATGGGTGATTTAATTTAAATTTTGACATGAAAATTTTAGTAATATATTCGATTTACTAATGTAGTTTGTAAGTTAATAATGTTTTACTAACACTAATATGGACATTGTCTGAAATAAATTTATTTTATTTTATTTATTTATAAATTCAAATTCAAATTAAAAATTTTTTATTCAACATAGGTACACTCAAAATACACTTCACGTCACAAAAGAAATAATAATGCGCCGCGGGCGGCGCCATCCCCGACCATCACATATTATTAGAGGTTCGTGGATCAAACCCATCGATGCGTGAGTGTAATTCGTCTGTGGTCATGCCTCACATCACTGTGGTGTCAATGATGCCGCCCACGAAAACATTAAGTTCATACAAATTTATACAGTATAATTGTTTCACAATCAAAGTTGTAGCAATACATATATATGTGTATGTAAATCTGTGGGCAAATTAAATAAATGGATAAACATTACACAATGTAGTAATCAGTGTTCACTCTACTAGTGTTTACAATGGAAAAACAACAATAGCATCTTCTATCTATGCAGTTACTTGATTTAGGATGTGACCTAACACTAAGTAAACCAAACATGTCACATACGACTGAGATTCATAGAGACCTTGATTTATTGACCGATGTATACAAATTATGAGTAAGTACCCAATTTACCATTAGAACATATTATAAAATAATTTATACTTAAGTCTAGTAATATAATTTCATTAATCTATGTCATGTTTCTTTGTTTACATTTCAATTATATTAATTAAATTGAAAATATTACTTATATTGAATCAAATTATGTTAGGAATATAAATATAGAATATTGTAAGAATGTCAGTAATTAAGATTAAGGTTAATGAGAATGAAAAATTTATTGCCAAAATATAAATACCTATTCATTTCAGGTTACACATGACAATTCTGCAAATTGCATTCGGAAGGAATAATAATACTCAAATTAAGAATTGCT
This sequence comes from Blastobasis adustella, assembly GCA_907269095.1. Lineage (NCBI taxonomy): Eukaryota > Metazoa > Arthropoda > Insecta > Lepidoptera > Blastobasidae > Blastobasis > Blastobasis adustella. The sequence goes on from OU026124.1 coordinate 18,336,911, forward strand.
TTGCTGAGTTGGGGGCATCTTAATATCAGACCAAGCTGCTTCATCCGACAGATAATCACTTGTTTTGTAATAAGCCTTACTAGACAATACTTTTTTAATTACTGTTTTAAATTTATGTATCGGTAAATTAGTTACTTCGTTGGGCAGTTTGTTAAAGAAGTCAATGCTTAAACCTACAAAAGATTTCTTAACCTTACTTAACCTAGATCTGTAAACAAGCAATTTATTTTTATTTCTAGTATGTCTATTATGAATGTCAGAGTTTTTTTACATAGTTGTTCAGAGTTTTTCTTACATAAACTAGATTCTCATAGATGTACAGGCTGGGTATGGTCATAACAATAATTTAATTAAATAATTATCTTAGTGAGTCTCTAGTACTCAATCCATAGATAGCCCTTATTGCTATTTTTTGCAATACAAAAATCGACTCAATATCCGCAGCATGGCCCCACAGTAGGATACCGTACGATAGCAAACAGTGGAAGTAGCCAAAATAAACGAGCCTAGCCGTAGAAATATCTGTTAGTTGACGAATTTTTTTTACGGCATAAGCAGCTGAGCTTAGTCGATTAGCCAAATTTCCTAAGTGGGGGCCCCATTGTAATTTAGCATCAATTGTCAGACCTAAGAACACTGTGGAATCAACCAGTTTAATAAGCTCATTATCAATTTTTATATTATTTACTACACTATTCACATTTGGCAGTTTGAAATGTATGCATTTAGTTTTTTTTTGCATTGAACACCAAGTTATTCTCTGTGAACCAACTATGCATTAACACGAGTGCCTCATTTACCCTAGCAATGTCTGGCTCGCACCTCTTGACTCTAAATATCAATTATGTGTCATCTGCAAATAATATAATCCTTAAGATATTTTGAACCATGAATGGTAAATCATTCAAATCAAATCAAATCAAATCATATCATGTTTATTCAGTTTAGGTTTTTTACAAACGCTTATGAATGTCTTAATTTTAAACATTACAATAATTTTATTGTACATAAATAAAACAAAATGCTCAAGCGCCGCGGCACCACCACCACAGACCATAAAAAAATGAAAAGAAAGGGAACTCCACTGAGCAAGTAATCACTACGTTTTAGGGAACTCCGCGACGCTAGCGCCGCTGGTTGTCTGTCTCAATCTGTCACTGTGAGTGACCGTCAGTAGATGATGACGCTCGCTTGCAAATAGGTTAGGTATATATTTTGTATGTGCCCAGAAAAAACCGCACAAAATGATGATTACAAATATTTAAGTGTAAAGCGTATTAGTGGATGTATTATAACAAATAATGACATACCCTCCGGTAAGTACATACTTCATTACGATTTATGCATAAATGCAAAAAATTTTAATACTAAACATTGCAGTGCAGTAAACAGTGCTTTCATCTTATAGATCATTTATGATGATGATGGTCAGATTAGGATGTTTGTCATACCCATACGGTGTCTACAAGCACCTACAACCCAGACTCAGTTGAGTTTACAGATGTATTATGTAAGTATGCCCATTTTATATTGTCTTATTGTACCATAAGTACAGGTACCTACCATATATACAAATCAGTTCACAAAACTTTTACCAATACAACATAAAATCATGATACAATACGAACAGCCTATTCAATAATGCCTACCCTAATTATTAGGTAATAAAATACATTTAAGCAGTTCAATAACCTCGTGCGACCCCTATGAAAATAGAGCAACCTTCTTAAGCCTACTACCAGGAGCCTAATGCTAGGTACACACGCACCGGTTTCGGTCAACGATTGTCTGTTGGCGCGTGCCAGCCGGCGATCCGCAGCGCAGCGTGGCGGTAACATCAAACGGATAGAAGCAATCGACCAAACGCAGTTACGTTGAGTGTTTACGCACCATAAGGTGGAGTTTAATAAGCTCATGCCATCCATATCAAAACAAACGAACCTCCTACATCTTACTACCAGGCGTCGAACTAAATGTTACCTACTTATCTACATGAATAATGCGCTTATTACACCTGAATAAATTCAATCGACTAAATTCAGAAGCAAAAGGCGTGAGAGTAAATCGAAGTGGAATGTATTGCTCATAGAATAAGGTTCATTTTTGTATCACTCGTATTATGTTACGCGTCGCTCTGTTTTTCAAAAGGCGTGATACTAAAATGGGCCTTATTCTATGAGCAATACATTTTACTTTGATATGCTCTCACGCTTTTTGCTTCTGAATTAAGACGACTAGATTTAGCCAAATGTAATAAGCGCATAAGATCTACTAAATTAACTAGGAACTTACCTACATAAATTATTTTCAATAGATATGACTCGTACGCGAGAGGTACCGGGTTCGAATCCCACTGCCGCCATGTACCAGTGACTCTTTTCTGACTTATGTACTTACATTAGGTAAATACTAACCGATGCTTACGGTGACGGAAAACATCGTGATGAAACCTGCACATTTAGGCGACTGAATGTCTAACCATGATACAATCTGGTCAGGCAATCAAGTTCCTCTGGCAGCAGGGTCAGGCAGAACTCAGGAGTGTCAGATGGCAGTCGACCCTAGGCTCTCGTGCGCGAGAGCAAAACCAGGTCATTAACTGGTTGCTATGCAATACGTAAGTAGGTAGGTAGCATGGTGTTTGGCCTACTGCTAGTTTGCACTCATGCATATAATAATGATTATTACAATACTTAAACTGTTGAACGCTGACCACAGACAAGACTACGTTAATGCTGGTACCTGAAGCAATAAATCATTTATTCATTCATATCGTTAACACTCTTATCACAGTTATCTTCACAGTAGGTACTTAGGTATCCTACACATACAACGCAACAAGTAATCACTTCGATCACGCGAAAAGCTAAAACCGAATGAACGAACACGACACGAAAGTAGGTAAATTTCGTCAATGGAAGCCGCGCCGTAGATCAAAGGCACCGCCACAGGCCGGCTCGCCTCGGCCCGTGGTGGCGGGGCGTTTGTCGGCGGTTGATTGACCTGATTATGAACTTGAGTAACCTATTACAACTGATTTCTAGAGATGCGGTCTTTCGTTTTTAAAATGTCATTATCGACATTGAAAAAGAAAAAGTTCGATAGTCATTTTCTCGCTAACTATTCCACGCAAGAAAAAAATGATTGTACCTATCGTTTTAATACGTGTAGCACTCCACCCAGTTCACGGCTTTATATATATATATTATGAAACACCCTGTATAGATCGGATAGCCCTCTTTTGTAAGATAAAAATATCTTGAATATCCGCTGCCGTACCCCATAACATTAGACCATAGGTCATGATGCTATGGAAGTAGCTAAAATATACAGTTCGAGCTGTCTCAATATCTGTAATGCTCTTAATTTTCTTGATTGCAAAGATGGCCGAGCTTAACCTTTTGCCCAATATAGCTAATTGGCTCTTCCATTGCAATTTATTGTCTAGTGTCATCCCAAGAAACACAGCAGAATCCGAAAATGCTAGATTCTTGTTGTCTATAACAAGGTTTATTGTACCAGTTTTTACATTGGGCATCTGGAAGAGCACGCACTTGGTTTTATTTGGGTTTAAGTATAAGTTATTTATTGATGTAGATTAAGAATAGAAATGGGCCCAAAATAGAACCTTGAGGAACTCCCATTTCTATTAGTGAGCCTGGCGAATTAACTCTATTTATTTGAATTTTCTGGAGCCTACTTGTCAAATAAGATCTGAATACATTTAGTGCTTTATCTTTCATACCGTAGTGCTGAAGCTTCAGTAATAATGTTTCGTGCTCCACACAATCGAAAGCCTTAGATAGGTCGCAGAAAATCCCAATGGCATCCTCTGCTTCCTCCCAAGCCTCAAAAATATATTTGATTAGTGTTGCACCTGCATCAGTAGTTGAGCGACCTTTGGTAAATCTAAATTGGTGATCATGAAACAATCTATTGATATTAAAGTGCATCAGCATTTGGTTAAGAATAAGCTTCTCAAATATCTTACTGAACCCTAGTAATACTGATATAGGCCTGAAATTGCCGGGGTCACTTGAATCACCTGCTTTAAAAATAGGGACTACCTTAGCGAGCTTCATTAGATCCGGAAAAAATCCTTCGTCAATGCACTTATTAAATATTGAAGCAAGGTAGGGTGCCACGGTGATTATTACAGATTTAATAACTTTTAAAGACATACCCCATATATCTTCAATGGATTTAACCTTTAGTTCATTGAAAGTTTTTATGACTATGTCAGGCGTAACATAGGTAAACTTAAATGTTTCATCGCAAATTGGCACATTTTTTATTAAAAAATCCATTGCTCTACGAGGTGATGAGCATAAGGCTTGTATAGTTTTGAAAGGAATTTCTGTAAAAAATCTTTCGAACTCCTCAGCAACCCCTATATTACTTGTTATCGTACCGTTTTGGCCCACCAAGCAATATTCATTTTGGTGGCTCTTTATTCTACCAGTTTCCTTATTTATTATTATTATATATAGTTCCAAGTAGTTTTAATTTTGTTTCCAGATAGTTTAATTTGATTCCTTAAATAATTAGCTTTTGCGGTTTTGCAAACCAATTTAAATAACTTCAAATACCTCCGAACATGTTCATCGAGAACATGTTCGGAGAAATATGTATAAATAACGACGTCATAAAATTTTGTGATTCTACTGTTTTCTGGACAAATGGATAGATGTGTACATAATAAAAAGGAATTCAAAAGAATTTGTTCTAAAATGTGCGCAAATTTCCAAACAAAGATGTCCTATACCGTAAAAGTAAGGAGAAATGTCTTAATTTTTTTTTTATTATGTATTACAGAGACCAGTGGAGATAAGATGTCTGGGAATTGTTAACTGGAAATTTCTTATTCCTCCTATGTCAAGGTGAAAATATGCTTGGAAAAAAACCGGTGTTGTGAAAATTTACTTTAAATAATTTAAATATATATTTTACTTTTCAGATCGTCACATTAACGTATCAAGTGTTTTCAGTGCTATACAGCAGATAATCAAGACGTAGAAAATATATCTATAATAGATGATTTAAACAGCGTCACTGTTTATGGTACGGCACTTTATCTGATGGCTGTAGAGGCCAACACGAAAAAGATAGATTAGGTTATTAATCTTATTATAAACTATATTACAGTTAATTAATGACATTAAGTATCAATTTACTTTCAATTCTATTTATAAAAAATTGTATCACTAATGTGATAATATCACTGTATTAGGTGTGTAGTCGGCTGCTCAATACACGAATAAAGGTTTAATTTTCTTGTGATAATTCATTTATTATTACAATTACCCTACTGCACATTGAGAAAGTTAAAATTATTTAGGTATACTGGAATCCCGGGCGAATCTATTAAATTCTTACAAGTTATTCAGAGAGCTACAGAGCAATCTATGTGAGACACATCCCTCTGTGACCGGCGGAAGAACATCGAGATTAAAGGACTTTAGGAAAAGTTATGTCAGAAAGAATGTAGAGATGGGCAGGAATATATGTTGACGATCCGATGAAAAATGGAGTGGGAAAGTACTGGAATGAAAATATTAGACAGAAGAAAGGTAATACAGTGGCCAAGATGAGATGGGTGGTAAATGTATCTGATAGACAACTGTAGAAGGGGATACAAGAGATCTGTAGCGTTCATCTCTGAGCGCGTCCCGTTTGCATCTACTTATGTTTCGGGACACCCCGTCTATCGGTCAGACGACAGTCTGCATTTGGCACTCGAGCTGCCACCACTGTGTTTATAACTGTGTAACTATAGCATAATATAACCTGATTGTGACCGCGATACTCATTATACAAGTTATTTCTAACATCGTGGTTTTAATAAGTGAATACAGCACAACAAGAAGAGTTAGGGGATCTCTACACATAACATCAAATCGCTAAAGACCTATACTCAACTGATGACAAAGGTTGAAGAAAAGAAGATACCAAAGACCGGATGAATTTTAATCAATGTTAATGAGGTAAATATTTTTTAATATGTTGCAATGGTATTTTATACATTTCCTGCAATGTTATAATCCTTTACCCGTTTCCGTGAAAATGGTTGCCAGGATCCTACTTTTTCTTCTCCACCTTGCCTGATCTTCGGCATCCTCACGTCATAAGCTGTTAGCTTGTTATGTTTGTTAACCCTTCACAAAAAACTACGAAACGTATTATAATTAAATTTGGCAGTACCATAGCTCATAGCCCAGAATTGCACAAAAATAGATTACAATTTATCGCGAAATTCAATGTAGTTCCCTAGGAAGGGATCTAAAACGTTAAAACCTAAGTTTATATGGACTGAGATTACGTTTGATTTTTTTTTGTATCATTTTGCCCATTGATTGTATCTGTCTGTGGCATCGTAGCTCCCGAACAGATAGATCGATTTCAATGCGGTTTTCTTTGTTTGAAACCCAGTTTATTCGAGATAGTTTCAGTTTTGTTACTTTAAAGTCGGTTCAGTATTTTAGGGCATATTTTAGTACAAGTATACTTGGTAGGGGTTTTCCGTCATTTTTCCGAAGGTTATAGGTTATCTACAAACAATGGACTCACAAGCACTTCAGTCTACAATTAAGCTCGTAAATTAGTAGTTTCATACATAATTTATTTATTTAAATAACGGTTCGTGATATATTTATGCACGTGAATCATTATAGGAGATGTGTAGTTAAATCAAAATACGAGAACACCGGGTGGAATATTTAGGCCTATTACATAATTAAATAATAGACATCAAGAAAATTTCACCTTCATAGAATTTTTTTAGCAAGGTCAAAGTGCCTGCTAGCCGAATTACCATACTCAACAATAGAAAGGCCTGACTCTGAAACTGTTAGAAAAAACAAGTTACTAAATAGTTACTTACACCTACACTAGCAGTGCTGTTAAATTATTTAAAGGTAAAGTATTCTTTGAAGTAATTAAAGTACGTGATTCAATTACAAGTAACGTATTAATTTTGTTAATTACGTAAACGTAACTCATAATTGGGCGGCTGGCACTGGATTGGTGTAGGTAATTACATATATATTCTTTGATTTAATTCTTAGACGTAACAATGACAATACTTAACATTGATAACGTTGGAAAAAATAAAACTAAAGAATACCACTACAAGTTGTGTAAGATATTTTACGCATTGGGAGCGCCAAACTACTGGTATGGAGACCTTGGTATGCCTGAATATGTCGCAACCATCCACGATATACTTGTATGGATCATTGACTTGACTGTATGCGCATATTTATTGTCATTATTAGGCTCCAATTTCACTCAGCACAATTTATCAGAGAAGCAAATAGCCGACAGAACCATGTTCACCGTTCAACCTTTGTGGTATTCGTATGTTCTAATATTCAGTTACTACAGAAAGGAAGTGCGGGTTCTAGGCTATGAGTTGGTTGTGAAATTGAAAGAGGTTTACAATGACCCACAAGTCGAAGAGGAGATGAGGCAGTGTTTCCAGTTTTATGCTGGGATTTTTCTATTCTTTGCCATTTCTTCGATTGCATTATATGGAGTGTATGGCCTCGTTGAGGTTATTTTCAACGGTAATTATCAATAGCCTTTTTTTAAATTACTAAAATAATTTTAATATTTAAATTATTGTAGTCAACTACATCTCAAATCTCAGTTCAATTACCAAATTCGAAATTCTTTGATAACTTTTTGTGAAATTCGAAATTTTTAAAAACTTCATTGTATATAACTTGATTATGTTATGTTTGTTTTAGGTAATAATTTTGTTACGGTTGTCCCTGTTTGGCCGGACGTTCATGACCCCAGCATGATTGCCAGCGTTGTAAGAGTTGCTCACTATATTTTGTTATGGATCTGGTTTATTCGTTTGTCAACATCTGCGTACCTGCAAGTGATACTCATCACAACCTGCCTCAGCCACCAATACAAGAACTTGTGCAGCTATTTTCGCAGCCTCAATGACATATTCGAAGAAGTAAATGCTATCCAGAGCGAAAAGGAGTGCAAATATGAAAAGGCTTTTATATTTGGAATTGAGCTTCATAATACCACGCTAAGGTAAGTATTTCAGAAAAGTTTAGCAACATTTTAGAAGATTTATTTGATTTGCGCTTTTGGGGGCCTTGGACAAGTAATATGAATGGAAAAGAACACACGAACGGCGGTAACACCGTTCTTTTTTAAATACCTGATGCACTTCCGAACAATAGCAGAAACAGAACTCCAATGAAGCACGGCGGCCGGGGTTACTTGCACGGGCTCTAAAGCTGTTTGTACGATTTTTGACACACCAAAAACTTTTAATACGATAGTATAAACATTTTTTCATATTAAAGTAATTTTTAGGTTATGTAACGTTTCATCTTATTTCATTAAACCTGAAGCTATTTCTACTACTTATACTGTTTACAAGTACTTCCTTCTAGACAACTGTGCTTCTACAAGTGAGTAGGTGCCATGTTAACAAGTACTCGTTCGTGAGTTCAGAGGGTTCCTGTGCGTATTTCCATAAAAATAAATTATCCTGATGTACAATACAAGAGCATAAGTGCATGACTACCTAGATAATGATATTCCTGTGTACTGCTGTGCAGTAGTTAAACGGTTTTAAAGCATTCATGAATTTAAATTATATTTATTTCGTAATAAATACCCGGGGGGTAAAAGGCGAGCCCTTTGGAAATAAGTAACAGCTAATGCCCCCTTCTTTTAGTAAATTGATTTTAGCTAAAGATGCATGATACTGTACGAATGCCATGTGTGTTGCTTTAACAGCAAAAGAACATCTTCTTGAACTGGTCACGTCATTTATGCTCTTGTTCTGTACACAAAATTGTATAATTACATGTGTTGACAAATAATATGTAATAAATGAGATAACCTATGCTCCCGAATGATCTCCCTCATACTTCCACAACTCCTTCCTATTCTCACTCACATTTTTAACTACTCCCTGGCTTCAAGTTTGTTTCCATCGTCTTGGAAACTTGCCAATGTTATCCCCCTTCCCAAAACTTCCAACCCCTCTTCATTTTCCAATTTCCGTCCTATATCCCTGTTACCCTTTCTTTCCAAAGTCCTAGAACACATTGTCCACAAGCAGCTCACTGAGCATTTAATTTCAAATTCTCTTCTTTCCTCCTTTCAGTCCGGTTTTCGATCAGGACATAGCACAGTTACAGCATTGTTGAAGGTCACAGATGATATCCGCTCAGCAATGGAAGATAAATCTCTGACAATACTGACATTGCTTGACTTCAGCAGCGCTTTCAATTCTGTTGACTTCGACATTCTCCTTGCTACTCTACGCCAGCTTCATGTTTCTTCTTCAGCGATAGCGTGGTTTGACTCTTACCTTCGTGGTCGTGCGCAGCGGATCCGCTATGATGAGGCCTCCTCTGATTGGTGCGATCTTGCTGCGGGCGTACCGCAGGGTGGTGTTCTATCCCCTCTTCTCTTTTCTATCTTCATTAACACTGTCACTACTTTCATTTCTTCTCACTTCCACCTCTACGCAGACGACTTGCAAATATATCGACACTTCATGGTTGCGGACATTGAGGATGCGTTTACACACATTAATGCTGACTTGGAGCGTATCTCCGCCTGGGCTAAATATTTCGGGTTACTTGTGAACCCAAAGAAGTCTCAAGCTTTGATTATCGGCAGTCCTTATATGTATAGAAAGTTTTGCGCTCTTACTTTTGTCCCTGACATTGTCTATGACGGTATTCCTATTCCGCTTAGTAAGTCCGCTAAAAACCTGGGGTTAATATTTGACTCCAACTTATCCTGGACGCCTCATGTGAATGAAATTAGTAAGAAAATGCACTTTTCATTTCACTCGCTTAAATGTCTCCAGCGTTTCCTACCCCTGAAGACCAAAATTTCTCTAGCCCAAACCCTCCTTCTCCCTATCCTCGACTACGCTGACTCTTGTTTCTTAGATGCAACCGAAGAGCTTTTAAATAAGCTCGAACGTCTGCAAAACCTGTGCATACGCTTCATCTTCGGGTTGCGCAAGTACGATCATGTTTCCAGTTTTCGGTCACAATTAAAATGGCTCCCAATACGCATGCGCAGAAACCTCCATATTCTCTCTACTCTTTACAATGTCCTTCACAACCCCTTCGCTCCCTCCTACCTCCGTGAACGATTCCTCTTTTCCCGGTCGCAAGACAAGCCTTGCCGTCCTAGCGTCAAGTCGCTGCTGGCTATTCCTCCCCACCAATCTGACTTTTTCTCTTACTCTTTCACTGTTCATGCTGCGAGATTGTGGAATTCTCTGCCACATGAAGTACGTGATAGCTCCTCTGTCACCGTATTCAAGAAGCGAGTTAAAGAGCATTTTCTTTCTCTATCTGTCTAATATTGTATTATATATGTATATATTTATATTATTGGTATGTATGTATATAAGTATTTATTGAGTTTTTTTTTTTATATTAGTTAGTCATATTTACGTAATTATCTGTATCTTATTTTCTTATTGTGCACGTCCTAGCTGCTTCTAATCATCACGTTTTCTTTGCTGTAGGCCTGCTGGAAGAAATTTCTTCATAGAAATAAGTAGTGCCTTTTGTGTCATGTTTACATTTGCTTTGTATTTGTTTCCATTTTTGTGTACAATAAACGATTAAATAAATAAATAAATAAATGTATTGACTGATTGATACACTAAATCCCATTTTTCCCAGGTGCAAGAAACTAGCCGAGAAAATATGCCACGTTGTTTTCAGTTTTCAAATATTCATCAACCTAATCCAGATTACTTCTCTGTTATTTCAATTGGTGGTAAGTTATTAATATAACAATCCTTAATCCCAGGGGAAAATATGTGAAAGGAGGTGCTTGAAAAAAAGGGTCACGGTGCTACATGTCTGGCTGAAACATGGATCTGGAAATGATCCAAATAGGGAACGAGGCTGTCAACATTCAAGTACCTCGAATCCGTACATTCACGAGTCCTTGAATATCCATTCCCTTTGCAGCTTGGGCTAAATGGAGGAAGCTCATGGCTGTCACCTGCGACCCTAAATTTTCTGTTAAGTAAAGGGGCTTATACAATAGTATCAGTAGTAGCTTTGCTTACTTTGGGGCTTACGATGCTCTATGGCTACGAGACATGGCCAGCGCTTCCGAAATACATTCGCGAACTACACGCCACCGAAATGCTGCGGTATTGCGTAACAAGTATGGTGCAGCGTCAGTGGCCGAGCGGTTGCGTATCCGACTCGTAAGCGAGAGGTACTGGATTCGATTCCCGCTGTGGCCATTTACCAATGACTCTTTTCTGAGTGTGTACATTAGTTGAATTCTAACCGACGCTCTTACGGCGAGGGATAACATCGTCATGAAACCTGCAAATTCAGGCAACTAAATTTGTAACCATGACCCAATCTGCTCAGGTTCCCCTGGTAGCAGGGTCACGGAGGTCAGATGGTAGTCGCTCCACTTAAATTACCTGATCGCCAAATCCTGGATCATGGTCAAGGCGGACCTCGGGCCCTCGTGTTCGAGAGCACAATCGGGACATTAACGCTTGGTTTTTTTTTTTTGCGTTATAAGTACATTTGTGGTACCCTTGGCATGAGCGCTATTGCTGATAAGATCCACGAGGCTCGCCTGCAGCCTTGTCTCCGGCGTACTCTGATATTCCTCTAATGATTAGATTCATTAATTTAAAATTTACTCTCATAATGGTAATTCTCTTAGCAATACCCTTGTTTTTTCCGATGATTTCGTTGATGGAAATGGGCGGACGAGATTTCAATTCTCGTTCTTGCTCGCTCCGCCGGTAGAGAATTATTTAAATTTTGTATGACTTCGCCGTAAAGTAAAAACTTTCACTAGAAAATAACAATACTGCGGTAATGTGTAACGATTGTATTATGCAATACAATTGAGTGCGACAACACTAAACTTCCGTTTTAAGACATTTGTATTGAGGAACAGGAGAAACCATTACAGTTGGATTGACAGACATTCTTTTACTTGAAATTTCACCTACCTACTGCAATGGAGTTTAATCCAAATCATTTTATACAAATACACTATTTACATCCTCCTCTTTCTTACATCTTAATGTCTTGTAGTGTTAGAGCCCTTTTGTTGTTTATTGCCCTTCTATTCTAGTGCTATGACTATTGTATCTTGACTGTTTTTTGTTAGGTTCAATTTATGCCTTTTTCTTATCATCATCATCATAATTAATCTCTAAAATATTTTGGTCGGTTGGTTTGATACTTATTTTACTCTGGATAGAGTTATATTTTGATGCTCATTGTTTTTCTAACTACTTATTAGTACTAAATTGACTTGCGGTCTCAATTTATGATTACAGAACTCGGAGCGAACACTAACCAATTTTATTATGACTTCGGTCACTATAATCTGTATACTGTTGAGTACGTGTTGCTTTTGGTGCAGCGCAGGGGATGTTACTATTGAGGTAGGCTTTATAACTATTCTCAAAATCTAATACTTTATTATGAAAAAGGTTTGTGTGATTGATAGATGTATGGTTCAGAAAGATAGTAAATCAGACACAAGTTGGAATATTGCTCCCATCTATGGACGGGAGCTCTGCATACCATTGTGAGAATTGTCGATGATACCATGCTCACGATATTGAGCCGTTGAGTGAGTTAAGAGACTTCGCTTCCATGTGTGTGTTCTGTCGCCTGTACAACGGTGTTTGTTATGAGGAACGGTTTGACATGATGCCTACAGCTACATTCTTTCATCGCACTGCTCGCCATTGACAAAAAAAGTTCATTCTCACACCTTGATGCCGGCGGGCTCCCATTTTATATTTCTATAATATATTAAGCCATAATTAAACTTACTGCTTATTAATTCCCTATTTATTAATAACAATTTACTTTTCAGTTATTAATAGCAATCGGGGTTTTTAGTTTTCTATGTGCTTTTTATTCAGGCCTCGAATCTAAGCATGGCAATGTTCGAGTCGGGCTGGCAGCACTGCCGCGGCCGCGCCACCCTGCGCGCGCGCAGTCTACTAGGCGTTGCTATGTGGCACAGCCAGGTGATAATCTTGGCGTTAATTTCCCAGTTGTGTTCATGCGTGCGAGGCCTTGGGGCCGAGAATTATTCAAGATTTGGCAGGTAATTACAGAGGAACGATTTCCATATTGGATCATGCGGTTACGTATTTAGTCGCCTAATGTGCAGGTTTCATTACGTTTTTTTCCCTCAACGTAAGAGCTTCGATTTGTGTTCAACTATTGTACATAACTCAGAATTCTTCGACACCGATCGATTCTGTGCCTCTTCCATCCATCGACATCATTGATAACAGTAATATCTTCAGGTTTACTTTTTCTACTGAACCATGATCCAATCTGGTCAGGTGCTCCTGGCAGCAGAGTCACAGATGGCTGTCGCTCGACTGTAATTACCTGATCTGTCAAATCCTGAATCATGGTCAAGGTGGACACCGGGTCATCGCGCGCGAGAGCACAACCAGGACATTGACCGCAAGTTAATTTTTTAATGACGTTTTGTATTGATTTTACTCACAGAGACCAGGTTATGGTCAGTCTTCCAAGGGATTTAATGAAAATTGTTGCTATTTTTCTAGAGACCGGTGGAGATAAGATGCCTGGGTCTCGTGACGCTTTCATATTCTTCCTACGAGAAGGTTGGTAATAATTTTGTATATTTCTATTCAGTAGATACTATAGGGGTGTTTTTTTATACCGCTAAGGTTTCAAACAAGCTTACGGCATGCCTGATGGTAAGCAGTCCCCGCAGCCTATGGACGTTTGCAATACCCGGGGTTTCCCCCACGCGCAGACCCCGTAAAAATCTTTTCACCTCTTTCTTTCATGTTAAGTGAGGTCCTTTTATCGACCGGGAGGGCCACAGCACGGCAATGCCAAGTTGTTTAGTTGTAGGAATTATCGATTTAATTTTTTATTGTTTGATTTTATGTTAAATGATTGTGTGTGTCGAAATAAGTATGAAATTCTTTGTTTAAATGTTGTGTTGTGGCGTCCAAGTGATAATAAATGATTGATTTATTTATTTATTCTTGAAGAACTCTCTGAACTCCAGAGAAAACCTCTCCGAGGAGCTCAATCTATATCCTTAGTATGCGTGGGAAAAAGGTCTTTTGGAAGCGTACAGTTCTCGAACAAATTGACTCCAAGGTGTGAGGAGTCGATGGCGAGCGGTGCCGGAGCGAATGTAGCTGTAGGCATCAAGTTAAACGGTTCCTCAGAACATACACCGTTGTACAAGCGATAGAACATACAAAGTAACTTAGCGGCTCAATACAGCATGATATTCACAATTCCCACAACGAGTTTTTGGATCGATTCGGTAGTCACAAACTGATATACTTCCTTCCGTAAAAGCAATACTCCGAAGTCTGACTTGTGCTTTATGTAGAAGTCTTTGCCCCGGCGAGAATTATTGCTTTAATCTGTTAAGCACACCCAGTATTTTAGATGCGAGCCTGACATTTTCTTGCAAATAGCTACGGAACTGGACGTCACTGCAGATGTCGACACTTATGATATGTATGCTCATTGAAATGGTAAGTGGAGTATCCTGGAACTGTGAAGCTACAATGAATGGAGCTTTCTTGGTGGTGAACGCGCATACTTATGTCTTTGTGCTGTTAAATTGGGCTAAATTTAGTCGTCCTCAACCGGAAATTGTAGCTAGAGTACTCCCGATTTTAGACACAAGAAGATCGGTACCTTCCTCCGCTATGGAACGATGGATATTGGCAGGCCCCGTATAAAAGGCGTCTCCAGTACGGATGACTGTAAAATACAATAGCAATGAATGCCGTAAATGGACCGACAGCACTGAGCCTTGCGGAACACCAACGTTAATGTTCAAGCTATCGGAGCAACAGCCGTAAACTACGGCTTTTATTTATTTACTGGACTGAAAGGTATTCGCACAATTCTTCGGGAAGCCCTTATGATGATAATTTCGTTAGAAGACCTCCATGCTGGATCCGATCGAACGCCTTCGCTATGTCTAGGCCAACAGCCAGTCCCTCACCTTGACTCTCAATAGCTAAAGCCCATTGGTTTCTTAAATACACCAGAGGATCCCGTTCAGCGATAATGTTGGAAGCATATTGACGATTGCTCAAGAGATCGTGTTCTTCTAGGTAACTGAGGAGCTGTGTGTTTATAACAAGCTTCATCACCTTACAGCGAGGGGCGATAATATCGATAGGCCCGTAATTCGATGTGTTTGATCTGTCGCCCTTTTTGGGCATAGGATACACATGGGTAGTCTTCCATGAAGACGGGACTACGGGACCCAGCGGATTATGAGAGCTCAAAGATGCGCGTTAGTACAGGACACAATTCGGGAGCTCATAGTTTTAGCACCACCCGTATACCATCAGGCCTACTTACTACAGGACTTATGAACAACTAGAGATTAACGCCAGCTGCACCTTCTACTGACAGATAGATATGGACAGCAAAGACGAGATTGCAGAAATATATGCTATTCACATGCAGCAAATTTATAGAATTTGCTGCATGTGAAAGCGCCTGACTTTCGCCTAACGCTTTTCTTTTCTTATATTTAAAACATTGCGCTTACTCTACAGAAATAAGAATAATGCAATTTTTATTTTCAGATTGTAAGATCTACGTATCAAGTATTTTCGGTATTGACAGCAGATAGTACTGGAACAACATGAAAATTTAATTGTATTCGTGATAAATAAAAACCACTGTTATTCCCGTAGCCTGTACCAAAGTAAAAGGTGTATGTACATTTAAGAAATAAAAAGCTTAATACTTATGATATTTAATATTTAGCAATACAACATTGTAGTACAGCTCAAGGCATGAGACATTTCGTCTTAGTGCTCACAGTGACAACGCCCCTGCGTTTCTGGATTTTTATTGCCTAAATAGGTAAATACTAACATGGGCCATTAAAATGTTCAACCAGTCTCCGGGCCCTGAGCAGAAGAAATTGGTTAATCTCGCTTCGCCAACAGTATTAGGAGTCACGGTTGGCGAGTGGCGAGCTTATTGCAGTTCTGACGTTCGACTAGCCTCAAAGTATGAAACGGTTACCCATCCACTTCCCAGACATTTCGAGCACTGCTTAAGCTCGATTATCGGTCTCGCAAGCACGCTACCACTATACAAGTGCCGCTCCAGACTAGTGCCGTTTCCTCATAAATGCATAAATAAAAGTGTTTAATTTACAATAATGTATTACTTTACGGTATACGCACTTGAATGAAAGTGATTATCGTCATCCAGGGCAACTGCAACCTAAGGGGAGTCAAGTGGATGTGGTGCCGGCCTTTGTAGACTTTAATTTTAAAGAACTTCAAGATATGGTTGAAAAAGCATTCCACATCTTACATGTGCGCAATAAATAGAAAGAAAGAAAGAAATAACGTTTATTTACACGAACAACAGCACTACAATATTGAAAAAGACACAAGAAATACAAGAAGGCATGCAATGAATACAATACGTTGTCGATGCACATACAGAGTGCGTGCGAGTTCATGTTCATTAGGCCTGACCGTCTAACTCGAAAGATTATACATCGCTATCTCACTCGCTCAAACTGCAACCAAATGAGATGGCGATGAATAGAGCCTTAAATTATTGCTACTCGAATTATTAAAGCGGTCATGCCTGATGGACACGTACTCGCGCGCGCACAGTATGGTACTTGGATGCCAGGCATCCGGATGCTGTAAACAAAATCTATTTTGTTTTAACTTAAACGTTTTCTTTGTTTGAAAGCCAGTTTATTCGAGATAGTTCCAGCTTTGTTACTTGAAAGTCGGTTCAGTATTTTAGAAAATATTTTGGTAGGGGTTTTTCGTCATTTTTCCGAAGGTTAGGTTATCTACAAACAATGGTCTCACAAGCAGTTCAGTCTACAATGAAGCTTGTAAATTAGTAGTTTCATACATTATTTATTTATTTAAATAACGGTTCGTTATATATTTATGCACGTGAATCATTATAGGACATGTGTAGTTAAATCAAAATACGAGTACACCGGGTGGTATATTTAGGTATATTACATAATTAAATAATAGACATGAAGAAAATTTCACCTTCATAGAATTTTTTTAGAAAGGTCAAAGTGCCTGCTAGCCGAATTACCATACTCAACAATAGAAAGGCCTGACTCTGAAACTGTTAGAAAAAACAAGTTACTAAATAGTTACTTACACCTACACTAGCAGTGCTGTTAAATTATTTAATAGTTAAGTATTCTTTCAAGCTTTGAACGTTTGATTAAAGAACGTGATTCAATTACAAGTAACGTATTAATTTTGTTAATTACGTAAACGTAACTCATGATTGGGCGTCTGGCACTGGATTGGTTTGGGTAATTAGTGAAACGTAGACTGTGACCTATCGGCAAATTAATTTGGGACTAGGTATATCACTTATATTCTTTGATTTAATTCTTACACGAAACAATGACAATACTTAACATTGTTAACGTTGGAAAAAATAAAACTAAAGAATACCACTATAAGTTGTGTAAGATATTTTACGCATTGGGAGCGCCGAACTACTGGTATGGAGACCTTGGTATACCTAAATATGTCGCGACCATCCACGATATACTTGTATGGATCATTGACTTGGCTGTATGCGCATATTTATTGTCATTAGTATGCACAAATTTCACTCAGCACAATTGATCAGAGAAGCAAATAGCCGACAGATCCATGTTCACCGTTCAACCTTTGTGGTATTCGTATGTTCTAATATTCAGTTACTACAGAAAGGAAGTGCGGGTTCCAGGCTATGAGTTGGTTGTGAAATTGAAAGAGGTTTACAATGACCCACAAGTCGAAGAGGAGATGAGGCAGTGTTTCGAGTTTTATGCTGGGATTTTTCTATTCTTTGGCATTTCTTCGGTTCTATTATATGGAGTGTATGGCCTCGTTGAGGTTATTTTCAACGGTAATTATCAATAGCTTTTTTTTAAATTACTAAAATTATTTTAATATGTAAATTATTTACATAATCGTAGTCAACTACATCTCACATCTCAGTTCAATTATCAAATTCGAAATTCTTTGACAATTTTTTGTAAAATTCGAAATTCTTAAAAAGTTCATTGTATATCACTTGATTATGTTATGTTTGTTAATCTCGCTTCGCCAACAGTATTAGGAGTTACAGTTGGCGAGTGGCGAGCTCGTTGTAGCTCTGACGTTCGAATAGCCTCAAAGTATGAAACAGTTACCCATCCACTTCCCGGACATTTCGAGCACTGCTTAAGCTCGATTATCGGTCTCACAAGCACGCTACCACTATACAAGTGCCGCTCCAGACTAGTGCCGTTACAAGCACTCATCATTTGGCATTTGGATGAGGGCGTGAGTGTCAAACATCAACTCCAGCTGTTTGTCAAAAAATGACGCTTTACAAGATGGCAGCGTTAATTCTGATTTCGGCCACGTGCCAAATGACATGGCCGTATATTTACACGAACAACAACACTACAATTTTGAAAAAGACACAAGATATACAAAAAGGCATGCAATGAATACAATAGATTGTCGATGCACATACAGAGTGCGTGGGAGTTCATGTCCATTAGGCCCAACCGCCTAACTCGATTGGATTATACATCGCTATCTCACTCGCTCAAACTGCAACCGAATGAGATGGCAATGAATAGAGCCTTCAATAATTGCTACTCGAATTATTTAAGCGGTCATGCCTGATGGACACGTACTCGCGCGCGCACAGTATGGTACTTGGATGCCAGGCATCCAGATGCTGTTAACAAAATCTATTTTATTTTAACTTAATTGTACAACAACACAATCGGCACCAGCAGCAGAGGTGGGCACCTCTAAACAGACACTCATGTTTTAATACCCCCTTTTATATGACAGTTGCATAAACTACTATTAACAACTGTACAAGTAGTACACAGGAATATTATTTTTAAGGTGGTCCTGTTCTTGTATTGTACGTGGAGCTGGAGGGCATCGGCGTGAAGATGGTATGGGCATGAAAGATAGAGGTTATTAAATTTATGAAGTCAGCAAACATTAAGCGAGAAAGTAAACCGCCTTGCAGAACACCCTGCTTACAAACTGACAATGATGTAATAGGTACATACGTACTTACGTGATTTTTTTTTCGAAACTAATTTAATACACTGAATAACCTAAAATTCTTATCTAGACTTAAAAGTATACTTAAATAAGGGGATTACTGAAATACCCCATTGAAATACCGCATAGAAGCGACAGCCACGAGGACCATCACAGTTTTGAATATTTTTCGACATATTTAAGACCCAAATGAATGACGAAACTCAACTTCTGAGTGAAAAATTTGCCAGTGATGCTGTCACCAGCAGCCTCACAGAGACGCCTGTTGCGGGACTATTCGTAAAAAGGATACCCTTATATATGTACTTTCCTCTTTTCATTAAGGGGGCCGTCATGCGATTTGCAGATAGATATAGCAAAAAGCACCGATACCCCGGTGCTCTTTTGAAGGCAACTTGGCTTTGCCTTCTAAGTGATCCTTAAATCGTGCTTCGTTCTTAATGTCGACGCCAAGAATCCCGATGATTTTCGAAAAGCAAAAAGCACAAACTTTGAGTCGTTGTTTGGTTGAACAATACGAGGTTTCGTCTGCCTCAATCTGAAATTTGCTCTAGGCTTTTTGTACATTCTAGAAGGAAAGTACTTATTGTAAGATTCCAATTTTCTTATATGGTTCTACCTAATCAAAAGGTTCACTTTCAATCCATATTATTCGTAAATTAGAGTAGGTTCGATAAGGTATCAATATAAACGTTCTTATTTTTATATATGTGACGTGCAAAAATGAAGTGGAATAAAACAGTGGAGTAAATGTCCCTTTCTTTAATTTATCTGTACGAATACGATCTTATACTGATATCACCACCCTGATGACAATGATCCTGATACACAACTTTCACTCAGCACAATTTGTCTAAGAAGCAACAATCTGACCGACAAATGTTCACTTGTCAACCCATGTGGTATTTGTATATTCTGGTGTTTAGTTACTACCGTAAGGAAATTCAAACACTAGGCTACGAGTTAGCCGTCAAATTGAAAAAGGAATACAATGACCCTCAAGTCGAAGAAAAGATGGTGCGGTGTTTCAAGTTTTACATTGGATTTTTTTTATTCTTTGCGATTTCTACGCTTGCATTGTTGGCCGTGTGGTGTCGGGCAGAGTAGAATAGCACCAACCCCTTACATTCATGGGTGTCGTACAAGGCGACTAATGTTTTCGAGGCAAAAGATCAAGAGTCTCCGTAGTCTGGATAATGGGCAGCAGCATTTTCCATTATTATATTTAAACACTGCGATCTCCAACCCGCCTGCCAAGCGTGGAGATTATGGCAATAACCTCCCCTTTCGTGGGAGAGGCCCTAAGTCCTGCAGTGGACTGTTACGGGCTGTGATGATGATGATGATTTTACCCCTCCAAGATTTTTCACCCATCGAAAAATTCCCCTCGTGAACCTGCATCTCGACAGGCTCGCAGGCAATTAGTTGATAGGAGTAGATATATTGATAGTAATTTAAATTTAGAGTTTTTATTCAACGAAGAGATGGCAGTCGACCCGGACACAATTTTCAAGGCTTTACGCCTCGTGCCCGACTTCGACGGCAACCCTAATATACTTACTAGGTTTATAGGTATTTGTGACCAAATAGTCGTTAGGTATATGAAAT
Organism: Blastobasis adustella; assembly: GCA_907269095.1. NCBI lineage: Eukaryota > Metazoa > Arthropoda > Insecta > Lepidoptera > Blastobasidae > Blastobasis > Blastobasis adustella. The sequence continues at coordinate 18,357,642 of OU026124.1, forward strand.
CAGAGCCCGGTAATGACCTCAGTAATCTGTTCTTATTAAATGGGATATTGAATAAAATCACTGGTTCCGCTGCTTGCATAATCAATTCAAACGGTATACCAGACAACTGGTTGGGCATCCGAACTGCCCTAGTGAATAATTTTTCTGACCAGCGTGATGAAACAGCCGTATACAATGACCTTTCATTAGCTACACAAGGTAATAAGACACCCCAAGAATTTTATGACCAATGCCAATCTCTGTTTAGTACGATAATGACGTATGTGACTTTGCATGAGACCATTAATACCACAATTGACGCAAAGCGAGCTCTCTACAAGAAGCTCACCATGCAGGCCTTTGTCAGAGGGTTAAAAGAACCCCTAGGGTCGCGTATAAGATGCATGCGAGTTCGTGCAGGAAGAGCTTCATGTCATGTACTTACAGCAGCGCAGCGAATTACCTAAATCTCAGCCTAGCCATAAGACTTTTACCTCAATGCATGCTAGTAGCTTTGCGCCCGCGCTACCGCGACAGCAAAATTCCCTAGCACCGCCGCCTAACTGGCCGGCGCCCGCCGGACAACGTGCGCCTCAAGGTGCTCCGCAGCCGTTCAGGTTTGTGCCTTCACAGCCTCAACCCCAGTACCGAATGCCCACGCTTACCCAACAAATGTTCCGCGCTTTACCACCTAATCATAACCCACAAAGTAACGTTTTCCGGTTACCACCTAGGAACAACGTGCCTCATAATTCCACTCCGCGCCCTATGAGTGGAGTACAACCATTCACCCCGCGACAATTACCCCATGCCATGATGACGGGTCATGACTGGCGTAAATCCGGTAACCCCCCACCGACTAATTATTTAAAAAGTCGCGAAATGAACATGAACGAGTGTGTAGGATATGACGATTCGTATTACGGCGGTTACTATGAGCCCGAGTTCGGTTATTATGCGGACGATAGTACCTACACCGCGCTCGAATACGACACCTCCGCGACATATAATGACCTAGATTATATCGACGGACAAACAGCTGACGAGCTACCAACTGACAGACGGCCCCGGCCTAGCTCTAGTCAATCGGAGCAGGATTTTCAGTTAGCTACAACATCAAAAAAGCTAAAATAGAACTTAATATACAGACCCAGAGACAATTACCGTATATAAGAATTCATAAACCACCTCTTAAACTTCTCATCGACACAGGTGCTAACCAGTCTTTTATCAGTCCCCAGGCTGTAGACAGTTACTTTTCAAACATGCCGTTAAATTACGATCTACGATACTTTGAGGTGACCAATGTGCACGCTACCACTAGAAACGACTATTCTATAACGTTGCCCTGTTTCTCAGAATTTAACGATACCGATGATATCAAGTTGTACGTGTATCGTTTTCACGACTACTTCGACGGCCTAATAGGCTTAGACCTACTTACTAAATGGGAGGCTAAGATAGATTTGAAACATACATGCCTAAACACCAAATCTGCTGCCAACCCGATCTGTATGTATCACTCGCGTGACGTTAATCTGTACGAGGATATAGTCCCCGCCCGTACCTCAAAATTAATGCGTGTTCCCATTAATGCCCTGGATGGAGAGGTTTATGTCGAGCAACAGATATTTTGTAACTGCATAGTCCACGAATGTGTTACAACCGTTATCAATAATCGCGGTTATTTGGAAGTTGAAAACCCAACTCCAAATGACGTCATATTTTCACTCGACCGGCCCGCGCATGCCTACGTGTTTAATGCTGATTGCGCGCGCACCGAGCACGCCACAGCACGCGAACGCGACGTGTTATCGCGCTTACGTACGGACCATTTAAATGAAGAGGAAAAGGCTAACCTCTTAGCGCTTTGCTCTCGCTATGTTGGATGTTTTCTACTTAGAAGGTGAACCACTAACTTTCACCAATCAAATTAAACATAATATAAGAACAACCGACGAGGTTCCCGTATATACCAAAAGCTACCGTTATCCATTCATACATAGAAACGAAGTAAGAAATCAAATAACCAAGATGTTAGATCAGGGTATTATCTTACCATCTGACTCTGCGTGGAGTTCGCCTATTTGGATCGTACCCAAGAAGGCTGACGCCTCCGGGAAACAAAAGTGGCGTCTAGTAGTAGATTTTCGTAAGGTAAACGAGAAAACTATAGACGACAAATACCCTATCCCCAATATAAATGACGTACTAGATAAGCTGGGAAAATGCCAATACTTTACCACCTTAGATCTAGCTAGCGGTTTCTACCAGGTAGAAATGAGCTCACAGGACATACCCAAGACAGCCTTTAACGTCGAGCATGGGCACTTTGAATTCCTTCGTATGCCCATGGGTCTCAAGAACTCGCCCTCAACCTTCCAGCGAGTTATGGATAATGTCTTGAGAGGCCTTCAGAACGACATATGTCTTGTCTACCTCGATGACATTATAGTTTTCAGCACATCCCTTCAGGAACACATTACCAATCTGGAGAGAGTATTCCAGCGCCTCCGCGAGTCCAATTTTAAGATCAAAATGGACAAATCGGAATTCCTTAAGCTTGAAACGGCTTATCTCGGACGTATTATTAGTAAGGATGGTATAAAACCAAACCCTGACAAGATTTCAGCCATTAAACGGTACCCCATTCCAAAGACGCCTAAGGAAATAAAACAGTTCCTAGGACTCCTCGGTTACTACCGAAAATTCATCCCCGATTTCGCTCGCATTACGAAGCCTCTTACAACGTGTCTTAAAAAAGGACGGAAAATTACATTAGATTCCGAATATGTAAACTGTTTTGAGAAGTGCAAATCCCTTCTCACTAACGACCCTATCCTTCAATATCCTGACTTTTCTCGGGAATTTCTAGTTACCACAGATGCGTCTAATGTTGCTATTGGAGCCATATTGTCTCAAGGCCCGATAGGAAGCGACAAGCCTGTGTGCTACGCTTCTCGCACTTTAAATAACAGCGAGATGAACTATAGCACTATTGAGAAAGAGCTTCTTGCCATAGTTTGGGCGACCAAGTACTTCCGGCCCTACTTATTCGGCCGCAAGTTTAAGATCCTTACAGACCATAAGCCCCTGCAATGGATGATGAGTCTAAAAGAGCCAAACTCACGTCTCACTAGGTGGCGCCTACGTCTAAGTGAATATGATTTCACGGTAATATATAAAAAAGGCAAGGCTAATACCAACGCCGACGCCCTATCTCGCATCGAGATCCATAATGAGGAGATCGACTCCCTTATAAAAGAGATACAAGAGCTTAGTTCACTTATAGGGAATCCCACAGAGACCCCACAATCCCGAACGCACCGCTCATCTACCGAGACAGTACATACCAGCCGTGAACATCCTACATTAGAGGTCCCAATCACAGACGAACCGCTCAATAAATTCCATCGCCAAATTTGCTTCACAATCGTTGATGACGCAAAACGTAAGCCCGTAGTAACGAAGCCATTCGATAATCACACCCGTGTTGCCGTTCAATTATCTAAATCTTCCCTAGAAGAGGATGTCGTGAAATATATTAAAGAATACGTAAACCCCAAAGTTAAAACCGCTATCTTAATAAACCCACCATTAGGCATGTACTCCATTATACCTATTATTCAGGATAAATTTAAAAGCTCATCAATGAATCTCGTACTGGCTAAAACAGAATTAGAAAATGTCAAAGAGTACCTACGCCAACAGGATATCATTCGCCACCATCACGACGGGAAGACGAACCATCGTGGCATTAACGAATGCTTCCTAGCCCTATCGCGAAGATATTACTGGCCTAAGATGAGAGACCAGATAACCAAATTTATTAACGAATGTATAGTTTGCGGACAGGCTAAATACGATAGAAACCCCATTAGACCCCAATTCAACATAGTACCCCCTGCGACTAAACCATTTGAAATTGTGCATATGGACTTATTCACAGTACAGACAGAAAAATACGTTACCTTTATAGACGTGTTCACTAAATACGGTCAGGCATACCAATTACGTGACGGCACTGCCGTTAGTGTCCTACAGGCATTACTACAGTACTGTACCCACCATGGTGTACCTATGACAATTATTACCGACAACGGCACTGAATTTACCAACCAATTATTTGCGGAATTTACCCGACTTCATAAAATAATTCACCACAGGGTTCTGGCCCACTCACCTAATGACAACGGCAATATCGAATGCTTTCATTCAACCTTGCTCGAACATCTGCGAATTCTAAAGATAGAGAACAAAGACGAACCTATAGTCAACCTTATGCCCTATGCAATTATATCTTATAATAGTTCTATCCATAGTTTTACGCGTTGTCGACCATTTGACTTGCTGACTGGACAATCGACCCACGCGATGCTCTTGACATTGACCTTACACAACTCTTATTACAACAGTACACTAAAACCCATAGTGATCAAATGAAAAAAGTATATGAGATAATTAATGACTCATCGCTTGAAAAACGTACCGCAATCATGAAAAATATGAATAAAAATAGAGAGCCAGAAGTTGAATACACCCCCCAGCAACAGGTTTTCATAAAGAACCCCTTTGCTAGCCGACAAAAAACAGCCCCACGTTACACACAGGACAATGTCCTCGCGGATTTACCAATCCATATCTACACGTCAAAGAAACGTGGCCCCGTGGCTAAGGCAAGACTAAAACGAGTTCCTAAGTCAGCCCAATTGTTACAGGACCGTGATGTTACTGATGACCGCCCACCTGACGTGGACCCAAGAGATAAAACTCGAGAGCCTAGCCGACGGACTTGGACTACTACCTTATAAACTTGGACCGACGAGATTAACCACTCATTACCATACATTTTTACAATATATAGAGCTAAGTGACATAGAGGACGCAGTACACTCACTACGTAATCAATTACTGACCTACTCCAACCGACTTAGTAATGACACCTATCCCCTTTACGAATTACAAATAGACTACCTTACAAACAAACTTGGCAAGGTTATAAACCAATTAAAGTCTTTAGAACCTAGTCGCGCTAAAAGAGGTCTTGTAGACGGCCTAGGTTCCGTGATAAAAGGCGTAACTGGAAACTTGGACCAAACAGATGCTTTATATTATAATTCGGCTATTAAAAATTTACAGAAGAACCAGAACAAAGCTGTATCCGAATTTAATACCCACATTAGCCTGAGTAAGGAGTGGATGTCTCGCCATACTAATATTATAGCTCAATTGGTTGAAAACCAGAGCAAAATCAATGCTACGTTAGGATTAATCTTAGATAGGCAAGCTTATAGAGATAGTAACTTAATTAAGTATGCAAAATTTGCCCAACTTTTGGGAATAATTAGCGAAAATGTAGAGGATTTAATGTCCGAATTATTTAGGTTAGAAAACACTTTAGCATTTATCCGTACCTCCAACACCCATCATTCAATGATAGAGATTGAGGTCTTAAGATCGATGATAATTAAATTAAAATCCCTTTATATTAGTGACCAAATTTTAGACTTAGATTTGAGAGAATATTACGATATAATTAAACCTGGATACTACTACATTAAAAAGCAAATAGTTATTGTTTTCGAATTTCCCGTAGTCTCTCAAGATATCCTTAATTTATTTAGGCTGTCCATAGCACCAAATAAGAACCAACAAGCCATTGTCCCGTCCTATCCCTTTATTGCAACCAACGAGAACACGTTCGTGTACATGGAGGCAGAATGCCCGAAGTTTGATAACTGGTATCTCTGTGAAAAGAACGTCAACCATCAAATCCGCTCCAAACCTGATTGTATCCAGCGCCTCATCGTGAATCAAGACCTAGACCGATCCTGCAGCTTCACGAGAATCTCCCTAGCAAGAGAAGCAATGGAAAAGCTCGACGACCAACACTACGTAGTATCATTTCCACGTGCAACGAAAGTACAAGTCAATTGCGAGAGAGAAGATTTCAGACGATTCCTGTAAACTGTTATCTACGCACGCCTGAGTTCACCATCATCAATGAAAATGACAAACTACAAGGGCACCCTTTCACCTTGATGAAAATCCCATACCCGGCTGAAGATCAAGATACAGCATTAACGCATGTTAGCCTCAACTCCATCGACCTAAGAGGACTACATGATATTCAAGACAAGCTGATGATAGAAGCTCCCATTCAACTTGAACATCCAGCTCAAGACATCGTGTATCACACCACCATCCCACTCTACATCATGGTGCTGATCGCAACTGCAATTATATCGCTCTTCACTCTACGCCACTATCAAAGGAGAAACCTCAATAAATCTACAGTTCCTGACCCTATTACACCGCATGAACCAATCTACCATGTTAATGACAAGAAGGAAGATCAACCGGGGAACATTCCAGCAACATTTTCTCTTAACATCCTAAAATAGTTGCTGATCTTCGGGTGGAGGAATTACATACACCTATACCATGACGCAGCACTCACCTCACCGACGGGAATTACAAGCGATGCAGTTTGCCCGACCCGTGGACGGCCACGTGCTGCTGACGCCGCATCGTCACCGACCACGATTTCACGTAATTTTAAGTCATTCTAGATTCACACTTCGAACTAGTTTCTATGCTAAGTTTTATTGTAATTTTTATTTTAATTAATTAGATTTAGTTAAATCATTTTGGTTTTTTTTCAACCCTCCGGCTGTAGCCTACGTATCTAACTGATCACAAATATAAACAGGAAATTTTGAATTTGTTAAAGACATTTAGGTATTCAGCCTACATTTCGCCGTGTCACGGCGCCAGACAAAAATTTAAAAAAGAAAAGTGTTGCATAATGATTAAAAAGTTATTTTTCGATACAGCTGTAATAAAAATAATATGGAAAATGCTGTATCGAAAACTAATTTTTTAAAATTTTATAGACTGGCGTGAAAAAAGTGTACCCTTAAACGACTGTTTTCGAATATGTAATTGAAACATTGCGCTATGAGTGTAGATAAAAACATTTACAGTGAAGTAAGTAATAGACAGTTACCCAATTATAATTTTTTTCGAAACTAATGTATTACCTCATCATCACAGCCCGTAACAGTCCACTGCGGGACTTAGGGCCTCTCCCACGAAACGGGGGTTATTGACAAAATCTCCATGCTTGGCAGGCGGGTTGGAGATCGTAGTGTTTAAATATAACAATGGAAATTGCTGCTGCCCATTTTCCAAACCACGGAGACTCTTGATCTTTTGCCTCGAAAACATTAGTCGCCTTCTACGACACCCATGAGTGTATCTACTCTGCCGGACACCACACGGCCAATTAACAATGAAATTATAGGCAGTTACCCAATTATAATTTGGTAGAGGCCCTTATAAAAACGCAACTTGCGTCGTTGTTAGGTTGAACGAATCGACGACGACGACGAATCTGCTCTAGGCTTTTTGTACATTCTAGAAGGAAAGTACTTATTGTAAGATTCTAATTTTCTTATATGGTTCTACCTGGTTCTACCTAATCAAAAGGTTCACTTTCAATCAATATTATTAGTAAATGAAAGTAGATACAATAAGGTATTATACTTAGTGTTCTTATTTTTATACACGTATTCTGTTATGTATTTGTTTATTATGTAAATGTCACGAACATTAGATGTGCATATTTAGTTTTCAGCTTCATTATTCATGAATAAGGAAGTTGATAAAATATTACTAGAACCTAGTAGCAATTAAAATACGCAGTCAATTAGAGTCTCATTAAATAATAACTATGATTTCAGTAAAGAAGTAGTGAAAAGAAAATGATTCCCAATTACATAATTATGTACATCGATGCAATATTATCCGGTAAAAACAATCAAAGCGGGATTTGTTGTCTTCTGTTCAAGTAGTATTCTCCATTTTGAGTCAACCTTCATCTAATTCAGTACGCACTATAATTTTGACCTTGCGCACTTAGAGATTTATCAATATTCTAAACCTTGACCTTCTATCACTCAATTCCTAGACCCAACAATGAAAAAACCTAACAAAGATAACTTTGGAACAAATAAAACTAAAGAATACTACTACAAGCTATGCAGGATATGTTATGCGTTGGGGGCACCGAATTACTGGTATGGAGACTTTGGCGTACCCAAATATGTCGCGATCATCCACGATGTGCTCATTTGGATCATTGACTTGGCCATATACGTATTTTGCGTGTCAGTAATTGGACCAAATTTCACTCAGCACAATTTATCTAAGAAGCAACAATCTGATCAACAATTGTGCACAAGTCAACCATTGTGGTATTTGCATATTCTAGTGTTTAGTTACTTCCGTAAGGAAATACAGGCACTAGGCTACGAGTTAGCCGTGAAAATGAAAAAGAAATACAATGACCCTCAAGTCGAAGAAGATATGGTGCGGTGTTTCAAGTTTTACAGTGGGATTTTTTTATTCTTTGCGTATTCTGCGCTTGTAATGTTTGGATTTCAGTCTCATTGAAGTTATTTATAACGGTACCGTAATAACGTTTTTAGATTGGTAGTATGTTGTAGCTGTCAAATTGTAGTATACAAAGTTGCACACTTCTTTACGTAGTTTCGAATGCAATTTTCACATACATAAAACGATATTTTAAAAATTTTAAATATACCTTTCTATGGAAGCGAAAGTTGCAAGTGTTGAAGTAGGGTAAATAAATAAAAAATTATTTTTCACTATAAATGAGACGTATAAAAAGATGTTCAGTATAGTGATAGAAGAAAATATCCTGGAGTGAAGGAAAGTTTAGTTGGTTTGGTCGTGTAGAGTGGATGTGAATTAAAAGAAAGAATATGTATATATAAATGGCGGATATGGCAGGAGTGTACGGAAAGTAAGGTTTAAAGAAGAAGAAGAACAATGTAATACGAATAAGACCATGCTCTCTTAAAGAAAGTTTAAGAAAAAATAAATAAAAATTATTAGTTTTCTAAACTGACGAGCATGCAGAAAATGTCTGGACTGTATATAGCTAGTGGAACAATGTTATCAATGCCAATTGGAAAAATTAATGACCTTAATGAACACTCATGCTCATCTAATTCTATTTAGGTGAATATTTCATGGTAATAACTCCGATTTGGCCTGACATTCACGACCCTAGTACCATAAGTAGAGTTATGAGAGTTGCACTCTATGTGGTGTGGTGGTTTTATTGTACACGAATGTTAGCTTCCTCATATTTAGGAGTAATAGTGATAACAAGTTCCCTCAGCGACCAGTACAAGAACTTGTGCAGTTATTTTCGTAGCCTAAATACTATATTTGAGGACAAAGACATTACCCAGGAGGAAAAGGAGCACACATATGAAAACGCTTTTATTCTTGGAGTAGATCTTCATAGCAGCACACTGAGGTAAGCTTTACAAGAAAACTCAGCAGGAAAAAGTAACTTTGATCTACATCTTTGTATATTTAAATTTTTACAGATGCAAGGAACAAGCTGACAAAATTTGCTACATAATCTTTAGTTTTCAAATAATTTACATCTTATTTACGATTACCATTCTCTTGTTGCAATTGGCGGTAAGTTAAAATAAGTACTTGAAGGCTAGAGGGAATAGGCTGTTCCAAGACGGGCGTGCTCTATCTTCGGCCGCATCGTCACTTACCAACAGGTAAAACGGCGGTCAAATGCCTGTTTTGTCCAATACATTGAAAAACTACCGATGAATCAATATTGATATTTCTGGGCTTAAATTAAATTTTATCATATTGACTTGCAATCTCTGTTCATTGCTACAGACCTTGGAGCGAACTCTCATCAACTTGATGACTTATGCAGTCGCCATAGTATGTACACTGATCGGCACGGGTTGCTTCATGTTGAGCGCTGGCGATATTACTGTTGAGGTAACCAACTTTATAGTTACATTAACGCGCATCTAAACTATTATAATCATAAAAAATATCCACTGAGTAAGTTTAATTTGAGATTTAATATCAAAATTGTACCTAAATTGAGAAACTAAATTAATAGGTTCCATAAATAAAATGATGTTTTTCAATAAAGCTCCAATGGAATAGTAGGTTTAAAAAAATATTTTGCTTTGCACTACGTTGTTTGTAGTTGTAGGTAGGTATCGAACTTCACATTTACTTTAACAACTATTCATGATTGCCTCTCCCAAAGAACACAAAATCGTTACATTTTCCGTGTCCACTAACGTGAAGGTTGAAGAGGCCGATTGCCGCGGCTGTTGCATTTTTGAACAATCCATATAAAAATGTCTGCGTTTTTTGTCAGGCGTCGCAGCTGAGCTCGGCAATGTTCGAGTCAGGCTGGCAGCACTGCCGCGGCCGATCCGCCCGGCGCGCGCGCACTATACTCGTCGTCGCCATGCGGCACAGCCAGGTGACGTACTTTGTATTAGCGACTAAATCTGATTAGCTTATCCCTGATAGCGTCATCAACAATATCAGTATAATAATATTAAAGGATATTAATATTATATGGAGCCTTTTTTTCAAATACTTGATGTAAGACTTTAGAAAGAGTTATGGTGAGGTTGTTCATGATAATTTCGCCCTAGAAACTCTTCACAATACGTCTTTGTAAAGCTTTTAATTGCATACTTAATTTTGAGGATTTCTGACAGAAATGTACCAAAGTTGCTAATGCTAATGTTCCACTATCTGAACTTTTTCGTTTATCAATAATGGACCTAACATCTTGTGTGTAGACGTTCTTTTTTTGTGTAAATATCGTATTTTGCTGTTTCAGAGACCAGTGCAGTTGAGATGTCTAGGACTCATTAATATTTCTTATTCCTCCTACGTTAAGGTGAAAACACGTCGGTCACATTTTGTGTATAATTTACATTAAGTTTTACGAAAACATTTATACGAATTATATTTTCAGATTGTAAGATTCGCGTACCAGGTCTTTTCGGTACTGTACAGCAGATAATAAAGACACCAAGATTTGCATACCTGCATAGCTTGTAGAAGAGACAGAGGTAAAAAAAAAATTAGAATACTACGAGATATTTATTGTACATAAAAAATGTTAATAGTTTAATAAAAGAGTTGTAGCTGGACCTGAGTCATCATATCATTATCATAACCGTCATCATTATTACCCTATAATCTCTCAGCAGGTTAAGAACCTGCTGAGCTACAAATCTTGTTGATACGATTTTTTTACCATGAGTAGTCGTCTGTTAAATGGTTAAATGAATTGTTTGATTTAAGTTGCTTCTACTTTAAGTTTTTCCCTGTTGCGAAAAATGGTTATGATTATTTTATGTACAATAAAAGGACAATGCAACACTACTTCACAAGTTACTGATGATGTTTTTGCAAGAGCGTGCCATTGAATAAAGATACGTGCTTTCTTTCTAAATAATAAGGCGGTGTTAAAATGAACATGGCCATGACGACAATTTTTTTTTAATATACTTTTTGACAAATGAGTAGACAGTGCGCTGCCCTGATATAGGTTTTAAGACTTTCGTGGTTATTCACTACACTTTCACTACACATATGATCGGGTTAGTATTGTTTTTATCTCGATATTTTGTCGCAGCTGCATCTTATTTTTAACTAGGAATTAAGGTAGTACTGAAACGAAAGTGCCCTATTACATAATTATATGCATCAACGCAATATCCGGTAGCATGCATTATTTTGGGTCCATCTTCACATGAAGATACTAATGGTGCTCTTGATCTTGCTAAATGTAACTTGGCATTATATTTATTGTATTTTAATTGTCACTAAACGTATTTAGTGACGTCTAGAACTTTTTCGATATTTTATAGCCTGGCCTAGTTTTGTTACATTTTTAGACCCAATCATGAAAGGGCTAATACAGACATTGGCCAAAATAAAACTGAAGAATACTACTATAAGCTGTGCAAGATGAGTTATGCGCTGGGAGCACCTAACTTCTGGTATGGAGACCTTGGCATACCCAAATATGTCGCAACCATTCACGATGTGCTCCTATGCATCATTGAATTGGCCATATACGGATACTTTGTGTCAGTAGTTGGAGTAAATTTTGCTCAGCACAATTTGCCTAAGATTCAAAAATGTAACAGACAGATGAATTGTCTACCTATGTGGTATTCGCATATTCCAACGATTACTTACTACCGAAAGGAAGTACGGGTATTAGGCTATGAGATAGCGGTAAAAAACAAAAATACAGTTACCCACAACTCGAAGAGGAGATGGTGCGGTATTGCAAATTCAGCAGTGTAATTTTTATCATTTTTGCGTGTTCTGCGCTTGCAATGTTTTGACTGCAAAGTCTCATTGAAGTTATTTTTAACGGTACCGTAATAAAGCTTTTGAATAGGTAGTATGTAGTAGCTGTCACGCTAGATTTCAACTGTAGTATACCAATTTGCAGGCTTCTCTGCGTAGTTTCGAATGCAGTTTTCACAAATAAAGATTTTTCTAAAACATTCAATATTTTCTCTTTTTGTAAGCAAAAGTTGCATATGGGAGAAGTAGCGTAGTAGATTTTTCACTATAAATGTAAGCGTTGAGACGATGAAGAATGACGAAGATTATCAGTGAAAGATAATGTATAGAAAAGTGAAATAAGAAAATTTTGAAATTAGAAAAGTGAAAATTCGTTCTAAATGTTGAAGCCAAGAATCTAGCTGAGTTTCGAGATGATTTCGGTAACATTATAAAACCATGGCACTCTACATCAAATAACCCTTACAAAACCGCACAAGCTTGCGTCGTTGTTGTTCACTTTCAATCCATATTATTCGTAAATAATAGTAGGTATGATAAGGTTTTTATATAAAAGTTCTTATTTTTATATACGTAATCTATTATTCATTTGTTTAATACGTAAATGTCACGAAAATTATGTGTATTCATGAATAATGAAGTTGGTAAAATATTACTAGTAATTAAAATACGCAGTCAATTAGAATCTCATTAAATAATTACATTTGACGGAGCCTCAACTATAGTTAAAGTAAGGATGTTGTAAATGAAAATTGTTCCCAATTGCGTAATTATGTACATCGACGCAATATTATCCGGTAAAAGTTATCAAAGTAAGATTAGTTGTCCTTTGTTTAAGCAGTATTTTCCATTTTGGGTCTACCTTCATGTAATTCAGTACATACTATATTATTGACTGTGTGCACTTAGAGATTTATCAATATTTAAAACCTTGACCTACTTATAACTTAATTTGTAGACAAAATAATGAAAAGACCTAACAATGATAACATTGAGAAAAATAACACCAGAAAATACTACTACAAGCTATGCACGATATGTTATGCGTTGGGGGCACCGAATTACTGGTATGGAGACCTTGGCATACCCAAATATGTCGCGATCATCCACGATGTGCTCGTATGGATCATTGACTTGGCCATATACGTATTTTGCGTGTCAATAATTGGAGCTAATTTCACTCAGCACAATTTATCTAAGAAGCAACAATCAGACCTACAATTGCACACATGTCAACCCCTGTGGTATTCGCATATTCTGGTGTTTTGTTACTACCGTAAGGAAATACAAACACTAGGCTACGAGTTAGCCGTGAAATTGAAAAAGGAATACAATGACCCTCAAGTCGAAGAAGAGATGGTGCGGTGTTTCAAGTTTTACAGTGGGATTTTTTCATTCTTTGCGTATTCTGCGCTTGCAATGTTTGGATTGCAAGGTCTCATTGAAGTTATTTTTAACGGTACCGTAATAACGTTTTTAGATAGGTTGTTTATATTAGACAGGTAGTAATTGTAGCTGTCAAATTGCAGTATACAAATTTGCACGTTTGCAGAAAGATGCAGTTTTCACAATTAAAGATTTTTCTAAAATTTTCAATATTTCCTCTCTATGGAAGCGAAAGTTGCATGTTGCAAAAATGATTTTTCGCTATAAATGAGACGCATAAAAGATTATCAACAAAAAATTTACAGTATAAGGAAATAAGAGAATGCCCTAGAGTGAAGGAAAGTTTAGATGGATTGGTCGTGTAGAATGGGTATGAATGAAAAGGAATAAACGGAAAAGACGTAAGTAGGTATATGCCGTATATGGAAGGAGTGTACGGAAGGTACACTACTATACTCTATAGGTACTCTATAGAAGTGAAAATTGCGTATGGAAGAAGTAGTGTAACTAAATAAAATATATTTTTCACTATAAATGAGACGTATCAGCAGCGAGGATCATGTGGCGTAGGTTACTGATAACCTACTGATGAAAGATGTACAGTATAGGGAAAATAATAGAATGTCCCACAGTGAAGGAAACTTTAGTTGGTTTAGTCGTGTAGATTGAATATGAATTGAAAGAAATTATCGAAAAAGACGTAGGTATATGGCGTATATGGCAGGACTGTACGGAAGGTAATGTTTGTAGAGAAAGATGGACAATGTAATACGAACAAGATCATGTTCTTTTAAAAAAGGTTTAAGAGACAAGATGGATAAATCAAGAGTTTCCTAAACTGACGAGGGTATAGAATATGTCTGTACAGTATATAGCTGGTGGAACAATGTGATCTATGCCTAAAATTTATAACCTTAATGAATGCTCATGTTCATCAATTTATTCTTTTTTAGGTGAATATTTCATGGTCTTAATTCCGGTTTGGCCTGACATTCACGACCCTAGTACCCTAGGCAGAGTTATAAGAGTGACTCTCTATGTGGTGTGGTTCTTTTATTGTACACGAATGTTATCTTCCTCATATTTAGGAGTAATAGTGGTAACAAGTTCCCTCAGCCACCAGTACAAGAACTTGTGCAGTTATTTTCGTAGCCTAAATACTATATTTGAGGACACAGACACTACCCAGGAAGAAAAGGAGTATATATATGAAAAAGCTTTTATTCGTGGAATAGAGCTTCATAAGAGAACTCTGGGGTAAGCTTTACAGAAAAGTTCAGGAATAAATAGTAACTTGTCCATTTTTGTATATTTAAATTTTCCACAGGTGCAAGGAACGAGCTGACAAAATTTGTTACATAATCTTCAACTTTCAAATTATAATCAACCTATCCTCGATTACTATACTCTTATTGCAATTGGCGGTAAGTTAAAATAATTATCAGTATACTGTTCCAAGAAGGGCATGCTCTATCTTCGGCCGCATCGTCTCTTACCAACAGGTTAGATGGTGGTCAAATGTCTGTCTTGTATAAAATATTGAAAAAAATATCTACGTAACTAAGTCCACCTGCTACTCGTGTGGCCTTTGGCCAAAACTTCTGTAGTAACTAGTGTCTAGAGTGTTCCAGAGGCTTGAATCGCTTCAGATTTTTTAGTTTAGCAATATCGTTTATAGAGATTATTTATAATCGGAATGTACTTAAAAATCGAGTACGAGTTCTTTTTGCTGAAAGTAGAAATCATCATATGTACCAGGAGTGTTTTTTCAAAAGGCTTTCGGTATTTAAGAAGCAAAGCCACTTGATTCTCTACATATTTTCTGTCATTAAGAACTTTATCAAATCGCACTGTTTCATCCAAAAAGAGAGTTTAAAGAGTAAAGTTCCCATTCAAAACAGCATGAGTATTCGGCAGAAACGTTTCGTTTCAGAATGGTTTATTGCGTGAAGAAAATTAAACAAATGCTTTCAGTCCGCGACAAGTAGGCTTATTCCAGAACCGATGTGTGAATTTGCTTTTATTATAAAAAATAATATTTGGGTATTTAGTGAGCGTATCCGAACATGATTTTTATGAGTTTGTACATCTTTGTTATGCTTAGCAAAAATAAAAACAAGATCGTAACTTCAATACGAGTAGTTACTGAATTTAATGCTTATTAACTGAAGTCTAAACTATTAGTTCAAAATGTCGTATTTTATGATGCCCTTATAATTTTAGTTTTTTATTGTTATCTAGATTAAAAAGATAGTGAGACGAGTTGTTAGCATTTGATAGGGATTGGCAAACCATAGCAAACGATCGTAAAGTACGGAGAATAGGGGCAGGGCCTTAGCCCAACAGTGGCATGATTCAGGCTGATATAAATAAATAAATAAGTATAAATTTAAGATTTGTTAGTAATCCGTTTTTTGTAAGTAAGGAAGAGTGGCGAGCTCGTTGAGGTATTAAAATTGGACTAGCCTCAAAGTACGAATCGGTTATCCATCCTGTTCCTGGACATCGCAAACATTGCTTAACCTTGATTATCAGTCTCGCAAGCACGCTGCCATTATCTATTCGAAGAGACTATGGACGAGGTATTACAAAAATTATTAAGGGGGAATAAACATATAATAGTCTGTGGTGATTTTAATGTTAATATGCTGGATGATAGTTCTCAGTGTAGGAGATTGAAAACTTTGTTTAAATCATATGACCTAATAAATTTCCAATCGTCTTTATAACGAGATGTTCGACATAGTAAAAAATGATTTTGATAATTTATTTACAACAAAAAAACTAACTATAAACAATAAACTTAGATTTTGTGACTGGGCCACTTTAGGCATACATAAAAGCAGAAAGCGTCTTTACGAGTTATATAACTTGAAAAACATTAATAAATCTATTGCTTTTGCTGATTATGTGAAAACATATTCCAAAATTTTTAAGAAAGTTTGCTTCGAAGCGATAGCTAATTTTATAAGGAAAAAAATTAATGCTGCTCCTAATAAAAGTAAGGCAGTATGGCATATAATCAACAATGAAACAGGTAGAACACAGAGTAGGGACTATCAACACAAATTAATAATAAATTCTAAAATAATTAAGACCGACATTGCCGTGGCAAATAGCTTTTATAACTATTTTTCTAAGATTGCAGTAGACACCACTAAAAACTTGCAGTCATCCCCTTCTGCAGCACTTTCATTTTTACAAAATAGCACTGATCCCTGTAAGATTATTTTGAATTTAGTCCTATTAATGAAAGGGATATATTAAAGGCTTTCAAATCTTTAAAAATGAAGAAAACAGAGGACATATGGGGTATGTCAGTCTCTGTTATAAATGCTATAATAAAGTCGTTGGCACCTCACCTCGTGCATGTATTCAATAGATGTATCGAGGAGGGTGTGTTTCCTGACTTGTTAAAAATAAGCAAAATTGTGCCACTTTACAAAAGCGGGGAAAAGCAAGAGCCGTCCAACTTCAAACCAATATCTGTTTTGCCAGTGCTAAGTAAAATTTTTGAGAGAATAATACTGGACCAACTGCTAGCCCACTTTACTGCCAATAACTTATTCCACAGTAATCAGTTTGGCTTTACCAAAGATCGATCTACCATAGACGCGGGTGTACAATTAATGAAGCACATTTATGATGCTTGGGAGAGATCACAGAATGCTATAGGCATTTTTTGTGATCTTTCCAAGGCTTTTGACTGTGTTAATTACGATACGCTGTTAAGCAAATTGGAACACTATGGCATCAAAGGTAATGAACTTTCACTATTGAAATCCTACCTTCAAAACAGGTTCCAAAAAGTAAAAATAAATAGTGAGACGTCTGGTGAAATTCCTGTTGAGTTGGGAGTCCCCCAGGGCTCAATTTTGGGTCCTTTCATGTTTCTTGTATACATAAATGATATGCCTATCGTCCTCGGTGAACGCTGCGACACCGTACTGTTTGCTGATGACACCTCATTAATAATTAAAGTTGATAGGAATGAAGAAAATTTTGATGAAATAAATAGTACACTGTCACTGCTACACTCATGGTTTACTGCTAATAACTTGCTTTTGAATACTTCTAAAACTAAATGTGTTTTATTTCACATGCCAAACGTGAGATTGCAGGGTATGGCTCTTTATCTGAATAATGAAATGCTAGAATTTGCTGACTCAACTGTTTTCTTGGGGCTGACACTAGATAACAAACTGTAGTGGAAAAAGCACTTAGAGACCCTGTCAGGGCGGTTGAGTTCTGCAGTTTATGCTATTCGGAAAAATCGTGGTCTTACAAACATCGAGACTGCTCGTATCGTTTATTTTAGCTACTTCCACAGCATTATGTCTTATGGCTTAATGCTGTGGGGTTCTGCGGCAGACATCCAGGACATATTTGTTGTTCAGAAGAGAGCAGTGCGTGCGGTTTACAGTTGGGGTTCACGGGTGTCCCTGAGAGAACATTTTAAACATATTAAAATATTGACTGTAGCTTCACAATACATATACTCCAATCTGATACACATCTATAAGCATAGATCGTCTTATTTAAAACTGTCAGACAACCACAACTACAATACTAGAAATAAAGACAGGCTTGTAAATGAACGTTTTAGATTAACAAAAGTAAAGTCTTCTTTTGTGGGACATTGTGTGGCATTCTTTAATAAAATTCCAAACGACATACAAAATTTACCCCTAAATCAATTTAAAAATACCATTAAATCTAAATTAATTAGTAAAGCCTACTATAAAATTAGTGATTACTTGGACGACAAAAACCCTTGGACATAAAAATAACTCAGTACATCTACATTTTACAATTTGACATTTAAATCTATTATTTTTTATTTTATCAATCTATGACATTTTGTTAATTTGTGCTGTTAATATCAACATTTTTTTATTTATTCTACTGACATTGATTAGTAAACCAATCAGGAACTTGTTGCGACCTGAAATTGGATATAATACTAATAGTTTTCTATTTTATTATTATTTATTGTAATGATTATTGAATAGTACAGAACATAACTTGACATATTTTAAATTAATAATTTAATGCTATTTTATTTTGTAATAATGTTAACATTTACTTATGTAAAATCATGATATTATGCTTAAAATAATAGTGTAATCTCCATGACATCATAGTATTCAATATCATCCTTATTAAATGGAATCTCCAATATTGTTTTATGTGATGGTGAATTTAGTATTGTGATAATGGTAGGTGTTTACCATACTCATGGTGTATTCATGATTTTGTTGCCTGTTACTAGTGTACAGGGACTGCCTTGTGGTCATGTTTTTTGGCCTTTACTTTGTACTTCTTGTATTCTGGGTGATATTTACTTTGTGGAGAAAGTGCACAGATGCTTACCAAGCGTGCGTATCACCACCATAAATGCGTATTTTGAGTCATTGTCTATGAAATGACCTAGAAAGAAAAAGTTAGGTTACTAAACTGAAATTGTGACTGCAATGTATAAATTTCTTTGCATTGTACTTATCTTGTATCATAATGGAGTATGTACTTACCATAGGGTACGTCATTGTTTGTTTTTGACTAAATTTAGTATCCATTTATATATTTAGTAAATAGTAAGAATTTAAATTGTATTGGTATTCACGCTACAGGCGAGCGGCATTGTTGATGCGCATGACATTACGTATCTGTCAATGTCAGAATGACAGGTGGTCGGCGTGCGGCGCTTGCGTCGCGGACAAAGAACAAAATTTTTATGCCGTAGAGTCTATTTAAATTTTACTTTTTTTTATGGCCTTACATACTAGCTATAAACCGTTGTTCGCTCGATGATGCTGTGGTGCCTAGTGTTGTATATTGAATGACGTTCATAACTGTTTGTGAAAACCTAAATTGAATAAACGTATTTGATTGATTGATTACTGATTACATTAGACCAGTTCCGCTATAATTCTTAAAGATATTAATTAATACTGACTTACAATCTCTGATCATTGCAACAGACCTCGGAGCGAACTCTCACCAACTTGATGACGTATGCAGTCGCCATAGTATGTACACTGATCGGCACGGGTTGCTTCATGTTGAGCGCTGGCGATATTACTGTTGAGGTAGGCATCTTTATAGTTACATTAATGCACATCAAAACTAGAGCGTCGGTGGCTAAGCGGTTACAGTATCCGACTCGTAAGCCAGAGGTCCCGGGTTCGAATTCCGCTCCGGCCATGTACCAATGACTGTTTTCTGAGTTATGTACATTAGTTGAATACTAACCGATGCTCTTACGGTGAGGGAAAACATCGTTATGAAACCTGCACATTCAGGGGACTGGATGTGTAACTATGATCCAATCTGGTCAGGTTCCCCTGGTAGCAGGGTCATGGAGGTCAGATGGCAGTCGCTCCACTGTAATTACCTGACCTGCCAAATCCTGGATCATGGTCAAGGCTGACCTTGGGCCCGGGAAAATGATGATGATGATGATATATAAAATGATGTCTGGGATAGTAAGTCTTGAAAAAATATTTTGCATTACATTGCGTTGTTTGTAGTTGTAGGTAGAAATCGATCATCACATTTACTTTAACAACTATTCATGATTGCCTCTCCCAAAGAACTTCAAATCGTTATATTTTCTGTGTCCACTAACATATTGTCAGTCCGTCTTAAAGCTTGAAGGCCTATCACCGCGGCGTCTATGTCGCATTTTTTAACAATCCATTCAAAAATGACTGCTATTTTATGTCAGGCGTCGCAGCTGAGCGCGGCGATGTTCGACTCGGGCTGGCAGCACTGCCGCGGCCGCGCCGCCCTGCGCGCGCGCCCTATACTCGTCGTCGCCATGCGGCACAGCCAGGTGACGTACTTTGTATTAGTGAATTAATCTGATTTTGGCTTATCCGTGTAAGCGTCATCAACGATATCAGTGTAATATTATAGAATGTATTATTATTATAATTTAATAAATAATGATGAGGTTGTCCGTGATAATTTCGTCCTAGAAACTCTCCACCTTACGTCTATGTATAGCTTTCAATTGCATACTCAATTTAAAGGATTTGTTTTAGAATGATATCAAAGTTGCTATGGCTAATGTTGTAACTATCTGCACTTTTTCGTTTATCAGTAATGGATCGTCATGTATGTAGAGGATTTCATGTGGAAATATAGCATTTTTTCTGTTTCAGAGACCAGTGCAGTTAAGATGTCTAGGACTCATAAGGATTTCTTATTCTTCCTACGTTAAGGTGAAATTACGTCGGTCACAATTTTGTGTATAATTTACATTAAGTTTTCCACTTTACGAATTTTACGAAAATATGTATACGAATTATATTTTCAGATTGTAAGATTCGCGTACCAGGTCTTTTCTGTGCTGTACAGCAGATAATAAAGATACATGGTACAATATACATATTAATATGTTATAAAAGAAAAATCTCAGTTTTATCTACAATATACCTACACAGAAATATAGTAAATTAGATAAAACAATGAACATGTTGTAAAGTGAGAATACTACGAGATATAAATAGTAT
The DNA here is from genome assembly GCA_907269095.1 of Blastobasis adustella. Lineage (NCBI taxonomy): Eukaryota > Metazoa > Arthropoda > Insecta > Lepidoptera > Blastobasidae > Blastobasis > Blastobasis adustella. The sequence goes on from OU026124.1 coordinate 18,378,734, forward strand.
AGAAACAATCTTAGTAGTTCGTCTAGGTCTAGTCTAGTTAGTTGTAGCTGGGCCTGAGTCATCATGACATCATCATAACTGTCATAATTATTACCCTATAATCGCTCAGCAGATCCTTATCAAATCTTGTTGATACGATTTTTTTACCATTGTGTAATCGTCTGTTAAATGCTTAAATAAAAGTTTAATTTAATTTACTATTTTAATTTTTCCCAGCTGCAAAAAATTTTTAGGATTATTTTGTTGCAAACATAAAAGAGCAATGCTACTTCACAAGTTACTGATGATATTTATGTAACAGCGTGTCGTTGAATAAATATACATGCTTTCTTGCTAAATAATCAATAGGTATAAGTGTGAAGGAGTATATTCAATATGTTATTAGAAATAAAATAAACACTAACATTAAAGTATTATATAATAAAAAATCATCCACATCGTTGTACCGCGGAATTGTGCCCAGAAAGCTAACTGCGTTGCCTCGTTGGGTAGCAATATTTATCCTCTGTCCGAGGTACGGGTCAGCTCTCCGGTCACCTGTGGTGTCGATAAGCTTTTTGCTTAAAACTTTAAAGCATCAGGGCCCCACGGTCCCAACGTCTCAACCCCAAACGGCTAAAATATGAAGTCCTGGGCTAGGCTTTCATATTTCCTCCGTTTGAGGTCCTCAGCAGCAGAGGCAGCAGAGGCCGCAGCTCCAGCGCTGCGTGCGGTGTTAAATTGAACATGGCCAAGACGACAATATTATTTTTAATATACGCAGTGACAAATGAGCAGACAGCCCACTTTATAGTAATAGGTAATTGTCACCCATAACATCTACGTTACATGCGTTTAGGTTGCTTACAACAAAAATGCAAAACCGCACTTGCGTTGTTGCTCTGAGTGAAATGCCTCATGTCTGTAATTGCGCTGGCTACCTTATCCACCAAACCGGAACCTAACAATGCAAACATTGTTGCTCGGCGTCAGAAAAAGGTAGGGCGGTACTCATCCATTTTTTTTTCTTTTTGCGCTCAACGCAAAGGAAACGGGCACTCTCCGGTATAGCCGTTGGGAGGGAGGAGGTGAATTCTCATGAGTACCAGCCGGCCGGCCGGACTGGTTATGCACGACTCGCCAAAAAAAGACCTAGGCGCATATTTACTAAACACCCCCTGGGAGCACCTGTAGCCGGGAAGGCTTTTCAGATTTCATCGGATGCGACACCCTGTAGTGACGGGGTGCGCTCTGCTTCACTCCTTGCGGAGCGTACACTGGAGAAATTATAGCGAGACCCCGGAAGGGGGTCCCGCTGCTGCGGATCTGGATTGGGGGCCTACGGGGGCCGCTGAAACGGCAGGGAAGGGCTGTGTCGGGTCGACCTGAGCCTTCAAGAGGAGGTTCAGAGCGCTGGACAGGACGTGTATCGGCCTCCGGACCATGTGGCCAGAGACCGAGCGGTGAGAGTAGGCTGCTGCCTCTCGCACGAGCGGATTGGGATGCTGCTCAGCGGCCTTGATAAAGGTCTCGGAGAGCGTTTTGAGAAACTGCTTCAGGGTAGGCAGGTCCATGTCACGGTGTAGGTCCGCATTGCGGACGTACCACGGAGCCGCCATTGCCCTACGGCAGTAGATGTTCTGTAAAATTTGCAGTTTCTCAATGACGAGGGAGCTCGTGTGAGCGAAGACGGGGGATGCGTATGTCAACACCCGTCGGATGCACACCTTGTAGAGGATTTGCTTGTTTAGGAGGGACATTTTACTGAATCTTCTCAACATAACATTATGGAATAAAGGGCTTAGCTCTAAACTTATTAAGTTCATATTTAAATCGAGAGAATTCAGAAGGTTGATGTGAACGGAGAAAGATCTGCAGGGTCTCTTGTCTCTATGGGGGTCCCACAGGGGTCAATTCTGGGTCCGTTTTTGTTTCTTATTTATGTAAATGATTTGCCGTACTTTGTAAAAGATACTCACGAAATTGTTTTGTTCGCTGATGATACATCTTTAGTGTTTAAAATTAAAAGACAACAATTAACATATGACGACGTGAACAAAGCTATTTCAGAAGTGGTAAACTGGTTTACGATTAATAATTTATTACTGAATGACAAAAAGACAAAATGTTTAAAATTCTCCTCGCCAAATGTTAGATCAGTATCCACTAATATACAAGTAAGAGGCGAAAATTTGGATCTTGTTGATCCCACAGTATTTTTAGGCTTTACTCTAGATAGTAGATTACAATGGGGTCCACACATTGATAAATTGGCGAAAAGGCTAAGTTCTGCAGCATATGCTGTAAAGAAGATGCGAGGTTATTCTGATGAGGCTACAGCAAGATTAGTTTACTTTAGTTATTTCCACAGTATTATGACTTATGGCATACTGCTGTGGGGACACGCTGCCGACTGGCATAATGTTTTTGTTCTGCAGAAAAGGGCTATTCGCGCGATTTACCAATTGGGACCTAGAACTTCACTTAGAGATAGATTCAAGAATATTGACATTATGACAATGCCATCACAATACATCTATGAGAACTTGATCTATGTTCATAAAAAGATACACTTATTTATGAAGAACAGTGATGAGCATAGTAGGAATACTAGAAATAAAGATAAACTTGTTACTAGTTCTTGTCGTCTGGCCAAAGTCCACAAATCATTTATGGGTCAATGTGTACGCTTTTATAATAAGGTCCCAACAGATATATAGAATTTACCATTGAATAAATTTAAAGCCACTATAAAAAATAAATTATGTCAAAAAAGTTATTATAGTATACCTGAATATGTGAATGACAAAAGTCCATGGAATTGAACTGCAGTTTTAAACAGGTATTAATTTAGTTAAAATAAGTATGTAAATATAATGTATTAGTATATAAGACATTTAAAAAAAAAAGAAAAATGAATTAACTTAGGCTCTGTGGGTTTGTTGCCGTTTCTTTACCACGGAGGACCACCTAGCAAGCGGCGTTAACATTCCTTCCCTTTCCACACACTGTGACTTTTGGTCGTAGCGGGGCTGGGGGGCGTCTGCTCTGCGCGGACTGCGGTAGGGATGGCGTAGGATAAGATAGGGGAAAAGTAGGGGTAGGGTTAGGTTAGGTTAAGGGGTAGGTCGGGGTAGGGGTGGGTAGGGTAGGATAGGGGTAGGCTACGGGCAGGATAAGGGTCGGGTGGGAGCAGCTACCTATCACTGGTATTGTCGGACATGGTCCGGCCGTTGTCGGCGGGGGGTGGGTGTGCTGCGGCCATGGGGCGGCCAACATGTACTGTGTTTCCTTCCTAATTTCCTACCCCCTCCTCTTTGACGATTGAAAGAGATATATAATATCCTACTCAATAAAGTAATTTTGAATTTTGAATTTTGAATTGAATTTTGAATATTGAATTTCATACAATTAAGGCGACCCAAGTAAAAACGGGCGGTGCGACATACTTTAGCGACATGAGGCCCCAAGTTAAGCCTCTTGTCAAGTGTGACGCCGAGATATTTTACACCGCGCTGCCAGAGAACTAGTTTCCCTTGCATGCGGAGGGGAGGGGGTCGCTGTCACCCCGTCTGAGCTTAACATCGAAACAAACCGCGGAGCTCTTCTCCGGATTCACTTCGATGCGCCATAGTTTGAACTAAGCTTCGAGCTTGTTCACCGCCTTTTGGAGCTTGGCCATCGGTGGCCCTCGCCCTTTGGCGTAGATTGCCGTGTCGTTGGCGAAGAGGGACAGTTGTACCCCGTTGTCGAGGACGGAGATATCGTTTGTGTACGATATATAGAGGAGGGGAGAGAGTACAGAGCCTTGCGGGACGCCGGCCTTCAGTGGACGTGGGGAAAACAATGTACCTTCGTGTCTGAATCGAAAGGTACGGTGTTTTAGATAGGACGCTACTAATCGGACTAGTCGATCGGAGAGACCAAGTTTGTTTACAAGGCCCTCCTGCCAGACTTTATCGAAGGCCTTGGCGACGTCGTAGAAGACTGCGACTGTCTTTTATCTCTTTGGGTAGAATCCATTAAGGATGAATTCTACTATACGATGAACTTGTCGGGGGCAATTGTGTTTGGGACGAAAGCCGAATTGATGGGGAATAAGAACATCGTCTTTGAAGAGATGTTCTTTCATTCGAGAGAGTACAACTTTCTCTAATAATTTCCCTAGTGCCTTTAAGAGGCTTATCGGGCGGTAGGATGACGCTACATTTAATGGCTTTCCCGGTTTGGGAATGCCTATGACTATGGCTTCTTTCCACGCGGTCGGAAAGTTGCAATGGTCACAGCAAGCATTAAAAATTACCGCTAACAAAGTAAGCACCTGCTCGGGGAGGTACTTAAACGCTCGGTTTAAAATTCCATCCGCGCCCGGCGCTTTGTTAGATTTAAGACTCTTGATGAAGGAGTGGATCTCGTCGGAGGACACTGTGACAGGGTCCGCGGTGGGGAGAGGGAGGTCTTTTGACGGACCTCGTCTTCCACCGCACGCACTTGACCGGGCTCGCACTCTTTGGTGCTAGGGGAGCATTGTGAAGCAATGCTGTCTGCAAAGCATTCAGCTTTCTCGTCGTCCGCAAACGCAATTGTGCCATCTGGGCGAACAAGAGGAGGGATGGTGGTGGTGGCGTCTGTACGAAGGGCTTTCGCCACTTTGTAGTACGCTTGATGGGACAGGGAAATCGTCTCCAGGAGGTCTCCCCAGCGGGAGTTCCTCATTTAATCGAGACGTGCTCTCACTGCCCGCTGAAGTTGGCGGGCAGTGCGTCTGTACTCTGGGGTCGGTTAGAGGGCGGCCCTCCGGAGGGCCGCATTTTTGGCTATAATCAGGTTTCTGACTTCGATCGGCAGACCCTGCCGGTTAACGGCAGGGGCCACTTGCTCGTTGTCTTTCAACGCTGATTGAATGTGGGACGTTAAAGAGGCAACCGCAGCGTCGATTTTATCCCTACTATCGAAATAGTCGGAGGAAAAAGCGAGCGGCGAGTCGGGCGCGTCCATGACGGCCGCCATGGACTCTTTGAAGCCTTCCCACTTCGTGAAAGTACGCGGATATGGGGGTGACATAGGGGTGGGTGAGCCTAGTACAAGCAAGACTGGACGGTGGTCGGAGCCTAGGTCGTCGAGTGTGTCGATCGATCGAAGGATGAGCGACACGCCCTTAATAGCGCAAAGTCTAGTAGGTCGGGACGGTGATTCACTCTGTCGGGGTAGTGGGAAGAGGAGAGGGGGCAATACACGTCTAGGTCGAGGGACCTAGTGATGTCCATTAAGTGGACACCGTTCGTGTTTGTAGAGTCGCAAGTCCAGTCGGTATGTTTGGAGTTCAAATCTCCGAACATAACGACCGACTCGCCTAGAGAGAGAAGCGCTTCGAAGTGGACCGCTGTCGCTAAAGGCGGCGGCGGCCTTGTACCTTTGCCCTTAGCGGGCTTCGGTATAGAAGAATTCGCAGCTTTGCCCTTAGCGAGACTCATCCATGCGGACTCCTTAGGCTTGACAGAGTTCTACTACCTGTTATCAATTATGTCAAATGCCCATATTGTCTCCACTCCAGTGACTGTTGGAGGCGCTCCACTCGAAGTTGTTTATAACTACCTATGTACATACCCAGGACAAATAGTCCAGCCCTTTCGCATGATATAGTGATATTGATGGTATTGAATAAACAGGAAATAGGTAGATACTGAGATTAATATTTCTTTATTACATTATTATTAAATATAAATAATCATTTATTTTGGCCCATTCATATTTATGTTAGTAGTTCTCTTACAAGACTATATTAGTAAAATTAATTAATCCAAATTTTCCATGTCAAGTCAATAAATTACAATTACTCAATTATGTAAAAAGTTAATGCCATTCAATATAGCTAAATTAAATTTTAAATAATGTCAAACATGCAAACATTTATTCTCTGGAAAAGGTCCATTACATAAAATTAAATGTCATTTATTCTAGAATTCAATATCATTACAAAATATGCATGTCACCTTACTAGTACCTATAATATTTAATGTGTTTGTTATCTTACGTGTACCTATCTATAGGTAGTTGTTCATTCTTCATGAATAATGATATAACTAGAATTAAGACATTACTAGCCTCTCGAAGCAATAATATTTGACAGGCTCATTTAATATTGATATTTGACCGAGGTTCGTAATTAGCCCTCGTAATTATTTTAACCTTGAATTGAAAAGTGTCACCTTTTCAATTATGTACATCGACGCAATATCCGTTAAAAATAATCAAAACGACATTTGTTAATTTTTGTATATGGAGCATGCTTTATTTTGGGTCCATCTTCACATGAAGATGCTTGCGGTGGTCTTGATCTTGCTAAATTTTGCATTATATTTATTGGCCTTTTGCGTTTAGTATTGTTTTACATATTTTATATCTTGACGTAGTTTCGGTTTATTCCTAGACCCAATAATGAAAAGGGCTAATGCTAATAACACTGTACAAAATAAAACCAAAGAATATTATTTTAAATTGTGCAAGTAAAGTTATGCGTTAGGAGCACCTAACTTCTGGTACGGAGACCTTGGCATACCCAAATATGTCGCAACCATCCACGCTTTGCTCCTATGGGTAATTGACTTGGCTATATGTGTCAGTAGTTGGAGCAAATTTCACTCAGCTTAATTTGTCTGAGAAGCAAAAATCTGACAGGCAATTGATGAGTTGTCTACCATTGTGGTATGCGCATGTTCTAACCTTTAGTTACTACCGAAAGGAAGTACGGGTCTTAGGCTATAAGTTAGCTGTGAAATTAAAAAAAGAATACAATTACTCACAAGTCGAAGAGGAGATGGTGCGGTGTTGCAAGTTTTACAGTGGCTTTTTTGCATGTTCAGCATATGCTACGATGGTACCATATGGATTGCAAGGCCTCTTTGAAGTTATTTTTAAAGGTACTTAGCAAATAAAATGACGCTTTTACATCTATACTAATATTATAAAGATAAATGATTTGATTGTTTTCAGGTTTGTTTGTTTGTTTCATTTGCAAAGGATAAAATAAAAAACTACAAATCGTCTATTATGGCATTACAGCCGCAGGTGGGTTTTTGTCTGGTCCAGTAAATCTCTCCAGTCCGATCTGGGTTTTTCTCTTCGACTTCTAACTTTCATATTTCTAAGTTTGTCGACGCCATCTAACCATTTCTGCTTCGGCCCGCCTCTACTTCTTCGTCCATCAGGTTGTCCCACCAGTAAGCGCTTTAAAACTCTGTCCTCGTCTACTCAAATGATTTTTTTTTTTTTTTTTTTAAAGTTGGGCTCTCCATGGCTTTTCAGACCCAGTATCACTGCGACCATTACTGATCTATTGTGATCGCCTCTTTCTACAATTCAGTACGAATTCCTATAGCTTCTATGAACTGTAATAGGTTCTTAGTGCTGATTTCGTGCACCTTGTCGGGAAGCAGTTGGTGTTTACCCAGATGGATGCTACGTTTGCGCACCAGGGCCTCACATTTGCAGATCAGGTGGAGAGGCGTTTCGTCCTCCTCCTTGCAGAATCTACAGTCCTTTGTTCTGCTGATCTTCAAGTTATACATGTGTATGTTCAGCCCACAGTGGCCAGTCAGTGCCCTTGTCAGGATACGCAAGTTATTCCTACTAAGTAGTAACAGTTCTTTGGCATGCCGCCTATTATAGGGTTTGACTAATGCCTTAGAATGTGTTAGGCCTGGCTGATTATTCCAGTGCTCTAATGATTGCTCTTTGAAGTTTATATAAAGGGTCAATTTTGCAAGGCTATTTGGTATGCTACAGAATGGTTCTGGACCATATGTCGTAGTTGTGCTACCAGCCTTCGCGAGTTCGTCCGCAATTTCATTGCCTTCGATCCCTTCATGCCCTGGGACCCAGCGCAAGATCACTTGGTTTTTCTCACCCAAGGAATTGAGGACCTTTACGCAGTTTAGCACCAATCTTGAACTCACAGAGTCTGATGAGAGGGCCAATAGAGCTACTTGACTGTCTGAGTGTATATATATATGTACAATGGTTCATGTATTTATTTTTGAGGTTTATGTCCGCACATTCTAAAATAGCGTACACCTCGGCCTGAAATATGGAGGTGTATTTGACCAGGTTTAGGAATTTCTTGACCTTGGGCCGCTCTCCGTATATTCCACACCCTTCATGAGCACCTGATTTGGACCAATCGGTGTACCATATCAGGCTTCCATTTTTCCAGTCTACTTGGCTTTTAAGCCAGTCATCTCTGGATAAAAGTTCCACAGAGTATCGTTTCGGGAAGCTGCTCTGTTTTGTCATTGAGTCAGTGTATATACTCAGTATGTTGCTGCCCATAACAGTGTCCTGGAACGATCTCAGTGACTTTGAGAGCCAGTTTCCTTCTCCCTGGGTGGTTAGCCTGTATATGCTGTTTACCGCCACCATCCGTACATGCAGGTGTTGGGTGGGATATCCAGTATTGCATTCAGGGTCTCACCAGGTGAGGTTGACATAGCTCCTGTGACCAAGAGACACGCAATTCTTTGCATGCCGCTTAGCTTAATTGTAGCAGTTTCCTGGTTAGCTTTCCTGTGTTATTATGGGCCTTACGACCGTCTTATAAAGCTATAGGGTGTTTTTTGGAGATAACCCCCACCGTTGTCCTACCAGTCTGCTACATATTCCCAAGGCTGTTTTAGCCTTGTTCAATATTACGATTATATGGCTGTTCCAAGTAAGTTTTTGGTCTAATATTACACCTAGGTGCTTGACCTCCTTGGAGAATTCAATAGTTTGGCCATTCAATCGTGGTTTAACTAAATTGTCAAGTTGCCTTTTGTTGGTAAATGGTACAACCACTGTTTTCCCCGCGTTGATGGACAGCTCATTGTCCTTGCACCACTTATCAACAATATTTAATGCTCGTTGCATAACGTATGACAGCATACTTTGACAGAAACCTCGGACGATGATCACCAGGTCATCAGCAAATCCCTGCGTGTCTATCCTGAGCTCCGCCATTTTATACAAGAGCTGATCCACTGCCAGGGTCCAAAGTACTGGAGACAAGACCCCCCCCTGGGGGCAACCCCTGGTAGTAAATAATTCAAGTGAGGTTTCATGTAGGGTTACCTTCACTTTTCGGTTTGAGAGCATCGCTTCGACCCACTTCATAGTCGCACGGTCAACAGTTTTCTCAGTGAGACCTCGAACTAATGTCCTTATAGGGGTGTTGTCAAATGCGCCCTCAATATCTAAGAATGCACAAAGTGCAATTTGTTTATCCTCTAACGCCTTTTCTACCTTGTCTACCAGATTCAGAAGGGCAGTTTCAGTAGATATCCCTTTGCTGTAGGCATGTTGAGAATAATGAATAGGAAAGTCGATTTTGATCGCCTCCCTAATGTAAATATCCTTTTTCATAGTCTTTAGCATAAAGGAGCTTAGACTAATAGGCCTGAGTGATCTCGGTTGAGAGTAGTCTCTTTTTCCGGCCTTTGGAATGAATAGAACCTTGACTCCGGTCCATTGTTCTGGAATATGTCTCCAGGCGTAGCTTGCACTGAAGATTTTTATCATGTAAGGGATTATTACTTCTATTCCTTGCTGCAGTAGTGCTGGAAAAATGCCATCTGCTCCACATGATTTGTATGGTTTAAAGGATTTAACCATACAGGGGATCGATCCTCCTTGCTGCCCGGAGTTTGGGGCCATGCTGCCCGTCGCAGGGACCTGCGTTGCCTTAGCCTGTCCTTAAAAGGGGGTCGTGTTCCCTGAGGGATCGAACCTCCTTGCTGTTTGGGTTTTTCGGCGGTGACAGTCGCAGGAACCTGCGTGACTTCGGAGGTAGAGGTACCTGGCTGAACAGGGGCCTGTTTGGCTGGGTCGCCCTTGATTTTGAAGACAATGCTCCTGAAACCAATTGCGGCTTTGCCTTGCCTCCCTTTCAGGGTCTCCACAGAGGGATCATCCACCGCGAAGGTTGCAATAATGCCCCCTTCCTCCCCCTTACTATGGAGAACCTTCCAGAGCTGCGTGTTTAGGCCCCTGTTCTGCGTGCCCAGCAATTTTATCGCTTCTATGCTGGGTATGAAGGCGGTGACTACCGCTGGCTTTGGCAGTTCGCTCTCTGATAACACAGTCAGGTTTGCCTCTGGCCAGGGTTTAACGCTGGGTACCGCCCTCATAAGCCAGTGCTTGCTGGCTTCATCCTCGCAAACAACCAGGATCCATCCTGGTCTTTGCGAAAATGAGGCGAACCTGGGCCCCTCTCCCCTGTTTTCCTTAAAGATAAGATCAACAAGGGCGCGGCGCACAAGTCCCGTCTGCTCCTCGGTTAGTGGGTTTTCCCCACGAATCCCGACCCTGACTGAACAGGCCACTTCGCTGAAGGTAAGCTTTGCTCATACCTCCTGCGCGGTCTTAGGGTTCTTTTTCAGTCGGTCTTTCGGGGATTCCTCCTCTGATCGAGTGCGTTATAACGACTTCGCCTCAGGAAGATCGGGGAGTAACCGAGGAATCTCTTTCCAATGCTGTCGGCAGAGGACTAGGGCTTCTTTGAGACCCACATCCATCTCCCTCAGCCTTCGGAAACGCTTTCGCGCTGCCCCAGAAAGTCTGTGATTGCTCCCTGGGATGATGCTGTCGGATACTTACTAATTGACCCCCAGGGCGCACCGGCGTACTGCTTGCGTTCCAGCAGGAATTTCCGGGGAATTTCCCAACTGGACTGCATACGGCTACGCACACGTGGAGGTGGACTGATGGCGCGCCCCTACTCATATGATATGTCCCGCCCATCGTAGGCTTAATGATATTAGTCTTATTGTATAACTAATACCTATAGTTCATTGTTTTTTCCCGTATGCCAACGGCCCGTTTTCCATTACAGCTCAAATCGGTCTCAGTATTTTATGTTGAAATATCAGCAACAAGTCCTTTTTCTTTCGGCTTAGCGTACAGCATTTCGATTCGTAGATAAGTATGGGTCTTAACTAAGGCCTGATGTCCAATCGCGCGGTGCAGTGCACCGCGCGGCGAGCAGCACGGTGCCACGTCGTCACGGTGACAACCAATGAAACGGTGGTGTTATTCTGGTTTTTCAAATTAGGCAACGTTCGCACGAGAGATTTGGTGAGATTTTAAGTTAGGCAACGTTTGTACGAGAGCTTTTTCGACGCTTTTACGCGCGTGATTTTAAAAGACTTCATAATTATTGACCATGAGCCTTCTCGACTGTGTGTTCACACACCGCCATAACAAGTGACTGGAGATTTTTTAAATCGGCCGACTCAAATGCAACCAAGAGAAACGTATGAAAAGGATATCATTCATTTTGGATTAAAACGCTGAAAGTGCCAGCCAGAAAAATATTATGCAATTTTCAAATACAGCATAGTTTCTATCATTTTTTACTATGGTGCCAAACCTGTACGCCCACAACCACCACTATGTACCACTGAGTGTTCAGTAGGTACTAAGTATTGCTATTCTAAAAGCCTATAATAATCGAACAGTCGGACGTACAGATTTGACGTCATAGTAAACAATTGGAAATTAATATTTTGTTCTGGCCGATACTTAGATTTTTGATCAAATAATGTATGAAACGCGGATGTTGCTGTTTTTAACTAAAAAGTATAACATCATAAATATGTAAAGAAATTGGACCACCTCGATTGGTCTTCCTCGAATACCATGATAACTGATACTTTTTACCCGACTACGAGGGTAATGAAGTTAACAGTCGATGTATGTATTTATTTATTTATTAATACGTAGAACGTAGATCTTGACGAGCACTATCATTTCTCTTGAGGAACCAGTGTTATAGGAGCGATCGCTCCAGAATTATAGAAAATATGCCCATACATGCAACATTTTTATACCTTGGGTAATATTATTGCACTTTCTCGGGATCTTTAATTTCTTAAAGATAAAATGTAGCCTATGTTTATCGCTAATAATATAGCTGTTTATAGGTGTAAGAAGTAGTTTTTAAGTTTATCCATTGCAAACAAACCGGTAAAGAATCGAATATTTTTTCTTTATAATATTATTAGTAATATTAGTGTAAGCCTGTCTGATAATAAGCAGGAAATGAAATGATGGAGTGATGGTATGCTTATGAAATAATTTTTAGGTGAAAATTTCGTAGTCGTGGTTCCGGCTTGGCCTGATATTCATGACCCAGGTATTATAAGCAGAGTTATAAGAGTCGCTCTTTATGTGGTGTGGTGCATTTATGGCATACGCATTATATATTCCTCATATTTAGAAGTGATAGCGCTAACAAGTTCCCTCAGCCACCAGTACAAGAACTTGTGCAGTTATTTTCGGAGCCTCAATACTATATTTGAAGCCACGGACACAACCCAGGAAGAACAGGAAAGCACATATGAAAAAGCTTTTATTCTTGGTATAGAGATTCATAACAGCACGCTAGGGTAAGTCGGGGTCTTTAAACAAGGTCACTTTAAAATTACAGACATTGAAGATGCTTTTGCCTGCATTAATAAGAAATCGTTTGACTTGCTTGTAAAACCAAAAAAAATTTCAGGTTCTTCTCATCCGAAGGCATCTGTGTAGGCATTGTTCATGTGTAAGCAGCTTGGTAATGTCGCTGGTGACCCGCAAATTATATACGATGGAATTCCAATCCGACTTAGCAAATCTGCAAAGAATCTGGACCTCATATTTGATTCCAATTTGTCCTGGGTATCTCACGTCAATGAGGTCAGCAAGAGAATACATTACTCATTTTACTCTCTCAAATGCCTCCAAAGTTTCTTACCTTTCAAAACCAAAATCTCTCTTGTCCAAACTCTTCTTCTTCCTCTTCTTGATTACGCTGACTCCTGCTACTTGGATGCCACTGCGGTGATTTCAAACAAATTGGAACGCCTTCAAAATTAATGTATCCGGTTTATTTTTGGATTGCGCAAATGGCTCCCAATCCGGCTACGCAGGAATGCTCTGCTCATATTCTATCCACCCTCTATAAAGTCTTTTAAATCTCTCCCGTTCCCTCATACTTGCGTGAACGGTTTCACTTTGCCCTTCCACAAGATAAGCCTTGTCGTTCTAGCGTAAGATCGTCGCTAGCAATTCCGCTCACCATTCCGACTTCCTTTCATATTCCTTCACTGTTCATGCAGCAAGACGCACGAAGTGCGTGACAGTCAATCTATTCATATCTTTAAAAAGCGTGTAAAAGATCACTATCTTTTTCACTTCGTCTAGACTTATTACAATGCCTTTATAATATATATTAATATAGTATATGTTTATTTTATTCATATATACCTATTAGAATATTATGTATGTATTTAGTTATAGTATATAATTATTGTGGACGTCGTATCTGCATATATTTATCACATATCTCTTTTAGTAGGCCTTACTTACTTACTGCGCTGGCTCTTTATTTTCTTTTTTTGTGTACAATAAATGTTTAAATAAATAAATAAGGTCCAGCTAGGTCTGCACTGAACTAACGCGCTCGCGAGGGACCGACTACCGATACGTACCGTGTATAGTCAGATGCAGTATGAACGGCTAGCACTCATTTAATGTATGCTGAGGCTGGGCCCGCCTACCCCGAAGCCGACTAGCGCAACACGGTCACAGCGCGTACGGGCTCTCGTATTAAAATGTCTTTGATAACATTTAGTAGAGACTTGCGGAACTCGTGAGACAACATCCTTTTGTTGCCAAGAGCTACCACACCACAGCAGTCTATTGCGGACTTATCCCATCACGTCCCACTCGTGGGTCCACGAGTCATTTGCTATTTTCTTTTAATATTTTGTATCGTTTACTATTGCCCGTGAGATGTGGTGTGATGGCAATGATAAATATTATATCATTTCATTTTTTTGGCACGTGTTCTAACATAATCATAATCATTTAATCATTTGTGGTACACAGGTTATACAGTTGTTAGGTATACTTTAAGTAAGAGCCTCTGCGACCTGCCATTGGCATACAAAACTGAGAAAACTGTTGACCGTGCGACTGTGAAGTGGGTCGAAGCGATGCTCTCAAACCGGAAAGTGAAGGTAACCCTACATGAAACCTCACTTGAATTATTTACTACCAGGGGTTGCCCCCAGGGGGGGGGGTCTTGTCTCCAGTACTTTGGACCCTGGCAGTGGATCAGCTCTTGTATAAAATGGCGGAGCTCAGGATAGACACGCAGGGATTTGCTGATGACCTGGTGATCATCGTCCGAGGTTTCTGTCAAAGTATGCTGTCATACGTTATGCAACGAGCATTAAATATTGTTGATAAGTGGTGCAAGGACAATGAGCTGTCCATCAACGCGGGGAAAACAGTGGTTGTACCATTTACCAACAAAAGGCAACTTGACAATTTAGTTAAACCACGATTGAATGGCCAAACTATTGAATTCTCCAAGGAGGTCAAGCACCTAGGTGTAATATTAGACCAAAAACTTACTTGGAACAGCCATATAATCGTAATATTGAACAAGGCTAAAACAGCCTTGGGAATATGTAGCAGACTGGTAGGAAAACGGTGGGGGTTATCTCCAAAAAACACCCTATAGCTTTATAAGACGGTCGTAAGGCCCATAATAACACAGGAAAGCTAACCAGGAAACTGCTACAATTAAGCTAAGCGACATGCAAAGAATTGCGTGTCTCTTGGTCACAGGAGCTATGTCAACCTCACCTGGTGAGACCCTGAATGCAATACTGGATATCCCACCCAACACCTGCATGTACGGATGGTGGCGGTAAACATCATATACAGGCTAACCACCCAGGGAGAAGGAAACTGGCTCTCAAAGTCATCAACTAATGAACACACTCAGAAAAGAGTTATTGGTTAATGGCACATCGGGATTCAAATCCGGTACCTCTCGCTCACGAGTCGGATACTCAACCGCTCGGCCACTGACGCTCCACCGTACTTGTTACGCAATACCGCAGCATTTCGGTGGCGTGTAGTTCGCGAATGTACTTCGGAAGCGCTGGCCATGTCTCGTAGCCATAGAGCATCGTAAGCCCCAAAGTAAGCAAAGCTACTACTGATACTATTGTCTAAGCCCCTTTACTTAACATAGAATATAGGGTCGCAGGTGACAGCCATGAGCTTCCGCCATTTAGCACAAGCTGAAAAGGGAATGGATATTTAAGGACTCGTGAATGTACGGATTCGAGGTACTTAAATGTTGACCGCCTCGTTCCCTATTTGGATCATTGATCCATGTTTCAGCCAGACATGTAGCACCGTGACTCCTGGTTTCAAGCACCTCCTTTCACATATTTCCCCTAGGATTAAGGATTTTTATATTAATATCTTACCACCAATTGAAATAACAGAGAAGTAATCTGGATTAGGTTTATGAATATTTGAAAACTGAAAACAACGTAGCATATTTTCTCGGTTAGTTTCTTGCACCTGGGAAAAATGGGATTTAGTGTATCAATCAATACATTTATTTGTCAATACATGTAATTATACAATTTTGTGTACAGTACAAGAGCATAAATGAGGTGACCAGTTCAAGAATATGTTCTTTTGCTGTTAAAGCAACACACATGGCATTCCTACAGTATCATGCATCTTTAGCTAAAATCAGTTTACTAATAGAAGGGACATTAGCTGTTACTTATTTCCAAAGGGGTCGCCTTTTACCCCCCGGGTATTTATTACGAAATAAATATAAATTAAATTCATGAATGCTTTAAAACCGTTTAGCTACTGCACAGCATTACACAGGAATAGCATTCTTAAGGTAGTCATGCACTTCTGCATGTATATTGTACATCAGGGTAATTTATTTTTATGGAAATACGCACAGGTACCCTCTGAAGACACGAGCGAGTACTTGTTAACATGGCACCTACTCACTTGTAGAAGCACAGTTGTTTAGAAGGAAGTACTTGTAAACAGTATAAGTCGTAGAAATAGCTTTAAGTTTAATAAAATAAGATGAAACGTTATAAAACATAAAATTTACTTTGATGTAAAAAAATCTTTATACTATCGTATTAAAGGTTTTTGGTGTGTCAAAAATCGTACAAACAGCTTTAGAGCCCGTGCAATTAACCCCGGCCGCCGTGCTTCATTGGAGTTCTGTTTCTGCTATTGTTCGGAAGTGCATCAGGTATTTAAAATAGAACGGTGTTACTGCCGTTCGTGTGTTCTTTTCCATCCATATTACTTGTCCAAGGCCCCCAAAAACGCAAATCAAATGAATCTTCTAAAATGTTGCTAAACTTTTCTGAAATACTTACCTTAGCGTGGTATTATGAAGCTCAATTCCAAATATAAAAGCCTTTTCATATTTGCACTCCTTTTCGCTCTGGATAGCATCTACTTCTTCGAATATGTCATTAAGGCTGCGAAAATAGCTGCACAAGTTCTTGTACTGGTGGCTGAGGCAGGTTGTGATGAGTATCACTTGCAGGTACGCAGATGTTGACATACGAATAAACCAGATCCAGAACAAAATATAGTGAGCAACTCTTACAACGCTGGCAATCATGCTGGGGTCATGAACGTCCGACCAAACCGGAACAACCGTAACAAAATTATTACCTTAAACAAACATAACATAATCAAATGATATACAATGAAGTTTTTAAGAATTTCGAATTTTTCAAAAAGTTGTCAAAGAATTTCGAATTTGGTCATTGAACTGAGATGTGAGATGTAGTTGACTACAATAATTTAAATAATTTACATATTAAAATTATTTTAGTAATTAAAAAAAAAACTATTGATAATTACCGTTGAAAATAACCTCAACGAGGCCATACACTCCATATAATACAACCGAAGAAATGCCAAAGAATAGAAAAATCCCAGCATAAAACTCTTCGACTTGTGGGTCATTGTAAACTTCTTTCAATTTCACAACAAACTCATAGCCTAGAACCCGCACTTCCTTTCTGTAGTAACTGAATATTAGAACATACGAATACCACAAAGGTTGAACGGTGAACATGGACCTGTCGGCTATTTGCTTCTCTGATAAATTGTGCTGAGTGAAATTGGAGCCTACTAATGACAATAAATATGCGCATACAGCCAAGTCAATGATCCATACAAGTATATCGTGGATGGTCGCGACATATTCAGGCATACCAAGATCTCCATACCAGTAGTTCGGCGCTCCCAACGCGTAAAATATCTTACACAACTTATAGTGGTATTCTTTAGTTTTATTTTTTCCAACGTTATCAATGTTAAGTATTGTCATTGTTACGTCTAAGAATTAAATAAAAGAATATAAGTGATATACCTAGTCCCAGATTAGTTTGCCGATAGGTCACAGTCTACGTTTCACTAATTACCCAAACCAATCCAGTGCCAGACGCCCAATTATGAGTTACGTTTACGTAATTAACAAAATTAATACGTTACTTGTAATTGAATGACGTTCTTTAATTACTTCAAAGAATACTTTTCCAGGTGTAGGTGTAAGTAACTATTTAGTAACTTGTTTTAATAACAGTTTCAGAGTCAGGCCTTTCTATTGTTGAGCATGGTATAGGGGGATGTAAATAAAATGTACACGAGACTAGTAATTTCGTGTATGTATTTCAAGGTAACACAATTTAGGTACACGACGTAGCTTAACATAAACAATGAGACTTAAATACAAGATAAAAGGGCGCGGGAGCATACAACACGTACACTCGCAAACGCGAACCGTAGGTGACTGACGGCCACACGGCGCGGGCGGCGCCGTACGTAAACGTTCGGGCAGCCGGCGTATGCGCGGGAACTTTAAGGTGCGTTGGCATAACGGGCTACGCTATAATGGTAATTCGGCTAGCAGGCACTTTGACCTTTCTAAAAAAATTCTATGATGGTGACATTTTTTTATGTCTATTATTTAATTATGTAATAGGCCTAAATATACCACCCGGTGTACTCGTATTTTGATTTAACTACACATGTCCTATAATGATTCACGTGCATAAATATATCACAAACCGTTATTTAAATAAATAAATAATGTTTGAAACTACTAATTTACAAGCTAATTATGACCGGCTACAGCGTAGGACGTAAAAAAAACCCAAATTTATTTAAACTAATTTATTTGAGAAAAGAATTCAAATCAAAACTTAATTGTAATTAAACTAAAAGTAGGTGACAACTGTACGATGTGAGTAACAAGAGTGGCTTTCCACGGGCCGCGGCAGCGTTTCATCGGGTTGCGCGGTGTCAGCGTATTTGCCTAGTGCCTGTTTCTAGGGCTGCTACGTCAGGTCTCTGCATGTTGTAGTCGTACGTAACACCTCCCTCCTGAAGAGCAGCGCTTATTCGAAGAAAGGGATGAGAATAAAGCTGATGGATTTCTTGAAGGGCAAGGGTCCGGTTTGACCTGGACTTCCGCATAAGGGTGTTCTGGCATAGAGATTTGCTTCGTTTCATTTTCATTTTCTTGAAGTCTCCTTGCCTGGATGTAACGACGAAGTGCAAGCGCAGTAATAAGTGCAACTGCACCGAATATGATTTTTTACATCGGTATGGTGGTGTGATATACGCTGCTAATCGGAGTCTTATCTATGGTTAATGGTGTTTCCATAGATATTTCAGCGTTACTTTTATGTAGACTTTGTAAGTTTATTGAATTGAGCTTAATCTTCCTACTTATTGTATGATGTTATTCCTCGATATTCGGGACATCAGTTATCATAAGAACTTGTCCTTTGGTGCGATCATTGCTATTAATTGTAGTAAATAAACTAGTTTGAAGCTGAAATTCTTTGGGTATTATAGCTAGGTAGCTTCCCTTCATTATATTATACTGGTTTTGCTCGCAGGATAACCGAACTTTCGTTGGCTTAGGAAAGCTTACAACATAGTGTTTGTCGTCAAGTTGGTCTACAGCTTCCGATTTGAGGGTCACAGCAGTTCGTTGACAGGATCGGTCGACACGTTGTGTGGTGATGAGCTAGTGTATGCAATCCGCTTGTTCCCGGTAGTGGTAGTTCGGCTTGTCTTCACACAGGTACCACAGACTTAACTTCGGGCATTCAGCCTCCATGTACATAAAATCTTTGTCGTGAATTGCCAGGAAGGGATAGGGTGGAATAAGTACCTGGTTATCTACGTTAGGGATTATGGTGACTTTATACAAATCATAGGTTACGGGATATAGGATCGGGAACTTCACTACTAGTACTAAATTATTTCTACTAAAATAATAGCCTACTTTAACTATATCTAAGTACTCTCTAAAACTAATATTAAGTCACTCCTCTTTGCTGTATAATGTATTTAGCTTATCTATTATTTCAATAAATGTATCTCGCCCGAATAGCGATTGATGTGCACTTTTTGCGCGTATGAAAGCTAATAAGTTTCCTAGTCTCTGCAACTCCTCGGATATATCTTCGATATTATCCGATAAGATAAAAAGGTATTGTAGTAAATGGAATAACTTGACTATATCGGTTTTGTGCCTGGCGTCACTTTCCATTATGGTATTAATAGTAGTCTCAATTTTATTTTTATTTTGTACCAACTTGGTAATTAAGTCTGAATTATGTGACATCCAATGATTGGTAAGGCTTACACGGTGATTAATCTCAGCTACAATTTTATCTTCGTTAATTTGTAATTGCTTAATAGCTTAGTCATAACGCTCAGCATCAGTACAATCTAGGTTTCCAGAAATACTTTTGATAACCGTACCTAAACCGTCTAGACCTCTCTTAGCGCGATTTAACTCAAGAGCCTGCAGCTGGTTAGATAATTTATCTATCTCGATACGTAAGTGATTTACATGGGGCTTATATAATGACTGTGTTTTATTATGAAGCTGGGGTGCGAGATTATCTAGTTGACCTTTAACTGTATCGATATTGCTTCTAATATCCTCTAAATTAATGGTTTGAAGAAAGCAATGATAGTGAGAAACTATTTTTGTTGGCTTTAATTTAAAGGGTAGTATGCCGGGTCCATGGTTTAGGTCGCTGAGTATTATTTCTTCAGCTACTGCCAGGTTTATCAGTAGAAGCGGTATTCTGAAACAAGTTGGAATTGTTAGGTGTTCTCTATAATCGTGACTTGGCGACGGGGCCGGGGGTTTTTTCTTAGTATAGACGTGGATAGGCAGATCTGCAAGAACAGTGTCTTGACAGTATCGTGGAGCAAGTTTTTGTCGGTTAGCCATAGGGTTGCGGGTATAGACGCATTGATCGGGAGAATAGTTTATCTCGGATTGCCTATCCTTATTGGCTCTTTCTATTAATTCCGTGCGCTGATGAAGAGATGTTTCGTTTATTAAACATAAACATTTATCATTCTATTGCGATGATCTTGTATATAGTGCTGAAGGAAATTTTCGGACAGATTAATATCTAATGGATCGCGTGTGTCTAGGTGGCCAGTAATGTTATCTATTGGTCTATATTTGGTGAAGCTGTGTATGGAAATGTTGTAGCCCAGAATAGCATAGGGCATTAAGTTTATGGCATATTCGCCTTTATGGTTAAGTTTTAGAATGCGTAAATGTTCTAATAATGTTGAATGTAAGCGTAAGCGTTCTACCATTCCATTTTCATTTGGAGCATAAGCCAGGGTTTTATGATGCTGCACCTTGTGTAATCTAATGAATTCCATGAATAACTGATTATTAAATTCAGGGCCGCGATCTGTAACTATGATCATAGGGATTCCGTGGTGAGTGCTAAAAGTAAGGAGAGCTTGTACGACACTAAGTGCCGTCGAATCCCGTAAATGGTATGCTTAGGCATACTTAGAGAAGGAATCAACCATAGTTAAGTACTTTTCAGTCTCAACGCTGAATAAGTCGAGATGAACAATTTCGAAGGGTTTAGAAGGGGGTGGTACAATTTGATACTTTTGTTTGATAGGATTTCGATCGTACTTTGCCTGCCCGCAGATAGTGCATTCGTTAATGTACTTTGTTATCTGCTCTTTCATCTTTGACCAAAAGTATTTTCGAGACAGCGATAAGAAGCATTCGTTAATTCCACGATGATTAGTTTTACCTTCGTGGTAATTACGAATGACACTTTGTTGCTTTAGATAATCCTTAACATTCTTTAATTCAAATTTCGCTAAAGACATATTCATGGACGAACTTTTAAACTTATTTTGTAGTATGGGTATGATTGAATACATTTCGAGCGGTGGATTAATTAATAGTCCGGTTCTTACTTTTGGGTTAACGTATTCCTTAACAGCGTTCACTACATCTTCCTCTAAATTGGATTTTGAAACCTGTATGCATGTCCTAGTATGTGCTTCGAAAGGTTTAGATACAGTCATTTTACCCTTTATGTCGCCATCTACGGTAATGATAACTTGTTTGTAAAATTTATTCAGGGGATCATCCGTTATAGGTATTTCAAGGATTGGATCCTCAAGGTTTGTGTGAGCTGTTGTTGTGGATGATTCATATAAGGATGGAGGACTTTCGGAAGGATTTGGGAGAACAGAACAAAGTTCGTCTATAATAGAGTTAAGCTCTTCGTTATGAATCTGTACTCGAGATAGAGCATCAGTTTTTGCATTAGCTTTGCCCGACTTATATACGACAGTATAGTCATATTCACTAAGCTTGAGCTTCCATCTTGTTAACCTCGAGTTTGGTTCCTTAAGATTCATAACCCATTGAAGGGGTTTGTGGTCAGTTAAAATTTTGAATTTGCGACCAAACAAGTACGGCCTAAAATATTTAGTTGCCCAGACTATGGCCAGTAGCTCCTTCTCGATTGTACTGTAATTAGTTTCACTGCCATTTAGAGTACGGGAAGCGAAACATACTGGTTTGTAAGAACCGACGGGACCTTGGGATAAGACGGCGCCTATAGCTACATTAGAGGCGTCCGTCGTTACTAAGCATTCCTTGTTAAAGTCGGGATATTGTAGAATAGGATCGTTGGTTAATAAAGTTTTACATTTCTCGAAACAATGGGTATAATTTTGATCTAGGGTTATTTTTAATCCCTTTTTAAGACATTGCGTCATCGGTTTTGTAATTCTAGCAAAGTCAGGGATATACTTTCTATAGTACCCTAATAATCCTAAAAACCGTTTAATTTCTGTGGGAGTCTTCGGGATAGGATACTTTTGGATAGCCGATATTTTATTTGGGTTAGGTTTGATACCATCTTTAGTTATTACGTGACCTAAATAGGCGGTCTCTAATTTAAGAAACTCTGACTTGTCCATTTGGATCTTGAAGTTAGACTCCCTAAGTCTCTGGAACACCTTTTCAAGATTGTTCATATGTTCTTGAAGAGATGTGCTAAAGACTATGATGTCGTCCAAATACACGAGACACACGGTATTCTGTAAATCTCTTAGCACATTGTCCATGACCCTCTGAAAAGTAGATGGACTATTCTTGAGGCCCATGGGCATCCGCAAAAACTCAAAATGACCATGTTCTACGTTGAAGGCTGTTTTTGCTACGTCTGTAGGATTCATTTCAACTTGGTAGAATCCACTGGCCAAGTCAAGAGTTGTGAAATACTGGCAGTTGCCCAACTTGTCCAAAACATCGGTAATGTTGGGTATAGGGTACTTGTCATCTAGTGTTTTTTCATTCAGTTTCCTGAAGTCCACCACTAGACGCCATTTAACCTTGCCGGATGCATTAGCTTTCTTTGGGACTACCCAAATGGGTGAGCTCCAAGCGGAGTCGGAAGGACGGATGATACCCTGTTCCAACATTTTATTAATTTGGACCTGTACCTCCTGCCTATGAATAAAAGGGTAACGATAAGTCTTGGTGTACACGGGCATTTCGTCTGTAGTCTTAATATGATGTTTGATTTTATTGGTGAAAGTTAAATTCTCTCCGTCTAAATAAAAAACATCAGCATATTTAGCACATAACACCTCTAAATTTATTCGCTCCTCATCATTCAAATGGCTAGAACGTAAACGGGATAATACCTCACGCTCTCTTTCAGATAGTTGGCTAGATTGTGTGCACTCTACGTTATATACTTCAGCATATACCGGATGATTCATAGAAAATATTACATCAATTCGGCCATGATTATAAATCTCTAAGATTCCTCTATTGATTTTGACAGCAGTAAGACATTCACCTATTACACAGTTAGATATGGTTTGCTCCGGTATTATAGCATATCCGTCATGAACTTTGATAGATAGTCTCACTATCTTCGTGGAGCCAGCTGGTATAATATCTTCATATAAATTAGCGTTACGTGAATCATATATTTTTATAGGGTTGCTCGCGTTACGCGTAATTAGGACCTTATTCTTAAAATCAATAGTGGCTTCCCATTTCTCTAATAAATCAGAACCTATTAGCCCATCAAAATATTCATGAAATTTGTAGACGTAAAATGTAACAGCATTATTATCCTGAAATTCTGCAAAACCGGGTAAAGTAATTGAGTAATCACTACGACTAACGACGTATACATTACAAATCTCAAAGGGACTATAGTATACTCTGGGCTAATGAAGGATTGATTAGCTCCTGTACCTATTAATAATTTTAGCGGGGGGTCTGAGATTTGTATGAATGGTGGAAATGGAAATGGAAAAAAAGCTGCCGTTGCGTTTGCAAATTTATTTCTATTTTTGCTTGTCGGACTACGCAGGAGTCCGAAAATCCTGGTTATCAACCTGGGACAAGGCCTGAGTTTGAGGAGACTGATTATCCTACGTACTTATATTATAATAGGTAGGTTCCTCATACTGATAATACATCTGTGGATGCTGATAGTCATACTCATAGTTAAATTGCTCAAAGTAATCATATGCATCATAATTGGGGTATTCCTCATGATTGTAACAGTCATTAAAATTAACTTACTTAGTTTTAAAATAGTTAGTAGGTGCGGGATTCCCGAATTTTCTCCAATCGTGTCCGGTAGCGAATGAAGGTGGCAGGACTATAGGGGAGAAATGGCTTACACCACTCATTGGTCGTGCATGTTGCTGTGGCATGCCTACTTGCGCCATGGGGTTACGCGGAGGCATTTTAAATGTATTATTCGGATTATAGTTGGGAGGTAAAGATCTGAACATCTGCTGTGTGCGAGATGGGCCCATTTGATTCATTTGATTATAATTAGGCTTCCATTGTGGAGGACCTTGGGTGAATTGAGGTCTTGAAGGTCCAGGCATATTGAATGCGTTTGCCCTACCTTGTGGGAAGTTAAATGGCTGCAACTGTGCAGGTTGAGGTTTCGGTTGGTTTGTTCCTAGTTGAGGTGCCATTTCCTACTATCAGACAGGTTTTCGTTCCTGTGTTGTAGGTATAATGTATTTTGTTCTTCGCGAACAAACTCAAGGGCTTTTTAAATCGATTCCGGCCGCATGCAACGAATACGCGATCCTAAGGGGTCCCTAAGGCCACGTATGTAAGCTTGTAACGTCAATTTCTTATATAGATCCCGTTTAGCATCTATAGTTGACTGGAGTGACTCGTGAAGCGAGACATAAGTCATTATAGTGCTGTATATATTTTAACATTTCTCGTTATACTCTTGAGGTGTACTTAAACATTGGGCCAGAAGAGCTAAGTCGTTATAGAGGGCGGTCTCGTTGCGTTGATCAGAAAAATTGTTAACAAGTGCACTACGGATACCTTGCCAATCACATGGGATACCATTAGCATTTATTAAGCGGGCTGCTGGACCCGTAATTTTATTGAGAATACCATTAAGCAGCGCAAGTTTGGTTAATTGGTCCCCGGGGTTAGCTTCTATGAATTCGGACACCAACTGGTCACATAAGGTGACAAATCTAGTCAAGACATTTACGTTTCCGTCAAATTCCGGAACCAATCGTAAGGTTTTGAGGATTGAATCTATATAAGTCATTGTGGAGGGTTCAGATTGTTCTGAGTTAAAACTACTCTCAAAATCTAGCTCTCTATTAGCGTCTAATAGAGTATTTATCCTATTGCTACCTAACCTAGGGGTCCTCGATTCTCTGGGATGCGCGATCGCGGGATTTTCAGGAAATCTTGACGCGTCTCGCGGACCGTTACGCGAGTATCCTACCGACTGCGCCAATTATGACCGGCTACAGCGTAGGACGTAAAAAACCCCAAATTTATTTAAACTAATTTATTTGATAAAAGAATTCAAATCAAAACTTAATTGTAAATAAACTAAAAGTAGGTGACAACTGTACGATGTGAGTAACAAGAGTGGCTTTCCACGGGCCGCGGCAGCGTTTCATCGGGTTGCGCGGTGTCAGCGTATTTGCCTCGTGCCTGTTTCTAGGGCTGCTACGTCAGGTCTCTGCATGTTGTAGTCGTACGTAACAAGCTTCATTGTAGACTGAACTGCTTGTGAGACCATTGTTTGTAGATAACCTAACCTTCGGAAAAATGACGGAAAACCCCTACCAAGTATACTTATACTAACATATGTTCTAAAATACTGAACTGACTTTCAAATAACAAAGCTGGAACTATCTCGAATAAACTGGCTTTCAAACAAAGAAAACATTAAAGTTAAAACAAAATAGATTTTCTTTACAGCATCTGGATGCCTGGCATCCAAGTACCATACTGTGCGCGCGCGAGTACGTGTCCATCAGGCATGACCGCTTAAATAATTCGAGTAGCAATTATTGAAGGCTCCATTCATCGCCATCTCATTCGGTTGCAGTTTGAGCGAGTGAGATAACGATGTATAATCCATTCGAGTTAGACGGTCGGGCCTAATGGACATGAACTCGCACGCACTCTGTATGTGCATCGACAATTTATTGTATTCATTGCATGCCTTTTTGTATTTCTTGTGTCTTTTTCAAAATTGTAGTGTTGTTGTTCATGTAAATAAACGTTATTTCTTTCTTTCTTTCTATTTATTGCGCACATGTAAGATGTGGAATGCTCTCTAAACCATATCTTGAGGTCCTTTAAAATTAAAGTCTACAAAGGCCGGCACCACATCCACTTGACTCCCCTTAGGTTGCAGTTGCCCTGGATGACGATAATCACTTTCATTCAAGTGCGTATACGGTAAAGTAATAAATTATTGTAAATTAAACACTTTTATTTATGCATTTATGAGAAAACGGCACTAGTCTGGAGCGGCACTTGTATAGTGGTAGCGTGCTTGTGAGACCGATAATCGAGCTTAAGCAGTGCTCGAAATGTCCGGAAAGTGGATGGGTAATGTAACACCCAGTCCCCTGCCCCTAATATTTGAACCTACTTACTTACATGAGTGAGATGTCTCTAGCTATAAGACGTGTAGATTACACATAAATACATTGGCCGTACATCGTGATCGTCTAGCTTTAGGTACGTTAAAAGGACCCTCTACGATGTGTGTTTGATAAAATCGTATGTCGAAATGACATCTTTAAGTTTATAAAATATTGCAAAATTAAAGGAAAACTCATTTAAAGGAAATGCGTTATATGATGCGGTGAATCTCACCAAACGGAACAGTAAATCGCATAACTAGCGGGAGATAAACATATTAATACATTATCCGTGAAACAAATAATACATATGAAAATAATCACAACTATATAAATACAAAAATTAGGTTCGTCAAATGAATGCACCGTGTAAAATACGCAAGTCAAATAAGAACATCAATTCCGCACATAAAGTAAGTGACAATTAAAATTTGTATGAGAAGATAAAACAAGCAAAATATAAATTAAGGACCATGCAACTTAGCTCTAGAACTGATCGTCGTCGTATCTGGTTGTCGGGCGATGAATGGCGGGCGATCGACGCACGTCGCGGCTTCCGAGCGTTAACGTCTTTTCTCTTCGTGGCCACCCCTATCCCTATGGCTGTGAGATTTGCCTAACATAGACCTGACCATAATGAGTTGTGAAATATGGACCTTTAGGTCTCGAAAATAGCCTAATCGATAGGAAAACCTAGGCTCGGTCCACGTCCGGTCCGACCCTGGTTCCCTGTGTAGTGATGTTTTCTATGGGCGGGCCGGGTCCTAAACGTGTATAAACAAGTTTTCGATTTATTCCCAATAAAAGCATATTGAGTTAAAATGAGTAAATTACGCGAGAAAGGAAGAACCCCGACACGTTTATTGACACGACACGTTTGTTTTTTCCACAACAGGTGCCAGAGGCTCGGCAAGAGGTGCAGAACACATTACCAGAACTGTGCCCATATGTGTACTCTAAGTGATCGTTTGTTTTTATTTATTTAGAAGTTGAGAATTAATTTTACGGATGTATCGGATTTAATTATTCTAAACAGTGTCTTTAAAGGGAATTAGTAGGGAACTAGTGATCGGTTTAATTTAACTAAATAACTTTCAGTATATAATAGAAAACTATGCCTATCTTCATCTTTCACTCTTTAGTATAACTACGTTATGGCCCTACCAAAAATATAATTATAGCCACCATAAAATATATAGGTAATTCAATATTAGACTTACTGCAAAAGCTCATACAAAACGCAAGTCACCAATATACCCGAGTATAAACTAAAATAGTAGACGATAGACAACACTACGAAACCACCACACAAAATATACCTAATGCTCATACAAAACGTAGATCATCAACTCTAGCACACGACAACACTCTCAAAAATACCACGCGGTGCCTGCACACGCGCACTCCTCGTATCAAGGAAATATCCCTCGCCGAAGAATCACCCAGTCCCGGGACCTTAGACCAACGTCGTTCCCGTCTTTCTTCCCTTAGCCCCTCAACCCTGCATCCTAAAGCGTGAGAAAATCAACCATTTGACCAACACGTGTTACGCAATTTCTCCATGAATGACAAGGCCCGCTTGTCGGCACTATTTGTTTTTTCCGGGACTATCTATAGCTTTTGTAATTAAAAGATATATCGACGCAACGCTAATGGTAACTGCATTTTTGCTAAAAACATTACAATAGAGACTAGAGAACAATATGCCTGCTGTAAAGGAAGTCAGTGCCGTTTCTTAGTTAATTGCCGGCCCAAAACATCTTAATAAATTCTGTTGCCGACAATAACCCACATGTGAGCAGCGGCGTCGGTTAAAATTCCGAAGCAGGCATTTCGAAAATGGTACTTTTTTTATTTGTTCTATGGTATTTCCAAATTACTAAAGCGACCACAATGCACCCCAATATAAAACTCGCCATTAAAGTTGTGTGCTACTATTTTGTCACCCGAACTTACGCATTTAAACACGACATACAAATACTTTTCAAAATCACATACTTATAGCACTTATGGCACATAAGGATCGTTACAGTAACCGCTTCATACTTTGAGGCTATTCGAATGTCTGAGCTGCAACGAGCTCGCCACTCGCCAACTGTGACTCCTAATACTGTTGGCGAAGCGAGATTAACCTATTTCTTCTGCTCAGGGCCCGGAGACTGTTTGAACAGTTTAAGGGCCCATGGTAGATTTTACCTATTTAGGCAATAAAAATGCAGAACCGCAGGGGCGTTGTCACTGTGAGGACTAAGACGAAATGTCTCATGCCTTGAGCTGTACTAGAATGTTGTATTGCTAAATATTAAATTTCATAAGTGTTAAGCTTTTTATTTCTTAAATGTACATACACCTTTTACTTTGGTACAGGCTACAGTTATCTTTGTTTTTTTTTATCAATTTAATACAATTAAATTTTCATGTTGTTCCAGTACTTCTGCTGTCAATACCGAAAATACTTGATACTCTGTAGATCTTACAATCTGAAAATAAAAATGGCATTATTCTTATTTCTGTAGAGTAGGCGCAATGTTTTAAATATATAAAAAGAAAAGCGTTAGGCGAAAGTCAGGCGCTTTCACATGCAGCAAATTCTATAAATTTGATGCATGTGAATAGCGTATATTTCTGCAATCTCGTCTTTGCTATTCATATCTATCTGTCAGTAGAAGGTGCAGCTGGCGCTAATCACTAGTTATTTATAAGTCCTGTAGTAAGTGGGCCTGATGGTATACCGGCGGTGGTGCTGAAACTGTGAGCTCCCGAATTGTGTCCTGTATTAACGCGCATCTTTGAGCTCTCATAATCCACTGGGTCCCGTAGTCCCGTCTTCATGGAAGACTACCCATGTGTACCCTATGCCCAAAAAGGGCGACAGATCAAACACATCGAATTACGGGCCTATCGATATTACCGCCCCCTTCGCTGTAAGGTGATGAAGCGTGTTATAAACACACAGCTCCTCAGTTACCTAGAAGAACACGATCTCTAGAGCAATCGTCAATATGCTTCCGACATTATGAACGGGATCTTCTGGTGTATTTAAGAAACCGATGGGCTTTAGCTATTGAGAGTCAAGGTGAGGGACTGGCTGTTGGCCTAGACGTAGCGAAGGCGTTCGATCGGGTCCAGCATGGAGGTCTTCTAACGAAATTATCATCATAAGGGCTTCCCGAAGAATTGTGCGAATACCTTTTAGTCCAGTAAATAAATCAAAGCCGTAGTTTACGGCTGTTGCTCCGATAGCTTGGACATTAACGTTGGTGTTCCGCAAGGCTCAGTGCTGTCTCCAACTCTTTTCCTCCATCATATCAATGATATCTGTCCATTTACGGCATTCATTGCTATGGTATTGTACAGTCATCCGTACTAAAGACGCCTTTTATACGGGGCGTGCCAATATCCATCGTTCCATAGCGGAGGAAGGTCCCGATCTTCTTGTGTCTAAAATCGGGAGTACTCTAGGTAGAATTTCGGTTGAGGACGACTAAATTTAGTCCAATTTAACAGCACAAAGACACAAGTATGCGCGTTCACTACCAAGAAAGCTCCATTTATTGTAGCTTCACAGTTCCAGGATACTCCACTTACCATTTCAATGAGCATACATATCATAAGTGTCGACATCTCCAGTGACGTCCAGTTCCGCAGCTATTTGCAAGAAAATGTCAGGCTCGCATCTAAAATACTGGGTGTGCTTATGAGATTAAAGCAATAATTCTCGCAGGGGCAACGACTTCTACATAAAGCACAAGTCAGACTTCGGAGTATTGTTTTTACGGAAGGAAGTATATCAGTTTGTGACTAGCGAATCGATTCAAAAACTCGTTGTGGGAATTGTGAATATCATGCTGTATTGAGCCGCTAAGTTACTTTGTATGTTCTATCGCTTGTACAACGGTGTATGTTCTGAGGAACCGTTTAACTTGATGCCTACAGCTACATTCTATCATGGCACCGCTCGCCATTGACTCCTCACACCTTGGAGTCAATTTGTTCGAGAACGGTACGCTTCCAAAAGACTTTTTTGCCACGCATACTAAGGCTATGGATTGAGCTCCTCGGAGAGGTTTTCTCTGGAGTTCATGGAGTTCTTCAAGAATAAATAAATAAATAAATCTACTTGGACGCCACAACACAACATTTAAACAAAGAATTTCATACATATTTCGACACACACAATAATTTAACATAATATCAAACAATAAGAAATTAAATCGATAATTCCTACAACTAAACAACTTGGCATTGCCGTGCTGTGGCCCTCCCGGTCGATAAAAGGACCTCACTCAACATGAAAGGGGTGAAAAGATTTTTACGGGATCTGCGCGTGGGGGAAATCCCGGGTATTGCAAACGTCCATAGGCTGCGGGGACTGCTTACCATCAGGCATGCCGTAAGCTTTAAACCTTAGCGGTATAAAAAAACACCCCTATAGTATCTACTGAATAGAAATATACAAAATTATTACCAACCTTTACGTAGGAAGAATACGAAAGAGTCACGAGTCCCAGGCATCTTATCTCCACCGGTCTCTAAAAAAATAGCAACAATTTTCATTAAATCCCTTGGAAGACTGACCATAAATCATAACCTGGTCTCTGTGAGTAAAATCAAAACAAAACGTCATAAAAAAATTAACTTGCGGTCAATGTCCTGGTTGTGCTCTCGCGCGCGATGACCCGGTGTCCGCCTTGACCATGATTCAGGATTTGACAGATCAGGTAATTACAGTCGAGCGACAGCCATCTGACTTCCGTGACCCTGCTGCTAGGGGTACCTGACCAGATTGGATCATGGTTCAGTAGTAAAAGTAAACCTGGAGATATTACTGTTATCAACGATGTCGATGGATGGAAGAGGCACAAAATCGATCGGTGTCGAAGACCAATTCTGAGTTATGTACAATAGTTGAACACAAACCGAAGCTCTTACGGTGAGGGAAAACATCGCAATGAAACCTGCACATTGGGCGACTAAATACGTAACCGCATGATAAAATATGGCCAAGTTTCCCCTTGATCAGGGTCACGGAGGTCAAATGTTAATCGTTCCTCTGTAATTACCTGCCAAATCTTAAATAATTCTCGACCCCGAGGCCTCGCACGCATGAACACAACTGGGAAATTAACGCCAAGATTATCACCTGGCTGTGCCACATAGCGACGCCTAGTAGAGTGCGCGTGCGCAGGGTGGCGCGGCCGCGGCAGTGCTGCCAGCCCGACTCGAACATCGCCATGCTTAGATTCGAGGCCTGAATAAAAAGCCCATAGAAAACTAAAAACCCCGATTGCTATTAATAACTGAAAAGTAAATTGTTATTAATAAATAGGGAATTAATAAGTAGTAAGTTTAATTATGGCTTAATATATTATAGAAATATAGAATGGGAGCCCGCCGGCATCAAGGTGTGAGAATGAACTCTTTGTCAATGGCGAGCAGTGCGATGAAAGAATGTAGCTGTAGGCATCATGTCAAACAGTTCCTCATAACAAACACCGTTGTACAGGCGACAGAACACACACATGGAGGCGAAGTTTCTTAACTGACTCAACGGCTCAATACCGTGAGCATGGTATCATCGACAATTCTCACAGCGGTATGCCGAGCTCCCGCTCATAGATGGGAGCAATATTCCAACTTGAGTCTGATTTACTATCTTTCCGGACTATACATCTATCAAATACAAATACAAATTCTTTATTGGTAACTATGTTACACGTCAATGCAGTGTGGTTGTAGGTAGGTACATAGGTACACATAGACTATATTAACATAATAAAATTTATAAAATCAATCACACAAACCTTTTTCATAATAAAGTATTAGATTTTGAGAATAGTTATAAAGCCTACCTCAATAGTAACATCCCCCGCGCTGCACCAAAAGCAATACGTACTCAACAGTATACAGATTATAGTGACCGAAGTCATAATAAAGTTGGTTAGTGTTCGCTCCGAGTTCTGTAATCATAAATTGAGACCGCAAGTCAATTTAGTACTAATAAGTAGTTAGAAAAACAATGAGCATAAAAATATAACTTTATCCAGAGTAAAATAAGTATCAAACCAACCGACCAAAATATTTTAGAGATTAATGATGATGATGGTGATAAGAAAAAGGCATAAATGGAACCTAACAAAAAACAGTCAAGATACAATAGTCATAGCACTAATAGAAGGGCAATAAACAATAAAAGAGCTCTAACACTACTAAACATAAAGATGCAAGAAAGAGGAGGATGTAAATAGTGTATTTGTATAAAATGATTTGGGTTAAACTCCATTGCAGTAGGTAGGTGAAATTTCAAGCAAAAGAAGGTCAATCAACGAATCCAACTGTGATGGTTTCTCCTGTTCCTCAATACAAATGTCTTAAAACGGAAGTTTAGTGTTGTCGCACTCAATTGTATTGCATAATACAATCGTTACACATTACCGCAGTATTGTTATTTTCTAGTGAACGTTTTTACTATACGGCGAAGTCATACAAAATTTAAATAATTCTCTACCAGCGGAGCGAGCAAGAACGAGAATTGAAATCTCGTCGGCCCATTTCCATCAACAAAATCATCGGAAAAAACAAGGGTATTGCTAAGAGAATTACCATTATGAGAGTAAATTTTAAATTCATGAATCTAATCATTAGAGGAATATTAGAGTACGTCGGAGACAAGGCTGCAGGCGAGCCTCGTCGATCTTATCCGCAATAGCGCTCATGCCAAGGGTACCACAAATGTACTTATTACGCACTAAAAAATCCCCGATTGTGCTCTCGAACACGACCATGATCCAAGATTTGGCGATCAGGTAATTTAAGTGGAGCGACTGCCATCTGACCTCCGTGACCCTGCTACCAGGGGAACCTGAGCAGATTTGATCATGGTTACAAATTCAGTTGCCTGAATTTGCAGGTTTCATAACGATGTTTTCCCTCGCCGTAAGAGCGTCGGTTAGAATTCAACTAATGTTCACACTCAGAAAAGAGTCATTGGTAAATGACCACAGCGGGATTCGAATCCGGTACCTCTCGCTTACGAGTCGGATACTCAACCGCTCGGCCACTGACGCTCCACCATACTTGTTACGCAATACCGCAGCATTTCGGTGGCGTGTAGTTCGCGAATGTACTTCGGAAGCGCTGGCCATGTCTCGTAGCCATACATCATCGTAAGCCCCAAAGTAAGCAAAGCTACTACTGATACTATTGTATAAGCCCCTTTACTTAACAGATAATTTAGGGTCGCAGGTAACAGCCATGAGCTTCCTCCATTTAGCCCTAGCTGCAAAGGGAATGGATATTTAAGGACTCGTGAATGTACGGATTCGAGG
Source organism: Blastobasis adustella (assembly GCA_907269095.1). NCBI lineage: Eukaryota > Metazoa > Arthropoda > Insecta > Lepidoptera > Blastobasidae > Blastobasis > Blastobasis adustella. The sequence goes on from OU026124.1 coordinate 18,412,186, forward strand.
TACTTGAATGTTGACAGCCTCGTTCCCTATTTGGATCATTTCCAGATCCATGTTTTAGCCAGACATGTAGCACCGTGACCCCTGGTTTCAAGCACCTCCTTTCACATATTTTCCCCTGGGATTAAGGATTGTTATATTAACAACTTACCACCAATTGAAATAACAGAGAAGTAATCTGGATTAGGTTGATGAATATTTGAAAACTGAAAACAACATGGCATATTTTCTCGGCTAGTTTCTTGCACCTGGGAAAAATGGGATTTAGTGTATCAATCAATCAATACATTTATTTGTCAATACATGTAATTATACAATTTTGTGTACAGAACAAGAGCATAAATGACATGACCAGTTCAAGAATATGTTCTTTTGCTGTTAAAGCGACACACATGGCATTCGTACAGTATCATGCATCTTTAGCTAAAATCAGTTTACTAAAAGAAGGGGGCATTAGCTGTTACTTATTTCCAAAGGGCTCGCCTTTTACCCCATGGGTATTTATTACGAAATAAATATAATTTAAATTCATGAATGCTTTAAAACCGTTTAACTACTGCACAGCAGTACACAGGAATAGCATTCTTAAGGTAGTCATGCACTTCTGCATGTATATTGTACATCAGGGTAATTTATTTTTATGGGAATACGCACAGGTACCCTCTGAAGACACGAGCGAGTACTTGTTAACATGGCACCTACTCACTTGTAGAAGCACAGTTGTTTAGAAGGAAGTACTTGTAAACAGTATAAGTAGTAGAAATAGCTTTAGGTTTAATGAAATAAGATGAAACGTTATAAAACATAAAATTTACTTTGATGTAAAAAAATCTTTATACTATCGTATTAAAGGTTTTTGGTGTGTCAAAAATCGTACAAACAGCTTTAGAGCCAGTGCAAGTAACCCCGGCCGCCGTGCTTCATTGGAGTTCTGTTTCTGCTATTGTTCGGAAGTGCATCAGGTATTTAAAAAAGAACGGTGTTACCGCCGTCGTGTGTTCTTTTCCATCCATATTACTTGTCCAAGGCCCCCAAAAGCGCAAATAAAATGAATCTTCTAAAATGTTGCTAAACTTTTCTGAAATACTTACCTTAGCGTGGTATTATGAAGCTCAATTCCAAATATAAAAGCCTTTTCATATTTGCACTCCTTTTCGCTCTGGATAGCATCTACTTCTTCGAATATGTCATTGAGGCTGCGAAAATAGCTGCACAAGTTCTTGTACTGGTGGCTGAGGCAGGTTGTGATGAGTATCACTTGCAGGTACGCAGATGTTGACAAACGAATAAACCAGATCCACAACAAAATATAGTGAGCAACTCTTACAACGCTGGCAATCATGCTTGGGGTCATGAACGTCCGGCCAAACAGGAACAACCGTAACAAAATTATTACCTAAAACAAACGTAACATAATCAAGTTAAATACAATGAAGTTTATAAAAATTTCGAATTTTACAAAAAGTTGTCAAAAAATTTCGAATTTGGTAATTGTACTGAGATGTGAGATGTAGTTGACTAAAATAATTTAAATGTTAAAATTGTTTTAGTAATTTAAAAAGGCTATTGATAATTACCGTTGAAAATAACCTCAACGAGGCCATACACTCCATATAATGCAATCGAAGAAATGACAAAGAATAGAAAAATCCCAGCATAAAACTGGAAACACTGTCTCATCTCCTCTTCGACTTGTGGGTCATTGTAAACCTCTTTCAATATTTTTTTTTTTTTTTTTTATGTTGTCCGGCAGACAAACAGGCATGCGGGCCATCTGATGGAAAGTGGTCACCGCCGCCTATGGACATCAGCATCACCAGGGGTACCAATGCGTTGCCCGCCTCTAAGGAGACCTCTAATATACCTCTTGAACGATCCCATGTCATAGACCAAAGGAAACACCGTGGCTGGGAGCTCATTCCACATCCGAATCGTACGAGCGAGAAACGTTCTTTCGAATCTTCGCGTGGACACCACCAGAGGGTCCACGTAATGGGGATGAGTATCCAGCCCACGGCGGGTGGTGCGATGGCGGAATTGTGCTGTGGGCACCAGATCAAATAATTCCTCAGAACACTCCCCATTGTACAGCCAGTAGAACACACACAGGGAGCCAAAGTCCCTTCGATCAGCCAGTGGTTCTAACTTGCCTGTCAGTATGGTATCGTCGACAATTCGTACGGCGCGCCTCTGTATAGAATCCAAGTGATTAAGCAGGTCGGCGGTTTCCCCGGCCCAAAGATGGGAACAATACTCCATATGTGGCCGCACCTGTGCCTTATACAGCAACAGGCGCTGTTCTGGGGTGAAGTATCGCTTAGACCGGTTAAGCACACCAAGTTATTTCGAGGCTAGTTTAGTCTTACACTCCAGGTGACTTCGGAACCGTACGTCGTCTGATATGTCGACACCAAGGATCCCGATACTTTCTGAGATGGAGAGGGATGTTCCTTGGAACTGCGGCACCATGACAAAAGGATCCTTTTTGGCGCAAAATGCGCAGACCTGCGTCTTAGAGGGGTTGAATTCCACCAGGTTCAATCTGCCCCAGTGAGCAACTTGCTCCAAGGAGTGTTCAATCTCTGACACAAGTCTTATTCGGCTTTCCGACACCACGGAACGAGGGATATTCGCACGGCCAGTATAACGAGCGTCTGCAGTACTGTCATCTGCATAGCAATGAATACTGTGAATATTCAGCATATCATTGATATGCAGAAGAAACAGCGTGGGAGACAGCACTGAACCTTGGGGTACTCCAGCATTAATACTCTTGGTATCGGAGCAGCATCCGTCGACAACGACTTGGATACTCCGCCCAGACAGAAAGCTGGATACCCAATTGCAGAGTCCCTCGGGGATACCGTACTTCGGGAGTTTTGTTAGCAGTGCCCTGTGCCAGACCCGATCAAATGCCTTGGCTATATCAAGACTGACAGCCAGAGCCTCCCCCTTGCTCTCATCAGCCTCAGCACACCGTTGTGTTAGGTACACAAGAAGGTCACCAGCTGAGCGACCATGACGGAAGCCATATTGACGGTCACTGATCAGCTGGTGATCCTCGAGGTATCCAAGGAGCTGGATATTAATGACCCGCTCCATCACCTTAGAGAGCAAGGAGGTTACCGCTATAGGCCTGTAATTTGATGGGTCTGAATTGTCACCCTTCTTGGGTATCGGGTGCACATGGGCTAACTTCCACGAAGACGGCACCGTTCCTGAGGTGTAGGAAAGCTTAAATAGGCGCATTAACACGGGAGACAACTCGGGAGCACACCTTTTAAGAACGATAGCCGGATGCCATCAGGTCCACTGGACTTCCGGATGTCTAGGTAGAGAAGCACACGTCTTATGATTTTTTGGGTGAAACGAACCTCGGGCATGATGCCCACACACCGTGAGATGGTAGGCGGTGCAGCTCCCCCATCATCCAGAGTTGAGTTATGAGCAAAGAGATCACCTAAGAGATCGGCTTTCTCCTTTGCTGTGTGGGCCAATTGGTCATCCGGCTTGCGCAAAGGTGGAAAGGTGGTCCGACAAAAGTTCCCCTCGACAGCTTTGGAGAGAGACCAAAAAGCACGGCTCCCAGAGGGGTAGCTGATTAGTTTCTCTCCAATTCCACCGATGAATTTGTATTTTGCTCCGGCCAATGCCCTCTTTGTAGACCTCGATATAGCATTGTACTTTTTCCTCAAAATGTGGGTATTAGGGTCCTTTTGGGCCCGAGCCACTGTCCAGGCACGAAAAGCATCGTGCTTGAGGCGAGTTGCCTCAGCACTAGACCTGTCGTACCAGGGCTGACTCTTGCCGCCGAGACGGACTACAGAGGACGGGATAAAACACTCCATTCCCTGCAGTATGACATCAGCTACAGCGGCAGCACAGATGTTGGTGTCATTTGAGGAAAAGCAAAATCCACGGGTACGACGCAAAGAATTCTCGCAATCCATCCCAATCTGCTGAACCATAATGCCATACCTTGCGTGACCCACTGGGGCGAGCCCGTTCGGGTATAGCAAGAGGCGCCTCGGAACGGACCAGGCAGTAGTCTGATGTCCCAAGAGGAGCATCTACGGACACCTGATAACCGTCTGGGTGGGTGGTAAGCAGAAGGTCTAACAAAGAAGGATCACGGTCCACAACATCCGGTAAGTAGGTGGGTTCTGATACCAGTTGCGTGAGACCATGGGCCAGAGAAAATTCATGGGCGGACCTCCCGGCTGGGTTGGTAGGACGGCTTGACCCTAGCCACTCAGTGTGGTGACCGTTAAAATCTCCTAGGACCACCAACTCGGCGGAAGGATACCGCTCAAAGATTTTGTCGGTAGCGCATTGTATGTGTTCGAAAAACCGATTTGTCTCACCTACGCCGTGACGGTTGTTGTATAGGCATGTGTAGACACGGGATAGACCCCCCTGTTCTACGCACACCCACACCACAGATTCGTCACTTAGTTCTATGGCATTAAGACGTCGACAGCAGATATCACCTCTGACGAATAGGCACACACCAGCGCGAGGTAAAAACCTATGTTCCAGCTTGTATCCAGGATAGTGGAGATACGAAGTGTCAGCCGGAGGTGATATCTGCGTTTCCGTTAGGAAAAGTAGGGCGGGCTTCGCCGTCTCTAGGTGGTGATGTACGGCGTTCAGATTGGAGTGTAGACCCCTGATATTACAAAAGTCCACTCGAAGTGTGGAAAGGGGTGCCGCTGAGAGAACCTTACTTTTATTTTTCCTTGCCATTTGTGATAATATTATAGGTTGGGATGTAAAGGAGTGCTGTAACATCGGCATCCAGTAGGGCAAGGACGTTTTGCTACTGAACGCTGCAGAGGGAAGGGTTGTGTGAAAAGCTGGCACGGGGGACGGAAGGGCCCCCGATCCCCCCCGAATATGCCTGCCGGGTCCACTGCGGTCTCCTACCCCGGCACGACAGACATCTTCGAGATTTTTCGCACAGTTGGCGGGACAGCCTCCCGGGCCGGAGATTAAAAGTGATGCCCGGGTTCGGGTCCCCTACTAACTGGCGGGCGGCCAGCGACGAGCCGTTTCATCGGGTCTCCCTGGCCCCCGCGCCAACCTGTCACCCTCCCTCTAACATGTCCAACACAAAACTGGGACCTACAGGATACCTATATTACAGCACTCGGACGAGGGGGAATGGCTCACGGAGTACTCTGACGGAACACAGCCCAGAGGGTGCTTAGCGCCATGCATACTCATCTCCGTGGGTGGTCGCTAACCATTCGGGCCGAGGCCCTACCACCAAGCAATTTCGGTTGCACTCTTCGCACCACCCGGGAGTCACGTGTAGGGTCTCTAGGGTATAGCCTACGGACGTGGTGCAGCAAGACCCCCAAAACATTTCACAACCAACTCATAGCCTAGAACCCGCACTTCCTTTCTGTAGTAACTGAATATTAGAACATACGAATACCACAAAGGTTGAACGGTGAACATGGTTCTGTCGGCTATTTGCTTCTCTGATAAATTGTGCTGAGTGAAATTGGAGCCTAATAATGACAATAAATATGCGCATACAGTCAAGTCAATGATCCATACAAGTATATCGTGGATGGTTGCGACATATTCAGGCATACCAGGGTCCATACCAGTAGTTCGGCGCTCCCAATGCGTAAAATATCTTACACAACTTGTATTCTTTAGTTTTATTTTTTCCAACGTTATCAATGTTAAGTATTGTCATTGTTACGTCTAAGAATTAAATCAAAGAATATAAGTGATATAGCTAGTCCCAGATTAATTTGCCGATAGGTCACAGTTTACGTTTCACTAATTACCTAAACCAATCCAGTGCCAGCCGCCCAATTATGAGTTACGTTTACGTAATTAACAAAATTAATACGTTACTTGTAATTGAATGACGTTCTTTAATTACTTCAAAGAATACTTTTCCAGGTGTAGGTGTAAGTAACTATTTAGTAACTTGTTTTAATAACAGTTTCAGAGTCAGGCCTTTCTATTGTTGAGTAGGGTAATTCGGCTAGCAGGCACTTTGACCTTGCTAAAAAAAACTCTATGAAGGTGAAATTTTCTTGATGTCTATTATTTAATTATGTAATAGGCCTAAATATACCACCCGGTGTACTCGTATTTTGATTTAACTACACATGTCCTATAATGATTCACGTGCATAAGTATATCACGAACCGTTATTTAAATAAATAAATTATCTATGAAACTACTAATTTACAAGCTTAATTATAGACTGAAGTGCTTGTAAGTCCATTGTTTGTAGATAACCTAACCTTCGGAAAAATGACGGAAAACCCCTACCAAGTATACTTATACTAAAATATGTCCTATAATACTGAACCGACTTCCAAGTTACAAAGCTGGAACTATCTCAAATAAACTGGCTTTCAAACAATGAAAACCGCATTGAAATCGATCTATCTGTTCGGGAGCTACGATGCCACAGACAGATACACTCAATGGGCAAAAAGTTGCAATAAAAAATCAAACGTAATCTCAGTCCATGTAAAATTAGGTTATAACGTTTTAGATCCCTTCCTGGGGAACCACATTGAATTTCGCGATAAATTGTAATCTATTTATGTGCAATTCTGGGCTATGAGCAATGGTACTGCCAAATTTAATTATAATACGTTTAGTAGTTTTTTGTGAAGGGTTAACAAACATAACGAGCTAACACTTACGTGAGGATACCGAAGATCAGGCAAAGTGGAGAAGAAATAGTAGGAAAGCGGATCCTGGTAACCAGTTTCACGGAAACGGGGGAAAGAATAATAGCATTGCAGGAAATGTACAAAATACCATTACTACATATTAAAACAGATTAATCTCATTAACATTGATTAAAATTCATCCGGTCTTTGGTATCAACCTTTGTCAACACTTGAGTTTAGGTCTTTAGGGATTTGATGTTATGTGTAGAGATCCCCTAACTCTTCTTGTTGTGTTGTAAAGTGGAGTATTCACTTATTAAAACCACGATGTTAGAAATAACTTGTATAATGAGTATCGCGGTCATAATCAGGTTATATTACTATAATTACACAGTTATAAATACAGTGGTGGCAGCTCGAGTGCCAAATGCAGACTGTCGCCTGACCGATAGATGGGGTGTCCGGAAACATAAGTGGATGCAAACGGGACGCGCTCAGAGATGAACGCTACAGATCTCTTTTATTCCCTTCTACGGTTATCTATCAGATACCTTTACCACCCATCTCATCTTGGCCACTCTATTACCTTTCTTCTGTCCCATATTTCCTTTCCAGTACTTTCCCACTCCATCTTTCATCGGATCGTCAACATATATGAATGCCCACCTCTACTTTCTTTCTGAGATAACTTTTCCTAAAGTCCTTTAAATTCGATGTTCTTCCGCCGGTCACAGAGGGATGTGTCTCACATAGATTGCTCTGTAGCTCTCTGAATAACTTGTAAGAATTTGATAGATTCGCCCGGAATTCCAGTATACCTAAATAATTATAACTTTCTCAATTTGCAGTAGGATAATAAAGTTATTGTAGAAATGAATTATCACAAGAAAATTAAACACTTTATTGGTGTATTTAACAGCCGACTACACACTTATACAGTTATATTATCACATTAGTGATACAATTTCATAAATATAATTAAAAGTAAATTGATACTTAATGTCATTAATTAACTGTAACATAATTTATAATAAGATTAATAACCTAAGGTGTCTTTCTCGTGGTGGCCTCTACAGCCATCAGATAAAGTGCCGTACCATTAACAGTGACGCTGTTTAAATCATCTATATGTAATAGATGTATTTTCTACGTCTTGATTATCTGCTGCATAGCACTGAAAACACTTGATATGTTAATCTGACGATCTGAAAAGTGAAATATATATTTAAATTATTTAAAGAAAATTTTCAAAACACCGGTTTTTTCCAAGCATATTTTCACCTTGACATAGGAGGAATAAGAAAGGTTCACGATTCCCAGACATCTTATCTCCACTGGTCTCTGTAATGCATAATAAAAAAAATTTATGATATTTCTCATTACTTTTACTATGTATAGGACATCTTTGTTAGGAAATCGGCGCACATTTTAGAACAAATTCTTTTAAATTCCTTTTACAGTACATATACTAATGTTACGTCCAGAAAAACAGTAGAATCACAAAATTTTATGCATTTCCTAGGCATTGGCATTGATCTAGGAAATGCATGAAATTCCAAGGAAAAGTGTATGATAAAATTGATTATACTCATTTCCTGTCGCTTTAAGACAATATCTATATTTCCTAGGACTTCTATATTATGACAGATTACATACATTTACTGTGATATATACCTTATTCCAACCAGGAGACTGTGATTAATATACTGAGCGGCTTACAGAGAACGGCGTGCCTTTTGGTCACAGGAGCCATGACAACCGCCCCGGGAGCGGCCCTAAATGCAATTCTGGATCTTCCGCCGCTACATCTGCATTTGCAAATGGTGGCGGCGGCCAGTATGCACAGGTTAACCATTCAGGGGGAGGGGAACTGGCCCTCACAGTCTCTGAAGTCTTTTCAGGAAACGATCATGGACAATAAAATACTAGGTATGCATATAGGCACCATGATTCCTAAGTGTACACACCAAAAATTTTACACTGTAGAGATCCAAGCCGGGAATGAATGGCTCAAAAGCCAAATTTCCTGAAAAAAAGGGAGCCTGATCTGGTACACAGATGGATCCAAATCAGGCCATCACATGGAGAGTGGAATATATGGGGAGCGACCTAGGGTTAAGAAATTCCTAAACTTGGGCAAAGACGCCTCTATATTTCAAGCCGAGGTTTCTGCAATTTTGGAATGCGCTGACATAAACCTCCAAAAGCACTACGTGAACTATTGTATTTATATAAACTCAAACAGTCAATCAGCTTTATTAGCCCTATTATCAAAATCTGTGAGTTCTAGATTGGTGCTAAACTGTGTGAATGTTCTCAATTCCTTGGGTGAGAAAAACAAAGTATTTTTACGTTGGGTTCCAGGACATGAAGGGATCGATGGCAATTAAATTGCGGACGATCTAGCTAAGGCTGGTAGTGTGTTCACAACACATGGTCCAGAACCATTCTGTGGCTCACCCAAAAACCTAGTCAAACTGACCCTATGGACAAATTGCAATGAGCAATCGTTAGAGCACTGGAATAAGCAGCCAGGCCTAAACCATTCTAAAGCATGAATCATGCCTACAATAGGCTACATGCCAAAGTACGATTACTACTCAGTAGAAATATGTTGCGGATCCTGGTAAGGGCGCTGACTAGTTACTGTTGGCTGAATAAGCACATGTTTAACTTAAAGATCAGTAATACGAAGGACTGCAGATTCTGTAAGGAGGACGAGGAATCGCCCCTACACCTGATTTGTAAGTGCGAAGTCCTGATGCGCAAACGTAGCATCCATCTTGGTAAATACCAGCTACTACCGGATGAGGTGCACGATATCAGTGCTAAGAGACTTGTACAGTTCATAGAAGCTGTAGAGCTCAGAACTGAACTGAGGCGATCACAATAGATCAGTAATGGTCGCAGTGATACTAGGACGTTTAGCCTTGAAAAGCCCACTTAACAAGTAGAATAATCTAAAAACCAGAAATCATTCCATAGAAAGTTTTATGAATGCTGGTGAACAAAGGTAGAGCAAAAAGTAATGCTCCGCTAGGACAGAAGCCGATTCAGTAATCATGAGGTAAACGTCACCTGGCTGTGCCACATGGCGACGACGACGAGTGAGCGAGCGCGCAGGGCGGCGCGGCCGCGACAATGCTGCCAGCCAGACTCGAATATCGCCGTGGTCAACTTCGACCCCTGAACAAAAAATAGCACACATAATTACATATAATTTAGAAGATAATAATTATGGCCATTTATGTCATATATTTTAGTCTCGCAAACTCTAAAGGGTACTTTCCGTGGACCTAGAATCTTGAAATTTGTCATGAAACGTGAACTTGTAGCACAGATAAAAAGAAAAATCCGAAATCCATGTCACATTAACACATCATACAATACAAACAAATATTACTATCTTCTCTATTTGCGGTTCAAAAATTTAATATTTTATACAATTTTGATAAAGTATTTTATATTTCTTATTTCGGTACCCTCATAACTTGAGTCCTAACCCTAACCTGCCCGGTATTTTATTATAATTATTTTAGTCTTTATTATTATGAGAAATATAACTGGAATCCATTGGTAATAATTCATCGACGTCATACCACCAATTTGTTCCTAAAATCGCACAAAGGGAAGCGAAGATGATTTCAGCAAATGTGGAGAGAAAATCTAGCTTTCAACAAATAGACACCTCGACAGTAACATCGCCTGCGCAGCACCAAATGCAGCCAGTACTTATTAGTGTACACACTATAGTGATCAATATTGGCAGCATATTTGTCAGCGTTTTTTCCGAGATCTAGAGCAAAATAACATTTTTAAAGCAAGTATTTAGATTTACAGGTACGTTTGCAAAATACAATCAAATAATTGTTACTCTTTATAATAACTTACCATAAGTTGAAACAGCAATAAAGTAATTGTGCATAGATTAATAAATATCTGAATACTGCATATTACGTAGCATATTTTCTGGGTTAATTTTTTGCACCTGCAATAGAATATTAAATTCTTAAAATTAGTATTCGAAGTGCGATTGCAGAGCAATAACTTTCCCTTAAAAGCTGTAAATTAAATGTTGACATGATTCAGTAAATGAACCTCTATCAAATTAGAAAGATCTCTTTAAGAAACAGCAAGAAGAAGACAAGATAAAGAAAGAGTGCACACAATAAACAAGCTTTTTAAGATATCTTAGAAAACGCTAACTGCTGGGTACTTAAATTAGAAAAATTTAAAGATGGAAATACTAAATATATAAAAGTAAATATGTAATTTAAAAAAATGCTGACAAACATTAATGAATGTTATAAACGAAGGAATCCCAATCGTTTGGTTTCACAGCATTTCAGTCACACAGACGGTTAGAATCCTTACGGAAAATTGTAACAGTTTTCTCTAGTACCTAGGCATCCATAATCATAATGCCATTTATTATAAATTGCCTGTCATTCATCACATAGTGCCGCCAACTATCTGTTCAGTAAATAAGATCACACATTAAAAGCTGACAGGGGCGACAGCGACATGACATTTCTAAAAATATCGGATGTTAGACATAGACATAAGACATGATTTCTTTTGAAATCACAAAAATCCATAAGCCAAAGGTTATATCAACGGCCGTCTTTGTCAATCTATTTGGTACTGTAGTTCCGACTTTATGTTCTGAACACATAGGGGGGAACGGAAGGGGCTGCTTTCGCAATGTCGTCAACTTTACGTAAAAAGGCAAGCAAAGACACAAGAGTCCAGAAAATGACTAATTGTCTTCAATGTAATGATAATGATTTCCGACCCTTCCCGGATACGGATTCCGACAGCGGGTATACACTTTTCTTCAAAAACACTTCGGGTCTCGGGTATAGTATTTCAGCGGCACATCATGCCAAAACGTCTCCGCGAGCAGTCTGATGAAAACATTCAAGGCCGATTCCTGTTATAAATATCTGAAGAGCCAAAGAACCAAAACAAGATCAAGCTCTCGTCGCAAAATAACCGAATCCGCATCATCATACAGTATCGTGGCTCCAGATTAACCCGGGGTGGTATCCGGGATTATCGAATGAAGGGATTTTTGAATTTATTTTAAGTTCACTTATCCTTACTATTTGAAACAATTTAAGGATAGTGTTTTTAATTTGTTATATATTTTCTGAAATAAAATTTTATTATTGTCGTGTTTATCACCTTAGTGTGACGTCATGATGCACTAATCCAATAATTACGGCCTCTTCATATTGTTGTTCTTTTTGTTCTTGTGTAAGCTCTTTATCTGCAAATATGATGTTAAGGCTGCGAAAATAGCTGCACAGATTCTTATACTGGTGGCTGAGGCAAACAGTTATCATGATCACCTCTAGATAAGCCGATGACGTCACTCGGATAGCAATAACCCACCACATGCAGTAGTGAGCTACCCTCATAACAGCACCTATAGTAATAATAAAAAGAATTTCATTTCTGTAATTACAAAGTACTACTAGGCTTAAGCAATGTAAAGAAGCCTGCTTATATTTTGTTAGTAATAATCTAAAAACTAAGTCATACCTATTTTCCTAGGGTCGAGTATGTCTGGCCAAATCGGACTGATTGGAACAAAATTTCCACCTGGATGAAAGAAATTACCTACTTTTATTATTACTAATTCTTTGTTACATGTGCAATTTAACAAATAATAAGAATTTCTAACGTTTAGTGGGGTTTTAAATACAAAAATCGCGAATAATGGCTATTTTAAAGCACCAGGGATCTCCCGACCCTGTCTGTGAGCAAACCGCAGTACAACTGCCATAGCTTTGCTCGCTTTGGGGGTAGATGGCGCTGATTAAATTTGTCCAAGCATATTTATTATTATTATTATATACCGGAGGTTGGAAGTCACTATTAAACCATCACTGTTATTCAAAAAATCTTATAACTCAAAAATTGTAACAGTTACCGTTGTATACAACTTCCATCAATCCTTGAATTCCATAGGACGACATTGTTGATACTACGATTAATATATAAGCCCCACAATAAACCGTGATACACCGCACCATCTCCTTTTCCACATCTGGATCATTATATTTCTCCTTTAGTTTTACAGTAAGGTCGTGGCATACCATTCTTACTTCGTTTTTGTAGTAATAGAACACTGGGACAAAGATATACCAGCAGGGTAAAACAATGCAGAACATATACGCTTCAGATGTTTGCTTCTCTGAGAGATTGTACTGAGTAAAGATGGCGCTAAATATTGACACGAAAAACGAAAGTATACTAAGGTCAACGATCCTTACAATGATATCGTGGATCGTCTCGACATACTCGGGTATGCCAAGATCTCCACACCAGTAATTCGGCGCTCCCAATGCATAGACTATCTTACACATCTTGTAACAGTATTCTTTTGTTTTATTTCTTCCAAAAGAGTCACATTGATTATCCATTGCTTGATTGAACGTATTGTTTTAGTAAATGGTAATGTGTAAGTATTAAAAATATAAACAGAGTTATGGTCAAAAGTTATTGTACCGAATATTTTCTACGCATTGAACTACGAGTATTATACAGTTGTTTAATAGGACATCATTTCGTTGTCGTCATTTCCGTAATTTGAGCGTTTTATATAAGTGCTTGCTGACGAATTACAAACCACGGTGGGTTAATAAAATCTAATCAAATGATGTGTTATTTTCATATTCAATGAAGTGTCAATTACATTCAGAAAGTGGTTATAATACACCACGATAATTATTAGACTGAAACAATTACGCGACCTTTCTATAGTAATTACAATAAACTTAATTATAATTATTATAAACATAACATATGTAAGTCATCATCGTCATCGTCCTAGCATTTATCTCGGCCTCTGCCAGGGTTCGGTTTTCTACTTATTCTTCTCCACTTCACCCAGTCTTCGGTATCCTCGTGACGTAAGCCGTGGGTTCCTGCATCCTCACTTCACTCTACCCAAGAAGCGATGTCAACCCATCGCTTCTTGGATCGCCAACGCGGTCGCTTTCCTGATTTAGGCAGGTTCAGGCTATTTCCCTGAGGCTTACGCAATATGTGACCAAACCAGCGCAAACGCGTCTCCTCGATCTCCCTCGATATCCCTCACATCAAGACTGACACGTACTCGGACGAGTCGCGTACCTCCACAAATCCACCGCAGCATTTTTATTTCGTGATTCGTGAGCGCTGGCCATGTCTCGCCGCTATTGAGCATCACAGGTCTAATTATACTCTATAAGCCCTTTGAGCTTGACAGGGATTTTAGAATAACAAATGACTGCTATGAATTCCCCTCCATTTGGCTCAACCTGCAGAGATTCGGGACTTGACATCGGGACCGATACCGCCGGACTCGTGCGTCACGTATCCGAGACATTTGGATTTATCTGTTCAATTGACAGCTTCGTTACCTATACGGATTGTTTCGGGATCCCAGCAGCTGGCCATATACTCTGTTTTGGCAACATTTTTCAAGCACATCCTTCCCACATGTTTACCCTGGTCACAAGATCCTGCCTAAGCTTGCCCATCAGTACAATGTGGCCAGAGTACTTCATAAGCCACGGGGGCATGTCCTGAATTTCCATTGAAAGGGCATCGAGCACAATGCAAAACAACTAAAGACTCAGCACTGACCCCCGGTGAACACCTACAGTAATCGGGAAGTAATGAGTATGTCCTACGATGGTTTTGACGACGACTCCAGCATTAGAATTACGCAGCATTACATTCGCTTCGGGCACAAACTTTGATTTCAGAGCCCTCCAGATTATCTGCCGAGGGACACTATGGAAAGTCCTCTGAAGGTGGAGAAGTGCGTAATGCAGAGGTTGATTCCTACTGCAGTGGGAGTCCTGGAGGACTCTGAGTGCAATGATTGGATCCATGGTACTGCAGCCCAGCCTAAAACCGTATTGGCATTTCGACAAGGAATATTCCTGGGAAAGTCTCTGGTCTATAATACGTTCAAATAACCATTCATTGATTTTCCTAATTTACTTTTATGAGGATCACCCTTCCTGTAAAAACCAAAATGTCGTGCTTGCATTGCTGTGCTCCAGTTTGAAGGATAAGGTAGCCAGCGCAATTACAGGCATGAGGCAGTTTAACTTGATCCTTACAGTGGTTCTGCATTTTTGTTGGCTGCAACCTAATGCATGAATCGTAAATGTCTTGGGTGACAGTTCCCGCTTACCATTAGATGGGCTTTCTGCTATGCTGCGGTAAACAAAATGCTATGGAGTATTCCAAGCTCGAACTATTACAATTACCTTTAGGTCATTTCATATGAAATTTCGTTTCTTCTTCTCCAGCGTCTGATGGAAATGAGATTAAAGAAGAAAATTGAAAGACTACTTTCTGTCCTTGGAGTATTAGTATAAGTAGTAGGTAAGAATTAATAAAATATGGTATAAATTTATACGCATTTATTTAGAAGGCGATTTTTGAAACAGGTACTGTTTTAATTGCTACATCTTAACTATCTGGTGTAGAGGACCGAAAATACTTGGTATGACATTCTGGCTATCTGAAAATAAAAGATAATTGTATCACAATTCAAGGAACGTATATTGCGATTTATGTAAAATACATAACTCTTAATTTATTGAAGTGTTAATGTTACCTTATCCACAACAAAACAATTTAAAATAAAATAAATAATCAATTAGAAAATGTAAGTGACTTAAAAACAACCAAAACATAAAAAGTATAATATAAAATTTATTGTAAAACGTATAGGTAGTACAGTTTGTAATGTATTTTTATACCTAACCCTAATTTATTAAAGTGTTTGTGTTACCTGATCCACACCTATGTTTTTTTAAATAAAATCAATTTTTTATTTAAAAAATTAAACCGAACTAAAGTAAGTAAGTAAGTACTTTATTGCAATAACATAGCCTATAGGCCAGTTTATCCTTTTCGGATATACAATAGTTAGATAATGGTAACTAGAACAACATATATACAGTTAATTAATTAGTTAAATAAACTATTACAATGTCCAAGAGTTTACGTTTACACCATTGACGTTACTATAACTATAGGTATGCACCTAAACTAAAATATTCCATACCTACGCAACGACACAGACAAAGAAAAATAAAAATACTACGTACAAGTATTATCCAAGAGATAAGAAACAAAACACCACTAAATTGAACACTATAATCTAAAATATTATGAATAAACTGTTATAATTAAAAATGTAATTAAGTAGGTAAGTACCTACTTATTTTGTTAATACTTGATGTTTATTTGTCAAAGTATTCTTTTAAGCTGTAGAAAGTTTTAAGATTAAGCCACGTTTTTAGTTTGTTTTTAAATGTATTACCTTCTAACATTTTTAATTCTAGAGGTAGATTATTAAAAATTTTATGGCACTTATATATGTACTTTTTTCGAAAATTCTATTATTTATCTGTTCAATACATAAATCATACTTGTATACATCTCGACTATTTATTCGTGTATCAATTTTATTTATGAAATAGTGTCTCTTTTTCTTAATAAACATACATATTTACAGTATGTATATACAAGTAAGTGTTAGGATATTATTATTTTTGAAAGTATCTCTTAGGGATTGCTTACCATATTAATTATAAATTATTCGTAAACATCGCTTTTGCATGATAAAGGTTCTCTCAATATCCACCGATTTAAAACAAAAGATCAATAAATAAAATGTTAACATCAGAATAGTAAGTATTATTTATTTTATAATTCGTACCTCACGTGATATTATGTTAAACCCTTATTATTAACTTTCCGGTTTTCCGTTTTTTTATAATTACCTTAACGTATGCGGAATAAGAAAGTGGCACGAGTCCCAGACATTTTATCTCTACGGGTCTCTGAAAACAAAAATATTTATTTTTACAAAGACCAATATAATTCGAATTAATATCACTATTTGTACACTAGTTCCTGCCTGAAGACGAGTAATTTGAAACCGGTTGCAGTTTAATAAAATTTGTGTAATAAAGTGGAACTAGTGTATTTAATTCATAATAATGGAGTTCCATCATGAAGTCACAACACAAAAGTGTTCAATATAATTCCACTTTGCATGCTTTTTTTTTCGATGATACGCATTTACGCTTTCCCACTCACCTGGGAAGCGAGCGGGTTATGCGAGACTCCCGGACGCGTTGTTCATTGGGGGAATGTTACGTTAGGTGATTCGGACAGTTTTGAAATACAAAATGTCCTCAGGGCTTCCTTCCCCAGTGACAGCGAGATTGGGGACATATATGTAGATTTCGGTTTTAAAAGGTAATCTAAAACTTTATTTAGTTTTAGATTTCTAAGTTTCTTTGATTATTACCCAAAATTGATCAAAAATTTTATTTCTGAGTCTGTACATAAATATCACCTGACTGTGCCACATGGCGATGCCGAGTAGTGAGCGCGCGCGCAGGGCGGCGCGGCCGCGGCAGTGGTGCCAGCCCGACTCGAACATCGCCGTGGGCAGGTGCTCCGCCTTAAAAGAAAATAAATAGTCAATAGTCAAATAAGTCAAGCCTAAACATTATGTAGTCTTACTAAATAGTATAAAAATTGTACTATTGGGAATTTCCTTAAAAATATACCTATAAAAACTATTGGGAAATTTATTTCCACTTTACTTACCAATTTAATGAATCAATAAGAAACGTTAGGTAGTCCTACTCAAAAGTAGACTTATAACATTATTAGACAAATTAACGAATATTTGTTTCTTACAAATTCGCGTTAATGTCCCGGTGTGATCCAGCGCACGAGGGTCTGGGATAATGATCCAGAATTTGACAGATCAGGTAATTAAAGTAAAGCGACTGTTATCTGAACTCCATGACCCTGTTTACCGGGGATCCTGTCAAGATTGTAAGGTTTGAAGTCACATGAATGTGCAGGCTTCAACATAATGTTTTCCCTAGTAAGAACATCGGTTAGTATTCAACTAATGTAAGAAAAAACGGCAAATCTCGCTTACGAGGTGGTATTGGACCCTTTAACTATAAGGCCACCGAAGCTCCTTCTTGTTTATTACAACTACCTATGGAAAATTATTAAACATTTCATTTTAATGGGCTGTTTTTGTCGATAAACAAATTTTTTATCTTATTAGTTTGGAAATCATTTAGATTTCTTCTCATTGGTAAATGTCTGCAGCATTACAAGGGCTACACGTCTATAAATAAATGTACATACAGTAAGACTAATGGGAAAATGTGACCAGCAAATTCTTACTTTATTGGAACGAAATTCTCAGTAGTACAACCGGTAAGACTATTTAGTAAGACTACTGCGAACGGTTAGGCTTCAACAAGTCATTATGAGTCGAGAGGAAGACATGAAATAGACTGCACCGATAAAAGTCCAGCGAATATAATTCCAGAGAAAACCGTTATTGTTATAATGCGTACAGCCAGGACTGGAGCTCTCTGAGCTAAAAGAGCGATTTAGTACTTACCACTACAAATATACCGTTCAGATGATATACCAATACTTACTTTGAAAAATAAAACTGAGTAAATTAAATAAATGGACACCTTACCACCTTGTACTTACTTACTTACTTACTTACTCACTCACTCACTCACTTACTCACTCACTCACACACTAACTCACTCACTCACTTACCTCAACGGAAACGTCGCCTGCGCTGCACCAAAAGCAGGCCGTGCCTATCAGGATGGCTACTAGAGTGACCGATACCGTCAGCAGATTTGAGAGCGATCGGTCCGAATTCTGAAAAAATATGAATAAAAGTCGTGTAAAGTGAAGACTCACAAATACAATTAAAGTGAATACGAACTTACCGCC
The DNA here is from genome assembly GCA_907269095.1 of Blastobasis adustella. Taxonomy (NCBI): domain Eukaryota; kingdom Metazoa; phylum Arthropoda; class Insecta; order Lepidoptera; family Blastobasidae; genus Blastobasis; species Blastobasis adustella. Next base: position 18,430,650 of record OU026124.1, read on the forward strand.
AACTGAGTCAGTAATAAAGTGATTGTGATTAGATTGATAAATGTTTGAATACTGAAAACTATATAGAGAATTTTCTGAGCTAATTCCTTGAATCTGCAAAAAATATATGTTTTTAATCTTTACTTTTTAAATTATGATTCTAAAAAACTCAATACGGCTGCACTGTACTAGCTCAATAAAATACAATATTGTTGACCAGAACTCTTACCAGGAAAAATCATATCTCTTCAGTAGTACAAGGTGTCTCAAAAGAAAGTTTATATTTAGTGGATCAATTAAAAAAAAAAGTAAGCTGTGTATCGAAAAAATGATTAGATTTAGATTTAGATTTATTTATTACTCTTACACAAGATAATACATTTAAGAAATATTTAAATACATTTTTGTGAAAAGAGATCGTCAAATATAAAGGAATATAAAATTATCAAAAGGAATATACGTAATTAATAAAATGATTACATAATGTAAAACATGTCCATGAAAAATGCATGTCAATACGAGATTAAACATGTCGATACAATAAATTTAAACAAAGTAATTAAATGTCAAAAGTGAATACATTTAATAATGTACAAATTGTGTCAGTTTACAGATTAAAATGTCTAAGTAAAACAATCCATAATAATTATTTCAAACTTTAGAATAAATAAATGTCAAAATATAATTACAATTTTAATACTAAATGTCAATAAGATAATGTAATTTTTTATTTTTGTTTTTATTTTTATTATGAATAGTTATCGCTGAAATTATGATTTAAAAAATCTTTAACAGAGTAAAATACATTATTCAATAAAAGGTTCTTCAGTTTTCTATAAAACGTTTATTGAATATTAAAATACACAATTTGGGAATTTATTTCTTAAAAATAATATCGTCCAAATGTAGACCCTCGCGTTCGCGTCACTCATTTAATCGAACAGTAAAATTACTTTTGACGGCTCGGCAGGTGCACTCAGTGATGGCTGCCATTTCGTGACGGATATTTTCTTTCAAACGCGCCAGGGAAGTCGGTTTATTTGCGTAAACCTTAGATTTAAGATAACTCCATAGGAAAATGTCCATAGGGGTTAAATCAGGACTGCGTGGAGGCAAATTTATGTCACCTCTGCTGGAGATTAAATTGCCCGAGAAAATTTCACTAACTCGTGGCAGAGATGTATTGGACGTGTGTGACATTGCTCCGTCCTGCTGGAACCATGTTCTTTGGTTATAGCCAGGAAAGTCTTGCAGTTCAGGCACCAAGAAGTCGTCTAACATCTCCACATAACGCTCTGAATTCACTGTAATTGCACGCCCACTTTCGTCTTCGAAAAAGTAAGGGCCGATAATTCCTCGCGAAGACATCGCTGTCCATACGGTCAATTTAGGCGAATGAAGGGGTTTCTGAAGCTTGCGTTTCGGATTCGTTGCACTCCAGTAGCGGCAATTCTGCTTATTTACGTGTCCATTAAGATGAAAATGAGCTTCATCAGAAAATAAAATGTTGGTAAACGTTGAAAAGCGCTCAATTGCCTGATTTACGAAGTCAAGCCTCTAACTGGCATCTTGGGGCTTTAATTATTGCACCAATTGAATTTTGTAGAGGTGCAGCTTTAGATCTTTGTGCAAAATGCGGTGCAATGATGATCTATGCACATTTACAGCACTTGCGCGCTTCTGAATTGAAAGGTTCGGGTCATCACGAACAGACTGATTAACACTCTCCACGTTTTCTACCGTTCTTGATGACCTTGGTCGCCCGGATTTTGGTTTTGCCAGCGTTGTACCGGTCTTTTCAAACATTTTGACCCATTTTCGAATAAGAGGAATGCTTGACGCATCATTTGAGTGGCGAAAACCTCGAATACTGCAGAATCTCCTACGCGCTACAGTCGCCGAATCACCGTTTTTGTAAAACTCTCGCACGCACAACGCGCGGTCTGCTCCTGAGAAACGCTCCAAAGCGACTGAATTCCCAAGAGCCAGGCTACCGATTGACATAACCCCCGCGCCCCTTGGATTCGTTGCGTCCACGCAGTAAATTAAATAAATATAAACTTTCTTTTGAGACACCTTGTACAACAGATAAAAGAAAATACTACGTACAAGTAGTACCTATCTAACAAAAATATTTTGACGAGCGAGATCTCTGAAAGTTAACGTATAAGAATTACCTCACTGTCATATTATGATGCTTAATTCCAAGAATGAATGCCTCTTCATAGATTTTATGCTTTTCTTCTTGTGTAATTTCTTTATTTTCAAATATTGAATTAAGGCTGCGAAAATAGCTGCATAAATTTTTGTATTGATGACTGAGGCAGATTGAGATCATGATCGCTTCTAAATAAGCGGCGGATATTACACGGACAGCCACAAACCACCATAAAAGGTAGTGACATATCCTCATGGCAACACTACTTCTGCTAGTGTCGAGTACATCAGGCCACATAGGAGCCAGAGCAACAAAATTTCTACCTGATTGAAACAAACAAATTCATTTGTAACTAAACTTACTGAATTGAAGCAACTTAAATATTTTTTAATAAATTTTGAATCAACTTTTCTTCACAAAATGAAAACGTGATTTAATTACCGTAGAAAATAAGAAGTACCACACCATAAATTCCGTTCAATGAAATCGCACTGCAAACAAAAACTACGTAGGTCCCACAATACACCTTGACAGCCTTTACCATCTCCTTTTCGACTTGTCGATCATTATATTTCTCTTTCAGTTTCACAATTAACTCATGGCATAGTATTTTTATTTCCTCTTTGTAGTAATTAAAAACTACAATGTAGATATACCAAGCAGGTAGACTAAAGCTGAAAACTAGTTGGTCAGATTTTTGCTTCTCCGATAAATTATGTTGAGTAAAATTAGCGCCAATTAATGACACGAAATACACTAACATGGTCAAGTCAATGATCCATATAACCATATCGTGGATGGTCGCGACGTATTCGGGAACACCAAGATCCCCATACCAGTAGTTCGGCGCTCCCAAAGCGTACAATATCCTGCAAACCTTATTATAGTATTCCTTTGATTTGTTTTCACCAATATTATTAGAATCAGATACTTCCATCGTTGATTCTTGAAAGTAATTTACTTACAGCTCGAAATGTATAATGTATGTAATCGCTACTCCGAATTACACAGACAAAATGATCTAACTGAACTACACAAATGAAAATTTCTTGGTACTAAATTTGTAGTCTATGACTTTGGGAATTAATAATTAAGGTTACTTAATTGAACATAGCTCGATTCAATATGATAACTAGTGTTAGGGTTGTAATGTTTGAAAGTAATAATTGTAAGATTATCACGGCAACATTTCTTTTAATTTTTAAAAATGGTAACTCTAATTTTACTTTAACACAATTGTTTAAATGTTGTGACAACCGTTGTGGTGGCGCTATATTTTCCCGGCGAAAATATAGGACGGAGTAGTGGGGACGACCATTTTTGCATCACTTTTTGTGGCGGCGCCGAACGCTACGGAACTCTAAGTCGAGATATTCGAGATAGTCGTATTGTCTGTGAAAATAATTAACTGAGATAATATATCCTGTTGTTGTACCAGCCTACTCGTTTTCTCATTTCGGTAACCTGATTATCATAGTTCAGAAGTGTGCAGAACAACTTTTTGCATGTAACTGAGATAATATATCCTGTTGTTGTACCAGCCTACTCGTTTTCTCATTTCGGTAACCTGATTATCATAGTTCAGAAGTGTGCAGAACAACTTTTTGCATGTATACGTATGCGCCCAACTACCCGCATTTTTAACTTAGCATGGTGATTTCATGGTGTTCAACGGCCGAGATATTTCACATTTTCATATTTCGATTAAAATGCGTGCAAATGAAATTGAAATAGTCGTTTTTGCTTACTTTAACTTTAATACTTTTTAAACTTGGTCATTACCTAATAGTTTACATAATTGCTAGAAAAAAACGTTGTATATTATTATTTGCCATTTAAGATTCAAGATTCGACTTGTTTTGAGTTCTAAACCAACCCTTTTAATTTAAATTGTTCTATTAGCTAATATTTATTTTTCTTTCTCTGCGAATTATCATACCATGGATGATTCACCGTCTCGGCATCAGGGGCGGCCCACCAGTGCCCGGAGGCTAGAAACACCTAACCGTAGTCTGAGACGCGATGTAGCCTCTCATCATCTCATTGAGCTCGCCCGGATGCAGAAGCCGGAGCCAGCTGCGAGCTGCGCGCTCGGTCTCGGGCGATCCAGACCTAGAACGGGATCGTGAACGCGTCAGAGGACTTGAAGCCCAGCTGGAGGAGCGACGGCGCTCGACTAAGCGACGAGCGAGGAGTCCCAGTCACCGCAGCGTGCGCCCCGCCGCTCCGAGCCAGCTCGGTCGCCAGCTAGGGTTGGCAGCAGAGCGGCGTGACGACGCGGGATTTGTTGCGAGGTGACGTAGTCCTTCCATTACTAAGAAATATTTATTTGATATTATCAATTGTTTAAAGGATAGTTTGACATCCCAGCCATTCGCTAAGAAGGGCTAAATTCAGTATTATAAAGTTAGAAAGAGTGGCAAAATAAACTTATTAACGCATTCCCCTTTAACCAGAACTTTGGCCAGGTTTTGGAGGATATGCTTAAAAGAAAAAGTAGATTTATCGAGCCCATTGAGGTTTATTTCTATGAAAAATTGACGTTACTCAATCAGTGCGACATAGCGGGTAAACGAGCCGTAGAATGTCTGATACATGGTATAAGTGATAGGACTCTCCGATCAGGAGCGTTGGCATTACGTTGTACTCGCCCAGATCAATTGTTGCAATACTAAATGAGCAGCAGAGATTCTTATAATCCTGTTGATCGAAATCAATCTAGAAACAAGACCGACAGTACCATCAATAACAGTTCTTTAAACAATAAATCAAACAAGCAAGGATACATTTCCAGCTGTTACAATTGCAAAGAGAAGGGCCATAGTTTTCTTCATTGCCCAAAACCACTCTTAAAGTGTACTTAATGTAATTTGCCCGGTCATTTGGTGAAAAATTGTACGTTATACCCTAAGACTGACAAAGCCCCAAAGACTAACATTGTGCAAAAAACAATGTGAAACATTGTGAAAAGAGACTAGTTATGAGTAAGAGTCAAAGTTTATGAAGAATGTGATAATCAAAGACGTGTCATTTGAAGCGTTCGTTGATTTCGGGAACGATGTAACGCTACTAAAAGAGTATGTGGTTCGTACCTTGGGCCTAACTCACGATAATGTGCAATCACTCTAGAGGGGTTTTGGTAATAGCATTGTCCAGACTATCGGCGGGTTGTTGCTAGAACTTAGTATTGATGGAGACAGTTTTCTGGAAAAATCTGTATTAATAGGTCAATCTTACACTGTGCAGGCACATATAATTGTCTATAAAGAAGCCACAAAACTACAGTTAATGGATGTAGGCAAGGAATTACCAACCACAGACCTTGTATCGGCTGTCGAGTCACCTCTGTCTATCAGAACAATGGACGTAGTCGAGTTATATGGGCCGGCATCAGTCGTAGCTTAGACAGAATCAAACTTTAGCGGTACTGCTCTTCTAAGAAGCGTCGTAGCGGGAGAGCCTAAGAAGAAATATCACATATGTGGAGGATTATGTTTTCCTAAAAATGGTCGACTGATAGTGATGGTACTCTCATACAATAGTTTGTAACGTAGCACTATCCGACGGACAGTGCCAGGCTCAGTAAATAATAAAAACAACTAATAACAGGGTAATGGGTTTATGTACATTCAGTCCAGAAACTATAATAAACTAAACAAGAAATTTTTAAAAAGAATTTAAAATGCTAAAAGTACGAAAGTTCACGAAAGTCCACAACTTATGCCCGGGCTGGATCACTGCGTTCACTTTTGGTCGAATAGTACAGTATGCAGATTGACTTTGACAACTTCGAGGATAACTTTTATGACGTCACGTGCATAAGACTTTGAAAACTTCGAAGATAACTTTTATGACGTCACGTGCGTAATTTGACCGGTCGATTGGTATTTTAAATTTTAGTTTCTGAAGATAGCTTCTTCTAGCTATGATTTAGTTCACCTTCTAGTTCGAAGGCTGGGAAGACTCTGCCCACTCATCCGCTGCACTCTCTATCGCAGGCTCGGGTCTTCATTTAAACACGTTCGAGAACGCATTTGGCACAAAAGAAGATATAGTCTTCATGGCCAGTACTCGTAGTCGGCCAGCCAGTTTCTGAAGTGGTCAATATTTATTTTCGGACGACCTCGTGTTTAGCAGCCAAGGATATAATCCATGAAGATATGATGAATAATTGGATCCAGCAAATATCTAGAATAAGGGGAGCACAAAAAAGATTAAAATCTCCGCCATCTATGGACTGTGTCCGCATGACAACATATGACATATAAAGAATAAAATAATAAAAGATTAACGTCAATTTAGAAAATTTGATATTTTTAATTAGAAAATAAATATTTGATACGAAAGAAACCTTCTAATGTGATGGAAAAATGACCCCCGTGGCAAGGGGGTCTGTCCGGATCCCCAATAAGAGGCAAACAAGAAGATACAACGGTAAGAATCCAGACACACACCCCAATACCCTTGTATTTGTCCAAAAACCATCTTTACTTTTACCAATTGGATATTTAGGAAACAAGAGATCATTTCCCCAAAAGAAAATACTCTAATCGAAGTTCAATTCGATTCAAAATATTTGTAGAACGTAATTACAACGTAGTCAGAATTTACAGTATTAACTAATTTTCCAGGCAAAGATGATGAGCTATCAGAGCCTGAAGGGCCAAACCCAAGAATATACCAAAAAATGGACAATAAAAGTGTCAACGTGCTGAACAGTTATTTGAACAGGAGTAACCGTAAGTACCATCAGGGCGAGACCCTACATATTACCCCAAAAACCCGGGAAAAAAAAAAAAATTTGATACTATGAAATAAAAATTTTTTTTTTAGCTAAAGTCCAAGTGAGTTATAACCTGTGTTAGGCAGATAAAACAATGGCTTATTTAAGGAGTTGTTAGCCGCTCCAAGTAATTCCTATATCCCCTTTGAGAGGTTAAAGGTTACCCAAACCCTTTAGAGGGATTAAAGTAAACAAGAACTCCCTAACCCTTTAGAGGGGTTAAAGTAAACAGAAACACCCTAACCCTTTAGAGGGGTTAAAGTAAACAGAAACACCCTAACCCTTTAGAGGGGTTAAAGTAAATAAGAAACACCCTAACCCTTTAGAGGGGTTAAAGTAAACAGAAACACCCTAACCCTTTAGAGGGGTTAAAGTAAACAGAAACACCCTAACCCTTTAGAGGGGTTAAAGTAAACAGAAACACCCTAACCCTTTAGAGGGGTTAAAGTATAGAGACATCCCTAATCCTTTAGAGGAGTTAAAGTATAGGGACAACCCTAACCCTTTAGAGGGGTCAAAGTATAAGAAAGAACCCTATCCCTTTAGAGGGGTTAACATGTAGAGGGAGAAAAAAAAATATGGGTAATATGTAGAAAATCCCCTGTTACAACAAAAGTAAAAAAAAAAACATTAAAGTAGATTTATCATTTTACAATGTTTAAAAAAAAACTAAAATCTTTAAATATTTACAGAAATAAAAGAAAACAAGAGAAAAAGAAAAAACAAGAATATTATGAAAGTGTATAGTAAATGTAAGAATATGTTTGTTAGTTATTTTGTAAAGAAAATATTGTATCAATCACCATATAATAAGAATAAAATTGAAATATGAAGTTCAAATAAAATAAAATTTGTAACATGTTTATATTATTTTCCCTAACATTCCAACATAACAGTTAAAAGTTTATTTATTTTTAATAAAAGAAAATAAAGTAAAACTTTTTCCGACTGTAAAATATTATGAATAAACATTAAATAAATACGTTAGGATAAATATTAATAAGAATAAATAAAAAGGGTGACTCAAAGATTCGAATGTTCTGTGCGACGTAAATCTGAGTCACCACCCGCTCAGAACGAAACGTGTAGGCTTTAGGTAGATGTCACGATCCGCATCAGTGAAAGGCTAATTTTTTTACCTACCACACAGAACACGCGAAAACTTGATAATCAATAAATACGTTATAATAAATATGTTTTATATTAATGGAAATACACGATGACCGCAAACGGGATTCAAGAAGTTCATCTCATTTGCGAGCGCTCGTAGCATCCACAATGAGAAGAATGTACAAGAGAACAGGCGGTACCTTACACAGGATTGAAGAGTCACCAACCGCTCTAAGAGGTACAGCATAAGGCTTTTTTAAAGTGTCACGAACCGCACCCGGTGTAGGCTTTTTATCTGGACGGTCCTACCCATCACGAAAACAAAATTAAAGAAATAAATATTAGTGGGAACAGGCGGTACCTAACACGGGATTGTAGAGTCACCAACCGCTCTAAGAGTTGCAGCAGAGGGCTTATTTAAAGTGTCGCAATCCGCACTCGGTGTAGGCTTGTTTATACCGGCGGTCCTACCCATAACCCGGAAAAATAAACAAAAATATAATAAAGGATAGTATACTAATATATATTGCATATAAATAAAATATTCTACAGTCTTTAAAGAAAAACAATCAAAATTAATAAAGCAAATGTAAGAAACCACTATAAAGAATATATGAAAGAGAGCCCACGATATAACTAAATTAAAATTTATCATGAATAGTACGTGCCATGATTATACTGTAATTGCCAAAATTATAGCCGAAATACTATATGACTTTATAGACAAGTGTGTGTCTTTTTTAGAATTTAGAGAAAAAGCAAGTTAGATATGTAATAGGTATGTATATGAGTATATATGTAAACACCGCCAGAGGGTAGCCCTGGAACCGATGCCAATGTAAGTATATGGGTATGTATGTAAACACCGCCAGAGGGTAGCCCTGGGACCGATGCCAATGTAAGTATATGAGAATGTATGTAAACACCGCCAGAGGGTAGCCCTGGGACCGATGCCAATGTAAGTATATGAGTATGTATGTAAACACCGCCAGAGGGTAGCCCTGGGACCGATGCCAATGTAAGTATATGAGTATGTATGTAAACACCGCCAGAGGGTAGCCCTGGGACCGATGCCAATGTAAGTATATGAGTATGTATGTAAACACCGCCAGAGGGTAGCCCTGGGACCGATGCCAATGTAAGTATATGAGTATGTATGTAAACACCGCCAGAGGGTAGCCCTGGGACCGATGCCAATGTAAGTATATGAGTATGTATGTAAACACCGCCAGAGGGTAGCCCTGGGACCGATGCCAATGTAAGTATATGAGTATGTATGTAAACACCGCCAGAGGGTAGCCCTGGGACCGATGCCAATGTAAGTACATGAGTATGTATGTTATGTAATGTTAAGAAATATTTTTAATGAATATATTTAAATATATATTTAAAGATTTTATGTACGCAAAATAATTAAGAGTGAATCGACTGAATAATTATGAATGAATCTACTAGACTAGACTTCTGGACTGAAAGACCACAGTTTACGGCGCCAAACTGTAACGTAGCACTATCCGACGGACAGTGCCAGGCTCAGTAAATAATAAAAACAACTAATAACAGGGTAATGGGTTTATGTACATTCAGTCCAGAAACTATAATAAACTAAACAAGAAATTTTTAAAAAGAATTTAAAATGCTAAAAGTACGAAAGTTCACGAAAGTCCACAACTTATGCCCGGGCTGGATCACTGCGTTCACTTTTGGTCGAATAGTACAGTATGCAGATTGACTTTGACAACTTCGAGGATAACTTTTATGACGTCACGTGCATAAGACTTTGAAAACTTCGAAGATAACTTTTATGACGTCACGTGCGTAATTTGACCGGTCGATTGGTATTTTAAATTTTAGTTTCTGAAGATAGCTTCTTCTAGCTATGATTTAGTTCACCTTCTAGTTCGAAGGCTGGGAAGACTCTGCCCACTCATCCGCTGCACTCTCTATCGCAGGCTCGGGTCTTCATTTAAACACGTTCGAGAACGCATTTGGCACAAAAGAAGATATAGTCTTCATGGCCAGTACTCGTAGTCGGCCAGCCAGTTTCTGAAGTGGTCAATATTTATTTTCGGACGACCTCGTGTTTAGCAGCCAAGGATATAATCCATGAAGATATGATGAATAATTGGATCCAGCAAATATCTAGAATAAGGGGAGCACAAAAAAGATTAAAATCTCCGCCATCTATGGACTGTGTCCGCATGACAACATATGACATATAAAGAATAAAATAATAAAAGATTAACGTCAATTTAGAAAATTTGATATTTTTAATTAGAAAATAAATATTTGATACGAAAGAAACCTTCTAATGTGATGGAAAAATGACCCCCGTGGCAAGGGGGTCTGTCCGGATCCCCAATAAGAGGCAAACAAGAAGATACAACGGTAAGAATCCAGACACACACCCCAATACCCTTGTATTTGTCCAAAAACCATCTTTACTTTTACCAATTGGATATTTAGGAAACAAGAGATCATTTCTCCAAAAGAAAATACTCTAATCGAAGTTCAATTCGATTCAAAATATTTGTAGAACGTAATTACAACGTAGTCAGAATTTACAGTATTAACTAATTTTCCAGGCAAAGATGATGAGCTATCAGAGCCTGAAGGGCCAAACCCAAGAATATACCAAAAAATGGACAATAAAAGTGTCAACGTGCTGAACAGTTATTTGAACAGGAGTAACCGTAAGTACCATCAGGGCGAGACCCTACAAGTTCCTGCGTAATTTACGGTAATACGGTGCTGTGTAGGGGGGAGAGGGTCGATGTTGTCAATAGAGTGATCGTACAGCCGACGGAGATACGCGCACACTTAAATGGAGTGACGTCACGGACGTCTGTGCTGATTGCATACTATACGTTAGCTACGTAAAATAAAATACATATCTGGTTAGATTTGTGTTGAATTGTTGCTCGGGCAAGTAAACTAAATTCAGTGTGTGTATTGTGAAGTTTGTAGCGTTTAAATTGGACCATTTAAACTAATTTTGCTTTCGTTAACTTTTTAATAAACCATCGAGTACCCTCACATCACAACAAAAAATAACATTACTTATCTAAATTTATATCAAAATTATTCATTATAAACATTAAAACAAGTACATAAAAAAAAAATGTCATCGAAGTGCAGTACGTGCGTGAAGTACATGTCCCCACAGGACGGATTGACTTGTGCGTGTCGCAGGTGCTACCACCGTGTATGCGTCGACATCCCACTTGAAGTGAAGGTGGGCCCTATATGGAAGTGCCCGGGCTGCAGCACTCAGGGACCGACGGATGAAAGGGAGAGTACCCCTGAGAGTTGCTATAGCCCGGCGTCTGGTCAGGATCACTCCATGGCGGACCTCACGCAGGTGGAGTCTGCCTCGCCGTCCCGGGACTTTGCGCTCACCCTTGAGCTGCGGCAGTTTAGGGAGGAGCTACGAACCGAGATGCGCCATACGAGAGAGTCCATCACGGGTTTTCGAGAAGAGATGGGGCTCCTGAAGGCAGCGCTGGCTTCTTATGATAAGCGACTTGACAGTATGGAGGCAAGACTGGATGCTCTAGAGCAGATCTCAGCGAACAAGGTCGACACGGGGGCTTCGAAATGCATCCAGGCACTTGAGGCCACAGTCGCCCAGCTGAAGCTGGATCTATTAGACCGGGAGCAAGAATCCCTCGCAAACGACGTGGACATTAGCGGTATCCCGGAGACCAGCGGGGAGAACGTGGTGCATATAGTGCTGGGATGTGCGGCGAAGCTTTGGCCTATCAGCGAAGACTTTGACCCCGACCCCAAGTCGAACAGATGTGGCTACGGCTATCCGTTCGCGGGACTGTTATCGTAATCGGTACTGCCTACAAGCCACCGTGGTTAAGCGTCGATACCTTTATTGACGCAATTACGTATTCCCTAGGCGCATTTTCGTGGGCAGACAATATTATTTTGCTTGGTGATTTTAATATTAATCTACTAGACAATGGGGTAAACAGTAAAAAGCTGTTGAACCTGTTTCAATGCTTCCGTATGTCACAGTATGTTTCTCAGCCGACGCACTTCACCGACACGAGTGCTACATTAATTGATATCGTTGCCACAGACCTTAAGCTAAGCGAGCTTAACGTTGACTACATTAGGGACCTCAGCAGCCACGCATTTGTATCATGCGAAGTAAATATTACGAAGCCTAAGTCGGTTCCATTTTATATATCACGTAGGAATTTAATCTCAGTAGATTTAGAATGTTTTAACTCGGATTTACGTACAATTGACTGGAACTACATTTTCTCTTTACAATCGGTTGACGACATGGTGGTACTTTTAAATGAAACTATACTCCAGCTTTTTAATACGCATGCGCCATTAAAGAATATACGAGTAAAAGACCACAAGTACCCATGGATCACTTACAACGTCAAACAAATGATGTCCAAACTAGACGCGGCCCATGCTCGCGCCCGCTCGTCTGGCCTGGAGTCTCATATAAAATACTATAAGGAGCTCAAAAGGTTGGTTGACGAGGCGCTTGTTAGTGAGAAACGAGCTTACTATGACTTTTATGTGAACTCGAATGTACATGACCCACGTACTTTTTGGACTCAAATTAAGCGAAACGTAAGGATTCGTAGCAATAACGATATTCCTAACCATCTACTGGGTGACCCAAGCGCAATAAATGACCACTTCCTGAAGGTTCCGGGGAGTCTGACAGACTCCAGTAAAGATGTGGAATATTTTAAATTACATTGCGGAAATCTTAGCCGGTTTGAAATTAATAAGGTGACGGAGGACTATGTTCATAAAGTAATTAAGGGTCTTAAATCAAATGCGTTGTTATTGGCTAAACTAAAGTATTACGGTTTTAGTGATCATGCATTGAAATGGTTCGCCAGCTACTTTGAACATCGTGAACAGCATGTTGAAATCATGGATGAGAAAGGGAGAAATCACATGTCTGGGACAATTTCTGTCACACGTGGTGTTCCCCAGGGCTCGATCCTGGGTCCGATTCTTTTTATTATGTATACCGCAGACATTACAAGGGTCATCCAGCACTGTATGTACCACATCTACGCTGACGACATACAGCTGTATATACCATGTAGTCCTGGTGACGTAGACTAAGCTGTTGGTAAACTGAATGACGACTTGAATAGAATAGCCACATGGTCCAAATCTAACTCCTTGGTTATAAATGGAAGCAAATCAAAGCTTATGCTTTTGGGTAGCGCGAAGTAAATAGAAAAAATATCTGCGGAGGGAGTACAAGTGGAAATACAGAACGAACCCATACATCGGGTCTATGAGGCACGAAACCTTGGGTTAATTGTTGACGAGCAACTCCGTTTTGAAAAGCATGTATCGATGGTGCTAAGTCAGTGTTATTACAGGCTAAAGGTATTATATCAAATTAGACCGTTTATTAACACTAAGATACGTATACAGCTCTGCGACACGCTTGTTCTCTCCAAGTTTAATTACATGGACGTCGTTTACGGCCCTCGATTGCTAGTTAGGACTCAAAAGCAAATACAGCGGGTGCAAAACGCATGTGCTAGATTCTGCTTTAACATCCCTCCCCGCACGCACATCACACCGTACTTAAACGAAGCAAATATTTTAAAAATGAATCAGCGCAGAGTATTCCACTTAGCTAATCTCCTGTTCGGCGTGCTGAGGTACAGGACTCCACCATATCTGGCAGATAAGCTTGTGTGGATAAGTGACATCCAGAATGTTACTCGCACCATTCGAGAACCTTTGAGCCACCTCAGCCATCGATTCTGCCAGCGACAAGACCTGCCTATTACCACTTCAGTTTTGTGAGTCTGAAATTAATTTCGGTGACCTTAGTTCAACGGATATCGTCATTTCTGATCATATCACAGTAAAGAAACTCTAAACATAGCTAAGTCTTCTTGTGAGGCCCTTCGTGAGGTAGCATGTCTCTGATCCATTATTATGATTACCAAGTTGCCGGTGGCAGCAAACATTTTTTTTTTATTAATTATACAAGACAGGCATTTGAACGCCATCTCACCTGTTGGTAAGTGACGATGCGGTCGAAGATGAAGCATGCCTGTCTTGGAACAGCCTATTCACTCTTGCCTTAAAGGCATCCAGATTATATCGAAAACTTTCGTCTATGAGATATTGTGGTAGTTTTGATGGGAAGATCTTCCGCAATTTTCCAAAGGCAACCCAACCTGGCAGCATTAGAAGATTGACTTCTTTCTTGAAGTTGGATAGCTAAACCGTTTGTCCCAGATAGACGTTAACAACATCAAAAATAGGGCTCCAAAATTTTCCGGTATGAAGGCTTTATTAAGTGAACTCCAGGTTTTAAAAGCCAAATGAACTTCAAGTCATTCTTAAGGATAAACTGGGTGATTTACAAAATGAAATATCTCAGAAAATACATGACAAATCTTTCTAGAATTATCTAAAAACAATTAAATATATTATGCCAAAAACAAAATCTCATTCTTAATATAACGCAATTGTTATGTATATTAGACAAGTAAAATAGAAAATTGTATATGTATATTTCATGATTAATGACGTCGGAAATTATTACTACCTCTTTGAAGCAATTAAAAGTACGCAGTGTAATTTCAAGTGACAGGATGTCCTAATTTTAACTAAGGTTTAAGGTGGTATGTAGTGAAATGATAATTGTGCCCAATTACATGATTACATCGACGCAATTTGTGGTAAAAATAATCAAAACGAGAGTTATTGACTTTTGCCTAGCGCGTTTAGTGTCGTCTAAAGGTTTTACGATATTTTATATCTTGACCTACCTTCGTTTCATTCAGAGACCCAATAATGAAAAGGGCTAAAGCTCATTACATTAAAATAAATAAAACCAAAGAATACTACTACAAGCTATGTAGGATATGTTATGCGTTAGGAGCACCGAGCTACTGGTATGGAGACCTTGGCATACCCAATTACGTCGCAACCATCCACGATGTGCTCGGGTGGATTTTAGACTTGGCCGTGTACGAATTTTTCGTATCAGTAATTGGAGCATATTTCACTCAGCACAATTTGTCTGAGAAGCAACGATCTGACAGGCAATTGATGACTTCGATGCATCTGTGGTATTCGTATAAGCTGGTGTTTAGTTATTACCGAAAGGACATAAAGCTCCTTGGCTATGAGTTAACTGTAAAATTTAAAAAAGAATACAACGATCTACAAATCGAAGGGGAGATAGTGCGGTGTATCAAGTTTTACAGTGGAATGTTTTCATTTTTTGCATATGGTGCGATTGTAATGTATGGATTGCAAAGCCTTATTGAAGTTATTGTTAATGGTATGCATCAATAGAATAACGCTTATATAGCGCTTTGACTAGCTTCCAAACTTTCAACTGTATAAAGTTGCACGCTTCTTTATCGTATGTAGTTTTCACAATGAAATAATTTTCTACATTAGGTCCTTTAGATATATGTATATTCTTTTATTACTACATTCATAATCACTAGACGCTTTTATCAAGTATAGATCAAGAATATCTTAAATTGTTAAAAAATGTTATGGAATGTGGCAGTGAGAGAGAATTGTGAGGGTCATAGAGATTATAGCCAGCTCGTAACTAGAATAATGTGGTGTTTCATCTTCCTCATCTTGGCGTCAATCCCGATCAGGCTGCCGTGCAGCAGGCCCAGGGTCCGCCTTCTTACTTCTACTTGTCCATTTCGCTCGGTCTTCGGCACCCTAGATGGTGAGTTTTTGGCACGCACCCCACACTTAACGATTTCAAGCCATCCTATCTTGGGTCGGCTTCTCCTTCCCGTGCCCGGCGGATCCCATTGCACAGAGTTCCTTACATTATTTACCGGTCTGCGCGAGACGACCATACTATAGAAGACGGCGCTCTTGCAGTAGGTGCTTGTGCCGCTCTAGTATAGGCCAATTCTCGCTGCTGTATATGTGCAGGTCTAATAATGGTAATATAGATCTAATTGAATTAATTCGCTGATATTCGAGCTTTGACGATGTCCGCGGTTTGCGTTTGGTCTTTGGTCTGCCTAAGCGGACGGTAAGGGATGTTTACTATTGCAGGTCTTTGCCTATAAAGGAGTTACGTTAATGTCAGCTCACGTCAACTGGATTGTTTTCTCTTTCAGGTGAAAAGTTCATAGTCGTGGTACCGGTATGGCCTGACTTTAACGACCCTAGTACTATAGGCAGAGTTATAAGAGTTGCACTATATGTGTTGTGGTTGGTTTTTTGTACACGCTTGATATATTCCTCGTATTTAGGAGTATTAATGTTAACATGTGCCCTCAACCATCAGTACAAGAACTTGTACAGTAGTACTAAATGCTATATTTGAGGATACAGATACTACCCAGGAACAACAGGAAAACGCATATGAAAAAGCTTTTATTCTTGGAATAGAGCTTCAGAACAGCACGCTATGGTAAGTTTTTCAGAAAAGCCCAGTAATAAATGGTTACTTGTATTGTTTTCTACGTATTTTTTTTTTTGTCACAGGTGCAAGGAACTTGCGGACATAATTTGCTACATAGCATTTAGCTTTTAAATAATTATTAACCTATCCGCAATTACTATTCTCTTATTGCAATTGCTGGTAAGTCATAAATAAATGCCATAACTACGTCCATAAGGCCTCCTCGCACAGTTATCCTTGGCACTGATAGAGTTTTTCCAAGAATAGGACGGGTTGAATCACTTGATGCGTACTTAGGTGTTTTCTCATTCTGCCATTAAAACACAGTAATTCAGGGCAGCAAATTCGTATACTTCAATTGGAATTTTTATACCTAGCCACATTGATTTCATCCTGACTTCGTACCAGATTGTTGATTGATTCCTACTTTATAATTTACATTATGTTTTTATGTGTATGGTACTGGTATGGCAATGGTTAGTATATTTACATCTTTAAATTTCTTTAGAATGTCTTAGGCAATATCTACATAAGGCAAGTCATTTACGTAGACCATAAATAAAAATGGGCCCAAAATTGACCTCCGTCCCTATGGCACTACCATTTCTACTATGGGATCATTTTTTTTTTTTTTTTTTTTATAAACTTTATTGCACAAATTACAGCAATTGGCGGACTTAAAGCCATTGAGGCTTTGTCTAACAGTCAACCAGCCGACCATGCAGAGAGTGATTAAGTAGGTGCTACTTAATAGAAAAATATTGATAAAAGTGAAAGAAAAACATTTGAGATTAAATTAAATTAAATGAATACTATCATTTAATGATTTAATCAATTTAATGATTTTCTTGACCCCAATTCAATCGTATTTGAAGGAAGAGAATGACCCGACCCCTACGCCACCACCAGGGTACATTTTTAAGTGAGCATACACTACCAATATAAAAAGAAAATTGTTATTGAATGACTATTCCACATCAAATCATCCTCACCCAAATTGCAAATTGTAAAATTTAAAATAACTTTTTATTTCAAGGAGCGTATATAGTACACCATACATTTTTGTCATTGAGGTTTTTATGATGTTTAAGTTATTTCGTGACAATTTATTTTGTTTTTAGTTTATGTATTTTTGTAATGTGTTCTTTACTACAATAATTATTAATAACAATAGAATTTTTCTATAATATTCTGATTTATTTATCAATAGGCTTTTTTCATTAAAATTATTTCAACTTTTCTTTAAATAAAATGTGATTCAGGCCATTTAGTAATACTTTCAGGAATATTATTATAAAATCTCATACAGTTACCTACCTATGAATGATAAATTTTGCTTTACTAAGTCTGAACACTGGTGTTACCAGTTTATTCTTGGTTTTTGAATTGGTATTATGAACATTAGTATTTTTAACAAATTTCTAACATACATCATTTATCAAATATGTATGGACTTAAGAAGGCTAATAGGTATATCAATTTCTTTAAACAGTTCTTTGAGCGAATCACGTCGACGTAATCCATACATTGCTGCTAAAGCCCGTTTTTGTGGTTTGAATACGATTTCACTATCAGCACTCTTGCCTCATAGTATGACACCGTACGACATAATACTAAGGGAAAAACTATAATAAAGCAATCTAGCTGTAGCCTCCTTATTTTAAACAAGGCAAATGCAGTCAAACTTAACCTACTAGACAATGTTTCAATATGTGAGCCCCATTGAATTTTTGTATCTATATTAAAGTAGTTTTCTCCACCAACTCAGTTTAAAGAATGTTTCGAAATTTGTTTATTTATTGCTACAGAGCTCGGAGCGCACGCTGGCTATCTTGCTGACGTATGCAATGGCCTTAGGCTGCAACCTGGTCGGCACGGGCCGCTGTTCTCATGGTCTGATCTTCGTATAAACATGAATGCACATCAACAACTTATTGATCATCATCACAGCTCATAACCATCCATTGCAGGACTTAGGGCCTCTCCCACGAAAGAGGGGGTTATTGCCTTAATCTCCATCTAAATCACACAATACAGGCGGGTTAGAGAAAGCAGTTTTGTAAATATAACAATATAAAACGCTGCTTTCCATTTTCCAGCCTATGGAGATAGATAGATTTAAATAGTTTACTAATCCAATGAAATTTTCTATACCAGAGCGATTCAGGTAAAACCGTTGGTAGGTATGACCGCGAATTAAAGGGATTTACCTATCAATATTTTATATCTTGATAGGTAAATCTCTTTAATTCAACACAGGACAGAAAACATCGTGTCGTGGCTGCATAGTCATCGCGTAGCAACCGGATATAAAACAAGGGAATAGCATTTTCCCATAGCACTACTGGTCTGTGACACA
Source organism: Blastobasis adustella (assembly GCA_907269095.1). NCBI lineage: Eukaryota > Metazoa > Arthropoda > Insecta > Lepidoptera > Blastobasidae > Blastobasis > Blastobasis adustella. The sequence continues at coordinate 18,449,455 of OU026124.1, forward strand.
GTTAGGAGCGTCGATGGCCGTGGTCAAGGTATTCGACTCGTAAACGAGATGTACGGGGTTCGAATCCAAGGCACAACTGAGCCATTAATCCCAAGATGATATATATTATCTGTACGGTCTCATTACCGCACATCGTTCCGTGTCAGCATTTATGCGACATAGGCATTCCGCCAGTACGCCAGCCAGTTCACCACATACCATCAGACAGTGTACTCTTGTGTTAAGGACTTAAATAAAATGGATTTACAACCCATACTTACAAGTTTTATTCATCATATCAATATATCATCTACAACACTGTGCAGAACTACCAAGAGCCTGTACATGTTTATGGTCCTTCGATTCTGAATTATGTGTTTTTTGTGTGATTTGCGAAGTGATTGCGATCGGATTGGTCGGCCTCCCATCAGCGGGTCTCACCGACTAAGTTTGAAAAGGCGCTCTACGTCATTCGTGAATGTATAAATAAATACTTAATTACCAAGAACCAAGGTTGATACTTATAATATAATTGATTAAATCAAACAATATTCAAGAAAATTCAACCAATTCAAGGTGGTTAAAAAATTCAGGAAAAAGTTCAATTCACTCAAGTCAAGTCATTTAAAAATCAAGTATTATCAAGAAAATTCGATTCGCTCAAGGTAATTGAAAATCAAGAATAAATTGAAGACAATTCAATTCACTCAAGGTAATTGAAAATCAAGTAATATCAAGAAAATTTTAATTCGCTCTAGGTAATTGAAAATCAAGAATAAATTCAAGACAATTCAATTCACTCAAGGTAATTGATAATCAAGAAATAGCAAGAAAATTAAATCAATTCAAGGTGATTGAAAAATTCAAGAAAAAATCCAATTCACTCAAGGTAGTTGAAAATCAAGAACAATAAATTCTAATCAAAGCATTTGAATAAAACAAGCAAATGCAATTTACACAAGATAATTAAATAAATAAAGAAAATCAAGCAAATTCAATACACTCAAGATAATTGATCAAAACAAAGATAAATCAAGATTATCAAGAAAATTAATTAAGTTAAACTAGGTAATTGATTAAATAACAAAAAATGTTTTGAAGACAACACCAACCATCAGTGGCAAGAAGAAAATCCATTAACTACGAAATTGCCCCAAGAAGAAAAGCCATCAACTCCGAAATTGCCCTAAGAAGTAAAGCCATCAACTCCGAAATTGCCGTAGCCACTTTTAACTTCGTGGGCGAGTGAAGAATCCGTGGAATATAGACAAGGTGACATACAAGAAAGTGTCTCAAAAACGGATATTAATGATGGTCACCGCAAGCTAGACTACATGCATAAGAAACAGCTAAGTAATTTTAAGGCATTTGCCAGAACGGTGTCAAACATAAACATACACGAAATACAAGAAAAATGGGAGTTCGAAGATATCCTACATGACATAACGGCGAGTTGGAAGGCCATCGACGCCCTTCATTGGGAGCTACATAGCCAAGATAGCCAACTACGAAATTGCCGCAGCCACTTTTAACTTCGTGGGCGAGTGAAGAATCCGTGGAATATAGACAATATTACCTATCTAAATAGGCATATATATAAGTATATTTATTCTACCTACACATATAAGTATCTATAAATACATACATATATACACGCATACATACATACATATCGACTTATAATACAATAATAATATATACTACATAATGCATAATCTATAACTTAGGAACACTCTGTGATAGATAAAACTCTTTTACACGCTTTTTGAATATGGTAATAGACTGGCTATCACGCACTTCGTGCGGAAGAGAATTCCAAAGTCTTGCCGCATGAACAGTGAAGGAGTAGGAATAGAAATCGGAATGATGGATAGGAATTGCCAATGAGGATCTTACACTGGATCGACAGGGTTTGTCTTGTGGACGGGAGAAATGGAACTGTTCACGGAGGTATGAAGGAGCAGAAGGATTGTGAAGGATATTGAAGAGGGTGGATAGGATGTGAGCATTCCTTCGCAAGCGGATAGCTAGCCATTTAAGCTGAGATCGATAGCTAGATACATGGTCATATTTACGCAGACCATAAACGAAACGGATACATAGATTTTGGAGACGTTCCAGTTTATTCAAAAGCTCCTCAGTGGCATCTAGGTAACAAGGGTCTGCGTAATCGAGAAGAGGTAAGAGAAGAGTGTGGACAAGGGAAATTTTGGTCTTTAGGGGTAAAAAACTTTGGAGGCGTTTGAGTGAATGAAGCGAGAAATGAATCTTTTTACTGACCGCATTGACGTGAGACCCCCAAGATAAGTTGGTATCTAAAACTAGACCAAGGTTTTTAGCTATTGTGCTAAAGGGAATTGGAATCCCTTCAAAAAATATTTGAGGTACAGTAATACCCGTAAGCTGCCTACTCATGTACGGACTGCCGATAAGTAGAACCTGCGATTTTTTTGGGTTTACTACTTGCCCAAATGACTTAGCCCAGGAAGATATACGTATTAAATCGGCGTTCGCATTGTCAAAAGCTTCCTCAATATCAGAAATTTTAAAATGTCGGTAAACTTGCAAGTCGTCTGCATAGAGATGGAAATTAGAGGAGATGACTGACGTAACAGTGTTGATGAAGATCGAGAACAGAAGAGGAGATAGAACGCCACCCTGCGGTACACCTGCAAGGAGATTACACCAATCCGAGAAGACCTCACCGGAACGGACTCTCTGCAAGCGACCACGAAGATAAGAATCAAACCACGACATTACTGTTGGAGAGATGTTAAGAGAACGAAGAATGGCGAGAAGTACATCGAAGTCTACAGAGTTAAAAGCACTGCTGAAGTCAAGTAGAGTTAAAACTGTTAGAGACTTATTCTCCATCGCAAGACAGATGTCATCTGTGACTTTCAGCAGTGCTGTCACAGTACTGTGGCCTTTACGAAACCCAGATTGAAATGAAGAAAGTAAACAGTTCGATGTTAGGTACTGAGTGAGTTGATCATGGATAATATGTTCAAGGACCTTGGAAAGGAAAGGTAATAGGGATATGGGACGGAAATCGGAAAAACTAGAGGGATTGGTGGTTTTTGGAAGGGGGATAACGTTAGCAAGCTTCCAAGCCAACGGGAAAGTACTCGTCACTAGCGAATGATTAAATATATGAGCGAGTATTGGTAAGAGTTCAGGAAGTAGGAGGGTGATCATGCGGGGACAAAGGTTATCATTACCCACTGCAGTAGAAGTAATAGAAGTAATATGTTTTGTAACATCCTCCTCAGCAACAGAAGCAAAAGAAAAAGAAGAACAAAGAGGTCGTGGTTGAGAATCAATCTGCGCTATGGTGCTTAATTTGGTATTAGCATCCAGGATCACAGGTGGATAGGAAAAATGTGCATTTAACATATTTAAATCAGTAGAGCCATCAAAGTCTACCGCAGATTTGCCGATGCCTAGAGATTTTAGAAATGCCCAGACCTTTGAAGGGGCTGAGCCATTAACAGAATTGTGAATGTGGCGTCTTCTGGCATCCCTACACAGACGACTGCAACAGTTTCTCAGATGTTTGTACCGCTCGATGTTCGTGCCAGAAGGGCATTTTTTTAGTTACTGGTTAGATACACATTTTCTAAGTTACTGGTTAGATACACAAAATTTTACAAGTCTAAATTGTCCAACTCCAATATTTTCTAAGTTCTTGATTTACTCGATCTTCTATTAAAATAACACACCAATTGTACTCACTGTTTTATCTTCAATATAGCACTTCACTATTTTCAACCTGTACTGCACCTTTGACCGCCTTTGCTGAGCCCACTCAACCAGCTTACACACAGCATGAGCCAGCTCGCTTCCCGCAAAAGACAGCTTCCTCCAGTATGCACCCGCAACACGCAACTAGCGCTTGGTAGATCAATCCGCCACACTGGTTGTACTCCAGATGTAAATATTGAATCACTGTTTCCGTTTACTATTTAATTTATCAATTATTTTATTCAGAGCGTATTCTTGCCAAAAACCGATCCTGGGTTCTATTCTCGAAGGACCTTTTGTTCAAGTAACAAGGGCCCAAATCCCACGGTGTTGAAATAAAAAACATAACACCTTAAGAACGGAGAGGTTTAATACAATTTTTTTTTTTTTTTTTTTTTGCGCCCAACGCAAGTGGAAATGGGCACCCTCCGGTATAACGGTTGGGAGGGAGGAGGTGAACTCTCATGAGTACCAGCTGGCCGGCCAGCTGGTTATGCACGACTCGCCAAAAAGAACCTAGGCGCATACGTACTAAACACCCCCTGGGAGCACCTGTAGCCGGAAGGGCCTTTCAGGTTTCATCGGATGCTACACCCCGTAGGGACGGGGTGCGCTGTTTAATACAAATATAACAAAAGTATTTAAAATCACGGTGAGGCGAGGTCGATAGCGCGATGTATAATACCGTCAGCGACATCTAGTGACCGAAACGTAAACTAAAAACACTTGTAATATTTTAAACATTCTACATACGTTGTAATGGGCTTGAACAGCTGGTGTAATAAATATTTATCTCAATAGACATCAAGGTCAAAATTAAAACATCCCAAACAAAATATCAACATCAATGGTGTAGTTCTCGTCCATGAAGAGAACCTGCCCTCAGGCAAGTGGATTATGGGCAGAGTTGTCGAACTACACCCGGGGAAAGATGGCCTCGTTCGTGTGGTTACCCTAAACGTCCCATTACAAAAGTATCAAGACTTACAATCTGCGAAGACATTGACTCAAATAATCAAGAAAACATGGACACCGCAGCGGGACCGACAAGGAGAGTCCACAAACAGAAAAACAAAAATTCATTCTTTACGTCATTAATAGCAACATTAATGCTATTTATGATGATTATATCAAACACCGAAGCAACTATCAATATCACCAAGTTCAAAATCAATCAAAGTTGATTTTTTGATAAACTTTCCAACATGCAACTTATAATCGACGAATGCAAACTAGTTGTTTATTATAAAATGAAACCTTATTGGCAAGGAAATAAGGCCCTTCAAAACTACATAGCAATGCTAGATAAAGCATGCACTGTACTAAGAGATCAAACAAACTGCAACGCAATCCTCATTCAGTTACGTCACGGCTACAAGGAACTCGAGCACTACAACCAACTGAGTCAGCAATTCTGCGCACAGCCGGCCAGACGACGTCGGCGCAGGAGAGGGCTTATCAACGTTGGATATCTCGCTAACAGCCTCTTCGGAATATTCGACGAGAGATTCGCGGAACAGTATGAAAAATATATCAGTTTACTGCAAGAGAACCAAAGGAATATCATGACCCTCTGGAGAAACCAGACATCAATAGTGGAGTCTGAAAATAATCTCTTGAAGCGCACAGAAAAACTTATGGATCAACAACATAATACAATAAATCAACATATAAGTGAGGTTCGAATTTATCCTGATTTTTATACTTCTACAATATCGCCAATAAACCACATAAACATATCGATCCCACAAATGATTTACTCAAGCAAATCACAGCTGGAACTTGCACAAGAAGCTTCAGTCGTTGACAACAAAATACAGAAATTAAAAGAGACGAGTGCTGAAATCCTGTCAAGTGGAATATCTACTTATGACGTCATGATTTATATCGTTTTCGGTGTCATTATCGCCTTCCCCCTGAGCCCCCGGCCCCACGCCTCTCCGCGACCGCCGACAAGTAGCAGCGGACGCAACATGAAGCCAACTACAACTCCTATATTAAGAAAATTCAATAAGATTTTTCAAGAACAGTCTGTTTAATATTATTGTTGTAATTCAATCATAATTTTATAAATCAAGTCTCATGTTAATCTGTCTGGCCCGGGAATATGTACGGTCTCATTATCGCACATCTTTCCGTGTCAGCATTTATGCGACATAGGCATTCCGCCAGTACGCTAGCCAGCTCACCACTTACCATCAGACAGTGTACTCACGTAGTAAGGACTCAAATAAATTGGATTTACAACCCATATTTACAAGTTTTATTCATCATATCAAGATATAATCTACAACACTGAACAGAACTACCAAGAGCCTGTACAGTACCTGCAGACATGCTTTTTTAAGAACCCTAAGTTATGGTTACTCAAGCTGGAATCGCATGTTGTAACCGTCGCTAAGCCCAAACCACCACGTGTGTCGCGTTGGGGATGGTTCTAGCCAACGCTCATCGAGGAACTGAGATTGAATTAACTTCCAGATTCCAGAAGATATTTACGGACATTTTTTCATGAGAACCTTATAACAGGAGGTAGTAGTTGCGTCCTGAAGAAGTTGGTCGGGATTTCTCCTAGGGCGCTTTCTGTGAAATACGGGACTGGACGAGCCCGTCGGTTTAAGTGGCGTCAGATGCCTCTATAGATATGGAGAAGCATGAAATACCTCACACTTCTAAGCGGGGCTGTTGTGTATTGGCTGAGTAATAATTTTTTTTACATCATTTGGCCTCGTCAAAGACAAAGAAGGTGTTTTAATTTACACGGTAACACTAGTAGTAGGCTGTAAAAGTGATACATTGTAAAAACATCTGAGTAAGTATTGACTCTCAAAATGTTTACATTGGCGTCATCTCTGGGTCGTATTTCGATACGAATGATAACAGTATATTTATTAAAATTACTTGCATCGATGACAAATTCAGGACATGCCTTGGCGTGAGAGATATCGCGAATAAGATCGAAGGGGCTCGCCTTCGCTGGTTTGGTCACGTGTTGCGTAAGCCCCAGGGATACGTGTTTATTACAGGGATATTCCGGTATCAGGAAAGAGGTTCTGAGGAAGGCCCAAGAAGCGATGGACTGACATCGCCAAGTCGGATGGAAGATGCGAAATTGCCCAAGCATAAGCGAAATGGAAGAAAATGAGTCGGAAAGCGGACCCTGGCAGATGATGATGACTTGCATCGATGACAAATAAATTACATACTTACAATAATGAAATATTTATACAATAAGACCACGCTAAGTCCGAATCACTTATAAAAAATAATCTCTGTATGGCAACTTAAGACAAGTTTTTTAAAAGTAATAGACGTCATTCATAAAAGTCAGAACAAACAATTTGATTTCTGTAGGATTGTTTATTTTCGTGAGATATGAAAAATATTATTAAATAATGGACAAAAAGATTAAAAAGGAAGTGAGAGAGATAATTTTCAGCATGCTTAATAATTTAGTCAAGCTAAAAGTATAAGTTCAAGCCAAATAACTGAAACTGAACTGTTTACAAGAAGGACTGACAAGGACAGATTATCCCCATATTATTGCCATATCCACATTTTATAATTTTTACTACTGTCAGTCAATACGGACTTATCGTGGTTTTATTATACTATTGAATACTAACCTATGACTAATTACAAAAATAAACAACAAAGTAACTAAATAAAACAATCACCAAACCTACAGATATAAAAGTGTAGATAGTCCCAGGTCTACGGTATTAGGAAAGCTGCACGGAAAGCTGGCCGCCGTTCTTGTTAAATAAATACTTCCTTTTTTCATACATACATACTTAAACAAAGACACTGGAAACAGATTAACCTTTTCGGCATAATGGACAACGGGAAACAGTGTCACTTACGCCAAAGTTTTGATATCACGACAAAACCTTTATATATCTAAAACGCGTTAATAACCATAGTAAATAATTGCAATTCAAATTCAAATTCAACATTTTTTATTTATTTCAGACACAATTCCATATTATGTTAGTTACATAGTTTGGCTTACATACGAATGTTAGTAACTTAGTGCCTATTTCTGGGGTTTAATTTATTATTTCTGATTGTGGGTATCCAATGTTTCCATATAGGGCTTTCTAATTTGCCCCCAATTGCCCTCATAATGCCTGGACTTTTTAGCTTGGCGTCCAGGTACGGAGTTGATTAAAATTATCGAAAGATAAATTAAAATCGAAAGATTAAACTCCCGTTTTGGTGCCGCGTTCTGATAGATGTCGCGATTTCAAAAGCAGTCTGGGTTTTTCTTAGAGTCAAATGAGTAGTAGCTATAGAGCGCACTACAGATGTCTACAATTAACATTTTATAGATTGTTAGTGATTTTCCAGTGCTAAAAAAGAGGAGCTTATCAATATGGTTTTATAGCCAACCGTTTCTTGAGCACCCTAAAAACAAAGCTGGTACTTAATCCAGCAGCAATACCAACACACAATATCAACATCAGCCGTGTGTCTGAAGAATCGCCAATACTTTGGTAAAGAGTACCTTCACCAAATTTTTACCAAACAAAAAATCTACGTGGTTGAAGTGATCTATAACATTGCTGGCTATTACATTGGGCAGCTTTCCCTTTAGTGTATCGACGTCAGTTGCATTTACGAGCCAGTCGTAGTAACTGTAGAACAGTGCGACAGGAGCAGAAACTTTCTCTACCTCGTAAGCTGGAGGCTCTTCAGTACCATAAACGTCCTTATTTTTATCCGTCCCATAGTCGAATTGTTTAAATTCACACGACCGTATGACTTGACCATAATGCACCAATTGCTTTACTGACGAACCAGAGCGCTTGTGTGCCTTGATCACTGGCACATTTACTATGTTCAAGCGTCCACAACCAAAACCGGACAGCTCAAAAATAGTGTTAGCACATATTACTTTGCCCAATGGATTGTTCGCGCAAATAATATTTGATACTGTTTCAGAGAAAACGTTGTTCTGGTCCACTTCGTGGTCCCCGTATAGAGTGTAGAAAAAGCCTGGATTCAGGCTCAGGAACCTGTAAATCGGACTTCTCGTGTGGCACAGCCAAGCGGATGGCGCGAACGCTATAAACACGTTCAGCTTCTTATTGTAATCTGGCAATACCGATCCCATTACGATCGCAGCTGTAGTCCCTTGAGAATGTCCAATGTAGCTAAGATTGTTGTAGCCAGTTTTTTCAAGTATGTAATCTATGCTAGAGGGCAGATCATACACGCCGATTTCATGCCAACTGAAGTCCCAGAACTCTACACAATTGGGTTTTAGAGTTTCATGTTTTCTTGAATACTTGTTGCCTCTGGCGTTGAACAGCCACACATCGTACCCTATCTTAGCCAGATAGTACGGTAGAGCGTATTCTGGTCCATTTGTTATCCAATCAACTGAGCTCATCAGAATTCCATGCGCTAACAATACAGGTTTACCTTTACCTGGTATCCTGTGCATAGTTAAAATGTATCCATCTTCGGTTGTCACTTCATGGACTTCCACTGGGAATCCGTATTTTGTAATGAGTTGCGTAATATTTAATTTGATATCCTCGTCTTCTGTTGATGATTGGTACAGTAACGCATCGCGAACTGTCAGAGCTTCAGAGCATACCATATCTGATATAATATCTAAATCAAGCATTTGGGACTTCAGGTAACTCGATAATTGCTCAAGATTAGGTGGCGTGGTATCAGTTGTTGGGTGGTCCCATAATGTACACGTTGTTGTATTAGCACAATAAATTTCACAAATTGTTAAAGTGATTAAAAATAAAGTTTCTTTATAAGACATGACTTTAGATTAACTCGTTTTTCAACTGCACGACAGTTTTATGTAATAATTAGAGTCCGAGCGAAGGTCATTTTCAGGCCGAAACTGAAGCCGAAACCAATTAATCGGCTATCGCCACAACTTTCGGCCGAAGTTGAAGCCGAAGATTTATAATGTCTAAGAAATTTTGTTCGTATTGATTGTGAATTTCAACCCGTTCCCATTCTAAACGGACGCCTTTTCAATATTTATCGTCATATTTCAACCTATTTACACAGACCCTTAACAAATTATACACCTAAACGTCATGAATCACTCTGTCTATTGGTGAAAACCGTATGAAAGTTCGTTTAGTAGTTTTTGGGTTTATCGCTAACAGACAGACAGACAGCGGCGTGGAATTTTCTTTTATAATATGTAGAGATGGCTTAAAGCCACAATCACTAAATATTATATAAGAAACTTCCATATAATGCGGTTTTCACCAATAGACAGAGTGATTCATGACCTTTAGGTGTATAATTTGTTAAGGGTCTGTGTAAATCGGTTGAAATATGATCGGTTGGTGATGCAAACGTCCATAGCCTACGGTGACTGCTTACCATCAGGCAGGCCGTAAGCATGTTTGCTACCTTAGTGGTATAACAAAAAATTGTTGAAAAGGCATCTGTTTAGAACGGGAACGGGTTGAATAGGCATTGCATTTGAAATGAACGGGAAAACGGCGTACGAAGTCGCTGGCAGAACCTAATCAATAATATAAATGATTTTAAAACTTTAATATTGAAGGTTAAATTGACTGTATATTATAGAAAGGTAGTTTAAATCATCTCTAGAAGTTGATAGAGAGATGATTAAAAATGTACCTTGAAAATCTGTCAAAAATTCGAAATAAATTGACGTTATATAATAAATTATAACGTTTGCTAAGAACTTCGGCGAAACGTTCGGCTTCGGGGCCAGGTTTTGGGCCTAAGGTGACGGGTGGTTTTTTTGGCTGAAGGAGGCCGAAACCATAACTTCGGTCAGACACTATACTCTATTCTTTTAACTATAAATTATTGAGTCTGAATACGACATGCTCATTGGTGCATTCAAATTAGATACGCTAAGGCGGCTTTTACAGCATGGATAAAGATATCTGCGATTTTCTTTTATGTTACTGCAAAAGAAAATCGCAGGTATTTAAAATATTATAAATATTCAACATTTAAAAAATTAGAATCAATCTACAATCAAGGTTGCCCAAGGTCTTTCGCTGGGAACACGAACAAGACTGGTTGAACAGTCTCACGAAAGTTTAAAAAAAAACCCTTTGGCCACCCTAATGGTTCCTGTGGTCACCATTCGTCTCCGTTATCAGATCAGCTCACTGATACCATAATATTGCATTGTATATGCAAAATATCAATTTAACTGATAACCGGGAAGTGGGTAATTGATGTGAGCGCCGGCTTATAGCCAATAAGAATGAAGTACGTTATCCCAGTACTTTATAGCCAGAAAAAATAATAGTATTTGTTATTTAGTTAATTAAGTATACTTGCTCTCTGTTCCGCTTTTGGCACCTACTCACTCACTTTACGCATGGCCTACTGGTTGACTGGTAGATAAAGCCTGATGGCTTTAAGTCCGCCAATTGTAATAATTTTAGTGCAATAAAGTTTTTAAATAAATAAATAAATAAATAAAAAAGAATTATAGTAATAATTATAATGCTGACGTTATTTCAACATTACACAGGTGTACAGGTGTTTTTTAACTAATTGCGTCACGGTTCTAAATAGTTGAACATTCTTGTTTATTTCTATGAAGGGTATGGGGGACACATTACAAAAACAAAGAATTATTCGTTAAGGTTTACGGAGACTAAGTAGGTTAGCTACGCTCACTATTATTATTATTATAATAATAATAAAATCGCCCTAAATTAAAAGTCATAAATCTATAATTAGTTGACCATACTCTCTGAGACAAGACGAAAATATTACAGGGTTCATACATGTGATATAACTAGTTTATAAAATCAATTTATGTCAATAAATGTTAGTGTCATTAAATAATAATACAACCGTCAATACGAGGTCTGTTTAAAAAGTATCGCGAATTTTGAATTTCCGCGGGCTATGTATATTTGATTTTTGATTTTTTTTTGTAGCGTTGCTTGCTTATGCTCACAAGGTCGGCCATTTTGAATGTTTAGTTAATTTTTGACAGCTGTTTTGCTTTGATATGTTTTGGCTCGTCTTCGATTTTTGTCTATTCCAAAAAATGGATTAAAGAATCTGTATCAAATTTTGTGTAAAAAACAAAATAAAGTGCGCGGCCGCATTCCGAATGTTGACTGTGGCCTATGGTAAAGCTACCTTGGACCAAAGCAACATCGGTGGTACAAAATGTTCTCAGAGGGCCGAGAAGATGTGAAGGACGAACAGCGTGCTGGACGCCCGAGCACGTCAACAACAGACGAAAACATTGATAAAGTGAAGAAAATAGTATTGGCCAATCGTCCGTTAGAGAAGTTGCTGAGGACCTTAACATATCGATTGGCTCATGCCATTCGATTTTAACCAATGATTTGGGCATGAGTCGGGTCGCCGCGAAAGTCGTATTGCTTGTACGCGAATATTTGGCGAATATTAATACAAAACAACACAGTAATGGTGCCGCAGCCACCGTGTTCCCCAGACCTGGCCCTCTGTAACTTTTTCCTGTTCCCATAACTGAAGAGGCCCATGAAAGGACGACGCTACGCCACGATAAAGACGGCATCGAAGGAGAAGCTGAAAAAGATCACAAAAAATGATTTTTTTAAGTGCATCGAGAATTACAAAAAACGTTGGCATAAGTGAATTATATCCGAGGGGGAATACTTTGAAGGGGACAAAATAGATATTCCTGAATAAATAAATGCGTTTTGAAAAGATACAAAATTCGCGATACTTTTTGAACAGACTACGTACAATCTAATACACAATAATGCTTCGTCCAAAATGCGTGTAGTCAATGAGGGTAGTAAATAATTTAACGTCAAAGAAATAGGAGAAGAAAAACCAGCAATACAACCAAAAAATCTGCACAAGTCACCAGACATCGTGAAAGAACGACAATGACTACTCGAACAGCTCTCCCCAGGTAGCACCACGCTCAAAAGAGCCCATTATCGAAGCCGCGTTGCTACGCTGAATCGCCATCGAAATCCGCTGCACGAGGTAGGATCCAGAACATGGACCCAAACCATTTTCACGCAGTCGACGACCCACTTCGCAAATGAATATCTTTGCCTTCGAACTCCACGCCCCTGCCGTTTCCACTGCCACCGGAACAAACAGGTACGCCGACTTTAATCCAGCATACTTCATATGTCTCCGCAGCAGACCCCGCCGATTGCGCAGACCCCGGCAAGTGAGTTGCCGCATATGTGCAGCAACACGTGGAATCCCACAACAAACACCGGCCCTATATCCAGGGGATCAACGTCAGTCCATCGGGTCGCTTCCCATCCGTTCTGCACAACCACAATTCCAAAATGCATGGGACAGTCGCGGATACCAACGCGCGCTTGACAATATCGTTTAACGCATGATGCCTCGACAAACGACCCGCTGACCTGAAACAACTCAGACCATGGACACCACTCTCATCCACAAACGCACGGGTGTGACTTGCAAACAGCACAACCTAGCCTCAAGGCCACCGCCACTCGCATCGTGTTATTGTCCAATAGTGTCCCTATGTGCGGCAATGGCAGAGCATGAAGCCATGCCCCAGACTCTGGCCTCGAAACTCGGCCCTTTAACGAGCCAGGTCTCTGCCCGAAGCATCAATATGTAATTGTCCCATAACTACTATAGAATAAATGTCGTCCCAAGCCCTTAAAAGTGTAAAAAGTGTAATAGTAAATTTTGTCATTCATTTTTGTAATCAACTAATAATTATTGTACAGTTCGTGCAAATATCACTCGCGCAGAAATAATTGAAAGCAAAACCAAACTTGTGTCTGAAATCAAGACCTCCCTGGAGCAGGTTTCCGAGTGGGGCAGACGAAACTTCGTCCATTTCAACCCTACGAAGACACATGTCTGTGCGTTCACGGCGAAAAAAGCCTAATTTTCCAGAACGTTTCTCTTATCATATCGAAGAATTATTTATTATTATTTATCGGAATCCTTGGCGTCGACATATCAAGCAAAGCCTAATTTAGGGATCACTTGTAGGGCAAAGCCAAGCCGGCTTTAAAAATCTTGGGGTGCTTAATAAGGCCAAACAGTGTTTCTCACCGGGGCATCGAATTTTGCGGTACAAAGCACAGGTTTATCCCCTTATGGAGTACTGCTCCCACCAATGGGCTGGTGCTGGTGTGTTTGCTGCGGCCATGGGGCGGCCAGTGTGTTACTGTGTGCTTCCTTCCTACTTTCCTACCCTCCTCCTTTTTGACGATTGAAAGAGATATTTAATGTCGTATTCAATAAAGATATTTTGAATTTTAAATTTATTAATTTTGCAACTCCATCCACTTGATTCCATCCAACGCCGGGCTATTCGTATTGTCGATGATCCCCTTCTCACAGATGGCCCTCAGAAACACGTTGGCTCTCAGTGTGTTCTCTACCGTCTATACAGCGGGAAATGTTCCGGAGAACTGTTTAACGTAGTGCCACCGTCACTCTTCCGCCACCGCACTCTCCAATGATGGCCTAGATTTCATCGAAACCATCTAATGCCTGGCATCGAACTAACGTACGAGCATCGTGAGCCTATTTATCACGCACGTGCAAGTTGTGGTATGAGGTCCCTACCGAGGTCTTTGCTTTACACTATAACATGTGGTTCAAAAGGCATGTCTACAGGTACCTCAAAGGCCGGCACCGCATCCGCTCCCCTTAAGTTGCAGATGTCTTGAATGACGGTGGCGGCTTTCCATCAGGTGGACATCCGTATGCCTTCAGTGGCAGTAAAAAAAACTTTCTCACACGACAACATGTATACTGTACGGTCCGCTGCAAATCAACGGACCCCTCTAGCATATATTATTACATAAAGGTATGGTAGAGGGGTCCATTCTTTCTGCAGCTGATTGCATCACCAATGTTTTTGCTGATGTGGTGCCGACTAGTTATTGTATGTGTGGATTGTATGATTCACGCATATTTGTATATTCACGCATGATTTACGCAAGAGTGAAAGTCGTGGGCTGCTCGGCAAGAAGACCTTACACAACCGTGGGATATGCAACCTGAATAAACTTAATTGATTAAGGATAACGCTTATCTCCTTGGCCATTGAACAATGTCGTAAACCGGTAGTGCTTCGTAAGTACTGCTGACCGCGAGCTCTAAGGCAACCTTGGAGGAGAAGGAGTTATACAGTAAGTTCAAGGCGATACATGAGCGCCACATGAATTCGAAGGATTCCGTGCAGTGTTTGTGCTTTGGAGGCTTCTTTGGGGAAACCGATGAGTTTGTCTGGTCAATACAAGACCTGTTTTTACGAAACCGCTTGCAATTCTTTCAGAAATCGCATATACGTCGTGCCCGTATAGCCACCGCGTAGAAAGCGGACACAATACGTGCAGTCTGCCTTATTAGCGCTGCGTGTGATTTCTGTGCGGTGACTATGCGGGCGATGCGCGTTTGTTTACAAATAAGCTTTCTGTCATTAGTATAGAAACCAAAATTGCACAAGCATGAGACAAATCGTGCGAAAATCATGTACGTAGAAGTGTAGGCTCGTAACTATCGCAAGTATAATTATCGTGGAGGATGGGATGAATGAGCTACGTAGAGCCGGCCTCCAGCTTGGAGACTCACTTGGACATTAGTTCTGGATATCCTGAACTGGCAAACACCAAATACAACAGATAAAATATACCAGCTTCAGTTAGCTTTCAACTAAGGCCTCATTGGTGATAAGGTACTGTATCAAAGATTATAAGTATTAGTACCTACTCGCTGAAAATAGCGGGACCGGCCCATTGTTATGGACAGGATTGCCGTTGTGCCGCCTATCTCCGGGAGTACGCCGGTATCTTGATCCATCCCTGTAGAATAACGTCACAGGATTCGTACCGCCTAACTCATTATTGACATACGGAACTGAAACGTGGCCGCTCACTGTGGGCCTTATAAGAAAGCTCACTGTTACCCAAAGGGCAATGGAAAGAGCTATGCTCGGAGTCTCTTTGCGCGATCGAATCAGAAATGAGGAGATCCGCAAGCGAACCAAGGTCACCGACATAGCTCTAAGGATTGCCAGACTGAAGTGGCAGTGGGCAGGGCACATAGCTCGAAGAACAGATGGCCGATGGGGCAGTAAAGTTCTCGAATGGCGGCCACGTGCCGGAAGACGCAGCGTGGGTAAGGCCTTCCACAAGGTGGACTGACGACCTGGTAAGGATCGCAGGTACCAGGACCGGCCTTTGTGGACATCTCTGGGGGAGGCCTATGCCCAGCAGTGGGCGTCTTCTGGCTGATATGATGATGATGATGATGATGATAACTCATTATTGGCCAAAATGAACGAAATGAACGCCATTGGAGAGTATATTTTAAGATCCGTTTCCATTTTGATTTTTAAACACCGTACTTTTAAATTGAATTATATGCTAGAAAAATGTACTTTGTGAGTGCATCCTATATATTCTGCAATGTTTAGTTTATTTATAAAACGAGTTAAAAGAAAAACTAAATAACTTGAAAATTATTTCTTCATGTCGAAATAATTCGATGTTGTGATGTCATTTTACTCTATTGGACCAAGATGGCGGTGTACTATCGGAGATCGGCGCTACCACCCCTTGGTCTTGCTAATAAGCCTAACAAGCCTGATATTATATATTGTTGGACCAGATAACTTCGAGTGTATTATTGGTGGACGTCACTATCCCATTCGATGAAAAAATCTAATCAGACAAAATATGTGAACAGGTGGCCAGTAACGCTCACTAAGTTTGTTTTGTGGAATGGCATTAATAATTTAAAAATCGATTCGAGACTAAATGTTCAAGAAATATGTGCATTCAGCTCTAAAGCGGCCTTGAGAGGCGAATGGCAACTGATTGTTGAAAATATAAGTGTATACACGAACGGTATGCTGTCCACGTCGGTAGTCGACCGCAACCGCAGACATGGATAATCGTCCTGGCAATCTGAGGGTTCAGTTGGTTAACATGTCGTGCCACGCAGAAATGAAAATGATGAGTTTTAATTTATATTATGGGTCTGGGTGTTATATTTATAATAAGTATGTAAGTAGTTTATCAGTTCACAAGCTTCGCCTAATTTGGGGCTAGATGGCGCTGTGTGAATTGTCCAAGCACATTCAGACATAGACATAGCTTTTATTTGGCAATAACTACAATTATATCAAACAAGTTGCAATTTATGTATTTATCGTGCTTAGGTTATGCACTGCTGATGTGACGCCCACGACCACTCAGCCAAGTGAGTAACGACCAAGATGATTGTACTAAATTACTAGGTATATTACTAATTTAAGACGTGGTTCGTAATTGGTGATGGCTTTCAACTATAACGATTGTTTCGGAATCAATTAATAGGAAATTGAGTCTCATTATACAATTATGTTATAAAATTTTAATTTGAACAGAAAATTTTGTGTCATTTGTGTCATACACTTTTAACACACTGGCCGTTATTGCACCGACTTTGGAAATAAATATAAATATAATAAGCTCTATATTGCTAAATATTTTTATAATAAGCACTGCATAAATGCGGATAGTACCATGGTACCAGTAACTTTTTCAGGTTTGAAGTAGGTAGAAATACTTTAAAAAATGAAAATAAGCAACACTTAAATATTGAAGAAACTACATACGTTTACACAATTATACAAATATTTGACGACTCTGCTAGTGCCTCAAGCATCTGCGAAAAATAAGTGTGGCCAAGGACAAACTCGTTTCCCTTGACAGATTTGATCTGTAACTAACACTGTAAATTACTCCAATTCCAATTTTCAAAAATGGAAGCGTTTGTTAGAAGAAATAAAACAAAAGAATACTATTACAAGCTTTGCAGAATATTTTACATGCTGGGAGCACCGAACTACTGGTATGGGGACCTTGGCATACCCAAATACGTCGCGACCATCCACGATATCCTCGTATGGATCGTAGACTTGATCATTTACGTGTATTTCGCCTCCATGCTTGCCGCAAACTTCACTCAGCACAATTTGTCGGAGAAGCAAAAGAATGACATGATAATGTTCAGTATTAGTCAACCTTGCTGGCATGTTTTCAGTATAGTATTGAAATATTACATAAAGGATGTGAGAATTGTATGCTATGATTTGGTTGTAAAGCTGAAAGAGAAACACAATGACATAGAAGCGGAGAAGCAATTGGTGCAGTCTATCAAGTTTTATGGTGGCATATTTATGCTTTTCATCGGCTCTGCATTGATAATGTATGGTGTCCAGGGACTAATGGATGTTGTTTGGAATGGTATTATATATTATAAAATATATCATATAATGTCTTCGCTAAATAATGCACATCGGCTAGTTCAATTCGTTTTGTAAAGGCTAGGCTACCACTAGTCGACCGCTACCCTACACAAACCCTACTGCTACCCCGCGACTACCCTACCCCTACCCTATTGATAACCTAGCACTAACCTGCCATACTCCTATACCGTTACCTTACTGCCACCGTATCGCTTCCCAACTGTTATCCAATCCGTGCTCTACTGCTGATCTACCACTGCCCTATCGCTACTCTACCGCTACCCCGACCACAACCCTGTAGCTATCCGACAGTTATCCTACCTGTGCTCTACTGCTGATCCACCGTTGCCGTATCGTTGCCCTACTGCTTCTCTACCGCTGCGTCACTGCAGCCCTACCACTGCCCTATACGCTACCCCCAACTTCATCAAACTTTTCAAAAACTATTTTCGTTCTAGGTAAAAATTTTGTAACCATGATTCCGGCATGGCCAGACATAAATGATACTAGCACGGTAGGCAGCATAGTAAGAGTCTACCACTACGTGGGCTGGTGGTTATTTATCATTCGAGGCACTGCATCTGCTTTTCTTATGGTGATAATGGTAACAGCATGTCTCAGTCACCAGTACAAGAATCTTTGCAGCTATTTTCGCAGCCTCAATACCATATTTGAAGAAAAATAACTTACTCAGGAAGAAAAAGAGCATAAGTATGTACAGGCTTTTAAACTTGGAATAGAGTATCATAATATTACGCTAAGGTGAGTTTTAAAGTGTCGTTACCTACTCATATTTTATATTGTACTGTCGGCAAACAGACAAGCGGACCAACTGATGGAAAGTGGTCACCGCCGTCTAAGAACATCAGCAACACCAGAGGCGTCACCTGAACTTTGCCCACCTCTAAAGAAATTTCTTAATATACCAGTTGAAAGATCTCATGTCACAATCCGAAAGAAATGCTGTGGCTAGGAGATCAGTCCACTTTGTTGCTTCTATAGTGTTTAGTTTTAATTTTAATGTAGATACATAATACTCATCTAATTGTTGTACTTTATTTTTATGTTATTTTTATGTATAAGTAATGTAGATCGTTTCGTGTCGTTTTTTAATGTTATTCTGTAAAAGACAGTTTGTTTCTGAAAATAAATAAAAAAAAAAGTATGAAATTACTTTTTGCAGATGTAAAAATACAGTCGAGAAAATATTCTACATGGTCTTCAGTATTCAGATAGTTATAAATTTGGTGACAGTCACTTTACTACTATTACAGTTGGTGGTAAGTTCTAGTATAGATGTGCAAATTATTGTATCTCTGATAATAAATAAGAATCTATTTGGCGTTGATTTGGCGGTTAAAATGATTTGGCTGTTGAGTTCTCGTGCACGAGAGCCTGGAGTCCACCTTAATCATGATCCAGGATTATGCAGATCAGGTAATTGCAGTAAAGCTACTGCCATCTGACCTCCGTCACCCTGCTGCCAGAGGAACCTGACAAGATTGGTTCATGGTTGCACATTCAGTCGTCTAAATGTGCAGGTTTCATCACGAGGTTTTCCCTCACCGTAACAGCATCGTTTAGTATTCAACAAATGTATATAACTCAGAAAAGAGTCAATGATACATGGCGGCAGTGGGATCCGAACCCGGTACCTTTCGCGTACGACTCAAATACCTTAACCACTAGGTCACGGACGCCCCGCTCGCATCTCTGATAATGTGTAAATAATGTTTTTTACTTTAGAACTTGCAAAAAACGCCGACAAATCTGCTGACGGTGTCGGTCACTATTGTGTGTGCACTGCTCAGCACAGGCTGCCTCTGGTGCAGCGCAGGCGACGTTACCGTTGAGGTATACTATCCATTTATTGATAACTAGCGGTCGCCCGCGACTGTGATTTTTCGGGACAAAAGTATATGATCATCATTATAATCAAATGTTAATAAGGATGATCATAATCTATACGCAGTATAAAACAAAGTCGCTTCCAGCCGTCTGTCCCTATGTATTTTTGTACGCTTAAATCTTTTAAACTACGCAACGGACTGAAATGCGGTTTTCAACAATATATAGAGTGTTTAAAGAGGAAGGTTTATAGGTAAGAAAAAAAGGGTAGGTAAGAGTAAAGTAGGTGTACGCGAACGAAGTCCCGCCGGGTCCATTAGTATACTATAATTAGAGTCTGTCCCGTCTTGTTATTCGCGGCCCGCACTACACCATGGACACTATCGGACGTCTGAAGCGCCCGGGACCCACGTACGCTGATAGGACACTATGCACACACAGTGAAGTGTGGTCCGCGAAAGACCTCTATGTACTTGGCTGGTCCAAAAGTTTTTAGCCAGCGTATTGTTGTACACCCCAATGTTTTAATTTTTGTATCGTTTAAAGTCATAAAATCAACAAACGATAATAGCATAGGCAAGGGACAATTCACGCAAGGGGCGGATAAAATTTTCATGTGATTCTATAAACGTTAACCCATATTTATAATCATAATACATCTTACAACGCAATGCTTCCCGCGTCACCTCCGTCGTAGGGGTTGATATACAGGGTGTCCCGTAAGTCGACGTCAAGCCGGAATCGGGTGATAGTCCAAATCATAATAGTTACTAGAAAAATAAAAAATAAAATCTAAGTCTAGAATTTTTTAAATAATAGGCATTTCTTTTTTTTTTGAGAAAATGTACACCCTGTGATGGTTTTTTAGCTCCTGTTGCTACAAATCTTAACTTTTTTTCAATTTTATTTTACTTATGGTATCCCGAATAGTGCTAATCTAACTTATTACTTAGAATTCTAAGTCAACTGCTCCAGCTTAAAAGAAAGAGTCACATTATGCCGTACAATGAATAGACAATGAATATTTCGTCGAACTTTAACGGACTGTACTGAAAAAAAAAAGGTACTACGCCAGGTTGGCAAGTAGCACGAAAAGTTGACGCATTTAATAAGGATTCTAAAATGGTTCAATACTTGCTACATTATTTCTATGATTACGGGGGAAAAAAAATCCTTCAAGAAACCCAGTTTCGAAAAATTTATCATTACCTACTAAAAATTATTCTAGTGCGTTCAAAGCTTGCCTAAAACCGAGTGAGACGGAGAGTCATTCATGAAGTGTGAGTGAGACAGGTAGTGACGCTTTCGAGTCAAATATTCTAATGGGTGAGTGAGACAGATAGTGACGCTAATGAGTCAGATACAGAGAAAGTCATTTTATGAATTGTGAGCGAGATAGATAGTAACGCCACTTTTTTAATATTGGCACACGCAATACAGATCAGTACGTTACGCTCCTTCGTTTACTACGCATCTTTCCGTATTCGTTCGTGTTATTTCGTACTTTCGACTTTTTGTTTCGTTTATTGGACTTGTTTGTTTGCTTGTGATTTGGACAGTTTCGATCTCTTTACAACGACCTTTGCTTTCTCCTGGACTATCGTGTGATTGTGTAGTGCCACCATGCCTGTATACACCACTCAGGAATATGCCAACATGCACTTTATTTATGGCGAATGCAGAGGGAATGCTAGTGCTGCGGCTAGACTGTATCGCGAGAGGTACCCAAATGCTGATCGTTATCCAGATCACCGAGTTTTTACAAATGTGCACCGTCTACTCTCCACAGAAGGCATACTTCCAAACCGACCACATGGTGAAGGAAGAAGTTCCTTGCCTTACGAGGACGTAGTACTTCAAGCAGTTGAAGAAGATCCAAGTATTTCGGTACGTGCAATCCAGCAAAGCACAGGAGTGCCCAAAACTATAGCTCACCGAATTTTACAAAAACATGAGCTCCACCCATACCATGTACAGCGAGTACTAACCCTGCATCCTCAGGATTATCAACTTCGGGTTGCGTTTTGACAAACGATGCTACAAAGACACCGGGAAGATCCGCGATTCTTAGAGAAAATTTTGTGGTCGAATGAATCGACATTTAAAAAAGACGGTTACATGAACCTACACAACTTACACGAGTGGCACGTAGAGAATCCGAATTTAATGAGACAAGATAGATGTCAGTATCGTTTTAAAATAAACATGTGGACCGGAATTTTAAATGGAAGAGTCATAGGACCTTTTGAGTTGCCAGAGATCTTGACTGCTGAAGTTTATTTAGATTTTTTACAAAACAGTTTACCTAGTTTACTGGAAGACGTGCCACTCAGTATTTACAGAGAGATGTGGTATCAACAAGATGGCTGCCCAGCGCACTATGCCCGCTCAGTTAGAGCATTTCTCAATGAAGAATATCGGGGCAGATGGATAGGTCGGTCTGGTGCGATCTCGTGGCCAGCCCGTTCACCGGACTTAAATCCATTAGATTTTTTTTACTGGGTAGCAATGAAAGAGGAAGTTTATTTTAAGCCAATCGAAAATGTAGCTGAGCTTCGGCAAAGAATTACGGAAGCAGCTGAATTTGTCAACAACGGAAGATTTGCACGTGTGATAATCCGATCTTTTTTAAGAAGATGTCGAGCTTGTATTGCAGTTGAAAGAAGGCAGTTTGAACATCTTTTGTAAATAATAAATCTTTGCATCTAATTGGTGTTTAATTTTAAACTTAAGGAAAATTTGTCCTAAATTTAATAAAAAGTTAGCATCTCTGACTTGAAAGCACCACTACCTGTCTCACTCACATTTTATGAATGACTCTCCGTCTCACTCGGTCTTAGGCAAGCTTTGAACGCACTAAAATAATTTTTAGTAGGTAAAGAAAAAATTTTCGAAACTGTGTTTCTTGAAGGAATTTTTTTTTTCCGTAATCAAAGAAATAATGTAGCAAGTATTATACTATTTTAGAATCCTTATTAAATGCGTCAACTTTTAGTGCTACTTGCCAACCTGGCGTAGTTCTTTTTTTTTCAGTAAAGAAAAAAAAAGAAATGCCTATAATTTAAAATATTCAAGACTTAGATTTTATTTTTTATTTTTATAGTAACTATTATGATTTGGACTATCACCCGATTCCGGCTTGACGTCGACTTACGGGACACCCTGTATAGCGAACATGTTATTTCTAATAATCGATAAAAAAATAACTTAAAGTTGCCAGCTAGTGATTTTTGGTCAAGGAGTTTGTAATAAAATTTGCGTTTAAACGATACAAAAATTAAAACAATAGGATATATAACAAGCCGTTGGCTAAAAACTGTTGGACCAGCCAACGTATACTAAACATGTCCACTTTCGGACGCTATCTATACTATCGTATCCTCGACCTATTGGTCGCGACCAGCGATGGTGGCGCCTTTATGTGTATTTTTCAGGCGTCGCAGCTGAGCACGGCGATGTTCGAGTCGGGCTGGCAGCACTGTCGCGGCCGCGCCGCCCTGCGCGCGCGCACGCTACTCGTCGTCGCTATGTGGCACAGCCAGGTGACGATAACGATAATTTTAGTTTTTCTCAGGCTCTTTAGTATTAAAGCAGGCTATTTGGGACTATCAATTATTATATGCCACTCACCCTTTACACTCGTGGGTGTTGTATAAGGCGATTAATGTTTTCGGTAAAATATCTAGTCTACGTTGGCTGAAATAGATAAGGTGGTGGTACTCCAGATAAAAGGTAAGAAAAAGGCAGACGTTAAGGACTAACATGATATGCCTCTTGTCTGTAATGGTGCTGGATATCTTATTTAGTAGTAAAAAATATTATATTTTTATTTTTATGTTTACAGAGGCCAGTGCAGATAAGATGTCTAGGAGTCATAGAGCTGTCTTATTCTTCCTATGTTAAGGTATAACTAATTTTCGAAGCAGTTTTCATGTCAAGTTATTTTAGACATAGACATAGACATAGCTTTTATTTGGCAATAACTACAAATATATATGACAAGTTGTAATAATATCAACAATGATAGGTATAACATGTTAAGACATTCAATTAAAATTTATGATGAATATTGTAGTGTCATGCCAAATTAGAACTCAGCTCAGCATATGCTGTAGATAGAAAAACTACAGCGCTGATTTTCAGCCGTGCCCTATAGTGCGTGCGTCACTCGCCAAATGGTTGAACGAGTACGAAGTGCCATACATTTGCCATAAATACAAATAATTTTATGAACAATGCTAATTTATACTAACGTTCCCGATGGGTGTTAGGGTATACGGTTATTATTTACTTGTTCACCTTGCTTTATTTAATTTAGGTATGTTGGAACAACTCTGCAGCCTAAAGGGAGTGAGTATTGATGTTCGAAAAGGTAATGTTTCATGTTAAACTTAAAAGATGTAATTCTTTTTGATTCTTTAATGGGAGGCGGCAGGTTGTTCCAACATTTAGTGGCTGCATATCTAAAACTGCCACGAAAAGCAGCCGTCCTGTGAGCAGGTATCCTGAGAGGATGACTAACTCTTTGGGCATTTCGCGAGCCGTCTCCGCTTCGCCAGTTTAATTTGCCATACAGATATTCAGGAACACCAGTGTTTACTAACCCATACAATAAAGAGGCCAGATGGAGTTCTTGGCGCAAAAACATTTTCAAAATTTTCGCTTTATCGAAATAAGGTGTAACGTGTGTTTGAGGGGGAACCCGTGCACAGGCGTTCTGAACCCGCTGCAGCAACCGCGCGGATCGAGCCAATAGTCTAGGACCATACACGACGTCAGCATAACCCAGGATTGATATTATATATAGATAACGAATCACATAATTTAATACGTAGATCCTCTGATAGAAATAGTCCAGTAGAGATATAATTTTTTGATCACATAACCTTTGATAATTCTAAAGTTTTTCATTTTCGCTGGGTGGATAACTTAAGTGAATTCATTGCTATATACAAAAATGCTAACAGTTTAGAGTTGTGCAATTTGTATAAAGTAGGTATTTGTTATTATTACGTGTTAATTTCAATTTCAATTTCAATTCATTTATTGCGTTTCCATGTGTTAGTAAATACAAGTTCTTAAATATATATATTAGTACAAGACATGGAACCCTGGTAGGGTATAGCAATAATTTATTACATAATAATAATAGAGAGGTTGCAGTGTTTGAAATTAAATATCAATCAATCTAATACAAAATTCTCAATTCCAAAAAATTTACAATAAGTCATGAAAATTGTCAAAAATATAATAAGTAATACAAAAAGTCATTATTAATAAAAATAGCCCTAATAATTCAATTTAAATGTCAAGTTTTAAATTCAATATTATTATATTTTCCAAGTCAAAACAGAATAACAATCCATAATTAAAAATAAATTCCATAATTAAACTTATCATTATAAAATGCATGTCAGTCTTGTTATAAAAATTCAATAGTGTCACAAAAAAAATTCATCTAAGTTATAATAAGCTTTTTCAATTAAATAATTTTTAAGTCTTAGTTTAAATTTTACAACGTTAATATAAAATTAAAGTTAAAAAACTTTGCTGTTTCTTTATGGGTACTATCGAATCTTTATACTAGTGAAAATGCTAACAGATAGGTACTGTGGAACTACGGAAAACTGAAAATGTGCTGTAATTTTTAGTATAAAAAATTAAAGTTTATAAAATCGTCTCCAATATGCTTATATAGATTAGTCATACCTTACAACAAAAGTTCTAACAACTAGGTACTAAGCTGTGCAAGTAATTTAATTTTTTCTTTGCGACATGCACAATATTGAATTAAAGTTTATAATTTTGCGCCTACATATGCGTAACAACTAGCTCTACTACCATACAAAAGTTTCAACAAATAAGTTCTATGCGTTTTCTATAATAAATAAAATAACATTTCAATATAAGTATTACGGCGCGGCGGCGGAAAGCGGGGCCGTGCGGCGCTTTGACTGTACGTGGCGACGGTGTCGCTGTTGTTGACAACAAAATAACATTTTGAATGGCGACACTTAGTTCCAGGTTTAGCCACCGGATCAGACCAGTTTGTGGTTTGTATACATTTGATGTCCGTATAGCTGGCACCATCACCATAGAATGTAATCGATTAACTATGTCCAAAACTTAATGGTGAAAATACTGAATATATGTTAAAGGTTTGTTTGATCATTTGTTTTTATTTAAACTTCATCGAAATAAGTGCTAGTGATAACAATTTTTTGTTCACTTGTCCTTTGATCATTCAAAAGTTTCAGTTTTTGCTGGGTGGATAACTTAAGTGTATTCAATGCTAAGTACAAAAATGCTAATATTTTAGAGTTATGCAATATGTATAAAGTAGGTATTTGTTATTATTAACAACGTTAATATAAAATGTAATTTAAAATACTTCTTTATGGGTACTAATCTTTATACTAGTGAAAATGCTAACAGATAGGTACAGTGAAACATCAGAAAAACGAAAATTGCAAGTGCAACCATGCCTTATACCAAATGTTCTAACAGATAAATAAAATGCTGCACAGGTACTTGAGTTTTTACTTTAAAAACATATACGTACTATGCCTTTCATTTAAATAGTGAATAACTATGTCGCGCGATCAATAGCAAGTAATACTCCTCCGCCCGCTCCGGTCATAATTTAAAACCATAATCATAGGTATACTAACTTTATGTAAAAAAAATCGGTTGTCTGTAAAGTCGGTTTACTGATGATAGTTGAACGTGACAACGTAAATGTATTATTGTATAGCAGCTGTGATGAGCTGAGATGTGCCCGAAGCGAGAGCGCGGAACGGCACATGAGTCATGCTTTTTGGTTCGCGCAGCCCGCTCCATCGATTTATAAGACGTTGTCACGTCAAAAATAATAACAATAGTAAAATAATAATAATACATGTCGCCGAGCGTGCGGCTAAAGGTGCGCGTTGTAGGTATCAGGTGCGTCACGGCTGGAGATAGCGGCAGGCGACCCGCCCATTGTATTTTCTAAGTTCAGTTTCATTGCATTTTGTAAGTGACGGAAAGCATCACGTTGTTTTTGTTTTAATCGTTCAGTGTCAATAATAAACAAATGTGTCGTTTTTCGACATTATTCTGTGTAAGTTTATATTGATCCATCGTAATGTTTAAACTGCATTGAATGCGGTTTACTAAATGTTAAAATGAGCGAAAAATGTGTTATTTGTGACCGTTTTCTAAATTCCGATATAGTGACAGTGAAGATACGGGCCATACGGACTCTTATCACCGCTAGCCATGAGCGAAAAGACGGGAAACATGTTCTTTTCGAGGAAAAAGAAGAACTTCTATTACATAGAAAGTGCCGAATGATGTATATCAATGATAAATGTATCACAGCCCACAAGAGGCGCAAGGCGGTGCAAGAAAAACAGCTGATAGAATCAAATGTGCCCACCAGCAGAGCATACGTTTCTGGAAACTGCATTTTTTGCAATGAAACTGCGGACGAAGAGTTTTTTAACTCGCAACAAAATACGCCGCTGACAAAAGGATTATGGTTTCCAAAGTTATAAAATCAGAGACTCAACGGACCATACTAAGGGCTGCAGAAACACATAACGACGATTGGAGCCAACAAGTAAGTATTACTTATTTATGGGTTCTAAATTCTATGTTTTGCTGCTATTTGAGATATCTACTAGTTCTTAAGATCAGCTCAAACCAAACTAAATACGGAATGAACAGGTTACCAGTCCCACTATATATTAAAGTATCAAATAGTTAAAAATATAAATAGTAGGCAAAAGTAGGTAATCTATGTATTTACAAGACTACCGTAGAGATGTAATAATCCTCAAAATAGGTAGAGAACTCTAAGTAGAATCAGACGGAGACAAGAGTGGAGACTTCCTCACATTTTTTCCGGGACATTTGGCCCACGTTTCGGGACACCGCTTAAGAAAAATAAAAATACTGTCCAATAATTGAATATTTATTTTTTATTGTCGCAAAGAAGTCCCCACTTTTATGTAGGTCTGTATCTCCCAAGTTTAGGTATTGTTCTTTTTAAGGTTTCAGTGACGTTTTAATTAAATTTCTTTTTTGTACAACGAAACCACAAACGAACATATAGCTTAGAACTAAAGCAAACTTGATGAATAAAAGTTACTGTAACCCATGTCATCTACAAACTACACAAATAGAAAAAAATAACCCAGACAATATTGCTGGGCTGCGGATGCCTTGTGAACTTTAGGCCTTTTTTGCATTATTAACTACCATTTCCGATTTAGTATTAATTTTTGTTTTTGTTTTAGGTTCGACTTCGTATAGCCAATATTAATCTGCTAGAATTAAATGCAGTATATCATAACCACTGCTATGCCAAGTTTTGTCACTCTTATCGAGCAGCTGGAGAAAAGCGAGGACGACACTTGTCTATACAGAATAAGAACGCTATGGACCATGTTTTTAGTTTCTTAGAAACAAATACCGAGGATTGCCAATTCTCTCTCTCTGACATAAGAAATGCTCTGTATGATGTCGATCTACCGAGTGATCAAGTAATAAAATATAACTTAAAGCAACGCTATGGTGACCAGATTATCATAACATCTGGAAATCCATCTGTGGTGTGCTTTTTATCAAACAGTGCACAAGTGATTCAAAATAGTTGGTACGAGGCGCGAGAGAAAAATGATAATATGGAAAAACAACGTATTGTTGATATGGCATCAAAAATAATTTTGGAAGAAATACGTTCACGTGTTTACGAAACTGAAATGTATCCTGCTCCAAGCGAGTTTATGATGGGTGCAAAGCATGATTGTCCAGATAGTTTATTAAGATTGTTGAGAACAGTTATTGTAAGCAATAAAACTAACTGCGAACCATACGAGCGGAAATGCATTGCTATATCACATGCTATAGTCAGTGCTGCTAGACCACGTTCGTTCAAGTCACCGGTCCTTCTGGGACTGTCATCACTTATTCATCATAAATATGCATCCCGCTATTTAGTTGATTTGCTTAATGGAATTGGATTTTGTGCCAGTTATGATGAAACACTGAAGTTTCAGATTTCAGCTATTGCGTCCTATGTACCAAAACCGACGGTACCACATTTCATGCAGTTCGTTTTTGATAATGCAGACGTTAATGTGCAAACTATGGATGGACATAATACCTTCCATACAATGGGTGGCATACAATGCTTAAATCCTCCTCAAACTCCTGGCTTGAATGAGAAAATTCCCAGGTTGAAATATGTACCACAAAGCTTTGTAAAGCGCTTTGACCAGATTCCAATGCAAATATATTGCAAACCAATAATTCTTGGTCTTAGTAAAGTTATTTTTCACCCACCAGATGATGACCCACCCACCCAAAATGATGATGTATTCCTTATACAATCTGATTTTCTGTGGATGTATGGAAAAGCTGAGCGATTTCCAGATATGCCAGGCTGGAATTCATTTTTGCGTTTGGCACACAAAGAGCACATAAGCGAACAGCTTATGACCGAAATAAAACCGGTCCCTTTCATTAATGCACCAGCATCGAGCTCTGACACAATCCTAACAGCTCTGCATCATGCAATAGAACAGTGCAAACAATCCCATACAGAATGCTGCATAGTAACTTTTGACCAGCCTTTGTTTCAAAAGGCTCAAGAAATTGTGAAATCCTCGCAAGACCCACTTGTTAGTAAAATAATTTTAAGGTTGGGAGGATTCCACCTAGTCATGTCATATATGGGAGCAGTGGGGCATATTATGAGCGGAAGTGGTCTGAAAGAGTTATGGGCTAGCGTTTATGCAATAGGATCTTTAGATAAAATGATCTTAGGCCATCATTACGAGCGCTGTGTTCGAGCTCATCTACTGACCAGCTTAGCTCTTTTTGAAATTATAATGAAGACAGTAAACTTAAATTTGGACGAAAAGCTTGAAATTGAGAATTCAATTTATGGACTCCTAGATTCCAAAGTCATTGAACTAGACACAAGCGCACCCATACAGTCAGTTGTAAAGAAGTTTACAACTCGAACAGAGCTTAATGCGAACTATGAAAACTTCAGGAGGTGTCACGCAAGGTAGAGGTTTATCGGATAATGTTTTGGGGAAGTGGGTTCTAGGTTTGCCGATATTACACAACATTACTGAACAAGTCGATGCATTTTGTTATGATGCGGACACTGTTTCGAAGAAACACAAAGACGGTCTTAAATCTAGGATAGCTAGAGATGAAAAAGATTTAAATCGCTTTTCGAAATGGTTTGAAGAACACAGCCCTTTTCCTGATGTTCAAAACATTATGTCAATAAGCACAGGAGTGATTGGTGGCACAAGCGTGAATCCAGGCAGTCGGCAAGGAGATGATGATAAGAAGAGATGGCAGCTCTTTTGCCGACATTAAATATTCAAGAAAAGAAACTGTTAAATCGCTTTCCACTGTCAATTTTGGCATAACCATTCAAGGGACAAACGTCTCAGTTAACCCCGACCTGATTTTTAAAAGAATTTCCTTCTTGAAAAAGTCTCAAGAAGAACTTAAAACATATTTGAAATATGAACTCTCGCCATACCCCCTGTCTATATTTGACCAGGAAGGTATGCGTAAAACAACAAAATCAGCATTTTATGATACGTTTACTCCTGTCTCCACGGAAGACTCTACACAATGCACTGGTGACAAAGCTCATGTTATTGATGGTGGTTTTTTATTGCACCGGGTAGTTTGGCAGACAGGCCTTAAAATCAAAGATATTTGCACAAAGTACGGCAGCTTCGTTAAACAATTTACGAATCCTACTGTGGTTTTTGATGGATACAAGAACACTATGTGCATAAAAAACCATGAAAGACAGCGACGTAGTAAGGGTAAAGTTAACCCTGACGTTATTTTTGACGCAGAAACAGAAATGATCATGTCACAAGAAAACTTTCTGTCAAATACCAGAAACAAATTGAAATTCATTGATATTTTGGTCAAATTTTTAGGATTGGAATTGGTTCCTGTTTTTCAGAGTGTTGATGATGCAGATACATTAATAGTATCAACAGCTATCAGAATAGCGAACACAAACCAAAATAACGAAGTCATTATAATTGGCGAAGACATTGATCTTCTCGTTATTCTGACAAAACAGATCCCAAACGTATCACTGTTAAAACTCGGCAGAGGCAACACTAAGACAAAACTATTCAATGCTATGAGTTTCA
This sequence comes from Blastobasis adustella, assembly GCA_907269095.1. Taxonomy (NCBI): domain Eukaryota; kingdom Metazoa; phylum Arthropoda; class Insecta; order Lepidoptera; family Blastobasidae; genus Blastobasis; species Blastobasis adustella. The sequence goes on from OU026124.1 coordinate 18,480,451, forward strand.
ATGGTGATCCTCAAATAGTGTTACTCGCCCATGCGTTCACCGGATGTGATACCACGTCGGCAATTTTTAAGCAAGGCAAAAAAAAGGCTTTTAATAAATTGACCAATAATGATGATCTAAAAGAAATCATCAAAATTTTTAACTGCCCTGCTGCTGCACCGGATGACGTAGCTTAAGCCAGCGAGATGTTTTTTTGTGAATTGTACGGCGGTAAAACGGCAGCTATAAATATCTTAAGATACGAAAAATTTGCGCAGACTATCTCAAAAAGTTATGTTGATCTAGCTTGTCTCCCACCAACGTCTTCTGCTGCGAGACAACATTCATTACGAGTTTATCACCAAGTGCAAAAATGGTCAGGCAACGAATTAAATCCTCTGGATTGGGGTTGGGAGAATGTCGATGGCAATTTAGTTCCTATCAAAACACTCAATGAACCCGCACCTGACGATATACTGAAGATTATATCTTGTAAGTGCAAATTAACCTGCAAAAGTACTTGTACGTGTATAAAGGCCGGATTAAAATGTTCTGCTTTATGTGTCTACTGCACAGATAAACTTTGCAACACAGCATACACAATTTCAAGCGAGCCCGATTTCGACTCAGAAACCGAGGTCCAAATAAGTCATTTAAACGAATGCATAGATGATGAAGCGAATTGCAGCCTCAGAGAGCAGATACTTGTGTTTGATGCTGAAGATACTTCTGCTTCAAACACAAGATCTAGTAAAAGACAAAAGTCTTCATGTAGTTTATAAAGCTTTCATATGTAATTATTTGCCTCTTATAATGCCTTATATGCCTTTGGTTCAGGCACTATAATCTTTGCTCTTTATAATTTTTTTAAATATTTTGAAATGTTGAGGTAGTCAAATGCGTGATAGTTTGTATAATTTTTTTATAAACTCAAAATTTGTTTTTGTAAAGTAATGAGGACTTTTTATTTTTACTTCAGTAAGAGTTGATTTTATGTTGAGTTTATGATTGTACATATTGAAACTTGTATTACAGTAGCCTGTAGGCGGCTTTAACACTAAAACATTTCTACGATAAATTGCAGCCGACGTTCGTCGAAATTTTGATTTTGATATTGATTTGAAATTTTGTCACATTTCTATAACAATTGAGTCGAGTTCGAATGGATAGATAGATAGATCGCTGAAATTCTTCCGTGGTACAGCCCCAATAGCCTTGGATACTCAATGTTATATATATAATGCACTATATGGATGCCTCCTTGTAATGGCCCTATAATTAGTATAAGTTGATTTGTATTTTTATGTTTGACATTACGTCAGTTATTGACGATATTGACTGATTTGGTTCTATACCTAGCTTTAGATTATAATAAAAATCTATAAAAACTCTTATTGTTTTATTGCAACTTATTCAAGAAATTGACTATGTGTACTATAATTTATAGTCAGATTGTGTACCCGAAAACGTGTTTTCTATTAAAAATAAAAGCACCATATCTATTTGAGAGATCGAAATCGAATAACTGTATTAACTGCGAGTATCTTCGAAAAGCTCTTCGAGTATCTTCGAAAGACTTTCTTCCTTTTTTTTCGGGACATTTGTGCTTGGGTTTATTACGTCGTTTAAATAGGTACCTTAAGAGTAAAGAAACAAAAACAATTAAGTATTGAATTTATTTAAGTACTGCACTAATTATAATATATAGTAATGTAAACACGGGAATAGTGGATACTTTTTTTTCAAAAAGTATCTACTTTTGCCTCTGTTTCACAAAGTTAAGGTTTCATGAAAGAGTTTAGTTTTACAGGGATTATGGGTAAGTTTATAGGTTACACTATCACTATTATAGCAAGCAGTTGCCTAATAAATATGACCAAACTATTAAACATAAAGCAGATATTTAAAAATATCTACAATTATATATTGCTGATAAATATCGATATTTAATAACGGTTATCAACATCGATGTCAAAACGAAAATATCAGTTACGCAGCCGATACCGAAAAATATCAATAACACCCATGCCTACTGAGCGACTAATCCACACCTGCCGTTCTCGCGCCAACGTACGTTTACGTTACATAATAAATCACTGTAAATTAATAAGGGCAAATATCGAAAAAGTAACCAATAGTAATTTGGACAAACTAATTACCTTTCTTATGAAAAAAGAACCATCTTGATTTCTTAGTAGTTGCTCTAATATTTCGAATAGAAAAAACTATCATAATTTCCTTCGACAATAATTTGAAGGAAAGATTAAAGAAATACATATAATTAATTGGCTTTGGGACTTTTTTTATTATCTATAGGCCTGCATGTAAAGAAGAAATTATTACATTTTTCGTGTCAAAAATCCATCATTTCCGACTACTCTTGGGGTGTAGTGCCTTAAACGTGCCGTAACGTCCACAGAGTAAGTACCTATTGAGTAGCGGCCAAGGAGAAATTATCTAATAATAATTACACATGCAACCGACCGCCCGCGTCCTGTCCCGCCGCCCGCCGTCGCCCATTGCTGTCTCCAGCCGTGACGCACGCTCGGCTATATGTATTATTATTATTTTATAATAATTTTTACATAAAGTTAGTATACCTATGATTATGGTTTTAAATGATGATCGTAGCGGGCGGAGGAGTGTTGCTTGTTAATGATCGCGCGAAATAGTTATTCACTATTTAAATGAAAGGCATAGCACATATATGTTTTTAAACTTTTGTATTGTAGTAGAGTTCATTGTTACGAATATGTAAGCGCAATATTATAAACTTAAATTATATATTTCCATATCGCAAAGAAAAGCTCAAGTACCTGTGCAGCATCTTATTTATCTGTTAGAACGTTTGGTATAAGGCATAACTAACCCCTTTAAGCATATAGAAAAGTAATTAAAAAAATATTTTTTAATTATAAGTTTTATTTACTTGCAATTTTCGATTTTCTGATGTTTCACTGTACCTATCTGTTAGCATTTTCACTAGTATAAAGATTAGTACCCATAAAGAAGTATTTTAACTTACATTTTATATTAACGTTGTTAATAATAACAAATACCTACTTTATACATATTGCATAACTCTAAAATATTAGCATTTTTGTACTTAGCATTGAATACACTTAAGTTATCCACCCAGCAAAAACTGAAACTTTTGAATGATCAAAGGACAAGTGAACAAAAAATTGTTATCACTAGCACTTATTTCGATGAAGTTTAAATAAAAACAAATGATCAAACAAACCTTTAACATATATTCAGTATTTTCACCATTAAGTTTTGGACATAGTTAATCGATTACATTCTATGGTGATGGTGCCAGCTATACGGACATCAAATGTATACAAACCACAAACTGGTCTGATCCGGTGGCTAAACCTGGAACTAAGTGTCGCCATTCAAAATGTTATTTTGTTGTCAACAACAGCGACACCGTCGCCACGTACAGTCAAAGCGCCGCACGGCCCCGCTTTCCGCCGCCGCGCCGTAATACTTATATTGAAATGTTATTTTATTTATTATAGAAAACGCATAGAACTTATTTGTTGAAACTTTTGTATGGTAGTAGAGCTAGTTGTTACGCATATGTAGGCGCAAAATTATAAACTTTAATTCAATATTGTGCATGTCGCAAAGAAAAAATTAAATTACTTGCACAGCATAGTACCTAGTTGTTAGAACTTTTGTTGTAAGGTATGACTAATCTATATAAGCATATTGGAGACGATTTTATAAACTTTAATTTTTTATACTAAAAATTACAGCACATTTTCAGTTTTCCGTAGTTCCACAGTACCTATCTGTTAGCATTTTCACTAGTATAAAGATTCGATAGTACCCATAAAGAAACAGCAAAGTTTTTTAACTTTAATTTTATATTAACGTTGTAACACGTAATAATAACAAATACCTACTTTATACAAATTGCACAACTCTAAACTGTTAGCATTTTTGTATATAGCAATGAATTCACTTAAGTTATCCACCCAGCGAAAATGAAAAACTTTAGAATTATCAAAGGGCATATTCTTCCGGCTACTGGACTAAAAGTCTCGTATCTGATACAATATCTTAACTTTATAAAAACATTTTTGCACCATATTTACGATATGCTTTTCAAAATCGAGATTTGAATCCATCAAGACCCTTAGGTTACGCGATTCAGTCACTCGCTCCACTTGTGCGCCAAGCAGTGTCAAAGCGGGCATAGTGCGCGAGATTGCCCCAATCTGACGGTTAGATCCAAGAATCATGTACTTGGTCTTATTTGGATTTAGTACAAGAGTGTTTCTTTCGGACCAAATGCCCAGCATTGTCAAGTCTTCGGACAGTTTTTCTATAGCAACACGCGTTTCTCCAGGTTTGAAGGAGATATATAGCTGCGTGTCGTCCGCATATATGTGGTACTTACAGTATTATTTTACTTACAACTATTACAATTACTATTTTAATTTTCAGATCGGCAGATTATCATACCAAGTGTTTTCGGTGCTGTACAGCAGATAAGGAGAATAAAATATAACAAAACAAAAAACATATTGCATGATGTATCTTCAGGTACACAGTAATAATTCTATTATTATTATTAATACAATAATTCTAAATATTACTATTTTGGATGATTTATTTATATAACACCATACAATTTAATCTCAAATGTATTCCTTTCACTTTTATCAATATTTTTCTGTTAACTAGCACCTACTTAATCACTCTCTGCATGGTCTGCTGGTTGACTGTTAGACAAAGCCTCAATGGCTTTAAGTCCGCCAATTGCTGTAATTTGTGCAATAAAGTTTTTAAATAAATAAAAAAAAAAAATTACGAGAAAGCGTGATAATTAATATTGTTGATCACATACGCCATTTGTATTTAAAGAGCAGATTAAGACACGTTATAGCAATTCTTCTAGACCAAAGCTTGGTGTCCTCTCGAAGGTTAGGCGGTACTTTACTTCAAAGCAGTTGCTTCAGTTATATCAAGCACAAGTCCGATCCTGCATGGAGTACTGCTGCCACCTCTGGGATGGATCAGCCAAATATCAACTAGCGGCTTTGGATTCGGTTGAAAAACGTGCAAAGAAGATAATTTGTGACCCGCAGTAGGTTGAGGCTGGGCTGCAGAGCCTCGAACATCGGCGTAGGGTTGCGCGTCTGTCGGTCTTCTACAGGTTACATTTCGGAGAGTGTGCGAAGCAGCTGCACGACCTCCTTCCGCCGACCCCTTTCCGCCATCGGGAGACGCGATCCGGGCGAGCGCTTCATCCGTATGTCGTGGATATTCCAGCTATCCGCACTAGCCGCTTTGGCTCGACCTTTATAATGCTTACGGCTAAGGAATGGAACGCGTTGCCTGAGAGTGTGTTTCCTGATCAATATAATCTGGATGCTTTCAAGGCTGGACTGAATAGGCTGTTCCAAGACGGGCATGCTCCATCTTCGGCCGCATCGTCACTTACCAACAGGTGAGATGGCGGTCAAATGCCTGTCATGTATAATATAAAAAAAAAAAAAAAAAAAAAAAGTTTGAGTGGAAATATTGATCAATGTGGAGGAATCCAGAGAGGTTAGTCAGGACCGTATCAAGTAGAATAATGTGTAAGTTGTTAAGTTGTAAGGGAAATATTGCTCAATTGCCGTATATCCACTAATCAGTGTTGTCAAATGTTGTCAACATTTTGTTTGCATGAAAATAACATTTAATTAATGAAGAAAAGGAAGTGATCGTAGTCCATCGAATTGCAAATTTTAGATCAACCCAAAGGCACGATTTGACAGATGCATGGCCTATTGTCCTCGACTAGCCAATAATCTATGCATCTGGAAAATAAATTTGACTATATTAATTCTTTTTCCAGAAACTTTTGCGGTAGGTCTAAAAGCCTTTATGTATTCTTTTATCAAGAATAACCTAATTATTAATCATTTATGACTTGATTTGTTGGCGCCTGACAAGAATATAGGAGCAAAGCTACGCTCGACGCAGGCGACGCGGCGCGCCGCTGCATACCGGGCATATGAAAGACCACTTGTCTTCAAGCTCTCGTTCAAAACCTTCGTACCTAGTCGATTCTGTAATCCTTACACCAGCAATATACATTTACAAAGGTTTACAAGCTAATGTTGTAAACCTTCGTTAATATAGTAAATAAATATAAATAGATAAGCTGTCATTTATGTAAATACATAATATTGCATATAGTAAATATTGTATAAACCTTTCTTATATAGAATATAAATATAATAGAAACTTACTTACATATTTATATAAACCACTTTTGTACTGAAGTATAAGATATAATAACGGAAAAACGTATTCCGTTTTCTGATTAGATAAATACGCGCGGTGTGGCACGGAAACCGTTTTGCCGGGCGGCCACGCGGCCGATGCGCGGGTCTCGTGCTCCGACCCGCCGGATGCGGCGCGTGTCTCCACTGCCAGTCTTTGTTCGATGTTCCAACGCTAGGCTGCGTCTTTCCGTCTCGCAACGAGCGCTCACGTAGCTCATAGTTATTACCTGTACCATTGTAACTCTGCTTGCTTACAATTATTATAGCTAAGTTTACCCATCATCCGTGCATCATTTCAATTATCCTCACTCATAACTCCATAACTGGTGACCTTAGACAAGCTACACGTCAGAAAAGGAGTAAATCGCGGCAAGATGGCAACGGCGACAATGATTTTTCCGATTGTGCGGGTATATCAGCGCAGGAGAATCGAGTTGGGATCAAGATGCCGCAGTTTTATCCGGAGAAACCAGGACTCTGGTTTAACCAGCTGGAGAGCCAATTCGTCCTGGCCAATATTACATCGGAGTCAACCAAATTCCACTACGCGATGGCACATTCGGACCCCATTCACGCGGCCGAAGTGAAGGACGTCATCAACGACCCGAATACTACCCACAAGTACCAGCTGCTAAAAACGGAGTGAAACAATTGCTCACGTGAAAAAAAAGTGAAACGATTGCTCACGCATGAAGAACTTGGAGACCGCAAACCGTCTCAGTTCCTGCGTCATCTATCTAATCTGGCGGGCCCGGATGTTCCAGAACAATTTCTGAAGACTATATGGACCAGTATGGTTCCGAGTAGCACTCAATCTATTTTTCACATAGCAAATTTTAGGGAGCTGGCAGACCTCGCAGACAAAATACACGACATCGTTCCGCCTACCCCCCACTTGGCAGCTGTTGCGTCATCGTCTGCTAACTTGAGCTTTACTGCAGTAGGTACTCAAATTGCTGTACTCTCCAAGCAAATGTATGATAGGATGTCGCAGGACAGAGGTGGATCCTACACTCGTAATAGGAGTCGATCGAGAACGTTTAGATCGAGGACCAGGTCCCAGAGTAATGCGAAGAACTTTCCAACCTGCTGGTATCATCATAAGTCGGCAATAAGGCGACCAAGTGCGTGCAGCCGTGTGACTTCGCGGGAAAATAGGAGGGCAGTCGGTTGACGCGACCGGCGACTGCCCAAATGCAGGTGGTCGCATATTTATTACGGACAAGAGAACTAAAGTGCAATTGTTGGTAGATACGGGAGTGATTTGTGCGTTTTCCCTCTGAAAGCGTTAAAAGAAAGTAGGCAGAAAACTAATAACGAATTGGGTGCCGCTAATGGCACGGTAATAAATACGTAAATATTCACTTTGTGTTAAACCTGGGCCTACGCCGCGACTATGCCTGGCAATTTATTGTAGCAGACGTTACGAAGGCGATAATAGGTGTCGATTTCTTATCGTTTTTCAATTTGATTATAGATGTGAGAAGACAACGCCTCGTCGTAGGCAACACTACCCTTGCTACTGCGGCTTTGCCTGTGCGACCTACTGAAGATATTTCATCGGTAAAGGTACTATCAGGTGTTCTCAAAAGATCAGCAGGCACACCAGCGTCACCTGGAGCTGCTTCTCACCAGACTTACGAGAATACGGAATGCTCATAAACATCTCGAAATGTGTCTTTGGGGCCAAGGAGGAATTTTTTTTAGGCTATACCATCTCTGCAGAGGGCACCAAACCTTTACCTACGAAGATGGAGGCCATCCAGAATTTTCCGCAGCCAAAGACGGTAAGAGAATTGCGCAGATTTTTGGGAATGGTGAATTTCTACCGTAGGTTCATACCTGACGCGGCTCTTCACCAAGCACCCCTGAACGCACTACTGGTAGGTTTAGTGAAAGGTTCCCATCCGGTAAACTTCACTGACCTAGAACACCGCGCATTTCAAGCCTGCAAGGAGAGCTTATGTCATGCCACCATGTTGGCACACCGTGAATGCGGTGCACAGTTAGCGGTGGTCACTGATGCATCGGACGTGGCAATGGGAGCTGTTCTGCAACAGCATTCTTCTCCCGTAAATTGAAAAAACAGCTCAGAGGAAGTACTCTCCATACGACCGCGAGTTGTGGGCAATTTACGAGGCCATTAAATATTTCCGGCACATGATAGAAGCAACATCGTTCGTGGTCTTTACGGAACACAAACCTCTCACCTTCTGCGCGTTCCAGCAACAGAAAGCTAATTGCTCACCAAGACAGTTTCGCCACCTGGACTTCATATCGCAGTTTACAACTGACATCAGGCATATCGCGGGCAAGGACAACGTGGCTGCTGATATCCTCTCAAGGGTAGAGGCAATTGCGCAGTCAGTCGACCTGAAAAGGCTAGCTGAGTGTCAGAACGGCGATGGCGAACTGCAGATGCTCATGTCTGGGAATAATTCACTTCACCTAAAGAAGTTAAATGTATCAGGTATTAATGTCGAACTGTACAGCGATGAGAGCGGCAACATGCTGAGACCGTATGTGGCCAAGAAAATACGAAGGCAAGTCTTCAAGAGCTTGCACTGCCTCAGTCATCCTGGTGGAGCTGGAGCTGCCACTGCTGAATTGGTGTCAGAAAGGTACGTCTGGCCAGGAGTAAGGAAAAACTGTAAGGAGTGGACGCGTAGCTGCTTAACTTGCCAACGTTCCAAAGTCACCCGACATACGACTTCACCACTGAGCACCTTCAAACTTCCAAAGGCAAGGTTCACATTTATTCATATCGATTTAATTGGACCTATGCCATACTGCCAAGGCTTTCGGTATTGTCTCACCGCTGTAGACCGCTTTACCCGCTGGCCAGAAGCAATTCCATTGCAGGATATTTGTGCGGAATCTGTCGCCAGAGCGCTCGTGAGTGGATGGATTCCACTCACGTACTACTTACTACTACTTCATTATTTAATTACCTCGCAAACTTAATAAGGTTCCAGCATGGGCGCACAACGGCTTATCATCCAGCTTGCAATGGACTCGTTGAGCGTTTCCACTGACAGTTAAAAGCGACTATCGTATGTCACGCTAGTGATAATTGGGTAGACTCATTACCGCTTGTGTTACTGGGCATTCGGTGCGCTCATAAAGATGACCTCAACGCCACCGCAGCGGAATTCGTGTATGGCAAGTCGTTGCGGTTACCCGGTGACCTGTTAGGCTCACAGGCTGTCACCACCATTGATATGGTTGACTTTGTCGGGCGGCTACGCTCGTTTGCAATAAAATTGCAACCAGCCCCAGCCTCACGGCATGGTGACAAGCGCCCAACATTTATTTTTAAGGGGCTATCCACATCGTCGCACGTCTTTATACGTGACGATACAAAGTGTGGTTCCCTCAAACCAGCTTTCACAGGTCCGCACCAGGTATTGCAGCGAGGTGATAAAACTTTCAAAGTCATGGTGAGAGGCACACCTGTCACGGTATCAATAGACCGCATCAAGCCGGCCTATATACTGGACGACCTAGGTGCACACACCACACACACAACACCACTTACGACAACACATCCACCAATCTTACCTGAGCCACCTGATATTGCCGTCCATAAAACTCGGTCTGGTCGCACTGTAAAGTTCCCGGACTATTATCGCCCGTGCTGACGGTCTTTGGAGGGGGGTGATGTGGCGTATTTACTTATTTATGACCTTATGTTGTAAACCTTTGTTAATATAGTAAATAAATATAAATAGATAAACTGTCATTTATGTAAATACATAATATTATAAACCTTTCTTATATAGAATATAAATATAATAGAAACTTACTTACATATTTATATAAACCACTTTTGTACTGTAGTTTAAGAAATAATAACGGTAAAACGTATTCCGTTTTCTGATTAGATAAATACACGCGGTGTGGCACGGAAACCAGTTTTTCCTTGCGGCCGCGCGGCCGATGCGCGGGCCTCGCGCTCCGACCCGCCGTATAGTGGAGACACTGGCCAGTCTTTGTTCGATGTTCTAACGCTAGGCTGCGTCTTTCCGTCGCGCACCGAGCGCTTGCGTTGCTCATAGTTATTACTTGTACCATTGTAACTCTGCTTGCTTACAATCATTATAGCTAATTTTACCCATCATCCGTGCATCATTTTAATCATCCTCACTCATAACTCCACTCGAATTTCCATTGATAAGTTCCGTAGGACCCTAACACATTTTCAAGCTATACCGATTTTTCGTATTTAAAGTGATATATCTGCTATTGAAAAACCATTGGTTCTTTTGAGTGGGTGTGATAACTACAATGATTCAGACAATCTCAAATGCAGGCGTTTATGTTATGGGATACGTATATTGTTGATGATTGTAACGATAGAAAACAATATTTGTACTAGGTCAAATTGATCAATAATAGGTTATATTCTAATAATTCCAAGATTAATAGTATCAGGGAACGCATTCGCAGTATCACTCAAACGGAGACGGACGGAGCAAGTGACAAGCCGATTCGATCGTTTCCTTAATTTTTTTTAGTAAATCTGCTGAATCCGAAAATTTAATAGGATAGGCATAATATAGGGAGTTGGGTGTCGAGTCTTTGGGTCTGGAAGACGCCCTAGCGCCTTAGGATGTCTCTTTTAATTGACGACAGAAGGAGCACTCAACCTTGTATAATTATTATGTGAATTTGTGAAATAACGTCATTGTGACGTGAAGTATGATCTTAACAATAATACATACTAATATAATACATTATATACCAAGAAGTAAAGGTCAGATGTTCGAATTCGGTATTTCAGATCATATGGCTCAATATGACAGTTGTCCAGTAAAAAAATATTGCAGAATTTCAACCTGATACACAGAAAGACGTGATTATTGCGCAGAAAACCGAATTAAATTTGCTGATTGCCTAGTAAGCTTAACTTTTAATTTAATTTATTTAAGCAAAAATGCTAACGATTCATTTAATGAATTTCATGATACTTTCCAACTATTTTAATCAATTCTAATCAATCTATGTTTCCCTGTTATTAGAGTAAAGCACACTGTTACAAAACGATTAAGCTGGATATCTAAGGGTATACAATTGTGTGCTAAACGCAAACGTCAACTTCTTTGGAAATATAGGTTCACAAGGAATAAAACCGACAGAAATACATTAAAAAAATATTCTAGAAGACTAAATAAAATAATAAAACTGACTCAAAAATCCCAAAATAATCATTATATCATGACGGCAAACAATAAAGCTAAAGCTACGTGGAAGATAATTAACGATGATAAACAGGAGCTCCCAAAAGAAGACAAAACCCAATTAAAATTAAATGATTGCAACATTAATAATAAAAAGAAAATAGCACATGTTTTTAATGATTAAATTTTTGCAAACTCGTCCTCAAGGCCTAGTACAAATAACTATAGGAAAACAATTTCAAATACAATAATGAATTCAATATTTATGATTCTTGTAATTCCTAATGGCATTTTTGTAATAATGAAAGACTTGAAAAACGCAAACAGTACAGGCTATGATGATATTAATACAAACGTTGTGAAATACGTATCGCATATTATTTCCACACCAATCAGCCATATTGTTAAGTGTCTGTGCATTGCTGAAGGTGTCTTCCCAGAAAAACTGAAAACAACAATAATAAAACCATTGTTTAAAAAAGGAGACTGCGAAAATGTTAATAATTATAGGCCTTTGGCCTTGATACCAATATTCTCTACAATAATAGACAAAGTCATTTATACTTCGCTTTTCCAATACTGTGAAGCGAATAAAATATTGGTACCACAGCAAAAGGGGTTTCGTAAAAATAAAAACATTAATATGGCTATGTATGACATGTTATATCAAATTTATTTAAGAATGGTTATCCATTCGCCTACCTTTAATAGCATTATTTTTAGGAAAAATTAGAAGCTATTGGCATTCGAGGAATGGTCAATAAATTATTAAAATCATACCTCTGTGGAAGAACACAAATGACACAAATTATTACTACTAGACATACTAGTTATCATATTAAATCGAGCTATATTCAATTAAGTAACCTTAATTGTCAATTCCCAAAGTCATAGACTACAAATTGAGTACCATTAATTTTCATTTTCGTGGTTCAGTTAGATCATTCAGTCTGTGTAATTCGGAGTAGCGATTACATACATTATACATTTAGAGCTGTAAGTAAATTACTTTCAAGAGTCAACGATGGAAGTATCTGATTCTAATAATATTGGTGAAAACAAATCAAAGGAATACTACAATAAGGTTTGCAGGATATTGTACGCGTTGGGAGCGCCGAACTACTGGTATGGGGATCTTGGTGTACCCGAATATGTCGCTACCATCCACGATATGGTTATATGGATCATTGACTTGACCATGTTAGTGTATTTCGTGTCATTAATTGGCGCTAATTTTACTCAACATAATTTATCGGAGAAGCAAAAATCTGACCAACTAGTTTTCAGCTTTAGTCTACCTGCTTGGTATATCTACATTGTAGTTTTTAAATACTACAAAGAGGAAATAAAAATACTATGCCATGAGTTAATTGTGAAACTGAAAGAGAAATATAATGATCGACAAGTCGAAAAGGAGATGGTAAAGGCTGTCAAGGTGTATTGTGGGACCTACGTAGTTTTTGTTTGCGGTGCGATTTCATTGAACGGAATTTATGGTGTGGTACTTCTTATTTTCTACGGTAATTAAATCACGTTTTCTTTTTGTGAAGTAAAGTTGATTCGAAATTCAATAATTTATATATTTAAGATGCTTCAATTCAGTAAGTTTAGTTACAAATGAATTTGTTTGTTTCATTCAGGTAGAAATTTTGTTGCTCTGGCTCCTATGTGGCCTGATGTACTCGACACTAGCAGAAGTAGTGTTGCCATGAGGATATGTCACTACCTTTCATGGTGGTTTGTGGGTGTCCGTGTGATATCCACCGCTTATTTAGAAGCGATCATGATCTCAATCTGCCTCAGTCATCAATACAAAAATTTATGCAGCTATTTTCGCAGCCTCAATTCAATATTTGAAAATAAAGAAACTACACAAGAAGAAAAGCATAAAATCTATGAAGAGGCAATTATTCTTGGAATTAAGCATCATAATATGACAATGAGGTAATTCTTATACGCTAACTTTCAGAGATCTCGCCCGTCAAAATATTTTTGTTAGATAGGTACTACTTTTATCTGTTTTACTATTGAAGAGATATGATTTTTCCTGGCAAGAGTTCTGGTCAACAATATTGTATTTTATTGAGCTAGTACAGTGTAGCCGTATTGAATTTTTTAGAATTATAATTTAAAAAGTAATTATTGAAAACATATATTTTTTGCAGATTCAAGGAATCAGCTCAGAAAATCCTCTATATAGTTTTCAGTATTCAAACATTTATCAATCTAATTACAATCACTTTATTACTGACTCAGTTGGCGGTAAGTTCGTATTCACTTTAATTGTATTTGTGAGTCTTCACTTTACATAGCTTATTTTAATATTTTTTTTAGAATTCGGACCGATCGCTCTCAAATCTGCTGACGGTATCGGTCACTCTAGTATCCATCCTGATAGGCACGGGCTGCTTTTGGTGCAGCGCAGGCGACGTTTCCGTTGAGGTAAGTGAGTGAGTGAATGAGTTAGTGAGTGCGTGAGTAGGTGAGTGAGCGAGTGAGTGAGTGAGTGAGTGAGTGAGTGAGTGAGTAAGTAAGTAAGTAAGTAAGTACAAGGTGGTAAGGTGTCAATTTATTTAATTTACTCAGTTTTATTTTTATAGTGTGTAAGTAAGTATGTGTATATCATCTGAACGGTATATTAGTAGTGGTAAGTACTAAATCGCTCTTTTAGCTCAGAGAGCTCCAGTCCTGGCTGTACGCATCATAACAATAACGGTTTTCTCTGGAATTATATTTGCTGGACTTTTATCGGTGCAGTCTATTTCATGTCTTCCTCTCGACTCATAATGACTTGTTGAAGCCAAACCGTTCGCAGTAGTCTTACTAAATAGTCTTACCGGTTGTACTACTGAGAATTTCGTTTCCAATAAAGTAAGAATTTGCTGGTCACATTTTCCCATTCGTCTTACTGTGTCTACATTTATTTATAGACGTGTAGCCCTTGTAATGCTGCATACATTTACCAATGAGAAGAAATTTAAATTATTTCCAAACTAATAAGATGAAAAAATTTGTTTATCGATAAAAACCGCCCAAAGAAATGAAATGTTTAATAATTTTCCATAGATAGTTGTAATAAACAAGAAGGAGCTTCGGTGGCCTTATAGTTAAAGGGTCCAATACCACCTCGTAAGCGAGATTTGCTGTTTTTTCTTACATTAGTTGAATACTAACCGATGCTCTTACGAGGGAAACATTATGTTGAAGCCAGCACGTTCCTGTGACTTCAAACCTGACAATCTTGACAGGATCCCCGGTTAACAGGGTCATGGAGGTCAGATAACAGTCGCATCACTTTAATTACCTGATCTGTAAAATTCTGGATCATGGTCAAGGCAGATCCCAGACCCTCGTGCGCTGGATCACACCGGGACATTAACGCGAATTTGTAAGAAACAAATATTCGTTAAGTTTTCTAATAATGTAAGTCTTCTAAGTATTATAAGACTACTTTTGAGTATGACTACCTAACGTTTGTTATTGATTCATTAAACTGGCAAGTAAAGTGGAAATAAATTTCCCATTAGTCTAATATAGGTCTATTTTTAAGGAAATTCCCAATAGTACAATTTTTACACTATTTAGTAAGACTGCATAATTTTTAGGCTTGACTTATTTGACTATTGACTAGTACGAAAGTAAATACTTTCTTATTAAGGCGGAGCACCTGCCCACGGCGATGTTCGAGTCGGGCTGGCACCACTGCCGCGGCCGCGCCGCCCTGCGCGCGCGCTCACTACTCGGCATCGCCATGTGGCACAGTCAGGTGATATTTATGTACTAAGAAATGTAATTTTTTATTTATATCAATTTTGGGTAATAATCAAAGAAACTTAGATAGAAATCTAAAACTAAATAAAGTTTTAGATTTCCTTTTAAAATCAAAATCTACATTTATGTCCCCAATATCGCTGCCACTGGGGAAAGTAGCCCTGAGGACATTTTGTATTTCAAAACTTTCCGTATCACCTAACGTAACATTACCCCAATGAACAACGCGTCCGGGAGTCTCGCATAACCCGCTCGCTTCCCAGGTGAGTGGGAAAGCGTAAATGCGTATCATCGAAAAAAAAGCAAAAAAAAGCATGCAAAGTGCAATTATATTGAACACTTTTGTGTTGTAACTTCATGATGGAACTCCATTTTTATTAATTAAATACACTAGTTCCACTTCATTATACAAATTTTATTAAACTGCAACCGGTTTCAAATTACTCGTCTTCAGGCAGGAACTAGTGTACAAATAAGTGTCTTTGTAAAAATAAATATTTTTGTTTTCAGAGACCCGTAGAGATAAAATGTCTGGGACTCGTGCCGCTTTCTTATTCCGCATACGTTAAGGTAATAATAAAAAAACGGAAAACCGAAAAGTAAATAATAAGGGTTTAACATAATATCACGTGAGGTACGAATTATAAAATAAATAATACTTACTATTCTGATGTTCACATTTTATTTATTGATCTTTTGTTTTAGGTCGGTTTAATTTTTAAAATAAAAACATGATTTTATTTAAAAAAATAAAAATAATTAGGTGTGGATCAGGTAACACAAACACTTTAATTAATTAGGGTTAGGTATAAAAATACATTACAAACTGTACTACCTATACGTTTAACAATAAATGTTATATTATACTTTTTATGTTTTAGTTGATTTTATGTCACTTACATTTTCAAATTAATTATTTATTTTATTTAAAATTGTTTTGTTGTGGATAAGGTGAAATTAACACTTTAATAAATTAAGAGTTATGTATTTCATAGAAATCGCAATATACGTCCTTGAATTGTGATACAATTATCTTTTATTTTCAGATAGCCAGAATGTCATACCAAGTATTTTCGGTCCTCTACACCAGATAGTTAACATGTAGCAATTAAAACAGTACCTGTTTCAAAAATCGCCTTCTAAATAAATGCGTATAAATTTATATAATATTTTATTAATTCTTACCTACTACTTATACTAATACTCCAAAGACAGAGAGTGGTCTTTCAATTTTCTTCTTTTACCTACAAGACCTAAAAGTAATTGTAATAGTTTGAGCTTGGAATACTCCATAGCATTTTGTTTACCGCAGCATAGCAGAAAGCCCATCTAATGGTAAGCGGGAACTGTCATTCAAGACATTTACGATTCATGCATTAGGTTGCAGCCAACAAAAATGCAGAACCACAGTTGTGTTGTCACTCAAGGATCAAGTTAAACTGCCTAATGCTTGTAATTGCGCTGGCTACCTTATCCTTCAAACTGGAGCACATCAATGCAAACACGACATTTTGGTTTTTAAAGGAAGGGTGATCCTCATAAAAGTAAATTAGGAAAATCAATGAATGGCTATTTGAACGTATTATAGACCAGATACTTCCCCAGGGATATTCCTTGTCCAAATGCAAATACGGTTTTAGGCCGGGCTGCAGTACCATGGATCCAATCATTGCACTCAGAGTCCTCCAGGACTCACTGCAGTAGGAATCAACCTCTGCATTACGCACTTCTCGACCTACAGAGGGCTTTCCATAGTGTCCCTCGGCAGATCAAAGTTTGTGCCCGAAGCGTATGTAATGCTGCGTAATTCTAATACTGGAGTCGTCGTCAAAACCATCCTAGGACATACTAATTACTTCCCGATTACTGTGGGTGCCCACCGGGGTTCAGTGCTGAGCACGTGCACGACCTCATTCCGCCGGCCCCTTTCCGCCATCGGGAGACGCGATCCGGGCGAGCGCTTCATCCTTATGTCGTGGATATTCCAGCTATCCGCACGACCCGCTTTGGCTCGACCTTTATAATGCGTACGGCTAAGGAGTGGAACGCGTTGCCTGCTAGTGTGTTTCCTGATCAATATAATCTGGATGCCTTCAAGGCTGGAGTGAATAGGCTGTTCCAAGACGGGCATGCTCCATCTTCGACCGCATCGTCACTTACCAACAGGTGAGATGGCGATCAAATGCTTGACTTGTAATATAAAAAAAAAAAAAAAAAATGCCTTTAGTTGTTTTGCATTGTGCTCGATGCCCTCTCAGTAGAAATTCAGGACTGTGGCCACATTGTACTGATGAACAAGCTTAGGCAGGATCTTGAGACCAGGGTAAACATGAGGGAAGGATGTGCTTGAAAAATGTTGCTAAAACATAGTAGTTGGCCAGCTGCTGGAATCCCGATAAAATCCGTATAGGTAACGAAGCTGTCAATTGAACAGATAAATCCAAATGTCTCGGATACGTGAAGCACGAGTCCGGCGGTATCGGTCCCGATGTCAAGTCCCGAATCTCTGCAGGTTGAGCCAAATGGAGGGGAATTCATGGCAGTCATTCGTTATTCTAAAATCCCTGTCAAGCTCAAAGGGCTTATATACAAGAGTATAATTAGACCTGTGATGCTCAATGGCGGCGAGACATGGCCAGCGCTCACGAATCACGAAATAAAAATGCTGCGGTGGATTTGTGGAGGTACGCGACTCGTCCGAATACGTGTCAGTCTTAACGTGAGGGATATCGAGGGGGATAGAGGAGACGCGTTTGCGCTGGTTTGGTCACGTATTGCGTAAGCCTCAGGGAAATAGCCTGAACCTGCCTAAATCAGGAAAACGACCGCGTTGGCGATCCAAGATGCGATGGATTGACATCGCTTCTTGGGTTGAGTGAAGTTAGGATACAGGAGCCCACGACTTACGTCACGAGGATACCGAAGACTGGGCGAAGTGGAAAAGAATAAGTAGAAAACCGTACCCTGGCAGAGGCCGGGATAAATGCTAGGACGATGACGATGATGACTTACATATGTTATGTTTATATTATATATAATTAAGTTTGTTGTAATTACCAAACTATAAAAAGGTCGCGTAATTATTTCAGTCTAATAATTATAGTGATATATTATAATATACCACGAAAATTGTTAGACTGAAATAATTAATAATTATTGGTATCAATTACATTCAGAAACTGGTTATAACCAGTTTCAAAATGTAATTGTTACTTCATTGAATATGAAAATAACACATCATTTGATTAGATTTTATTAACCCACCGTGGTTTGTAATTCGTCACCCAGCACTTATATAAAACTGCTAAAATTACAGAAATGACGACCACGAAATGATGTCCTATTAAACAACTGTATAACAGTTCAATGCGTATAAAATATTTAGTACAATAACTTTTGACTATAACTCTGTTTATATTTTTAATACTTACACATTACTCGGTTATTTTGCGACGAGAGCTTGATCTTGTTTTGGCTCTTTGGCTCTTCAGATATTTATAACGGGAATCGGCCTTGAATGTTTTGCATCAGACTGCTCGCGGAGACGTTTTAGCATGATTTGCCGCTGAATTACTATACCCGAGACAAGAAGTATTTTTGAAGAAAAGTATATACCCGCTGTCGGAATCGATATCCGGGAAGGGTCGGAAATTATTATCGTTGTATTGAAGACAATTAGTCATTTTCTGGACTCTTGTCTCTTTGCTTGCCTTTTTACGTAAATCAACTGCATTGCAAAAGCAGCCCCTTCCGTTCCTCCCTATGTGTTCAGAACATAAAGTCGGAACTACAGTACCAAGGACGGCCGTTGACATAACCTTTGGCTTATGGATTTTTTAATGATAGGCAATTTAGAATAAATGGCTACGCATTATGATTATGGATGCCTAGATACTAGAGGAAATTGTTACAATTTTCAGTAATGATTCTAACCGTCTGTGTGACTGAAATGCCGTGAAACCAAACGTTTGGGATTTCTTCGTTAATAACATTCATTAATTTATTATTTGTCAGCAATTTTTAAATTACATAGTTACTTTAATTATATATATTTGGTATCTCCATCTGTAAATTTTTCTCATTTAAGTACCCAGCAGTTAGCGTTTTCTAAGATATCTGAAAAAGCTTGTTTATTGTGTGCACTCTTTCTTTATCTTGTCATCTTCTTGCTGTTTCTTAAAGAGATCTTTCTAATTTGATAGAGGTTCATTTACTGAATCATGTCAACATTTAATTTACAGCTTTTATGGGAAAGTTATTGCTCTGCAATCGCACTTCGAATACTAATTTTAAGAATTTAATATTCTATTGCAGGTGCAAAAAATTAACCCAGAAAATATGCTACGTAATATGCAGTGTTCAGATATTTATTAATCTATGCACAATTACTTTATTGCTGTTTCAATTTATGGTAAGTTATTATAAAGAGTAACAATTATTTAATTGTATTTTGCAAACGTACCTGTAAATCTAAATACTTGCTTTAAAAATGTTATTTTGCTTTAGATCTCGGAAAAAACGCTGACAAATATGCTGCCAATATTGATCACTACAGTGTATACACTAATAAGTATGTAGCAAACCTAGTTTATAAGGAATTTTGATTTTAAGATATAACCTATATTTAGTTAAAATTTATATATATTTTCATTTTTATTGTATACACATTTTATCTTTACATTTTTTGTATGAGAATATTTTAGCAAATTCATTATTATATTATATATATATTGAAATAGATTAAGTAACTATGTATTGTATCCAAAAAATGTGTAATATTTAAATTAGCGAGTAAAGTCGAGCGCGCTAAGTTGTATGCGAATATTTTAACCTATGTGGACGGGTGTACCTGCAATCCATTGTCCGCGGGCCGGGCGCGAGCGCATCGCGGCCCACGCGGTAGTCAGAACCGCTATGCAACGGCGAATGCACGCTCGATTTTGTTCCCATCCGCTTTTTGTTAGTGCTTCGATTTGATTTGCTTGAGCCCTATCGCTTAAATCTATATTTCCTTCGTTTGTATACAGCCATCTAACTACGCTTCCTTCTTGATTAAGTTAATGCAATATTGTGGAGGTAAATTAAAATTAAAATTGTTTCGAAATCTTTGACGGTGAATTTAATTGAATACTCCTTTAGTGAAATAGTGAGTACGATCCCTCATAACTGGTGACCCCGAGAAAAAGAAAATCAAGATGGCATCTTCAGACGAGGATTTTACGGAAGCAAAGAGTAGTGCATCTAAATCTACTACTATTAAATCTGCTGCTACGGAAGCTGTGGGTGATGCAGGTGATGTCTGCCATGTTGCAGTTAGACAGATTCCATTCTACCCTGACGAGCCGGATATGTGGTTCAGTATGATGGAAGGGCAGTTTACGATCGCAAATATAAAAACAGACATCACTAAGTTCTACTACGTGGTTGGAGTGTTAGACCACCAATACGCTTGTGAAGTGAAGGATATTATATCGTCGCCTCCGGAAGAAGATAAATATGAAAAGCTGAAATCCGAGCTTATTAAAAGTCTCTCTGCTTCTAGGGAGCGTAAGGTAAAACAGCTGCTGGACCATGAAGAATTAGGCGACAGGAAGCCGTCACAGTTTTTGCGTCATTTACAAAGTCTTGCCGGACCTGACGTTCTAAAAGACTTCGTTAAGACCATATGGACGAGTCGTTTGCCAAGGAATATGCAGCAAATCATCGCGTCACAAAGTGATTCCCCAGTTGAGAAGCTAGCTGAGCTGGCTGATAGGATCAATGATATTGCTCCAGCGGTGTCTTCACAAGTAGCTTCCACTTCGCGTAATAAATCTAATGACCGAATGAATAGGATGGAGAAGAATATTGAGGAGTTGACCAAACATGTACATTCTCTCACTACAAGAGAAGGTAGATCTAAATTTAAATTCGACAAAAATTCTAAAGGCTCCCAACGTAATCGCAGTAGGAGCAGGTCACGAGCTCATTACGATAAATATCCTACCTGCTGCGGCCCGATCGCCGTAATTTTATGCAGCGCGTCTTGACTGCGTTTGCGTCATAACGTTTGATTTCGTATTGCCGTAATTTCTAACGACGCACACGTCACGCAAACCTAAGCGCCTCGTGTCGCCGTATCGCCCTAATAGAACCTGAGTTACGCGTCTTTTGTATCCCACAAAATCGGTATCGCGCTAAATTTTGACGTTTCATAAATGTCACTGTGCAGTGTTTATTACTTGTTTCCCGCGTGTTGGTGACGCTTTGCACAAGTATATCTTTAGTTGAGTGTGCAAAGTTTGTATGTAACTTTTATGTTCTTTTTGTTTTATTTCCTACAGTTAGTTACAATATAGTTAAAATACCATCATACGTAAATAATTTATTAATAAGTACCTAAATTTTCAGCCACAATTGAAAAAAATGAACGATTTGCGTTGGCAAATATTAGATTTGGCGGATGAGGAAGATCGCCGCCGCCGACGTCGTATCGAAGCAAGGCGAGCCAGACTTAGGCAAGGGAATATCACCTCGGTGATATGACGGACACCCAATTTGTTAAAACCTATCGGCTTAACGAGGTTGCGGTTCGAGAGCTGGTCACCTTATTAACACCCGTTATGCCCAAGCAAAGGAGGAACGACGCAATGAGTGTGACTACAAAGGTAAATATACTTGTGTAGGATGTAGTTGGTTGGGGCTGGGACTATATACATATTTTAACGGCGGAAATTTTACAATAGGGTCAGTCCCTACTGTGCCCCAACTTAAATAGGTTTATTTAAACAATAATACAGGAAACAACTTTTCTTTCTTTTCAGCTACTGATTGCACTGGCATTTTATGTCTAATTCCTGTCCCACAACTTCCGTTACAAGAACGCAGGCGTTAGCCGCATAATCAGGTCTGCAGGGGGGCTGCTGAGGCAGAGTTCTAGCTCTAGCACCGCCGAATGTCGCTAGGCGTGGCGTGTCGCATAGAGTTAATACAGGGGAGGGCAGCCCAACAGGCTAAAAAAATAAAAACGAATAAATTGTAATTAAGCAAAAATTGTTTTATTTATTTAGTAAAATTTAGTTAAACATAATCACAGTCTTCAACATTAATCTCTTCTTCAACATCAACAATAAGTTTCATCGGTACATTAAAGTTCTGCTTAAATCATATTAAACTATAATGACAGTCTTTAACATTAATCTCTTCTACAACATAAACAATAAGTCTCATCGGTATATTAAGGGATGGCTTTATTCTGTTCATCTTCAGACCGCAAACAATGAGAACAGCAACGTTTATTCTGAAAGCAAAATATACATTTTTAAATAGCAGTACAGTCTTCACATCACAAAAGCTGAATTAAAATAATTATAGCTCACCATATCTAAACGCATGGATTGTGCAAGTTCCCTAGTGGCCTCTGTATTTTGTACCAAGGAAGATGCTAATTGCCTCACACTATCGGCTAATAATTTTGTTGTCTCGCATCTGAGACTCTCCAGTTTTATCAACATTTGCCTGCAGTGCGCTGGGATTTTCAAGATGAGCCACCTCTTCCTCCCTCAACCTCTTTGCAGGTCGCCTTGAACGTGTCGGTCTGAAATATATTTAAATGTTTAATCATTTTATAAATAATAAATTTTATTGAAACCTAAAATGATTTTCTTTGTCGGGAAAGAAGGCGACTCTTATAGTCTGTGTAACCAAAGATTCACCTTTAGTTATAACCAATAACAATGTAATTAACATGTACCTAAGCGACTAATTACAACATGTACCTTTTGCCATACTTTGGGGCTCCGACTTATCCCATCAGCCTCTGCGTTGAGTAAATTGGCGCATTCTGATCAGAGTCTTTGGCTCAAAGCCTGAGCCTCCTTGTCCGAGTCCCGGTGGTTCTCAAGGAACTCCACCAAGACCTCAATTTGTCTCAAAGAAACTATTTTTTTTCTCGACGTCATAACCGTAAATTTGCAAAGTAAAAACTTTTTATTGACGTTATCTTTGTAGTTGCCGGCAAGTTACTTTTACTTTTAATACATACCTTTGCAAGCCTTTGTCGTAGTAAACAAACATAACCTTTGACATCACCAATGTTTTCTTTTTTCTTCCATGTCAGGGCAAAAGGATACAGCTCAAACAGCCATTTACCAACTTTTTGTATTAAATATCTCCGTTTTATACAATTTTAAGTACATTATAACAAAATCAAGTGTTTTGCATGTGTATAAACATATATACTAGGATATTTAGTATGATATAGCCATCTAATACCAAGTTTATGAGTAAACCTAATCGATTTCATAATGAATAATCGATAGGTAGATTGTCAAAACTGGCGCACGGCAACACACACTTGTCTTAAGCGTAGGTGAAGTAGACGTGCAGTGTACGCAACGCTTACGCGCAGTTTTATTTTACGGCAATATCGATGATTATTTGCGTTTAACGTGCACGTCGCTTAAGCGTTAACTGCACGTACACTCGACTAATGCGTCATAAAATTACGGCGATCGGCCCGCAGGGCGGCGCGGCCGCGGCAGTGCTGCCAGCCCGAGTCGAACATCGCCGCGCTCAGGTGCGACGCCTGACATAAAATAAGTCATTTTTCAAAATTTGAATTGTTAAAAAATGCGACATAGACGCCGCGGTGATAGGCCTTCAAGCTTTAAGACGGACTGACAATATGTTAGTGGACACGGAAAATATAACGATTTAAAGTTCTTTGGGAGAGGCAATCATGAATAGTTGATAAAGTAAATTTGACGATCGATACCTACCTACAACTACAAAAAATGTAATGTAATGCAAAATATTTTTTCAAGACTTACTATCCCAGACATCATTTTATATATCATCATCATCATCATCATCTTGGCGTTAATGTCCCGGTTATGCTCTCGAGAACGAGGGCCCGGGGTCAGCCTTGACCATGATCCAGGATTTGGCAGGTCAGGTAATTACAGTGGAGCGACTGCCATCTGACCTCCATGACCCTGCTACCAGGGGAACCTGAGCAGATTGGATCAGAGTTACACATCCAGTCCCCTGAATGTGCAGGTTTCATAACGATGTTTTCCCTCACCGTAAGAGCATCGGTTAGTATTCAACTAATGTACATAACTCAGAAAACAGTCATTGGTACATGGCCGGAGCGGGATTCGAACCCGGGACCTCTGGCTTACGAGTCGGATACTGTAACCGCTTAGCCACCGACGCTCTAGTTTTGATGTGCATTAATGTAACTATAAAGATGCCTACCTCAACAGTAATATCGCCAGCGCTCAACATGAAGCAACCCGTGCCGATCAGTGTACATACTATGGCGTCTGCATACGTCATCAAGTTGGTGAGAGTTCGCTCCGAGGTCTGTTGCAATGAACAGAGATTGTAAGTCAGTATTAATTAATATCTTCAAGAATTATAGCGGAACTGGTCTAATGGCAGCGTGCTTGCGAGACTGATAATCAAGGTTAAGCAATGTGTGCGATGTCCAGGAATAGGATGGATTACCGATTTGTACTTTGAGGTTAGTCCAATTTTTATACCTCAACGAGCTCGCCACTCTTCCTTACTTACAGAAAAAGGATTACTAACAAATCTTAAATTTATACTTATTTATTTATTTATATCCTGCCTGAATCATGCCACTGTTGGGCTAAGGCCCTGCCCCTATTCTCCGTACTTTACGATCGTGTGCTATGGTTTGCCAATCCCTATCAAATGCTAACAACTCGTCTCACTATCTTTTAATCTAGATAACAATAAAAAACTAAAATTATAAGGGCTTCATAAAATACGACATTTTGGACTAATAGTTTAGACTTCAGTTAATAAGCATTAAATTCAGTAAGTACTCGTATTGAAGTTACGATCTTGCTTTTATTTTTGCTAAGCATAACAAAGATGTACAAACTCATAAAAGTCATGTTCGGATACGCTTACTAAATACCCAAATATTATTATTTATAATAAATCAAATTCACACATCGGTTCTGGAATAAGCCTACTTGTCGCGAACTGAAAGCATTTGTTTAATTTTCTTCACGCAATAAACCGTTCTGAAATGAAACGTTTCTGCCGAATATATGCGCAAAATAAGTTGTTACTCATGCTGTTTTGAATGCGAACTTTACTCTTTAAACTCTCTTTTTGGATGAAACAGTGCGATTTGATAAAGTTCTTAATGACAGAAAATATGTAGAGAATCAAGTGGTTTTGCTTCTTAAAAACCGAAACCCTTTTGAAAAGACACTCCTGGTACTATATGATGATTTCTACTTCCAGCAAAAGAACTCGTACTCGATTTTTAAGTACATTCCGATTATAAATAATCTCTATAAACGATATTGCTAAACTAAAAAATCTGAAGCGATTCAAGCCTCTGGAACACTCTAGACAGTGGTTACTACAGAAGTTTTGGCCAAAGGCCACACGTGTAGCAGATGGAGTTAGTTACGTAGATATTTTTTTCAATATTTTATACAAGACAGGCATTTGACCACCATCTAACCTGTTGGTAAGAGACGATGCTGCCGAAGATAGAGCATGCCCTTCTTGGAACAGTATACTGATAATTATTTTAACTTACCGCCAATTGCAATAAGAGTATAGTAATCGAGGATAGGTTGATTATAATTTGAAAGCTGAAGATTATGTAACAAATTTTGTCAACTCGTTCCTTGCACCTGTGGAAAATTAAAATATACAAAAATGGACAAGTCACTATTTCTTCCTGAACTTTCCTGTAAAGCTTACCCCAGAGTTCTCTTATGAAGCTCTATTCCATGAATAAAAGCTTTTCATATATGTACTCCTTTTCTTCCTGGGTAGTGTCTGTGTCCTCAAATATAGTATTTAGGCTACGAAAATAACTGCACAAGTTCTTGTACTGGTGGCTGAAGGAACTTGTTACCACTATTACTCCTAAATATGAGGTAGATAACATTCGTGTACAATAAAAGAACCACACCACATAGAGAGTCACTCTTATGACTCTGCCTATGGTACTAGGGTCGTGAATGTCAGGCCAAACCGGAATTAAGACCATGAAATATTCACCTAAAAAAGAATAAATTGATGAACATGAGCATTCATTAAGGTTATAAATTTTAGGCATAGATCACATTGTTCCACCAGCTATATACTGTACAGACATATTCTATACCCTCGTCCATTCCATTCTATTTCCATTGTTATATTTAAACACTGCGAACTCCTGCCAAGCATGGAGATTTTGGCTATAACCTCCCGTTTCGTGGGAGAGGCCCTAAGTCCTGAGTGGACTATTACGGGCTGTGATGATGAGGTAATACATTAGTTTCGAAAAAAAATATAATTGGGTAACTGCCTATTACTTACTTCACTGTGCTTGTTTCTTCAGGCGAGTTTTAAAACTGAATTATTTGGTACGATAGATTTGAAATTGATGCTAAATTACCTACTCTAAAGAAAAAATATATAAAAAATAAAAATAACACATAACACTAACAAAAAAATTACACAACATATTGTCTTATAAATTTTAAATAAAACTTTTCCTTTTCCTAAACCTTGTTATCTGTATATGTAATATTAGGGTAGTAGTATTTTATTAAATTTTACGTTTACGGTTGTGTGTAATTTTATTGTGATTGAGCGAAATAAAAATTAATAAGTCTTACAACATTGCCGATATTAATATTTTCGAAATTTGGTAAGATGTCTTCTTCGAATCTCTTGCATTAACAGCTACAAAAACACCTAGACACATTTTCGGACTTCAGGATTATCGAGTCCGCCGCCTATATTCGGCCCCATGATATATACTCATCACTTCCTTCAGTTCTACGAGCTTTTGTCGTTCCTCAGTATCTGGATATTGTATATAGCTAGAACCACGGGTCATCGTTTGTGAGAGCCTGGTGACTGTCGGAGATTTTTAGGACCCCTGACCTGTCGTTACCGTGACCCAGACCACAGTAATTAACTCATGCTCTTGTATTGCACACAAATAATCAAAACAATGTTTGTGCATTATTGAAAAAAAGTAATTTACAAGCAAATTTAATTAAACAATTTATTTAAGCATTTAACAGACGACTAGACAATGGTAAAAGCTCTTATAATAGAGATTTAATATAGGCGTTCTGAGCGATTATAGGCTAATAATGATGACGGTTATGATGATGTTATCACGACTCGGGCCCAGCTTCAACTCTTCTTTAGCTAACTACCTAGAATGCAGAGTTTTCGTTGAACTACTAAGATTATTTATATACTATAAATATCTAGTAATCTTCTCACTTTACAACTGTAGGTATATTGTGCACAAAACTGAGATTTTTCTTTTATTAAATATATATCTTGTACCTTGTGTCTTCATTACGTGCTGTACAGTACCGAAAAGACCTGGTACGATAATCTTACAATCTGAAAATGTATAAATGTTTATAACCCGCCTGCCAGGCGTGGAGATTATGGCAATGACCTCCCCTTTCTTGGGAAAGGCCCTTAGTCCTGCAGTGGACTGTAGTGGGCTGTGATGATGATGAATCTAGATAAAAATAAAAAACTAAAATAAGCATTTTCACAGGGGCTTCATGAATAAGAATGATGGGTATGATGAAATAAGATGATTTGAAAATTTTCTTAATAACAGCAAAACATGCAAAAACATGTAGAGAATCAAATAGCATTTTTTGAGAAACATGAATTAAGCCCTTTTGAAAAGACACGCCTATAAACGACATTGTTAAACTAAAAACATTGAAGTGATTCAGGCCTCAGGACAATTTTGAACACATGTTACTGCAGAAATTTTATTGGCATACTGGCAAAAGGCCACATGACTGGACTGAGCTCTTTATCCTGCCTATCCATTGAAAATTCTCCAGCAGTACCTAAGATAACTGCGTACTTGGACTTATATACGAAAATTATTTTAACTTACCGCCAATTGCAACAAGAGAATACTAATCGTGGATACATTGATTATAATTTGAAAGCTGAAAATTATGTAGCAAATTTTGTCGGCTCGTTCCTTGCACCTATATAAATTAAAATACATAAAGATGAATATACAAGTTACCATTTGTTGCTGAGCTTTTCTGTAAAGCTTACCTTAGTGTGCTGCTATGAAGCTCTATTCCAAGAATAAAAGCTTTTTCATAAGTGTACTCCTTTTCTTCCTGGGTAATGTCTGTGTTCTCAAATATAGTATTTACGAAAATAACTGCACAAGTTCTTGTATTGGTGACTGAGGGAACTTGTTATCACTATTACTCCTAAATATGTGGTAGCAAACACTCGTGTACAATAAAACCACCACATCACATAGAGGGCGATTCTTATAACTTTGCCTATGGTACTAGGATCGTGAATGTCTGGCCAAACCGGAATTACGACCACGAAATATCCACCTAAAAAAGAATAATAAGAATAATTTGGTCATATTTTTGCCCATTGGCATATTATACCACATTGCTCCACTAGCTACAGTCTAGACAGTTCAACAGAAAAGTGATTATATTACATTCTATCTATTTATTATTGTAGGTACATTATCTTTCACTAATAGTCTTTTTATGCGTCTTAACGCTTTAACTTGTTTCCTAAAATCATTTTTCATTTATTGATTCTTCTTGTCCCATGCGCAACTGTCGCTGCAATTGAGAGAAAAAATTGAAAATGTTAGAAAAATCTTAAATTATGAAATCTTCATTTTTCTACATACGTGCAAATTTGTATAATACTATTTGGCAGCTACAACCACTACCTTTCTAAAATATACTAACTATCTAAAAGCGTTATAAAATAAAATAACTTCAATGAGACTTTGCAATCCAAACAATGCAAGCGTAGAAATCGCAAAGAATAAAAAAATCCCTATGTAAACTTGAAACACCGCACCATCTGTTCTTCGACTTGAGGTGTAGGGTCTTGCCCTGAAGCTGTACTTACTGTTACTCCTGTTCAAATAACTGTTTAGCACGTTGACACTTTTATTGTCAATTTTTATACATATAATTGGTATATTCTTGGGTTTGGCCCTTCAGGCTCTGAATGCTCATCATCTTTGCCTGGAAAATTAGTTAATACTGTAAATTCTGACTACGTTGTTATTACGTTCTACAAATATTTTGAATCGAATTGAACTTCGATTAGAGTATTTTCTTTTGGGGAAATGATCTCTCGTTTCCTAAATATCCAATTGGTAAAAGTAATGAGGGTTTTTGGACAAAAACAAGGGTATTGGGGTGTGTGTCTGGATTCTTACCGTTGTATCTTCTTGTTTTCCTTTTTTATGAATCCAAGTTTGCCCCCATGCCACGGGGGTCATTTTTCCATCACATTAGAAGGTTTCTTTCGTGGCAAATATTTGATTTAGTATTTAAATTATCACATTTTCCAAATTGACGTTAATCTTTTATTATTTTATTCTTTATATGTCATTTGTTGTCATGCGGACACAGTTCATAGTCAGCGGAGATTTTAATCTTTTTGTGCTCCCCTTATTCTAGATAATTGCTGGATCCAATTCTTCATCATGTCTTCATGGATTATATCCTTGGCTGCTAAACACGAGGTCGTCCGAAAATAAATATCGACTACTTCGGAAACTGGCTGGTCGACTATGAGTACTGGCCATCAAGACTATATCTTCTTTTGTGCCAAATGCGTTCTCGAACGTGTTTAAGTGAAGACCCGAGCCTTCGTTAGAGAGTGCAGAGTTCTCCCAGCCTTCGAACAAGAAGGTGGATCAGTATCATAGCTAGAAGAAGCTATCTTCAGAAACCAAAAATTAAATACCAGTAGACCGGTCAAATTATGCACGTGACTGCATAAAAGTTTATCCTCGAAGTTTTCTAAATTAAATAGTCTGTCGAGTCAATCTGCAACCTGTACTTTTCGGCCAACAGTGAACCCAGTGATCCAGCCCGGGCATAAGTTGTGGACTTTCGTAAAAACTTTCGTACTTTTAACATTTTAAATTCTTTTTATAAATTTCTTGTTTTGTAGATTGTAGTTTGTGGACTGATTGTACATAAACCCATTACCCTGATATTCGTTGTTTTTATTATTAACTGAGCCTGGCACTGTCCGTCGGACAGTGTTACGTTACAGAGGGTCATTGTATTCCTTTTTCAATTTGACGGTTCACTCGTAGCCTAGTGTTTGAATTTCCTTACGGTAGTAACTAAATACCAGAATATACAAATACCACATGGGTTGACAAGTGAACATTTGTCGGTCAGATTGTTGCTTCTTAGACAAATTGTGCTGAGTGAAATTTGCTCCAATTATTGACACGAAAATTCCATATATGACCAAGTCAATGATCCATACGAGCACATCGTGGATGGTCGCAACATATTTGGGTATGCCAAGGTCTCCATACCAGTAATTCGGTGCCCCTAACGCATAACATATCCTGCATAGCTTGTAGTAGTATTCTTTAGTTTTATTTTTTCCAAAGTTATCTTTGTTAGGTTTTTTCATTATTGGGTCTAAGAATTGAGTGATAGTAGATAGGTCAAGGTTTAAAATATTGATAAATTGCTAAATGCGCATGTTCAAAAATATAGTAGGTACTGAAGTACATGAAGGTAGAATCAGAATGGTGAATAATATCTACTTAAACAGAAGACCACAAATCCCACTTTGATTATTTTTACCGGATAATATTGCGTCGATGTAATAATTACGTAATTGGGAACAATTTTCATTTCACTTTTTACTTATACTATAGTTGAGGCTCCGTCAAATGTTATAATTTAATGAGACTCTAATTGACTGTGTATTTTAATTGCTACTAGTAATATTTTACCAACTTCATTATTCATGAATAACTACATATTAACGTAATTAACAAATATGTAAATATACTAACATACGTAACATATGTATTGTACAGGTAAGCATTTGGGTCTTAAATATCTCGAAAAATATTCAAAACTGTGATGGTCCTCGTGGCTGTCGGTTCTATGCGGCTTCAAGTTCCGCCTTGCAGAACACCCTGCTTAAAAACTACAATGATGTAATAGGTACATATGTACTTACGTAATTTTTTTTTCGAAACTAACCTAATACACTGAATAACCTAAAGTTCTTATCTAGACTTAGAACTATATTTTAATAAGGTGATTACCGAAATACCGCATAGAACCGACAGCCACGAGGACCATCACAGTTTTGAATATTTTTCGAGATATTTAAGACCCAAATGCTTACCTGTTTCCATTTATATCCGTTGAATTATAAATAATTCTGTATTAAATCCTGTTTTTTTGGCATGTTTTAAACATTGTTTAAAACGCCTGTCTTGAAACAACTTGTTTCAATCATGCCAACCCTGAACAGATAAAAATTCTCCTTCTTTTATTCCCAAAAGGCATGGTGCCCAGAAGGCTGGCAATATTTCCACTTTGAATGACGAGACTCAACTTCTGAGTGAAATATTTGCCAGTGCTGCGGTCACCAGCAGCCTCACAGAGACGCCTGTTGCAGGACTATTCGTAAAAAGGATACCCTTATATATGTACTTTCCTCTTTTCATTAAGGGGGCCGTCATGCGATTTGTAGATAGATATAGCAAAAAGCACGGAATCCCCCGTGCTCTTTTGAAGGCAACTTGGCCTTGCCCTCTAAGTGATCCTTAAATCGTGCTTCGTTCTAAATGTCGACGCCAAGAATCCCGATGATTTTCGAAAAGCATAAAGCACAAACAAGCGTCGTTGTTTGGTCGAACAAAACGAGGGTTAGTCTGCCTCAATCTGAAATCTGCTCTAGACTTTTTGTACATTCTAGAAGGAAAGTACTTATTGTAAGATTCCAATTTTCTTATATGGTTCTACCTAATCAAAAAGTTCACTTTCAATCCATATTATTCGTAAATTATAGTAGGTACGATAAGGTATTAATATAAACGTTCTTATTTTTATATGTGACGAATCCGGTCAATAGCATGGAATCGTGTGGTCAATAGTACGGACTTATGACGCAGAAAACGGAAGTGGGAGTGCGCCGCCTGGTGGGGCGTGCTGACAGAGTCTCGACGACACGACTCGGGCGGACTGGCGGGCATTCTTGGCTCGACCGCCGAGGAGTGAACACGTCTTGAAACTGTCTCCACATTTCGTTTATAGATTGTGTTGTTTATGTTTGCAAATAAAGTAATTTTTAAATCACCTTTGAAATATTAATGTAAATTACCTCAACTATCTACATTGTAATACCGCTCTGATTTCAAGTAAAATTATAAGTGATGTGCAAAAATGAAGTGGAATAAATACAGTGGAGTAAATGTGAACCCTTTCTTTATCTGTACGAATACGATCTAATACTGATATCACCACCCTGATGACAATGATCCTGATACATCACTTTCCTTGACGCAACGACATATGTATTGTATTATATATTTGTTAATTACGTAAATATGTAGTTATTCATGAGTAATGAAGTTGGTAAAAGATTACTAGTAGCAATTAAAATACACAGTCCATTAGAGTCTCATTAAATTATATTGTTGTTGTATATTAAACACTTTATTCATGCATTTATCAGGAAACGGCACTAGTCTGGAGCGGCACTTGTATAGTGGTAGCGTGCTTGCGGGACCAATAATCGAGCTTAAGCAGTGCTCGAAATGTCCGGGAAGTGGATGGGTAACCGTTTCATACTTTGAGGCTATTCGAACGTCAGAGCTGCAACGAGCTCGCCACTCGCCAACTGTGACTCCTAATACTGTTGGCGAAGCGAGATTAACCAATTTCTTCTGCTCAGGGGCCGGAGACTGGTTGAACAGTTTAAGGGCCCATGGTAGATTTTACCTATTTAGGCAATAAAAATGCAGAACCGCAGGGGCGTTGTCACTGTGAGCACTAAGACGAAATGTCTCATGCCTTGAGCTGTACTACAATGTTGTATTGCTAAATATTAAATGTCGTAAGTATTAAGCTTTTTATTTCATAAATGTACATACACCTTTTACTTTGGTACAGGCTAAAGCATTAATCAAGGCCTACAATAGGCTACATGCCAAAGAACGATTACTACTCAGTAGAAATATGTTGCGGATCCTGGTAAGGGCGCTGACTAGTTACTGTGGGCTGAATAAGCACATGTTTAACTTAAAGATCAGTAATACGAAGGACTGCAGATTCTGTAAGGAGGACGAGGAATCGCCCGTACACCTGATTTGTAAGTGCGAAGTCCTGATGCGCAAACGTAGCATCCATCTTGGTAAATACCCGCTACTACCGGATGAGGTGCACGATATCAGTGCTAAGAGACTTGTACAGTTCATAGAAGCTGTAGAGCTCAGAACTGAACTGAGGCGATCACAATAGATCAGTAATGGTCGCAGTGATACTAGGACGTTTAGCCTTGAAAAGCCCACTTAACAAGTAGAATAATCTAAAAACCAGAAATCATTCCATAGAAAGTTTTATGAATGCTGGTGAACAAAGGTAGAGCAAAAAGTAACGCTCCGCTAGGACAGAAGCCGATTCAGTAATCATGAGGTAAACGTCACCTGGCTGTGCCACATGGCGACGACGACGAGTGAGCGAGCGCGTAGGGCGGCGCGGCCGCGACAATGCTGCCAGCCAGACTCGAATATCGCCGTGGTCAACTTCGACCCCTGAACAAAAAATAGCACACATAATTACATATAATTTAGAAGATAATAATTATGGCCATTTATGTCATATATTTTAGTCTCGCAAACTCTTTAGGGTACTTTCCGTAGACCTAGAATCTTGAAATTTGCCATGGAACGTGATCTTATACGCACAAATAAAAAGAAAAATCCGAAATCCATGTATTTATCAACACATCATACAATACAAACAAATAATATTATCTTTTCTATTTGCGGTTCAAAAATTAAATATTTTATACAATTTTGATAAAGTATTTTATATTTCTTATTTCAGTACCCTCATAACTTGAGTCCTAACCCTAAACTGCCCGGTATTTTATTATAATGATTTTAGTCTTTATTATTATGAGAAATATAACTGGAATCCATTGGTAATAATTCATCGACGTCATACCACCAATTTGTTCCTAAAATCGCACAAAGGGAAGCGAAGATGATTTCAGCAAATGTGGAGAGAAAATCTAGCTTTCAACAAATAGACACCTCGACAGTAACATCGCCTGCGCAGCACCAAATGCAGCCAGTACTTATTAGTGTACACACTATAGTGATCAATATTGGAAGCATATTTGTCAGCGTTTTTTCCGAGATCTAGAGCAAAATAACATTTTTAAAGCAAGTATTTAGATTTACAGGTACGTTTGCAAAATACAATAAAATAATTGTTACTCTTTATAATAACTTACCATAAATTGAAACAGCAATAAAGTAATTGTGCATAGATTAATAAATATCTGAATACTGCATATTACGTAGCATATTTTCTGGGTTAATTTTTTGCACCTGCAATAGAATATTAAATTCTTAAAACTTAACGAAGTGCGATTGCAGAGCCATAACTTTCCCTTAAAAGCTGTAAATTAAATGTTGACATGATTCAGTAAATGAACCTCTATCAAATTAGAAAATCTCTTTAAGAAACAGCAAGAAGAAGACAAGATAAAGAAAGAGTGCACACAATAAACAAGCTTTTTAAGATATCTTAGAAAACGCTAACTGCTGGGTACTTAAATTAGAAAAATTTAAAGATGGAGATACTAAATATATAAAAGTAAATATGAAATTTAAAAAATGCTGACAAACATTAATGAATGTTATAAACGAAGGAATCCCAATCGTTTGGTTTCAAAGCAATTCAGTCACACAGACAGTTAGAATCCTTACGGAAAATTGTAACAGTTTTCTCTAGTATCTAGGCATCCATAATCATAATGCCATTTATTCTAAATTGCCTGTCATTCATCACATAGTGCCGCCAACTATCTGTTCAGTAAATAAGATCACACATTAAAAGCTGACAGGGGCGACAGCGACATGACATTTCTAAAAATATCGGATGTTAGACATAGACATAAGACATGATTTCTTTTGAAATCACAAAAATCCATAAGCCAAAGGTTATGTCAATGTCAATGTCTTTGTCAATCTATTTGGTACTGTAGTTCCGACTTTATGTTCTGAACACATAGGGGGGAACGGAAGGGGCTGCTTTCGCAATGCCGTCGACTTTACGTAAAAAGGCAAGCAAAGACACAAGAGTCCAGAAAATGACTAATTGTCTTCAATGCAATGATAATGATTTCCGACCCTTCCCGGATACGGATTCCGACAGCGGGTATATACTTTTCTTCAAAAACACTTCGGGTCTCGGGTATAGTATTTCAGCGGCACATCATGCCAAAACGTCTCCGCGAGCAGTCTGATGAAAACATTCAAGGCCGATTCCTGTTATAAATATCTGAAGAGCCAAAGAGCCAAAACAAGATCAAGCTCTCGTCGCAAAATAACCGAATCCGCATCATCATACAGTATCGTGGCTCCAGATTACCCCGGGGCGGTATCCGGGATTATCAAATGAAGGGATTTTTGAATTTATTTTAAGTTTACTTATCTTTACTACTTGAAACAATTTAAGGATAGTGTTTTTAATTTGTTATATATTTTCTAAAATAAAATTTTATTATTGTCGTGTTTATCACCTTAGTGTGACGTCATGATGCACTAATCCAATAATTACGGCCTCTTCATATTGTTGTTCTTTTTGTTCTTGTGTAAGCTCTTTATCTGCAAATATGATGTTAAGGCTGCGAAAATAGCTGCACAGATTCTTATACTGGTGGCTGAGGCAAACAGTTATCATGATCACCTCTAGATAAGCCGATGACGTCACTCGGATAGCAATAACCCACCACATGCAGTAGTGAGCTACCCTCATAACAGCACCTATAGTAATAATAAAAAGAATTTCATTTCTGTAATTACAAAGTACTACTAGGCTTAAGCAATGTAAAGAAGCCTGCTTATATTTTGTTAGTAATAATCTAAAAACTAAGTCATACCTATTTTCCTAGGGTCGAGTATGTCTGGCCAAATCGGACTGATTGGAACAAAATTTCCACCTGGATGAAAAAAATTACTGATTCTTTGTTACATGTGCAATTTAACAAATAATAAGAATTTCTAACGTTTAGTGGGGTTTTAAATACAAAAATCGCGAATAATGGCTATTTTAAAGCACCAGGGATCTCCCGACCCTGTCTGTGAGCAAACCGCAGTACAACTGCCATAGCTTTGCTCGCTTTGGGGGTAGATGGCGCTGAGTAAATTTATCCAAGCATATTTATTATTATTATTATATACCGGAGATTGGAAGTCACTATTAAACCATCACTGTTATTCAAAAAATCTTATAACTCAAAAATTGTAACAGTTACCGTTGTATACAACTTCCATCAATCCTTGAATTCCATAGGACGACATTGTTGATACTACGATTAATATATAAGTCCCACAATAAACCGTGATACACCGCACCATCTCCTTTTCCACATCTGGATCATTATATTTCTCCTTTAGTTTTACAGTTAGGTCGTGGCATACCATTCTTACTTCGTTTTTGTAGTAATAGAACACTGGGACAAAGATATACCAGCAGGGTAAAACAATGCAGAACATATACGCTTCAGATGTTTGCTTCTCTGAGAGATTGTACTGAGTAAAGATGGCGCTAAATATTGACACGAAAAACGAGAGTATACTAAGGTCAACGATCCTTACAATGGTATCGTGGATCGTCTCGACATACTCGGGTATGCCAAGATCTCCACACCAGTAATTCGGCGCTCCCAATGCATAGACTATCTTACACATCTTGTAACAGTATTCTTTTGTTTTATTTCTTCCAAAAGAGTCACATTGATTATCCATTGCTTGATTGAACGTATTGTTTTAGTAAATGGTAATGTGTAAGTATTAAAAATATAAACAGAGTTATGGTCAAAAGTTATTGTACTGAATATTTTCTACGCATTGAACTACGAGTATTATACAGTTGTTTAATAGGACATCATTTCGTTGTCGTCATTTCCGCAATTTGAGCGTTTTATATAAGTGCTTGCTGACGAATTACAAACCACGGTGGGTTAATAAAATCTAATCAAATGATGTGTTATTTTCATATTCAATGAAGTGTCAATTACATTCAGAAAGTGGTTATAATACACCACGATAATTATTAGACTGAAACAATTACGCGACCTTTCTATAGTAATTACAATAAACTTAATTATAATTATTATAAACATAACATATGTAAGTCATCATCATCATCGTCCTAGCATTTATCTCGGCCTCTGCCAGGGTTCGGTTTTCTACTTATTCTTCTCCACTTCGCCCAGTCTTCGGTATACTTGTGACGTAAGCCGTGGGCTCCTGCATCCTCACTTCACTCGACCCAAGAAGCGATGTCAACCCATCGCTTCTTGGATCGCCAACGCGGTCGCTTTCCTGATTTAGGCAGGTTCAGGCTATTTCCCTCAGGCTTACGCAATATGTGACCAAACCAGCGCAAACGCGTCTCCTCGATCTCCCTCGATATCCCTCACATCAAGACTGACACGTACTCGGACGAGTCGCGTACCTCCACAAATCCACCGCAGCATTTTTATTTCGTGATTCGTAAGCGCTGGCCATGTCTCGCCGCTATTGAGCATCACAGGTCTAATTAAACTCTATAAGCCCTTTGAGCTTGACAGGGATTTTAGAATAACAAATGACTGCTATGAATTCCCCTCCATTTGGCTCAACCTGCAGAGATTCGGGACTTGACATCGGGACCGATACCGCCGGACTCGTGCTTCACGTATCCGAGACATTTGGATTTATCTGTTCAATTGACAGCTTCGTTACCTATACGGTTTTTATCGGGATCCCAGCAGCTGGCCATATACTCTGTTTTGGCAACATTTTTCAAGCACATCCTTCCAACATGTTTACCCTGGTCTCAAGATCCTGCCTAAGCTTGCTCATCAGTACAATGTGGCCAGAGTCCTGAATTTCCACTGAGAGGGCATCGAGCACAATGCAAAACAACTAAAGGCTCAGCACTGAACCCCGGTGAACACCCACAGTAATCGGGAAGTAATTAGTATGTCCTACGATGGTTTTGACGACGACTCCAGTATTAGAATTACGCAGCATTACATGCGCTTCGGGCATAAACTTTGATCTCAGAGCCCTCCAGATTATCTACCGAGGAACACTATGCAAAGTCCTCTGTAGGTCAAGAAGCGCGTAATGCAGAGGTTGATTCCTACTGCAGTGGGAGTCCTGGAGGACTCTGAGTGCAATGATTGGATCCATGGTACTGCAGCAAAGCCTAAAACCGTATTGGCATTTTGACAAGGAATATCCCTGGGGAAGTATCTGGTCTATAATACGTTCAAATATCCATACATTGATTTTCCTAATTTACTTTTATGAGGATCACCCTTCCTGTAAAAACCAAAATGTCGTGCTTGCATTGCTGTGCTCCAGTTTGAAGGAAAAGGTAGCCAGCGCAATTACAGACATGAGGCAGTTTAACTTGATCCTTACAGTGACAACACAACTGTAGTTCTGTATTTTTGTTGGCTGCAACCTAATGCATGAATCGTAAATGTCTTGAATGACAGTTCCCGCTTACCATTCGATGGGCTGCTATGCTGCAGTAAACAAAATGCTATGGAGTATTCCAAGCTCGAACTATTACAATTACTTTTAGGTCTTGTAGGTTAAAGAAGAAAATTGAAAGATTACTCTCTGTCTTTGGAGTATTAGTATAAGTAGTAAGTGAGAATTAATAAAATATGATATAAATTTATACGCATTTATTTAGAAGGCGATTTTTGAAACAGGTACTGTTTTAATTGCTACATCTTAACTATCTGGTGTAGAGAACCGAAAATACTTGGTATGACATTCTGGCTATCTGAAAATAAAAGATAATTGTATCACAATTCAAGGAACGTATATAGCGATTTCTATAAAATACATAACACTTAGTTTATTAAAGTGTTAATTTTACCTTATCCACAACAAAACAATTTTAAATAAAATAAATATTCAATTAGAAAATGTAAGTGACTTAAAATCAACCAAAACATAAAAAGTATAATATAAAATTTATTGTTAAACGTACAGGTAGTACAGTTTGTAATGTATTTTTATACCTAACCCTAATTTATTAAAGTGTTTGTGTTACCTGATCCACACCTAATTTTTTTTTAAATAAAATCAATTTTTATTTAAAAAATTAAACCGACCTAAAACAAAAGATCAATAAATAAAATGTTATCATCAGAATAGTAAGTATCATTTATTTTATAATTCGAACCTCACGTAATATTATGTTAAACCCTTATTATTAACTTTCCGGTTTTCCATTTTTTTATTATTACCTTAACGTATGCGGAATAAGAAAGCGGCACGAGTCCCAGACATTTTATCTCTACGGGTCTCTGAAAACAAAAATATTTCTTTTTACAAAGACCAATATAATTCCAAATAATATCACTATTTGTACACTAGTTCCTGCCTGAAGACGAGTAATTTGAAACCGGTTGCCGTTTAATAAAATTTGTATAATAAAGTGGAACAAGCGTGCCGTTCTGTCCCAGAACCTGGCAATCTCTGGGTACTGAGTTGCCTTACTTTGTCATGCGGGGCTCTGACAAGGCGGACAGATTGTATCCCTTGCTTCTCGTGGGACTTAAATGTGTTCGAATAATAAAAATAAACACGGAGGTGACGATACAGTTCGCCACTTGTCAGGCCAGCGAGTTCCACAGGGCGGAGGGGGGGCAGTGGCGTGCCGCTTTGCAACATTGAATGTTTGTGGAGGGATGGAAAGTAAACTAGACGAAATGTGTATGATGATGGATGAGAGGAAGTTGGATATTTTGTGCGTGAACGAGACTAAGATGAAAGGGAAAGGAGTTGCTCAACATGGCTTGATAACCGCGGTGTGGTCAGGGGTTGACGAAAACCACCGTGCATGTCAGGGTGTTGGACTCTTGATGTCTGAAAGAATGATGAACTGTATGGTGGAGCACGAATGCGTGAGCCCTCTACTCCTCTGGGTGCGGCTCAAAATAGGACTTATCCGCGTGCGCTTAATAGGCGCGTATGCTCCGGATGTGTCAAAGTCGCAGGTTGAGAAAGAGGAGTTTTGGAGCCTGTTAGATGATGTTGTAAGTGCGTCCAATGCGAATGAAAGAATAATTCTTTTGGGAGATTTTAATGCATGGGTTGGTGTGAAGAGGAATGGATGTAAAAGTGTGGTAGGGAAATTTGGTGATAGGAGAGTGAATGATAACGGTGCTAGTTCGATTGAGTTATGCCTGGGAAATAATCTCCTTATATCAAACACTATGTTTGATCATAAAGATATTCATAAGTATACATGGCAAAGAGGGAATGAGAGAAGTATGATAGATTTCGTGATTGTAGATGAAAGATTGAAGAATTTGGTTGTCGACACTAGAGTGTTTCGGGGCGTAAATGTCGGTACGGACCATTTTCTCGTGGTATCACGTTTTGCGGGTCTGTTTAAGAGATGGCGCCATCGCACTAAAGTGTCGACAACAAAATTTGAAAGAATAAAAGTAGAGAGATTGGATGAAATGGAATTAGGTGAGACGTATTTGAGAAAGTTGGGTGAAAGGTTAGGATCAGCTGAGAAAGAAGAAGAACGTAATATTGAAGATGGATGGACGAGGTTTAAGAATGTGGTTACGAGTACCGCTGCAGAAGTCTGTGGGGTAAGCGTGAGAAAGAATGGGACCCTGAATAATTGGTGGGATAAAGAAATGAGAGAGTTAGTAAGTAAAAAGAGAAAGGCATGGCTGGACGTATTGGCTGTGAAAGCTAGAATGAAAACGAATGCAAGGGTGACAGATGATGAGGTCAGAAAAGTTGAAAGTATACATAAAAGTGTTAAGAAAATTACAAAAAAAAGAGTTGCACAAAAAAAGAGATTTATGGAAGAAGAGTATATGAAGAAACTTTCACACAGTTTCCAAACAATCAGAAACTGTTCTGGAAACAGGTTCGTTTGTCACGGGGAGTGTCCGAATGTTCGGGAATTAATGGCATAAGGGATGAACATGGTATTTTGGTGACAGATGAGGAAAGTATGTTGCAAAGATAGAAGGATTATTTTGAAAGTCTATTTGAATGTAGTGACTCTTCGTCTCAGGGTCAGAACCGCAACCAGGAACCTGAGATGGAAAGTTGTGAGAGAGAAATTAGTATGGAAGAAGTGATTAATGCTATTAAGAGTTTAAAAAAAGGAAAAGCAGCAGGGTATGATAGAGTGAGTGTTGAGATGCTAAGGGCTGGAAAAGGGCTGGTAGCTTCCTGGTTGTGTATGTTCTTTAATAAGTGTTGGGCAAAAGGCTTAGTACCTACAGACTGGTGCAAAGCCGTTATTGTACCACTGTATAAAGGTAAAGGATCACACCAGGAAGCAAAAAATTATCGCGGTATCAGCCTACTTAGCATCGTAGGCAAATTGTATGCAAAGGTTCTTGTAGAGAGAGTGATAGCGAAGACGAATGAGAGAATATGGGATGTGCAAGCGGGATTTAGAAAGGGAATGGGTTGTATGGACCAAGTCTTCTCTTTAAGGTGCATAACTGAGAAGTTCCTGGCTAATCACCAGAGAGTGTTTTGCGCCTTCGTAGATCTGGAGAAGGCTTACGATCGAGTGGAGAGGGGTATGTTATGGGATGTGCTGTCAAAGTTCGGATTGGAGGGCCGCCTTATACGTGCACTACAATCACTATATGAGGGTTCTAGTGCATGTGTTAGGGTCAATGGTAGTTGCTCAGACTGGTTTGGCATCTCTAAAGGTGTCAGACAGGGATGTGTGGCATCACCATGGCTCTTCAATTTGTTTATGGATAGTTGTCTTGGTGAACTGCGAGAGAGTGATTGTGGACTGCGAATGGGAATGTCCAACATTAAATGCCTTTTGTATGCCGATGATCAAGTATTACTTGCATCGTCGGAAAGCGAACTGCAGAGGATGTTGGATATTGTTAGTGAATCGTTGGAAAGAAAAGGCATGAAAGTAAATGTGGAGAAGTCGAAAGTAATGGTGTTTAAAAGAAATGAGGGCATGACAGTCACTTCGATTGAAATAAAAGGGAAGAGTGTTGAGCAAGTGAAAGAGTTCGTGTATCTGGGAAGTATGTTCACAAGTGATGGAAAGTATGAGAAGGATATTGAAAGAAGAGTATACAAGGGTAACGCAGTGAATGGAGCCATTAATCGTGTGATGGGAAGTAAAAGTTTGCCACAAAAAGCACGCCTTGCTTTGCATAACGCAGTTTTGCTTCCCACACTAACATACGGTAGTGAATGTTGGGTATGGCAAAAGAGGAATGAAAGTAAAATAAATGCGGTTGAAATGAGGTCCCTAAGGAAAGTATGTAGAGTAAAATTGAGTGATAGAGTGAAAAATATAGTGATCCGTGAAAGGTGTGACATGAAAGATGATGTAGTATCAAAAATAGAAAGAGGGATGTTAAGATGGTTCGGGCATGTAGAGCGAATGGATTATAGACGATTGACAAAAGAGGTATATAGCGCGAATCTGGAGAACCAGCCCTTAAGGGGACGACCCAGGAAAACATTCACTGATCAGATCAGTAATGTTCTTAAAAAAGCTTGGGTCCGAAGTGGTAAGAATAAAAGAAGATGTATGAAAAGAGTTGTGGATATATGCGAGGCTATTCAGTTGTGTCAGGACAGAGCAAAGTGGCAGTCCATAGTCTCTGCCTACCCCACCTGTGGGACACAGGCGTGAGCTTTATGTATGTATGTATGTATGTATGTATGTATAAATGTAGTGTATTTAATTCATAAAAATGGAGTTCCATCATGAAGTCACAACACAAAAGTGTTCAATATAATTGCACTTTGCATGCTTTTTTTTGCCTTTTTTTCGATGATACGCAATTACGCTTTCCCACTCACCTAGGAAGCGAACGGGTATATGAGATTCCCGGACGCGTTGTTCATTGGGGTAATGTTACGATAGGTGATTCGGAAAGTTTTGAAATACAAAATGTCCTCAGGGCTACTTTCCCCAGTGGCAGCGATATTGGGGACATAAATGTAGATTTTGATTTTAAAAGGAAATCTAAAACTTGCTTTAGTTTAAGATTTCTATCTAAGTTTCTTTGATTATTAGCCAAAATTGATATAAATAAAAAATTACATTTCTTAGTACATAAATATCACCTGACTGTGCCACATGGCGATGCCGAGTAGTGAGCGCGCGC
The DNA here is from genome assembly GCA_907269095.1 of Blastobasis adustella. Classification (NCBI taxonomy): domain Eukaryota; kingdom Metazoa; phylum Arthropoda; class Insecta; order Lepidoptera; family Blastobasidae; genus Blastobasis; species Blastobasis adustella. The sequence goes on from OU026124.1 coordinate 18,523,904, forward strand.
GCAGAGCGGCGCGGCCGCGGCAGTGGTGCCAGCCCGACTCAAACATCGCCGTGGGCAGGTGCTCCGCCTTGATAAGAAAGTAAATAGTCAATAGTCAAATAAGTCAAGCCTAAACATTATGCAGTCTTACTAAATAGTGTAAAAATTGTACTATTGGGAATTTCCTTAAAATAGACCTATAGAAACTAATGGGAAATTTATTTCCACTTTACTTACCAGTTTAATGAATCAATAAGAAACGTTAGGTAGTCGTACTCAAAAGTAGTCTTATAATACTTAGAAGACTTATAAGACTTACATTATTAGATAACTTAACGAACATTTGTTTCTTACAAATTCACGTTAATGTCCCGGTGTGATCCAGCGCACGAGGGTCTGGGATCTGCTTTGACCATGATCCAGAATTTGACAGATCAGGTAATTAAAGTGAAGCGACTGTTATCTGACCTCCATGACCCTGTTAACCGGGGATCCTGTCAAGATTGTCAGCTTTGAAGTCACATGAACGTGCTGGCTTGAACATAATGTTTTCCCTCGTAAGAGCATCGGTTAGTATTCAAGTAATGTAAGAAAAAACGGCAAATCTCGCTTACGAGGTGGTATTGGACCCTTAAACTATAAGGCCACCGAAGCTCCTTCTTGTTAATTACAACTATCTATGGAAAATTATTAAACATTTCATTTCTTTGGGCGGTTTTTATCGATAAACAAATTTTTTCATCTTAATAGTTTGGAAATAATTTTGATTTCTTATCATTGGTATGCAGCATTACAAGGGATACACGTCTATAAATAAATGTGGACACAGTAAGACTAATGGGAAAATGTGACCAGCAAATTCTTACTTTATTGGAAACGAAATTCTCAGTAGTACACCCGGTAAGACTATTTAGTAAGACTACTGCGAACGGTTAGGCTTCAACAAGTCATTATGAGTCGAGAGGAAGACATGAAATAGACTGCACCGATAAAAGTCCAGCGAATATAATTCCAGAGAAAACCGTTATTGTTATGATGCGTACAGCCAGGACTGGAGCTCTCTGAGCTAAAAGAGCGATTTAGTACTTACCACTACTAATATACCGTTCAGATGATATACACATACTTACTTTGAAAAATAAAACTGAGTAAATTAAATAAATTGACACCTTACCACCTTGTACTTACTTACTTACTTACTCACTCACTCACTCACCACTTACTCACTCACTCACTCACCCACTCATTTACTCACTCACTCACTAACTCACTCACTCACTCACTCACTCACTCACTTACTTACCTCAACGGAAACGTCGCCTGCGCTGCACCAAAAGCAGCCCGTGCCTATCAGAATGGATACTAGAGTAACCGATACCGTCAGCAGATTTGAGAGCGATCGGTCCGAATTCTAAAAAAAATATTAATATAAGCCATGTAAAGTGAAGACTCACAAATACAATTAAAGTGAATAAGAACATACCGCCAACTGAGTCAGTAATAAAGTGATTGTAATTATATTGATAAATGTTTGAATACTGAAAACTACATAGAGGATTTTCTGAGCTAATTCCTTGAATCTGCAAAAAATATATGTTTTCAATCATTACTTTTTACTACACTGTACTAGCTCAATAAAATACAATATTGTTGACCAGAACTCTTGCCAGGAAAAATCATAATATGATTGAGGATTACTACTGAAGAGATATTATCTCTTCAGTAGTAAAACAGATAAAAGAAAATACTACATACAAGTAGTACCTATCTAACAAAAATATTTTGACGGGCGAGATCTCTGAAAGTTAGCGTATAAGAATTACCTCACTGTCATATTATGATGCTTAATTCCAAGAATGAATGCCTCTTCATAGATTTTATGCTTTTCTTCTTGTGTAGTTTCTTTATTTTCAAATATTGAATTGAGGCTGCGAAAATAGCTGCATAAATTTTTGTATTGATGACTGAGGCAGATGGAGATCATGATCGCTTCTAAATAAGCGGCGGATATCACACGGACACCCACAAACCACCATGAAAGGTAGTGACATATCCTCATGGCAACACTACTTCTGCTAGTGTCGAGTACATCAGGCCACATAGGAGCCAGAGCAACAAAATTTCTACCTGAATGAAACAAACAAATTCATTTGTAACTAAACTTACTGAATTGAAGCATCTTAAATACATCAATTATTGAATTTCGAATCAACTTTATTTCACAAAAAGAAAACGTGATTTAATTACCGTAGAAAATAAGAAGTACCACACCATAAATTCCGTTCAATGAAATCGCACCGCAAACAAAAACTACGTAGGTCCCACAATACACCTTGACAGCCTTTACCATCTCCTTTTCGACTTGTCGATCATTATAATTCTCTTTCAGTTTCACAATTAACTCGTGGCATAGTATTTTTATTTCCTCTTTGTAGTATTTAAAAACTACAATGTAGATATACCAAGCAGGTAGACTAAAGCTGAAAACTAGTTGGTCAGATTTTTGCTTCTCCGATAAATTATGTTGAGTAAAATTAGCGCCAATTAATGACACGAAATACACTAACATGGTCAAGTCAATGATCCATATAACCATATCGTGGATGGTAGCGACATATTCGGGTACACCAAGATCCCCATACCAATAGTTCGGCGCTCCCAACGCGTACAATATCCTGCAAACCTTATTGTAGTATTCCTTTGATTTGTTTTCACCAATATTATTAGAATCAGATACTTCCATCGTTGACTCTTGAAAGTAATTTACTGTAAAAAGCTCTAAATGTATTATGTATGTAATCGCTACTCCGAATTACACAGACAGAATGATCTAACTGAACCACGAAAATGAAAATTAATGGTACTCAATTTGTAGTCTATGACTTTGGGAATTGACAATTAAGGTTACTTAATTGAATATAGCTCGATTTATTATGATAACTAGTATGTCTAGTAGTAATAATTTGTGTCATTTGTGTTCTTCCACAGAGGTATGATTTTAATAATTTATTGACCATTCCTCGAATGCCAATAGCTTCTAATTTTTCCTGTAATATATTGTCGTCAACGTAGTCAAAAGCTTTAGTCAAATCTAAAAGTAATGCTATTAAAGGTAGGCGAATGGATAACCATTCTTAAATAAATTTGATATAACATGTCATACATAGCCATATTAATGTTTTTATTTTTGCGAAACCCCTTTTGCTATGGTACCAATATTTTATTCGCTTCACAGTATTGGAAAAGCGAAGTATAAATGACTTTCTCTATTATTGTAGAGAATATTGGTATCAAGGCCAAAGGCCTATAATTATTAACATTTTCGCAGTCTCCTTTTTTAAACAATGGTTTTATTATTGTTGTTTTCAGTTTTTCTGGGAAGCCGCTCTCATCGCAGTACAGTTCGACATTAATACATGGTACATTTAACTTCTTTAGGTGAAGTGAATTATTCCCAGACATGAGCATCTGCAGTTCGCCATCGCCGTTCTGACACTCAGCTAGCCTTTTCAGGTCGACTGACTGCGCAATTGCCTCTACCCTTGAGAGGATATCAGCAGCCACGTTGTCCTTGCCCGCGATATGCCTGATGTCAGTTGTAAACTGCGATATGAAGTCCAGGTGGCGAAACTGTCTTGGTGAGCAATTAGCTTTCTGTTGCTGGAACGCGCAGAAGGTGAGAGGTTTGTGGTCCATAAAGACCACGAACGATGTTGCTTCTATCATGTGCCGGAAATATTTAATGGCCTCGTAAATTGCCCACAACTCGCGGTCGTATGGAGAGTACTTCCTCTGAGCTGTTTTCAATTTACGGGAGAAGAATGCTGTTGCAGAACAGCTCCCATTGCCACGTCCGATGCATCAGTGACCACCGCTAACTGTGCACCGCATTCACGGTGTGCCAACATGGTGGCATGACATAAGCTCTCCTTGCAGGCTTGAAATGCGCGGTGTTCTAGGTCAATGAAGTTTACCGGATGGAAACCTTTCACTGAACCTACCAGTAGAGCGTTCAGGGGTGATTGGTGAAGAGCCGCGTCAGGTATGAACCTACCGTAAAAATTCACCATTCCCAAAAATCTGCGCAATTCTCTTACCGTCTTTGGCTGCGGAAAATTCTGGATGGCCTCCATCTTCGTAGGTAAGGGTTTGGTGCCCTCTGCAGAGATGGTATAGCCTAAAAAAAATTCCTCCTTGGCCCCAAAGACACATTTCGAGGTGTTTATGACCATTCCGTATTCTCGTAAGTCTGGTGAGAAGCAGCTCCAGGTGACGCTGGTGTGCCTGCTGATCTTTTGAGAACACCTGATATTACCTTTACCGATGAAATATCTTCAGTAGGTCGCACAGGCAAAGCCGCGGTAGCAAGGGTAGTGTTGCCGTCGACGAGGAGTTGTCTTCTCACATCTATAATCAAATTGAAAAACGATAAGAAATCGACACCTATTATCGCCTTCGTAACGTCTACTACAATAAATTGCCAGGCATAGTCGCGGCGTAGGCCCAGGTTGAACACAAAGTGAATATTTACGTATTTATTACCGTGCCATTAGCGGCACACAATTCGTAATTAGTTTTCTGCCTACTTTCTTTTAACGCTTTCAGAGGGAAAACGCACAAATCACTCCCGTATCTACCAACAATTGCACTTTAGTTCTCTTGTCCGTAATAAATATGCGACCACCTGCATTTGGACAGTCGCCGGTCGCGTCAACCGACTGCCCTCCTATTTTCCCGCGAAGTCACACGGCTGCACGCACTTGCTCGCCATATTGCCGACTTATGATGATACCAGCAGGTTGGAAAGTTCTTCGCATTACTCTGGGACCTGGTCCTTGATCTAAACGTTCTCGATCGACTCCTATTGCGAGTGTAGGATCCACCTCTGTCCTGCGACATCCTATCATACATTTGCTTGGAGAGTACAGCAATTTGAGTACCTACTGCAGTAAAGCTCAAGTTAGCAGACGATGACGCAACAGCTGCCAAGTGGTCTGCGAGGTCTGCCAGCTCCCTCAAATTTGCTTTTTGAAAAATAGATTGTGTGCTACTCGGAAGTCTGCTGGTCTATATAGTCTTCAGAAATTCTTCTGGAACATTCTGGCCCGCCAGATTAGATAGATGACGCAGGAACTGACGGTTTGCGGTCTCCAAGTTCTTCATGCGTGAGCAATTGTTTCACTTTTTTTTCACGTGAGCAATTGTTTCACTCCGTTTTTAGCAGCTGGTACTTGTGGGTAGTATTCGGGTCGTTGATGACGTCCTTCACTTCGGCCGCGTGAATGGGGTCCGAATGTGCCATCGCGTAGTGGAATTTGGTTGACTCCGATGTGTTATTGGCCAGGACGAATTGGCTCTCCAGCTGGTTGAACCAGAGTCCTGGTTTCTCCGGATAAAACTGCGGCATCTAGATCCCAACTAGATTCTTCTGCGCTGATATACCCGCACAATCGGAAAAATCATTGTCGCCGTTGCCATCTTGCCGCGATTTACTCATTTTGCGACGTGTAGCTTGTCTAAGGTCACCAGTTATGGAGTTATGAGTGAGGATGATTGAAATGATGCACGGATGATGGGTAACATTAGCTATAATAATTGTAAGCAAGCAGAGTTACAATGGTACAGGTAATAACTATGAGCTACGTGAGCGCTCGTTGCGAGACGGAAAGACGCAGCCTAGCGTTGGAACAACGAACAAAGACTGACGCGTGTCTCCACTATCCGGCGGGTCGGAGCACGAGACCCGCGCATCGGCCGCGTGGCCGCCCGGCAAAACGGTTTCCGTGCCACACCGCGCGTATTTATCTAATCAGAAAACGGAATACGTTTTTCCGTTATTATATCTTATACTTCAGTACAAAAGTGGTTTATATAAATATGTGAGTAAGTTTCTATTATATTTATATTCTATATAAGAAAGGTTTATACAATATTTACTATATGCAATATTATGTATTTACATAAATGACAGTTAAATACGAAGGTCACAGTCGAAGGATTGAAAAAAAGACGAAAATTAATTAACTTAATTTATTAATTAATTAGAAAAATTACAAATTAAAATTACGTGTCGATTAGCCGATGTTAAGTCTAAAAGTGATTCTATACATTAGCAAAAATACCGATGCGGGGCGAGCGGAAATGTGTTGCAATGAGGTAAACGCTGAGTCGGTGCCTCCTGCCGGTTGGACTTCGCTTGCACATATCGGTGGCGTGATCGCTGTTGTCACGTAGGTTTCAGTGGTCAGCGGTTCTAAGGGTAGGTACGGATGTAACACCTTCCCCCGAAGTTCAGCAGCTATTTGAAGTCGATGGCGAAAATGCTGCTGAGATGAAGTTAACATTCATGTTCTTCATCTGATCTGGTCTAAAACTTCTCTTAGGTTTCTCTGGAACTTCCGTATAAGTGGGATGTGAGATCTTTATTTCAGGTTGTAGTTTCAAGCGTCGTTTTCTTATAACTCGAATGTAAATTAAAATAGCGGCAACAACGAATGTACCGAAGAATATACTATATAGTGGTATCGTAGTGTGATAGATACTTGCCCCAGTGATGTGATTGATTGTTGCAGGCTGCTGTGCTAGGACTCGGGCGCTGCTAGCATGGAGATTTTCGAGATGAATCGATTTCAGCGTTAACACAGGATATTCTGGCTGCGGCTTCACATCTAAGTCTGGAAGAAGGTCCATAATATTTATTACATGTCCTTTGATAACGTCATATGTGTTAGTGGCAGTGGTTTCAGGCGTCCTGATTATGCAACCTTGTGGTAATGTAACGAGATAGCTTCCCTGCAGAATTCGATATTCTTCCTTTTCACACGAGAGTTGGATTCTTGTGGACTTCGGGAAGGACATAGTATAATGTTGGTCATCTAATTGTTCCACAGATTCCTTGGTGAGTATAATACGGGTTAGCAAGCACGGTAAGCTTCGTTGTTGAATCGTGATGAGACTTTCCACGCAGTCCGGTTGTTCTTAATTGCTGTAGCTAACTCCCTTTTCACAGACGTACCAGTTATTTATCTTTGGACATTCAGCCCTAAAGTACATGGAATCATTCTTTCGAATTGCCACATAAGGAAGGATCGGAATCTGAGAGTCAGGTTTTGTCTATTAGGGATAATAGATAACTTATAAAATTTATAGATATCGGGAAAGGCTATCGGTACTTTATACACTATAGCTATCTTATTATCTACGTAATATGAACCTAACTTTATTATCTCGTAGTAGTCTCTCAGGTCTATATTTATTAATTGCGAATCTGAATATAATAAATTTAATTTGTTTAATATGAATTTAAGGGAATAAAAACTAAGCATTGTATGAGAGAAACCAGAGCTTTTTATAAAAGCTAGGGTGGTTTCTATAGTTAATAACTCTTCACTTAAGTTATCTATGTTATCGCTTAATATACTGAGAAACTGTAATAAATGGCCATATCTAATTATATCTGCTTCTTTAGTGTTATCTTCAGCGATTATACTAGTCAAAATGCTTCCGATTTTGTGCTGATTATAAACTATATCATCTAATATTTTCTATGACAGGCGATCCAGTCTTTAGTTAAAGTAATGTGGTTATCAATTTCAGATTGCAATTGATTTTGGTTTCCTTCAGAAGTTTAATAGCGTTATCATATCGAATCGCGTCTGTATAATCCAAACTACCCGAAATACTTTTAATAACTGAACCGAGACCATCAATTAATCCTCTCTTTATTCTTTGTGGTTTAAAAGTGCTTAATTGTTCTGAAATCTTTTGAAGCTTTGATTCTAAATGTGTCATATGGGGCTCAAAAAGGGAAAGTGTTTTATTATTTAACCTAGGTCTAAAATTACGAAGTTGCTTATTTACCGAGTCTAATTTAATTTGCATATCGCGAAGGTCAATGAATTGCATAAATGAATGATAGTGGGAAATCACACGGGTGTCTCCTAGCTTGAACGGAATCAGCCCAGGTCCATCATCCAGTTTATCAAGTGATACGTCCAGCGCCAACGTCCCGTGAAGTAGAAGCGTCAATAGTTGTAGTGTCCTGTAACAAGGTTGACTTTTTAGGGCCTCGCTTAAGGTGAGATTTGGCTACTGGGTTCCGCTTTTTCTTAGTATAGATATGTATCGGCAGGTCGGCTAATACAATATCTTGGGTAAACCTAGGTGCGAGCTTTTGACGGCTAGCCTTCGGGTTACGAATGAACACCTGCTGATCGGGCTCATATTCCCTTTCGGGTTCTCGATCTTTATTTTGATTTATAGTTAACTGGGTCCTCTGATGGAGGGAGGTCTCATTAAGCACATTATAGACCTCAGTCATGCGTTTCCTATGGTCTTGTATGTACTGTTGGAGCAAATGCTCTGAGAGGTCGAGGTCAAGGGGGTCCCTCGGATCGAAGTGACATACGATTATCTCTATAGGACTACCTCGAACTATCTCGAATAGTTTGGTAGGGGGTGGAACTACGCAAAATCGCTGCCTGAAGGGGTTGCGATCGTACTTCGCTTGACCGCAAATACTACATTCGTTTATTTACTTCGCAATTTGATCTTTCATTTTCGGCCAATAATATTTCTTTGACAATGCACGATGACACTCGTTAATGCCTCTGTGGTTCGTTTTACCCACGTGATAGGCTTTAATTATCTCCTGCTGGCGTAAATAATCTTTCACGTTCTCTATCTCTACTTTAGTTAAGACGAGATGCATAGCGGAATTTATGAAGTGCTTTTGAATGATCGGTATAATTTGATACATAGCCAATTGGGGATAAATAATTAATCCTGTCTTTACTTTGGGATTGACGTACTCCTTTACTGAGTTTATTACGTCATTTTCAAGATTAGATTCCGATATTTGAATAGTGGTTCGAGTGTGTGATTCAAATGGCTTATTAACGACTGGTTTCTTTTTGATATCGCCGACAATTGTGAAGCAGATCTGGCGGCTAAATCGGTTCAATGGTTCATCTGTTATCGGAATCTCCAAAATTGGATTTTCTTCATTAGTGTGGACGGTTTCTGTAGACGAGTCATGCACTGAAGGCGCTTCTGAGTGGTTGACAGCTAAGGATGAGGTCTCCTCGTTATATATCTCTATTCGCGAGAGGGCGTCCGCGTTGACATTGTACTTGCCCTCTTTATAAAGAACAGTAAAGTTGTACTCACATAGCTTGAGTCTCCAACGCGTTAAGCGCGAGTTAGGCTCCTTAAGACTCATCATCCATTTAAGTGGTTTATGGTCCGTGACTACCACAAACTTTCGTCCAAATAGGTAAGGCCGGAAGTACGAGTACTTGCAAGCGAAAACTATAGCTAAAAGTTCTTTCTCTATAGTACTATAGTTTATCTCACTGGTGTTAAGAGTACGAGATGCATAAGCTATCGGTTTATCCGAGCCTATGGGGCCTTGAGAGAGAACGGCGCCTATAGCTAAATTCGAGGTGTCGGTCGTTAAAATAAACTCTTTCGAAAAGTCCGGGTACTGTAAAATCGGATCGTTGGTTAGAAATTTTTTGCAATGTTCAAAACAGTTAATATACTCCGGATTATTAATATCTATTTTAAATCCCTTTTTAAGGCATTGAGTCATGGGCTTCGTCAACTTAGCGAAACTCAGGACAAACTTCCTATAGTAACCTAGGAGTCCTAAGAAACGCTTTATTTCCGTAGATGTTTTAGGCAAAGGGAATTTTTGAATCGCGACGATCTCATCGGGATTTGGCTTAATGACATCTTTGCTTATAACGTGCCCTAAGTAGGCGGTTTCTAACTTCAAAAACTCAGATTTATCCATTTAGATCTTGAAGTTAGATTCCCTAAGTCGCTCAAACACTTTCTGTAAATTATTCATATGCTCCTGTAAAGAGGTACTGAATATAATTATATCGTCAAGATATACCAAGCAGATTTTGTAGACTTCTAAGGACATGGTCCATAACCCGTTGGAAAGTAGATGGGGAGTTCTTGAGTTCCATGGGCATACGTAAAAATTCGTAGTGACCGTGTTCTACGTTGAAGGCTGTTTTGGGTATATCTTGGGGGTCCATCTCCACCTGGTAAAACCCACTTGCCAGATCTAAGGTGGTAAAATACTGGCAGTTACCGAGTTTATCTAGAACGTCTGCAATGTTTGGAATAGGGTATTTATCGTCGAACGTCTTCTCGTTTAATTTCCTAAAATCAACGACAAGCCGCCACTTGACTTTACCTGACGCGTCCATATTTTTGGGCACAACCCAAATGGGCGAGCTCCACGCGGAATCTGAGGGTCTGATAATACCTTGTTCCAACATTTTACTGATTTGACTTTGAACCTTTTCGCGATGTATGAAAGGGTACCGGTAACTCTTTGTATAGATGGGTATCTCATCCGTAGTTTTAATTGAATGTTTTATTTTATTCGTGAATGTTAAGGCTTCACCTTAAATATAAAACACGTCGGAATACTGAGCGCACAAGGATTCTAAATTAACACGCTCCTCAGGGTTGAGATGGTCTGTGCGCAAGCGAGACAGAACTTGCGCGGCGCGTGACGTCGCGGGAGCACTAGTGCGAGTGCACTCAACATTATAAGCTTCGGCGCCGATCGGGCTATCGAGCGAAAAGATTACATCGTTCGCGGTGTCGTTTATTACTTCTACTAAACCACGGCTTTTAGATATGTTACTTAGGCATTCCACGATACAACCCGATATTCTTTGCTCAGGGATGTAAGCCTCACAGTCATGTATGTCAATGGGTATTTTAAGAACTTTAGATGTATTTGCCGGAATAATCTCTTCATAAAAATTGCAATTACGTGAGTCATACATTATGATGGAATTATTCGCGCGGCGCGTTCTAAGGGTTTTGTGTTTCAAGTCGATACTCGACTCCCATTTATTTAGAAGGTCTAGTCCGATAAGTCCATCGAAGTATTCGTGGAACTTGTAAATGAATAAATTAAAATCATCATTCTCATTTAATTCTCTAAAACACGGTAATGTAGTCGAATAACTATTTCTACTAGTGGCATGAACATTAGTGACCTCAAAGGGTTCGTAGTTTAAAGGAACATGGGGAAAGTATTTTTCCACTGCCTCGGGAGAAATAAAAGATTGATTGGCTCCAGTGTCCAATAAAAATTAAAGAGGGGGTCAGCTATCTGTATGAAAGGTAACTGACGTTGGGTCTGAAGGTTGACCTCTATTTTAGCCTTTCTGGGTTCGGAACCTTCTGAAAATTTTCAGATGCGGACGGAACTGAGTCGCCTTGCTCTCTGGGGAAGTCCGGAGTGCCGGGATAGTTCGGGCACAGTGCCGGGTAGGACAGCTGTTGATCGCTATCGTAGGAATGATCAGGCGCGGCCTCATAGTAATATGAGTGATCGGGACTGTCGTAATAGTAGTCGTGAGCTTCATATTGAAACTCGGGGTCGTAACACTCAGTGTAGTTCACTTGACGGCTTTTGAAGTAGTTACTGGGCGGGGGGTTACCTTGAGTAGCCCAATTATGACCTTGCATGCCGCTCATGGGACTAACACCGCTCATGGGACGAGGGGTGTTGTTAGAGGGAGGCATGAAGCTGCGCTGAGGTGCATTAAATCCACGAGAGGTCTGGTTAGGAAGAGGTGCTGCAAACATTTGCTGAGTGCGAGTGGGACCTCTATTCTGGAGCCCTTGATTATAATTGGGTCTAGTTATTTGTGAAAAATGCTGAGGCGCATTAAAATTAGCGCGAGAAGGACCTGGCACCATATAAAAATCTGACAGCCTAGAGGGTTCAAATTTACCGAATTGGGGTTTAAAGGGAAGATTATGATTTAGTGAGTTTGGCTTCCTGTCGGGAACACTTTCATTACTGCGCTTTTGCAAATATAGGATGTTGGACTCCTCGTGAACAAACTCTAGTGCTTTTTCTATGGTTTCCGGTCGCATACATCGAATCCGGGATCCTAAAGGTTCTTTTAATCCCCGTAAAAATGCCTGAAGGGTCAACTTTTTGTACAAGTCGCGTTTTGAATTAATTGTGCTCTCAATCGTCTCGTGAAGCGAGACATAGGTCATCATTGTGCTAAAAAGATTTTGACACTGTTCATAAAACTCTTGGGGTGTATTTGAGCTTTGAGTAATTATTGAAAGATCATTATATAGAGCTACCTCATCACGATGGTCGGCAAAGTTATTAATAAGTGCTCTACGTATTCCTTGCTAGTCTCCGGGAACACCGCTAATATTAATTAAACGAGCTGCGGGCCCAGTTATTCTATTTAAAATGCCGTTCAATAAGGCAACCAAAAGCGACGGCTGTTCAAGTTCACTAAATTCTGATACAAGTTGGTCACATAATTTAATAAATCGCGGCAAGACATTCGCATTCCCATCGAAATCGGGAACTAAGCGGAGGGCTTTAAATACACTGTCATAGTCCGCCATTGCAATTTCACTATCGGTTTCAGACTCAGAATTGCTCAAAAATCTATTACTATCTACTATTCTATTTCTAAAGTCTCTATCTAACCTAGGAGTACTCGATCGCCTAGGATGGAAAATCTTAGCACTGCACATATAATAAACTTACATACAGGAAATAAAATATAATTAAGGAAAAGATAATGACTTAAAAGGAAAATGTAGCAACCCTAGATCGATTCAAAGGTACTCACAGGAACATACTGGTTTTCGTCTTCTTCATGTATCGATTTCTGGATACTCCTCCGGAACTGCGACGCTGCGTAAGTTCGGAATTCTCTGCTCGTGGCTTGAAAGCCACCGATGCCTCGATCAAGATATACGGAAACGGAAATCTTCTCTTACCGATCGCGAGAATCCTACCGAATGCGCCAAATACGAAGGTCACAGTCGAAGGATTGAAAAAAAGACGAAAATTAATTAACTTAATTTATTAATTAATAAGAAAAATTACAAATTAAAATTACGTGTCGATTAGCCGATGTTAGGTTTAAAAGTGATTCTATACATTAGCAAAAATAACGATGCGGGGCGAGCGGAAATGTGTTGCAATGAGGTAAACGCTGAGTCGGTGCCTCGTGCCGGTTGGACTTCGCTTGCACATATCGGTGGCGTGATCGCTGTTGTCACGTAGGTTTCAGTGGTCAGCGGTTCTAAGGGTAGGTACGGATGTAACAAGTTTATCTATTTATATTTATATACTTTTTTTTTATATATTTTCCAAGGCAAGCATTTGACCGCCATCTCACCTGTTGGTAAGTGACGATGCGGTCGAAGAAGGAGCATGCCCGTCTTGGAACAGCCTATTCACTCCAGCCTTGAAGGCATCCAGATTATATTGATCAGGAAACACACTCGCAGGCAACGCGTTCCACTCCTTAGCCGTACGCATTATAAAGGTCGAGCCAAAGCGGCTCGTGCGGATAGCTGGAACATCCACGACATAAGGATGAAGCGCTCGCCCGGATCGCGTCTCCCGATGGCGGAAAGGGGCCGGCGGAATGAGGTCGTGCAGCTGCTTCGCACACTCTCCGAAATGTAACCTGTAGAAGACCGACAGACGCGCAACCCTACGCCGATGTTCGAGGCTCTGCAGCCCAGCCTCAACCAACTGCGGGTCACAAATTATCTTCTTTGCACGTTTTTCAACCGAATCCAAAGCCGCTAGTTGATATTTGGCTGATCCATCCCATACAATTACTAAAAATAAAAAATAACTACCATAAATTATATAAAGTAACGAACAACCAGCTACATTATTCATTTTTCTATTATTACAGGAAACAATATAAATATTTGTCACAAAAATTGTATGAAGGCTACATTTTGAACATTGAAAATAAAATGAAGAGCGACCCTAATCAATTCTGGTCTTTCGTTAACAAAAACAGGCGATCCAATGATCCTGAAACTTTTGGGGCTAGTACATCTACAGAAGTTGTGGGCAATTTTGCGCAGTTTTTTAAAACCGTATTTTTGGCTGAACCCCCAGAATTAAATGTAAAGTTGGCTATGGAATCGGCCTCAGCTCGCGCTCATCATACGAATTTCAATGGCATAAGCGTATCTGTCAATAGCGTTGACATAAAGGACGTCTACTTAGCTCTCAAAAGTCTAAAACCGAAATCCACTCAAGGTCCTGACGGAATACCTCAATTTATAGCAAGAGACTGTAGGGATGTATTTGCTGGCCCTCTGGTGCACATTATCAATCTGTCTCTGAAACAATCTGTTTATCCAGAGTTATGGAAGATGTCCAAGGTATTGCCAATCCATAAGTCTGGTCCTAAGTCCAACATAACCAACTACAGAGGAGTGGCAGTTATTTCTGTATTTGCTAAGGCTACTGAGATGGTTTTGCATAGATCCATTCAAAGCCAGTTAAGAGCATGGTTCTGTGAGGAACAGCATGGTTTTTTGCCGAATCATTCGACCGCTTCGTATCTCCTACATATCACTAGCCTGATTGCGGAAAAGTTGGACTCAAAAAAGCAGGTGGATGTGGTCTATTTTGATTTCCAGAAAGCTTTCGATCGAATAAGTGCTGAAGTTATTTTGAGTAAACCAGCAATGGCTGGTTTTACCGAACAATTGCTGCTATTCTTTGCCGACTATCTGAATGGTCGAAAGCAGTTTGTCCAGTTTCAGAATATGGTATCGGACAAATATATAGTCAATTCGGGGGTTGGCCAGGGAAGTTGTATGGGCCCTCTACTTTTCCTGATAATTATCAATGACTTGCCTTCAGTCGTCCAACATAGTTTGTGCCTTATATATGCTGACGACGTTAAGTTGGCCGTAACCATAGAAACCCCTGCTGATTGTGACCGTCTACAGGAGGATATTGATCGGATCCATGAATGGGGGATCAGTAACAGTTTAAGGCTCAATAGTGAAAAATGTGCAGTAATGTCGTATACACGGGCACGCGTCCCCGTTGAGTCAAATTACAAAATTGGCGAAATAAATCTAACGCGAACAACATCAATGAAGGATCTGGGTACCTGGTTTGATACAAGGCTGACTTTTCATGACCATTACACGAAGCTATGTGACTCAGCACGAAAGGCTCTTGGCTTTGTATTAAGACAATCAAGGGTATTCAATGGTAGACACACATTGTGTTTACTATTTAATGCTTTTGTCAGGAGCAAACTAGAAACCAATGCGGTGGTGTGGAACCCTACGAGCGCAGGTCATATTCTAATGATTGAGAAAGTTCAGAAAGCCTTTCTCAGATGTCTATATAAGAAAATATATGGGTTTTACCCCTATATGTATCCTACAACTTTTATCCTAGGAATGGTAGAGTACCGCACACTCGAACTTAGACGGAATGTGTCACTGGTCATTTACGTTTTCCGATTAGTCCGTGGAATTATATGTAATGGACCCATGCTATCATCGGTTAGTTTTGCGGTTCCCCGGTCTCATATGGTGAGAGCCCACAGACAAAAGCTGTTTGTAGAGTCTGCAGCTCGTTCTAACCTGGGTAGGAACGCGCCGCTGGTTCGGGGCCTTCAGTACATCAACTGTATTCTTGCCTATGACTCTAATTTAGATATATTTACATGTACCGAAAGCAATATCAAGGTAATAGCGGCTCGTTATTTCGAAACTTTGACGCCAAAATCTTCTATTAATTATTAATTTTAAACTGACTTTTATTTCGATTTGACATTATATTATTGTATTGGTGCCGATAAACATTTATAAAGGTATTTGTTATGAAATCCCGCTTAGAATATTGTATTAGATTTTGTTTTGACATTTTTGTATTGTATTGTATTTTGACATTTTTATTTTATTCTATTGACATGTTTTATTCAATTCTATTAATCATGTATAAAATGTGTATTTATAATGAGGTATTGTGGATATGGAGATAAACACTATTGCGATTGGAAATTCTGTTAGCAATAAGTATGTGTGTGAAATAAATAAATAAATAAATAAATAAATAAATAAAGAGGTGGCAGCAGTACTCCATGCAGGATCGGACTTGTGCTTGATATAACTGAAGCAACTGCTTTGAAGTAAAGTACCGCCTAACCTTCGAGAGGACACCAAGCTTTGGTCTAGAAGAATTGCTATAACGTGTCTTAATCTGCTCTTTCAGGACTACATTAATAAAAATGGCGTATGTGATCAACAATATTAATTATCACGCTTTCCCGTAAATTTTTTTATTTTTTTTATTTAAAAACTTTATTGCACAAATAACAGCAATTGGCGGACTTAAAGCCATTGAGGCTTTGTCTAACAGTCAACCAGCAGACCATGCAGAGAGTGATTAAGTAGGTGCTAGTTAACAGAAAAATATTGATAAAAGTGAAAGAATTACATTTGAGATTAAATTTTATGGTGTTTTATAACTAAATCATCCAAAATAGTAATATTTAGAATTATTGTATTCATAGTAATATTAGAATTATTACTGTGTACCTGAAGATACATCATGCAATATGTTTTTTGTTTTGTTGTATTTTATTCTCCTTATCTGCTGTACAGCACCGAAAACACTTGGTATGATAATCTGCCGATCTGAAAATTAAAATAGTAATTGTAATAGTTGTAAGTAAAATAATACTGTAAGTACCACATATATGCGGACGACACGCAGCTATATATCTCCTTCAAACCTGGAGAAACGCGTGTTGCTATAGATAAACTATGCTGGGCATTTGGTCCTAAAGAAACACTCTTGTACTGAATCCAAATAAGACCAAGTACATGATTCTTGGATCTAACCGTCAGATTGGGGCAATCTCGCGCACTATGCCCGCTTTGACACTGCTTGGCGCACAAGTGGAGCGAGTGACTGAAGCGCGTAACCTAGGGGTCTTGATGGATTCAAATCTCGATTTTGAAAAGCATATCGTAAATATGGTGCAAAAATATTTTTATAAAGTTAAGATATTGTACCAGATACGAGACTTTCTATCAGAGGATCTACGTATTAAATTATGTGATTCGTTATCTATATATAATATCAATCCTGGGTTATGCTGACGTCGTGTATGGTCCTAGACTATTGGCTCGATCCGCGCGGTTGCTGCAGCGGGTTCAGAACGCCTGTGCACGGGTTCCCCCTCGAACACACGTTACACCTTATTTCGATAAAGCGAAAATTTTGAAAATGTTTTTGCGCCAAGAACCCCATCTGGCCTCTTTATTGTATGGGTTAGTAAACACTGGTGTTCCTGAATATCTGTATGGCAAATTAAACTGGCGAAGCGGAGACGGCTCGCGAAATGCCCGCAGAGTTAGTCATCCTCTCAGGATACCTGCTCACAGGACGGCTGCTTTTCGTGGCAGTTTTAGATATGCAGCCACTAAATGTTGGAACAACCTGCCGCCTCGCATTAAAGAATCAAAAACAATTACATCTTTTAAGTTTAACATGAAACATTACCTTTTCGAACATCAAAAATCACTCCCTTTAGGCTGCAGAGCTGTTCCAACATACCTAAATTAAATAAAGCAAGGTGAACAAGTAAATAATAACTGTATACCCTAACACCCATCGGGAACGTTAGTATAAATTAATTTGTAATAGTAACAAGCATTTACTTATGGACTAGTTACAGAGTTATAATCTATAGCATTGTTCATAAAATTATTTGTATTTATGGCAAATGTATGGCACTTCGTACTCGTTCAACCATTTGGCGAGTGACGCACGCACTATAGGGCTCGGCTGAAAATCAGCGCTGTAGTTTTTCTATCTACAGCATATGCTGAGCTGAGTTCTAATTTGGCATGACACTACAATATTCACCACAAATTTAAATTGAATGTCTTAACATGTTATACCTATAATTGTTGATATTATTACAACTTGTCATATATATTTGTAGTTATTGCCAAATAAAAGCTATGTCTATGTCTAAAATAACTTGACATGAAAACTGCTTCGTAAATTAGTTATACCTTAACATAGGAAGAATAAGACAGCTCTATGACTCCTAGACATCTTATCTGCACTGGCCTCTGTAAACATAAAAAAAATATATAATATTTTTTACTACTAAGTAAGATATTCAGCACCATTACAGGCAAGAGGCATATCATGTTAGTCCTTATCGTCTGCCTTTTTCTTACCTTTTATCTGGAGTACCACCACCTTATCTATTTCAGCCAACGAAGACTAGATATTTTACCGAAAACATTAATCGTCTTATACAACACCCACGAGTGTAAAGGGTGAGTGGCATATAATAATTGTTAGTCCCAAATAGCCTGCTTTAATACTAAAGAGCATGAGAAAAACTAAAATTATTGTTATCGTCACCTGGCTGTGCCACATAGCGACGACGAGTAGCGTGCGCGCGCGCAGGGTGGCGCGGCCGCGACAGTGCTGCCAGCCCGACTCGAACATCGCCGTGCTCAGCTGCGACGCCTGAAAAATACACATAAAGGCGCCACCATCGCTGGTCGCGACCAATAGGTCGAGGATACGATAGTATAGATAGCGTCCGAAAGTGGACATGTTTAGTATACGTTGGCTGGTCCAAAAGTTTATAGCCAACGCCTTGTTATACATCCTATTGTTTTAATTTTTGTATCGTGTAAACGCAAATTTTATTACAAACTCCTTGACCAAAAATCACTAGCTGGCAACTTTAAGTTATTTTTTTATCGATTATTAGAAATAACATGTTCGCTATATATCAACCCCTACGACGGAGGTGACGCGGGAAGCATTGCGTTGTAAGATGTATTATGATTATAAATATGGGTTAACGTTTATAGAATCACATGAAAATTGTATCCACCCCTTGCGTGAATTGTCCCTTGCCTATGCTATTATCGTTTGTTGATTTTATGACTTTAAACGATACAAAAATTAAAACATTGTGGTGTATAACAATCCGCTGGCTATAAACATTTGGACCAGCCTAGTACATAGAGGTCTTTCGCGGACCACACTACACTGTGTGTGCATAGTGTCCTATTAGCGTACGTGGGTCCCGGGCGCTTCAGACGTCCGATAGCGTCCATGGTGTAGTGCGGGCCGCGGATAACAAGACGGGACAGACGCTAATTATAGTATACTAATGGACCCGGCGGGACTTCGTTCGCGTACACCCACTTTACTCTTACCTACCCTTCTTTTCTTACCCATAAACCTTCCTCTTTAATCACTCTATATATTGTTGAAAACCGCATTTCAGTCTGTTGCGTAGTTTAAAAGATCTAAGCGTACAAAAATACATAGGGACAGACGGCTGGAAGCGACTTTGTTTTATACTGCGTATAGATTATGATCATCATTATTAACATTTGATTATAATGATGATCATATACTTTTGTCCCGAAAAATCACAGTCGCGGGCGACCGCTAGTTATCAATAAATGGATTGTATACCTCAACGGTAACGTCGGCAGCCTGTGCTGAGCAGTGCACACATAATAGTGACCGACACCGTCAGCAGATTTGTCGGCGTTTTTTGCAAGTTCTAAAGTAAAAAACATTATTTACACATTATCAGAGATGCGAGCGGGGCGTCCGTGACCTAGTGGTTAAGATATTTGAGTCGTACGCGAAAGGTACCGGGTTCGGATCCCACTGCCGCCATGTATCATTGACTCTTTTCTGAGTTATATACATTTGTTGAATACTAAACGATGCTGTTACGGTGAGGGAAAACCTCGTGATGAAACCTGCACATTTAGACGACTGAATGTGCAACCATGATCCAATCTGGTCAGGTTCCTCTGGTAGCAGGGTGACGGAGGTCAGATGGCAGTAGCTTTACTGCAATTACCTGATCTGCATAATCCTAGATCATGATTAAGGTGGACTCCAGGCTCTCGTGCACGAGAACTCAACAGCCAAATCATTTTAACCACCAAATCAACGCCAAATAGAATCTTATTTATTATCAGAGATACAATAATTTGCACATCTATACTAGAACTTACCACCAACTGTAACAGTAGTAAAGTGACTGTCACTAAATTTATAACTATCTGAATACTGAAGACCATGTAGAATATTTTCTCGACTGTATTTTTACATCTGCAAAAAGTAATTTTATACTTTTTTTTTTATTTATTTTTAGAAACAAACTGTCTTTTACAGAATAACATTAAAAAACGACACGAAACGATCTACATTACTTATACATAAAAATAACATAAAAATAAAGTACAACAATTAGATGAGTATTATGTATCTACATTAAAATTAAAACTAAACACTATAGAAGCAACAAAGTGGACTGATCTCCTAGCCACAGCATTTCTTTCGGATTGTGACATGAGATCTTTCAACTGGTATATTAAGAAATTTCTTTAGAGGTGGGCAACGTTCAGGTGACGCCTCTGGTGTTGCTGATATTCTTAGACGGTGGTGACCACTTTACATCAGTTGGTCCGCTTGCCTGTTTGCCGACAGTACAATATAAAATATGAGTAGGTAACGACACTTTAAAACTCACCTTAGCGTAATATTATGATACTCTATTCCAAGTTTAAAAGCCTGCACATACTTATGCTCTTTTTCTTCCTGAGTAAGTTCTTTTTCTTCAAATATGGTATTGAGGCTGCGAAAATAGCTGCAAAGATTCTTGTACTGGTGACTGAGACATGCTGTTACCATTATCACCATAAGAAAAGCAGATGCAGTGCCTCGAATGATAAATAACCACCAGCCCACGTAGTGGTAGACTCTTACTATGCTGCCTACCGTGCTAGTATCATTTATGTCGGGCCATGCCGGAATCATGGTTACAAAATTTTTACCTAAAACGAAAATAGTTTTTGAAAAATTGGAAGAAGTTGGGGGTAGCGTATAGGGCAGTGGTAGGGCTGCAGTGTGGCAGCGGCAGAGAAGCAGTAGGGCAACGATACGGCAACGGTGGATCAGCAGTAGAGCACAGGTAGGATAACTGTTGGGTAGCTACAGGGTTGTTGTCGGGGTAGTGGTAGAGTAGCGTTAGGGCAGTGGTAGAGCAGCAGTAGAGCACAGATAGGATAACAGTTTGGAAGCGATACGGTGGCGGTAAGGTAACGGTATAGGAGTATGGTAGGTTAGTGCTAGGTTATCAATAGGGTAGGGGTAGGGTAGCCGCGGGGTAGCAGTAGGGTATGTGTAGGGTAGCGGTCGACTAGTGGTAGCTTAGCCTTTACAAAACGAATAGAACTAGCCGATGTGCAATATTTAGCGAAGACATTATATGATATATTTTATAATATATATTACCATGGCAAACAACATCCATTAGTCCCTGGACACCATACATTATCAATGCAGAGCCGATGAAAAGCATAAATATGCCACCATAAAACTTGATAGACTGCATTAATTGCTTCTCCGCTTCTATGTCATTGTGTTTCACTTTCAGCTTTACAACCAAATCATAGCATACAATTCTCACATCCTTTTTGTAGTATTTCAATATTATACTGAAAACATGCCAGCAAGGTTGACTAATACTGAACATTATCATGTCATTCTTTTGCTTCTCCGACAAATTGTGCTGAGTGAAGTTTGCGGCAAGCATGGAGGCGAAATACACGTAAATGATCAAGTCTACGATCCATACGAGGATATCGTGGATGGTCGCGACGTATTTGGGTATGCCAAGGTCCCCATACCAGTAGTTCGGTGCTCCCAACATGTAAAATATCCTGCAAAGCTTGTAATAGTATTCTTTTGTTTTATTTCTTCTAACGGATGCTTCCATTTTTTTAAATTGGAATTAGAGTAATTTACAGTGTTAGTTACAGATCAAATCCGCCAAGGGAAAGGAGTTTGTCCTTGGCTACACTTATTTTTCGCAGATGCTTGAGGCAGTAGCAGAGTTGTCAAATATTTGTATAAGAGTAAAACGTATGTAGTTTCTCCAATATTTAAGTGTTGTTTATTTTCATTTTTTAAAGTGGTTCTACCTACTTCAAACCTGAATAAGTCACTGGTACCATGGTACTATCCGCATTTATGCTGTGCTTATTATAAGAAATAAGCGTTCTCATATATTTATTTCCAAAGTCGGTGCAATAACGGCCAGTGTGTTAAAAATGTATGACACAAATGACACAAAAATTTTCTGTTCAAATTAAAATTTTATAACATAATTGTATAATGAGACTAAATTTCCTATTAATTGATTCAGAAACAATCGGCATAGTTGAAAGCCATCACCAATTACGAACCACGTCTTAAATTAGTAATAAGTATACCTAGTAATTTAGTACAATCATCTTGGTCGGTACTCAATTGGCTGAGTTTTCGTGGGCGTCACATCAGCAGTGCATAACCTAAGCACGATAGATAAATAAATTGCAACTTGTTTGATATAATTGTAGTTATTGCCATATATAAGCTATGTCTATGTCTAAATGTGCTTGTACAATTCACCCAGCGCCATCTAGCCCAAATCAAGCGAAGCTTGTGTAATGGATGCCAGACAACTGATAAACTACTTGTATATTTTGAAATACATACTTATTATAAAAATAACATTTTAATTTCTGCGTGGAAGACCGGCATGTTAACCAACTGAACCCTCAGATTGCCAGGACGATTGTCCATGTCTGCGGTTGCGGTCGACTACCGACGTGGACAGCATACCGTTCGTGTATACACTTATATTTTCAACAATCAGTTGCCATTTGCCTCTCAAGGCCGCTTTAGGACTGAATTCACATATTTCTTGAACATTTAGTCTCGAATCGATATTTAAATTTTTAATGCCATTCCACAAAACAAACTTAGTGAGCGTTACTGGCCACCTGTTCACATATTTTGTCTGATTGGATTTTTTCATCGAATGGGATAGTGACGTCCACTAATAATACACTCGAAGTTATCTGGTCCAACAATATATAATATCAGGCTTGTTAGGCTTATTAGCAAGACCAAGGGGTTCATGGTAGCGCCAATCTCCGATAGTACACCGCCATCTTTATCCAATAGAGTCAAATTACATCACAACATCGAATTATTTCGACATGAAGATATATATTATATCTTCAAGTTATTTAGTTTTTCTTTTAACTTGTTATAAGTTAGTTTATGTAATAATTTTCAAGTTATTTAGTTTTTCTTTTAACTCGTTTTATAAATAAACTAAACATTGCAGAATATATAGGGTGCACTCACAAAGTACATTTTTCTAGCATATAATTCAATTTAAAAGTACGGTGTTTCAAAATCAAAATGCGAAACGGATCGTTACCATGTACTCTCCAATGGCGTTCATTTCGTTTATTCTGGCCAATACTGAGTTAGGCGGCACAACGGCAATCCTGTCCATAACAATGGGCCGGTCCCGCTATTTTCAGCGAGTAGGTACTAATACTTATAATCTTTGATACAGTACCTTTTCACCAATGAGGCCTTAGTTGAAAGCTAACTGAAGCTGGTATATTTTATCTGTTGTATTTGGTGTATGCCAGTTCAGGATATCCAGAACTAATGTCCGAGTGAGTCTCCAGGCTGGAGGCCGGCTCTACATAGCTCATTTATCCCATCCTCCACAGTAATTATACTTGCGAGAGTTACGAACCAACACTACTACGTACATGATTTCTGCACGATTTGTCTCATGCTTGTGCAATTTTGGTTTCTATACTAATGACATGAAATGCAAAAATATACGTACGACTACACAGCAAGGCCCCCGCTGTTCGCATTTTCAATTTAGAACAGCTGAACAAATTAGAGTACGCCAATGGCCTGATGTTTTGTTTTTATTCTTGCAGTTTTTATTGTTTTTTCATTCAACTTTTATCTTATTTTTTAATACATGGTATGCACACTCACGACGCACAGAACACACACATTCACTTCACATCATTCATTCCGCTTTAGTAGGATTTTCATATAATTTAGAAATGGCAGTCTGCCGCGAATGTTGCGTGAAATACTACAGTAATATTATTTTCAATTATGATGTATTTTAATTTTTATCTTCAGAACTCGCGCAGCATTCGTGGCAAACTAGCCGAATTTTCTACGACATTTTCTATATTTTTCTAGCGACATGGTGACGGAGCGGGGGCTGGTGCGGCGCGGCGGCGGCGCGCGCGCGGTCGGCGGCGGCGTCATGCTGCTGACGCGCCGCGAGCTAAGGGCTCGCGCTCTAGCGCTGTCGCCGGGCACCCTTATGAGTTGGTCCACGTAGTGCTGCCAGCAAGCGCTATTTGTGCGTTGCGGGACTTGCATGTCGTCTGCGTCTACTTGCCCGGCTCGGGGCCATCTCATGATTCACAAGTTGAGCACCTTGCCTTTTACTTGACAGAATTTATTAATTGCAGCCCGGGGGCAGATTATCTCATTGTCGGGGACTTTAATTTTCGTGATATTGACTGGAAATGTAATAGTGATGGGTTGTCAATGCTACCTTTTAGCGTAACTAATGGATCTCAGCGCAATTTTCTGGACGTAATTTCAAGTTTTGGCCTAGAACAGTATAATAGCGTTTCTAACGACAATAATCGTTACCTAGACCTAGTTTTTTGCACTTTGGAGGTGACATCAACGAGATGTTCCTTACCAATTACTCGAGAGGATATGCCTCACCACCCGGCTATTGATTTGGAAATACCTAATTTAATTATGAAAAACATGCTAAATAATCCTAAACGCAAGATTTACAACTTCAAGAAAGGTGATTATGAGGTGATTAGATCTCGTTTAAACTCCATTGATTGGCCAGCTAAGTTTAAACAAGCAGACGTTGACGACATGTTGTCGTGTTTTTATTCCGAGTTGCAAAATATTGTTGATGATGAAGTTCCCTCGTTTCTGAGTGATGGTAGTAGTTATCCTATATGGTATTCAAGACCTCTCATTAGAATTATAAAAGAAAAATCAAAATTTTATAGGTTATGGAAACGGTTTGGTAATCCATTGGATTATGACTCTTTTGCCTTGCTAAGACAACGGCAAAAAAAGATACAAGATGAGTGCTGGAGGAACTATATGGACAGTTGTGAAAACGCCATAGCAACAAATCCAAAACATTTCTGGTCATACACTAACTCGTTGCGTAAGGATCGTGGAGTCCCGGCCCAAGTATCGTATGGCAGCCATCTGGCCACCAGTGGTCCCGAAATTTGCAATGCATTTATGGATTATTTCCAATCGGTGTACTCGCAGTCCCAGCCGTGTCAACAGGGCGACTTTGAATCTAACTCTTCCAACCATATTCATGTATTGAGTACGATTAATATTACTGAGGCATTGGTGGCTAAACATTTGAAAAACTTAGATTGTAATAAAGGGGCTGGAAGTGACGGGATTCCTTCTATTTTTGCGAAATTATGTGCCGAGAAGCTAGCAATTCCTTTATCAATAATTTTTACACATTCTATGCGGAATAAAATATATCCCAAAGAATGGAAGGTAGCTTATATCACACCTGTTCACAAGAATGGATGTAAACAGAATGTTGAAAACTACAGGCCGGTCTCCATTTTATCTGTTTTTGGTAAGGTTTTCGAGTCAATTGTTTATGACCAATTGTATCCTGTTGCTGCGGCTTATATTCCAGACTCGCAGCATGGATTTATGCGCAGAAGATCGACTGTTACTAACTTGGCCGTGTTCACCGATTGCGTTGTTCGCCATATGGATGCGGGGTGCCAGGTTGACGTCGTGTACACCGACTACTCAAAATGTTTTGATCGGATTGATCACGGCATTTTAATATCAAAATTGATTAGTATCGGTGTGCACGGCGACCTCCTACGGTGGCTCACTTCTTACATCGAGAATCGGTCACAGGCTGTAAGAGTAGGGGTATATAAGTCTAACTTTATACCGTCGGGAGTACCACAGGGTTCCCATTTGGGACCCTTGCTATTTAACATTTACCTGAATGACATAGTTGCATGTTTCCTACACTCGAACTGTTTATTGTATGCGGATGATAAGAAAATTTTCTTGCCCGTTCGTAATGTAACTGACTGTGACAAACTCCAGGGAGACCTTGATAGGCTCTCTGTATATTGTGTTAAAAATCGGCTAGAGTTAAATATAAAGAAATGCGAAACTATCACATTTACTAGGCAACGTAACTTTATATCTAATGAATATGTACTTAATGAGATTATTATCCCCAGAGTTAACCTAGTCCGTGATTTGGGAGTAATGTTGGACTGCAAATTATTGTACACGTCTCATTTTGACTATATTACTAATAGAGCTTTCAAAATGCTGGGGTTCCTGCATAGGAGTGGAAGTGCATTCCGGAAGGCGCATTCTTTAAAAACTCTGTATTTTGCTTATGTTCGAAGCTTAATGGAGTATGCCTCCCCGATCTGGTCTCCCACTTACGTGACCCAAGTCGCTCAACTGGAATCGGTGCAGCGTTGTTTTACACGCCGCTTGAATTATCGTTTTGGAAAACAAGGAAGCTATGCAGAAAGACTTTCTAACTTTAATATGCTTTCCCTCGAGAATAGACGTTTAATTGGCGACATGAAGCTACTATTTGATATAATAAACGCCATGGTGGACTATCCTGGGCTAATAGAGCGTGTCGGTTTATGTGCTTTTTCTACTCGCACTAGGCACATGCGCTGCCTTTACGCTGGTTCCGCTCGCTCCAACTATGCGCGACATTCCGTGTTGCATCGAATTATTCAAACATATGAGGATCAGTTCGAGAAAGCCGATATATTCTTCATGTTACGTAACAGATTCATCAGTTTTGTTATTGACAACTTGCCCTTGTTTGATACTGAAGCTTAATAGAGCGGATTAACATACACCACACACGTCACTATTACGCACATACACACACACACATATATACACACACAATACCCTAATTTCCTCATATATACATTTATAGTGCATGCATACCAATAGATTCATGAAATAATATTTTTAATCATTTCTACTTGTTATAATCACGGTATAATTTGAAATGTAATATGTCAAACTTGGTAATTGGCTGTATAAGTTTGTATTTGTAATAATATACATCTTGATGTAATAGCTGTTAAGTTTGCAATAAATAAATAAATAAAATAAAAAAAATAGGCTCACGATGCTCGTACGTCAGTTGGATGCCAGGCATTAGATGGTTTCGATGAAATCTAGCCCATCATTGGAAAGTGCGGTGGCGGAAGAGTGACGGTGGCACTACGTTAAACAGTTCTTCGGAACATTTCCCGTTGTATAGACGGTAGAGAACACACTGAGAGCTAATGTTTTCCGGGGGCTAAGCCATCTGTGAGAAGGGGATCATCGACAATACGAATAGCCCGGCGTTGGATGGAATCAAGTGGATGGAGTTGTAAAATTCAAAAAATTCGAAATTTCTTTATTGATTGGGACATTAAATATCTCTTTCAATCGTCAAAAAGGAGGAGGGTAGGAAAGTAGGAAGGAAGCACACAGTATCACACTGGCCGCCCCATGGCCGCAGCAAACCCACCAGCACCAGCCCATAGGTGGGAGCAGTACTCTATAAGGGGATAAATCTGTGCTTTGTACCGCAAAATTCGAAGCCCCGGTGAGAAACACTGTTTGGCCTTATTAAGCACCCCAAGCTTTTTAAAGCCGACTTGGCTTTGCCCTCCAAGTGATCCCTAAATTAGGCTTCGTTTGATATGTCGACGCCAAGGATCCCGATAAATAATAATAAATAATTCTTCGAGATGATAAGAGAAACGTTCTGGAAAATTGGGCTTTTTTCGCCGTGACCGCACAGACATGTGTCTTCGTAGGGTTGAAATGGACGAAGTTTCGTCTGCCCCACTCGGAAACCTGCTCCAGGGAGGTCTCGATTTCAGACACAAGTTTGGTTTTGCTTTCAATTATTTCTGCGCTAGTGATATTTGCACGAACTGTACAATAATTAACAGTTGATTACAAAAATGAATGACAGAATTTACTATTACACTTTTTACACTTTTAAGGGCTTGGGACGACATTTATTCTAGAGTAGTTATGGGACAATTACGTGATTACCTGTTTCGAGGCCAGAGTCTGGGGCATGGCTTCATGCTCTGCCATTGCCGCACATAGGGACACTATTGGATAATAACACGATGCGAGTGGCGGTAGCCTTGAGGCTAGGTTGTGCTGTTTGTAAGCCACACCTGTGCGTTTGTGGAGTGATGGTGGATGAGAGTGGTGTCCATGGTCTGAGTTGTTTCAGGTCAGCGGGTCGTTTATCGAGGCATCATGCGTTAAACGATATTGTCAAGCGCGCGTTGGTATCCGCGACTGTCCCATGCATTTTGGAACCGCCGGGGTTGTGCAGAACGGATGGGAAGCGACCCGATGGACTGACGTTGATCCCCTGGAAACAGAGCCGGTGTTTGTTGTGGGATACCACGTGTTGCTGAACATATGCGGCAACTCACTTGCTGGGGTCTGCGCAATCGGCGGGGTCTGCTGCGGAGACATGTGAAGTATGCTGGATTGAAGTCGGCGTACCTGTTTGTTCCGGTGGCAGTGGAAACGGCAGGGGCGTGGAGTTCGAAGGCAAAGATATTCATTGGCGAAGTGGGTCGTCATTTGCGTGAAAATGGTTTGGGTCCATGTTGTGGATCCTACCTTGTGCAGCGGATTTCGTTGGCGATTCAGCGTGACAACGCGGCTTCGATAATGGGCTCTTTTGAGCGTGGTGCTACCTGGGGAGGGCTGTTCGAGTAGTCATTGTCGTTCTTTCACGATGTCTGGTGACCTGTGCAGATTTTTTTGGTTGTGTTGCTGGTTTTCTTCTCCTATTTCTTTAACGTTAAATTATTTACTACCCTCATTGACTACACGCATTTTGGACGAAGCATTATTGTGAATTAGATTGTACGTAGTCTGTTCAAAAAGTATCGCGAATTTTGTATATCTTCAAAAAACATTTATTTATTCATGAATATCTATTTTGTTCCCTTCAAAGTATTCCCCCTTGGATATAATGCACTTATGCCAACGCTTTTTCCAATTCTCGAAGCACTAACAAAAAAACATTTTTTGTGATCTTGTTCAGCTCCTCCTTCGATGCCGTCTTTATCTCCGCAATCGTGGCATAGCGACGTCCTTTCATGGGCCTCTTCAGTTATGGGAACAGGAAAAAGTCACAGAGGGCCAGGTCTGGGGAATACGGTGGCTGCGGCACCATTACTGTGTTGTTTTTGTATTAATATTCGCCAAATATTAGCGTACAAGCATTACGAATTTCGCGGCGACCCGACTCATGCCCAAATCATTGGTTAAAATCGAATGGCATGAGCCAATCGACATGTTTAGGTCCTCAGCAACTTCTCTAACGGACGATTGGCCAATACTATTTTCTTCACTCTATCAATGTTTTCGTCCGTTGTTGACGTGCTTGGGCGTCCAGCACGCTGTTCGTCCTTCACATCTGCTCGGCCCTCTAAAAACATTTTGTACCACCGACAAACGTTGCTTTAATCCAAGGTAGCTTTAGCAGTCAACATTCGGAATGCGTCCGCGCACTTTATTTGATTTTAACACAAAATTCAATACTGATTCTTTGATCCATTTTTTGGAATAGACATAAATCGAAGACGAGCCAAAACATATCAAAGCAAAACAGCTGTCAAAAATTAACTAAACATTCAAAATGGCCTACCTAGTGAGCATAATTAACAGACATGAGTACCAACATAACCCTACAAAAAAAATCAAAAATCAAATATACGTAGCCCGCGGAAATTCAAAATTCGCGATACTTTTTGAACAGACCTCGTATTGACGGTTGTATCAATATTTAATGACACTAACATTTATTGACATTAATTTATTTTATAAACTAGTTATATCGCATGTATGAACCCTATAATATTTTCGTCTTGTCTCGGAGAGTATGGCCAACTTATTATAGATTTATAACTTTTAATTTAGGGCGATTTTATTATTATTATAATAATAATAATAGTGAGCGTAGCTAACCTACTTAGTCCCCGTAAACCTTAACGAATAATTTTTTGTTATTGTAATGTGTCCCCTATACCCTTCATTGAAATAAACAAGAATGTTCAACTATTTAGAACCGTGACGCAATTAGTTAAAAAACACATGTACACCTGTGTAATGTTGAATTAAGGTCAGCATTATAATTATTACTATAATTCTTTTTTCTGGCTATAAAGTACTGGGATAACGTACTTCATTCTTATTGGCTATAAGCTGGCGCTCACATCAATTACCCACTTCCCGGTTATCAGTTAAATTGATATTTTGCATATACATGTAAAATAAATGACAATGCAATATTATGGTATCAGTGAGCTGATCTGATAACGGAGACGAAAGGTGACTACAGGAACCATTAGGGTGGCCATAAGGGTTTTTCTTAAACTTTCGTGAGACTGTTCAACCAGTCTTAGTGTTCCCAGCAAAAGACCTTGGGCAACCTTGATTGTAGATTGATTCTAATTTTTAAAATGTTGAATATTTATAATATTTTAGATACCTGCGATTTTCTTTTGCAGTAACATAAAAGAAAATCGCAGATATCTTTATCCATGCTGTAAAAGCCGCCTTAGCGTATCTAATTTGAATGCACCAATGAGCATGTCGTATTTAGACTCAATAATTTATAGTTAAAAGAATAGAGTATAGTGTCTGACCGAAGTTATGGTTTCGGCCTCCTTCAGCCAAAAAAACCACCCGTCACCTTAGGCCCAAAACCTGGCCCCGAAGCCGAACGTTTCGCCGAAGTTCTTAGCAAACGTTATAATTTATTATATAACGTCAATTTATTTCGAATTTTTGACAGATTTTCAAGGTACATTTTTAATCATCTCTCTATCAACTTCTAGAGATGATTTAAACTACCTTTCTATAATATACAGTCAATTTAACCTTCAATATTAAAGTTTTAAAATCATTTATATTATTGATTAGGTTCTGCCAGCGACTTCGTACGCCGTTTTCCCGTTCATTTCAAATGCAATGCCTATTCAACCCGTTCTCGTTCTAAACAGATGCCTTTTCAACAAATTTTTGTTATACCACTAAGGTAGCAAACATGCTTACGGCCTGCCTGATGGTAAGCAGTCACCGTAGGCTATGGACGTTTGCATCACCAACCGATCATATTTCAACCGATTTACACAGACCCTTAACAAATTATACACCTAAAGGTCATGAATCACTCTGTCTATTGGTGAAAACCGCATTATATGGAAGTTTCTTATATAATATTTAGTGATTGTGGCTTTAAGCCATCTCTACATATTATAAAAGAAAATTCCACGCCGCTGTCTGTCTGTCTGTTAGCGATAAACCCAAAAACTACTAAACGAACTTTCATACGGTTTTCACCAATAGACAGAGTGATTCATGACGTTTAGGTGTATAATTTGTTAAAGGTCTGTGTAAATCGGTTGAAATATGACGATAATTATTGAAAAGGCGTCCGTTTAGAATGGGAACGGGTTGAAATTCACAATCAATACGAACAAAATTTCTTAGACATTATAAATCTTCGGCTTCAACTTCGGCCGAAAGTTGTGGCGATAGCCGATTGATTGGTTTCGGCTTCAGTTTCGACCTGAAAATGACCTTCGCTCGGACTCTAATTATTACATAAAACTGTCGTGCAGTTGAAAAACGAGTTAATCTAAAGTCATGCCTTATAAAGAAACTTTATTTTTAATCACTTTAACAATTTGTGAAATTTATTGTGCTAATACAACAACGTGTACATTATGGGACCACCCAACAACTGATACCACGCCACCTAATCTTGAGCAATTATCGAGTTACCTGAAGTTCCAAATGCTTGATTTAGATATTATATCAGATATGGTATGCACTGAAGCTCTGACAGTTCTCGATGCGTTACTGTACCAATCATCAACAGAAGACGAGGATATCAAGTTAAATATTACGCAACTCATTACAAAATACGGATTCCCAGTGGAAGTCCATGAAGTGACAACCGAAGATGGATACATTTTAACTATGCACAGGATACCAGGTAAAGGTAAACCTGTATTGTTAGCGCATGGAATTCTGATGAGCTCAGTTGATTGGATAACAAATGGACCAGAATACGCTCTACCGTACTATCTGGCTAAGATTGGGTACGATGTGTGGCTGTTCAACGCCAGAGGCAACAAGTATTCAAGAAAACATGAAACTCTAAAACCCAATTGTGTAGAGTTCTGGGACTTCAGTTGGCATGAAATCGGCGTGTATGATCTGCCCTCTAGCATAGATTACATACTTGAAAAAACTGGCTACAACAATCTTAGCTACATTGGACATTCTCAAGGGACTACAGCTGCGATCGTAATGGGATCGGTATTGCCAGATTACAATAAGAAGCTGAACGTGTTTATAGCGTTCGCGCCATCCGCTTGGCTGTGCCACACGAGAAGTCCGATTTACAGGTTCCTGAGCCTGAATCCAGGCTTTTTCTACACTCTATACGGGGACCACGAAGTGGACCAGAACAACGTTTTCTCTGAAACAGTATCAAATATTATTTGCGCGAACAATCCATTGGGCAAAATAATATGTGCTAACACTATTTTTGAGCTGTCCGGTTTTGGTTGTGGACGCTTGAACATAGTAAATGTGCCAGTGATCAAGGCACACAAGGGCTCTGGTTCGTCAGTAAAGCAATTGGTGCATTATGGTCAAGTCATACGGTCGTGTGAATTTAAACAATTCGACTATGGGACGGATAAAAATAAGGACGTTTATGGTACTGAAGAGCCTCCAGCTTACGAGGTAGAGAAAGTTTCTGCTCCTGTCGCACTGTTCTACAGTTACTACGACTGGCTCGTAAATGCAACTGACGTCGATACACTAAAGGGAAAGCTGCCCAATGTAATAGCCAGCAATGTTATAGATCACTTCAACCACGTAGATTTTTTGTTTGGTAAAAATTTGGTGAAGGTACTCTTTACCAAAGTATTGGCGATTCTTCAGACACACGGCTGATGTTGATATTGTGTGTTGGTATTGCTGCTGGATTAAGTACCAGCTTTGTTTTTAGGGTGCTCAAGAAACGGTTGGCTATAAAAACCATATTGATAAGCTCGTCTTTTTTAGCACTGGAAAATCACTAACAATCTATAAAATGTTAATTGTAGACATCTGTAGTGCGCTCTATAGCTACTACTCATTTGACTCTAAGAAAAACCCAGACTGCTTTTGAAATCGCGACATCTATCAGAACGCGGCACCAAAACGGGAGTTTAATCTTTCGATTTAAATTTATCTTTCGATAATTTTAATCAACTCCGTACCTGGACGCCAAGCTAAAAAGTCCAGGCATTATGAGGGCAATTGGGGGCAAATTAGAAAGCCCTATATGGAAACATTGGATACCCACAATCAAAAATAATAAATTAAACCCCTGAAATAGGCACTAAGTTACTAACATTCGTATGTAAGCCAAACTATGTAACTAACATAATATGGAATTGTGTCTGAAATAAATAAAAAATGTTGAATTTGAATTTGAATTGCAATTATTTACTATGGTTATTAACGCGTTTTAGATATATAAAGGTTTTGTCGTGATATCAAAACTTTGGCGTAAGTGACACTGTTTCCCGTTGTCCATTATGCCGAAAAGGTTAATCTGTTTCCAGTGTCTTTGTTTAAGTATGTATGTATGAAAAAAGGAAGTATTTATTTAACAAGATCGGCGGTCAGCTTTCCGTGCAGCTTTCCTAATACCGTAGACCTGGGACTATCTACACTTTTATATCTGTAGGTTTGGTATTGTTTTATTTAGTTACTTTGTTGTTTATTGTTGTAATTAGTCATAGGTTAGTATTCAATAGTATAATAAAACCACGATAAGTCCGTATTGACTGACAGTAGTAAAAATTATAAAATGTGGATATGGCAATAATATGGGGATAATCTGTCCTTGTCAGTCCTTCTTGTAAACAGTTCAGTTATTTGGCTTGAACTTATACTTTTAGCTTGACTAAATTATTAAGCATGCTGAAAATTATCTTTCTTACTTCCTTTTTAATCTTTTTGCCCATTATTTAATAATATTTTTAATATCTCACGAAAATAAACAATCCTACAGAAATCAAATTGTTTGTTCTGACTTTTATGAATGACGTCTATTACTTTTAAATAACTTGTCTTAAGTTGCCATACAGAGATTATTTTTTATAAGTGATTCGGACTTAGCGTGGTCTTATTGTATAAATATTTCATTTTGTAAGTATGTAATTTATTTGTCATCGATGCAAGTCATCATCATCTGCCAGGGTCCGCTTTCCGACTCATTTTCTTCCATTTCGCTTATGCTTGGGCAATTTCGCATCTTCCATCCGACTTGGCGATGTCATTCCATCGCTTCTTGGGCCTTCCTCAGAACCTCTTTCCTGATACCGGAATATCCCTGTAATAAACACGTATCCCTGGGGCTTACGCAACACGTGACCAAACCAGCGAAGGCGAGCCCCTTCGATCTTATTCGCGACATCTCTCACGCCAAGGCATGTCCTGAATTTGTCATCGATGCAAGTAATTTGAATAAATATACTGTTATCATTCGTATCGAAATACGACCCAGAGATGACGCCAATGTAAACATTTTGAGAGTCAATACTTACTCAGATGTTTTTACAATGTATCACTTTTACAGCCTACTACTAGTGTTACCGTGTAAATGAAAACACCTTCTTTGTCTTTGACAAGGCCAAATGATGTAATAAAAATAATTACTCAGCCAATACACAACAGCCCCGCTTAGAAGTGTGAGGTATTTCATGCTTCTCCATATCTATAGAGGCATCTGACGCCACTTAAACCGACGGGCTCGTCCAGTCCCGTATTTCACAGAAAGCGCCCTAGGAGAAATCCCGACCAACTTCTTCAGGACGCAACTACTACCTCCTGTTATAAGGTTCTCATGAAAAAATTTCCGTAAATATCTTCTGGAATCTGGAAGTTAATTCAATCTCAGTTCCTCGATGAGCGTCGGCTAGAACCATCCCCAACGACACACGTGGTGGTTTGGGTTTAGCGACGGTTACGACATGCGATTCCAGCTTGAGTAACCCTAACTTGGGGTTCTTAAAAAAGCATGTCTGCAGGTACTGTACAGGCTCTTGGTAGTTCTGTACAGTGTTGTAGATTATATCTTGATATGATGAATAAAATTTGTAAATATGGGTTGTAAATCCAATTTATTTGAGTCCTTACTACGTGAGTACACTGTCTGATGGTAAGTGGTGAACTGGCTAGCGTACTGGTGGAATGCCTCATCATATCAGCCAGAAGACGCCCACTGCTGGGCATAGGCCTCCCCCAGAAATCTCCACAAAGGCCGGTCCTGTGCTTTTCGCATCCAGCTGGTACCTGCGATCCTTACCAGGTCGTCAGTCCACCTCGTGGAAGGCCTACCCACGCTGCGTCTTCCGGCACGTGGCCGCCACTCGAGAACTTTACTGCCCCATCGGCCATCTGTTCTTCGAGCTATGTGCCCTGCCCACTGCCACTTCAGTCTGGCAATCCTTAGAGCTATGTCGGTGACCTTGGTTCGCTTGCGGATCTCCTCATTTCTGATTCGATCGCGCAAAGAGACTCCGAGCATAGCTCTTTCCATTGCCCTTTGGGTAACAGTGAGCTTTCTTATATGGCCCACAGTGAGCGGCCACGTTTCAGTTCCGTATGTCATCACTGGCAACACACATTGGTCAAAGACCTTCGTTTTGAGACACTGCGGTAATTGGGACGAAAATATATGGCGTAGCTTCCCGAATGCTGCCCAACCGAGTCGGATTCGTCGATTGACCTCTTTCTCGAAGTTGGACCTACCTAACTGAACTATTTGTCCTAGGTATGAATAGTCGTCAACAACTTCAAGTGGAATGCCTCCAACGGTCACTGGAGTAGGCACAACATGGACATTCGACATAATTTTCGTCTTGTCCATGTTCATTTTAAGACCTACTTGTTGAGAGGCACTACAGAGGTCATCGAGCATTTTGCCCAAGTCTTCCAGGGTTTCAGCCATGACTACGATATCGTCAGCAAATCTGAGGTGAGTAAGATACTCGCCGTTAATATTGATGCCAAGTCCGTCCCAGTCCATAAGCCTAAAGATATCCTCCAGTGCAGCAGTGAACAACTTCGGTGATATGACATCGCCTTGTCTAACACCCCGCTGCAGCTGGATAGGTTCTGTGGTCTTATCCTGGAGACGAACTGACATAGTGGCGTTTTCGTACAAACCCTTCAGTGCTTCGATATATCGATAGTCAATTTGGCACCGCTGTAGAGACTGGAGCACCGCCCAAGTTTCGATCGAATCGAAGGCTTTCTCATAGTCCACAAACGCCAAGCATAATGGCCGGTTATACTCTTCGGTCTTCTGTATAACCTGCCGCAGCGTATGAATGTGGTCTATGGTACTAAAACCTTTTCGGAATCCGGCTTGTTCGGGAGGCTGGAAGTCATCAAACCTGCGTGCGAGACGATTAGTAATGACTCTCGAAAACAGCTTATACACATGGGTCAGCAGCGATATTGGTCTGAAGTTCTTCAAGAGAGCCTTATCACCTTTCTTGAAGAACAATACCACTATACTTCTGTGCCATGTTTCCGGCGTTTTTCCCTCGAGGATGACGGAATTGAGCAGCTTCTGAAGGGTCTTAAGCACAGGTTTGCCACCAGCTTTCAGAAGCTCAGCCGTAATTCCATCATCACCCGGCGCCTTGTTGTTCTTGAGCTGTTTGAGAGCCATACTAATCTCGTACAGGCTGATGTCCGGGATATCTTCGGTGAAGTGTCGGGTCAACTTGGCTCTGGGGTCTTTTGCCATACTGGTAACAGGTGCCCGTGTTGTCGTGTATAACTGTCCATAGAACCTCTCGACTTCCCTCAAAACCTCGGACTTGGTCGAAACAACTCTGCCGTCATCCGTTTTCAGTCTTGTCATCTGGCTCTGTCCAATCCACAGATCTCTCGCAAAGACTTTAGAGCCTTTATTCCGCTCGATCGCCGCCTCAATGTTGATAGTATTGAATCGGCGTATATCGCGAGTCAAAGACTTGGAGATCTGTCTATTAAGTCGCCTAAATTGAGAGACATCATCAGGGGATTGCAGAGTCATTGCGCGTCTTTCTTCCATGAGTTTGAGGGTATTGTCAGAGATTTTGCTTGTTCTTTTTGTACGGCAGGTTTTGTAAAACTTTGACCCAACCGTATAGACAGTTTCCACGAACCTGTTATTGTAGTCGTCCACGTCGACGCAATCTCCTAGGCACTCGAAGCGATTTTGTAATGCGAGTTGAAAGCTCTCGGGGTTTTGGATTTGGGTGGGTACAGGCCGGAGCGTGGACCTCATCAATCTCGATATTTCCAGCTGTGGATTAATATTCAATGTGCCTCTTACCAAGCGGTGATCACTGCCAATTTTTACGCTATTGATCACCGAGACATCATTGAATTTATGCCGTTTCGTAGATAGGATGAAGTCGATCTCATTTTTTGTGACACCATCGGGACTAACCCACGTCCATCTGCGATGATCCGGCTTCCCGAAAAATGAGTTCATCATAAAGAGTCCCTCTTTCTCCAGAAAGCCGGCCAGCATCTGGCCACGGGCGTTCCGACTTCCAACTCCAAATTGCCCCACTCTCAACTCGTCTCCGCTTCGTTTGCCCAGTTTCGCGTTAAAATCCCCCATGACAACGGTGTAATGTGTCTTGGAGGTATGTATGGCTGTAGATATATCCTCATACATAGCCTCCACTTCATCGTCGGAGTGAGTCGAAGTCGGTGCGTAGACCTGTATGACCTTCAACGAATACCGCTTGGTAATTCTGAGTATAAGGTACGCAACCCTAGACGACACACTCTCGATCTTGACGATGTTGTTCACAAGGGATTTGTGGACGAGAAACCCGACACCACCTAGGGACAGTTGGTCGCCCTCCCGGAAGTAAAGCAGATTTCCGGACTTCAGAGTTATCGAGTCCTCCCCCTTTCTTCGGACTTCAGATATCCCTATTATGTCCCAATGTAATCTGCTTACCACTTCCTCCAGCTCCACGAGCTTTTCGTCGGTCCGCAGTGTCTGGACATTGTATGTTGCCAGGGCCAGTGGTCGTTCTTTGCGGAATGCCTATGTCGCATAAATGCTGACACGGAAAGATGTGCGGTAATGAGACCGTACATATTCCCGGGCCAGACAGATTAACATGAGACTTGATTTATAAAATTATGATTGAATTACAACAATAATATTAAACAGACTGTTCTTGAAAAATCTTATTGAATTTTCTTAATATAGGAGTTGTAGTTGGCTTCATGCTGCGTCCGCTGCTACTTGTCGGCGGTCGCAGAGAGGCGTGGGGCCGGGGGCTCAGGGGGAAGGCGATAATGACACCGAAGACGATATAATTCGTCATGTAAATATCATGACGTCATAAGTAGATATTCCACTTGACAGGATTTCAGCACTCGTCTCTTTTAATTTCTGTATTTTGTTGTCAACGACTGAAGCTTCTTGTGCAAGTTCCAGCTGTGATTTGCTTGAGTAAATCATTTGTGGGATCGATATGTTTATGTGGTTTATTGGCGATATTGTAGAAGTATAAAAATCAGGATAAATTCGAACCTCACTTATATGTTGATTTATTGTATTATGTTGTTGATCCATAAGTTTTTCTGTGTGCTTTAAGAGATTATTTTCAGACTCCACTATTGATGTCTGGTTTCTCCAGAGGGTCATGATATTCCTTTGGTTCTCTTGCAGTAAACTGATATATTTTTCATACTGTTCCGCGAATCTCTCGTCGAATATTCCGAAGAGGCTGTTAGCGAGATATCCAACGCCGTTGATAAGCCCTCTCCTGCGCCGACGTCGTCTGGCCGGCTGTGCGCAGAATTGCTGACTCAGTTGGTTGTAGTGCTCGAGTTCCTTGTAGCCGTGACGTAACTGAATGAGGATTGCGTTGCAGTTTGTTTGATCTCTTAGTACAGTGCATGCTTTATCTAGCATTGCTATGTAGTTTTGAAGGGCCTGATTTCCTTGCCAATAAGGTTTCATTTGATAATAAACAACTAGTTTGCATTCGTCGATTATAAGTTGCATGTTGGAAAGTTTATCAAAAAATCAACTTTGATTGATTTTGAACTTGGTGATGTTGATAGTTGCTTCGGTGTTTGATATAATCATCATAAATAGCATTAATGTTGCTATTAATGACGTAAAGAATGAATTTTTGTTTTTCTGTTTGTGGACTCTCCTTGTCGGTCCCGCTGCGGTGTCCATGTTTTCTTGATTATTTGAGTCAATGTCTTCGCAGATTGTAAGTCTTGATACTTTTGTAATGGGACGTTTAGGGCAACCACACGAACAAGGCCATCTTTCCCCGGGTGTAGTTCGACAACTCTGCCCATAATCCACTTGCCTGGGGGCAGGTTCTCTTCATGGACGAGAACTACATCATTGATGTTGATATTATGTTTTAATTTTGACCTTGATGTCTATTGAGATAAATATTTATTACACCAGCTGTTCAAGCCCATTACAACGTATGTAGAATGTTTAAAATATTACAAGTGTTTTTAGTTTACGTTTCGGTCACTAGATGTCGCTGACGGTATTATACATCGCGCTATCGACCTCGCCTCACCGTGATTTTAAATACTTTTGTTATATTTGTCCTCACGGACCCCCCCAACGACCTGTCGAGCGCTCTGAACCTCCTCCTGGAGGCTCAGGTCGACCCGACAAAGCCCCTCCCTGCCGTTTCAGCGGCCCCCGTAGGCCCCCAAATCCAGTCCACAGCAGCGGGACCCCCTTCAGGGGTCACGCTATAAGTTCTCCAGTGTACGCTCCGTAAGGAGTGACGCTGAGCGCACCCCGTCCCTACGGGGTGTAGCATCCGATGAAACCTGAAAGGCCCTTCCGGCTACAGGTGCTCCCAGGGGGTGTTTAGTACGTATGCGCCTAGGTTCTTTTTGGCGAGTCGTGCATAACCAGCTGGCCGGCCAGCTGGTACTCATGAGAGTTCACCTCCTCCCTCCCAACCGTTATACCGGAGGGTGCCCATTTCCACTTGCGTTGGGCGCAAAAAAAAAAAAAAAAAAAAAAAAATTGTATTAAACCTCTCCGTTCTTAAGGTGTTATGTTTTTTATTTCAACACCGTGGGATTTGGGCCCTTGTTACTTGAACAAAAGGTCCTTCGAGAATAGAACCCAGGATCGGTTTTTGGCAAGAATACGCTCTGAATAAAATAATTGATAAATTAAATAGTAAACGAAAACAGTGATTCAATAATTACATCTGGAGTACAACCAGTGTGGCGGATTGATCTACCAAGCGCTAGTTGCGTGTTACGGGTGCATACTGGAGGAAGCTGTCTGTTGCGGGAAGCGAGCTGGCTCATGCTGTGTGTAAGCTGGTTGAGTGGGCTCAGCAAAGGCGGTCAAAGGTGCAGTACAGGTTGAAAATAGTGAAGTGCTATATTGAAGATAAAACAGTGAGTACAATTGGTGTGTTATTTTAATAGAAGATCGAGTAAATCAAGAACTTAGAAAATATTGGAGTTGGACAATTTAGATTTGTAAAATTTTGTGTATCTAACCAGTAACTTAGAAAATTTTAAATAATATTGTTTGGACTTAGAATAGTTTAACCGAAAATTGAAATACGGGGAATCCACGCCCGTTTTATTATCGAAGTGTCAAACACTTAGAATATTTGCAACCAACATTCAACTTGTAAAAATTTTGTTTTGTTAGTTTGAACGTGTAACGTAAGTTAGTGGTTATTATATCATAAAATGGAAGGCCTTATAAGAATTATAGAAGATTTAAAAGATCAAATTAATAGAAACTTATTAAATTTCAAAAAATCGCCGAAGGAAAGAATTACAGCTAGTTATATAGAAGTTAGATTGGAAATATTGGAAAAATTGTTTACCGATTTGACAGAAAAGCATGATAAATTAATAGTAAAGAAGATTTAGAGAAAACTGCCTATTATAAAGATGAAACGTTTGAAAATGTATACGACACTTATTTTACTTATAAAGTCGAATTGCAAACTGCTTTGTCCACGATTAAATATACTCCAGGAAAAATTGTAAGTGTTTCACCTACTAATGAGCAAAATGAGTCGTTAGTTAAACTACCAAAAATAACAATACCTACCTTCAATGGTAAGTATAATGAGTGGTCTTCCTTCCGAGATTTGTTTATATCTCTAGTGCACAATAATAAAACTTTAGATAATGTACAACGACTGCACTATTTAAAAACTCAGTTAGCGAGTGAAGCCGAACAACTTATAAAGCATATTCCTATTACCGAAAGCAACTACCAAAAGTGTTGGGGACTGTTGCAAAAGCGTTACAATAATAAGAAGTTCATGTCGTCATGTATTTTAAAGCAGTTGTTTAGTCAACGCAATATGATTATAGAGTCGTCACAGTCTCTAAAAGAATTGTTAGATACAACTACAGACTAAAACATTTACATACAGAATAAAATTAATAATGCTGTTAACAAAACGAAAGCAGTATGGAAAATTATTAATAATGAAACGGGCAGAACTGAAAATGGTGACCATCATTACTTCTTAAAAACTAACTCTGGTACTATTACGGAGGACCTTGATGTAGCCAATAGCTTTAACTCATTTTTTTCGAAAATAGCAGTTGACACAACTGAATCTCTTGAATCCTCCCCTTCTGCAGCAAATGCTTTGCTGCAAAGTAGTAGTAACCCATGCGGGGTAGAATTTAAATTTAGTCCTATAACTGAAATAGATATAAATAGAGCCTTTAAATCCTTAAAGATAAAAAAACAGAGGATATATGGGGCATCTCAGTCGTTGTCATAAAGCCAAATTTGGTTTTACCAAAGACCGGTCTACTGTGGATGCGGGTGTGAAACTGCTAAAGCATATCTATGATGCTTGGGAGAGGTCACAGAATGCTATTGGCGTTTTCTGTGACCTTTCCAAAGCATTTGATTGTGTTAATTATGACACGCTACTGCTGAAGCTGGAACATTATGGGGTCAAAGGAAGTGCACTTTTACTTTTGAAATCATACCTAAATGAGAGATTACAAAGAGTGAAAGTTAATAGCGTCATCTCTGGTAAAATCGTTGGTGAGATGGGAGTTCCGCAGGGCTCTATCTTAGGTCCGTTTCTATTTCTCGTATACATCAATGACATGCCCTCTTTCTTAGGTAAAAGTTGCGAAAATGTACTGTTTGCTGATGATACTTCCTTGATATTTAAAGTTGATAGAAATAAAGAAAATTTTGACGACGTGAACAGTACACTTTCGCAACTCCATATGTGGTTCACATCTAACAATTTACTCTTGAATTCATCTAAAACCAAATGTGTTCTATTTCACATGCCAAATGTGAAAATGAAAAGTATGACACTTAATATAAATAATGAAATATTAAAATTTACAGACTCAACTGTTTTCCTAGGGCTGACACTGGATAAAAAACTCCAGTGGAAGGACCACTTACAAACCTTATCAGGGAGACTGAGTTCTGCAATATATGCAATAAAAAAAATCCGGGGCCTTACGAATGTAGAAACCGCGCGGCTCGTCTATTTCAGTTACTTCCATAGCATTATGTCTAATGGCTTGATACTGTGGGGTTCTGCAGCTGACATACAAGAAATTTTTATTCTACAAAAAACGGGCGGTGCGGGCTATATATCGTTGGAGCCCACGAGTTTCTCTAAGAGAACACTTTAAAAGTATTAATATACTTACAATTGCGTCACAATACATATATTATAATATTGTTCATATTTATAAGCACAGAACATCTTATCAAAAACATTCCGATAATCACAGCTACAATACTCGGAATAGGGACAGGCTTGTGACTGAACGCTTCAGATTGACAAAGGTAAAATCCTCTTTTGTGGCTCATGGTGTATCTTTTTTTAATAAAATTCCTGAAGAGATACAAAACTTACCGCTTAATAAATTTAAAAAAGCCACTAAGACAAATTTAATAAACAAAGCATACTATAAAGTAAAGGACTACATGGAAGATAAAAATCCCTGGATATAACTTATTTTGATACCTTAGTCACATTGATTGAATAATTTTGTGACATGTTTGATTGTGTATTTAATATTTAATATTTGTAAGTGAATTGACATTTTTAACAATTGAATCGGTATAATTAACATGATAATATTATTTTATTATTTATATATTCTTTTTTTTTTTTTTTTTTAAATTTATTAATTGTATTTTATTTATATGTATTTGACATTTATCTATATTTGATAAAAAAAAATTTCAATATTTAGAACATACCTAAAATAGGTTTTACCATTATTGTAATGTACATTTTAATTTATTTGTTTGACATTCATAAGTGCTATGTATAGCCTAATCTGAATAAATTATTTTGACTTTGACTTTGACTGTTTACATGAGTTATCTAATCTAGGAATCGATGTAAAAACCTGGGATGTCATAATAATTTACGTCATAACTTTGAAGTTGGACCCAGAGACTCGGAAGCAATGGGAATTGCATGTTACTACTACATCCGATGAACTGCCAACGTTCAACTGTTTTACTGGGTTTTTAGAGTCTAGATTCCGCGCTTTAGAATTTATTGAATCGAAATACCGACAAAAGGTAAACAGTAATAATAGTCCACAAACAAAATCATTCCATACCGCTGCAAGGTTAAATTGTCCTCACTGTAATGAAGAGCATAGATTAGCACACTGTAAAAAATTCACAAGCGAAACTATTGATGAGCGTCGTTCTTTAGTAAAGACATTCGATGTATGTTTTAACTGTTTGGCTAAAGGTCATTCTAGTAAAGTATGTCGAGTTCCAATCAAATGCTGAATCTGTAAGCACAAACATCACACATTATTACACCCCCCCAAGTCCCACCAAGATAGTGTAGGAACAGCTGCTACGGTAGCAGCTACAACCGTGAGTACGGATAGCACACAAACGTCGAATACACAGTTTGTACCGAACATTGCAACTCATTTTCTGAAAGGAGAAACTCAGAATCAAGTTTTATTAGCCACAGCTATTGTAAAAGCTGAGTCAGATAATGGGTATCCACAGATGTTGAGAGCGCTCTTGGACCAGGGTAGCCAAGCGTCTTTCATCACTGAGGCTGCGGTACCGATAAAGAAAATAAATTCAAGTAGCTATGTTTCAGGTGTCGGGGGGAACGTAAGTGCATTGACTTCGAAACATGTAGTTATGATTAACATACAGTCAATACACGATCCCACTTTCACAATTGAAGTCAAGGCGCAGGTTTGAGTAAATTGACCACAATTTTACCTGAGCGTCAGTTACAATTGTACGACTGGCCATTGTTGCGTACTTTAAGTCTCGCTGACCCTCAATTCGACATACCGAATAAAATTGAAATTTTATTAGGGGCCGAGATTTACTGTCGTATTATAAAAGAAGGTTTATATAAAGGACCACAAGGCTCTCCTATTGCACAAGACACACACCTAGGATGGGTAATTTCAGGCCAAATTATCGCAAAGCAAGGTAATAAACAAAATTACCATAACGTGATTGTCAGTATGCATGCTCAAACACAAGAAAATGAGTTATTGAGAAAATTGTGGGAGATGGAAGAACTCACAATCGATAAAAAAGCGCTTCTTACACCAGAGGAACAAGTATGTGAAGAACACTTCAAACAGACAACACGTCGGG
Organism: Blastobasis adustella; assembly: GCA_907269095.1. NCBI lineage: Eukaryota > Metazoa > Arthropoda > Insecta > Lepidoptera > Blastobasidae > Blastobasis > Blastobasis adustella. Next base: position 18,568,474 of record OU026124.1, read on the forward strand.
AGGATACCGGTCGCTATGTTGTGGAACTCCCATTTAGATGCGGAGATCCAATGTGCAAGTATGGTCAATCAAAAAGTATTGTCATAAAGAGATTGTCGAGTCTTGAACGAAGATTTGCTAGAGACGCCGATTTACAAAAACAGTATTCGGAAGTAGTTCAAGATTATATCGAATCTGGTCACATGATGAAGGTATCTGAAAATAATAAAAATATAAAAACGGATGCTGTTTACTTACCTCATCATGCTGTCGTAAAACAAGACAGAACAACTACAAAGGTCAGAATGGTTGTAAACGCATCGTGCAAATACACGAATGGAGTTTCGTTAAACGACACATTGATGGTCGGACCACGTTTACAACCAGATTTGCGTCATATTGTATTAAATTGGCGAATGTATCCCATTAGTCTAGCAGCAGATATAAAGAAAATGTATCGTCAAATAAAGGTTGCGGATAAAGATACTGATTATCAACGGATTGTATGGAGAAATAATCGGGATAGCGAAATTGAAGATTACAAGTTTATACGAGTCACATTTGGTATGTCATGTGCTCCGTATTTAGCGGTAAGAAGCTTACAACAGCTAGCTTACGATGAGGGTGACAATTATCCATTAGCTGCAAAGAAAGTCCTCTCGGATTTTTACATGGATGATTTACTAACTGGCTGTCAAAATGAAGAAGAAGCTGAAATATTATATTTACAAATGAATAAATTGTTGAGTAAAGGAGGCTTCGAGCTGCAGAAATGGACCTATAACAAAGATAAAATTTTAGAACAATTTAAAGAAAACACAAAAAGAGATTTAGTATTTAAAACATATGATATTACCAAAGTTTTAGGACTTACCTGGAACCGGAACTCAGATGAATTTACTTACACTGTCAAATTGTCTTCTTCGCCGCCGATGGAACCTGAAACTAAAAGGAAAATTATATCACAGATTAGTAGATTATATGATCCGTTAGGTTGGATAGCACCTTGCATAGTAAATTTTAAGATATTTATTCAAAAACTATGGATTAATAATAGAGGTTGGGATGAAAGTCCACCACAGGCGTTAATTGCGAATGGCGAAAATATTATAATGAACTATCAAATATACAACACTTTTACTTACCGAGATGGTATGAAACATTCGACACGGATGCTAGACTGGAATTGCACGGATTTAGCGACGCTTCCCTAAAAGCTTGCGCCGTAGTAATCTATCTTCGAATCGTGGACTCTATGGGTGAAATACACACTACATTAGTCACCGCCAAAACGAAAGTTGCACCTATTAAACAACTGTCAATTCCACGTTTAGAACTTTGTGGTGCTGTTCTCGTCACTAAACTACTGATGGAAGTTGCATTTGTACTCAAAATACGTACCTCAAATTTATTCGCCTGGACTGACTCTACCATCGTCTTAGCGTGGTTAAGTGACCACCCCAGCCGTTGGAAAACATTCGTTGCGAATCGCACCTCTGACATACTAAATTATATTGAACGAAACAAATGGGCTCATGTAAGATCCGAAGATAACCCTGCTGATTGCGCCTCTAGGGGCATGTCTACGATGGAATTACTGCACAGTCAGTTGTGGGTTGATGGACCTTTATGGCTACGAAATGACAAACTGGAACAACAACAAAGAAATGTTGAATTTAACTCTAATCTAGAAGAAAGATCTTTGAAGATACACACAGCTATTGTAGGAAGTTCCATGATGGTCTCGCGAAAGATGCGTTGGGTAGGTTGTTGGTCAAGTTTTTCATGACGTATGCGTCCGTATAGAACTCATAGTCGCCGACCGTGGAGGCACATTAGATATTAGTTCTTCCTGTACAGGTGTTATTTTTGGTACCGATGCCAGTGACGATGCCTCTGCATTTAGTTTGACGTAAGCCCAGCACTTGCGCTGCGTTGGCGATGATGAGGGAGACTTGAGAGCCTTGGTCCACGAGAGCACGCATGATTCTGTACTCTCCGTTTGTTTCTTGTATTTTTAGTAAGGCTGTTGCCAAAAGTATTTCTGAATTATCTCCTTGTCCTCGACCAATTCAGTTCATATCTTTGGTTATTTTGTGCAGTTGATTTTGACCTTGGTGTCATTTCGTTCGCATTTTGTGTAAAAGCGGCATGCTATGTATTATGACACCCGTTACAATCGTGACATCGTTTTTCTGACTTGCACGGCTTGCCTTCGTGATAATGTAGGCAATTAGTGCATAAGTTAAAGTTCATAATTGCATTTCGCTTCTGAGTTGGTGTCATTTCTAGGAACCGCTTGCGAAAATAAATTCTATGTTCTTGACTTTTACAAACGAGACATTTGCGTTCGTTCGAAACAGCCTTGTTACTGGAGTATTGCTTCGTATTATATGGTTTATGGAATAATCCTGGCTTCTTTTGATTACTTCCTTGTTTACGACGAGTAGTTTCCATCGTAGTAAATCTATTTTCCAGGAAATTTAAAAATTCCGGTAACATGGGCAGTTCTCTTGGGTGTTTCAATGATTCAGCGTCTAGATTTTGTACTAAAATGTATACTAGGATTGAGTCCCATGTACTTATGTCGATGCCTAGGTTCTTGATAGCGTTGAGATACTCAGTCGTGACGTCATGGAGGCGCTTGATATGATTTGAATTGCCATGTTGCGTTACTGGGACGTTCATTAGGGTGTCCATGTGTGTTGTAAATATTAGTTTTTTGTTATTGTAGCGATTGTTGAGAATTTCCTAGCTAGTTCCGTAGTGGTCTGAACTTATTTGTAGATGCCGTATCAAACGCTCAGCCTCTCCTTTCAGCTTGCTCTTGAGGAATTGCATCTTTTGCACGTTCGATAAAGTGGGGTTGGTGTGTATGGCCTTACAAAATAAATCTTTAAATGACACCCATTGTTGATAGTTGCCATTGAAGTTTGAAATGTCAAGTTGAGGGGTTGATTTTTCTCAATGCGAGACCGACCACAGTTTGCTGTTTAATTGTCTCTTGATATCCAAATATTGTTTTTCGTGATCACTAAATATCTTCTCTTATTGTTGATTGGAGCCTTCTACTTGGCTATCTAGCTCCCAATGAAAGGCGTCGATGGTATTGTATTTCGTGTATGTTTATGTTTGACACCGTTCTGGCAAATGCCTTAAAATTACTTAACTGTTTCTTGTGCATGTGGTCTAGCTTGCGGTGACCATTATTAATATCTGTTTTTGAGACACTTTCTTGTATGTCGCCTTGTCTATCTTCCAAGGATTCTTCACTCGCCCACGAAGTTAAAAGTGGCTGCGGCAATTTCGGAGTTGGCTATCTTGGCTATCTAGCTCCCAATGAAGGGCGTCGATGGCCTTCCAACGCGCCGTTATGTCATGTAGGATATCTTCGAACTCCCATTTTTCTTGTATTTCGTGTATGTTTATGTTTGACACCGTTCTGGCAAATGCCTTGAAATTACTTAACTGTTTCTTGTGCATGTAGTCTAGCTTGCGGTGTCCATAATTAATATCCGTTTTTGAGACACTTTCTTGTATGTCACCTTGTCTATCTTCCACGGATTCTTCACTCGCCCACGAAGTTAAAAGTGGCTACGGCAATTTCGGAGTTGATGGCTTTTCTTCTTGGGGCAATTTCGTAGTTAATGGATTTTCTTCTTGCGGTGGCTTTGAAGATGATGTCCCACTGATGTTTGGTGTTGTCTTCAAAACATTTTTTGTTATTTAATCAATTACCTTGTTTCAATTGATTTTCTTGATATTCTTGATTTATCTTTGTTTTGATCAATAATCTTGAGTGTATTGAATTTGCTTGATTTTCTTGATTTATTTAATTATCTTGTGTAAATTGAATTTGCTTGTTTTATTCAAATGCTTTGATTAGAATTTATTGTTCTTGATTTTCAACTACCTTGAGTGAATTGGATTTTTTCTTGAATTTTTCAATCACCTTGAATTGATTTAATTTTCTTGCTATTTCTTGATTATCAATTACCTTGAGTGAATTGAATTGTCTTGAATTTATTCTTGATTTTCAATTACCTAGAGCGAATTAAAATTTTCTTGATATTACTTGATTTTCAATTACCTTGAGTGAATTGAATTGTCTTCAATTTATTCTTGATTTTCAATTACCTTGAGCGAATCGAATTTTCTTGATAATACTTGATTTTTAAATGACTTGACTTGAGTGAATTGAACTTTTTCTTGAATTTTTTAACCACCTTGAATTGGTTGATTTTTCTTGAATATTGTTTGATTTAATCAATTATATTGAGTAAATTTATTTTTCCTTGATAAGTATCAACCTTTGTTCTTGGTAATTAAGTATTTATTTATACATTCACGAATGACGTAGAGCGCCTTCTCAAACTTAGTCGGTGAGACCCGCTGATGGGAGGCCGACCAATCCGATCGCAATCACTTCGCAAATCACACAAAAAACACATAATTCAGGATCGAAGGACCATAAACATGTACAGGCTCTTGGTAGTTCTGCACAGTGTTGTAGATGATATCTTGATATGATGAATAAAACTTGTAAGTATGGGTTGTAAATCCATTTTATTTAATTCCTTAACACAAGAGTACACTGTCTGATGGTATGTAGTGAACTGGCTAGCGTACTGGCGGAATGCCTATGTTGCATAAATGCTGACACGGAACGATGTGCGGTAAGGAGACCGTACAGATAATATATATCATCTTGGGATTAATGGCTCAGTTGTGCCTTGGATTCGAACCCCGTACATCTCGTTTACGAGTCGAATAGCTTGACCACGGCCACCGACGCTCCTAACTGTGTCACAGACCAGTAGTGCTATGGGAAAATGCTATTCCCTTGTTTTATGTCCGGTTGCTACGCGATGACTATGCAGCCACGACACGATGTTTTCTGTCCTGTGTTGAATTAAAGGGATTTACCTATCAAGATATAAAATATTGATATGTAAATCCCTTTAATTCGCGGTCATACCTACCAACGGTTTTACCTGAATCGCTCTGGTATAGAAAATTTCATTGGATTAGTAAACTATTTAAATCTATCTATCAGTCTATCTATGGAGAGTCTCCATAGGCTGGAAAATGGAAAGCAGCGTTTTATATTGTTATATTTACAAAACTGCTTTCTCTAACCCGCCTGTATTGTGTGATTTAGATGGAGATTAAGGCAATAACCCCCTCTTTCGTGGGAGAGGCCCTAAGTCCTGCAATGGATGGTTATGAGCTGTGATGATGATCAATAAGTTGTTGATGTGCATTCATGTTTATACGAAGATCAGCCCGTGAGAACAGCGGCCCGTGCCGACCAGGTTGCAGCCTAAGGCCATTGCATACGTCAGCAAGATAGCCAGCGTGCGCTCCGAGCTCTGTAGCAATAAATAAACAAATTTCGAAACATTCTTCAAACTGAGTTGGTGGAGAAAACTACTTTAATATATATACAAAAATTCAATGGGGCTCACATATTGAAACATTGTCTAGTAGGTTAAGTTTGACTGCATTTGCCGTGTTTCAAATAAGGAGGCTACAGCTAGATTGCTTTATTATAGTTTTTCCCTTAGTATTATGTCGTACGGTGTCATACTATGAGGCAAGAGTGCTGATAGTGAAATCGTATTCAAACCACAAAAATGGGCTTTAGCAGCAATGTATGGATTACGTCGATGTGATTCGCTCAAAGAACTGTTTAAAGAAATTGATATACCTATTAGCCTTCTTAAGTCCATACATATTTGATAAATTATGTATGTTAGAAATTTGTTAAAAATACTAATGTTCATAATACCAATTCAAAAACCAAGAATAAACTGGTAACACCAGTGTTCTGACTTAGTAAAGCAAAATTTATCATTCATAGGTAGGTAACTGTATGAGATTTTATAATAATATTCCTGAAAGTATTACTAAATGGCCTGAATCACATTTTATTTAAAGAAAAGTTGAAATAATTTTAATGAAAAAAGCCTATTGATGAATAAATCAGAATATTATAGAAAAATTCTATTGTTATTAATAATTATTGTAGTAAAGAACACATTACAAAAATACATAAACTAAGTACAAAATAAATTGTCACGAAATAACTTAAACATCATAAAAAAAATGACAATCATGTATGACAAAAATGTATGGTGTACTATATACGCTCCTTGAAATAAAAAGTTATTTTAAATTTTACAATTTGCAATTTGGGTGAGGATGATTTGATGTGGAATAGTCATTCAATAACAATTTTCTTTTTATATTGGTAGTGTATACTCACTTAAAAATGTACCCTGGTGGTGGCGTAGGGGTCGGGTCGTTCTCTTCCTTCAAATACGATTGAATTGGGGTCAAGAAAAGCATTAAATTGATTAAATCATCAAATGATAGTATTCATTTAATTTAATTTAAACTCAAATGTTTTTCTTTCACTTTTATCAATATTTTTCTGTTAAGTGGCACTTACTTAATCACTCTCTGCATGGTCGGCTGGTTGACTGTTAGACAAAGCCTCAATGGCTTTAAGTCCGCCAATTGCTGTTATTTGTGCAATAAAGTTTTTAAATAAAAAAATAAAATAAAATGATCCCGTAGTAGAAATGGTAGTGCCATAGGGACGGAGGCCAATTTTGGGTCCATTTTTATTTATGGTCTACGTAAATGACTTGCCTTATGTAGACATTGCCTAAGTTGTATTGGCCTGGTGGTGGGGAACGTAGCGCCGCGGCGGTAGCCGCGCCTGATAGCGCTGCCGTACGCGCGCACGCGCCGCGGAATGCAGACCCCTACAATGCGCGCTCGCGTCCTCCTCGGCGATTTGATATCAAAGCACGACGTCGATATCTTTGCTGATGGACTGCGTAAATTTTCTCGTGCTATAAATATTTTTATTAATAACGCCTAGATTATTATTAAATTGTCAATTGTTAAATTTTAATGTATTTAATTTATTGTATTAGTTTAATTAATAATTTATAATATGAATACATTTATATAATTTATCTTTGTTATGCAATATGAATTATGTTTTCAAATTTTAAATGTAAACGCTTTGGATTATGTCTGTAAGTTTGCATTTATTTTAAATAAATAAATAAATAAATAAATACATAAATAAGACATTCTAAAGAAATTTAAAGATGTAAATATACTAACCATTGCCAGTACCATACACATAAAAACATAATGTAAATTATAAAGTAGGAATCAATCAACAATCTGTTACGAAGTCAGGATGAAATCAATGTGGCTAAGTATGAAAATTCCAATTGAAGTATACGAATTTGCTGCCCTGAATTACTGTGTTTTAATGGCAGAATGAGAAAACACCTAAGTACGCATCAAGTGCTTCAACCCGTCCTATTCTTGGAAAAACTCTATCAGTGCTGAGGATAACTGTGCGAGGAGGCCTTATGGACGTAGTTATGGCATTTATTTATGACTTACCAGCAATTGCAATAAGAGAATAGTAATTGCGGATAGGTTAATAATTATTTAAAAGCTAAATGCTATGTAGCAAATTATGTCTGCAAGTTCCTTGCACCTGTGACAAAAAAAAATAATACGTAGAAAACAATACAAGTAACCATTTATTGCTGGGGCTTTTCTGTAAAACTTACCATAGCGTGCTGTTCTGAAGCTCTATTCCAAGAATAAAAGCTTTTTCATATGCGTTTTCCTGTTGTTCCTGGGTAGTATCTGTATCCTCAAATATAGCATTTAGTACTACTGTACAAGTTCTTGTACTGATGGTTGAAGGCACATGTTAACATTAATACTCCTAAATACGAGGAATATATCAAGCGTGTACAAAAAACCAACCACAACACATATAGTGCAACTCTTATAACTCTGCCTATAGTACTAGGGTCGTCAAAGTCAGGCCATACCGGTACCACGACTATGAACTTTTCACCTGAAAGAGAAAACAATCCAGTTGACGTGAGCTGACATTAACGTAACTCCTTTATAGGCAAAGACCTGCAATAGTAAACATCCCTTACCGTCCGCTTAGGCAGACCAAAGACCAAACGCAAACCGCGGACATCGTCAAAGCTCGAATATCAGCGAATTAATTCAATTAGATCTATATTACCATCATTAGACCTGCACATATACAGCAGCGAGAATTGGCCTATACTAGAGCGGCACAAGCACCTACTGCAAGAGCGCGGTCTTCTATAGTATGGTCGTCTCGCGCAGACCGGTAAATAATGTAAGGAACTCTGTGCAATGGGATCCGCCGGGCACGGGAAGGAGAAGCCGACCCAAGATAGGATGGCTTGAAATCGTTAAGTGTGGGGTGCGTGCCAAAAACTCACCATCTAGGGTGCCGAAGACCGAGCGAAATGGACAAGTAGAAGTAAGAAGGCGGACCCCGGGCCTGCTGCACGGCAGCCTGATCGGGATTGACGCCAAGATGAGGAAGATGAAAGACCACATTATTCTAGTTACGAGCTAGCTATAATCTCTATGACCCTCACAATTCTCTCTCACTGCCACATTCCATAACATTTTTTAACAATTTAAGATATTCTTGATCTATACTTGACAAAAGCGTCTAGTGATTATGAATGTAGTAATAAAAGAATATATCAAAGGACCTAATGTAGAAAATTATTTCATTGTGAAAACTACATACGATAAAGAAGCGTGCAACTTTATACAGTTGAAAGTTTGGAAGCTAGTCAAAGCGCTATATAAGCGTTATTCTATTGATGCATACCATTAACAATAACTTCAATAAGGCTTTGCAATCCATACATTACAATCGCACCATATGCAAAAAATGAAAACATCCCACTGTAAAACTTGATACACCGCACCATCTCCTCTTCGATTTGTAGATCGTTGTATTCTTTTTTCAATTTCACAGTTAACTCATAGCCAAGGAGCTTTATGTCCTTTCGGTAGTAACTAAACACCAGCTTATACGAATACCACAGATAGCATCGAAGTCATCAATTGCCTGTCAGATCGTTGCTTCTCAGACAAATTGTGCTGAGTGAAATATGCTCCAATTACTGATACGAAAAATTCGTACACGGCCAAGTCTAAAATCCACCCGAGCACATCGTGGATGGTTGCGACGTAATTGGGTATGCCAAGGTCTCCATACCAGTAGCTCGGTGCTCCTAACGCATAACATATCCTACATAGCTTGTAGTAGTATTCTTTGGTTTTATTTATTTTAATGTAATGAGCTTTAGCCCTTTTCATTATTGGGTCTCTGAATGAAACGAAGGTAGGTCAAGATATAAAATATCGTAAAACCTTTTGACGACACTAAACGCGCTAGGCAAAAGTCAATAATTCTCGTTTTGATTATTTTTACCACAAATTGCGTCGATGTAATCATGTAATTGGGCACAATTATCATTTCACTACATACCACCTTAGACCTTAGTTAAAATTAGGAAGTCCTGTCACTTGAAATTACACTGCGTACTTTTAATTGCTTCAAAGAGGTAGTAATAATTTCCGACGTCATTAATCATGAAATATACATATACAATTTTCTATTTTACTTGTCTAATATACATAACAATTGCGTTATATTAAGAATGAGATTTTGTTTTTGGCATAATATATTTTAATTGTTTTTAGATAATTCTAGAAAGATTTGTCATGTATTTTCTGAGATATTTCATTTTGTAAATCACCCAGTTTATCCTTAAGAATGACTTCATTTGGCTTTTAAAACCTGGAGTTCACTTAATAAAGCCTTCATACCGGAAAATTTTGGAGCCCTATTTTTGATGTTGTTAACGTCTATCTGGGACAAACGGTTTAGCTATCCAACTTCAAGAAAGAAGTCAATCTTCTAATGCTGCCAGGTTGGGTTGCCTTTAGAAAATTGCGGAAGATCTTCCCATCAAAACTACCACAATGTCTCATAGACGAAAGTTTTCGATATAATCTGGATGCCTTTAAGGCTAGAGTGAATAGGCTGTTCCAAGACAGGCATGCTTCATCTTCGACCGCATCGTCACTTACCAACAGGTGATTCATTTTTAAAATATTTGCTTCGTTTAAGTACGGTGTGATGTGCGTGCGGGGAGGGATGTTAAAGCAGAATCTAGCACATGCGTTTTGCACCCGCTGTATTTGCTTTTGAGTCCTAACTAGCAATCGTCCATGTAATTAAACTTGGAGAGAACAAGCGTGTCGCAGAGCTGTATACGTATCTTAGTGTTAATAAACGGTCTAATTTGATATAATACCTTTAGCCTGTAATAACACTGACTTAGCACCATCGATACATGCTTTTCAAAACGGAGTTGCTCGTCAACAATTAACCCAAGGTTTCGTGCCTCATAGACCCGATGTATGGGTTCGTTCTGTATTTCCACTTGTACTCCCTCCGCAGATATTTTTTCTATTTACTTCGCGCTACCCAAAAGCATAAGCTTTGATTTGCTTCCATTTATAACCAAGGAGTTAGATTTGGACCATGTGGCTATTCTATTCAAGTCGTCATTCAGTTTACCAACAGCTTAGTCTACGTCACCAGGTCTACATGGTATATACAGCTGTATGTCGTCAGCGTAGATGTGGTACATACAGTGCTGGATGACCCTTGTAATGTCTGCGGTATACATAATAAAAAGAATCGGACCCAGGATCGAGCCCTGGGGAACACCACGTGTGACAGAAATTGTCCCAGACATGTGATTTCTCCCTTTCTCATCCATGATTTCAACATGCTGTTCACGATGTTCAAAGTAGCTGGCGAACCATTTCAATGCATGATCACTAAAACCGTAATACTTTAGTTTAGCCAATAACAACGATACATCAATAGAGTCGAACGCCTTAGAGAAGTCAAGGAGTGCCATAAGGGTTCCCTGACCACGGTCTTGCGCTTTCAAGACATCGTCCACCACTTGAGCCAAAGCTGTGGTAGTGCTGTGATGTTTTCGAAAACCGGATTGTACCACGGGTAATATATCATTGCCTACTAAATATTTCCGGAGCTGGTCCCCCACCACCTTCTCCAGAATCTTGGAAGCGCAAGGCAGCACGCTGATGGGTCTCAGATCATGTCCAACGATATGCCATCCACCCCCACCGCATTTGATTTAAGACCCTTAATTACTTTATGAACATAGTCCTCCGTCACCTTATTAATTTCAAACCGGCTAAGATTTCCGCAATGTAATTTAAAATATTCCACATCTTTACTGGAGTCTGTCAGACTCCCCGGAACCTTCAGGAAGTGGTCATTTATTGCGCTTGGGTCACCCAGTAGATGGTTAGGAATATCGTTATTGCTACGAATCCTTACGTTTCGCTTAATTTGAGTCCAAAAAGTACGTGGGTCATGTACATTCGAGTTCACATAAAAGTCATAGTAAGCTCGTTTCTCACTAACAAGCGCCTCGTCAACCAACCTTTTGAGCTCCTTATAGTATTTTATATGAGACTCCAGGCCAGATGAGCGGGCGCGAGCATGGGCCGCGTCTAGTTTGGACATCATTTGTTTGACGTCGTAAGTGATCCATGGGTACTTGTGGTCTTTTACTCGTATATTCTTTAATGGCGCATGCGTATTAAAAAGCTGGAGTATAGTTTCATTTAAAAGTACCACCATGTCGTCAACCGATTGTAAAGAGAAAATGTAGTTCCAGTCAATTGTACGTAAATCCGAGTTAAAACATTCTAAATCTACTGAGATTAAATTCCTACGTGATATATAAAATGGAACCGACTTAGGCTTCGTAATATTTACTTCGCTTGATACAAAGGCGTGGCTGCTGAGGTCCCTAATGTAGTCAACGTTAAGCTCGCTTACCTTAAGGTCTGTGGCAACGATATCAATTAATGTAGCACTCGTGTCGGTGAAGTGCGTCGGCTGAGAAACATACTGTGACATACGGAAGCATTGAAACAGGTTCAACAGCTTTTTACTGTTTACCCCATTGTCTAGTAGATTAATATTAAAATCACCAAGCAAAATAATATTGTCTGCCCACGAAAATGCGCCTAGGGAATACGTAATTGCGTCAATAAAGGTATCGACGCTTAACCACGGTGGCTTGTAGGCAGTACCGATTACGATAACAGTCCCGCGAACGGATAGCCGTAGCCACATCTGTTCGACTTGGGGTCGGGGTCAAAGTCTTCGCTGATAGGCCCAAGCTTCGCCGCACATCCCAGCACTATATGCACCACGTTCTCCCCGCTGGTCTCCGGGATACCGCTAATGTCCACGTCGTTTACGAGGGATTCTTGCTCCCGGTCTAATAGATCCAGCTTCAGCTGGGCGACTGTGGCCTCAAGTGCCTGGATGCATTTCGAAGCCCCCGTGTCGACTTTGTTCGCTGAGTTCTGCTCTAGAGCATCCAGTCTTACCTCCATACTGTCAAGTCGCTTATCATAAGAAGCCAGCGCTGCCTTCAGGAGCCCCATCTCTTCTCGAAAACCCGTGATGGACTCTCTAGTATGGCGCATCTCGGTTCGTAGCTCCTCCCTAAACTGCCGCAGCTCAAGGGCGAGCGCAAAGTCCCGGGACGGCGAGGTAGACTCCACCTGCGTGAGGTCCGCCATGGAGTGATCCTGACCAGGCGCCGGGCTAAAGCAACTCTCTGGGGTACTCTCCCTTTCATCCGTCGGTCCCTGAGTGCTGCAGCCCGGGCACTTCCATATAGGGCCCACCTTCACTTCAAGTGGGATGCCGACGCATACACGGTGGTAGCACCTGCGACACGCACAATCAATCCGTCATGTGGGGACATGTACTTCACGCACGTACTGCACTTCGATGACATTTTTTTTTTTATGTACTTGTTTTAATGTTTATAATGAATAATTTTGATATAAATTTAGATAAGTAATGTTATTTTTTGTTGTGATGTGAGGGTACTCGATGGTTTATTAAAAAGTTAACGAAAGCAAAATTAGTTTAAATGGTCCAATTTAAACGCTGCAAACTTCACAATACACACACTGAATTTAGTTTATTTGCCCGAGCAACAATTCAACACATATCTAACCAGATATGTATTTTATTTTACGTAGCTAACGTATAGTATGCAATCAGCACAGACGTCCGTGACGTCACTCCATTTAAGTCTGCGCGTATCTCCGTCGGCTGTACGATCACTCTATTGACAACATCGACCCCCTACACAGCACCGTATTACCGTAAATTACGCAGGAACTATTGTATGAGAGTACCATCACTATCAGTCGACCATTTTTAGGAAAACATAATCCTCCACATATGTGATACTTCTTCTTAGGCTACGACGCTTCTTAGAAGAGCAGTACCGCTAAAGTTTGATTCTGTCTAAGCTACGACTGATGCCGGCCCATATAACTCGACTACGTCCATTGTTCTGATAGACAGAGGTGACTCAACAGCCGATACAAGGTCTGTGGTTGGTAATTCCTTGCCTACATCCATTAACTGTAGTTTTGTGGCTTCTTTATAGACAATTATATGTGCCTGCACAGTGTAAGATTGACCTATTAATACAGGTTTTTCCAGAAAACTGTCAACCACCACCCTGCACGGGACCGTCGCTTCAACTCCATCAATACTAAGTTCTAGCAACAACCCGCCGATAGTCTGGACAATGCTATTACCAAAACCCCTCTAGAGTGATTGCACATTATCGTGAGTTAGGCCCAAGGTACGAACCACATACTCTTTTAGTAGCGTCACATCGTTCCCGAAATCAACGAACGCTTCAAATGACACGTCTTTGATTATCACATTCTTCATAAACTTTGACTCTTACTCATAACTAGTCTCTTTTCACAATGTTTCACATTGTTTTTTGCACAATGTTAGTCTTTGGGGCTTTGTCAGTCTTAGGGTATAACGTACAATTTTTCACCAAATGACCGAGCAAATTACATTAAGTACACTTTAAGAGTGGTTTTGGGCAATGAAGAAAACGATGGCCCTTCTCTTTGCAATTGTAACAGCTGGAAATGTATCCTTGCTTGTTTGATTTATTGTTTAAAGAACTGTTATTGATGGTACTGTCGGTCTTGTTTCTAGATTGATTTCGATCAACAGGATTATAAGAATCTCTGCTGCTCATTTAGTATTGCAACAATTGATCTGGGCGAGTACAACGTAATGCCAACGCTCCTGATCGGAGAGTCCTATCACTTATACCATGTATCAGACATTCTACGGCTCGTTTACCCGCTATGTCGCACTGATTGAGTAACGTCAATTTTTAATAGAAATAAACCTCAATGGGCTCGATAAATCGACTTTTTCTTTTAAGCATATCCTCCAAAACCTGGCCAAAGTTCTGGTTAAAGGGGAATGCGTTAATAAGTTTATTTTGCCACTCTTTCCAACTTTATAATACTGAATTTAGCCCTTCTTAGCGGATGGCTGGGATGTCAAACTATCCTTTAAACAATTGATAATATCAAAGAAATATTTCTTAGTAATGGAAGGACTACGTCACCTCGCAACAAATCCCGCGTCGTCACGCCGCTCTGCTGCCAACCCTAGCTGGCGACCGCGCTGGCTCGGAGCGGCGGGGCGCACGCTGCGGTGACTGGGACTCCTCGCTCGTCGCTTAGTCGAGCGCCGTCGCTCCTCCTCAATAGCTGGGCTTCAAGCCCTCTGACGCGTTCACGATCCCGTTCTAGGTCTGGATCGCCCGAGACCGAGCGCGCAGCTCGCAGCTAGCTCCGGCTTCTGCATCCGGGCGAGCTCAATGAGATGATGAGAGGCTACATCGCGTCTCAGACTACGGTTAGGTGTTTCTAGCCTCCGTGCACTGGTGGGCCGCCCCTGATGCCGGGACGGTGAATCATCCATGGTATGATAATTCGCAGAGAAAGAAAAATAAATATTAGCTAATAGAACAATTTAAATTAAAAGGGTTGGTTTAGAACTCAAAACAAGTCGAATCTTGAATCTTAAATGGCAAATAATAATATACAACGTTTTTTTCTAGCAATTATGTAAACTATTAGGTAATAACCAAGTTTAAAAAGTATTAAAGTTAAAGTAAGCAAAATTGACTATTTCAATTTCATTTGCACGCATTTTAATCGAAATATGAAAATGTGAAATATCTCGGCCGTTGAACACCATGAAATCACCATGCTAAGTTAAAAATGCGGGTAGTTGGGCGCATACGTATACATGCAAAAAGTTGTTCTGCACACTTCTGAACTATGATAATCAGGTTACCGAAATGAGAAAACGAGTAGGCTGGTACAACAACAGGATATATTATCTCAGTTACATGCAAAAAGTTGTTCTGCACACTTCTGAACTATGATAATCAGGTTACCGAAATGAGAAAACGAGTAGGCTGGTACAACAACAGGATATATTATCTCAGTTAATTATTTTCACAGACAATACGACTATCTCGAATATCTCGACTTAGAGTTCCGTAGCGTTCGGCGCCGCCACAAAAAGTGATGCAAAAATGGTCGTCCCCACTACTCCGTCCTATATTTTCGCCGGGAAAATATAGCGCCACCACAACGGTTGTCACAACATTTAAACAATTGTGTTAAAGTAAAATTAGAGTTACCATTTTTAAAAATTAAAAGAAATGTTGCCGTGATAATCTTACAATTATTACTTTCAAACATTACAACCCTAACACTAGTTATCATATTGAATCGAGCTATGTTCAATTAAGTAACCTTAATTATTCATTCCCAAAGTCATAGACTACAAATTTAGTACCAAGAAATTTTCATTTGTGTAGTTCAGTTAGATCATTTTGTCTGTGTAATTCGGAGTAGCGATTACATACATTATACATTTCGAGCTGTAAGTAAATTACTTTCAAGAATCAACGATGGAAGTATCTGATTCTAATAATATTGGTGAAAACAAATCAAAGGAATACTATAATAAGGTTTGCAGGATATTGTACGCTTTGGGAGCGCCGAACTACTGGTATGGGGATCTTGGTGTTCCCGAATACGTCGCGACCATCCACGATATGGTTATATGGATCATTGACTTGACCATGTTAGTGTATTTCGTGTCATTAATTGGCGCTAATTTTACTCAACATAATTTATCGGAGAAGCAAAAATCTGACCAACTAGTTTTCAGCTTTAGTCTACCTGCTTGGTATATCTACATTGTAGTTTTTAATTACTACAAAGAGGAAATAAAAATACTATGCCATGAGTTAATTGTGAAACTGAAAGAGAAATATAATGATCGACAAGTCGAAAAGGAGATGGTAAAGGCTGTCAAGGTGTATTGTGGGACCTACGTAGTTTTTGTTTGCAGTGCGATTTCATTGAACGGAATTTATGGTGTGATACTTCTTATTTTCTACGGTAATTAAATCACGTTTTCATTTTGTGAAGAAAAGTTGATTCAAAATTTATTAAAAAATATTTAAGTTGCTTCAATTCAGTAAGTTTAGTTACAAATGAATTTGTTTGTTTCAATCAGGTAGAAATTTTGTTGCTCTGGCTCCTATGTGGCCTGATGTACTCGACACTAGCAGAAGTAGTGTTGCCATGAGGATATGTCACTACCTTTTATGGTGGTTTGTGGCTGTCCGTGTAATATCCGCCGCTTATTTAGAAGCGATCATGATCTCAATCTGCCTCAGTCATCAATACAAAAATTTATGCAGCTATTTTCGCAGCCTTAATTCAATATTTGAAAATAAAGAAATTACACAAGAAGAAAAGCATAAAATCTATGAAGAGGCATTCATTCTTGGAATTAAGCATCATAATATGACAGTGAGGTAATTCTTATACGTTAACTTTCAGAGATCTCGCTCGTCAAAATATTTTTGTTAGATAGGTACTACTTGTACGTAGTATTTTCTTTTATCTGTTGTACAAGGTGTCTCAAAAGAAAGTTTATATTTATTTAATTTACTACGTGAACGCAACGAATCCGAGGGGCGCGGGGGTTATGTCAATCGTTAGCCTGGCTCTTGGGAATTCAGTCGCTTTGGAGCGTTTCTCAGGAGCAGACCGCGCGTTGTGCGTGCGAGAGTTTTACAAAAACGGTGATTCGGCGACTGTAGCGCGTAGGAGATTCTGCAGTATTCGAGGTTTTCGCCACTCAAATGGTGCGTCAAGCATTCCTCTTATTCGAAAATGGGTCAAAATGTTTGAAAAGACCGGTACAACGCTGGCAAAACCAAAATCCGGGCGACGAAGGTCATCAAGAACGGTAGAAAACGTGGAGAGTGTTAATCAGTCTGTTCGTGATGACCCGAACCTTTCAATTCAGAAGCGCGCAAGTGCTGTAAATGTGCATAGATCATCATTGCACCGCATTTTGCATAAAGATCTAAAGCTGCACCCCTACAAAATTCAATAGGTGCAATAATTAAAGCCCCAAGATGCCAGTTAGAGGCTTGACTTCGTAAATCAGGCAATTGAGCGCTTTTCAACGTTTACCAACATTTTGTTTTCTGATGAAGCTCATTTTCATCTTAATGGACACGTAAATAAGCAGAATCGCCGCTACTGGAGTGCAACGAATCCGAAACGCAAGCTTCAGAAACCCCTTCATTCGCCTAAATTGACCGTATGGACAGCGATGTCTTTGCGAGGAATTATCGGCCCTTACTTTTTCGAAGACGAAAGTGGGCGTGCAATTACAGTGAATTCAGAGCGTTATGTGGAGATGTTAGACGACTTCTTGGTGCCTGAACTGCAAGACTTTCCTGGCTATAACCAAAGAACATGGTTCCAGCAGGACGGAGCAATGTCACACACGTCCAATACATCTCTGCCACGAGTTAGTGAAATTTTCTCGGGCAATTTAATCTCCAGCAGAGGTGACATAAATTTGCCTCCACGCAGTCCTGATTTAACCCCTATGGACATTTTCCTATGGAGTTATCTTAAATCTAAGGTTTACGCAAATAAACCGACTTCCCTGGCGCGTTTGAAAGAAAATATCCGTCACGAAATGGCAGCCATCACTGAGTCCACCTGCCGAGCCGTCAAAAGTAATTTTACTGTTCGATTAAATGAGTGACGCGAACGCGAGGGTCTACATTTGGACGATATTATTTTTAAGAAATAAATTCCCAAATTGTGTATTTTAATATTCAATAATCGTTTTATAGAAAACTGAAGTACCTTTTATTGAATAATGTATTTTACTCTGTTAAAGAATTTTTAAATCATAATTTCAGCGATAACTATTCATAATAAAAATAAAAACAAAAATAAAAAATTACATTATCTTATTGACATTTAGTATTAAAATTGTAATTATATTTTGACATTTATTTATTCTAAAGTTTGACATAATTATTATGGATGGTTTTACTTAGACATTTTAATCTGTAAACTGACACAATTTGTACATTATTAAATGTATTCACTTTTGACATTTAATTACTTTGTTTAAATTTATTGTATCGACATGTTTAATCTCGTATTGACATGCATTTTTCATGGACATGTTTTACATTATGTAATCATTTTATTAATTACGTATATTCCTTTTGATAATTTTATATTCCTTTATATTTGACGATCTCTTTTCACAAAAATGTATTTAAATATTTCTTAAATGTATTATGTTGTGTAAGAGTAATAAATAAATCTAATTCTAAATCTAATCATTTTTTCGATACACAGCTTTCTTTTTTTTTTAATTGATCCACTAAATATAAACTTTCTTTTGAGACACCTTGTACTACTGAAGAGATATGATTTTTCCTGGTAAGAGTTCTGGTCAACAATATTGTATTTTATTGAGCTAGTACAGTGCAGCCGTATTGAGTTTTTTAGAATCATAATTTAAAAAGTAAAGATTAAAAACATATATTTTTTGCAGATTCAAGGAATTAGCTCAGAAAATCCTCTATATAGTTTTCAGTATTCAAACATTTATCAATCTAATCACAATCACTTTATTACTGACTCAGTTGGCGGTAAGTTCGTATTCACTTTAATTGTATTTGTGAGTCTTCACTTTACATGACTTTTATTCATATTTTTTCAGAATTCGGACCGATCGCTCTCAAATCTGCTGACGGTATCGGTCACTCTAGTAGCCATCCTGATAGGCACGGCCTGCTTTTGGTGCAGCGCAGGCGACGTTTCCGTTGAGGTAAGTGAGTGAGTGAGTTAGTGAGTGAGTGAGTGAGTAAGTGAGTGAGTGAGTAAGTAAGTAAGTAAGTAAGTACAAGGTGGTAAGGTGTCAATTTATTTAATTTACTCAGTTTTATTTTTCAAAGTAAGTATTGGTATATCATCTGAACGGTATATTTGTAGTGGTAAGTACTAAATCGCTCTTTTAGCTCAGAATGCTCCAGTCCTGGCTGTACGCATTATAACAATAACGGTTTTCTCTGGAATTATATTCGCTGGACTTTTATCGGTGCAGTCTATTTCATGTCTTCCTCTCGACTCATAATGACTTGTTGAAGCCAAACCGTTCGCAGTAGTCTTACTAAATAGTCTTACCGGTTGTACTACTGAGAATTTCGTTCCCAATAAAGTAAGAATTTGCTGGTCACATTTTCCCATTAGTCTTACTATGTCAACATTTATTTATAGACGTGTAGCCCTTGTAATGCTGCAGACATTTACCAATGAGAAGAAATCTAAATGATTTCCAAACTAATAAGATAAAAAATTTGATTATCGACAAAAACAGCCCATTAAAATGAAATGTTTAATAATTTTCCATAGGTAGTTGTAATAAACAAGAAGGAGCTTCGGTGGCCTTATAGTTAAAGGGTCCAATACCACCTCGTAAGCGAGATTTGCTGTTTTTTCTTACATTAGTTGAATACTAACCGATGCTCTTACGAGGGAAACATTATGTTGAAGCCAGCACGTTCATGTGACTTCAAAGCTGACAATCTTGACAGGATCCCCGGTTAACAGGGTCATGGAGGTCAGATAACAGTCGCATCACTTTAATTACCTGATCTGTCAAATTCTGGATCATGGTCAAGGCAGATCCCAGACCCTCGTGCGCTGGATCACACCGGGACATTAACGCGAATTTGTAAGAAACAAATATTCGTTAAGTTATCTAATAATGTAAGTCTTATAAGTCTTCTAAGTATTATAAGACTACTTTTGAGTATGACTACCTAACGTTTCTTATTGATTCATTAAACTGGCAAGTAAAGTGGAAATAAATTTCCCATTAGTCTAATATAGGTCTATTTTTAAGGAAATTCCCAATAATACAATTTTTACACTATTTAGTAAGACTGCATAATGTTTAGGCTTGACTTATTTGACTATTGACTATTTATTTTCTTTTAAGGCGGAGCACCTGCCCACGGCGATGTTCGAGTCGGGCTGGCACCACTGCCGCGGCCGCGCCGCCCTGCGCGCGCGCTCACTACTCGGCATCGCCATGTGGCACAGTCAGGTGATATTTATGTACAGACTCAGAAATAAAATTTTCGATCAATTTTGGGTAATAATCAAAGAAACTTAGAAATCTAAAACTAAATAAAGTTTTAGATTACCTTTTAAAACCGAAATCTACATTTATGTCCCCAATATTGCCACTGGGGAAAGTAGCCCTGAGAACATTTTGTATTTTAAAACTTTCCGAATCACCTAACGTAACATTCCCCCAATGAACAACGCGTCCGGGAGTCTCGCATAACCCGCTCGATTCCCAGGTGAGTGGGAAAGCGTAAATGCGTATCATCGAAAAAAAAAGCATGCAAAGTGGAATTATATTGAACACTTTTGTGTTGTGACTTCATGATGGAACTCCATTATTATGAATTAAATACACTAGTTCCACTTTATTCCACAAATTTTATTAAACTGCAACCGGTTTTAAATTACTCGTCTTCAGGCAGAAACTAGTGTACAAATAGTGATATTATTTCGAATTATATTGGTCTTTGTAAAAAGAAATATTTTTGTTTTCAGAGACCTGTAGAGATAAAATGTCTGGGACTCGTGCCACTTTCTTATTCCGCATACGTTAAGGTAATTATAAAAAAACGGAAAACCGGAAAGTTAATAATAAGGGTTTAACATAATATCACGTGAGGTACGAATTATAAAATAAATAATACTTACTATTCTGATGTTAACATTTTATTTATTGATCTTTTGTTTTAAATCGGTGGATATTGAGAGAACCTTTATCATGCAAAAGCGATGTTTACGAATAATTTATAATTAATATGGTAAGCAATCCCTAAGAGATACTTTCAAAAATAATAATATCCTAACACTTACTTGTATATACATACTGGAAATATGTATTATTATTAAGAAAAAGAGACACTATTTCATAAATAAAATTGATACACGAATAAATAGTCGAGATGTATACAAGTATGATTTATGTATTGAACAGATCAATAATAGAATTTTCGAAAAAAGTACATATATAAGTGCCATAAATTTTTTTAATAATCTACCTCTAGAATTAAAAATGTTAGAAGGTAATACATTTAAAAACAAACTAAAAACGTGGCTTAATCTTAAAACTTTCTACAGCTTAAAAGAATACTTTGACAAATAAACATCAAGTATTAACAAAATAAGTAGGTACTTACCTACTTAATTACATTTTAAATTATAACAGTTTATTCATAATATTTTAGATTATAGTGTTCAATTTAGTGGTGTTTTGTTTCTTATCTCTTGGATAATACTTGTACGTAGTATTTTTATTTTTCTTTGTCTGTGTCGATGCGTGGGTATGGAATATTTTAGTTTAGGTGCATACCTATAGTTATAGTAACGTCAATGGTGTAAACGTAAACTCTTGGACATTGTAATAGTTTATTTAACTAATTAATTAACTGTATATATGTTGTTCTAGTTACCATTATCTAACTATTGTATATCCGATAAGGATAAACTGGCCTATAGGCTATGTTATTGCAATAAAGTACTTACTTACTTACTTTAAGTCGGTTTAATTTTTTAAATAAAAAATTGATTTTATTTAAAAAAACATAGGTGTGGATCAGGTAACACAAACACTTTAATAAATTAGGGTTAGGTATAAAAATACATTACAAACTGTACTACCTATACGTTTTACAATAAATTTTATATTATACTTTTTATGTTTTGGTTGTTTTTAAGTCACTTACATTTTCTAATTGATTATTTATTTTATTTTAAATTGTTTTGTTGTGGATAAGGTAACATTAACACTTCAATAAATTAAGAGTTATGTATTTTACATAAATCGCAATATACGTTCCTTGAATTGTGATACAATTATCTTTTATTTTCAGATAGCCAGAATGTCATACCAAGTATTTTCGGTCCTCTACACCAGATAGTTAAGATGTAGCAATTAAAACAGTACCTGTTTCAAAAATCGCCTTCTAAATAAATGCGTATAAATTTATACCATATTTTATTAATTCTTACCTACTACTTATACTAATACTCCAAGGACAGAAAGTAGTCTTTCAATTTTCTTCTTTAATCTCATTTCCATCAGACGCTGGAGAAGAAGAAGAAACGAAATTTCATATGAAATGACCTGAAAGTAATTGTAATAGTTCGAGCTTGGAATACTCCATAGCATTTTGTTTACCGCAGCATAGCAGAAAACCCATCGAATGGTAAGCGGGAACTGTCACCCAAGACATTTACGATTTATGCATTAGGTTGCAGCCAACAAAAATGCAGAACCACTGTAAGGATCAAGTTAAACTGCCTCATGCCTGTAATTGCGCTGGCTACCTTATCCTCCAAACTGGAGCACAGCAATGCAAGCACGACATTTTGGTTTTTACAGGAAGGGTGATCCTCATAAAAGTAAATTAGGAAAATCAATGAATGGTTATTTGAACGTATTATAGACCAGAGACTTTCCCAGGAATATTCCTTGTCGAAATGCCAATACGGTTTTAGGCTGGGCTGCAGTACCATGGATCCAATCATTGCACTCAGAGTCCTCCAGGACTCCCACTGCAGTAGGAATCAACCTCTGCATTACGCACTTCTCGACCTTCAGAGGACTTTCCATAGTGTCCCTCGGCAGATAATCTGGAGGGCTCTGAAATCAAAGTTTGTGCCCGAAGCGAATGTAATGCTGCGTAATTCTAATACTGGAGTCGTCGTCAAAACCATCGTAGGACATACTCATTACTTCCCGATTACTGTAGGTGTTCACCGGGGGTCAGTGCTGAGTCTTTAGTTGTTTTGCATTGTGCTCGATGCCCTCTCAATGGAAATTCAGGACATGCCCCCGTGGCTTATGAAGTACTCTGGCCACATTGTACTGATGAGCAAGCTTAGGCAGGATCTTGTGACCAGGGTAAACATGTGGGAAGGATGTGCTTGAAAAATGTTGCCAAAACAGAGTATATGGCCAGCTGCTGGGATCCCGAAACAATCCGTATAGGTAACGAAGCTGTCAATTGAACAGATAAATCCAAATGTCTCGGATACGTGAAGCACGAGTCCGGCAGTATCGGTCCCGATGTCAAGTCCCGAACCTCTGCAGGTTGAGCCAAATGGAGGGGAATTCATAGCAGTCATTTGTTATTCTAAAATCCCTGTCAAGCTCAAAGGGCTTATAGAGTATAATTAGACCTGTGATGCTCAATAGCGGCGAGACATGGCCAGCGCTCACGAATCACGAAATAAAAATGCTGCGGTGGATTTGTGGAGGTACGCGACTCGTCCGAGTACGTGTCAGTCTTGATGTGAGGGATATCGAGGGATATCGAGGAGACGCGTTTGCGCTGGTTTGGTCACATATTGCGTAAGCCTCAGGGAAATAGCCTGAACCTGCCTAAATCAGGAAAGAGATCGCGTTGGCGATCCAAGAAGCGATGGGTTGACATCGCTTCTTGGGTTGAGTGAAGTGAGGATGCAGGAGCCCACGGCTTACGTCACGAGGATACCGAAGACTGGGCGAAGTGGAGAAGAATAAGTAGAAAACCGAACCCTGGCAGAGACCGAGATAAATGCTAGGACGATGATGATGATGACTTACATATGTTATGTTTATAATAATTATAATTAAGTTTATTGTAATTACTATAGAAAGGTCGCGTAATTGTTTCAGTCTAATAATTATCGTGGTGTATTATAACCACTTTCTGAATGTAATTGACACTTCATTGAATATGAAAATAACACATCATTTGATTAGATTTTATTAACCTACCGTGGTTTGTAATTCGTCAGCAAGCACTTATATAAAACGCTCAAATTACGGAAATGACGACAACGAAATGATGTCCTATTAAACAACTGTATAATACTCGTAGTTCAATGCGTAGAAAATATTCAGTACAATAACTTTTGACCATAACTCTGTTTATATTTTTAATACTTACACATTACCATTTACTAAAACAATACGTTCAATCAAGCAATGGATAATCAATGTGACTCTTTTGGAAGAAATAAAACAAAAGAATACTGTTACAAGATGTGTAAGATAGTCTATGCATTGGGAGCGCCGAATTACTGGTGTGGAGATCTTGGCATACCCGAGTATGTCGAGACGATCCACGATATAATTGTAAGGATCGTTGACCTTAGTATACTCTCGTTTTTTGTGTCAATATTTAGCGCCATCTTTACTCAGTACAATCTCTCAGAGAAGCAAACATCTGAAGCGTATATGTTCTGCATTGTTTTACCCTGCTGGTATATCTTTGTCCCAGTGTTCTATTACTACAAAAACGAAGTAAGAATGGTATGCCACGACCTAACTGTAAAACTAAAGGAGAAATACCTATAATGATCCAGATGTGGAAAAGGAGATGGTGCGGTGTATCACGGTTTATTGTGGGACTTATATATTAATCGTAGTATCAACAATGTCGTCCTATGGAATTCAAGGATTGATGGAAGTAGTATACAACGGTAACTGTTACAATTTTTGAGTTATAAGATTTTTTGAATAACAGTGATGGTTTAATTGTGACTTCCAACCTCCGGTATATAATAATAATAATAAATATGCCTGGACAAATTTACTCAGCGCCATCTACCCCCAAAGCGAGCAAAGCTATGGCAGTTGTACTGCGGTTTGCTCACAGACAGGGTCGGGAGATCCCTGGTGCTTTAAAATAGCCATTATTCGCGATTTTTATATTTAAAACCCCACTAAACGTTAGCAATTCTTATTATTTGTTAAATTGCACATGTAACAAAGAATCAATAATAATAAAAGTAGGTAATTTCTTTCATCCAGGTGGAAATTTTGTTGCAATCAGTCCGGTTTGGCCAGACATACACGACCCTAGGAAAATAGGTATGACTTAGTTTTTAGATTATTACTAACAAAATATGGGCGGGCTTCTTTACATTGCTTAAACGTACTTTGTAATTACAGAAATAAAATTATTTTTATTATTACTATAGGTGCTGTTATGAGGATAGCTCACTACTGCATGTGGTGGGTTATTGCTATCCGAGTGACGTCATCGGCTTATCTAGAGGTGATCATGATAACTGTTTGCCTCAGCCACCAGTATAAGAATCTGTGCAGCTATTTTCGCAGCCTTAACATCATATTTGCAGATAAAGAGCTTACACAAGAACAAAAAGAACAACAATATGAAGAGGCCGTAATTATTGGAATCGTGCATCATGACGTCACACTAAGGTGATAAACACAACAATAATAACATTTTATTTTAGAAATATATATCAAATTAAATACACTATCCTTAAATTGTTTCAAATAGTAAGGATAAGTGAACTTAAAATAAATTCAAAAATCCCTTTATTCGATAATCCTGGATACCACGGGGTAATCTGGAGCCACGATACTGTGTGATGATGCGGATTCGGTTATTTTGCAACGAGAGCTTGATCTTGTTTTGGCTCTTTGGCTCTTCAGATATTTATAACAGGAATCGGCCTTTAATGTTTTCATCAGTCTGCACGCGGAGACGATTTGCCATGATGTGCTGCTGAAATACTATACCTGAGACCCGAAGTCTTTTTGAAGAAAAGTGTATACCTGCTGTCGGAATCCGTATCCGGGAAGGGTCGGAAATCATTATTGTTGTATTGAAGACAATTACTAATTTTCTGGACTCTTGTGTCTTTGCTTGCCTTTTTACGTAAAGTCAACGGCATTGCGAAAGCAGCCGGACGGAACGGAAGGCCGTTCCCCCCTATGTGTTCAGAACATAAAGTCGGAACTACAGTACCAAATAGATTGACAAAGACGGCCGTTGACATAAACTTTGGCTTATGGATTTTTGTAATGTCAAAAGAAATCATGTCTAATGTCTATGTCTAACATCCGATATTTTTAGAAATGTCATGTCGCTGTCGCCCCTGTCAGAATTTAATGTGTGATCTTATTTATTGAACAGATAGTTGGCGGCAATATGTGATGAATGACAGGCAATTTAGAATAAATGGCTACGCATTATGATTATGGATGCCTAGATACTAGAGAAAACTGTTACAATTTTCCGTAAGGATTCTAACCGTCTGTGTGACTGAAATGCTGTGAAACCAAACGTTTGGGATTTCTTCGTTTATAACATTAATTAATTAATTGTTTATCAGCAACTTTTTAAATTATATATTTACTTTTATATATTTGGTATCTCTATCTCTAAAATTTTTCTAATTTAAGTACCCAGCAGTTAGCGTTTTCTAAGATATCTTAAAAAGCTTGTTTATTGTGTGCACTCTTTCTTTATCTTGTCATCTTCTTGCTGTTTCTTAAAGAAATATTTCGAATTTGATCGAGGTTCATTTAAAATCCTTACAGCTTTTAATTATTGCTGTTTTTAGTTATTGCTCTGCAATCGCACTTCGAATACTAATTTTAAGAATTTAATATTCTATTGCAGGTGCAAAAAATTAACCCAGAAAATATGCTACGTAATATGCAGTATTCAGATATTTATTAATCTATGCACAATTACTTTATTGCTGTTTCAATTTATGGTAAGTTATTATAAAGAGTAACAATTATTTGATTGTATTTTGCAAACGTACCTGTAAATCTAAATACTTGCTTTAAAAATGTTATTTTGCTCTAGATCTCGGAAAAAACGCTGACAAATATGCTGCCAATATTGATCACTATAGTGTGTACACTAATAAGTACTGGCTGCATTTGGTGCTGCGCAGGCGATGTTACTGTCGAGGTGTCTATTTGTTGAAAGCTAGATTTTCTCTCCACATTTGCTGAAATCATCTTCGCTTCCCTTTGTGCGATTTTAGGAACAAATTGGTGGTATGACGTCGATGAATTATTACCAATGGATTCCAGTTATATTTCTCGTAATAATAAAGACTAAAATAATTATAATAAAATACCGGGCACCAGTACCTAGGACTCGAGTTATAAGGGTACCGAACTAATAAATATAAAATACTTCATCGAAATTGTATAAAATATTAAATTTTTTAACCGCAAATAGAGAAGATAATCATATTTGTTTGTATTGTATGATGTGTTGATAAATACATGGATTTCGGATTTTTCTTTTTATTTGTGCTATAAGATCACGATTCATGACAAATTTCAAGATTCTAGGTCCACGGAAAGTACCCTTTAGAGTTTGCGAGACCAAAATATATGATATAAATGGCCATAAATTATATGTAATTATGTGTGTATTTTTTGTTCAGGGGTCGAAGTTGACCACGGCGATATTCGAGTCTGGCTGGCAGCATTGTCGCGGCCGCGCCGCCCTGCGCGCTCGCTCACTCGTCGTCGTCGCCATGTGGCACAGCCAGGTGACGTTTACCTCATTATGACTGAATCGGCTTCTGTCCTAGCGGAGCATTACTTTTTGCTCTACCTTTGTTCGCCAGCATTCATAAAACTTTCTATGGAATTATTTCTGGTTTTTAGACTTAGATGATTATTCTACTTGTTAAGTGGGCTTTTCAAGGCTAAACGTCCTAGTATCACTGCGACCATTACTGATCTATTGTGATCGCCTCAGTTCAGTGCTGAGCCTTACAGCTTCTATGAACTGTAAAAGTCTCTTAGCGCTGATATCATGCACCTCATCCGGTAGTAGCTGGTATTTACCAAGATGGATGCTTCGTTTGCGCATCAGGGCTTTGCACTTGCAAATCAGGTGTAGAGGCGATTCTTAGTCCTCCTTACAGAATCTGCAGTCCTTCGTACTGCTGATCTTTAAGTTAAACATGTGCTTATTCAGCTCACAGTGTCCAGTCAGCGCCCTTACCAGGATCTGCAACTTATTTCTACTGAGTAGTAATCGTTCTTTGGCATGTAGCCTATTGGAGGCCTTGATTAATGCTTTAGAATGGTTTAGGCCTGGCTGCTTATTCCAGTGCTCTAATGATTGCTCTTTGCGATTTGTCCTTAGGGTCAGTTTGACTGGGTTTTTTGGTATGCCACAGAATGGTTCTGGACCATGTGTTGTGAACACACTACCAGCCTTAGCTAGATCGTCCGCAATTTCATTGCCGTCGAACCCATCATGTCCCGGGACCCAACGTAAAATTACTTGATTTTTCTCATCCAAGGAATTGAGAACATTCACACAGTTTAGCACCAATCTAGAACTCACAGAGTTTGATAATAGGGCTAATTAAGCTGCTTGACTGTCTGAGTGTATATAAATACAATGGTTTATGTAGTGCCTTTGGAGGTTTATGTCAGCGCATTCCAAAATTGCAGAAACCTCGGCTTGAAATATAGAGGCGTGCTTGCCCAGGTTTAGGAATTTCTTAACCCTAGGTCGCTCCTCATATATTCCACTCAACACATGATGGCCTGATTTGGATCCATCTGTGTACCAGATCAGGCTCCCTTTTTTCTAGTAAATTTGGATTTTGAGCCAGTCACCCCTGTCTGGGATCTATACAATGTAAAATTTTTGGTGTTTACACTTAGGAATCATGGTGTCTGTATGCATACCTAGTATTTTATTGCCCATGATCGTTTCCTGAAAAGACTTCAGAGACTGTGAGGGCCAGTTCCCCTCCCCCTGGATTGTTAGCCTGTGCATACTGACCGCCGCCACCATTTGCAAATGCAGATGTAGCGGCGGAAGATCCAGAATTGCATCGGGGGCCGCTCCCGGGGCGGTTGTCATGGCTCCTGTGACCAAAAGGCACGCCGTTCTCTGTAAGCCACTCAGTATATTAATCACAGTCTCCTGGTTGGAATAAGGTATATCACAGTAAATGTATGTAATCTGTCATAATATAGAAGTCCTAGGACATGCAAATGTGGTCTAAAAGCGTCAAGAAATGAGTATTATCAATGTTATCATACACTTTTCCTTCGAATTTCATGCATTTCCTAGGTCAATGCCAATGCCTAGGATTTACATACATTTCCTAGAAAATGTGAACCTTTGCCAAATCATTTTACACGCGCGGCGCGCCGCGCGGTGCCACGTCACGGTGACAACCAAAGAAACGGTGGTGTTATTCTGGTTTTTCAAATTAGGCAACGTTCGCACGAGGGATTCTAAGTTAGGCAACGTTTGCACGAGAGCTTTTTCGATGCTTTTACGCGCGATATTTGAAATGACTCGCATAATTATTGACCATATGTCTTCTCGACTGTGTGTTCACACCCAGGCGTAAAAAGTAAATGGAGATTTTTAAAATCTGCCGTCTTGACATTTGTCATCCGAAACGTAGATCTTGACGAGCACTATCATTTCTCTTCAGGAACTAGTGTTCTAGGAGCGATCGCTTCAAAGTTATCACAGTATTAAGTTTGACAGCTGTCATCCGAAATGTAGATCTTGATGAGCACTATCATTTCTCTTTAGTAACTAATGTTCCGGGAGCGATCATTTCAGAGTTATTACAGTTTTAAGTCTGACAGGTGTCATCCGAAATGTAGATCTCGTCGAACACTATCATTTCTCTTTAGGAACTAAGTTCGTTCTAGGACCAAAAGTTACAGAGTTATTAGTCTTAAGTTTGACAGCTGCCATCCGAAATGTAGATCTCGACGAGTACCAGCATTTCTTTTTAGAAACTTGTGTTCTAGAACAAAACATGCCGTATTTATTATTCGGGAGGAACTGAGAACAAAATGACGAAAGGATCACGAAAGCGAAACAACTAAGATAATATTGCAGAATCACAAAAAGGGGCGGGGCTTACGCATTAACGGTCAAAATTTCTTTGACAAGGTCGAATTCCTATATCATTCATACGCGTTGAATCTGTACTAAAAGAAGAAGACAGATATATGTGTGTAAACTGTGTCACATAAGGAGGAGAGATTCGAACTGTTGGTAAAAAGAAACAGTCAAGTGTGACGTCTCATGTTGACATCTGCTGACATCGCGCCGCACACTGCACGATGGGGCCAAATTGGAAAAATGTGGACAAAATTCATACAAACTGACATTTCGGGCTTGAATTGCGGGTTTTGCCCCATCATGCAGTGCGCCGCGCGGCGCGATGCACAGTGGGGCATTTCGCCACCTGTCAATGTACTTGCATACAAACTGCTCGGCGTGCAACAAGTTTTGCCACATTGTGCAGTACGCCGCGCGGCGCACCTCTTCAATGTGTCCCAGCGCTAAGAAATATATACAATTCAACAAAGTCGAGTACTACTGGTTGAGCAGAGTATTTAAAACAAAACTGCAAAGTATCATAATAAACAGTCCAGTATTTACCGAAAAATGAACGATTTTAAATTTATCACTCAACAGCAGCGTGCATGTGGTTGCAAGGTCATCGATTAAGTTACTATTTAATTTTTAGAATTAATTGTTTTATGGTTTTTGTCTAATTAAAGAAAGACCTATTTTATTATGATGCTGAGAAGCAGTCTTAAACATGGTTTCATTATTTGTCCAGAGGCTAAGGTCAATCTGTTAATCATATGACCTACCTTATAGCTTAAACAATTATTGTGAAAGTGTTCCCTTTGTTGTTAATATTCAAGATAATTGTAAGTAATTTTAACGACGTGAAGAAAGCACTTTATTATAGGTACTACTACTATTTGGTTTGCTAGAAATAACTTTCTACTAAATACATCGAAGACAAAATGCGTTACATTCAAAATACCCAATGCTGAAACGAACATTACCATTTATATAAATAACGACGTTGTAAAATTTTGTGATTCTACTGTTTTTCTGGACATAACATTAGTATAGATGGATGTGTACATAATAAAAAGAATTTGTTCTAAAATGTGCGCAGATTTCCTAACAAAGATGTCCTATACATCGTAAAAGTAATGAGGAATGTCTTAATTTTTTTTATTATGTATTACAGAGACCAGTGGAGATAAGATGTCTGGGAATCGTGAACCTTTCTTATTCCTCCTATGTCAAGGTGAAAATATGCTTGGAAAAAACCGGTGTTTTGAAAATTTACTTTAAATAATTTAAATATATATTTTACTTTTCAGATCGTCAGATTAACGTATCAAGTGTTTTCAGTGCTATACAGCAGATAATCAAGACGTAGAAAATACATCTATTATAGATGATTTAAACAGCGTCACTGTTAATGATACGGCACTTTATCTATACGATGGCTGTACAGGCCAACACGAGAAAGACTAAACTATACTAAACTAAACTATATTACAGTTAATTAATGACATTTAGTATCAATTTACTTTCAATTCTATTTATGAAATTGTGTCATTAATGTGATAATATCACTGTATTAGGTGTGTAGTCGGCTGCTAAATACACGAATAAAGTATTAAATTTTCTTGTGATAATTCATTTCTACAATTACTTTATTATCCTACTGCACATCCCGGGCGAATCTATCAAATTCTTACAAGTTATTCAGAGAGCTACAGAGCAATCTATGCTCACACATCCCTCTGCGACCGGCGGAAGAACATCGAATTTAAAGGACTTTAGGAAAAGTTATGTCAGAAAGAAAGTAGAGGTGGGCAGGCATATATTTTGACGATCCGATGAAAGATGGAGTGGGAAAGTACTGGAATGGAAATATGGGACAGAAGAAAGGTAATAGAGTGGCCAAGATGAGATTGACGGTAAAGGTATCTGATAGAGAACTGTAGAAGGGAATACAAGAGATCTGTAGCGTTCATCTCTGAGCGCGTCCTGTTTCCATCCACTTATGTTTAGGGACACCCCGTCTATCGGTCAGGCGACAGTCTGCATTTGGCACTCGAGTTGCCACCACTGTATTTATAACTGTGTCATCATAATCTTGGCGTCAATGTCCCGGTTGTGCTCTCGAGAACAAGGGCCCGGGGTCCGCCTTGACCATGATCCAGGATTTAGCAGTTCAGGTAATCACAGTGGAGCGACTGCCATCTGACCTCCATGACCCTGCTACCAGGGGAACCTGACCAGATTGGACCATGGTTACACATCCAGTCGCCTGAATATGCAGGTTTCATCACGATGTTTTCCCTCACCGTAAGAGCATCGGTTAGTATTCAACTAATGTACATAACTCAGAAAACAGTCATTGGTACATGGCCGGAGCGGGATTCGAACCCGGGACCTCTGGCTTACGAGTCGGATACTGTAACCGCTCGGCCACCGACGCTCTTAATTGTATTTATAACTGTGTAACTATAGCATAATATAACCTGATTGTGACCGCGATACTCATTATACAAGTTATTTCTAACATCGTGGTTTTAATAAGTGAATACTCTACTTTACAACACAACACTAAGAGTTAGGGGATCTCTACACATAACATCAAATCCCTAACGACCCTATACTCCCTAAACTCAAGTGTTGACAAAGGTTGATACCAAAGACCGGATGAATTTTAATCAATGTTAATGAGGTAAATCTGTTTTAATATGTTGTAATTGTATTTTGTAAATGTAATGCAATGTTATTATTCTTTCACACGTTTCCGTGAAAATGGTTGCCATGATCCGCTTTCCTACTATTTCTTCTCCACCTTGCCTGATCTTCGGCATCCTCACGTCGTAAGCCGTTAGCTCGTTATGTATGTTAAATCTTCACAAAAAGCTACTAAACGTATTATAATTAAATTTGGCAGTACCAGTTCTGGGCTATATAGCCCAGAATTGCACATAAATAGATTACAATTGATGGCGAAATTCAATGTGGTTCCCCAGGAAAGGATCTAAAACGATATAACCTAATTTTACATGGACTGAGATTACATTTGATTTTTTTATTGTAACTTTTTGCCTATTGAGTGTATCTGTGGCATCGTAGCTCCCGAACAGATAGATCGATTTCAATGCGGATTTCTTTGTTTGTAAGCCAGTTTATTCGAGATAGTTTCAGCTTTGTTACTTTAAAGTCGGTTTAGTATTTTAGGGCATATTTTAGTACAAGTATACTTGGTAGGGGATTTCCGTCATTTTTCCGAAGGTTAGGTTATCTACAAACAATGGTCTCACAAGCAGTTCAGTCTACAATTAAGCTCGTAAATTAGTAGTTTCATACATAATTTATTTATTTAAATAACGGTTCGTGATATATTTATGCACGTGAATCATTATAGGAGATGTGTAGTTAAATCAAAATACGAGTACACCGGGTGGAATATTTAGGCCTATTACATAATTAAATAATAGACATCAAGAAAATTTCACCTTCATAGAATTTTTTTAGCAAGGTCAAAGTGCCTGCTAGCCGAATTACCATACTCAACAATAGAAAGGCCTGACTCTGAAACTGTTAGAAAAAACAAGTTACTAAATAGTTACTTACACGTACACTAGCAGTGCTGTTAAATTATTTAAAGGTAAAGTATTCTTTGAAGTAATTAAAGAACGTGATTCAATTACAAGTAACGTATTAATTTTGTTAATTACGTAAACGTAACTCATAATTGGGCGGCTGGCACTGGATTGGTGTAGGTAATTACATATATATTCTTTGATTTAATTCTTAGACGTAACAATGACAATACTTAACATTGATAACGTTGGAAAAAATAAAACTAAAGAATACCATTACAAGTTGTGTAAGATATTTTACGCATTGGGAGCGCCGAACTACTGGTATGGAGACCTTGGTATTCCTGAATATGTCGCAACCATCCACGATATACTTGTATGGATCATTGACTTGACTGTTTGCGCATATTTATTGTCATTATTAGGCTCCAATTTCACTCAGCACAATTTATCAGAGAAGCAAATAGCCGACAGAACCATGTTCACCGTTCAACCTTTGTGGTATTCGTATGTTCTAATATTCAGTTACTACAGAAAGGAAGTGCGGGTTCTAGGCTATGAGTTGGTTGTGAAATTGAAAGAGGTTTACAATGACCCACAAGTCGAAGAGGAGATGAGGCAGTGTTTCCAGTTTTATGCTGGGATTTTTCTATTCTTTGCCATTTCTTCGATTGCATTATATGGAGTGTATGGCCTCGTTGAGGTTATTTTCAACGGTAATTATCAATAGCCTTTTTTTAAATTACTAAAATAATTTTAATATTTAAATTATTGTAGTCAACTACATCTCAAATCTCAGTTCAATTACCAAATTCGAAATTCTTTGATAACTTTTTGTAAAATTCGAAATTTTTAAAAGCTT
The DNA here is from genome assembly GCA_907269095.1 of Blastobasis adustella. Classification (NCBI taxonomy): domain Eukaryota; kingdom Metazoa; phylum Arthropoda; class Insecta; order Lepidoptera; family Blastobasidae; genus Blastobasis; species Blastobasis adustella. The sequence goes on from OU026124.1 coordinate 18,602,826, forward strand.
CATTGTATATAACTTGATTATGTTATGTTTGTTTTAGGTAATAATTTTGTTACGGTTGTTCCTGTTTGGCCGGACGTTCATGACCCCAGCATGATTGCCAGCGTTGTAAGAGTTGCTCACTATATTTTGTTGTGGATCTGGTTTATTCGTTTGTCAACATCTGCGTACCTGCAAGTGATACTCATCACAACCTGCCTCAGCCACCAGTACAAGAACTTGTGCAGCTATTTTCGCAGCCTCAATGATATATTCGAAGAAGTAGATGCTATCCAGAGCGAAAAGGAGTGCAAATATGAAAAGGCTTTTATATTTGGAATTGAGCTTCATAATACCACGCTAAGGTAAGTATTTCAGAAAAGTTTAGCAACATTTTAGAAGATTCATTTGATTTGCGCTTTTGGAAGCCTTGGACAAGTAATATGAATGGAAAAGAACACACGAACGGCGGTAACACCGTTCGTTTTTAAATACCTGATGCACTTCCGAACAATAGCAGAAACAGAACTCCAATGAAGCACGGCGGCCGGGGTTACTTGCACGGGCTCTAAAGCTGTTTGTACGATTTTTGACACACCAAAAACTTATAATACGATAGTATAAAGATTTTGGGTGTTCATTAAACCTAAAGCTATAGTCTACTACTTATACTGTTTACAAGTACTATCTTCTAAACAACTGTGCTTCTACAAGTGAGTAGGTGCCATGTTAACAAGTACTCGTTCGTGTATTCAGAGGGTTCCTGTGCGTATTTCCATAAAAATAAATTACCCTGATGTACAATACAAGAGCATAAGTCCATGACTACCTAGAGAATGATATTCCTGTGTACTGCTGTGCAGTAGTTAAACGGTTTTGAAGCATTCATGAATTTAAATTATATTTATTTCGTAATAAATACCCGGGGGGTAAAAGGCGAGCCCTTTGGAAATAAGTAACAGCTAATGCCCCCTTCTTTTAGTAAACTGATTCTAGCTAAAGATGCATGATACTGTACGTATGCCATGTGTGTTGCTTTAACAGCAAAAGAACATCTTCTTGAACTGGTCACGTCATTTATGCTCTTTTTCTGTACACAAAATTGTATAATTACATGTATTGACAAATAAATGTATTGATTGATTGATACACTAAATCCCATTTTTCCCAGGTGCAAGAAACTAGCCGAGAAAATATGCCACGTTGTTTTCAGTTTTCAAATATTCATCAACCTAATCCAGATTACTTCTCTGTTATTTCAATTGGTGGTAAGTTATTAATATAACAATCCTTAATCCCAGGGGAAAATATGTGAAAGGAGGTACTCGAAACCAGGGGTCACGGTGCTACATGTCTGGCTGAAACATGGATCTGGAAATGATCCAAATAGGGAACGAGGCTGTCAACATTCAAGTACCTCGAATCCGTACATTCACGAGTCCTTAAATATCCATTCCCGTTGCAGCTTGGGCTAAATGGAGGAAGCTCATGGCTGTCACCTGCGACCCTAAATTTTCTGTTAAGTAAAGGGGCTTATACAATAGTATCAGTAATAGCTTTGCTTACTTTGGGGCTTACGATGCTCTATGGTTACGAGACATGGCCAGCGCTTCCGAAGTACATTCGCGAACTACACGCCACCGAAATACTGCGGTATTGCGTAACAAGTATGGTGGAGCGTCAGTGGCCGAGCGGTTGCGTATCCGACTAGTAAGCGAGAGGTACCGGATTCGAATCCCGCTGTGGCCATTTACCAATGACTCTTTTCTGAGTGTGTACATTAGTTGAATTCTAACCGACGCTCTTATGGCGAGGGATAACATCGTCATGAAACCTGCAAATTCAGGCAACTAAATTTGTAACCATGATCCAATCTGCTCAGGTTCCCCTGGTAGCAGGGTCACGGAGGTCAGAGGGTAGTCGCTCTACTTAAATTACCTGATCGCCAAATCCTGGATCATGGTCACGGCGGACCCCGGGCCCTCGTGTTTGAGAGCACAATCGGGACATTAACGCCAAAATTTTTTTTTTGTGCGTAATAAGTACATTTGTGGTACCCTTGGCATGAGCGCTATTGCGGATAAGATCGACGAGGCTCGCCTGCAGCCTTGTCTCCGGCGTACTCTGATATTCCTCTAATGATTAGATTCATGAATTTAAAATTTACTCTCATAATGGTAATTCTCTTAGCAATACCCTTGTTTTTTCCGATGATTTCGTTGATGGAAATGGGCCGACGAGATTTCAATTCTCGTTCTTGCTCGCTTCGCCGGTAGAGAATTATTTAAATTTTGTATGACTTCGCCGTTAAATAAAAACTTTCACTAGAAAATAACAATACTGCTGTAATGTGTAACGATTGTATAATGCAGAAATACAATAGAGTGCGACAACACTAAACTTCCGTTTTAAGACATTTGTACTGAGGAACAGGAGAAACCATCACAGTTGGATTCATTGATTGACCTTCTTTTACTTAAAATTTCACCTGCCTACTGCAATGGAGTTTAACCCAAATCATTTTATACAAATACACTATTTACATCCTCCTCTTTCTTGCATCTTTATGTCTAGTAGTGTTAGAGCCCTTTTATTGTTTATTGCCCTTCTATTCTAGTGCTATGACTATTGTGTCTTGACTGTTTTTTGTTAGTATCCATTTATGCCTTTTTCTTATCATCATCATCATCATTAATCTCTATTATATTTTTGGTCGGTTGGTTTAATACTTATTTTACTCTGGATAGAGTTATATTTTTATGCTCATTGTTTTTCTAACTACTTATTAGTACTAAATTGACTGGCGGTCTCAATTTATGATTACAGAACTCGGAGCGAACACTAACCAATTTTATTATGACTTCGGTCACTATAATCTGTATACTGTTGAGTACGTGTTGCTTTTGGTGCAGCGCGGGGGATGTTACTATTGAGGTAGGCTTTATAACTATTGTCACACAAATCTAATACTTTATTATGAAAAAGGTTTGTGTGATTGGTAGATGTATGGTCCGGAAAGATAGTAAATCAGACCCAAGTTGGAATATTGCTCCCATCTATGGGCGGGAGCTCGGCATACCGCTGTGAGAATTGTCGATGACACCATGCTCACTGTATTAAGCCGTTAAGTCAGTTGAGAGACTTCGGTTCCATGTGTGTGTTCTGTCGCCTGTACAACGGTGTTTGTTATGAGAAACTGTTTGAAATGATGCCTACAGCTAAATTCTTTAATCGCACTACTCGCCATTGACAAAGAGTTAATCCTCACACCTTGATGCCGGCGAGCTCCAATTCTATATTTCTATAATATATTAAGCCATAATTAAACCTACTTCTTATTAATTCCCTATTTATTAATAACAATTTGCTTATTTATTACTTTTCAGTTATTAATAGCAATCGGGGTTGTTAGTTTTCTATGTGCTACTTTTTTATTCAGGCCTCGAATCTAAGCATGGCGATGTTCGAGTCAGGCTGGCAGCACTGCCGCGGCCGCGCCACCCTGCGCGCGCGCACTCTACTAGGCGTCGCTATGTGGCACAGCCAGGTGATCATGGTCATTTGGTCATCTTGGCGTTAATTTCCCAGTTCTGTTCACGCGTGCGAGGCCACGGGGTCGAAAATTATCCAAGATTTGGCAGGTAATTACAGTGGAACGACTGCCATGTGACCTCCGTGACCCTGTTCAAGGGGAAACTTGGCCATATTGGATCATGCGCTTACGTATTTAGTCGCTTAATGTGCAGGTTTCATCACGATGTTTTCCCTCACCGTAAGAGCTTTGGTTAGTGTTTAACTATTGTACATAACTCAGAATTGGTCTTCGACACCGATCGATTCTGTGCCTCTTCCATCGACATCATTGATAACAGTAATATCTTCAGGTTTACTTTTTCTACTGAACCGTGATCCAATCTGGTCAGGTGCCCCTGGCAGCAGGGTCACGAAACTCAGATGGCTGTCGCTCCACTGTAATTACCTGATCTGCCAAATCCTGAATCATGGTCAAGGCGGACACCGGGTCATCGCGCGCGAGAGCACAACCAGGACATTGACAGCAAGTTAATTTTTATGACGTTTTGTTGTGATTTTACTCACTGAGACCGGGTTATGATTTATGGTCAGTCTTCCAAGGGATTTATGAAAATTGTTGCTATTTTTCTAGAGACCGGTGGAGATAAGATGTCTGGGACTCGTGACGCTTTCATATTCTTCCTACGTAAAGGTTGGTAATAATTTTGTATATTTCTATTCAGTAGATACTATAGAGGTGTTTTTTATACCGCTAAGGTTTCAAACGAGCTTACGGCATGCCTGATGGTAAGCAGTCCCCGCAGCCTATGGACGTTTGCAATACCCGGGGTTTCCCCCACGCGCTGTCGACCCCGTAAAAATCTTTTCACCCCTTTCTTTCATGCTGAGTGAGGTCCTTTTATCGACCGAGAGGGCCACAGTACGGCAATGCCAAGTTGTTTAACTGTAGGAATTATCAATTTTATTTTTTATTTTTTATTGTTTGATTTTATGTTTTATGATTGTGTGTGTGTGAAATATGTATGAAACTCTTTATTTAAATGTTGTGGCGTCTAGGAGATAATAATTCAAAATACTCCCTGAACTCCAGAGAAAACCTCTCCGAGGAGCTCAATCCATAGCCTTAGTATGCGTAGGAAAATGGTATTTTGGAAGAGTACAGTTCTTGAACAAATTGACTCCAAGGTGTGAGGAGTCGATGGCGAGCGGTGCCATGATCAAATGTAGCTATAGGCATTAAGTCAAGCGGTTTCTCGGAACAAACACCGTTGTACAAGCGATAGAACATATAAAGTAACTTAGCGGCTCAATACAGCATTTTTGTGCACCGAGTGCAAGATTTTTTTATTTACCAATTTTCGGGGTAGATTGGTAGAAAGCTACAAAGCTTTAAGTCCACCTTTGTATTATTTTGTGCATAAAGTTTTAAATAAATAAATAAATAAATAAATATTATTCACAATTCCCACAACGAGTTTTTGGATCGATTCGCTAGTCACAAACTGATATACTTCCTTCCGTAAAAGCAATACTCTGAAGAGTGTCAGACTTGTGCTTTACGTAGAAGTAGTTGCCCCGGCGTGAATTATTGCTTTAAACTGTTAAGCGCACCCAGTATTTTAGATGCGAGCCTGACATTTTCTTACAAATAGCTGCGGAACTGGACGTCACTGGAGATGTCGACACTTATGATATGTATGCTCATTGATATGGTAAGTGGAGTATCCTGGAACTGTGAAGCTGAAATGAATGAAGCTTTTTTGGTGGTGAACGCGCATACTTGTGTCTTTGTGCTGTTAAATTGGAATAAATTTAGTCGTCCTCAACCGGAGATTGAGCACTGAGCCTTGCGGAGCACCAACGTTAATGTCCAAGCAACAGCCGTAAACTACGGCTTTGATTTATTTTCTGCACTAAAAGGTATTCGCACAATTCTTTGGGAAGCCCTTATGATGATAACTTCGTTAGAAGACCTCCATGCTGGACCCGATCGAACGCCTTCGCTATGTCTAGGCCAACAGCCAGTCCCTCACCTTGACTCTCAATAGCTAAAGCTCATCGGTTTGTTAAATACACCAGAAGATCCCGTTCAGCGACAATGTCGGAAGCATATAAATAAGCATTAGATTGCAGAAAAATACGCTATTCACATGCAGCAAATTTATAGAATTTGCTGCATGTGAAAGCGCCTGACTTTCGCCTAGCGCTTTTCTTTTTTATTATTTAAAACATTGCGCCTACTCTACAGAAATAAGAATAATGCAATTTTTATTTTCAGATTGTAAGATCTACGTATCAAGTATTTTCGGTACTAACAGCAGATAGTACTGGAACAACATGAAAATTTAATTGTAATCGTGATAAAAAAGCCACTGTTATACCTGTAGCCTGTACTAAAGTAAAAGGTGTATGTACATTTAAGAAATAAAAAGCTTAATACTTATTACATTTAATATTTAGCAATAAAACATTGTAGTACAGCTCACGGCATGAGACATTTCATCTTAGTCCTCACAGTGACAACGCCCCTGCGGTTCTGCATTTTTATTGCCTAAATAGGTAAATACTACCATGGGCCCTTAAACTGTTCAACCAGTCTCCGGGCCCCGAGCAGAAGAAATTGGTTAATCTCGCTTCGCCAACAGTATTAGAAGTCACGGTTGGCGAGTGGCGAGCTCGTTGCAGCTATGACGTTTGAATAGCCTTAAAGTATGAAACGGGGTAACCGTTTCATACTTTCCCTTCCCGGTTATTTCGAGCACTGCTTGAGCTCGATTATCGATCTCACAAGCACGCTACCACTATACAAGTGCCGCTCCAGACTAGTACCGTTTCCTCATAAATGCATAAGTAAAAGTGTTTAATTTACAATAATTTATTACTTTACCGTATACGCACTCGAATGAAAGTGATTATCGTCATCCAGGGCAACTGCAACCTAAGGAGAGTCAAGTGGATGTGGTGCCGGCCTTTGTAGACTTTAATTTTAAAGGACCTCAAGATATGGTTTAGAGAGCATTCCACATCTTACATGTGCGCAATAAATAGAAAGAAAAAAAGAAATAACGTTTATTTACACGAACAACAACACTACAATATTGAAAAAGACACAAGAAGTACAAAAAGGCATGCAATGAATACAATAGGTTGTCGATGCACATACAGAGTGCGTGCGAGTTCATGTCCATTAGGCCCGACCGTCTAACTCGAATGGATTATACATCGTTATCTCACTCGTCCAAACTGCAACTAAATGAGATGGCGATGAATAGAGCCTTTAATAATTGCTACTCGAATTATTTAAGCGGCCATGCCTGATGGACACGTACTCGCGCGCGCACAGTATGGTACTTGGATGCCAGGCATCCGGATGCTGTAAACAAAATCTATTTTGTTTTAACTTAAACGTTTTCTTTGTTTGAAAGCCAGTTTATTCGAGATAGTTCGAGCTTTGTTATTTGAAAGTCGGTTCAGTATTTTAGAACATATGTTAGTATAAGTATACTTGGTAGGGGTTTTCCGTCATTTTTCCGAAGGTTAGGTTATCTACAAACAATGGTCTCACAAGCAGTTCAGTCTACAATGAAGTTTGTTACGTTCGACTACAACATGCAGAGACCTGACGTAGCAGCCCTAGAAACAGGCACGAGGCAAATACGCTGACACCGCGCAACCCGATGAAACGCTGCCGCGGCCCGTGGAAAGCCACTCTTGTTACTCACATCGTACAGTTGTCACTTTTAGTTTAATTACGATTAAGTTTTGATTTGAATTCTTTTATCAAATAAATTAGTTTAAATAAATTTGGGTTTTTTTACGTCCTACGCTGTAGCCGGTCATAATTGGCGCAGTCGGTAGGATACTCGCATAACGGTCCGCGAGACGCGTCAAGATTTCCTGAAAATCCCGCGATCGCGCATCTCCCGAGGGATATCCGCCCTGAGTATCCGAATCTACACACCAAGCTGCAGAAAGAGTATCCAGACATCGATACTGTGAAAAAGGCCGAGATGAAATTTATGTAAGTACATTAAAATCTTTTAGTGTCTTGCTATCCCTTCCTATAAGTAGAGAATCGAGGACCCCTAGGTTAGGTAGCAATAGGATAAATACTTTATTAGACGCTAATAGAGAGCTAGATTTTGAGAGTAGTTTTAACTCAGAACAATCTGAACCCTCCACAATGACAGATATAGATTCAATCCTCAAAACCTTACGATTGCTTCCGGAATTTGACGGAAACGTAAATGTCTTGACTAGATTTGTCACCTTATGTGACCAGTTGGTGTCCGAATTCATAGAAGCTAACCCCGGGGACCAATTAACCAATGAACCAAAAACTTAAGATCGCGTATTCGTTGCATGCGTCCGGAATCGATTGAAAAAGCCCTTAAGTTTGTTCACGAAGAACAAAATACATTATACCTACAACACAGGAACGAAAACCTGTCTGATAGTAGGAAATGAAAACCTGAACTAGGAACAAACCAACCGAAACCTCAACCTGCACAGTTGCAGCCATTTAACTTCCCACAAGGTAGGGCAAACGCATTCAATATGCCTGGACCTTCAAGACCTTAATTCACCCAAGGTCCTCCACAATGGAAGCCTAATTATAATCAAATGAATCAAATGGGCCCATCTCGCACACAGCAGATGTTCAGATCTTTACCTCCCAACTATAATCCGAATAATACATTTAAAATGCCTCCGCGTAACCCCATGGCGCAAGTAGGCATGCCACAGCAACATGCACGACCAATGAGTGGTGTAAGCCATTTCTCCCCTAAAGTCCTGCCACCTTCATTCGCTACCGGACACGATTGGAGAAAATTCGGGAATCCCGCACCTACTAACTATTTTAAAACGAAGGAAGTTAATTTTAATGACTGTTACAATCATGAGGAATACCCCAATTATGATGCATATGATTACTGTGAGCAATTTAACTATGAGTATGACTACCAGCATCCACAGATGTATTATCAGTATGAGGAACCTACCTATTATAATATAAGTACAGAGGATAATCAGACTCCTCAAACTCAGGCCTTGTCCCAGGTTGATAACCAGGATTTTCGGAATCCTGCGTAGTCCGACAAGCAAAAATAGAAATAAATTTGCAAACGCAACGGCAGCTTTTTTTCCATTTCCATTTCCACCATTCATACAAATCTCAGACCCCCTGCTAAAATTATTAATAGATACAGGAGCTAATCAATCCTTCATTAGCCCAGAGGCAGTGGAAGCACATTTTAAACATGTTCCCATAACCTATAGTCCCTTTGAGGTTTGTAATGTACACGTCGTTAGTCGTAGTGATTACTCAATTACTTTACCCGGTTTTCCAGAATTTCAGGATAATAATGCTGTTACATTTTACGTCTACAAATTTCATGAATATTTTGATGGGCTAATAGGTTCTGATTTATAAGAAAAATGGGAAGCTACTATTGATTTTAAGAATAAGGTCCTAATTACGCGTAACGCGAGCAACCCTATAAAAATATATGATTCACGTAACGCTAATTTATATGAAGATATTATACCAGCTGGCTCCACGAAGATAGTTAGACTATCTATCAATGTTCATGACGGAGATGCTATAATACCGGAGCAAACCATATCTAACTGTGTAATAGGTGAATGTCTTACTGCTGTCAAAATCAATAGAGGAATCTTAGAGACTTATAATCCTGGCCGTAGTGATGTAATATTTTCTATGAATCATCCGGTATATGCTGAAGTATATAACGTAGAGTGCACACAATCTAGCCAACTATCTGAAAGAGAGCGTGAGGTATTATCCCGTTTACGTACTAGCCATTTGAATGATGAGGAGCGAATAAATTTAGAGGTGTTATGTGCTAAATATGCTGATGTTTTTTATTTAGACGGAGAGAATTTAACTTTCACCAATAAAATCAAACATTATATTAAGACTACAGACGAAATGCCCGTGTACACCAAGACTTATCGTTACCCTTTTATTAATAGGCAGGAGGTACAGGTCCAAATTAATAAAATGTTGGAACAGGGTATCATCCGTCCTTCCGACTCCGCTTGGAGCTCACCCATTTGGGTAGTCCCAAAGAAAGCTGATGCATCCGGCAAGGTTAAATGGCGTCTAGTGGTGGACTTAAGGAAACTGAATAAAAAAACACTAGATGACAAGTACCCTATACCCAACATTGCCGATGTTTTGGACAAGTTAGGCAACTGCCAGTATTTCACAGCTCTTGACTTGGCCAGTGGATTCTACCAAGTTGAAATGAATCCTACAGACGTAGCAAAAACAGCCTTCAACGTCGAACATGGTCATTTTGAGTTTTTGCGGATGCCCATGGGCCTCAAGAATAGTCCATCTACTTTTCAGAGGGTCATGGACAATGTGCTAAGAGATTTACAGAATACCGTGTGTCTCGTGTATTTGGACGACATCATAGTCTTTAGCACATATCTTCAAGAACATATTAACAATCTTGAAAAGGTGTTCCAGAGACTTAGGGAGTCTAACTTCAAGATCCAAATGGACAAGTCAGAGTTTCTTAAATTAGAGACCGCCTATTTAGGTCACGTAATAACTAAAAATGGTATCAAACCTAACCCGAATAAAATATCGGCTATCCAAAAGTATCCTATCCCGAAGACTCCCACAGAAATTAAACGATTTTTAGGATTATTAGGGTACTATAGAAAGTTTATCCCTGACTTTGCTAGAATCACAAAACCGATGACGCAATGTCTTAAAAAGGGATCATAAATAACCCTAGATCAAAATTATACCTATTGTTTCGAGAAATGTAAAACTTTATTAACCAACGATCCTATTCTACAATATCCCGACTTTAACAAGGAATTCTTAGTAACGACGGACGCCTCTAATGTAGCTATAGGCGCCGTCTTATCCCAAGGTCCCGTTGGTTCTGACAAACCAGTATGTTTCGCTTCCCGTACTCTAAATAGCAGTGAAACTAATTACAGTACAGTCGAGAAGGAGCTACTGGCCATAGTCTGGGCAACTAAATATTTTAGGCCGTACTTGTTTGGTCGCAAATTCAAAATTTTAACTGACCACAAACCCCTTCAATGGGTTATGAATCTTAAGGAACCAAACTCGAGGTTAACAAGATGGAAGCTCAAGCTTAGTGAATATGACTATACTGTCGTATACAAGTCGGGCAAAGCTAATGCAAAAACTGATGCTCTATCTCGAGTACAGATTCATAACGAAGAGATTAACTCTATTATAGACGAACTTTGTTCTGTTCTCCCAAATCCTTCCGAAAGTCCTCCATCCTTACATGAATCATCCACAGCAACAGCTCACACAAACCTTAAGGATCCAATCCTTGAAATACCTATAACGGATGATCCCCTAAATACATTTTACGAACAAGTTATGATTACCGTAGTTGGCGACATAAAGGGTAAAACGACTGTATCTAAACCTTTCGAAGCACTTACTAGGACATGCATACAGGTTTCAAAATCCAATTTAGAGGAAGATGTAGTGAACGCTGTTAAGGAGTACGTTAACCCAAAAGTAAGAACCGGACTATTAATTAATCCACCGCTCGAAATGTATTCAATCATACCCATACTACAAAATAAGTTTAAAAGTTCGTCCATGAATATATCTTTAGCGAAATTTGAATTAGAGAATGTTAAGGATTATCTAAAGCAACAAAGTGTCATTCGTAATTACCACGAAGGTAAAACTAATCATCGTGGAATTAACGAATGCTTCCTATCGCTGTCTCGAAAATACTTTTGGCCAAAGATGAAAGAGCAGATAACAAAGTACATTAACGAATGCACTATCTGCGGGCAGGCAAAGTACGATCGAAATCCTATCAAACAAAAGTATCAAATTGTACCACCCCCTTCTAAACCCTTCGAAATTGTTCACCTCGACTTATTCAGCGTTGAGACTGAAAAGTACTTAATTATGGTTGATTCCTTCTCTAAGTATGCCCAAGCATACCATTTACGGGATTCGACGGCACAGTGTCGTACAAGCTCTCCTTACTTTTAGCACTCACCACGGAATCCCTATGATCATAGTTACAGATCGCGGCCCTGAATTTAATAATCAGTTATTCATGGAATTCATTAGATTACACAAGGTGCAGCATCATAAAACCCTGGCTTATGCTCAAAATGAAAATGGAATAGTAGAACGCTTTAACAGTATTAGAACATTTACGTATTCTAAAACTTAACCATAAAGGCGAATCTGCCATAAACTTAATGCCCTATGCTGTTCTGGGCTACAACAGTTCCATACACAGCTTCACCAAATGTAGACCAATAGGTATCATTACTGGCCACCTAGATACACGCGATCCATTAGATATTAATATGTCCGAAAATTTCCTTTAGCACTATATACAAGATCATCGCAATAGAATGATAAAGGTTTATGATTTATTAAACGAAACATCTCTTCATCAGCGCACGGAATTAATAGAAAGAGCCAATAAGGATAGGCAATCCAAGATAAATTATTCTCCCGATCAATGCGTCTATACCCGCAACCCTATGGCTAACCGACAAAAACTTGCTCCACGATACTGTCAAGACACTGTTCTTGCAGATCTGCCTATCCACATCTATACTAAGAGAAAACCCCCGGCCCCGTCGCCAAGTCACGATTATAGAGAACACCTAACGATTCCAACTTGTTTCAGAATACCGCTTCTACTGATAAACCTGGCAGTAGCTGAAGAAATAATATTCAGCGACCTAAACCATGGACCCGGCATACTACCCTTTAAATTTAAGCCAACAAAAATAGTTTCTCACTATCATTCCTTCCTTCAAACCATTAATTTAGAGGATATTAGAAGCAATATCGATATAGTTAAAGGTCAACTAGATAATCTCGCACCCCAGCTTCATAATAAAACACAGTCATTATATAAGCCCCATGTAAATCACTTACGTATCGAGATAGATAAATTATCTAACCAGCTGCAGGCTCTTGAGTTAAATCGCGCTGCGAGAGGTCTTATTGACGGTTTAGGTACGGTTATAAAAAGTATTTCTGGTAACCTAGATTACACTGATGCTGAGCGTTATGACGAAGCTATTAAGCAATTACAAATTAACGAAGATAAAATTGTAGCTGACATTAATCACCATGTAAGCCTTACCAATCATTGGATGTCACAGAATTCAGACTTAATTACCAAGTTGGTACAAAATCAGAAAAAAATTGAGAGTACTATTAATACCATAATGGAAAGTGACGCTAGGCACGAAACCGATATAGTCAAGTTATTCCATTTACTACAATACCTTTTTATCTTATCGGATAATATCGAAGATATATCCGAGGAGTTGCAGAGACTAGGAAACTTATTAGCTTTCATACGCGCAAAAAGTGCACATCAAACGCTATTCGGGCGAGATACATTTATTGAAATAATAGATAAGCTAAATACATTATACAGCAAAGAGGAGTCACTTAATATTAGTTTTAGAGAGTATTTAGATATAGTTAAAGTAAGCTATTATTTTAGTAGAAATAATTTAGTACTAGTAGTGAAGTTCCCGATCGTATATCCCGTAAACTATGATTTGTAAAAACTCACCATAATCCCTAACGTAGATAACCAGGTAGTTATTCCACCCTATCCCTTCCTGGCAATTCACGACAAAGATTTTATGTACATGGAGGCTGAATGCCCGAAGTTAAGTATGTGGTACCTGTGTGAAGACAAGCCGAACTACCACTACCGGGAACAAGCGGATTGCATACACCAGCTCATCACCACACAACGTGTCGACCGATCCTGTCAACGAACTGCTGTGACCCTCAAATCGGAAGCTGTAGACCAACTTGACGACAAACACTATGTTGTAAGCTTTCCTAAGCCAACGAAAGTTCGGTTATCCTGCGAGCAAAACCAGTATAATATAATGAAGGGTAGCTACCTAGCTATAATACCCAAATAATGTCAGCTTCAAACTAGTTTATTTACTATAATTAATAGCAACGATCGCACCAAAGGACAAGTTCTTAAGATAACTGATGTCCCGAATATCGAGGAAGAACATCATACAATAAGTAGGAAGATTAAGCTCAATTCAATAAACTTACAAAGTCTACATAAAAGTAACGCTGAAATATCTATGGAAACACCATTAACCATAGATAAGACTCCGATTAGCAGCGTATATCACACCACCATACCGTTGTACGTCATCATATTCGGTGCAGATGCACTTATTACTGCGCTTGCACTTCGTCGTTACATCCAGGCAAGGAGACTTCAAGAAAATGAAAATGAAACGAAGCAAATCTCTATGCCAGAACACCCTTATGCGGAAGTCCAGGTCAAACCGGACCCTTGCCCTTCAAGAAATCCATCAGTTTTATTCTCATCCCTTTCTTCGAATAAGCGCTGATCTTCAGGAGGGAGGTGTTACGCACGACTACAACATGCAGAGCCCTGACGTAGCAGCCCTAGAAACAGGCACGAGGCAAATACGCTGACACCGCGCAACCCGAAGAAACGCTGCCGCGGCCCGTGGAAAGCCACTCTTGTTACTCACACCGTACAGTTTTGATTTGAATTTTATCAAATAAATTAGTTTAAATAAATTTGGGTTTTATTACGTCCTACGCTGAAGCCGGTCATAATTAGCTTGTAAATTAGTAGTTTCATACATAATTTATTTATTTAAATAACGGTTCGTGATAAATTTATGCACGTGAATCATTATAGGACATGTGTAGTTAAATCAAAATACGAGTACACCGGGTGGTATATTTAGGCCTATTACATAATTAAATAATAGACATCAACAAAATTTCACCTTCATAGAATTTTTTTAGAAAGGTCAAAGTGCCTGCTAGCCGAATTACCATTATAGCGCAGCCCGTTATGCCAACGCATCCCTCAAAGTGTTCGCGTATACGCCGGCTGCCCGAACGTCTGCGTACGGCGCCGCCGCCCGCGCCGTGTGGCCGTCAGTCACCTACGGTCCGCGTTTGCGAGCGCCCCGCACCCTTTGATCTTGTATGTAAGATCTCATTGTTTATGTTAAGCTATGTCGTGTACCTAAATTGTGTTACCTTGAAATACATAGTATGTACCGACGACGAAGTACCAATATCTCCTAACTAAAAAATTACATCTTTTCAAGAAACGAAAAAAATGACTCACATTTTTATTTTTTTATAGAAGTTATTTTTAAAAAGCTGAATTTTATAATAATAATGATAGAAACATGATATGCATATTGGGTTCACTATAAACCTACTATTTACCGAGTTACGGTAAGATAGAAGGTATTTCCATTGATTTTATATATTTCCGGAAACTTAGAGCAAGATAGGAGGTATTAAAACTAGGGAAATAGAATCAAAATTAGTTTAATTTATCAAAAGGCATCCACTTATTTGGTATTTAATGAGATCGCACGATACGTACTTAAACAATTAGAAGTTTGTAACAACTGACATAACTAATAAGAAAATTATTATATAAGTAACATAATAAGCCTTAGATATTTGTTCACAAAACAATCAATATTTTTAGAAACAATAAGAATCAACAATAAAGAAAATAAAAATGGAATGCAGACCTTCCCATAATAGGAAACTTTAAAATAATTATCTTTAATTAACATAATAAAATTGTATTTTTATTCTTCTTTTGAAAACAAGAACATATATGATAAATTTAAAGAAATCAAATAATGAAACAATTTCGTTTGACACGAGGTGGGGATCGAACCCACGTCCCTGAATTTCGATCCCCACCTGGTGTCAAACAAAGTTTTTTCATTATTTGATTTCTTTTAATTTATCATATAAAGTCGGTACACTGCGGGGTTAAGACAAAATAATAATATTAACAAGAACATAAATAATAATGGTCTCAATCTTAGCTAATTATTGCTATTTCTTCACCCAATCTTGAACTGTAAAAGACCCTATCGATAGTATGTTAAGAAACATAGATTTACACACTTGAACCTTTTCGTCACCATTTATAGGTATGTGATACGCAAGTGTTCCTTCACGCCGAGACTCCTCGTCTGATGTTTTGGTCTTTTTAACTGTTGTCAAACGCGTAACCAAGCCTGCTACATACATTTTTCGTTGGTCCCAAGACATGCACTTCCAAAATTGTTCATGAATTTGAAAGATGACATCCTCTAAGCTTGCTTTTGAAACAAAAATTCAATGTACATTTTTGTCCCATCTGTCTTGCTGGTCTAATTGTGTCATGATGTAGTTTGTCATTTTTCGGTTTTCGATAGCCTAAATACTCTTTGCCTTGCATGCGACGTCGTTTAGCTTCATTTTTCTTCCAAGACTTAGGATTAGCTATTTTTCGGCGCTTTCTGCCCTCCATTATATCTCCATAATCTGATATATTTTCATTTAATTCAGAATCACTTGGGTTATCATTTGGAATTGTATTTACTGAATGATATGGTAATAATAGATTAGCTTGAAAAATAATTGAATCTTCCACTAATGCAGGAACTGATTGGATTTTTCTAATACAAACAAAGTCGTTTGTAGTATCTGAAGTCAAATCTGATAGTAAAAGAGACCGACCTTTACTAGCTGCTCTTTTTATATTATCCGAATCACAGAAATTTTCAGCATTCTTTTTGGAGCAGAAACCAGTTGTGTGGTAGCTGAATAGAGCCGGTACTGATTTATAATTCTTATGATTTGATGACAATAGAATACCTCGACTTACGTCTGATAAAGATAGTGATCTTTTTCTGAAGTATATTGGATGATTTTTCATTGTGGCAATTAAAATCCAGTCTTCTTCATTAAGTACTGGCCCTTGATTTTTTGCAGCTTTCTTCGATGCAAAGTTAAGGTTCTCTTTCGCTGCGCAATTAGTTGTTGAGCTTGGTGAGGCTAACGATCTTTCTAAGATTGGAATATTTTTTTCACCTAAAAATAAGATTAAATGAACAGTGTTAAAGTTACAGTGAATCGAGAATAATACATGAACTAAGATGACGACTAACGACTACTTGAACTCTTTACCCAAATAAGGTTTTAAGGAATTTATTCTATCATTAATGAATTTTGTAATTACGAGTATTTCGCGGTTCAAGGTTTAAACCTTACATAGTTATTAAGTACTTAAAGACCACATCTAAAATATGCTAAACAAAAATTTTATTATAACGTTTTATTTACTTACTGTTTTCGTGAGCATCTAAATCATTGTTGTTTATTTTCTGTGAGCCAATATTCCCCTTACTCCTTGCAAAAGACGACAATTCCGTGACATTTTACCTTAAATAGCAAATTATAATAATATAAGACCTAATTCAATTACAACAGTCACACACATGAAAAACTTACAATTCATTATATTATTTACTAATGTTACTACTTTATTTTAGCGTAGGAAAAAGCATAAACTGACAATTTATAATAATCTTGAATGAATGTACAATTTATAACTACAATGCATTCTATATTCACTTAAATAGAGAAACAATGAAAGAAATTTTAAAGAAATTCCTCCTATCTTTAGTTCAGGAGCCAGAATAATTAAACTAAGTCTTATTTATTCGTTAAAAACATATTTCTTAGTCATATTAAAGAGTGTACTTACCAAATTTACTAAATACTTCTTTATATTATCATGTAATTTCACTTTTTCGTTTTTTTTTCACACGTCGCAACAAGTTGTTTACCAATTAAACAGAATAGCGTTTGACAATACTCCGCGAACATGCTCCCGACGTACCCCACCGACGCCATCGCTCTCTCTATCACGTTGCGCGCATTTAAAACATAAAACCAAACGTGCTAACGGTCAAACGGACGAAAGCAGCGTTAGGGGAAACACGTTTTAAGGAGTAGATAGGAGGTATTAGTTCATCCTGAACTAAATTATTTTCTTAACATTACATAGCAGGTATTTCCACCAGAAGTTATGAGGTATTCGCACCAATATTATAGTCTGATATGTTAGAAGGTAATTCTATTAGTGTTTAAAGTTACGAAAAATCTAATATCAAACTTAGGGGTCTTGCCAGCACGTGCGAAATTGCATTCTGCGTCGATTGACATTAAAAACTAAAAATCGCCAAAATGGAACTTAGGAGGTATTGGCACTACGTCGTCAATACACAAAATTACTAGTCTCGTGTACATTTTATTTACGTCCCCCTATAAATTGGCTGCCCAACCGCGAGGCCGAAAGTGATTCAATTCAAAGTACCTAATCACGTTTTGACTGTGAACTGTTTGTTAACTTTTGTTTTGCCTACGTGGATTGTTTGCGTGCGTTGTGAAAAGAACTTTCGTCGTGAAAACAAGTTTCAGTTTGTCGAGAAAGAACTGTCGTATCGTGAGAGTGCGATACGTACCTACGCGTTTGGTGAACAAGTTCGGACATGTTCACACTTGCACAGTGCAGAAAAGTACTTGCTTTCGTTACCTACCTATGCATTGCGTTGTATAGTGATCGGGTGTAGGTAAATAATCGGTTGTGTTGTGAACCTTGTGGTTACCTACGTCGTCTGACGGGAAACTATTGCGATAGTTTCTCTGTTCCTGCCTGTTGCTAGGCCGTGGTCGGCCGGCTCCATGAACTCGCTGCTGCGCGTGCGACGTACCTACTCGTTGCTTACTGTGCGAGTTGCAGAACAAGAAGACGATCCTTCGCACAACTTACCTACACATCGCCGAGTGGAGCAGTGTCTGCCCGCTCGCCCGCTGCGGGCCGCGATATCAAGGGACGATAAGTACCTAGGCTTATCTTACAAACGTAGCAGTTACCTACTTATAACATTACGTGGTGTGGACTTATATATCCTGTGTGTGGACAATATCTAGTTACCTACACAGTGACCTTTCATCGGACTATATACTGTACAATAATGGTCCACGAATTGGAAGTTGGCAATTTTATGGTGAAAAGGTCTATGCTTAAGAAGTAATTATGCAGTCTCTACAAAAGTAAACTTGTAGTTATTGAGAAAAAAATAATTAAAAGTTATAGTTTTTTCGTAATATTTGGCAATATTTTGACAGGTTTCATTCATGTTTTTGTAGTCTATGTGAAAAGGATATCATATAATACAGCCACTAATAAAACTAAATTATTGTTGGGTAAAACAGAAATGGTTTATAAAATAACAATTACTCGTTTCTAACAACACACCCTCCCCCCTCTCACCCCAAAACCCCTAAAATCGTGGACCACTATTGTACAGTGTACCCCTATACAGGGTGTCCCGTAAGTCGACGTCAAGCCGGAATCGGGTGATAGTCCAAATCATAATAGTTACTAGAAAAATAAAAAATAAAATCTAAGTCTTGAATTTTTTAAATTATAGGCATCTCTTTTTTTTTTCGAGAAAATGTACACCCTGTGATGGTTTTTTAGCTCCTGTTGCTACAAATCTTAACTTTTTTTCAATTTTATATTTCTTATGTAATCCCGAATAGTGCTAATCTAACCTATTACTTAGAATTCTAAGTCAACTGCTCCAGCTTGGAAGAAAGTGTCACATTATGACGTACAATGAATAGACAATTAATATTTCGTCAAACTTTAACGGAATGTACTGAAAAAAAAAAGTACTACGCCAGGTTGGCAAGTAGCACGAAAAGTTGACGGATTTAATAAGGATTCTAAAAGGGTATAATACTTGCTACATTATTTCTTTGATTACGAGGGAAAAAAAATTCCTTCAAGAAACCCAGTTTCGAAAAATTTTTCATTACCTACTAAAAATTATTCTAGTGCGTTCAAAGCTTGCCTAAGACCGAGTAAGACGGAGAGTCATTCATGAAGTGTGAGTGAGACAGGTAGTGACGCTTTCGAGTCAAATATTATAATGGGTGAGTGAGACAGATAGTGACGCTAATGAGTCAGATACAGAGAAAGTCATTTCATGAAGTGTGTCACCGAGTTTTTACAAATGTGCACCGTCTACTCTCCACAGAAGGCATACTTCCAAACCGACCACATGGTGAAGGAAGAAGTTCCTTGCCTTACGAGGACGTAGTACTTCAAGCAGTTGAAGAAGATCCAAGTATTTCGGTACGTGCAATCCAGCAAAGCACAGGAGTGCCCAAAACTATAGCTCACCGAATTTTACAAAAACATGAGCTCCACCCATACCATGTACAGCGAGTACAAACCCTGCATCCTCAGGATTATCAACTTCGGGTTGCGTTTTGTCAAACGATGTTACAAAGACACCGGGAAGATCCGCGATTCTTAGAGAAAATTTTGTGGTCGGATGAATCGACATTTAAAAAAGACGGTTACATGAACCTACACAACTTACACGAGTGGCACGTAGAGAATCCGAATTTAATGAGACAAGATAGATCTCAGTATCGTTTTAAAATAAACATGTGGACCGGAATTTTAAATGGAAGAGTCATAGGACCTTTTGAGTTGCCAGAGATCTTGACTGCTGAAGTGTATTTAGATTTTTTACAAAACAGTTTACCTAGTTTACTGGAAGACGTGCCACTCAGTATTTACAGAGAGATGTGGTATCAACAAGATGGCTGCCCAGCGCACTATGCCCGCTCAGTTAGAGCATTTCTCAATGAAGAATATCCGGGCAGATGGATAGGTCGGTCTGGTACGATCTCGTAGCCAGCCCGTTCACCGGACTTAAATCCATTAGATTTTTTTTACTGGGGAGCAGTGAAAGAGAAAGTTTATTTAAAGCCAATCGAAAATGTAGCTGAGCTTCGGCAAAGAATTACGGAAGCAGCTGAATTTGTCAACAACGGAAGATTTGCCCGTGTGATAATCCGATCTTTTTTAAGAAGATGTCGAGCTTGTATTGCAGTTGAAGGAAGGCAGTTTGAACATCTTTTGTAAATAATAAATCTTTGCATCTAATTGGTGTTTAATTTTAAACTTAAGGAAAATTTGTCCTAAATTTAACATAAAGTTAGCATCTCTGACTTGAAAGCATCACTACCTGTCTCACTCACATTTCATGAATGACTCTCCATCTCACTCGGTCTTAGGCAAGCTTTGAACGCACTAGAATAATTTATAGTAGGTAAAGAAAAAATTTTCGAAACTGGGTTTCTTGAAGGATTTTTTTTTCCCCCGTAATCAAAGAAATAATGTAGCAAGTATTATACCATTTTAGAATCCTTATTAAATGCGTCAACTTTTAGTGCTACTTACCAACCTGGCGTAGTTCTTTTTTTTTCAGTACGGCCTGTTAAAGTTGGACGAAATATTAATTGTCTATTCATTGTACGGCATAATGTGACACTTTCTTCCAAGCTGGAGCAGTTGACTTGGAATTCTAAGTAATAGGTTAGATTAGCACTATGCGGGATTACATAAAAAAAATAAAATTGAAAAAAAGTTAAGATTTGTAGCAACAGGAGTTAAAAAACCATCACAGGGTGTACATTTTCTCGAAAAAAAAAGAAATGCCTATAATTTAAAAAATTCAAGACTTAGATTTTATTTTTTATTTTTCTAGTAACTATTATGATTTGGACTATCACCCGATTCCGGCTTGACGTCGACTTACGGGACACCCTGTATACCTACGGTAGTGAATATCGATTACTTAGTCGAGTGTATACTTACCTACCTACTTCTCGAAAGGACATTAGTCGGAACTTTTGCCTACTGTGTTTAAGTTTCTTCGAAAAGTGTAGGGTCAGTGTAGGGAATACCGGACAGTAATTTTAGTGAACTTTTGTGTTGCGTATTTACTAGTGTCAATGTACGGAATGTCGACTTAGTAATTTTAGTGAACTTTTCGAACTTTTATAATCGTGTTGGTTGAAAATAAGATGGTGTTAAGACGGTCGAGAACGAATAGCCCTGGACAACATCCCGCTCCAGTTCCTAACGCTGAAGCTGTCCAAGAATCGGATGAGGTGTCACCCTCGTTCCAGACGAGCCCACCGAGGACTTCCGAGGTGCCGGCAGCGTTTGCTGCTCCGCCGTCTTCGCCGACCATGTCTCCGGTTTCGCCTGCGGCGCCGACGCCACTTATCATGACTGACCAACAGTTAGCTAATATTAATACATACTAGAAGTATTGATATTTCAACTCAGTTGTGCGCGCGGCCCTATGTGTGGGTAAACCGTCGTCTCGCTCGTCTCGCTCGTGTCCGAGCAAGACGTACGACTGCCGCGTCACTGCCACATAAATGAAAGCTGTATAGTTACAAGCGCACGCACACATAGCGCCGCGCGCACAACTGAGTTGAACTATCTTTACTTAGCTCAACTTAGTACATCAAAATATCAAGGGCATGTCGAATAAAGAATTGGAAGTTGAGCTATACATGGACGGTGAGAATGTTGATATTTTTTTCGTTACTGAACATTGGGTAAAAGATCACCAGCTCATATTTGGCTTTAACAACCATAAACTTGCAAGTTCGTTTACTAGAGGGCAAGCAATTCATGGGGGTTCCCTAATACTTGCTCGTAATTGCCTAAAATGCAAGGAACGTACTGATATTGTATCCTGTAAATATACTAGTAGGCTAATAACATTATTTAAGTGTCATAATTTAATCAACTTATTTTTAGAGCCTACCAGAGTAACAAGTACTACATCAACTTGTCTAGACAACATTTTTTGTGATTTTCAGGCATGTCGCCAGTCTGTAATAAACAAACTACAATCCGATCATTGTGGTCAATTAGCTGTCTTTAATGTTAATATGAGGAAAGAGACAAAGAATACTATTAAATTTGTACCAATTAACAACAACCGTCTGAATAGTTTTAGAAATAACATTATAGAGAAATCATCTAATTTAAAGTATTGTGATGATAAAAATTAATATTATAATTAAGAAAGTAATCGTATATTCAAACCAAAGGTAAAGGCAATAAACAGCAAACTTATGTTTAGCGATTGGGCGACAGCAGGAATACATAAAAGTAGAAACAAATTATATGAGCTCTATGCGGAACGGGCGTATAATAATAGCGTAGAATTTGCTGACTATGTTAAGCATTACTCGAAGTTATTTAAACGCGTTTATGCTTCAGCAAAATTGAATTTCTTTAAACACAAACTAAAAAATAGCAAAGATGTAGTAAAATCCACATGGCAGATAATAAATAGTGAAACTGGAAAAGTCAAAACTCGCGATATAAAATACAATTTAAAAATAAATGATAATGCTGTTACCAAAAACTTGGAAGTTGCGGAGGCTTTCAATGAATTTTTTACAGACATTCCAGTGTCCACTACAAAATCATTAAATGCGTCTCCTGCTCTCGCTGAATCTTTGCTAAAACAGAACGTACCCGAGAGTGTCATCGATTTTAAGTTCGGACATGTAACACCTCAAGATATAGTTAAGGCTTTTAAAAGCATAAAAATAAAAGCGACTGCCGATAATGGCGAATTTCCTGACCTGATGAAGCAAAGCAAAATTATTCCATTGTTTAAAACAGGTAGCACAACAGATCCAACAAATTTTAGACCAGTTTCGGTGTTACCGGCGTTAAGTAAAATATTTGAGAAAATCATATTAAACCAACTAAAAGTCCACTTTTATGGAAATAATCTATTGCATCATAAACAATTCGGTTTTACTCGGGGTCGTTCAACAACCGATGCAGGTGTTGAACTAAACATGTCTTTGGGGCCTGGGAGGAATCACGTGATGCCTTAGGGGTGTTCTGTGATTTATCCAAGGCCTTCGATTGTGTAAATTATGAAATTTTGGTCAGGAAATTGCAACATTATGAAATAAAGGTCTTAGCTCTAAACTTATGAAGTTCATATTTAAATCAGAGAATTCAGAAGGTTGATGTGAACGGAGAAAGATCTGCAGGGTCTGTTGTCTCTATGGGGGTCCCACAGGGGTCAATTCTGGGTCCGTTTTTGTTTCTTATTTATGTAAATGATTTGCCGTACTTTGTAAAAGATACTCACGAAATTGTTTTGTTCGCTGATGATACATCTTTAGTGTTTAAAATTAAAAGACAACAATTAACAAACGACGACGTGAACAAAGCTATTTCAGAAGTGGTAAACTGGTTTACGATTAATAATTTATTACTGAATGGCAAAAAGACAAAATGTTTAAAATTCTCCTTGCCAAATGTTAGATCAGTATCCACTAATAAGGGTTACTGGTAATTAGATGCTACCGTCTCAGGGGGGTGTAGGTACTATTATTTGTAATTGATTGAACCCTATAATGTGTATTGCAAAAGTGAACCATTTTTGAGATATTTAATATTTAAGGTTTTCTTCGCAATAATTATTTTTTTAAGTTTATTTTAATTTAAAAAACATACATGTATCTGTCACACTAAAGATCATTTTCCACATGGCTTTCACCATTACGTACGCAAGTACGCATTCGCTTACGTAAATGTGTTTTTACTACGCGACTCGTCAAATTACTTTTAATTTTATCAGCTGCACTGCATATCCGCCGTGTCAGTTCTTCTACTGATCCCACAGTACCAAAAGATAGAGGAAGGAGACCCTGTAAAAAGGTTAAACTTTTGTAGATTTCTGTTGAACGCAGACACGGAAAATCCAAATTATTTAAAGAAAATATTGTGGACAGATGAATCGAAATTTGACGAAGATGGAATAACAAATTACCATAATATTCATTTTTGGGCTCCGACAGCAGATAAGAACCCAAATAAAAAGAAAGAAAGCAAGTCACAAAGATGTTTTTCACTCAATATGTGGATGGGGATAATAGATAATAATTTAATTGGCCCCTATTTTCTGCCTGCCTACTTAAATCGCGAAACATATTACAACTTTTTAGTAGAAGAAATTGCTGGGTTGTTATTGAATGTGCCATTAGAAACTAGAAGAAATATGATATTTCAACATGATGGATGTCCGGCTCATTACAGTCGGCACGTACGGGAATGGCTACAATATATATATATATATATTTATCCCGCAAACAATTGGTCGTCCACTGAAGGCGAAAGTGCATTTAAACTGGCGTCCACCTGCTTTTGGCGTCCGCATACCGGACGCTACTTTGTTAGCCGGTGGCACTTAGGTCCTATTGATCCTAGCTAGCCGTAGTACAAAAATCGACGGAAGCTAAAAGTCGCTTGAAATGGTTGTAATAAAATATTGAAAAGTTCCCGAAGAAATCACCGCGCAGGTGAGGCGCTGCTGCAGCGCGTATATCCACACTGTATATCTAGGGGAATTCCCGACTACGGATTCGCGTATTTGGCGTCCACAATTGCGACGTTGCCATCTCGCTCATTAAATCTGTTACACAATCTACTAACTGCTTACCGCAATCAAAACAATATATATCGTCTTCGGTCACGTACGCGTTGCATAATATTCGGCGCTTGATTATTGTTTGTTTTACATCAGTGTGTGCAAATAAACTCACGTGCAGTTATTGGAACTTATTGAATGTTGCTTGAAGATGAATTCCCAAGGATTTCGTGGTAGAAAAATTATAAAATTAGTCGAAGAGAATACTTTGGCTACAGGCTTCACTACAGGTAAGTTTTATTTTCTGTATCTAAGTTTGAGGATCGGTATATGTATGACCCCTTATTTATAAACATTTGATGAGTTAAATTGTCACTTTCTCACACCAAATGTTTCGCAAATGTCAAAATGAGACAAAACACTATTTAACTAATGAAGCGTTTAAATTTTTTTATGAGTGGAGACTAGTGTTTTTCAATTAATAGTCTTACAGAACGTCAGTTCGATCTATGCTGTTCTTGTGTCTGTATCTACTCACACCTTAAACAATACAATTTTCTGACAACGTACCTACCTAATTAAATTATTAGATTTCTCTTACAAAATGGTCATCTTCACTGATATAGACAGATTTTTGAACAAAAATTACTTAAAATATATTTTAAAAAAGGAATTAAAGTGGCCGTGGCCTTCGACTCATTTCATACTGCGGAATAAGTGTTTAATTTGTGGAGTGTATTCAAGTTCTTTTGGGAAACCTAAACATATAATTGTCGACATGAACAACAAATTAAACATCATTTGGTGGCTAGAGAATAGTGTCTCTTTCTGTCATATTTGTAACTATTTATTGTACGATCACTACCCAACTGATGAGTGTATAATATGTGCTGAATTAAATAATTAAATTAAGAAAGGTTTATACCTACTACATTAATATTTTCAAAGTACATTTAAGTGTAATAGGTGCCTACATATAAAGATATCATCTGCGTGGAAATCGGTTAAGATTGCTGTTCGCTTACATACGTCGGGATAAAAATAGTCTACCTCGTTATCAGCCCATATATGTCCCCATCGAGGGGCTCGAGCCTACCCTGAACTAGGGTGAATAGGCCATAGTCGACCACGCTGGCCCAGTGCGGGTTGGTCAACTTCACACACAAACTTTGAATTTCTTCGCAGTGGTGTGCAGGTTTTCTCACGATGTTTTCCTTCACCGTAAGAGCGTCGAATAAACGTACATATGAATTCGAAAATCGAAAACACATTGGTACGTGGTGGGGCTCGAACCGGCGCCTCCCGGATGAGAGACAACCGCCCTAGCCACTGAGCCACCGACGCTCTTGTACCTAGTCTACCTATTTGTTTGTTAATCAAAGGAGTAAACGACTGCCATACAACACTTCACACCTATTCGTTTAGCTTATGCTGAGGTAAATTGTAAAAAACATAAAGACACAAATCCTAAGACTACTCTTCGAACACATTATTAATTATGTAATAATAATGCGAATAAAATATGCTACTCTACCTATATTAAGATGGTATTTCGCAGATTTATGTGTTAATTCGGCGTCTGTATATATTATATACATCCTACAATATTTTTGGCGTCATGCACGTGGTGCATCATTACGACGTCCCCCAGTTCCCCTCACTTTATTTAACATGTCTTAATGAATATCGAAGGCAGTGAAGAACAAAGAGGTAAAAAGTTAAAACTGCATTTTTTGTAAAATATTTTTTTTTATTTTACTTTTTTTTGTTTATTGGAAAACCAACAGCTTCTTCTTATCGTGTGATGGAATGAACCATCTAGTGTCAGAATTATTTGAGCCGCCTTTTAAGGCCTCTAACATGGCTCAAGTTTCAGGCACTGAGATATGCGAACACACCCCGAGCACCCCGGTTTCCTCACGATGTTTTCCTTCACGGTTAGCGAGCTGCAACAATCCAATAGCTAACTCAGCATAACATATAATGGATACATAAGGTATACGTTCTCTCCCATAGGTAACAATAAAATATTTTTAACTGTTTAATCTAAAGCACTTATCTACGCATTAACAGTTGTAAGAGTGAATCATTTATTAAGTAGGTATCATCAACATCATAGTTCAAATTTAGAATTTTTATTTTATCTAGGATATTTCATTGAAAATAGTTTTCCGCACAAAAAATCATATGATACTTGACTAAATCATTAATAATTTGCATTATTTCGCTGCTGAGAAGGATGAGAGATAGTCACAACAGCATTCTGAAAACAGTATAGTAGAACTAAAACTCTCCGGTTTAGAAAAACTTTGTCCGCACGTTAATGTTTACAAACACTAGTGTGTATAAGTTTTTTTGTTACTTACACTACTATGGATTAATTTTGGTCTAAATTAAAAATATTATCATTTTTATTATTTTGCAGATCAAAAAAGAAGAAACGGTACCAGAAAAACAAATAGAGGACGCAAAAAGAAAACAAGTAGAGTTGATGCAAAGCCTGTTCAAGCAATCAATCAAGATATAAGTGACAAAAATAATACTTTGTTAACATCTGTCCCAGTCAGTGCTCACGTGGACGAGCCTCCAAGTTCCACTCATTGCTTTTTCATTCTTTCAAATGTTACCAATATCTCGGCATTAATGCGTCTATTTTAAATCAGAAGATAGAAAATACTGTTGATCCTTCCATATCTTCAAATATTACTCATATATCAGATTCCTATGCGTCTCTTTCTACTCAGAATCAAGAAAGTGTTCCCTTTAGTGAAGCAGGTCATAATAGTTCTTTTGATGTGTCTTTCAGTGACATACCTGATTCTCAGATGCATAGTTTTTGCAAATCATCTGATATATTATCTGAATCCTTTGTGAATAATTTCCTTCTGGATTATGGAAATAAAATCTCAGATAACCCTGCTTACGTCTCAAGTGTAGTTGTTTCTGATGTGGCTCCGCCAGTAGCAGTTGATCTTCCTGCTATCTCAAACCACACTAGCCTCCCTGATTCTGAAAATGTAGAGGAAAATTCCACCTGCCTTTTAAGTAGTGATAATGTCGAGCCTCCGTCAATAACAGTTGATCCTCCTACTATCTTGAACTACGCTAGACCCCTTGATCCTAAAAATATAGAGAAAAATTACACCTGCCTGTTAAGTACTGATAATATCGAACCTCCTCTAAAAGCAATTGAATCGTCTATCTTAAGCCCTATAAGACAGCTTGTCGGTCAACTGTTTGTGGGTACAAAATTTTAGAAAAATATGCAAAAGCAAGCGGTGCTAAAAATTATAAGGCTCTAACATCCACGCGTCTGAGAAAACATTTAGCAACAATGACCCAGTTATTTACAATGACTGAATCAGAGCTCGAACAACTAGCTACTTTTATGGGTCACACCCTGAGTATACATAGAAATAATTACAGGCTACCTAGTGACGTATATCAGACTGCTAAAATTTCTAAACTATTACTATTGATGGAAGACGGGAAAGCGGATGAATATCAAGGAAAAGCTTTAGATGAGATTGAATTAAACTTAGATGAAGAAATCACAGGAAACGAGATAGATAATCAGGAAGTTGTTGATTTTGAATTGGAAGAAGCAGGTCCATCGCAACATATTAGTTTGAGTAGAGACGAGCCAGTTGCTGCCCCTTCCCAAGAAATAAGCCACAAGACATCTGCAAAAAAAAAGAGAACACTTGTTCCTTGGACAACTGAACAAAAAAACGTCGTAACAAAATATTTTAAAGACCACATTAAGTATAAAAAACCCGCCAAACGAGCTGAATGTGACGAATTAAAAAATAAATATCCTACACTTTTTCATAACAAAGACTGGCTTAAAATTAAAGTATATATACAAAATATTTATTCAAAAAGTTGAAGTGACGATTGGAGACTTTTTGAGGAAAATGTTTGATTATGATACTTTCATTGATATACAGAGTTATTTTTAAAACACTAATAACCTCACAGGAGTAGATTACTAACATTATTAACAACAACTTTTGTTCTACGACTCAACACATTATCTAAATATTATTTTTTTAACTTTTATTGCACTCACCTACACTTTATAAGTCTTTATGTTACTGTTTATAACGTTAGTAATCTACTCCTGCGAGGTTATAAGTGTTTCAAAAATAACCCTGTAATGACTCAACTTTGATTCTGCAGTAAATAACTGTCCGGAATAATTTCGGTTAACTTATACCATCAAAGATTTCTTTTTTTAAATTTAAACTTTTTCTTTGTTGAATACGTAGGTAATTAATTTGAGTGGTTAAGAAAGAGTACAGCTGGTGCCAATATGTGACCGGAGATTGAAGATTGCAGTACCGGCTTGCCAATATACCAATCAGTGACCTGTCTGATTGGTCTATTGGCAAGCTGCTTACATCGATCTTTTCAATCTTCAGTCAAACGTTGGCGCCGGCTGTTAGTGGAAATACTGAAGACAGGCGCAGCCACTGATAATTTAAAAAAAAGTTATCGTGACGACGGATCAAACCACTCAACCTAAGTACAAAGCGACTGTTCTTAAGTATTTATCTAGTGTTATGTAGGTAGGTACCTACATAAATAGATAAGGGTAGTAAAAGAAGGACTGTATGTCTGTAAGACATTATAAAGAAAAACATTCAACAAACTTACGTATGTAGGTTAGCAACGGGTGTTACTACACCACCTGATGCGAAGTTTTTATACTAGGTTATAAGCTTTTTTAAGTACCTACTTATATGAAAAGTTCAAAGATTTGTTTCTAATATTTAAATTAAATTTATTAAGAAAGTATTAATAACTAGGTAAGTACGTACTCAAATATATCTTGCCTAACATTGTATGTAAATATTTTGATTAATAATTTTATTAATTGATACTATAACATTCATAATATATAGTAATTGCTAACATATATAGTAATTGCTAAAGCACGCCAAAGTCTGAGCTGTTCTTGTATTATAAGCAAAGTTTAAGGAACTAAGTTCCAAAGTTATACAACTTGTTTTTTTTGATATCCCACGACTAAGGTTTTGATCAGACCATGTAAAAGGTTCATGTGGCATATTCATATTTGTCAAATCAAAAGTTTTTTTTTTATTTTTCTTAACAAATTCATTCGACAAAACTACGTTTTGACATGGAAAAGAAAAAAAAGAAAAAAAAAGTAACTTTTGATTTGACAAATAATTTATATGCAATTTGATATAAAAAAAAACACGTTGTATAAAGTTTTTTTATTAGGTATCTATCATAATTTTTGTGATGTTAGATCAGCAACTAAAGTCTGGGACGATCTCGTAATAACGTTATTATGTTATTAATTATAGTAGCTTAGCTAAAGTCAGATATTCTAGTATTAATACCAAAATTTCTTGTGCCATAGGAGTAATTTTACTGTTGTGTTATTGATTGTACTACTAAAAAGAACTACTTCTAAAAATAAGCAATGTCAAACTATCTCGTCTGTGTGCCAGTCATCTAAGGTGATTTTATTGAAGGTAATTATGATGTTGATTAGTTAGAGTAGATTATACCCATTGTGAAACTATTTTTTGTTAAAAATGTATAACGAAGTTGGCAAAGTCAAATTTTTAACGAAAGTTTGTTGAAAGTTTAAGAAGTTTTTAAATTATGGTAACCTATTTAAGTACTTTGTATGGTTGAGAACTATGAAAATAAAAGTGATTACATTTACATGTCTTTGTTTTTGTTTGCTTACCTAGGATAGTTACCCTATATCAGTAAAATATAGATTGATAAATACTAACATAGAACTACAGGAAATAAGTTATTTTATTTAAATAATTTATTCATAAATAGATAATAATTCATACTAATAATACAAAGTATGTCCGTCTGTCTGTTATCTTTTCACGCTTAAACTGCTGAACCGATTTAGATTCAATTTAGTATGGAGATAGTATCAGACCCGGAGAAGAACAGGGGATACTTTTGTCCCCAAATCATCTCCTAAAGGGATAAAAAAGGAGAGTAGAAGTTTGTATAGGGAATCTACATCCGCTAAACCGATTTAAATTAAATTTGGTATGAAGATAGTATGACAAAGGATAGTTTTCATCCACGAAATCATTCTCTAAGGGGGTAAAAAGGGGTGGAAGTTTCTACAACGTCTATATCAATCGTGATGATATATTGGTATCTGTACTGTTAAGTCTTCTGTTATCTGTGATCGGTAGTCTGCGCAAACCAAATATGAATCTAATATAGAAATTTTGAAGCCGCTCAAGTTTTTCGCTGATCCTCCGTGAGAAAGCTTTGTATTTACACATTAAAACATATTGGGCATCCGTATATGTATAAACCTTGCGAATATTGGAACAAAATAAACGTTGAAACTGTTTAGTACAGAAAAGCGATAGGAAAAGAAAGAGACAATAAACCCAAAGCTGGCAACGTCGCACTCCCAAATACAGTCCATCCTGTGAGGACGCTAAATAATCGATGCCATAGGTAAATTATGATCAATATATCTAGGATGGCTAAAATGTATCACCATGGTTGGGGGTTCAAAAATGTTTGGGCATAACTGAAAGACGAAACCTACGTATACCAAGGGGCTTGAAATCAAAAAACTAAGCAATATTCATTAAGACATGTTAAATAAAGTGAAGGGAACTGGGGGACGTCGTAATGATGCACCACGTGCATGACGCCAAAAAGGTTGCAGGATGTAAATATATATATATATATATATATATATATATAATAACTATCCCAACAGATGGATTGGAAGAGGAGGACCCTTCCGTGGCCGGCAAGGAGCTCTGACATCACTCCAATGGATTTTTATGTTTGGGGTCATATGAAGAGCCTCGTCTACGATGAACTTTTGGGTCCTGTGGGATCAGTAGAAGAACTGACACGGCGGATATGCAGTGCAGCTGATAAAATTAAAAGTAATTTGACGAGCCGCGTAGTAAAAACACATTTACGTAAGCGAATGCGTACTTGCGTACGTAATGGTGGGAGCCATGTGGAAAATGAACATTAGTGTGAGAGATACATGTATGTTTTTTAAATTAAAATAAAGAGTTTTTGATAATAGCAATAGTTTCATTTAAAAATGATGCGCATTTTTCCCCCAATGCATTTTGACATAACACCAATTCTCTCTTTGTCATTAAGATTTTTCTGCCACTGGTCAAGTTATCTAAGTGTTTCATACCTTGTTAGAAAGCTAATAAAATGTAGATGTTTTTCTAATAATCTGCACAATTGACCATTATTGGTTATTTTGAGAAAATTTACTTTTAATATGGCATTTGTTGCAAAATAAACTATGTTTATATTATGTTTCAAACTCCTGTTGTGAAGTGCTTTAGAATTTCTGTGATATTATGATTAATTAACAAGTGGTACATTATCATCCTTCATAAACAGTAAAAATAAATTAATTCTGACAGGCACTTTTTAAAAAAAAAAAGATTAAACTTAAATAAATAATTATAAAGTTATTATAGTATACCTGAATATGTGAATGACAAAAGTCCATGGAACTGAACTGCAGTTTTAAACAGGTATTAATTTAGTTAAAATTAGTATGTAAAAATAATGTATTAGTATATAAGACATTTAAAAAAAAAGAAAAATGAATTAACTTAGGCTCTGTGGGTTTGTTGCCGTTTCTTTACCACGGAGGACCACATAGGAAGCGGCGTTAACATTCCTTCCCTTCCCACACACGGTGTCTTTTGGTCGTAGCGGGGCTGGGGGGGCGTCTGCTCTGCGCGGACTGCGGTAGGGATGGCGTAGGATAAGATAGGGGAAAAGTTGGGGTAGGGTTAGGTTAGGTTAAGGGGTAGGCCGGGGTAGGGGTGGGTAGGGTAGGATAGGGGTAGGCTACGGGCAGGGTAAGGGTAGGGTGGAGCAGCTACCTATCACTGGTATTGTCGGACATGGTCCGGCCGTTGTCGGCGGGGGGTGGGTGTGCTGCGGCCATGGGGCGGCCAACATGTCACTGTGTGTTTCATTCCTAATTTCCTACCCCCTCCTCTTTGACGATTGAAAGTGATATGTAATATCCTACTCAATAAAGTAATTTTGAATTTTGAAAACTCCTTTTCCTCTTATGATGAGATGTTAGAAAAAGCCCGCGCTGTCGAAGATCTTATAAACGAGGGTCAGCCCAATTCACAGGCGCGCCAGCGCCCTTTTTCCGATGCAAAGAGGCCTGCATTGAACAGCACCTCTAGCAACACTTCTACTGATGCAACTGGTCCCTCATCTACGATTGCACCTGAAAATCAGAAGTCCAGGCCATTCTGTAGGTACTGTAAGAAATATGGGCATGAGAATAACGCTTGCAATAAACGGTTAAATGCGAAGAAGGCACCCGTTCAGAGTGACGGTGACGCAAGCGCAGCCTCTTGGCCTTCTGCCTTCATGTTTTTCGGATGCGGCGCGCCAGGGATCATTCGGTCCAATTATCCTACCTGCAAGATGAAGGAGGTTGTGGCTCCTACAACGTCCTTCCAGTCCATGGCTGCAGTCGGTACTAGGCCGATTGACGCTCGTGCTGGTCCGATGATTAATGTAAATGTTTACGGAGCTAGTGGTCGTGTCCTCGTGGACACTGGTGCGAAACTATCGGTCGCGAGTGCTAGCTTAAGGAAAGTGCTAGTTAGTAATAAACACCCACTTGTTGAAACATGTGTAGAGATTAAGTTAGCCGATGGCTCTGTCAATAATAGACGTGTAGAAACAGCTGCGGTTAACGTTGAGGTGTGCGGAGTGGTCGTAACCACCGTATTCGTGATTTTACCCGGGGCGGTAGATACACTACTCGGGATGAATTTTATTATAGATGCTGGCATGGTATTTGACCTTCGTCTAGGTAAATTCTCGTTAGCGTCTGTCAAAGGTGTTTGCAATTCGAGGAGGAAATCGGTGCTCCTTCTGTTGCCTGTTCTCTAGTGAGTCTTCGCCAGAACGAGAACCCTGCAAACTACTGAGAATAGGGAAAGCTCTCCTACTTATTAGAGAAAAATAAGGACATCTTCGCACTAGGGGGAGCCCCCACCAAGTTTGCCATGCACCGTATTGACACGGGTACTCACGCACCTATTGCCGTGCCGCCGTACAGGCTTTCTCCAAACAAAAAGGAGCTGGTACGGAATGAAATTGACAGAATGCTTAAAGAGGATGTCATCGAAGATGCTGAGTCGGAGTGGGCCGCGCCCGTGGTACTCGTACCAAAGAAGAATGGCGAGACCCGCTTCTGCGTGGATTATCCGCCGTGACACGCACAGACAAGTACCCTCTTCCACGGATTGATGAGCTTCTGTCATCTACCAAAGCAAATGGCTTGATGTCCACTATAGACCTGAAGTCAGGTTACTGGCAGGTACAGGTCGCGCCGGAGGACCGGCACAAAACAGCGTTTACAACTCCCTTCGGGACGTTCCAATTTCGGCAAATGCCATTTGGCCTGAAGAACTCGCCAGCGACGTTTCAACGTCTCATGGATAGGTTTAGGTCTGGCCTCAATGATGTGTGCGTTGTGGCCTACCTAGATGATCTACTCGTTATTTCTGACGGTTTCGAGTCACACCTGCAAGATCTGCAGAAAGTCTTTGATAGACTAAGATTATTTAAGGCATATCTTAGGGCAAATCGAGAAAAGTGCCTATTTGCTAGGGAAAAGGTAAATTACCTAGGGCACGTCATCTCGGCGCAAGGTATCCAGGCCGACCTGACAAAGGTCCAGGCTGTAATGGAAATAGCGCCGCCCACCAACTTAAAAGAGCTGCGTACGTTCCTGCAAACGTGCGCCTGGTTCCGGAAATTCATTACTAATTTCTCTGATATAGCTCGTCCATTAACGAACTTAATGAAGAAGAGCTCCAGCTGGATGTGGGGTGAGGAACAGGTTCAAGCCTTCCAGGCTTTGAAGAAGAGGCTTACCTCTGCGCCGATTCTTCTTCAACCCGACTTCCAGGCTCCATTTACCATCTGCTCGGATGCTAGCGCTTATGCGCTAGGCGCTGTCTTGATGCAAAGGAGTGATGCTAAAGACGAACTTGAATATGCCAGTCGGCTTCTGTCTCCAGCAGAGAGGAATTACACTACGACAGAATGCGAAGCACTTGCCGTGGTCTGGGCGCTCGACAAATTTTGTGGATATGTCGAAGGTGCCCAAATTTGTAATAGCACCGATCATCAACCCTTGAAGTGGCTCTTGTCACTCAAAACGCCTAGCGGACGCCTAGCCAGGTGGGCTATGAAGATCCAATCTTATAACTTGGATGTGAAGTATACTCCCGGCAAAAATAATGTCGTAGCGGACTCACTAAGTCGTCCAGTACAATCTGCACCTGAAATAGAAGATCCGTGTGATGTTTGTCCTATTTCAGTAGACTTGCCTCATCGTGGTCCTGTGGAGATCCGCTCTGCTCAGCTGGAAGATTCTGAAATCAAAAGGATAATTAATGATTTTGAACAAGATAATGATGTCTCACGATGGTCAGATCGTGGTTATTACCTGTCACAAGGTGTCCTGTTCCGCTGCACTGATAAATCGGAGGAACCACAGTTGGTAGTGCCCGAATCGATGCGTGACGCTATTCTAAAAGAATTGCATGACGCACCCACTGCCGGACACATGGGCTTAGAGCGAACTTTGAAGAAAATCAAGGAAAACTATTATTTCCCAGGCATGCGACGCTATGTAGCAGGCCGCCTGAAATCTTGCGACCTCTGTTAGAAGTTTAAGGCGACAAACTTAAAGCCCGCTGTTCTTCTGCAAACACCGGTGGCACAGCAGCGTTTCGAAGTCCTAGCGATGGACCCTTTCGGTCCCCTGCCCGAAAGTGAAGACGGAAAGCGATGGATCTTTTTGGTCGAAGACACGGCGAGTCGATGGGTCGAGTTGTTCCCGTTGTCTGAAGCCAACGCTGAGACCTGTGCCAAGGTACTGACCGAAGAGGTATTCTTAAGATATTGCTTCCCGAGGAGGGTAGTCTCAGATAACGGAGTACAATTTGTATCGGCCGTTATGCAAAAGGCCATGTATATCCTGGGCGTCAAGCAGAGTCTGACACCAGTGTATCACCCCGAATCAAACCCCGCAGAACGCAAGAATCGGGAAATGAAACAGACATTGGCGATGCTGATTGATCCAGACCACCGTAAGTGGCCTGAAGTTCTGCCAACTGTACGTTACGTTCTTAATGCAGTGCCAAATCAAGGCACTGGTCACTCGGCCGCTTTCCTCACGTTCGCCCGAGAATTTCGATCTCCGGTGAACGTTGCTCATGATTTGCGTACCATCGTAGAGCAGGAGAATTTTGTACCTCAAATTACACCCTAGCTACGAAACTTCGTGTCGTACCTGGAAGAAGTAAAGTGGAAGGTGGAACATGAGCAGGACCTCCGGAAGGAGAGTACAGTGTGAAATATCAAGAAGGCGATCTCGTTCTTGTGGAGGCTCATCGTGCGAGCCAAGCCGCTAAAGGCTTCACCACCAAATTCGCGCCTCGCCGTGAAGGCCCTTTCTGCATCCTGAAGGTAGTTTCACCTACGACCTATGAGGTAGGGGATGAGAATGGAAGACATAGGGGGAAGTACCATGCCAGCTTACTCACTCCTTATGTAGGGGACTCGCAGGTAGTTCCTGTCCGGAGGGTTAGACCTCAAAATAGTTTACGCAAGCCAGCCACGGGGCGTCTTGCTGACTTGCAGGGGGGGGGATATAGCGCAGTCCGTTATGCCAACGCACCCCTCAAAGGTCCCGCGCATACGCCGGCTGCCCAAACGTCTGCGTACGTAGCGCCGCCCGCGCCGTGTGGCCGTCAGTCACCTACGGTCCGCGTTTGCGAGTGTACGTGTTGTATGCTCCCGCGCCCTTTGATCTTGTATTTAAGTCTCATTGTTTATGTTAAGCTACGTCGTGTACCTAAATTGTGTTACCTTGAAATACATACACGAAATTACTAGTCTCGTGTACATTTTATTTACGTCCCCCTATACCATGCTCAACAATAGAAAGGCCTGACTCTGAAACTGTTATTAAAACAAGTTACTAGATAGTTACTTACACCTACACGAGCAGTGCTGTTAAATTATTTAATGGTAAAGTATTCTTTGAAGTAATTAAAGATTCAATTACAAGTAACGTATTAATTTTGTTAATTACGTAAACGTAACTCATAATTGGGCGTCTGGATTGGATTGGGTAATTAGTGAAACGTAGACAGTGACCTATCGGCAAATTAATCTGGGACTAGGTATATCACTTATATTCTTTGATTTAATTCTTAGACGTAACAATGACAATACTTAACATTGATAACGTTGAAAAAAATAAAACTAAAGAATACCACTATAAGTTGTGTAAGATATTTTACGCGTTGGGAGCGCCGAACTACTGGTATGGAGATCTTGGTATGCCTGAATATGCCGCGACCATCCACGATATACTTGTATGGATCATTGACTTGGCTGTATGCGCATATTTATTGTCATTAGTAGGCTCCAATTTCACTCAGCATAATTTATCAGAGAAGCAAATAGCCGACAGGTCCATGTTCACCGTTCAACCTTTGTGGTATTCGTATGTTCTAATATTTAGTTACTACAGAAAGGAAGTGCGGGTTCTAGGCTATGAGTTGGTTGTGAAATTGAAAGAGGTTTACAATGACCCACAAGTCGAAGAGGAGATGAGGCAGTGTTTCCAGTTTTATGCAGGGATTTTTCTATTCTTTGGCATTTCTTCGGTTGTATTATATGGAGTGTATGGCCTCGTTGAGGTTATTTTCAACGGTAATTATCAATAGCCTTTTTTTAAATTACTAAAATAATTTTAATATGTAAATTATTTAAATTATTGTAGTCAACTACATCTCACATCTCAGTTCAATGACCAAATTCGAAATTCTTTGACAACTTTTTGTAAAATTCGAAATTCTTATAAACTTCATTGTATATCATTTGATTATGTTATGTTTGTTTTAGGTAATAATTTTATTACGGTTGTTCCGGTTTGGCCGGACGTTCATGACCCCAGCATGATTGCCAGCGTTGTAAGAGTTGCTCACTATATTTTGTTCTGGATCTGGTTTATTCGTATGACAACATCTGCGTACCTGCAAGTGATACTCATCACAACCTGCCTCAGCCACCAGTACAAGAACTTGTGCAGCTATTTTCGCAGCCTCAATGACATATTCGAAGAAGTAGATGCTATCCAGAGCGAAAAAGAGTGCAAATATGAAAAGGCTTTTATATTTGGAATTGAGCTTCATAATACCACGCTAAGGTAAGTATTCAGAAAAGTTTAGCAACATTTTAGAAGATTCATTTGATTTGCGTTTTTGGGGGCCTTGGATAAGTAATATGGATGGAAAAGAACACACGAACGGTAACACCGTTCTTTTTTAAATACCTGATGCACTTCCGAACAATAGCAGAAACAGAACTCCAATGAAGCACGGCGGCCGGGGATACTTGCGCGGGCTCTAAAGCTGTTTGTACGATTTTTGACACACCAAAAACCTTTAATACGATAGTATAAAGATTTTTTCACATCAAAGTAATTTTTATGTTATATAACGTTTCATCTTATTTCATTAAACCTAAAGCTATTTCTACTACTTATTCTGTTTACAAGTACTTCCTTCTAAACAACTGTGCTTCTACAAGTGAGTAGGTGCCATGTTAACAAGTACTCGCTCGTGTCTTCAGAGGGTACCTGTGCGTATTTCCATAAAAATAAATTACCCTGATGTACAATACAAGAGCATAAGGGCATGACTACCTTAAGAATGCTATTCCTATGTACTGCTGTGCAGTAGTTAGACGGTTTTAAAGCATTCATGAATTTAAATTAAATTTATTTCGTAATAAATACCCGGGGGCTAAAAAGCGAGCCCTTTGGAAATAAGTAACAGCTCTTCTTTTAGTAAACTGATTTTAGCTAAAGATGCATGATACTGTACGAATGCCATGTGTGTTGCTTTAAACTAAATCCCATTTTTCCCAGGTGCAAGAAACAAGCCGAGAAAATATGCCACGTTGTTTTCAGTTTTCAAATATTCATCAACCTGATCCAGATTACTTCTCTGTTATTTCAATTGGTGGTAAGTTATTAATATAACAATCCTTAATCCCAGGGGAAATATGTGAAAGGAGGTGCTTGAAACCAGGGGTCACGGTACTACATGTCTGGCTGAAACATGGATCTGGAAATGATCCAAATAGGGCACGAGGCTGTCAACATTCAAGGACCTCGAATCCGTACATTCACGAGTCCTTAAA
Organism: Blastobasis adustella; assembly: GCA_907269095.1. NCBI lineage: Eukaryota > Metazoa > Arthropoda > Insecta > Lepidoptera > Blastobasidae > Blastobasis > Blastobasis adustella. The sequence goes on from OU026124.1 coordinate 18,641,814, forward strand.
TATCCATTCCCTTTGCAGCTTGGGCTAAATGGAGGAAACTCATGGCTCACTCATGTTACCTGCGACCCTAAATTTTCTGTTAAGTAAAGGGGCTTATACAATAGTATCAGTAGTTTGCTTACTTTGGGGCTTACGATGCTCTATGGCTACGAGACATGGCCAGCGCTTCCGAAGTACATTCGCGAACTACACGCCACCGAAATGCTGCGGTATTGCGTAACAAGTACGGTGGAGCGTCAGTGGCCGAGCGGTTGAGTATCCGACTCGTAAGAGAGAGGTACCGGATTCGAATCCCGATGTGGCCATTTACCAATAACTCTTTTCTGAGTGTGTTCATTAGTTGAATTCTAACCGACGCTCTTAAGGCGAGGAAAAACAGCGTTATGAAACCTGCAAATTCAGGCAACTGAATTTGAAACCATGATCCAACCTGCTCAGGTTCCCCTGGTAGCAGGGTCACGGAGGTCAGATGGTAGTCGCTCCACTTAAATTACCTGATCGTCAAATCCTGGATCATGGTCAAGGCGGACCCCGGACCCTCGTGTTCAAGAGCACAACCGGGACATTAACGCCAAGATTTTTTTTTAGTGCGTAAAATGTACATTTTTGGTTCCCTTGGCATGAGCGCTATTGCGGATAAGATCGTCGAGGCTCGCCTGCAGCCTTGTCTCCGGCGTACTCTGATATTCCTCTAATGATTAGATTAATGAATTTAAAATTTACTCTTATAATGTTAATTCTCTTAGCAATACAATACAATACAAAAAACGTTTATATTTCTCAAAAAGGCAACTATGTACAGTGTTATGAGTTAAATATAGAAAGGATCAAAATCCTTATTGAGAACTGGAGTCCGTGCTAGGTTAAAAACCTGTGTTACGGATTTCCAGGCTCCCAACCTCCTATATCATTATATAAACAAAGATTTTTAGCTTATATTATGTTTGTTTGTGCCTATAGTTATAATATTATTAAATATAATCAATTGTGTTTGTCAGTGTGCGTGTGTGTGTGTGTGTGTGTGTGTGGGTGTGTATGTGTGTATGTTTGAGTGATAATTTCATGTTATAGTTATAATTATTTTTTCGGTATTCTCAATCAATATCCAGAAGCCAGCCTGTCAAGATCTTCCTACATACTGCTTTACTCAAAGGATGAATCTGTAAAATTTTGTATATTTTGTTGTAAACGAAGCTTTCCAAAAAGTAATAAGTAAGCTGGGCCAGGCTGCAGTTTATCGGCACAGATGGACAAACGGTATAAAATCTACGCGAAACAGGAGGATTGATAGGATCGTAAGGAGTCTGCGAATGCTTCTGCAGAGTCAGCTGAAGTATGAAGAGTTGTTGAATGGAGAGAACCTTACAAAATTTATAAAGTTCGGAAGTAGGGAACCGGTACGGGAGTCGCCATCTAACTTTCAGAAGCGCTCTTTGAGAGCGCTCTCGCACCCACCCCATGAAACAATAGAATATGAGGCTACCGATTGGACAAGGGCAAGGTACACCATTCTCAGTACCCCACGTTCAGCAACATCCCTCAGCGCCTTAAATATAAAAATTAATTAACGCAGTCTAGCCGTCAGTTCGTCAATGTGTGGGTGGAAAGATAGTAGGTTGTCAACCTGAACACCCAGATAGTTAATCGATTCGGCACATGTGAGACATATGCATCCTTTAGCGTCGGAAGGATTTCGGCATGAATGAGAATGTAATGAGAAATGTTGAGTATCCGGCAAACTCCAACTTGACAGGGAAAAAGTCACATGCTTTGTCTTTTCGACATTTAGAGTGAGCAAGTTCCGCACCAACCAATCAGAGATAGAATCAAATCCCGCCTGCGCATAGTCAAAAACAGATTCCCATGTTGCACCATGAAAGACTAAGGCAGTATCATCGGCATATGTGAAGATTTTACAGTTTGTGAGAGTAGTTTGACAAAGGTCGTTAATATATATCAAAAACAAAGTTGGGCCGAGAATACTGCCCTGCGGAACACCATAAGAGATTCCCAGCTCCCCACTCACCTAATCACCAATCCTGACACACTGACGTCTGTCTGAGAGGTAACTCTTAAAGATTTCAAGTTGAGGACCTCTGACACCATTCTCTTCCAGTTTGGTGATGAGGGCGGGGACAGAGATAGTGTCAAATGCCTTTGCCAGTTCCAGGAAAATACCAATCACTTTCTGTTTTTTGTCTTATTTATTAACAATATGCGTGGTAAGTTTTAGTACCGCGTCGCTGGCCGAAATACCCGTGCGAAAGCGAAACTGAGAAGATGAAAACATTTTATTTTTCTCTAGGTATCCGAACAGCCGCCTGTTTAATAGCTTTTCCAAGACTTTGGAGAGTGTTGGTAGAATTGAGATTAGTCTGTAATTTTTAACACTATCTCTGTCACCTCCCTTCAATATTGGCGTTACAACCGCTGCGTCAGGAAAAGTTCCTGTGGCGAATGCAAGGTTGTATAGGAAGGTAATGGGTGGAATCAGAATACCTTTAAACCTCTTCAGGAATGCACCAGACAGACCATCAGCTCCAGATGCACAATCACTCCTCAACCCCATAATCAATCCCTCAACTTCGTATAACGTTGAAAAAAATAAAACTAAAGAATACCATTATAAGTTGTGTAAGATATTTTACGCGTTGGGAGCGCCGAACTACTGGTATGGAGATCTTGGTATGCCTGAATATGTCGCGACCATCCACGATATACTTGTATGGATCATTGACTTGGCTGTATGCGCATATTTATTGTCATTAGTAGGCTCCAATTTCACTCAGCATAATTTATCAGAGAAGCAAATAGCCGACAGGTCCATGTTCACCGTTCAACCTTTGTGGTATTCGTATGTTCTAATATTTAGTTACTACAGAAAGGAAGTGCGGGTTCTAGGCTATGAGTTGGTTGTGAAATTGAAAGAGGTTTACAATGACCCACAAGTCGAAGAGGAGATGAGGCAGTGTTTCCAGTTTTATGCAGGGATTTTTCTATTCTTTGGCATTTCTTCGGTTGTATTATATGGAGTGTATGGCCTCGTTGAGGTTATTTTCAACGGTAATTATCAATATTATTATTATTATTTATATTATTATTATTTATTTTTTATCTCAGTCACATAGTGTGACCGGTAATATAAGTAAAGTACACGGGATTACTCCAAGTGTGCTTCACTTTCAATTTGGTTGCGGGTCGTATCTTCTTGAAGAAACTTGCGCACAATACGACAAGTATTTAAGATAGTGGCTTTCTGCATGTTGATATAGGTATTTTCCGGCAGATCTATTAACCTTAAGTAGTGTTTTACATGTTTTGGTATGACTCCTGTACTAGAGAGCACAAGAGGCACAATATCCACTTTTTCCAGATTCCAAATTCTCAATATCTCTTCTTTTAGTTCAGTGTATTTATTAATTTTATCGGCGGTAGTTTTTTGTAAATTATGTGTATTCGGTACAGCAATATCTATGATAAATGCATGTTTTTCCAGCTTGTCTATCAATGTTATGTCAGGTCTGTTAAAATGGATAGTCTTGTCAGTCAGTATAGCTCTATCAAAGTACATCCTGTGTCTTGCGCTCTCAAGTACAGGTTTTGGAACATATTGGTAGTATGGTAGGGATTTTGGAGGTATCAGTTTGTGTTTTATCGCGAGTTTCTGGTGAATGATGTTTGCTATCTGGTTATGACGATGAATGTAATCTGTTTGTGCGAGGTGACAGCATGCGCTGGTTATATGCTGTATAGTTTCTGGTTGTCTATTGCACTTTCTACATTTATCGTTTTGCATGTTAGGGTCTTTTAAAATATGTTTCCTGTATGTTTTATTATTATTATTATTATTATTATTATTATCAGTCTGAGAGGTAACTCTTAAAGATTTCAAGTTGAGGACCTCTGACACCATTCTCTTCCAGTTTGGTGATGAGGGCGGGGACAGAGATAGTGTCAAATGCCTTTGCCAGGTCCAGGAAAATACCAATCACTTTCTGTTTATTGTCTTATTTATTAACAATATGCGTGGTAAGTTTTAGTACCGCGTCGCTGGCCGAAATACCCGTGCGAAAGCGAAACTGAGAAGATGAAAACATTTTATTTTTCTCTAGGTATCCGAACAGCCGCCTGTTTAATAGCTTTTCCAAGACTTTGGAGAGTGTTGGTAGAATTGAGATTAGTCTGTAATTTTTAACACTATCTCTGTCACCTCCCTTCAATATTGGCGTTACAACCGCTGCGTCAGGAAAAGTTCCTGTGGCGAATGCAAGGTTGTATAGGAAGGTAATGGGTGGAATCAGAATACCTTTAAACCTCTTCAGGAATGCACCAGACAGACCATCAGCTCCAGATGCACAATCACTCCTCAACCCCATAATCAATCCCTCAACTTCAGATTCATCTGTAGGTAGTAAGACAAATGAATGCGGACTCACGGGTGTGATAATTGGGCGTTGATGCAGTTCACCTTTCTTTGTTATCTTTTCAGCCAGTGTTCGCCTCATACTAGCAAACAAGTGGTTCACCTCATCAACGCTTCTCTGGGGATTTATAGTGGAGACAAGGCAGTCTGCACTTGTGTTGTGTTTCGTTGTATAGGTAAAATTTTTAATAGCCTTCCAGAGTTTCTTACTATTACCCTGAGCCTCTGAAATCAATCAGAGGCTCAGGTTATATCTGTCATATTCAATTTTTACTTTTCTGAGTAACGAGACACAGAAATTTCTGTAACGAGTGTAAGAAGTTTTTAATATAATATCATTTGATGACTTTTTTAATTTAGCATGAAGGCGATACCTCGTTTTTAAGCATCTTAGTAGACCCGCAGTCATCCATGGCCTACGTAACGACTTTCTATTTGGGGTTGACTTTGGACTGTTGGTCGTAATTATGCCGCCAAGAGTGTCAATGAAGAAATTTGGGGCATCATTCACATCAGACATCCGGTACAGAACGTTAAAATCCAAATTTTGAAGTTCCCGCTCATTATTATCAAAGTGGACTAATTTAGATGATGTAATTTTTAGAAGTATGAAGCAAAAGTAAAACTGTATCGTGATCGGTTAGAGATGTGTCAGCTAGTGCGGGACATTTTGTTTTAAATATCATATGATCTATGCAAGTTTGGTTGTTACGTGTTGGAATAGTATGTGTAGGAAGCATACCGTGGCAAGACATCAAAGTAAGATATTCTGTAGCCCGGGAGTCATGGCAGTTATCCGTTATATCAATATTCAAGTCACCTGTTAATATTATGTTTTGGAAAGAGTAAAAACGATTTAAATGTTCATGTAATTAGTCCAAAAAATCCTTTATATTACGGTTACCAGGTGGGCGGTAAATTGAAATGATTACAGTATCTGTACCAAAAGTCAGTGTAATGCAGTTAGCATCTTCTATATTTGACTCCACCAAAGTTAAAGTATAATGACTGCGGTAGTACACCACAACACCCTCGTTTTGTGTATAGTGCTGTGTTGTTGGGGAAAAACAGTATCTCTCTATGGTAGGAATGGGGGAAGAGTTCGCCAGCCAGCACTCGGTAAGTACAACCACATCCCACACCGTCCCACTTCTATCAAGAAGCGTGAGAAAACAATCAAAGTTGCAGTTTATACTCTTAATGTTTTGTTGAGACGAGTTGAGAGTGGGGCAATTTGGAGTTGGAAGTCGGAACGCCCGTGGCCAGATGCTGGCCGGCTTTCTGGAGAAAGAGGGACTCTTTATGATGAATTCATTTTTCGGGAAGCCGGATCATCGCAGATGGACGTGGGTTAGTCCCGATGGTGTCACAAAAAATGAGATCGACTTCATCCTATCTACGAAACGGCATATATTCAATGATGTCTCGGTGATCAATAGCGTAAAAATTGGCAGTGATCACCGCTTGGTAAGAGGCACATTGAATATTAATCCACAGCTGGAAAGATCGAGATTGATGAGGTCCACGCTCCGGCCTGTACCCACCCACATCCAAAACCCCGAGAGCTTTCAACTCGAATTACAAAATCGCTTCGAGTGCCTAGGAGATTGTGTCGACGTGGACGACTACAATAACAGGTTCGTGGAAACTGTCTATACGGTTGGGTCAAAGTTTTACAAAACCTGCCGTACAAAAAGAACAAGCAAAATCTCTGACAATACCCTCAAACTCATGGAAGAAAGACGCGCAATGACTCTGCAATCCCCTGATGATGTCTCTCAATTTAGGCGACTTAATCGACAGATCTCCAAGTCTCTGACTCGCGATATACGCCGCTTCAATACTATCAACATTGAGGCGGCGATCGAGCGGAATAAAGGCTCTAAAGTCTTTGCGAGAGATCTGTCGATTGGACAGAGCCAGTTGACAAGACTGAAAACGGATGACGGCAGAGTTGTTTCGACCAAGTCCGAGGTTTTGAGGGAAGTCGAGAGGTTCTATGGACAGTTATACACGACAACACGGGCACCTGTTACCAGTATGGCAAAAGACCCCAGAGCCAAGTTGACCCGACACTACACCGAAGATATCCCGGACATCAGCCTGTACGAGATTAGTATGGCTCTCAAACAGCTCAAGAACAACAAGGCGCCGGGTGATGATGGAATTACGGCTGAGCTTCTGAAAGCTGGTGGCAAACCTGTGCTTAAGACCCTTCAGAAGCTGTTCAATTCCGTCATCCTCGAGGGAAAAACGCCGGAAACATGGCACAGAAGTATAGTGATATTGTTTTTCAAGAAAGGTGATAAGGCTCTCTTGAAGAACTTCAGACCAATATCGCTGCTGACCCATGTGTATAAGCTGTTTTCGAGAGTCATTACGAATCGTCTCGCACGCAGGTTTGATGACTTCCAGCCTCCCGAACAAGCCGGATTCCGAAAAGGTTTTAGTACCATAGACCACATTCATACGCTGCGGCAGGTTATACAGAAGACCGAAGAGTATAACCGGCCATTATGCTTGGCGTTTGTGGACTATGAGAAAGCCTTCGATTCGATCGAAACTTGGGCGGTGCTCCAGTCTCTACAGCGGTGCCAAATTGACTATCGATATATCGAAGCACTGAAGGGTTTGTACGAAAACGCCACTATGTCAGTTCGTCTCCAGGATAAGACCACAGAACCTATCCAGCTGCAGCGGGGTGTTAGACAAGGTGATGTCATATCACCGAAGTTGTTCACTGCTGCACTGGAGGATATCTTTAGGCTTATGGACTGGGACGGACTTGGCATCAATATTAACGGCGAGTACCTTACTCACCTCAGATTTGCTGACGATATCGTAGTCATGGCTGAAACCCTGGAAGACTTGGGCAAAATGCTCGATGACCTCTGTAGTGCCTCTCAACAAGTAGGTCTTAAAATGAACATGGACAAGACGAAAATTATGTCGAATGTCCATGTTGTGCCTACTCCAGTGACCGTTGGAGGCATTCCACTTGAAGTTGTTGACGACTATTCATACCTAGGACAAATAGTTCAGTTAGGTAGGTCCAACTTCGAGAAAGAGGTCAATCGACGAATCCGACTCGGTTGGGCAGCATTCGGGAAGCTACGCCATATATTTTCGTCCCAATTACCGCAGTGTCTCAAAACGAAGGTCTTTGACCAATGTGTGTTGCCAGTGATGACATACGGAACCGAAACGTGGCCGCTCACTGTGGGCCTTATAAGAAAGCTCACTGTTACCCAAAGGGCAATGGAAAGAGCTATGCTCGGAGTCTCTTTGCGCGATCGAATCAGAAATGAGGAGATCCGCAAGCGAACCAAGGTCACCGACATAGCTCTAAAGATTGCCAGACTGAAGTGGCAGTGGGCAGGGCACATAGCTCGAAGAACAGATGGCCGATGGGGCAGTAAAGTTCTCGAGTGGCGGCCACGTGCCGGAAGACGCAGCGTGGGTAGGCCTTCCACAAGGTGGACTGACGACCTGGTAAGGATCGCAGGTACCAGCTGGATGCGAAAAGCACAGGACCGGCCTTTGTGGAGATCTCTGGGGGAGGCCTATGCCCAGCAGTGGGCGTCTTCTGGCTGATATGATGATGATGATGATGTTTTGACGTAAAAGTTTAACGACGTACTATGAGTTTTTGAGAGGAATTTACAGTCGTCAATCATACACGCAGAAGACGCATGTCAACGAATTGTCGATGTCATGTGTGGGTAATTTAACAACAAATAACACATATTTATCAATAGTAATAACAGTGGCAATAGGGTAGTTCTCGCATTAGATTCATTATGATTAACAAAATGAGTAATGCGCCCACTACACCCGGCCAAACTCAGTTGACCAAATTTAGAAGCAAAAAGCGCAAAAGCAAATCCAAGCGGAACGCACCGCCCACAGTATAAAGCGCACTCCACATGTGGACAGTTCCGCGGGAACACGAGAGTGTAGAGGGAGTATTCGCCTATATTCGTATAGTCCCGTGCATGTTCGGCATGTCTCGCCTATTTCATAGACTATGTAGAGATAGTTCGTTGTCGTCTCGATTCGATCGAGTTTTTGTTTATATTCCTAGCGCTTTTTCCCGTAACAGGTTCGGGGTACACTTGACTATGATCCAGGATATTAGTAGATCAAGTAATTACAGTAGAGCAGCTGCCATCACCTCTGTGACCCTGTTTACAGCAGATTAGCGATATTACACCGATGAATCGATATATTTCGAACGCGTTTTGACACCCACCACATCAATTATAGGTGAGAATGTAGAGGGTCGACCAACGTCCCGGCCAAAGTCTCGCCAAAAGTTTCGGCGGACATGTGGAGTACGCTTAAGGTCCATTTTCGTATCACTAATATTACGTGACGTGTCGCTCCGCTCTTCAAAAGACATGATTCAAAAATGGACCTTCCCTGCGCGCAATACACTCTACCTCCACACGCTCTCTCAGTTCCCGCCCCCGAACCCAGACGACCGAATCCAGCCAAATGCAATAAGCGCATTAGGCAGTCATTATTACTGTAGGCCAAAATGGAAAAATTAATTTTAATTTTAGTTCAGGGGTAGAACAACATTAGAAAGCAATTATTAATCGATAGAAGATGTATGGTGGTTTGACCTATAACTACATTAAGCTTCATAAAATAAACGTTACGACAAATGTTACAATAGTAGGACAGAGTTGCGAAATATTTACAACACGGAACCTTCGTGCGACCGTCCGATGAATACCGATAATGCGAAATAATGAACAAGGGATAATTTATGAGTGTGTATGTTTGGTTATGTGTAGTGTATGAAATGGGTGTAGTGTGATGTGTAGAATTACGATGAATACAATATTTATCCGAGTGGGTAGCCAGGACATGGACATAAATGGCGCTTAAAAGTACTAATAGTCATTGTGAAATAGTGCATTTTTCAATTTTTTGCTTCAGAATTGATTAAGGTAAGTTTCATCTCTGCTGTTTTCTTCAAAAATATATTTCCTCAAAAAGACCAACAGGCAACACACTTCTGTTCTCTTTGTAGTTTGCGGCCGAGATAGAATAGGTGTTTCCCAGCTGTAGACAATGTCTCGGTGATGTACTTGGGTCTTGGCGGTCCAGCTAGGTTGAGGTGAGAAGTTGAGAGCTGGGAGTTCCTATGCTATTTGTTAAAAGACTTGCTGGCTCTCATGAAGCTTTCCTTCGATAATACAGAGTTGAACTCTACGACCACTGTACCAGTTAAGGAGTGCTCTTTATTCGGCTTCATTCTGAAAATATTCTTAATGTCAGTGGTTTGTAATGACTGGTTTATAACATCACCAATCGTATACAATTTAGAGCTGGAGGGACTCTTTGTTTTCCGGTTCAGAGACAGGAAAGTTATTAATTTCTACCATGGCCGATCGAGAGTTACGTTCTATGTAATCTATTTTAGATTCTAACTGATTTACCCGTACTTTTAACTTAGAGATTTCCTTTTCCTAATTGTCCAACCGCTCCACTAATTCGTCGTACTTTTGTGAGAAAAATGTAACGGATTCCTGTATTTTATTGTTGTGTTCTAACAAGTTGCGCATTGTTGTATTCCGGGATTCAAATTTTGCATTTTGTGTACGTTCAAAGTTGGCGAATACTTTGTTCATCTCGGAGAGAATGATGGTGTTGTCGGTGGTAGGATTTTCCTGCTGTTCAGCCTCTAACTGCCTTCGCGTCCTACGAGGTTTTATACTAATGTCCTTTTTTTCGGTATCAGTGGGCTGCGAGCTCAATACGGGGTCCGAATGGGCCTGGGTTAGGTTAGTATTTACATCCAGATTCATCGCCGGTGGAGGTGTTCTCGGAGTTGACATTTTATAGTATGAGAGAATACACCTGTAGGCCTAAATGATGCGCACGCGCCGTCGGCTGAATGTATATCAAAATGGGCGTGGCCTAATAAAGAAATGGCTGTCTCTTGTGGTGTGGAGCGTAGTGCGATAGCAATTTGCGATTTATGGCTTGTACAGGGTAGGTATTGAACGGGGTTGTCGGTAGTGTAGTTATCACAGTTGTTCGTCTCACTCACTTAACCGTAGGCTCGATCTATACCTTTCTGATCCTCTGCTCTCCTGGTACTCTTAAGGAATATTTGACTTTTAATTTAATTTAAAACGTATTTTATTTTATTTACACAACCACAAACACGTCAGACGCTTATCAGATCCAGGGGGAGAAGAATACCCTTGTTTTTTCCGATGATTTCGTTGGTTGAAATGGGCCGACGAGATTTCAATTCTCGTTCTTCCTCGCTACGCCGGTAGAGAATTATTTAAATTTTGTATGACTTCGCCGTAAAGTAAAAACGTTCACTAGAAAATAACAATACTGCGGTAATGTGTAACGATTGTATTATGCATAAATACAATTGAGTGCGACAACACTAAACGTTTTAAGACATTTGTATTAAGGAACAGGAGAAACCATCACAGTTGAATTCGTTGATTGACCATCTTTTACTTAAAATTTCACCTGACTACTGCAATGGAGTTTAACCCAAATTATTTTATACAAATACACTCTTTCTTGCATATTTATGGTTAGTAGTGTTAGAGCCCTTTTATTGTTTATTGCCCTTCTATTCTAGTGCTATGACTATTGTGTCTTGACTGTTTTTTGTTAGTATCCATTTATGCCTTTTTCTTATTATCATCATCATCATTAATCTCTAAAATATTTTTGGTCGGTTGGTTTGATACTTATTTTACTCTGTATAGAGTTATATTTTTATGCTCATTGTTTTTCTAACTACATATTAGTACTAAATTGACTGGCGGTATCAATTTATGATTACAGAACTCGGAGCGAACACTAACCAATTTTATTATGACTTCGGTCATTATAATCGGTATACTGTTGAGTACGTGTTGCTTTTGGTGCAGCGCAGGGGATGTTACTATTGAGGTAGGCTTTATAACTATTCTCAAAATCTAATACTTTATTATGAAAAAGGTTTGTGTGATTGATAGATGTATGGTCCGGAAAGATAGTAAATCAGACCCAAGTTGGAACATTGCTCCCATCTATGGGCGGGAGCTCGGCATACCGCTGTGAGAATTGTCGATGATACCATGCTCACTTTATTGAGCCGTTAGGTCAGTTAAGAGACTTCGCTTCCATGTGTGAGTTCTGTCGCCTGTACAACGGTGTTTGTTATGAGGAACTGTTTGACATGATGCCTACAGCTACATTCTTTCATCGCACTGCTCGCCATTGACAAAGAGTTCATCCTCACACTTTGATGGCGGCGGGCTCCCATTCTATATTTCTATAATATATTAAGCCATAATTAAACTTACTACTTATTAATTCCCTATTTATTAATAACAATTTGCTTGTTTATTACTTTTCAGTTATTAATTGCAATTGGGGCTTTTAGTTTTCTATGTGCTACTTTTTTATTCAGGCCTCGAATCTAAGCATGGCGATGTTCGAGTCGGGCTGGCAGCACTGCCGCGGCCGCGCCACCCTGCGCGCACGAACTCTACTAGGCGTCGCTATGTGGCACAGCCAGGTGATAATGGTCATTTGGTCATCTTGGCGTTAATTTCTCAGTTATGTTTACGCGTGCAAGGCCACGGGGTCGAGAATTATCTAAGATTTGGCAGGTAATAACAGTGGAGCGACTGCCATCTGACCTCCGTGACCCTGTTCAAGGGGAAACTTGGCCATATTAATTAATTTCTAATTTCAATAATTTCATATTAATTAATTCTGTTAAGACCATCAAAATTCTTTATTATACCTTTGTAAGGAGTATCTTAGAATATGCTTCTCAAGTTTGGAGTCCGTGTTACGCTGTCTACATTTCACGTATTGGGGCTATTCAAAAAAAGTTACTGCGTTACGTGTGTTACCGGTTGAGCCAACGCTATAGCTCGGAACATTACCTTTCTCTGTGCAAGAAACACCAACTTCCTCCTCTCTGCATGCGTAGGGAAATAGCTGATCTGACAATGCTTCTCAAAATTGCGTCTGGGGTTGTCGACTGCCCTGAACTTCTTTCTTGTCTATATTTGAAGACACCTGTGAGATGCTTCAGACGCAATGACCCGTTGCATGTTCCAGAAGCTTCTACCAACTACAGAAAGAACACCTTTTTATTGCGAGCAACTAATAATTTTTATGTTTTATCAAAGAGAATTGACCTTGATTTATTTAACACAAGTTGTGAGTCAGCGAGAAGCCGCATACTCAAGTATTACTTTGACACGTTGTAGCATTTTCTTAAAGCATATTATTTATTTACTATTGTCGCATTATTTTTGGGTATTTTAGGTGTATTTTAGTAAAAGTTTGAAATTGTAGTCTTATAGACTGTTCGGTTTGCTTAACTTTTAGTTAAGTATGTATTAGTTTACACAATGTCTATCGGTGGAAACCTGTAATTGGCTCTGTGCTTCCAGTGTTATTTTATATTGTAATAATTGCTGTTGGTTTTCCTTAAGTAAATAAAATAAAATAAAAAATATTGGATCATGCGGTTACGTATTTAGTCGCCTAATGTGCTCACCGTAAGAGCTTCGGTTAGTGTTCAACTATTGTACATAACTCAGAATTGGTCTTTGACACCGATCGATTCTGTGCCTCTTCCATCCATCGACATCATTGATAACAGTAATATCTTCAGGTTTACTTTTTCTCCTGAACCATGATCCAATCTGGTCAGGTGCCCCTGGCAGCAGGGTCACGAAACTCAGATGGCTGTCGCTCCACTGTAATTACCTGATCTGCCAAATCCTGAATCATAGTCAAGGCGGACACCGGGTCATCGCGCGCGAGAGAACAACCAGGACATTGACAGCAAGTTAATTTTTTTATGACGTTTTGTTTTGATTTTACTCACTGAGACCAGGTTATGATTTATGGTCAGTCTTCCAAGGGATTTAATGCAAATTGTTGCTATTTTTCTAGAGGCCGGTGGAGATAAGATGTCTGGGACTCGTGACGCTTTCGTATTCTTCCTACGTAAATGTTGGTAATAATTTTGTATATTTCTATTCAGTAGATACTATAGGGGTGTTTTTTTATACCGCTAAGGTTTCAAGCAAGCTTACGACATGCCTGATGGTAAGCAGTCCCCGCAGCCTATGGACGTTTGCAATACCCGGGGTTTCCCCCACGCGCTGTCGACCCCGTTAAAATATTTTCACCCCTATCTTGAAGAACTACCTTTACTCCAGAGAAAACCTCTCCGAGGAGCTCAATCCATAGCCTTAGTATGCGTGGGAAAAAGGTCTTTTGGAAGCGTACAGTTCTCGAACAAATTGACTCAAAGGTGTAAGGAGTCGATGGCGAGCGGTGCCATGATAGAATGTAGCTGTAGGCATCAAGTCAAACGGTTCCTCAGAACAAACACCGTTGTACAAGCGATAGAACATACAAAGTAACTTAGCGGCTCAATACTGCATGATATCATTCACAAATCCCACAACGAGTTTTTGAATCGATTCGCTAGTCACAAACTGATATACTTCCTTCCGTAAAAGTAATACTCCGAATAGTGTCTGACTTGTGCTTTATGTAGAAGTCGTTGCCCCGGCGTGAATTAATGCTTTAATCTGTTACGCACACCCAGTATTTTAGATGCGAGCCTGACATTTTCTTACGATGCTTTGGAGCTTTCATGGTGGTGAACGCGCATACTTGTGTCTTTGTGCTGTTAAATTGGACTAAATTTAGTCGTCCTCAACCGGAGATTCTAGATAGAGTACTCCTGATTTTAGACACAAGAAGATCGGGACTTTCCTCCGCTATGGAACAATGGATATTGGCACGCCCCGTGTAAAATGCGTCTCCAATACGGATGACTGTACAATCCAATAGCAATGAATGCCGTAAATGGACAGATATCATATTATGATGGAGGAACAGAGTTGGAGACAGCACTAAGCCTTGTGGAACACCAACGTTAATGTCCAAGCTATCAAAGCAATAGCCGTAAACTACGGCTTTGATGCATTTACTGGACTAAAAGGTATTCGCACAATTCTTCGGGAAGCCCATATGATGATAACTTCGTTAGAAGACCTCCATGCTGGACCCGATCGAACGCCTTCGCTATGTCTAGGCCAACAGCCAGTGCCTCACCTTGACTCTCAATAGATAAAGTCCATCGGTTTGTTAAATACACCAGAAGATCCCGTTCAGCGAAAATGTCGGAAGCATATTGACGATTGCTCAAGAGATCGTGTTCTTCTAGGTAACTGAGGAGCTGTGTGTTTATAACCTGCTTCATCACCTTAGAGCGAGGGGCGGTAATATCGATAGGCCCGTAATTCGATGTGTTTGATCTGTCGCCCTTTTTGGGCATAGGGTACACATGGGTAGTCTTCCATGAAGACGGGACTACGGGATCCAGCGGATTATGAGAGCTCAAAGATACGCGTTAGTACAGGACACAGTTTTAGGACCACCGCCGGTATACCATTAGGCCCACTTACTACAGGACTTATGAACAACTAAAGATTAGCGCCAGCTGCACCTTCTGCTGACAGATAAATATGGATAGCAAAGACGAGCAAATTTATAGAATTTGCTGCATGTGAAAGCACCTGACTTCCGCCTAACGCTTTTCTTTTTTAATATTTAAAACATTGCGCCTACTCTACAGAAATAAGAATAATGCAATTTTTATTTTCAGATTGTAAGATCTACGTATCAAGTATTTTCGGTATTGACAGCAGATAGTACTGGAACAAAATGAAAATTTAATTGTAATGGTGATAAAAAAACACTGTTATACCTGTAGCCTGTAACAAAGTAAAAGATGTATGTACATTTAAGAAATAAAAAGCTTAATACTTATACAAGTGCCGCTCCAGACTTGTGCCGTTTCCTGATAAATGCATAAATAAAGTGTTTAATTTACAATAATTTATTACTTTACCGTATACGCACTTGAATGAAAGTGATTATCGTCATCCAGGGCAACTGCAACCTAAGGGGAGTCAAGTGTATGTGGTCCCGGCCTTTGTAGACTTTAATTTTAAAGGACCTCAAGATATGGTTTAGAGAGCATTCCACATCTTACATGTGCGCAATAAATAGAAAGAAAGAAAGAAATAACGTTTATTTATAAGACACCAGAAATACAAGAAGGCATGCAAATAATACAATAGGTTGTCGATACACATACAGAGTGCGTGCGAGTTCATGTCCATTAGGCCCGACCGTCTAACTCGAATGGATTATACATCGCTATCTCACTCGCTCAAACTGCAACCGAATGAGATGGCGATGATTAGTGCCTCCAATAATTGCTACTCGAATTATTTAAGCGGTCATGCCTGATGAACACGTACTCGTGCGCGTACAGTATGGTACTTGGATGCATGGCATCCAAATGCTGTAAACAAAATCTATTTTGTTTTAACTTAATTGTACAACAACACAATCGGCACCAGCAGCAGAGGTGGGCACCTCTGCTACCTGAACGTTCCCGCTGAACGATTGGTTCATATGCTCTCAAGTTTTCGACGTCAGGAGCGTAAAGAATGACAATTCCAATAAATTATGGGATTCAAGGTACCCATATCCACGTTTGCCAAAATGCGCGAGTTGCCCAAAATAATAACCTGACATTTGTTAGGGTTAACAGAAATGCCAATGCTAAAAACCAGTCGCAAATACTGGCCAAATTAGCATTCACACCATTTATGGCATTTTCTAAATCATTCCTATCGCACTGTACAGTACAAAAGCATAATATTTAGAGCATTACCACTTCAAGAAAAAATTCCTTTGCAGCTACAGCAACATACAAGGTATTTGGTGCATCTTCAACCAAAATGAGTTTAAAAAAAGGAGGGGGCATTAGCTGCCTCTTGGGCTCAAAGTTTACTCCCTTTAACCCCTAGGTATTTTTTTTATAAAAAAAAAAATTAATTCAAGAAAGCTATAAAAACCTTTTCACAACTGTACAGGTAGTACACAGGAATATTATTTTTAAGGTGGTCATGTTCTTGTATTGTACGTGGAGCTGGAGGGCATCGGCGTGAAGATGGTATGAGCATGAAAGATAGAGGTTATTAAATTTATGAAGTCAGCAAACATTAAGCGAGAAAGTAATCCGCCTTGCAGAACAATCTGCTTACAAACTGACATTGATGTAATAGGTACATACGTACTTACGTAATTTATTTTTCGAAAGTAACTTAATACACTGAATAACCTAAAGTTCTTATCTAGACTTAAAAGTAAATTTAAATAAGGGGATTACCGAAATACCCCATTGAAATACCGCATAGAACCGACAGCCACGTGGACCATCACAGCTTTGAATATTTTTCGAGATATTTAAGACCCAAATGCTTACCTGTTTCCATTTATATTCTGTTTTTTTTTGGCATGTTTTAAACATTGTTTAAAACGCTTTTTCTGAAACAACTTGTTTCAATCATGCCAACCCTGAACAGATAAAAATCCTCTTTCATATTATTCTCAAGAGACATGGTGCCCAGAAGGCTGGCAATATTTCCACTTTGAATGACGAGACTCAACTTCTGAGTGAAAAATTTGCCAGTGCTGCGGTTACCAGCAGCCTCACAGAGACGCCTGTTGCGGGACTATTCGTAAAAAGGATACCCTTATATATGTACTTTCCTCTTTTCATTAAGGGGGCCGTCATGCGATTTGTACATAGATATAGCAAAAAGCACCGACACCCCGGTTATCCTTAAATCGTGCTTCGTTCTAAATGTCGACGCCAAGAATCCCGATGATTTTCGAAAACCAAAAAGCACAAACATGCGTCGTTGTTTGGTTGAACAAAACGAAATTTCGTCTGCCTCAATCTGAAATCTGCTCTAGGCTTTTTGTACATTCTAGAAGAAAAGTATTCATTGTAAGACTCCAATTTTCTTATATGGTTCTACCTTATCAAAAGGTTCACTTTCAATCCATATTATTCGTAAATTATAGTAGGAACGATAAAGTATTCATATAAACGTTCTTATTTTTATATATGTGACGGATTCGGTCAATAGCATGGAATCATGTGGTCAATAGTACGGACTCATGTGGTCAATAGTAAGGACTTATGACGCAGAAAACGGAAGAGGGAGTGCGCCGCCTGGTGGGGCATGCTGACAGAGTCTCGACGACACGACTCGGGCGGAGTGGCGGGCATTCTTGGCTCGACCGCCGAGGAGTGAATACATCTTGAAACTGTCTCCACATTTCGTTTATAGATTGTGTTGTTTACGTTTAAAAATAAAGTAATTTTAAAATCACCTTTGAAATATTAATGTAAATTACCTCAACTCTCTACATTGTAATACCGCTCTGATTTCAAGTACAATTATAAGTGATGTGCAAGAATGAAGTGGAATAAATACAGTGGAGTAAATGTAAACCATTTCTTTATCTGTAGGAATACGATCTAATACTGATATCACCACCCTGATGACAATGATCCTGATACACCACTTTCCTTGACGCAACGACATATGTATTGTATTATATATTTGTTTATTACGTAAATAATAATAATGAAGGAAGTGGAATAATAATGAATTCATGAATAATGAAGTTGGTAAAATATTACTAGTAGCAATTAAAATACACAGTCAATTAGAGTCTCATTAATACATACAATTATAACATTTGACGGAGCCTCAACTATAGTATAAGTAATAAGTGAAATGAAAATTGTTCCCAATTAGGTAATTATTACATCGAAGCAATATTATCTGGTAAAAATAATCAAAGTGGGATTTGTTGTCTTCTTTTTAAGTAGATATTATTCACCATTCTGATTCTACCTTCATGTACTTCAGTACCTACTATATTTTTGACTATGCAAATTTAGCAATTTATCAATATTTTAAACCTTGACCTATCTACTATCACTCAATTCTTAGACCCAATAATGAAAAAACCGAACCAAGATAACTTTGGAAAAAATAAAACTAAAGAATACTACTACAAGCTATGCAGGATATGTTATGAGTTAGGGGCACCGAATTACTGGTATGGAGACCTTGGCATACCAAATATGTTGCGACTATCCACGATGTGCTCGTATGGATCATTGACTTGGCCATATATGCACTTTTCGTGTCAATAATTGGAGCAAATTTCACTCAGCACAATTTGTCTAAGAAGCAACAATCTGACCGACAAATGTTCACTTGTCAACCCATGTGGTATTTGTATATTCTGGTGTTTAGTTACTACCGTAAAGAAATTCAAACACTAGGCTACGAGTTAGCCGTCAAATTGAAAAAGGAATACAATGACCCTCAAGTCGAAGAAGAGACGGTGCGGTGTTTCAAGTTTTACATAGGGTTTTTTTTATTCTTTGCGATTTCTACGCTTGCATTGTTTGGATTGCAAAGTCTCATTGAAGTTATTTTTAACGGTACCACAATAACGCTTTTAGATAGTTAGTATATTTTAGAAAGGTAGTGGTTGTAGCTGCCAAATTGTAGTATACAAATTTTGCACGTATGTAGAAAAATAAAGATTATACATATCCATCATTCCAATTTCTTCTCTTACTCCTTAACTGTCCATGCAGCGAGACAATGGAACTCTCTGCCACATAATGTGTGTGACAGCCAGTCACTGTCTATATTTAAAAAGAGAATCAAGTATTATTATCTTTCCCTGTCTAGTCCATAACTTATATATTTATGTATTTTAGATAGCTTGTTTTAATAATATGTCTAGCTTTATATACCTATATATTATAGTATAATATATTTATCTACACTAATATTATAAAGAGGAAAGATTTGTACCTATTTTTGTATGTTTGTATGTTTGTAATGAATAGGCTCAAAAAGTACTGGGCCGATTTAAAAAATTATTTCACCAATAGAATGCTACATTCTTCCAATTTGACATAGGCTACATTTCATTTTGAAAAAAATTAGGGATCCTTGGTAAAATTTGAACAATGTAACCGAAGGTGTAGAAAAATGAGTCTTACAATGTCTTTCGTCGAATGCGCTGCCGAAACTATTAGCGATAGAACAAAATAATGTACAACAATATTGAAGAACATCATAATGTCTACAAAAAACTCCGCGGTAGCATATGTCCAACTATTGTAGTTATGTC
The DNA here is from genome assembly GCA_907269095.1 of Blastobasis adustella. NCBI lineage: Eukaryota > Metazoa > Arthropoda > Insecta > Lepidoptera > Blastobasidae > Blastobasis > Blastobasis adustella. Next base: position 18,661,339 of record OU026124.1, read on the forward strand.
ACTACAACAGCTTTTTTCATTTTAAACATTAATGAAAATGCTAACCAAATTCAAACCATGCTATTTATGTGTTTATATTAATCCATATCCAAATAAATTATTTTATGGTCAAGACCATTTAACTACCTATAAAATAGTTTTTAAATTATTTAAATTGGACTTTCCATTCAAAAGATATTACGAATTAAAAAATTCAAACAGTAAACAAAACCGCCATAGCGCCGTGGCCGTTGTTTGCGATGCAGTCTGAAAAGCGCGCCGGGCATCGCGGCGGGCGGGGTGGAGGGAGCACTGACATACAGGAGTGGGGCGTGCACGTCTGTAAGATAGGTAGCCGCGCGGCTCAATCGCGCGGTCGGCTCCTTACGCAGCGGACGCTACCGATATTGAACATTTAGATTTTTCCATAGAACACATTTCAGATAGAGCACATTTTCTTTCTATCGATTAGGAGTTATTTTCAAAACTGCGCATAAATTACTTGATTAAACCTTGACAGTTTATTTTTATAGCAGTGTCACACTCTTTTTAAAGCACCTATTTAAGTATTGTATGTATTTTTTTATGAAAACTTCTATTCAATAAACTGTTCATATTAAAATCAAATTAATTCTTATTTATTTTACTTGAAAACCAAAACTTTCAAACAATTATGCCTAAAAAAAAAAGGTCCCAATTATCTCAACATAGCTCCCAAGCGAGATTAGCAAAGATTCGGCGTGTTGGAGAATCATCTTCAGAATATTCTGATCGACTCGAAAGTCAAAGAGAATATGCATCACAATCACGGGCCAGAGAATCTAGCGCCGAACGCTCGCAGCGACTTGCTGAGAATAGAGAGCGAACCTCGCAAGCTCGCGCAAGGGAAAATAGCGCCGATCGTTCGATTCGTCTTGCAAATCAAAATGTCAGATCGTCAGAGGTTCGCGAAAGACAGTCGAGCGCAGAACGCGCGCAACGCCTTGACGAAAATCGAACAAGAATTTCGCAAGCACGGGCAAGAGAGTGCAGTGTCGAACGCTCACTTCGCCTTGCAGAACAAAATGAACGATCTTCTCAGATTTACGAACGAGAGTCGAGCTCCGAACGTTCACAACGCCTTGCTGGAAACAGAGATAGAGACTCGCGGGCACGTGCCAGAGAATCTAGCACCGAACGCTCGCAGCGGCTTGCTGGACTGAGAGCCAGAAACTCACAGGCACGTGCCCAAGAGTCTAGCGGTGACCGCTCGCAACGACTTACGGCACAGAGAGAGAGACAAAGTGCAGTAGCAATTAGAAGGCGTGATGGGATTTCAGCTCACAGCAATAGATCGGCATTCAGCTACGATCCACAAATTAACTACGCCGATCAAAACAGCATTCAAATTGGAGCGATGGATAAGATATGCCCTAAATGTTTCGCGAAAAAATGGAGAGACGAAGCAATTGGTATGTGTTGCGCGGCTGGAAAAGTAATACTTCCCAGTATCGTATAGCCTCCAGAACCAATCAAAAGCCTTCTGACGAACAATAGTACACTATCCGCGCATTTTTTAAAAAACGCACGTCGTTACAATAATCTGTTTCAGATGACATCGTTCGGGGCGAAAGAAATTAGTGAGGGGAATTTCATGCCAACCTTTAAGGTAGAGGGACAGGTTTATCACCTCATAGGCAGCCTCCTGCCGCCATCCGGACAAAGCCCACAATTTCTGCAGATATATTTTATTTCCGATGCTGACCAACTATCTTTGCGCTCTAACATGGCTCCTATGCTAAAACTGGATTTGATCAACGAATTGCAGACCATGTTGAATAGTCACAACGTTTACATACGAAGTTTTAAACAAAGTATCGAATCGACATCTCCAGAGAATTTAAAATTAATTATTCACGCTGACCGCACACCTCAAGCAGAACACCGAGGCAGATACAACGCGCCTTCCGTCAACGAAGTGGCCGTTCTCTTGGTTGATGAAGACAAAGGCCCCAGAGATATAATGCTGCACGGTAGAGACGGGCAGCTGAAGCGAGTGTCGGAATTGCATAGGGCTTATGATCTGTTACAATATCCGCTAATGTTCGTATCAGGAGACGACGGATATTACTTAACTATTCCTCAGCAGGATTCCTTAAGAAATAAAACTGTATCATGCATGCAATATTACGCATACCGCTTAATGATTAGGACCAGTCAATTTAATTCGCTGCACTATTACAAGGATTTGTTTAGTCAATATTGTGTGGATATGATGGCAAAGATGATTTCGGAACGATTAAATTTTATAAGGCGAAACCAACAAAAACTTAGAGCAGATGACTATATTCATCTGAGGGATGCTTTAAACCAAGACGCAAGCGTGAATGCCGTCGACATCGGACAGCGCGTCATCTTACCGTCATCATTTACTGGATGTGCGAGGTTTCTAAACGAAAAGACGCATGATGCTATGTCCTATGTGCGCAACCACGGCCGGCCAGATCTATTCGTCACTTTTACGTGCAACCCTGAATGGGAAGAGATAAAGCAGGAACTTTTCCCCGGCCAACGGTCTTTCGACCGGCATGACATCATTGCTCGAGTATTCCATCTAAAAATGAAAAAAATTATAAAAATATTCACGAAAGACGCGATTTTTGGACCGGTCAAATGTTATATGCTTAGTGTTGAATGGCAAAAAAGAGGATTGCCGCATTGTCATATGTTGTTTTGGCTGGAGACAAAAATACAGCCCGATCAGATCGACGAAATAATCGTCGCTGAGCTGCCTAATAAAGACGAAGACCCAGTGTTATTTGACATAGTCACAAAAAATATGGTACACGGGCCATGTGGGCAAGAAAATTTGAATTCACCATGCATAAAGAATGGCATATGCTCAAAAAAATACCCACGACGATTCATAAATGAGACCCAGACCGGTGAGGACGGATATCCCGTATATCGACGTCGCGACTCCAGCAACGGAGGTCAGGTCGCTACTTTAAACATCCGAGGCAGAACGGTCAACATAGACAACAGGTGGATCGTTCCATATTCTCCAATTTTATTGCGATTTTTTAATGCTCACATAAACGTTGAATTCTGCCATTCCGTCCAAGCAATTAAGTATATTTGCAAATACATCAACAAAGGATCGGACCAAGCCACTTTCGGTGTCAGAAATGCTCACGACGAAGTGGAAAATTATTTGAACGGACGGTACATTAGTACATCGGAGGCAGTGTGGAGATTGTTAGAGTTTCCTATTCACGATCGACACCCCACCGTTGTTCACTTGGCTGTACACTTAGAAAATGGGCAACGGGTATATTTTTCAGCTGAAAATACACAACGTGTAATTGAAAATCCACCAAAAACGACTCTCACGGCGTTTTTTGACCTGTGTCGCAGTGATGAATTTGCCAAAACGTTACTCTATCATGAGGTCCCTCATTATTACACATGGGCCAATAACAAATTCTCAAGAAGGAAACGCGTCCAAGACGTAGTCGGTCATCCCGGTGTAAAAAAAGATGCGGCGTTGGGCCGAGTGTACAGCGTCCATCCTTCTCAATCCGAGTGCTTTTATCTCAGGATATTACTTCATCATGTGCGCGGCCCGACATCGTTCCAAGACTTAAAAACCGTTGATGGCATTGTTAAAGAAACATACCAAGCTGCTTGCAGAGATTTAGGTTTACTAGAAAATGACAACCAATGGGAGATGACTTTGAGAGAAGCTTCGGTTTCTGACTGCCCGTTAAAGTTGAGAGAGCTGTTTGTGGTCATTTTATTATTTTGTTTCCCCTCTGAACCTCTCAAATTATGGGACACTTTCAAAGACGATTTGTGTGAGGACATCAGACGTGCAGCTCAACAACAAGATCAGGATTGTGACGTACACAACGAAGGCTTGATACAAATAGAAAACAAGCTTTTGGAACTGAACGACATGCATTTAGCAGATTTTGGATTGCCTTCCCCGAATCGGCAACAAAACATCGTCCATGCGATACCGTGCCGTCCGCATGATATTAACGAGTTGTCTGTATTTGTCAACACGCATGTACCCAAGTTAGTGGCAGATCAAAAAATAGCATTCGATGCTATAGTACAGAGTGTTAAAAATCACAGCGGTAAACTGTTTTTTTTGGACGCGCCCGGTGGAACAGGCAAAACCTTCCTTGCCAATTTAGTGTTGGCAAAAGTACGTCAATCTGGAAAAAAAGCTGTCGCAGTGGCATCGTCCGGAATTGCTGCAACCCTATTAAATGATGGAAAGACTGCTCATTCTACATTTAAATTACCATTGGCTGTGTCTTTGGAACAACAATCTGTGTGCTCGATCCGCAAAAACGGTCCGCTGGGGCAGCTCTTACAAGACACTTCGCTGGTCATCTGGGACGAGTGCACCATGAGCCACAGGGCGCACGTGGAAGCCGTGGAGCGCACGCTGAGAGACATCCGAAGCTCAGACCGTATAATGGGGGGCGTGACGTTTGTTTTAGCTGGAGACTTTCGTCAACGATTACCAGTTATAACAAAAGGTACTCGAGCTGACGTTATTCGAGCTTGCCTTAAATCATCAACTTTATGGCAATCGATTGAAACTCTTAATCTGCGCACAAATATGAGAGCACATTTAAGTGACAATGACGATAATAATTTCTCACAAAAACTTCTAAAACTTGGAGACGGAAAATTACCGTCGCCGGTTGCAAACAGTCCCCAGGTATTGTTGGATAATGAATTGGGTCAAATCGTTCAGAGTCTAGAAATTCTTGTGGACACAATATATCCGGACATACAAAATCTTACGGAGAGAAATTTCAATTGGCTCTGTTCGAGAGCGATAGTGTCCCCGCGAAATGAATCGGTTAATGAGATTAACAAAATTATTATGGAAAAAGTACCCGGTGAATTTAAATCTTACAAATCTATTGACACAGTATGCAACATCGAAGATACAGTGCACTATCCACAAGAATTTTTAAATTCCCTGAATCCTTCCGGCTTGCCGTCCCACGAACTACAATTAAAGGTAGGCACTCCCGTAATGCTGCTGAGGAACCTATGCCCTCCCAGCATGTGCAATGGCACGAGACTTCTGGTGAAGGAATTGCGGGAGAACGTCATAGTAGCCACTATAATCACCGGGGCCGCGGCCGGACAGCTCGCCCACATACCGCGGATCCCCATGATTCCTACGGACTTGCCTATATCTTTTAAGAGGTTACAGTTTCCTCTAAAAACATCATTTGCCCTCACAATAAATAAGTCCCAGGGTCAAACATTTTCGATGGTTGGCATCGACCTAAGAAAAGAATGCTTTTCTCATGGACAACTATATGTTGCCCTTTCTCGAGTGGGATCTCCTGAAAATCAATATATTTTGTTGCAGTGAAGCTTTAAGATAAAAACTGACAAATATAAAAGTAAAAAACGTAAATCTACCTTAATATTATATCTGTAAATAATGTAAAAGTAAACCTGTAAAATAAAAAATACTAAAAATGTAAATTATTAAGTAATAATAAGAATGAAAATGATTAATGACAAACCCTTTTTTAATAAAAATAAAAAACAAAAAAAAACACAAAAAAAAATATAAAAAAACAAAATAATAAGCACAAAACAACAAAACCAAACAAAATAAAAATAATTTTGTAAGGAAAATACTAAATAATGATAGGCAAGTTTCTATCGACACGAACAAAAATTTCTTTGAAATACCTAGACGTATAGGTAGATACATTTTTAGTTGAAAGTTGTCAACGTTTAATTTAGACTGTATATATTTTATTCGACTCTGCTTTTATTCTAATTACTTAAAAAAACCATAGTAAAAATGTATATAATATCCTATGTAAATATTACTTATTTAAGTGCCCGCCACTTAAACCATCAAAGAAATTGAACATAAATAGACTTACATACAAATATAACTGTGGGATTTTTTTTAATATATAATTAATAAATAATATTTTTTTAATAAATAAAAATATTTGTGAAAAAAAGTGTTTTATATCCAAATTTCCAAAAATAAATAATTGTCTACCCCGTGCGAAGCCGGGACGGGCTACTAGTGTATTTATATATTCAATTATTGTGCACGTCGCATCTGCGTTACTTTACATCTAACATCACTCTTCGGTAGGCCTGCTGGAAGAAATTTCTTTTTAGAAACTCCTCAGCCACCAGTACAAGAACTTGTGCAGTTATTTTCGTAGCCTAAATACTATATTTGAGGACAAAGACATTACCCAGGAGGAAAAGGAGCACACATATGAAAACGCTTTTATTCTTGGAGTAGATCTTCATAGCAGCACACTGAGGTAAGCTTTACAAGAAAACTCAGCAGGAAAAAGTAACTTTGATTTACATCTTTGTATATTTTAATTTTTACAGATGCAAGGAACAAGCTGACAAAATTTGCTACATAATCTTCAGTTTTCAAATAATTTACATCTTATCCACGATTACCATTCTCTTGTTGCAATTGGCGGTAAGTTAAAATAAGTACTTGAAGGCTAGAGGGAATAGGCTGTTCCAAGACGGGCGTGCTCTATCTTCGGCCGCATCGTCACTTACCAACAGGTAAAACGGCGGTCAAATGCCTGTTTTGTCCAATACATTGAAAAACTACCGATGAATCAATATTGACATTTCTGGGCTTAAATTAAATTTTATCATATTGACTTGCAATCTCTGTTCATTGCTACAGACCTTGGAGCGAACTCTCATCAACTTGATGACTTATGCAGTCGCCATAGTATGTACACTGATCGGCACGGGTTGCTTCATGTTAAGCGCTGGCGATATTACTGTTGAGGTAACCAACTTTATAGTTACATTAACGCGCATTTAAACTATTATAATCATAAAAAATATCCACTGAGTAAGTTTAATTTGAGATTTAATATCGAAATTGTACCTAAATTGAGAAACTAAATGAATAGGTTCCATAAATAAAATGATGTTTTTCAATAAAGCTCCAATGGAATAGTAAGTTTAAAAAAATATTTTGCTTTACACTACGTTGTTTGTAGTTGTAGGTAGGTATCGAACTTCACATTTACTTTAACAACTATTCATGATTGCCTCTCCCAAAGAACACCAAATCGTTACATTTTCCGTGTCCACTAACTTGAAGGTTGAAGAGGCCGATTACCGCGGCTGTTGCATTTTTGAACAATCCATATAATAATGTCTGCGTTTTTTGTCAGGCGTCGCAGCTGAGCTCGGCGATGTTCGAGTCAGGCTGGCAGCACTGCCGCGGCCGCTCCGCCCGGCGCGCGCGCACTATACTCGTCGTCGCCATGCGGCACAGCCAGGTGACGTACTTTGTATTAGCGACTAAATCTGATTAGCTTATCCCTGATAGCGTCATCAACAATATCAGTACAATAATATTAAAGGATATTAATATTATATGGAGCCTTTTTTTCAAATACTTGATGTAAGACTTCTAGAAAGTATTATGGTGAGGTTGTTCATGATAATTTCTTCCTAGAAATTCATTACAATACGTCTTTGTAAAGCTTTTAATTGCATACTTAATTTTGAGGATTTCTGATAGAAATGTACCAAAGTTGCTAATGCTAATGTTCCACTATCTGAACTTTTTCGTTTATCAATAATGGACCTAACATGTTGTGTGTAGACGTTCTTTTTTTGTGTAAATATCGTATTTTGCTGTTTCAGAGACCAGTGCAGTTGAGATGTCTAGGACTCATTAATATTTCTTATTCCTCCTACGTTAAGGTGAAAACACGTCGGTCACATTTTGTGTATAATTTACATAAAGTTTTACGAAAAAATTTATACGAATTATATTTTCAGATTGTAAGATTCGCGTACCAGGTCTTTTCGGTACTGTACAGCAGATAATAACGACACCAAGATTTGTATACCTGCATAGCTTGTAGAAGAGAATACTTCGAGATATTTATTGTACATAAACAATGTTAATAGTTTAATAAAAGAGTTGTAGCTGGACCTGAGTCATCATATCATTATCATAACCGTCATTATTATTACCCTATAATCGCTCAGCAGGTTAAGAACCTGCTGAGCTACAAATCTTGTTGATACGATTTTTTTACCATGTGTAGTCGTCTGTTAAATGCTTAAATGAATTGTTTGATTTAAGTTGCTTCTACTTTTAGTTTTTCCCTGTTGCGAAAAATTGTTATGATTATTTTATGTACAATAAAAGGACAATGCAACACTACTTCACAAGTTACTGATGATGTTTTTGCAAGAGCGTGCCATTGATTAAAGATACATGCTTTCTTTCTAAATAATAAGTCGGTGTTAAAATGAACATGGCCACGACGACAATTTTTTTTTAATATACTCTTTGACAAATGAGTAGACAGTGCGCTGCCCTGATATAGGTTTTAAGACTTTCGTGGTTATTCACTACACTTTCACTACACATATGATCGGGTTAGTATTGTTTTTATCTCGATATTTTGTCGCAGCTGCATCTTATTTTTAACTAGGAATTAAGGTAGTACTGAAACGAAAGTGCCCTATTACATAATTATATGCATCAACGCAATATCCGGTAGCATACTTTATTTTGGGTCCATCTTCACATGAAGATACTAATGGTGCTCTTGATCTTGCTAAATGTAACTTGGCATTATATTTATTGGATTTTAATTGTCACTAAACGTATTTAGTGACGTCTAGAACTTTTTCGATATTTTATAGCCTGGCCTAGTTTTGTTACATTTTTAGACCCAATCATGAGAGGGCTAATACAGACATTGGCCAAAATAAAACTGAAGAATACTACTATAAGCTGTGCAAGATGAGTTATGCGCTGGGAGCACCTAACTTCTGGTATGGAGACCTTGGCATACCCAAATATGTCGCAACCATTCACGATGTGCTCCTATGCATCATTGACTTGGCCATATAAGTAAATTTTGCTCAGCACAATTTGCCTAAGATTCAAAAATGTAACAGACAGATGAATTGTCTACCTATGTGGTATTCGCATATTCCAACGATTACTTACTACCGAAAGGAAGTACGGGTATTAGGCTATGAGATAGCTGTAAATTAAAAAAAATAATACAGTTACCCACAACTCGAAGAGGAGATGGTGCGGTATTGCAAATTCAGCAGTGTAATTTTTATCATTTTTGCGTGTTCTGCGCTTGCAATGTTTTGACTGCAAAGTCTCATTGAAGTTATTTTTAACGGTACCGTAATAAAGCTTTTGAATAGGTAGTATGTAGTAGCTGTCACGCTAGATTTCAACTGTAGTATACCAATTTACAGGCTTCTCTGCGTAGTTTCGAATGCAGTTTTCACAAATAAAGATTTTTCTAAAACATTCAATATTTTCTCTTTTTGTAAGCAAAAGTTGCATATGGGAGAAGTAGCGTAGTAGATTTTTCACTATAAATGTAAGCGTTGAGACGATGAAGAATGACGAAGATTATCAGTGAAAGATAATGTATAGAAAAGTAAAATAAGAAAATGTCCTTGAGTAAAAGAAAGTTTAGTTGGTTTGTTCGTGTAGAGTGGATATGAATTAAAAGAAATAAACGAAAAAGATCGTGAATCACAAGGTGGACCAGCGACCTTGTAAAGATCGCAGGTGCCAGCTGGATGCGGAAGGCACAGGATCGGCCTTTGTGGCGATCTCTGGAGGTGGCCTATGCTTAGCAGTGGGCGTCTTTTGGCTAATATGATTATGATGATGATGTAGGTTTGTGGCAATAGTGTACGAAAGGTAATGTTGGAAAAGAAAGAAGGACAATGTAATGCGAATAAAACCCATGCTCTTTTAAAGAAAGGTGAAGAGAGAACAAAGAAAAATCAAGACTATCTTAAACTGTCGAGTATGTAGAAAATTGTCTGAATAGAACATATATAAAGTAGAAAAGAATAAATTTATTGTTGATCTATTTAAACTGTAGCTAGTGGAACAATGTGGTTTATGCCTATTGAAAAAATTGATGACAATATTGTTCTAATTTTTTTTTTTAGGTGAATACTTCGTTGTCGTAATTCATTGTTATAAGAGTCACTATCTGGTGGTGGGTTTATTGTACACGAATGTGTACCTCTTATTTAGGAGTAATAGTGGTAACAAGTTTTCTCAGCCACGAGTACAAGAACTTGTGCAGTTATTTTCGTATCCTAAATACTATATTTGAGGACTATACAGACACTACCCAGGAAGAAAAGGTATATTTAAACACTTAATAAAAAACATTGTATCACTTCGAACTGTTTTAAACATTGTTTAAAACACCTAATTTAATAGTACTTGTTTTAATCATGCCAATCCTGGACAGATAAAAAAACCTCTTCCATGGCATCCCCGCGAGGCATGATTCCCAGAAGGCTGGCAATATTTCCCCTTTGAATGATGACGCTCAACCTCTGAGTGAATAAGTTGCCAGTGTCTTGCCTGCGGTCACCAGTGGCCTCACAGAGACTCCCGGTTGTAAGACTATTCGTAAATAAGATACCCTTATACATGTACGTTCCTCTTTTCATTACGGGGACTGGCATGCGCTTTGTAGGTTGATATACCAAATAACTCCGATGCCAAGGTGTGGAAGTCAAGAAGTGAAAGCCAACTTGGCTTTACCCTCTGAATGATCCTTAAATTGGGCTTCGTTCTAAATGTTGAAGCCAAGAATCTAGCTGAGTTTCGAGATGATTTCGGGAACATTATAAAACCATGGCACTCTACATCAAATAACCCTTACAAAACCGCACAAGCTTGCGTCGTTGTTGTTCACTTTCAATCCATATTATTCGTAAATAATAGTAGGTATTATAAGGTATTTAAATAAAAGTTCTTATTTTTATATACGTAATCTATTATTCATTTGTTTAATACGTAAATGTCACGAACATTATGTGTATTCATGAATAATGAAGTTGGTAAAATATTACTAGCAATTAAAATACGCAGTCAATTAGAATCTCATTAAATAATAACATTTGACGGAGCCTCAACTATAGTTAAAGTAAGGATGTTGTAAATGAAAATTGTTCCCAATTGCGTAATTATGTACATCGACGCAATATTATCCGGTAAAAGTTATCAAAGTAAGATTAGTTGTCCTCTGTTTAAGCAGTATTTTCCATTTTGGGTCTACCTTCATGTAATTCAGTACATACTATATTTTTGACTGTGTGCACTTAGAGATTTATCAATATTTAAAACCTTGACCTACTTATAACTTAATTTGTAGACAAAATAATGAAAAGACCTAACAATGATAACATTGAGAAAAATAACACCAGAAAATACTACTACAAGCTATGCACGATATGTTATGCGTTGGGGGCACCGAATTACTGGTATGGAGACCTTGGCATACCCAAATATGTCGCGATCATCCACGATGTGCTCGTATGGATCATTGACTTGGCCATATACGTATTTTGCGTGTCAATAATTGGAGCTAATTTCACTCAGCACAATTTATCTAAGAAGCAACAATCAGACCTACAATTGCACACATGTCAACCCCTGTGGTATTCGCATATTCTGGTGTTTTGTTACTACCGTAAGGAAATACAAACACTAGGCTACGAGTTAGCCGTGAAATTGAAAAAGGAATACAATGACCCTCAAGTCGAAGAAGAGATGGTGCGGTGTTTCAAGTTTTACAGTGGGATTTTTTCGTTCTTTGCGTATTCTGCGCTTGCAATGTTTGGATTGCAAAGTCTCATTGAAGTTATTTTTAAAGGTACCGTAATAACGCTTTTAGATAGGTTGTTTATATTAGACAGGTAGTAATTGTAGCTGTCAAATTGCAGTATACAAATTTGCACGTTTGCAGAAAGATGCAGTTATCACAATTAAAGATTTTTCTAAAATTTTCAATATTTCCTCTCTATGGAAGCGAAAGTTGCATGTTGCAAAAATGATTTTTCGCTATAAATGAGACGCATGAAAGATTATCAGCAAAAAATTTACAGTATAAGGAAATAAGAGAATGCCCTAGAGTGAAGGAAAGTTTAGATGGATTGGTCGTGTAGAATGGATATGAATGAAAAGGAATAAACGGAAAAGACGTAAGTAGGTATATGCCGTATATGGAAGGAGTGTACGGAAGGTACACTACTATACTCTATAGGTACTCTATAGAAGTGAAAGTTGTGTATGGAAGAAGTAGTGTAACTAAATAAAATATATTTTTCGCTATAAATGAGACGTATCAGCAGCGAGGATCATGTGGCGTAGGTTACTGATAACCTACTGATGAAAGATTTACAGTATAGGGAAAATAATAGAATGTACCACAGTGAAGGAAACTTTAGTTGGTTTGGTCGTGTAGATTGAATATGAATTGAAAGAAATTATCGAAAAAGACGTAGGTATATGGCGTATATGGCAGGACTGTACGGAAGGTAATGTTTGTAGAGAAAGATGGACAATGTAATACGAACAAGATCATGTTCTTTTTAAGAAGGTTTAAGAGACAAGATGGATAAATCAAGAGTTTCCTAAACTGACGAGGGTATAGAATATGTCTGTACAGTATATAGCTGGTGGAACAATGTGATCTATGCCTAAAATTTATAACCTTATTGAATGCTCATGTTCATCAATTTATTCTTTTTTAGGTGAATATTTCATGGTCTTAATTCCGGTTTGGCCTGACATTCACGACCCTAGTACCCTAGGCAGAGTTATAAGAGTGACTCTCTATGTGGTGTGGTTCTTTTATTGTACACGAATGTTATCTTCCTCATATTTAGGAGTAATAGTGGTAACAAGTTCCCTCAGCCACCAGTACAAGAACTTGTGCAGTTATTTTCGTAGCCTAAATACTATATTTGAGGACACAGACACTACCCAGGAAGAAAAGGAGTACATATATGAAAAAGCTTTTATTCGTGGAATAGAGCTTCATAAGAGAACTCTGGGGTAAGCTTTACAGAAAAGTTCAGGAAGAAATAGTAACTTGTCCATTTTTGTATATTTTAATTTTCCACAGGTGCAAGGAACGAGCTGACAAAATTTGTTACATAATCTTCAGCTTTCAAATTATAATCAACCTATCCTCGATTACTATACTCTTATTGCAATTGGCGGTAAGTTAAAATAATTATCAGTATACTGTTTCAAGAAGGGCATGCTCTATCGGCCGCATCGTCTCTTATCAACAGGTTAGATGGTGGTCAAATGTCTGTCTTGTATAAAATATTGAAAAAAATATCTACGTAACTAAGTCCACCTGCTACTCGTGTGGCCTTTGGCCAAAACTTCTGTAGTAACTAGTGTCTAGAGTGTTCCAGAAGCTTGAATCGCTTCAGATTTTTATTTATTTCTCAGCAATATCGTTTATAGAGATTATTTATAATCGGAATGTACTTAAAAATCGAGTACGAGTTCTTTTTGCTGAAAGTAGAAATCATCATATGTACCAGGAGTGTTTTTTCAAAAGGCTTTCGGTATTTAAGAAGCAAAGCCACTTGATTCTCTACATATATTCTGTCATTAAGAACTTTATCAAATCGCACTGTTTCATCCAAAAAGAGAGTTTAAAGAGTAAAGTTCGCATTCAAAACAGCATGAGTAACAACTTATTTTGCGCATATATTCGGCAGAAACGTTTCGTTTCAGAATGGTTTATTGCGTGAAGAAAATTAAACAAATGCTTTCAGTCCGCGACAAGTAGGCTTATTCCAGAACCGATGTGTGAATTTGCTTTTATTATATAAAATAATATTTGGGTATTTAGTGAGCGTATCCGAACATGACTTTTATGAGTTTGTACATCTTTGTTATGCTTAGCAAAAATAAAAACAAGATCGTAACTTCAATACGAGTAGTAACTGAATTTAATGCTTATTAACTGAAGTCTAAACTATTAGTTCAAAATGTCGTATTTTATGAAGCCCTTATAATTTTAGTTTTTTATTGTTATCTAGATTAAAAAGATAGTTGTTAGCATTTGATAGGGATTGGCAAACCATAGCAAACGATCGTAAAGTACGGAGAATAGGGGCAGGGCCTTAGCCCAACAGTGGCATTATTCAGGCTGATATAAATAAATAAATAAGTATAAATTTAAGATTTGTTAGTAATCCGTTTTTTGTAAGTAAGGAAGAGTGGCGAGCTCGTTGAGGTATTAAAATTGGACTAGCCTCAAAGTACGAATCGGTTATCCATCCTGTTCCTGGACATCGCAAACATTGCTTAACCTTGATTATCAGTCTCGCAAGCACGCTGTCATTATCTATTCGAAGAGACTATGGATGAGGTATTACAAAAATTAAGGGGGAATAAACATATAATAGTCTGTGGGGATTTTAATGTTAATATGCTGGATGATAGTTCTCAGTGTAGGAGATTGAAAACTTTGTTTAAATCATATGACCTAATAAATTTATTTTTAGAACCCACAAGAATAACTGAATCATCAGCTACATGCCTTGATAATGTCTTTTGTAACTGTGATGTATCGAGCAAATTCGTCACAAACGTTTTAGGGTCTGATCACTATGGTTTTGGATTTCAAATAAAACATAAGACACCAACCAAATCGTACACTATAAAGTACAGACCTTTGACCGAATCTCGATTAAAATGTTTCCAGGAAAAAATAAGTAATAAACTGTCCACTTTTAAACCAGTTAACGATAACAATAAAATGCTCTCCTTGTGCTCGGTTTATAAAGATCCCAATCGTCTTTATAACGAGATGTTCGACATAGTAAAAAATGATTTTGATAATTTATTTACAACAAAAAAACTAACTATAAACAATAAACTTAGATTTTGTGACTGGGCCACTTTAGGCATACATAAAAGCAGAAAGCGTCTTTACGAGGTATATAACTTGAAAAACATTAATAAATCTATTGCTTTTGCTGATTATGTGAAAACATATTCCAAAAAAAAAAAAATATTTGCTTCGAAGCGAAAGCTAATTTTATAAGGAAAAAAATTAATGCTGCTCCTAATAAAAGTAAGGCAGTATGGAATATAATCGACAATGAAACAGGTAGAACACAGAGTAGGGACTATCAACACAAATTAATAATAAATAATAAATAATTAAGACCGACATTGCCGTGGCAAATAGCTTTAATAACTATTTTTCTAAGATTGCAGTAGACACCACTAAAAACTTGCAGTCAACCCCTTCTGCAGCACTTTCATTTTTACAAAATAGCACTGATCCCTGTAAGATTAATTTTGAATTTAGTCCTATTAATGAAAGGGATATATTAAAGGCTTTCAAATCTTTAAAAATGAAGAAAACAGAGGACATATGGGGTATGTCAGTCTCTGTTATAAAAGCTATAATAAAGTCGTTGGCACCTCACCTCGTGCATGTATTCAATAGATGTATCGAGGAGGGTGTGTTTCCTGACTTGTTAAAAATAAGCAAAATTGTGCCACTTTACAAAAGCGGGGAAAAGCAAGAGCCGTCCAACTTCAGACCAATATCTGTTTTGCCAGTGCTAAGTAAAATTTTTGAGAGAATAATACTGGACCAACTGCTAGCCCACTTAGTAAAGTAGCAAATAACTTATTCCACAGTAATCAGTTTGGCTTTACCAAAGATCGATCTACCATGGACGCGGGTGTACAATTAATAAAGCACATTTATGATGCTTGGGAGAGATCACAGAATGCTATAGGCATTTTTTGTGATCTTTCCAAGGCTTTTGACTGTGTTAATTACGATACGCTGTTAAGCAAATTGGAACACTATGGCATCAAAGGTAATGGACTTTCACTATTGAAATCCTACCTTCAAAACAGGTTCCAAAAAATAAAAATAAATAGTGAGACGTCTGGTGAAATTCCTGTTGAGTTGGGAGTCCCCCAGGGCTCAATTTTGGGTCCTCTCATGTTTCTTGTATACATAAATGATATGCCTATCGTCCTCGGTGAACGCTGCGAAACCGTACTGTTTGCTGATGACACCTCATTAATAATTAAAGTTGATAGGAATAAAGAAAATTTTGATGAAATAAATAGTACACTGTCACTGCTACACTCATGGTTTACTGCTAATAACTTGCTTTTGAATACTTCTAAAACTAAATGTGTTTTATTTCACATGCCATACGTGAGATTGCAGGGTATGGCTCTTTATCTGAATAATGAAATGCTAGAATTTGCTGACTCAACTGTTTTCTTGGGGCTGACACTAGATATCAAACTGTAGTGGAAAAAGCACTTAGAGACCCTGTCAGGGCGGTTGAGTTCTGCAGTTTATGCTATTCGGAAAATTCGTGGTCTTACAAACATCGAGACTGCTCGTATCGTTTATTTTAGCTACTTCCACAGCATTATGTCTTATGGCTTAATGCTGTGGGGTTCTGCGGCAGACATCCAGGACATATTTGTTGTTCAGAAGAGAGCAGTGCGTGCGGTTTACAGTTGGGGTTCACGGGTGTCCCTGAGAGAACATTTTAAACATATTAAAATATTGACTGTAGCTTCACAATACATATACTCCAATCTGATACACATCTATAAGCATAGGACGTCTTATTTAAAACTGTCAGACAACCACAACTACAATACTAGAAATAAAGACAGGCTTGTAAATGAATGTTTTAGATTAACAAAAGTAAAATCTTCTTTTGTGGGACATTGTGTGGCATTTTTAATAAAATTCCAAACGACATACTAAATTTACCCCTAAATCAATTTAAAAATACCATTAAATCTCAATTAATTAGTAAAGCCTACTATAAAATTAGTGATTACTTGGACGACAAAAACCCTTGGACATAAAAATAACTCAGTACATCTACATTTTACAATTTGACATTTAAATCTATTATTTTTTATTTTATCAATCTATGACATTTTGTTAATTTGTGCTGTTAATATCAACATTTTTTTATTTATTCTACTGACATTGATTAGTAAACCAATCAGGAACTTGTTGCGACCTGAAATTGGATATAATACTAATAGTTTTCTATTTTATTATTATTTATTGTAATGATTATTGAATAGTACAGAACATAACTTGACATATTTTAAATTAATAATTTAATGCTATTTTATTTTGTAATAATGTTGATATTTACTTATGTAAAATCATGATATTATGCTTAAAATAATAGTGTAATCTCCATGACATCATAGTATTCAATATCATCATCATCATCATCATCACAGCCCGTAACAGTCCACTGCAGGACTTAGGGCCTCTCCCACGAAAGGGGAGGTTATTGCCATAATCTCCACGCTTGGCAGGCGGGTTGGAGATCGCAGTGTTTAAATATAATAATGGAAAATGCTGCTGCCCATTTTCCAGACTACGGAGACTCTTGATATGTTGCCTCGAAAACATTAGTCGCCTTGTACGACACCCATGAATGTAAGGGGTTGGTGCTATTCTACTCTGCCGGAAACCACACGGCCGTATATTCAATATCATCCTTATTAAATGGAATCTCCAATATTGTTTTATGTGATGGTGAATTTAGTATTGTGATAATGGTAGGTGTTTACCATACTCATGGTGTATTCATGATTTTGTTGCCTGTAACTAGTGTACAGGGACTGCCTTGTGGTCATGTTTTTTGGCCTTTACTTTGTACTTCTTGTATTCTGGTTGATATTTACTTTGTGGAGAAAGTGCACAGATGCTTACCAAGCGTGCGTATCACCACCATAAATGCGTATTTTGAGTCATTGTCTATTACATGACCTAGAAAGAAAAAGTTAGGTTACTAAACTGAAATTGTGACTGCAATGTATAAATTTCTTTGCATTGTACTTATCTTGTATCATAATGGAGTATGTACTTACCATAGGGTACGTCATTGTTTGTTTTTGACTAAATTTAGTATCCATTTATATATTTAGTAAATAGTAAGAATTTAAATTGTATTGGTATTCACGCTACAGGCGAGCGGCATTGTTGATGCGCATGACATTACGTATCTGTCAATGTCACAATGACAGGTGGTCGGCGTGCGGCGCTTGCGTCGCGGACAAAGAACAAAATTTTTTTGCCGTAGAGTCTATTTAAATTTTACTTTTTATTATCACCTTACATACTAGCTATAAACCGTTGTTCGCTCGATGATGCTGTGGTGCCTAGTGTTGTATATTTAATGACGTTCATAAGTGTTGGTGAAAACCTAAATTGAATAAACGTATTTGATTGATTGATTACTGATTACAGTAGACCAGTTCCGCTATAATTCTTAAAGATATTAATTAATACTGACTTACAATCTCTGATCATTGCAACAGACCTCGGAGCGAACTCTCACCAACTTGATGACGTATGCAGTCGCCATAGTATGTACACTGATCGGCACGGGTTGCTTCATGTTGAGCGCTGGCGATATTACTGTTGAGGTAGGCATCTTTATAGTTACATTAATGCACATCAAAACTAGAGCGTCGGTGGCTAAGCGGTTACAGTATCCGACTCGTAAGCCAGAGGTCCCGGGTTCGAATCCCGCTCCGGCCATGTACCAATGACTGTTTTCTGAGTTATGTACATTAGTTGAATACTAACCGATGCTCTTACGGTGAAGGAAAACATCGTTATGAAACCTGCACATTCAGGGGACTGGATGTGTAACTATGATCCAATCTGGTCAGGTTCCCCTGGTAGCAGGGTCATGGAGGTCAGATGGCAGTCGCTCCACTATAATTACCTGACCTGCCAAATCCTGGATCATGGTCAAGGCTGACCCCGGGCCCGGGAAAATGATGATGATGATGATATATAAAATTATGTCTGGGATAGTAAGTCTTGAAAAAATATTTTGCATTACATTGCGTTGTTTGTAGTTGTAGGTAGGTATCGATCATCACATTTACTTTAACAACTATTCATGATTGCCTCTCCCAAAGAACTTCAAATCGTTATATTTTCTGTGTCCACTAACACATTGTCAGTCAGTCTTGAAGCTTGAAGGCCTATCACCGCGGCGTCTATGTCGCATTTTTTAACAATCCATTCAAAAATGATTGCTATTTTATGTCAGGCTTCGCAGCTGAGCGCGGCGATGTTCGACTCGGGCTGGCAGCACTGCCGCGGCCGCGCCGCCCTGCGCGCGCGCCCTATACTCGTCGTCGCCATGCGGCACAGCCAGGTGACGTACTTTGTATTAGTGAATTAATCTGATTTTGGCTTATCCGTGTAAGCGTCATCAACGATATCAGTGTAATATTATAGAATGTATTATTATTATAATTTAATAAATAATGATGAGGTTGTCCGTGATAATTTCGTCCTAGAAACTCTCCACCTTACGTCTATGTATAGCTTTCAATTGCATACTCAATTTAAAGGATTTGTTTTAGAATGATATCAAAGTTGCTATGGCTAATGTTGTAACTATCTGCACTTTTTCGTTTATCAGTAATGGATCGTCATGTATGTAGAGGATTTCTTGTGGAAATATAGCATTTTTCTGTTTCAGAGACCAGTGCAGTTAAGATGTCTAGGACTCATAAGGATTTCTTATTCTTCCTACGTTAAGGTGAAATTACGTCGGTCACAATTTTGTGTATAATTTACATTAAGTTTTCCACCTTACGAATTTTACGAAAATATGTATACGAATTATATTTTCAGATTGTAAGATTCGCGTACCAGGTCTTTTCTGTGCTGTACAGCAGATAATAAAGATACATGGTACAATATAGTTAGTTATAGTTATCTACATTATACCTACACAGAAATATAGTAAATTAGATAAAACAATGAACATGTTGTAAAGTGAGAATACTACGAGATATAAATAGTATAGAAACAATCTTAGTAGTTCGACGAAAACTGTGCATTCTAGGTCTAGTTAGTTGTAGCTGGGCCTGAGTCATCATGACATCATCATAACTGTCATCATTATAACCCTATAATCGCTCAGCAGATCCTTATCAAATCTTGTTGATACGATTTTTTTACCATTGTGTAATCGTCTGTTAAATGCTTAAATAAAAGTTTAATTTAATTTACTATTTTAATTTTTCCCAGCTGCAAAAAATTTTTAGGATTATTTTGTTGCAAACATAAAAGAGCAATGCTACTTTACAAGTTACTGATGATATTTATGTAACAGCGTGTCGTTGAATAAATATACATGCTTTCTTGCTAAATAATCAATAGGTATAAGTGTGACGGAGTATATTTAATATGTTATTAGAAATAAAATAAACACTAACATTAAAGTATTATATAATAAAAAATCATCCACATCGTTGTACCGCGGAATTGTGCCCAGAAAGCTAACTGCGTTGCCTCGTTGGGTAGCAATACTTATCCTCTGTCCGAGGTACGGGTCAGCTCTCCGGTCATCTGTGGTGTCGATAAGCTTTTTGCTTAAAACTTTAAAGCATCAGGGCCCCACGGTCCCAACGTCTCAACCCCAAACGGCTAAAATATGAAGTCCTGGGCTAGGCTTTCATATTTCCTCCGTTTGAGGTCCTCAGCAGCAGAGGCAGCAGAGGCCGCAGCTCCAGCGCTGCGTGCGGTGTTAAATTGAACATGGCCAAGACGACAATATTATTTTTATTATACGCAGTGACAAATGAGCAGACAGCCCACTTTATAGTAATAGGTAATTGTCACCCATAACATCTACGTTACATGCGTTTAGGTTGCTTACAACAAAAATGCAAAACCGCACTTGCGTTGTTGCTCTGAGTGAAATGCCTCATGTCTGTAATTGCGCTGGCTACCTTATCCACCAAACCGGAACCTAACAATGCAAACATTGTTGCTTGGCGTCAGAAAAAGGTAAGGCGGTACTCATCCATTTTTTTTTCTTTTTGCGCTCAACGCAAAGGAAACGGGCACTCTCCGGTATAGCCGTTGGGAGGGAGGAGGTGAATTCTCATGAGTACCAGCCGGCCGGCCGGACTGGTTATGCACGACTCGCCAAAAAAGACCTAGGCGCATATGTACTAAACACCCCCTGGGAGCACCTGTAGCCGGGAAGGCTTTTCAGATTTCATCGGATGCGACACCCTGTAGTGACGGGGTGCGCTCTGCTTCACTCCTTGCGGAGCGTACACTGGAGAAATTATAGCGAGACCCTGGAAGGGGGTCCCGCTGCTGCGGATCTGGATTGGGGGCCTACGGGGGCCGCTGAAACGGCAGGGAAGGGCTGTGTCGGGTCGACCTGAGCCTTCAAGGGGAGGTTCAGAGCGCTGGACAGGACGTGTATCGGCCTCCGGACCATGTGGCCAGAGACCGGGCGGTGAGAGTAGGCTGCTGCCTCTCGCACGAGCGGATTGGGATGCTGCTCAGCGGCCTTGATAAAGGTCTCGGAGAGCGTTTTGAGAAACTGCTGCAGGGTAGGCAGGTCCATGTCACGGTGTAGGTCCGCATTGCGGACGTACCACGGAGCCGCCATTGCCCTACGGCAGTAGATGTTCTGTAAAATTTGCAGTTTCTCAATGACGAGGGAGCTCGTGTGAGCGAAGACGGGGGATGCGTATGTCAACACCCGTCGGATGCACACCTTGTAGAGGATTTGCTTGTTTCTGAGGGACATTTTACTGAATCTTCTCAACATAACATTATGGAATAAAGGGCTTAGCTCTAAACTTATTAAGTTCATATTTAAATTGAGAGAATTCAGAAGGTTGATGTGAACGGAGAAAGATCTGCAGGGTCTCTTGTCTCTATGGGGGTCCCACAGGGGTCAATTCTGGGTCCGTTTTTGTTTCTTATTTATGTAAATGATTTGCCGTACTTTGTAAAAGATACTCACGAAATTGTTTTGTTCGCTGATGATACATCTTTAGTGTTTAAAATTAAAAGACAACAATTAACATATGACGACGTGAACAAAGCTATTTCAGAAGTGGTAAACTGGTTTACGATTAATAATTTATTACTGAATGACAAAAAGACAAAATGTTTAAAATTCTCCTCGCCAAATGTTAGATCAGTATCCACTAATATACAAGTAAGAGGCGAAAATTTGGATCTTGTTGATCCCACAGTATTTTTAGGCTTTACTCTAGATAGTAGATTACAATGGGGTCCACACATTGATAAATTGGCGAAAAGGCTAAGTTCTGCAGCATATGCTGTAAAGAAGATGCGAGGTTATTCTGATGAGGCTACAGCAAGATTAGTTTACTTTAGTTATTTCCACAGTATTATGACTTATGGCATACTGCTGTGGGGACACGCTGCCGACTGGCATAATGTTTTTGTTCTGCAGAAAAGGGCTATTCGCGCGATTTACCAATTGGGACCTAGAACTTCACTTAGAGATAGATTCAAGAATATTGACATTATGACAATGCCATCACAATACATCTATGAGAACTTGATCTATGTTCATAAAAAGATACACTTTATATAATAATACATAAAAACATACATTTATGAAGAACAGTGATGAGCATAGTAGGAATACTAGAAATAAAGATAAACTTGTTACTAGTTCTTGTCGTCTGGCCAAAGTCCACAAATCATTTATGGGTCAATGTGTACGCTTTTATAATAAGGTCCCAACAGATATAGGTACAGAATTTACCATTGAATAAATTTAAAGCCACTATAAAAAATAAATTATGTCAAAAAAGTTATTACAGCATACCTGAATATGTGAATGACAAAAGTCCATGGAATTGAACTGCAGTTTTAAACAGGTATTAATTTAGTTAAAATAAGTATGTAAATATAATGTATTAGTATATAAGACATTTAAAAAAAAAAGAAAAATGAATTAACTTAGGCTCTGTGGGTTTGTTGCCGTTTCTTTACCACGGAGGACCACCTAGGAAGCGGCGTTAACATTCCTTCCCTTCCCACACACTGTGACTTTTGGTCGTAGCGGGGCTGGGGGGCGTCTGCTCTGCGCGGACTGCGGTAGGGATGGCGTAGGATAAGATAGGGGAAAAGTAGGGGTAGGGTTAGGTTAGGTTAAGGGGTAGGTCGGGGTAGGGGTGGGTAGGGTAGGATAGGGGTAGGCTACGGGCAGGATAAGGGTCGGGTGGGAGCAGCTACCTATCACTGGTATTGTCGGACATGGTCCGGCCGTTGTCGGCGGGGGGTGGGTGTGCTGCGGCCATGGGGCGGCCAACATGTCACTGTGTTTCCTTCCTAATTTCCTACCCCCTCCTCTTTGACGATTGAAAGAGATATATAATATCCTACTCAATAAAGTAATTTTGAATTTGGAATTTTGAATTGAATTTTGAATATTGAATTTCATACAATTAAGGCGACCCAAGTAAAAACGGGCGGTGCGACATACTTTAGCGACATGAGGCCCCAAGTTAAGCCTCTTGTCAAGTGTGACGCCGAGATATTTTACACCGCGCTGCCAGAGAACTAGTTTCCCTTGCATGCGGAGGGGAGGGGGTCGCTGTCACCCCGTCTGAGCTTAACATCGAAACAAACCGCGGAGCTCTTCTCCGGATTCACTTCGATGCGCCATAGTTTGAACTAAGCTTCGAGCTTGTTCACCGCCTTTTGGAGCATGGCCATCGGTGGCCCTCGCCCTTTGGCGTAGATTGCCGTGTCGTTGGCGAAGAGGGACAGTTGTACCCCGTTGTCGAGGACGGAGATATCGTTTGTGTACGATATATAGAGGAGGGGAGAGAGTACAGAGCCTTGCGGGACGCCGGCCTTCAGTGGACGTGGGGAAAACAATGTACCTTCGTGTCTGAACCGAAAGGTACGGTGTTTTAGATAGGACGCTACTAATCGGACTAGTCGATCGGAGAGACCAAGTTTGTTTACAAGGCCCTCCTGCCAGACTTTATGGAAGGCCTTGGCGACGTCGTAGAAGACTGCGACTGTCTTTTATCTCTTTGGGTAGAATCCATTAAGGATGAATTCTACTATACGATGAACTTGTCGGGGGCAATTGTGTTTGGGACGAAAGCCGAATTGATGGGGAATAAGAACATCGTCTTTGAAGAGATGTTCTTTCATTCGAGAGAGTACAACTTTCTCTAATAATTTCCCTAGTGCCTTTAAGAGGCTTATCGGGCGGTAGGATGACGATACATTTAATGGCTTTCCCGGTTTGGGAATGCCTATGACACAGCAAGCATTAAAAATTACCGCTAACAAAGAAAGCACCTGCTCGGGGAGGTACTTAAACGCTCGGTTTGAAATTCCATCCGCGCCCGGCGCTTTGTTAGATTTAAGACTCTTGATGAAGGAGTGGATCTCGTCGGGGGACACTGTGACAGGGTCCGCGGTGGGGAGAGGGAGGTCTTTTGACGGACCTCGTCTTCCACCGCACGCACTTGACCGGGCTCGCACTCTTTGGTGCTAGGGGAGCATTGTGAAGCAATGCTGTCTGCAAAGCATTCGGCTTTCTCGTCGTCCGCAAACGCAATTGTGCCATCTGGGCGAACAAGAGGAGGGATGGTGGTGGTGGCGTCTGTACGAAGGGTTTTCGCCACTTTGTAGTACGCTTGATGGGACGGGGAAATCGTCTCCAGGAGGTCTCCCCAGCGGGAGTTCCTCATTTAATCGAGACGTGCTCTCACTGCCCGCTGAAGTTGGCGGGCAGTGCGTCTGTACTCTGGGGTCGGTTAGAGGGCGGCCCTCCGGAGGGCCGCATTTTTGGCTATAATCAGGTTTCTGACTTCGATCGGCAGACCCTGCCGGTTAACGGCAGGGGCCACTTGCTCGTTGTCTTTCAACGCTGATTGAATGTGGGACGTTAAAGAGGCAACCGCAGCGTCGATTTTATCCCTACGAGTCGGGCGCGTCCATGACGGCCGCCATGGACTCTTTGAAGCCTTCCCACTTCGTGAAAGTACGCGGATATGGGGGTGACATAGGGGTGGGTGAGCCTAGTACAAGCAAGACTGGACGGTGGTCGGAACCTAGGTCGTCGAGTGTGTCGATCGATCGAAGGATGAGCGACACGCCCTTAATAGCGCAAAGTCTAGTAGGTCGGGACGGTGATTCACTCTGTCGGGGTAGTGGGAAGAGGAGAGGGGGCAATACACGTCTAGGTCGAGGGACCTAGTGATGTCCATTAAGTGGACACCGTTCGTGTTTGTAGAGTCGCAAGTCCAGTCGGTATGTTTGGAGTTCAAATCTCCGAACATAACGACCGACTCGCCTAGAGAGAGAAGCGCTTCGAAGTGCACCTTTGCCCTCAGCGGGCTTCGGTATAGAAGAATTCGCAGCTTTGCCCTTAGCGAGACTCATCCATGCGGACTCCTTAGGCTTGACAGAGTTCTACTACCTGTTATCAATTATGTCAAATGCCCATATTGTCTCCACTCCAGTGACTGTTGGAGGCGCTCCACTCGAAGTTGTTTATAACTACCTATGTACATACCCAGGACAAATAGTCCAGCCCTTTCGCATGATATAGTGATATTGATGGTATTGAATAAACAGGAAATAGGTAGATACTGAGATTAATATTTCTTTATTACATTATTATTAAATATAAATAATCATTTATTTTGGCCCATTCATATTTATGTTAGTAGTTCTCTTACAAGACTATATTAGTAAAATTAATTAATCCAAATTTTCCATGTCAAGTCAATAAATTACAATTACTCAATTATGTAAAAAGTTAATGCCATTCAATATAGCTAAATTAAATTTTAAATAATGTCAAACATGCAAACATTTATTCTCTGGAAAAGGTCCATTACATAAAATTAAATGTCATTTATTCTAGAATTCAATATCATTACAAAATATGCATGTCACCTTACTAGTACCTATAATATTTAATGTGTTTGTTATCTTACGTGTACCTATCTATAGGTAGTTGTTCATTCTTCATGAATAATTATATAACTAGAATTAAGACATTACTAGCCTCTCGAAGCAATAATATTTGACAGGCTCATTTAATATTGATATTTGACCGAGGTTCGTAATTAGCCCTCGTAATTATTTTAACCTTGAATTGAAAAGTGTCACATTATACAGGATGTAAAAAGACCGCTAGCATTAATTGAAACCTCATATTCTACCCATGAAACTGAACAACTTTCCCCAAGAAACACACCCGCGGAAACTCTTAGTTTCGGCAGAAATCGAGATTAAAAATAAAATAAAAAGTTGTATTTTTGTACTAAAAAATATCAAGTATCGATAACTAAATCGTTCACAATTAATATAGACTCTCAAAGTTCAAATTTAAGTTGAAATAAATGCACTGTAAGTAAAAGAACGCAATGTAAAGCGCCGCTCGGCCGCACACGTGCGCTCACTACCTACCTACTCGCTGCCGCGCGCCCGGAGGTAGGTACTAGCTACAGCGGCCGCGCCCGCGCCAACCGCCACCGGCCGCCCGTGGGCCCATGCCCATGGGACAGCAACACTGCCATGCTCTCACTCGGTAATGTTCAACACGACAGGGGTACGCATACCTTAATGCATTACCTAGACGTTTGCTTACGGTCATTCACATTATACGAAAATCGTACCCAGCACCTACCCATCGTCGATATCAGCAGTAAAGTTCACGATCGAAAGTTCTACCTACCTAGGTAAATGATTGTATGACGACCATTTACATTACATGAGAATTTAACATAGTAGGTATTTACCGCGGCGCGCACTTGCATGATCAGGCACAGGATCAGCTGTCTACTTACCTAACTTACGTACACGTTTGCTTACGGACATTCACATCATACGAGAATCAAGCCCAGTACCTACTACCTACCTACTGTCGATATGTGCAGTAAAGATCACGATCGATAGTCCAATAACTACTAGGAACATGAGAATTAAACGTACATAGTTCCTGTGGTAGTAACTACCTACCGCCGCGCGAACCATACCTACCGCCGCGCGAACCATTTGTCATCAGCTGACAGGATGAACGGATGAACCAAACCAACATGTTTGTATTACGAATATTCCCAATTCCTATCACACGACCGAACCGTGGAGACTAAAGCAAAAAAAGAAGATAGGTAGGTCCTCAATAGTCAAGCTTAGGTATCCCTACTAGTTAGGTAGAAAACGCCAGAGCGGCCGCCGCGCGGGGTCAATGGCCACTGGTCACGTGGGCGAGCAAGAGCCGTGCGCTGGACGATGTACATTGCGCGTCGCAATTAATTATTTTTTTGAGGTAGCGAAATTATGAAGTCATTTCCGCGGGTATGTTTCTTGGGGAAAGTTGTTCTGTTTCATGGGTAGAATATGGGGTTTCAATTAATGCTAGCGGTCTTTTTACACCCTGTATAATAATGTACATCGACGCAATATCCGTTAAAAATAATCAAAACGACATTTGTTAATTTTTGTATATGGAGCATGCTTTATTTTGGGTCCATCTTCACATGAAGATGCTTACGGTGGTCTTGATCTTGCTAAATTTTGCATTATATTTATTGGCCTTTTGCGTTTAGTATTGTTTTACATATTTTATATCTTGACGTAGTTTCGCTTTATTCCTAGACCCAATAATGAAAAGGGCTAATGCTAATAACATTGTACAAAATAAAACCAAAGAATATTATTTTAAATTGTGCAAGATAAGTTATGCGTTAGGAGCACCTAACTTCTGGTACGGAGACCTTGGCATACCCAAATATGTCGCAACCATGCACGCTGTGCTCCTATGGATAATTGACTTGGCTATATGTGTCAGTAGTTGAAGCAAATTTCACTCAGCTTAATTTGTCTGAGAAGCAAAAATCTGACAGGCAACTGATGAGTTGTCTACCATTGTGGTATGCGCATGTTCTAACCTTTAGTTACTACCGAAAGGAAGTACGGGTCTTAGGCTATGAGTTAGCTGTGAAATTAAAAAAAGAATACAATGACTCACAAGTCGAAGAGGAGATGGTGCGGTGTTGCAAGTTTTACAGTGGCTTTTTTGCATGTTCAGCATATGCTACGATGGTACCATATGGATTGCAAGGCCTCTTTGAAGTTATTTTTAAAGGTACTTAGCAAATAAAATGACGCTTTTACATCTATACTAATATTATAAAGATAAATGATTTGATTGTTTTCAGGTTTGTTTGTTTGTTTCATTTGCAAAGGATAAAATAAAAAACTACAAATCGTCTATTATGGCATTACAGCCGCAGGTGGGTTTTTGTCTGGTCCAGTAAATCTCTCCAGTCCGATCAGTCTGGGTTTTTCTCTTCGACTTCTAACTTTCATATTTCTAAGTTTGTCGACGCCATCTAACCATTTCTGCTTCGGCCCGCCTCTACTTCTTCGTCCATCAGGTTGTCCCACCAGTAAGCGCTTTAAAACTCTGTCCTCGTCTACTCAAATGTTTTTTTTTTTTTTTTGAAAGTTGGGCTCTCCATGGCTTTTCAGACCCAGTATCACTGCGACCATTACTGATCTATTGTGATCGCCTCTTTCTACAATTCAGTACTAATTCCTATAGCTTCTATGAACTGTAATAGGTTCTTAGTACTGATTTCGTGCACCTCGTCGGGAAGCAGTTGGTGTTTACCCAGATGGATGCTACGTTTGCGCACCAGGGCCTCACATTTGCAGATCAGGTGGAGAGGCGTTTCGTCCTCCTCCTTGCAGAATCTACAGTCCTTTGTTCTGCTGATCTTCAAGTTATACATGTGTATGTTCAGCCCACAGTGGCCAGTCAGTGCCCTTGTCAGGATACGCAAGTTATTCCTACTAAGTAGTAACAGTTCTTTGGCATGCCGCCTATTATAGGGTTTGACTAATGCCTTAGAATGTGTTAGGCCTGGCTGATTATTCCAGTGCTCTAATGATTGCTCTTTGAAGTTTATATGAAGGGTCAATTTTGCAAGGCTATTTGGTATGCTACAGAATGGTTCTGGACCATATGTCGTAGTTGTGCTACCAGCCTTCGCGAGTTCGTCCGCAATTTCATTGCCTTCGATCCCTTCATGCCCTGGGACCCAGCGCAAGATCACTTGGTTTTTCTCACCCAAGGAATTGAGGACCTTTACGCAGTTTACCACCAATCTTGAACTCACAGAGTCTGATGAGAGGGCCAATAGAGCTACTTGACTGTCTGAGTGTATATATATATGTACAATGGTTCATGTATTTATTTTTGAGGTTTATGTCCGCACATTCTAAAATAGCGTACACCTCGGCCTGAAATATGGAGGTGTATTTGACCAGGTTTAGGAATTTCTTGACCTTGGGCCGCTCTCCGTATATTTCACACCCTACATGAGCACCTGATTTGGACCCATCGGTGTACCATATCAGGCTTCCATTTTTCCAGTCTACTTGGCTTTTAAGCCAGTCATCTCTGGATAAAAGTTCCACAGAGTATCGTTTCGGGAAGCTGCTCTGTTTTGTCATTGAGTCAGTGTATATACTCAGTATGTTGCTGCCCATAACAGTGTCCTGGAACGATCTCAGTGACTTTGAGAGCCAGTTTCCATGCAATTCTTTGCATGCCGCTTAGCTTTCCTGTGTTTTTATGGGCCTTACGATCGCCTTATAAAGCTATAGGGTGTTTTTTGCAGATAACCCCCACCGTTGTCCTACCAGTCTGCTACATATTCCGAAAGGCTGTTTTAGCCTTGTTTAATATTCCGATTATATGGCTGTTCCAAGTAAGTTTTTGGTCTAATATTACACCTAGGTGCTTGACCTCCTTGGAGAATTCAATAGTTTGGCCATTCAATCGTGGTTTAACTAAATTGTCAAGTTGCCTTTTGTTGGTAAATGGTACAACCACTGTTTTCCCCGCGTTGATGGACAGCTCATTGTCCTTGCACCACTTATCAACAATATTTAATGCTCGTTGCATAACGTATGACAGCATACTTTGACAGAAACCTCGGACGATGATCACCAGGTCATCAGCAAATCCCTGCGTGTCTATCCTGAGCTCCGCCATTTTATACAAGAGCTGATCCACTGCCAGGGTCCAAAGTACTGGAGACAAGACCCCCCCCTGGGGGCAACCCCTGGTAGTAAATAATTCAAGTGAGGTTTCATGTAGGGTTACCTTCACTTTCCGGTTTGAGAGCATCGCTTCGACCCACTTCACAGTCGCACGGTCAACAGTTTTCTCAGTGAGACCTCGAACTAATGTCCTTATAGGGGTGTTGTCAAATGCGCCCTCAATATCTAAGAATGCACAAAGTGCAATTTGTTTATCCTCTAACGCCTTTTCTACCTTGTCTACCAGATTCAGAAGGGCAGTTTCAGTAGATCTCCCTTTGCTGTAGGCATGTTGAGAATAATGAATAGGAAAGTCGATTTTGATCGCCTCCCTAATGTAAATATCCAGAACCTTTTCCATAGTCTTTAGCATAAAGGAGCTTAGACTAATAGGCCTGAGTGATCTCGGTTGAGAGTAGTCTCTTTTTTCGGCCTTTGGAATGAATAGAACCTTGTCTCCGGTCCATTGTTCTGGAATATGTCTCCAGGCGTAGCTTGCACTGAAGATTTTTATCATGTAAGGGATTATTACTTCTATTCCTTGCTGCAGTAGTGCTGGAAAAATGCCATCTGCTCCACATGATTTGTATGGTTTAAAGGATTTAACGGCCCATTTTATTTGAGATGGCCTTATTATAAGCGAGGCCCTCCTCCATTCTTCATTACCTGGGCGAAATGATTACGTTGAACTTTCTGCGCAAGCACCAGGAAAATGGGTCGATACCAATAAATTTAGAGTTTCTTTTTCGTTGGCCGTGTAAGTCCCATTAGGGTATTTAAGCAAGCCAATTTGGTTAGGTTAGAGACGTGCTGTTTACTTCTTCGCAGAATTTTCTCCAAGTTCCCCGCTTAGCCTTCCTAATTTCTTTATTGTAAGTGGTTAAGGCTTCCCGATAGGATTCCCACTCTTGGGTCTTTTTAGCCTTATTGAATAATTTCCGAGCTTTACTTCTAATATCTAAGCTTTTCTAGCTTAGAGCTCCACCACGGTACTGCCCTTTTAGTTGACATTGTTTTTACAGGACAGCTATCCTCATAAGCCTTAATTATGCCGTTTGAGACTATAGTCACTGCAATATCCAGACTTTCTACTGTCTTTATTGTTTTAGGTACATATTGTAGGTTCTTTTTAAGGTTGTCCCTATAGGCCGCCCTATAGTGACTCTAGGGTTCCTAAAGTTAACATCCTGACTTGATAATGATCCTACTAAGTCAAAACAAATATGGTTAAGGTCAGACATTGACGGTTCATCACTAACGTGCCAGTCACTAATGCGCCTAGCCAGATCATTTGTTGCAATGGTAATGTCTAACACCTCTTGTCTTACACGGATTACAAAGTTTGGTTTACATCCCTTGTTCACCACGTGCAACCCCTTTGTTTGTAAATAGTCATATAACGTGTTACCTCTCCTATTTACTTCGGTACTTCCCATGTGGTGTGGTGGGCGTTTGCATCACACCCCACCAGCAGTTGCAATCTGTGACGCCGGGCGTACTCGACCGCAGGCTCCAGATCCTCAGCAGGGTTTTCCTTTTCCCCCGGGAGATAGGCTGAGCAAATAAGTACTCTAGCCCCGCCTCCCTTGGGGATCAAAATGGCTGCTACAACTTCGTCGGAGCACAACTCTGTAACAGTCAATAGATTAATGCTATTCTTATAAACAATACAAGTTGTGGGTCTTGTTCCGCCTTTGTTATATATAATCTTACCGGCAGCGTTGAGCCCCAGAATAGTCGAGCTGGATACCCAGGGCTCTTGAATTACGGCGAGGTCAGGCCTACCGTCGCAAAGCCATTTTTCCACCACGGCACTTGCTGCCGCAGCGTGATGGAGGTTGGCTTGCAGACACCTCACCGGCCCCTGGGTCGCCATTACTTCCCTCTTTGTGAAAGGGAGTACGAGGGCTTGGTTTTTCCCCTTCCCTTCTGCGGATTGAAAAATCCACGTCCGGAATGGGTTCCACCCTGACCTCTCCCCCTTGTGCTTCTTATTCCTTTCCCCTCCCCTGGCAGAAAAGTTCAAGCTAGGTCGTGCTACCGAGGGGATCGATCCTCCTTGCTGCCCGGAGTTTGGGGCCATGCTGCCCGTTGCAGGGACCTGCGTTGCCTTAGCCTGTCCCCTGTCAGCCAACTGAAGAGGGGGTCGTGTTCCCTGAGGGATCGAACCTCCTTGCTGTTTGGATTTTTCGGCGGTGACAGTCGCAGGAGCCTGCGTGACTTCGGAGGTAGAGGTACCTGGCTTAACAGGGGCCTGTTTGGCTGGGTCGCCCTTGATTTTGAAGACAATGCTCCTGAAACCAATTGCGGCTTTGCCTTGCCTCCCTTTCAGGGTCTCCACAGAGGGATCATCCACCGCGAAGGTTGCAATAATGCCCCCTTCCTCCCCCTTACTATGGAGAACCTTCCAGAGCTGCGTGTTTAGGCCCCTGTTCTGCGTGCCCAGCAATTTTATCGCTTCGTCTATTGACGTAGCGTCTATGCTGGGTATGAAGGCGGTGACTACCGCTGGCTTTGGCAGTTCGCTCTCTGATAACACAGACAGGTTTGCCTCTGGCCAGGGTTTAACGCTGGGTACCGCCCTCATAAGCCAGTGCTTGCTGGCTTCATCCTCGCAAACAACCAGGATCCATCCTGGTCTTTGCGAAAATGAGGCAAACCTGGGCCCCTCTCCCCTGTTTTCCTCAAAGATAAGATCAACAAGGGCGCGGCGCACAAGTCCCGTCTGCTCCTCGGTTAGTGGGTTTTCCCCACGAATCCCGACCCTGACTGAACAGGCCACTTCGCTGAAGGTAAGCTTTGCTCATACCTCCTGCGCGGTCTTAGGGTTCTTTTTCAGTCGGTCTTTCGGGGATTCCTCCTCTGATCGAGTGCGTTATAACGACTTCGCCTCAGGAAGATCGGGGAGTAACCGAGGAATCTCTTTCCAATGCTGTCGGCAGAGGACTAGGGCTTCTTTGAGACCCACATCCATCTCCCTCAGCCTTCGGAAACGCTTTCGCGCTGCCCCAGAAAGTCTGTGATTGCTCCCTGGGATGATGCTGTCGGAGGCCGACGTCCCTACCGTATCTGTGACATTACTGCCCCCATCTACGTCAGGTTGCGCCCTCTCGGCTACATCATCTAATCTGAGCGTTGGGGAGGCCAAAAGCTCTCCTTCAGCACCAGAATCAATCTCCACCACTTCCATGGCAGAGAAATCTGGACTTTTTTGGTTTTTAATATTATTGGTACTCATGTAAGTCCCACGATTAGCTAGGGAACTAAAGGTCACCTCCGGCAGAGCCTCGCTTGCCGGAGTAAGGGCACAACTTTCCTCCGAAGAGCCCAGGTATCGGAGGTGCACCGTTAAAGGCCGGACATCCCTCCGGCCACGCAGCTCTCGGCACGGTTCGCGTTACACCTTGGCTTGGGACCAGTCTCCTCGCGCTCGACTAGCAAGAACCACGCAGCACAGCACACCAATACTGTTGCATTGATGCACCGCGCTGCCGGATAGTTACTAATTGACCCCCAGGGCGCACCGGCGTACCGCTTGCGTTCCAGCAGGAATTTTCGGGGAATTTCCCAACTGGACTGCATACGGCTACGCACACGTGGAGGTGGACTGATGGCGCGCCCCTACTCATATGATATGTCCCGCCCATCGTAGGCTTAATGATATTAGTCTTATTGTATAACTAATACCTATAGTTCATTGTTTTGCCCGTTTTCCATTACAGCTCAAATCGGTCTCAGTATTTTATGTTGAAATATCAGCAACAAGTCCTTTTTCTTTCGGCTTAGCGTACAGCATTTCGATTCGTAGATAAGTATGGGTCTTAACTAAGGCCTGATGTCCACTCGCGCGGTGCAGTGCACCGCGTGGCGAGCAGCACGGTGCCACGTCGTCACGGTGACAACCAATGAAACGATGGTGTTATTCTGGTTTTTCAAATTATTCAACGTTCGCACGAGAGATTTGGTGAGATTTTAAGTTAGGCAACGTTTGTACGAGAGCTTTTTCGACGCTTTTACGCGCGTGATTTTAAAAGACTTCATAATTATTGACCATGAGCCTTCTCGCCTGTGTGTTCACACACCGCCATAACAAGTGACTGGAGATTTTTTAAATCGGCCGACTTAAATGCAACCAAGAGAAACGTATGAAAAGGATATCATTCATTTTGGATTAAAACGCTGAAAGTGCCAGCCAGAAAAATATTATGCAATTTTCAGATACAGCATAGTTTCTATCATTTTTTACTATGGTGCCAAACCTGTACGCCCACAACAACCACTATGTACCACTGAGTGTTCAGTAGGTACTAAGTATTGCTATTCTAAAAGCCTATAATAATCGAACAGTCGGACGTACAGATTTGACGTCATAGTAAACAATTGGAAATTAATATTTTGTTCTGGCCGATACTTAAAATTTTGATCCAATAATGTATGAAACGCGGATGTTGCTGTTTTTAACTAAAAAGTATAACATCATAAATATGTAAAGAAATTGGACCACCTCGATTGGTCTTCCTCGAATACCATGATAACTGATACTTTTTACCCGACTACGAGGGTAATGAAGTTAACAGTCGATGTATGTATTTATTTATTTATTAATACGTAGAACGTAGATCTTGACGAGCACTATCATTTCTCTTGAGGAACCAGTGTTATAGGAGCGTTCGCTCCAGAATTATAGAAAATATGCCCATACATGCAACATTTTTATACCTTGGGTAATATTATTGCACTTTCTCGGGATCTTTAATTTCTTAAAGATAAAATGTAGCCTATGTTTATCGCTAATAATATAGCTGTTTATAGGTGTAAGAAGTAGTTTTTGAGTTTATCCATTGCAAACAAACCGGCAAAGAATCGAATATTTTCTCTTTATAATATTATTAGTAATATTAGTGTAAGCCTGTCTGATAATAAGCAGGAAATGAAATGATGAAGTGGTGGTATGCTTATGAAATAATTTTTTAGGTGAAAATTTCGTAGTCGTGGTTCCGGCTTGGCCTGATATTCATGACCCAGGTATTATAAGCAGAGTTATAAGAGTCGCTCTTTATGTGGTGTGGTGCATTTATGGCATACGCATTATTTATTCCTCATATTTAGAAGTGATAGTGCTAACAAGTTCCCTCAGCCACCAGTACAAGAACTTGTGCAGTTATTTTCGGAGCCTCAATACTATATTTGAAGCCACGGACACAACCCAGGAAGAACAGGAAAGCACATATGAAAAAGCTTTTATTCTTGGTATAGAGATTCATAACGCACGGGTAAGTCGGGGTCTTTAAACAAGGTCACTTTAAAATTACAGACATTGAAGATGCTTTTGCCTGCATTAATAAGAAATCGTTTGACTTGCTTGTAAAACCAAAAAAAATTTCAGGCTCTTCTCATCCGAAGGCATCTGTGTAGGCATTGTTCATGTGTATGCAGCTTGGTAATGTCGCTGGTGACCCGCAAATTATATACGATGGAATTCCAATCCGACTTAGCAAATCTGCAAAGAATCTGGACCTCATATTTGATTCCAATTTGTCCTGGGTATCTCACGTCAATGAGGTCAGCAAGAGAATATATTACTCATTTTACTCTCTCAAATGCCTCCAAAGTTTCTTACCTTTCAAAACCAAAATCTCTCTTGTCAAACTCTTCTTCTTCCTCTTCTTGATTACGCTGACTCTTGCTACTTGGATGCCACTGCGGAGATTTTAAACAAATTGGAACGCCTTCAAAATTAATGTATCCGGTTTATTTTTGGATTGCGCAAATGGCTCCCAATCCGGCTACGCAGGAATGCTCTGCTCATATCCTATCCACCCTCTATAAAGTCTTTTAAATCTCTACCGTTCCCTCATACTTGCGTGAACGGTTTCACTTTGCCCTTCCACAAGATAAGCCTTGTCGTTCTAGCGTAAGATCGTCGCTAGCAATTCCGCTCACCATTCCGACTTCCTTTCATATTCCTTCACTGTTCATGCAGCAAGACGCACGAAGTGCGTGACAGTCAATCTATTCATATCTTTAAAAAGCGTGTAAAAGATCACTATCTTTTTCACTTCGTCTAGACTTATTACAATGCCTTTATAATATGTATTAATCTAGTATATGTTTATTTTATTCATATATACCTATTAGAATATTATGTATGTATTTAGTTATAGTATATAATTATTGTGGACGTCGTATCTGCATATATTTATCACATATCTCTTTTAGTAGGCCTTACTTACTT
Source organism: Blastobasis adustella (assembly GCA_907269095.1). Lineage (NCBI taxonomy): Eukaryota > Metazoa > Arthropoda > Insecta > Lepidoptera > Blastobasidae > Blastobasis > Blastobasis adustella. The sequence continues at coordinate 18,697,351 of OU026124.1, forward strand.
ACTGCGCTGGCTCTTTATTTTCTTTTTTTGTGTACAATAAATGTTTAAATAAATAAATAAGGTCCAGCTACGTCTGCACTGAACTAACGCGCTCGCGAGGGACCGACTACCGATACGTACCGTGTATAGTCAGATGCAGTATGAACGGCTAGCACTCATTTAATGTATGCTGAGGCTGGGCCCGCCTACCCCGAAGCCGACTAGCGCAACACGGTCACAGCGCGTACGGGCTCTCGTATTAAAATGTCTTTGATTACATTTAGTAGAGACTTGCGGAACTCGTGAGACAACATCCTTTTGTTGCCAAGAGCTACCACACCACAGCAGTCTATTGCGGACTTATCCCATCACGTCCCACTCGTGGGTCCACGAATCATTTGCTATTTTCTTTTAATATTTTGTATCGTTTACTATCGCCTGTGTGATGTGGTGTGATGGCAATGATAAATATTATATCATTTCATTTTTTTTGGCACGTGTTCTAACATAATCATAATCATTTAATCATTTGTGGTACACAGGTTATACAGTTGTTAGGTATAGTTTAAGTAAGAGCCTCTGCGACCTGCCATTGGCATACAAAACTGAGAAAACTTCTTGTCTCCAGTACTTTGGACCCTGGCAGTGGATCAGCTCTTGTATAAAATGGCGGAGCTCAGGATAGACACGCAGGGATTTGCTGATGACCTGGTGATCATCGTCCGAGGTTTCTGTCAAAGTATGCTGTCATACGTTATGCAACGAGCATTAAATATTGTTGATAAGTGGTGCAAGGACAATGAGCTGTCCATCAACGTGGGGAAAACAGTGGTTGTACCATTTACCAACAAAAGGCAACTTGACAATTTAGTTAAACCACGATTGAATGGCCAAACTATTGAATTCTCCAAGGAGGTCAAGCACCTAGGTGTAATATTAGACCAAAAACTTACTTGGAACAGCCATATAATCGTAATATTGAACAAGGCTAAAACAGCCTTGGGAATATGTAGCAGACTGGTAGGACAACGGTGGGGGTTATCTGCAAAAAACACCCTATAGCTTTATAAGACGGTCGTAAGGCCCATAATAACACAGGAAAGCTAACCAGGAAACTGCTACAATTAAGCTAAGCGGCATGCAAAGAATTGCGTGTCTCTTGGTCACAGGAGCTATGTCAACCTCACCTGGTGAGACCCTGAATGCAATACTGGATATCCCACCCAACACCTGCATGTACGGATGGTGGCGGTAAACATCATATACAGGCTAACCACCCAGGGAGAAGGAAACTGGCTCTCAAAGTCATCAACTAATGAACACACTCAGAAAAGAGTTATTGGTTAATGGCACATCGGGATTCAAATCCGGTACCTCTCGCTCACGAGTCGGATACTCAACCGCTCGGCCACTGACGCTCCACCGTACTTGTTACGCAATACCGCAGCATTTCGGTGGCGTGTAGTTCGCGAATGTACTTCGGAAGCGCTGGCCATGTCTCGTAGCCATAGAGCATCGTAAGCCCCATAGTAAGCAAAGCTACTACTGATACTATTGTCTAAGCCCCTTTACTTAACATAGAATTTAGGGTCGCAGGTGACAGCCATGAGCTTCCGCCATTTAGCCCAAGCTGAAAAGGGAATGGATATTTAAGGACTCGTGAATGTACGGATTTGAGGTACTTAAATGTTGACCGCCTCGTTCCCTATTTGGATCATTGATCCATGTTTCAGCCAGACATGTAGCACCGTGACTCCTGGTTTCAAGCACCTCCTTTCACATATTTCCCCTAGGATTAAGGATTTTTATATTAATAACTTACCACCAATTGAAATAACAGAGAAGTAATCTGGATTAGGTTGATGAATATTTGAAAACTGAAAACAACGTGGCATATTTTCTCGGTTAGTTTCTTGCACCTGGGAAAAATGGGATTTAGTGTATCAATCAATACATTTATTTGTCAATACATGTAATTATACAATTTTGTGTACAGTACAAGAGCATAAATGACGTGACCAGTTCAAGAATATGTTCTTTTGCTGTTAAAGCAAGACACATGGCATTCGTACAGTATCATGCATCTTTAGCTAAAATCAGTTTACTAAAAGAAGGGACATTAGCTGTTACTTATTTCCAAAAGGCTCGCCTTTTACCCCCCGGGTATTTATTACGAAATAAATATAATTTAAATTCATGAATGCTTTAAAACCGTTTAACTACTGCACAGCAGTACACAGGAATAGCATTCTTAAGGTAGTCATGCACTTCTGCATGTATATTGTACATCAGGGTAATTTATTTTTATGGAAATACGCACAGGTACCCTCTGAAGACACGAGCGAGTACTTGTTAACATGGCACCTACTCACTTGTAGAAGCACAGTTGTTTAGAAGGAAGTACTTGTAAACAGTATAAGTAGTAGAAATAGCTTTAAGTTTAATAAAATAAGATGAAACGTTATAAAACATAAAATTTACTTTGATGTAAAAAAATCTTTATACTATCGTATTAAAGGTTTTTGGTGTGTCAAAAATCGTACAAACAGCTTTAGAGCCCGTGCAAGTAACCCCGGCCGTCGTGCTACATTGGAGTTCTGTTTCTGCTATTGTTCGGAAGTGCATCAGGTATTTAAAATAGAACGGTGTTACCGCCGTTCGTGTGTTCTTTTCCATCCATATTACTTGTCCAAGGCCCCCAAAAGCGCAAATCAAATGAATCTTCTAAAATGTTGCTAAACTTTTCTGAAATACTTACCTTAGCGTGGTATTATGAAGCTCAATTCCAAATATAAAAGCCTTTTCATATTTGCACTCCTTTTCGCTCTGGATAGCATCTACTTCTTCGAATATGTCATTGAGGCTGCGAAAATAGCTGCACAAGTTCTTGTACTGGTGGCTGAGGCAGGTTGTGATGAGTATCACTTGCAGGTACGCAGATGTTGACATACGAATAAACCAGATCCAGAACAAAATATAGTGAGCAACTCTTACAACGCTGGCAATCATGCTGGGGTCATGAACGTCCGGCCAAACCGGAACAACCTTAACAAAATTATTACCTTTAACAAACATAACATAATCAAATGATATACAATGAAGTTTATAAGAATTTCGAATTTTACAAAAAGTTGTCAAAGAATTTCGAATTTGGTCATTGAACTGAGATGTGAGATGTAGTTGACTACAATAATTTAAATAATTTACATATTAAAATTATTTTAATAATTTAAAATAAGGCTATTGATAATTACCGTTGAAAATAACCTCAACGAGGCCATACACTCCATATAATACAACCGAAGAAATGCCAAAGAATAGAAAAATCCCAGCATAAAACTGGAAACACTGCCTCATCTCCTCTTCGACTTGTGGGTCATTGTAAACCTCTTTCAATTTCATAACAAACTCATAGCCTAGAACCCGCACTTCCTTTCTGTAGTAACTGAATATTAGAACATACGAATACCACAAAGGTTGAACGGTGAACATGGACCTGTCGGCTATTTGCTTCTCTGATAAATTGTGCTGAGTGAAATTGGAGCCTACTAATGACAATAAATATGCGCATACAGCCAAGTCAATGATCCATACAAGTACCTATATCGTGGATGGTCGCGACATATTCAGGCATACCAAGATCTCCATACCAGTAGTTCGGCGCTCCCAACGCGTAAAATATCTTACACAACTTATAGTGGTATTCTTTAGTTTTATTTTTTCCAACGTTATCAATGTTAAGTATTGTCATTGTTACGTCTAAGAATTAAATCAAAGAATATAAGTGATATACCTAGTCCCAGATTAGTTTGCCGATAGGTCACAGTCTACGTTTCACTAATTACCCAAACCAATCCAGTGCCAGACGCCCAATTATGAGTTACGTTTACGTAATTAACAAAAGTAATACGTTACTTGTAATTGAATCACGTTCTTTAATTACTTCAAAGAATACTTTTCCATTAAATAATTTAACAGCACTGCTCGTGTAGGTGTAAGTAACTATCTAGTAACTTGTTTTAATAACAGTTTCAGAGTCAGGCATTTCTATTGTTGAGCATGGTATAGGGGGACGTAAATAAAATGTACACGAGACTAGTAATTTCGTGTATGTATTTCAAGGTAACACAATTTAGGTACACGACGTAGCTTAACATAAACAATGAGACTTAAATACAAGATCAAAGGGCGCGGGAGCATACAACACGTACACTCGCAAACGCGAACCGTAGGTGACTGACCGTAGGCCACACGGCGCGGGCGGCGCCGTACGCAAACGTTCGGGCAACCGGCGTATGCGCGGGAACTTTGAGGTGCGTTGGCATAACGGGCTGCGCTATAATGGTAATTCGGCTAGCAGGCACTTTGACCTTTCTAAAAAAATTCTATGAAGGTGACATTTTTTTATGTCTATTATTTAATTATGTAATAGGCCTAAATATACCACCCGGTGTACTCGTATTTTGATTTAACTACACATGTCCTATAATGATTCACGTGCATAAATATATCACGAACCGTTATTTAAATAAATAAATAATGTATGAAACTACTAATTTACAAGCTAATTATGACCGGCTACAGCGTAGGACGTAAAAAAAACCCAAATTTATTTAAACTAATTTATTTGAGAAAAGAATTCAAATCAAAACTTAATTGTAATTAAACTAAAAGTAGGTGACAACTGTACGATGTGAGTAACAAGAGTGGCTTTCCACGGGCCGCGGCAGCGTTTCATCGGGTTGCGCGGTGTCAGCATATTTGCCTCGTGCCTGTTTCTAGGGCTGCTACGTCAGGGCTCTGCATGTTGTAGTCGTACGTAACACCTCCCTCCTGAAGAGCAGCGCTTATTCGAAGAAAGGGATGAGAATAAAGCTGATGGATTTCTTGAAGGGCAAGGGTCCGGTTTGACCTGGACTTCCGCATAAGGGTGTTCTGGCATAGAGATTTGCTTCGTTTCATTTTCATTTTCTTGAAGTCTCCTTGCCTGGATGTAACGACGAAGTGCAAGCGCAGTAATAAGTGCAACTGCACCGAATATGATTTTTTACAACGGTATGGTGGTGTGATATACGCTGCTAATCGGAGTCTTATCTATGGTTAATGGTGTTTCCATAGATATTTCAGCGTTACTTTTATGTAGACTTTGTAAGTTTATTGAATTGAGCTTAATCTTCCTACTTATTGTATGATGTTATTCCTCGATATTCGGAACATCAGTTATCATAAGAACTTGTCCTTTGGTGCGATCATTGCTATTAATTGTAGTAAATAAACTAGTTTGAAGCTGAAATTCTTTGGGTATTATAGCTAGGTAGCTTCCCTTCATTATATTATACTGGTTTTGCTCGCAGGATAACCGAACTTTCGTTGGCTTAGGAAAGCTTACAACATAGTGTTTGTCCTCAAGTTGGTCTACAGCTTCCGATTTGAGGGTCACAGCAGTTCGTTGACAGGATCGGTCGACACGTTGTGTGGTGATGAGCTAGTGTATGCAATCCGCTTGTTCCCGGTAGTGGTAGTTCGGCTTGTCTTCACACAGGTACCACAGACTTAACTTCGGGCATTCAGCCTCCATGTACATAAAATCTTTGTCGTGAATTGCCAGGAAGGGATAGGGTGGAATAAGTACCTGGTTATCTACGTTAGGGATTATGGTGAGTTTATACAAATCATAGGTTACGGGATATACGATCGGGAACTTCACTACTAGTACTAAATTATTTCTACTAAAATAATAGCCTACTTTAACTATAATTAAGTACTCTCTAAAACTAATATTAAGTAACTCCTCTTTGCTGTATAATGTATTTAGCTTATCTATTATTTCAATAAATGTATCTCGCCCGAATAGCGATTGATGTGCACTTTTTGCGCGTATGAAAGCTAATAAGTTTCCTAGTCTCTGCAACTCCTCGGATATATCTTCGATATTATCCGATAAGATAAAAAGGTATTGTAGTAAATGGAGTAACTTGACTATATCGGTTTTGTGCCTAGCGTCACTTTCCATTATGGTATTAATAGTAGTCTCAATTTTATTTTTATTTTGTACCAACTTGGTAATTAAGTCTGAATTATGTGACATCCAATGATTGGTAAGGCTTACACGATGATTAATCTCAGCTACAATTTTATCTTCGTTAATTTGTAATTGCTTAATAGCTTAGTCATAACGCTCAGCATCAGTACAATCTAGGTTTCCAGAAATACTTTTGATAACCGTACCTAAACCGTCAATAAGACCTCTCTTAGCGCGATTTAACTCAAGAGCCTGCAGCTGGTTAGATAATTTATCTATCTCGATACGTAAGTGATTTACATGGGGCTTATATAATGACTGTGTTTTATTATGAAGCTGGGGTGCGAGATTATCTAGTTGACCGTTAACTGTATCGATATTGCTTCTAATATTCTCTAAATTAATGGTTTGAATAAAGCAATGATAGTGAGAAACTATTTTTGTTGGCTTTAATTTAAAAGGTAGTATGCCGGGGTTTAGGTCGCTGAGTATTATTTCTTCAGCTACTGCCAGGTTTATCAGTAGAAGCGGTATTCTGAAACAAGTTGGAATCGTTAGGTGTTCTCTATAATCGTGACTTGGCGACGGGGCCGGGGGTTTTCTCTTAGTATAGATGTGGATAGGCAGATCTGCAAGAACAGTGTCTTGACAGTATCGTAGTAGTATAGGAGCAAGTTTTTGTCGGTTAGCCATAGGGTTGCGGGTATAGACGCATTGATCGGGAGAATAGTTTATCTCGGATTGCCTATCCTTATTGGCTCTTTCTATTAATTCCGTGCGCTGATGAAGAGATGTTTCGTTTAATAAATCATAAATCTTTATCATTCTATTGCGATGATCTTGTATATAGTGCTGAAGAAAATTTTCGGACAGATTAATATCTAATGGATCGCGTGTGTCTAGGTGGCCAGTAATGTTATCTATTGGTCTACATTTGGTGAAGCTGTGTATGGAACTGTTGTAGCCAGAATAGCATAGGGCATTAAGGTTATGGCATATTCGCCTTTATGGTTAAGTTTCAGAATGCGTAAATGTTCTAATAATGTTGAATGTAAGCGTAAGCGTTCTACCATTCCATTTTCATTTGGAGTATAAGCCAGGGTTTTATGATGCTGCACCTTGTGTAATCTAATGAATTCCATGAATAACTGATTATTAAATTCAGGGCCGCGATCTGTAACTATGATCATAGGAATTCCGTGGTGAGTGCTAAAAGTAAGGAGAGCTTGTACGACACTAAGTGCCGTCGAATTCCGTAAATGGTATGCTTGGGCATACTTAGAGAAGGAATCAACCATAGTTAAGTACTTTTCAGTCTCAACGCTGAATAAGTCGAGATGAACAATTTCGAAGGGTTTAGAAGGGGGTGGTACAATTTGATACTTTTGTTAGATAGGATTTCGATCGTACTTTGCCTGCCCGCAGATAGTGCATTCGTTAATGTACTTTGTTATCTGCTCTTTCATCTTTGACCAAAAGTATTTTCGAGACAGCGATAGGAAGCATTCGTTAATTCCACGATGATTAGTTTTACCTTCGTGGTAATTACAAATGACACTTTGTTGCTTTAGGTAATCCTTAACATTCTCTAATTCAAATTTCGCTAAAGACATATTCATGGACGAACTTTTAAACTTATTTTGTAGTATGGGTATGATTGAATACATTTCGAGCGGTGGATTAATTAATAGTCCGGTTCTTACTTTTGGGTTAACGTATTCCTTAACAGCGTTCACTACATCTTCCTCTAAATTGGATTTTGAAACCTGTATGCATGTCCTAGTATGTGCTTCGAAAGGTTTAGATACAGTCGTTTAACCCTTTATGTCGCCATCTACGGTAATGATAACTTGTTTGTAAAATTTATTCAGGGGATCATCCGTTATAGGTATTTCAAGGATTGGATCCTCAAGGTTTGTGTGAGCTGTTGCTGTGGATGATTCATATAAGGATGGAGGACTTTCGGAAGGATTTGGGAGAACAGAACAAAGTTCGTCTATAATAGAGTTAAGCTCTTCGTTATGAATCTGTACTCGAGATAGAGCATCAGTTTTTGCATTAGCTTTGCCCGACTTATATACGACAGTATAGTCATATTCACTAAGCTTGAGCTTCCATCTTGTTAACCTCGAGTTTGGTTCCTTAAGATTCATAACCCATTGAAGGGGTTTGTGGTCAGTTAACATTTTGAATTTGCGACCAAACAAGTACGGCTTAAAATATTTAGTTGCCCAGACTATGGCCAGTAGCTCCTTCTCGATTGTACTGTAATTAGTTTCACTGCTATTTAGAGTACGGGAAGCGAAACATACTGGTTTGTCAGAACCAACGGGACCTTGGGATAAGACAGCGCCTATAGCTACATTAGAGGCGTCCGTCGTTACTAAGAATTCCTTGTTAAAGTCGGGATATTGTAGAATAGGATCGTTGGTTAATAAAGTTTTACATTTCTCGAAACAATGGGTATTATTTTGATATAGGGTTATTTTTGATCCCTTTTTAAGACATTGCGTCATCGGTTTTGTGATTCTAGCAAAGTCAGGGATATACTTTCTTTAGTACCCTAATAATCCTAAAAACCGTTTAATTTCTGTGGGAGTCTTCGGGATAGGATATTTTGGATAGCCGATATTTTATTTGGGTTAGGTTTGATACCATCTTTAGTTATTACGTGACCTAAATAGGCGGTCTCTAATTTAAGAAACTCTGACTTGTCCATTTGGATCTTGAAGTTAGACTCCCTAAGTCTCTGGAACACCTTTTCAAGATTGTTCATATGTTCTTGAAGAGATGTGCTAGAGACTATGATGTCGTCCAAATACACGAGACACACGGTATTCTGTAAATCTCTTAGCACATTGTCCATGACCCTCTGAAAAGTAGATGGACTATTCTTGAGGCCCATGGGCATCCGCAAAAACTCAAAATGACCATGTTCTACGTTGAAGGCTGTTTTTGATACGTCTGTAGGATTCATTTCAACTTGGTAGAATCCACTGGCCAAGTCGAGAGTTGTGAAATGCTGGCAGTTGCCCAACTTGTCCAAAACATCGGTAATGTTGGGTATAGGGTACTTGTCATCTAGTGTTTTTTCATTCAGTTTCCTGAAGTCCACCACTAGACGCCATTTAACCTTGCCGAATGCATCAGCTTTCTTTGGGACTACCCAAATGGGTGAGCTCCAAGCGGAGTCGGAAGGACGGATGATACCCTGTTCCAACATTTTATTAATTTGGACCTGTACCTCCTGCCTATGAATAAAAGGGTAACGACAAGTCTTGGTGTACACGGGCATTTCGTCTGTAGTCTTAATATAATGTTTGATTTTATTGGTGAAAGTTAAATTCTCTCCGTCTAAATAAAAAACATCAGCATATTTAGCACATAACACCTCTAAATTTATTCGCTCCTCATCATTCAAATGGCTAGAACGTAAACGGGATAATACCTCACGCTCTCTTTCAGATAGTTGGCTAGATTGTGTGCACTCTACGTTATATACTTCAGCATATACCGGATGATTCATAGAAAATATTACATCAATACGGCCAGGATTATAAATCTCTAAGATTCCTCTATTGATTTTGACAGCAGTAAGACATTCACCTATTACACAGTTAGATATGGTTTGCTCCGGTATTATAGCATCTCCGTCATGGACTTTGATAAATAGTCTCACTATCTTCGTGGAGCCAGCTGGTATAATATCTTCATATAAATTAGCGTTACGTGAATCATATATTTTTATAGGGTTGCTCGCGTTACGCGTAATTAGGACCTTATTCTTAAAATCAATAGTGGCTTCCCATTTCTCTAATAAATCAGAACCTATTAGCTCATCAAAATATTCATGAAATTTGTAGACGTAAAATGTAACAGCGTTATTATCCTGAAATTCTGCAAAAGGCCTGAGTTTGAGGAGACTGATTATCCTCTGTACTTATATTATAATAGGTAGGTTCCTCATTCTGATAATACATCTGTGGATGCTGATAGTCATACTCATAGTTAAATTGCTCAAAGTAATCATATGCATCATAATTGGGGTGTTCTTCATGATTGTAACAGTCATTAAAATTAACTTCCTTAGTTTTAAAATAGTTAGTAGGTGCGGGATTCCCGAATTTTCTCCAATCGTGTCCGGTACCGAATGAAGGTGGCAGGACTATAGGGGAGAAATGGCTTACACCACTCATTGGTCGTGCATGTTGCTGTGGCATGTCTACTTGCGACATGGGGTTACGCGGAGGCATTTTAAATGTATTATTCGGATTATAGTTGGGAGGTAAAGATCTGAACATCTGCTGTGTGCGAGATGGGCCCATTTGATTCATTTGATTACAATTAGGCTTCCATTGTGGAGGACCTTGGGTGAATTGAGGTCTTGAAGGTCCAGGCATATTGAATGCGTTTGCCCTACCTTGTGGGAAGTTAAATGGCTGCAACTGTGCAGGTTGAGGTTTCGGTTGGTTTGTTCCTAGTTGAGGTGCCATTTCCTACTATCAGACAGGTTTTCGTTCCTGTGTTGTAGGTATAATGTATTTTGTTCTTCGTGAACAAACTCAAGGGCTTTTTCAATCGATTCCGGACGCATGCAACGAATACGCGATCCTAAGGGGTCCCTAAGGCCACGTATGTAAGCTTGTAAGGTCAATTTCTTATATAGATCCCGTTTAGCATCTATAGTTGACTGGAGTGACTCGTGAAGCGAGACATAAGTCATTATAGTGCTGAATATATTTTGACATTTCTCGTTGTACTCTTGAGGTGTACTTAAACATTGGGCCAGAAGAGCTAAGTCGTTATAGAGGGCGGTCTCGTTGCGTTGATCAGAAAAATTGTTAACAAGTGCACTACGGATACCTTGCCAATCACATGGGATACCATTAGCATTTATTAAGCGGGCTGCTGGACCCGTAATTTTATTGAGAATACCATTAAGCAGCGCAAGTTTGGTTAATTGGTCCCCGGGGTTAGCTTCTATGAATTCGGACACCAACTGGTCACATAAGGTGACAAATCTAGTCAAGACATTTACGTTTCCGTCAAATTCCGGAACCAATCGTAAGGTTTTGAGGATTGAATCTATATCTGTCATTGTGGAGGGTTCAGATTGTTCTGAGTTAAAACTACTCACAAAATCTAGCTCTCTATTAGCGTCTAATAGAGTATTTATCCTATTGCCACCTAACCTAGGGGTCCTCGATTCTCTGGGATGGAAAATTTTGGAGATTTAAACTACTTCTACTTATAGGAAGAGATAGCAAGACACTAAAAGATTTTAATGTACTTACATAAATTTCATCTCGGCCTTTTTCACAGTATCGATGTCTGGATACTCCTTCTGCAGCTCGGTGTGTAGATTCGGATACTCAGGGTGGATATCCCTCGGGAGATGCGCGATCGCGGGATTTTCAGGAAATCTTGACGCGTCTCGCGGATTTATTTAAACTAATTTATTTGATAAAAGAATTCAAATCAAAACTTAATTGTAAATAAACTAAAAGTAGGTGACAACTGTACGATGTGAGTAACAAGAGTGGCTTTCCACGGGCCGCGGCAGCGTTTCATCGGGTTGCGCGGTGTCAGCGTATTTGCCTCGTGCCTGTTTCTAGGGCTGCTACGTCAGGTCTCTGCATGTTGTAGTCGTACGTAACAAGCTTCATTGTAGACTGAACTGCTTGTCAGACCATTGTTTGTAGATAACCTAACCTTCGGAAAAATGACGGAAAACCCCTACCAAGTATACTTATACTAACATATGTTCTAAAATACTGAACCGACTTTCAAATAACAAAGCTGGAACTATCTCGAATAAACTGGCTTCCAAACAAAGAAAACGTTAAAGTTAAAACAAAATAGATTTTCTTTACAGCATCTGGATGCCTGGCATCCAAGTACCATACTGTGCGCGCGCGAGTACGTGTCCATCAGGCATGACCGCTTAAATAATTCGAGTAGCAATTATTGAAGGCTCCATTCATCGCCATCTCATTCGGTTGCAGTTTGAGCGAGTGAGATAACGAAGTATAATCCATTCGAGTTAGACGGTCAGGCCTAATGGACATGAACTCGCACGCACTCTGTATGTGCATCGACGATTTATTGTATTCATTGCATGCCTTTTTGTATTTCTTGTGTCTTTTTCAAAATTGTAGTGTTGTTGTTCATGTAAATAAACGTTATTTCTTTCTTTCTTTCTATTTATTGCGCACATGTAAGATGTGGAATGCTCTCTAAACCATATCTTAAGGTCCTTTAAAATTAAAGTCTACAAAGGCCGGCACCACATCCACTTGACTCCCCTTAGGTTGCAGTTGCCCTGGATGACGATAATCACTTTCATTCAAGTGCGTATACGGTAAAGTAATAAATTATTGTTAATTAAACACTTTTATTTACGCATTTATGAGGAAACAGCACTAGTCTGGAGCGGCACTTGTATAGTGGTAGCGTGCTTGTGAGACCGATAATCGAGCTTAAGCAGTGCTCGAAATGTCCGGAAAGTGGATAGGTAATATAACACCCAGTCCCCTGCCCATAATATTTGAACCTACTTACTTACATGAGTGAGATGTCTCTAGCTATAAGACGTGTAGATTACACATAAATACATTGGCCGTACATCGTGATCGGAATTAGTAGGGAACTAGTGATCGGTTTAATTTAACTAAATAACTTTCAGTATATAACAGAAAACTATGCCTATCTTCATCTTTCACTCTTTAGTATAACTACGTTATGGCCCTACCAAAAATATAATTATAGTCACCATAAAATATATAGGTAATTCAATATTAGACTTACTGCAAAAGCTCATACAAAACGCAAGTCACCAATATACCCGAGTATAAACTAAAATAGTAGACGATAGACAACACTACGAAACCACCACACAAAATATACCTAATGCTCATACAAAACGTAGATCATCAACTCTAGCACTCGACAACACTCTCAAAAATACCACGCGGTGGCTGCACACGCGCACTCCTCGTATCAAGGAAATATCCCTCGCCGAAGAATCACCCAGTCCCGGGACCTTAGACCAACGTCGTTCCCGTCTTTCTTCCCTTAGCCCCTCAACCCTGCATCCTAAAGCGTGAGAAAATCAACCATTTGACCAACACGTGTTACGCAATTTCTCCATGAATGACAAGGCCCGCTTGTCGGCACTATTTGTTTTTTCCGGGACTATCTATAGCTTTTGTAATTAAAAGATATATCGACGCAACGCTAATGGTAACTGCATTTTTGCTAAAAACATTACAATAGAGACTAGAGAACAATATGCCTGCTGTAAAGGAAGTCAGTGCCGTTTCTTAGTTAATTGCCGGCCCAAAACATCTTAATAAATTCTGTTGCCGACAATAACCCACATGTGAGCAGCGGCGTCGGTTAAAATTCCGAAACAGGCATTTCGAAAATGATACTTTTTTTATTTGTTCTATGGTATTTCCAAATTACTAAAGCGACCACAATGCACCCCAATATAAAACTCGCCATTAAAGTTGTGTGCTACTATTTTGTCACCCGAACTTACGCATTTAAAGACAACATACAAATACTTTTCAAAATCACATACTTATAGCACTTATGGCACATATGGATAGTTACAGTAACCGCTTCATACTTTGAGGCTATTCGAATGTCTGAGCTGCAACGAGCTCGCCACTCGCCAACTGTGACTCCTAATACTGTTGACGAAGCGAGATTAACCAATTTCTTCTGCTCAGGGCCCGGAGACTGTTTGAACAGTTTAAGGGCCCATGGTAGATTTTACCTATTTAGGCAATAAAAATGCAGAACCGCAGGGGCGTTGTCACTGTGAGGACTAAGACGAAATGTCTCATGCCTTGAGCTGTACTACAATGTTGTATTGCTAAATATTAAATGTCATAAGTGTTAAGCTTTTTATTTTTTAAATGTACATACACCTTTTACTTTGGTACAGGCTACAGGTATATTTGTTTTTTTTTTTTATCACGAATACAATTAAATTTTCATGTTGTTCCAGTACTTCTGCTGTCAATACCGAAAATACTTGATACTCTGTAGATCTTACAATCTGAAAATAAAAATGGCATTATTCTTATTTCTGTAGAGTAGGCGCAATGTTTTAAATATAAGAAAAGAAAAGCGTTAGGCGAAAGTCAGGCGCTTTCACATGCAGCAAATTCTATAAATTTGCTGCATGTGAATAGCGTATATTTCTGCAATCTCGTCTTTGCTATTCATTCATTCATTTTTTTATGAAATGGCAACGGGTCGTTCAACAGCTTGACAACCATTATTGCCAGTGTCAAAGTGCAAGGAAAACACACTGAAAAAGTTTGACCGGTTTAAGAGAAAAAAAAAAAAAAAAAAACATTGCATTACCCATCTGTGGCATTGCCTGAAGCCAAGAAACATACATAATTTGGATATTTGCTATTCATATCTATCTGTCAGTAGAAGGTGCAGCTGGCGCTAATCACTAGTTATTTATAAGTCCTGTAGTAAGTGGGCCTGATGGTATACCGGCGGTGGTGCTGAAACTGTGAGCTCCCGAATTGTGTCCTGTACTAACGCGCATCTTTGAGCTCTCATAATCCACTGGGTCCCGTAGTCCCGTCTTCATGGAAGACTACCCATGTGTACCCTATGCCCAAAAAGGGCGACAGATCAAACACATCGAATTACGGGCCTATCGATATTACCGCCCCCTTCGCTGTAAGGTGATGAAGCGTGTTATAAACACACAGCACCTCAGTTACCTAGAAGGACACGATCTCTTGAGCAATCGTCAATATGCTTTCGACATTATCGCTGAACGGGATCTTCTGGTGTAAGAAACCGATGGGCTTTAGCTATTGAGAGTCAAAGTGAGGGACTGGCTGTTGGCCTAGACGTAGCGAAGGCGTTCGATCGGGTCCAGCATGGAGGTCTTCTAACGAAATTATCATCATAAGGGCTTCCCGAAGAATTGTGCGAATACCTTTTAGTCCAGTAAATAAATCAAAGCCGTAGTTTACGGCTGTTGCTCCGATAGCTTGGACATTAACGTTGGTGTTCCGCAAGGCTCAGTGCTGTCTCCAACTCTTTTCCTCCATCATATCAATGATATCTGTCCATTTACGGCATTCATTGCTATTGTATTGTACAGTCATCCGTACTGGAGACGCCTTTTATACGGGGCGTGCCAATATCCATCGTTCCATAGCGGAGGAAGGTCCCGATCTTCTTGTGTCTAAAATCGGGAGTACTCTAGGTAGAATTTCGGTTGAGGACGACTAAATTTAGTCCAATTTAACAGCACAAAGACACAAGTATGCGCGTTCACTACCAAGAAAGCTCCATTCATTGTAGCTTCACAGTTCCAGGATACTCCACTTACCATTTCAATGAGCATACATATCATAAGTGTCGACATCTCCAGTGACGTCCAGTTCCGCAGCTATTTGCAAGAAAATGTCAGGCTCGCATCTAAAATACTGGGTGTGCTTTACAGATTAAAGCAATAATTCTCGCAGAGGCAACGACTTCTACATAAAGCACAAGTCAGACTTCGGAGTATTGTTTTTACGGAAGGAAGTATATCAGTTTGTGACTAGCGAATCGATTCAAAAACTCGTTGTGGGAATTGTGAATATCATGCTGTATTAAGCCGCTAAGTTACTTTGTATGTTCTATCGCTTGTACAACGGTGTATGTTCTGAGGAACCGTTTAACTTGATGCCTACAGCTACATTCTATCATGGAACCGCTCGCCATTGACTCCTCACACCTTGGAGTCAATTTGTTCGAGAACTGTACGCTTCCAAAAGACCTTTTTCCCACGCATACTAAGGCTATGGATTGAGCTCCTCGGAGAGGTTTTCTCTGGAGTTCAGGGAGTTCTTCAAGAATAAATAAATCTACTTGGACGCCACAACACAACATTTAAACAAAGAATTTCATACATATTTCGACACACACAATAATTTAACATAATATCAAACAATGAGAAATTAAATCGATAATTCCTACAACTAAACAACTTGGCATTGCCGTGCTGTGGCCCTCCCGGTCGATAAAAGGACCTCACTCAACATGAAAGAAAGGGGTGAAAAGATTTTTATGGGATCTGCGCGTGGGGAAACCCCGGGTATTGCAAACGTCCATAGGCTGCGGGGACTGCTTACCATCAGGCATGCCGTAAGCTTTAAACCTTAGCGGTATAAAAAAACACCCCTATAGTATCTACTGAATAGAAATATACAAAATTATTACCAACCTTTACGTAGGAAGAATACGAAAGAGTCACGAGTCCCAGGCATCTTATCTCCACCAGTCTATAGAAAAATAGCAACAATTTTCATTAAATCCCTTGGAAGACTGACCATAAATCATAACCTGGTCTCTGTGAGTAAAATCAAAACAAAACGTCATAAAAAAATTAACTTGCGGTCAATGTCCTGGTTGTGCTCTCGCGCGCGATGACCCGGTGTCCGCCTTGACCATGATTCAGGATTTGACAGATCAGGTAATTACAGTCGAGCGACAGCCATCTGACTTCCGTGACCCTGCTGCTAGGGGTACCTGACCAGATTGGATCATGGTTCAGTAGTAAAAGTAAACCTGGAGATATTACTGTTATCAACGATGTCGATGGATGGAAGAGGCACAAAATCGATCGGTGTCGAAGACCAATTCTGAGTTATGTACAATAGTTGAACACAAACCGAAGCTCTTACGGTGAGGGAAAACATCGCAATGAAACCTGCACATTGGGCGACTAAATACGTAACCGCATGATAAAATATGGCCAAGCTTCCCCTTGAACAGGGTCACGGAGGTCAAATGTTAATCGTTCCTCTGTAATTACCTGCCAAATCTTAAATAATTCTCGACCCCGAGGCCTCGCACGCATGAACACAACTGGGAAATTAACGCCAAGATTATCACCTGGCTGTGCCACATAGCGACGCCTAGTAGAGTGCGCGTGCGCAGGGTGGCGCGGCCGCGGCAGTGCTGCCAGCCCGACTCGAACATCGCCATGCTTAGATTCGAGGTCTGAATAAAAATCCCATAAAAAACTAAAAACCCCGATTGCTATTAATAACTAAAAAGTAAATTGTTATTAATAAATAGGGAATTAATAAGTAGTAAGTTTAATTATGGCTTAATATATTATAGAAATATAGAATGGGAGCCCGCCGGCATCAAGGTGTGAGAATGAACTCTTTGTCAATGGCGAGCAGTGCGATGAAAGAATGTAGCTGTAGGCATCATGTCAAACAGTTCCTCATAACAAACACCATTGTACAGGCGACAGAACACACACATGGAAGCAAAGCCTCTTAACTGACTCAACGGCTCAATTCCGTGAGCATGGTATCATCGACAATTCTCACAGCGGTATGCCGAGCTCCCGCTCATAGATGGGAGCAATATTCCAACTTGAGTCTGATTTACTATCTTTCCGGACCATACATCTATCAAATACAAATACAAATTCTTTATTGGTAACTATGTTACACGTCAATGCAGTGTGGTTGTAGGTAGGTACATAGGTACACATAGACTATATTAACATAATAAAATTTATAAAATCAATCACACAAACCTTTTTCATAATAAAGTATTAGATTTGTGTGAGAATAGTTATAAAGCCTACCTCAATAGTAACATCCCCTGCGCTGCACCAAAAGCAATACGTACTCAACAGGATACAGATTATAGTGACCGAAGTCATAATAAAGTTGGTTAGTGTTCGCTCCGAGTTCTGTAATCATAAATTGAGACCGCAAGTCAATTTAGTACTAATAGTTAGAAAAACAATGAACATAAAAATATAACTTTATCCAGAGTAAAATAAGTATCAAACCAACCGACCAAAATATTTAAGAGATTAATGATGATGATGGTGATAAGAAAAAGGCATAAATGGAACCTAACAAAAAACAGTCAAGATACAATAGTCATAGCACTAATAGAAGGGCAATAAACAATAAAAGAGCTCTAACACTACTAAACATAAAGATGCAAGAAAGAGGAGGATGTAAATAGTGTATTTGTATAAAATGATTTGGGTTAAACTCCATTGAAGTATGTAGGTAGGTGAAATTTCAAGTAAAAGAAGGTGAATCAACGAATCCAACTGTGATGGTTTCTCCTGTTCCTCAATACAAATGTCTTACAACGGAAGTTTAGTGTTGTCGCACTCAATTGTATTGCATAATACAATCGTTACACATTACCGCAGTATTGTTATTTTCTAGTAAACGTTTTTACTATACGGCGAAGTCATACAAAATTTAAATAATTCTCTACCAGCGGAGCGAGCAAGAACGAGAATTGAAATCTCGTCGGCCCATTTCCATCAACAAAATCATCGGAAAAAACAAGGGTATTGCTAAGAGAATTACCATTATGAGAGTAAATTTTAAATTCATGAATCTAATCATTAGAGGAATATTAGAGTACGCCGGAGACAAGGCTGCAGGCGAGCCTCGTGGATCTTATCAGCAATAGCGCTCATGCCAAGGGTACCACTAATGTACTTATTACGCAAAAAAAAAAATCTTGGCGTTAATGTCCCGATTGTGCTCTCGAACACGAGGGCCCGAGGTCCGCCTTGACCATGATCCAGGATTTGGCGATCAGGTAATTTAAGTGGAGCGACTACCATCTGACCTCCGTGACCCTGCTACCAGGGGAACCTGAGCAGATTGGGTCATGGTTACAAATTTAGATGCCTGAATTTGCAGGTTTCATGACGATGTTATCCCTCGCCTTAAGAGCGTCGGTTAGAATTCAACTAATGTACACACTCAAAAAAGAGTCATTGGTAAATGGCCACAGCGGGATTCGAATCCAGTACCTCTCGCTTACGAGTCGGATACGCAACCGCTCGGCCACTGACGCTGCACCATACTTGTTACGCAATACCGCAGCATTTCGGTGGCGTGTAGTTCGCGAATGTATTTCGGAAGCGCTGGCCATGTTTCGTAGCCATAGAGCATCGTAAGCCCCAAAGTAAGCAAAGCTACTACTGATACTATTGTATAAGCCCCTTTACTTAACAGAAAATTTAGGGTCGCAGGTGACAGCCATGAGCTTCCTCCATTTAGCCCAAGCTGCACAGGGAATGGATATTCAAGGACTCGTGAATGTACGGATTCGAGGTACTTGAATGTTGAC
Organism: Blastobasis adustella; assembly: GCA_907269095.1. Lineage (NCBI taxonomy): Eukaryota > Metazoa > Arthropoda > Insecta > Lepidoptera > Blastobasidae > Blastobasis > Blastobasis adustella. The sequence continues at coordinate 18,716,516 of OU026124.1, forward strand.
AGCCTCGTTCCCTATTTGGATCATTTCCAGATCCATGTTTCAGCCAGACATGTAGCACCGTGACCCTTTTTTTCAAGCACCTCCTTTTACATATTTTCCCCTGGGATTAAGGATTGTTATATTAATAACTTACCACCAATTGAAATAACAGAGAAGTAATCTGGATTAGGTTGATGAATATTTGAAAACTGAAAACAACGTGGCATATTTTCTCGGCTAGTTTCTTGCACCTGGGAAAAATGGGATTTTGTGTATCAATCAATCAATACATTTATTTGTCAACACATGTAATTATACAATTTTGTGTACAGAACAAGAGCATAAATGACGTGACCAGTTCAAAAAGATGTTCTTTTGCTGTTAAAGCAACACACATGGCATTCGTACAGTATCATGCATCTTTAGCTAAAATCAATTTAATAAAAGAAGGGGGCATTAGCTGTTACTTATTTCCAAAGGGCTCGCCTTTTACCCCCCGGGTATTTATTACGAAATAAATATAATTTAAATTCATGAATGCTTTAAAACCGTTTAACTACTGCACAGCAGTACACAGGAATATCATTCTCTAGGTAGTCATGCACTTATGCTCTTGTATTGTACATCAGGATAATTTATTTTTATGGAAATACGTACAGAAACCCTCTGAACTCACGAACGAGTACTTGTTAACATGGCACCTACTCACTTGTAGAAGCACAGTTGTCTAGAAGGAAGTACTTGTAAACAGTATAAGTAGTAGAAATAGCTTCAGGTTTAATGAAATAAGATGAAACGTTACATAACCTAAAAATTACTTTAATATGAAAAAATGTTTATACTATCGTATTAAAAGTTTTTGGTGTGTAAAAAATCGTACAAACAGCTTTAGAGCCCGTGCAAGTAACCCCGGCCGCCGTGCTTCATTGGAGTTCTGTTTCTGCTATTGTTCGGAAGTGCATCAGGTATTTAAAAAAGAACGGTGTTACCGCCGTTCGTGTGTTCTTTTCCATTCATATTACTTGTCCAAGGCCCCCAAAAGCGCAAATCAAATAAATCTTCTAAAATGTTGCTAAACTTTTCTGAAATACTTACCTTAGCGTGGTATTATGAAGCTCAATTCCAAATATAAAAGCCTTTTCATATTTGCACTCCTTTTCGCTCTGGATAGCATCTACTTCTTCGAATATGTCATTGAGGCTGCGAAAATAGCTGCACAAGTTCTTGTACTGGTGGCTGAGGCAGGTTGTGATGAGTATCACTTGCAGGTACGCAGATGTTGACAAACGAATAAACCAGATCCACAACAAAATATAGTGAGCAACTCTTACAACGCTGGCAATCATGCTGGGGTCATGAACGTCCGGCCAAACAGGGACAACCGTAACAAAATTATTACCTAAAACAAACATAACATAATCAAGTTATATACAATGAAGTTTTTAAAAATTTCGAATTTCACAAAAAGTTATCAAAGAATTTCGAATTTGGTATTTGAACTGAGATTTGAGATGTAGTTGACTACAATAATTTAAATATTAAAATTATTTTAGTAATTTAAAAAAAGGCTATTGATAATTACCGTTGAAAATAACCTCAACGAGGCCATACACTCCATATAATGCAATCGAAGAAATGGCAAAGAATAGAAAAATCCCAGCATAAAACTGGAAACACTGCCTCATCTCCTCTTCGACTTGTGGGTCATTGTAAACCTCTTTCAATTTCACAACCAACTCATAGCCTAGAACCCGCACTTCCTTTCTGTAGTAACTGAATATTAGAACATACGAATACCACAAAGGTTGAACGGTGAACATGGTTCTGTCGGCTATTTGCTTCTCTGATAAATTGTGCTGAGTGAAATTGGAGCCTAATAATGACAATAAATATGCGCAAACAGTCAAGTCAATGATCCATACAAGTATATCGTGGATGGTTGCGACATATTCAGGAATACCAAGGTCTCCATACCAGTAGTTTGGCGCTCCCAATGCGTAAAATATCTTACACAACTTGTAATGGTATTCTTTAGTTTTATTTTTTCCAACGTTATCAATGTTAAGTATTGTCATTGTTACGTCTAAGAATTAAATCAAAGAATATATATGTAATTACCTACACCAATCCAGTGCCAGCCGCCCAATTATGAGTTACGTTTACGTAATTAACAAAATTAATACGTTACTTGTAATTGAATCACGTTCTTTAATTACTTCAAAGAATACTTTACTTTTAAATAATTTAACAGCACTGCTAGTGTACGTGTAAGTAACTATTTAGTAACTTGTTTTTTCTAACAGTTTCAGAGTCAGGCCTTTCTATTGTTGAGTATGGTAATTCGGCTAGCAGGCACTTTGACCTTGCTAAAAAAATTCTATGAAGGTGAAATTTTCTTGATGTCTATTATTTAATTATGTAATAGGCCTAAATATTCCACCCGGTGTACTCGTATTTTGATTTAACTACACATCTCCTATAATGATTCACGTGCATAAATATATCACGAACCATTATTTAAATAAATAAATTATGTATGAAACTACTAATTTACGAGCTTAATTGTAGACTGAAGTGCTTGTGAGTCCATTGTTTGTAGATAACCTAACCTTCGGAAAAATGACGGAAAACCCCTACCAAGTATACTTGTACTAAAATATGCCCTAAAATACTGAACCGACTTTAAAGTAACAAAGCTGAAACTATCTCGAATAAACTGGGTTTCAAACAAAGAAAATCGCATTGAAATCGATCTATCTGTTCGGAACCACATTGAATTTCGCGATAAATTGTAATCTATTTATGTGCAATTCTGGGCTATGAGCTATGGTACTGCCAAATTTAATTATAATACGTTTCGTAGTTTTTTGTGAAGGGTTAACAAACATAACAAGCTAACAGCTTACGACGTGAGGATGCCGAAGATCAGGCAAGGTGGAGAAGAAATAGTAGGATCCTGACAACCATTTTCACGGAAACGGGTAAAGGATTATAACATTGCAGGAAATGTACAAAATACCATTGCAACATATTAAAAAATATTTACCTTATTAACATTAATTAAAATTCATCCGGTCTTTGGTATCTTCTTTTCTTCAATCTTTGTCATCAGTTGAGTATAGGTCTATAGCGATTTGATGTTATGTGTAGAGATCCCCTAACTCTTCTTGTTGTGCTGTATTCACTTATTAAAACCACGATGTTAGAAATAACTTGTAAAATGAGTATCGCGGTCACAATCAGGTTATATTATGCTATAGTTACACAGTTATAAACACAGTGGTGGCAGCTCGAGTGCCAAATGCAGACTGTCGTCTGACCGATAGACGGGGTGTCCCGAAACATAAGTGGATGCAAACGGAACGCGCTCAGAGGTGAACGCTACAGATCTCTTGTATCCCCTTCTACAGTTGTCTATCAGATACCTTTACCACCCATCTCATCTTGGCCACTCTATTACCTTTCTTCTGTCTAATATTTTCATTCCAGTACTTTTCCACTCCATCTTTCATCGGATCGTCAACATATATGCCTGCCCATCTCTACATTCTTTCTGACATAACTTTTCCTAAAGTCCTTTAATCTCGATGTTCTTCCGCCGGTCACAGAGGGATGTGTCTCACATAGATTGCTCTGTAGCTCTCTGAATAACTTGTAAGAATTTGATAGATTCGCCCGGGATTCCAGTATACCTAAATAATTTTAACTTTCTCAATGTGCAGTAGGGTAATTGTAATAATAAATGAATTATCACAAGAAAATTAAACCTTTATTCGTGTATTGAGCAGCCGACTACACACCTAATACAGTGATATTATCACATTAGTAATACAATTTTTATAAATAGAATTGAAAGTAAATTGATACTTAATGTCATTAATTAACTGTAATATAGTTTATAATAAGATTAATAACCTAATCTATCTTTTTCGTGTTGGCCTCTACAGCCATCAGATAAAGTGCCGTACCATAAACAGTGACGCTGTTTAAATCATCTATTATAGATATATTTTCTACGTCTTGATTATCTGCTGTATAGCACTGAAAACACTTGATACGTTAATCTGACGATCTGAAAAGTAAAATATATATTTAAATTATTTAAAGTAAATTTTTACAACACCGGTTTTTTTCCAAGCATATTTTCACCTTGACATAGGAGGAATAAGAAAGGTTCACAATTCCCAGACATCTTATCTCCACTGGTCTCTGTACTACATAATAAAAAAAAATTTAAGACATTTCTCCTTACTTTTACGGTATAGGACATCTTTGTTAGGAAATCTGCGCACATTTTAGAACAAATTCTTTTGAATTCCTTTTTATTATGTACACATCCATCCATTTGTCCAGAAAAACAGTAGAATCACAAAATTTTATGACGTCGTTATTTATACATATTTCTCCGAACATGTTCTCGATGAACATGTTCGGAGGTATTCGAAGTTATTTAAATTGGTTTGCAAAACCGCAAAAGCTAATTATTTAAGGAATCAAATTAAACTATCTGGAAACAAAATCAAAACTACTTGGAACAATATATAATAATAATAAATAAGGAAACTGGTAGAATAAAGAGCCACCAAAATGAATATTGCTTGGTGGGCCAAAACGGTACGATAACAAGTAATATAGGGGTTGCTGAGGAGTTCGAAAGATTTTTTACAGAAATTCCTTTCAAAACTATACAAGCCTTATGCTCATCACCTCGTAGAGCAATGGATTTTTTAGAAAAAAATGTGCCAATTTGCGATGAAACATTTAAGTTTACCTATGTTACGCCTGACATAGTCATAAAAACTTTCAATGAACTAAAGGTTAAATCCACTGAAGATATATGGGGTATGTCTTTAAAAGTTATTAAATCTGTAATAATCACCGTGGCACCCTACCTTGCTTCAATATTTAATAAGTGCATTGACGAAGGATTTTTTCCGGATCTAATGAAGCTCGCTAAGGTAGTCCCTATTTTTAAAGCAGGTGATTCAAGTGACCCCGGCAATTTCAGGCCTATATCAGTATTACTAGGGTTCAGTAAGATATTTGAGAAGCTAATTCTTAACCAAATGCTGATGCACTTTAATATCAATAGATTGTTTCATGATCACCAATTTAGATATACCAAAGGTCGCTCAACTACTGATGCAGGTGCAACACTAATCAAATATATTTTTGAGGCTTGGGAGGAAGCAGAGGATGCCATTGGGATTTTCTGCGACCTATCTAAGGCTTTCGATTGTGTGGAGCACGAAACATTATTACTGAAGCTTCAGCACTACGGTATGAAAGATAAAGCACTAAATGTATTCAGATCTTATTTGACAAGTAGGCTCCAGAAAATTCAAATAAATAGAGTTAATTCGCCAGGCTCACTAATAGAAATGGGAGTTCCTCAAGGTTCTATTTTGGGCCCTATTTTCTATTCTATTATTCTCTATTCAAGGTTCTATTTTCTATTCTTAATCTACATCAATAAATAACTTATACTTAAACCCAAATAAAACCAAGTGCGTGCTCTTCCAGATGCCCAATGTAAAAACTGGTACAATAAACCTTGTTATAGACAACAAGAATCTAGCATTTTCGGATTCTGCTGTGTTTCTTGGGATGACACTAGACAATAAATTGCAATGGAAGAGCCAATTAGCTATATTGGGCAAAAGGTTAAGCTCGGCCATCTTTGCAATCAAGAAAATTAAGAGCATTACAGAATTTTAGCTACTTCCATAGCATCATGACCTATGGTCTAATGTTATGGGGTACGGCAGCGGATATTCAAGATATTTTTATCTTACAAAAGAGGGCTATCCGATCTATACAGGGTGTTTCATAATATATATATAAAGCCGTGAACTGGGTGGAGTGCTACACGTATTAAAACGATAGGTACAATCATTTTTTTCTTGCGTGTAATAGTTAGCGAGAAAATGACTATCGAACTTTTTCTTTTTCAATGTCGATAATGACATTTTAAAAACGAAAGACCGCATCTCTAGAAATCAGTTGTAATAGGTTACTCAAGTTCATAATCAGGTCAATCAACCGCCGACAAACGCCCCGCCACCACGGGCCGAGGCTAGCCGGCCTGTGGCGGTGCCTTTGATCTACGGCGCGGCTTCCATTGACGAAATTTACCTACTTTCGTGTCGTGTTCGTTCATTCGGTTTTAGCTTTTCGCGTGATCGAAGTGATTACTTGTTGCGTTGTATGTGTAGGATACCTAAGTACCTACTGTGAAGATAACTGTGATTAGAGTGTTAACGATATGAATGAATAAATGATTTATTGCTTCAGGTACCAGCATTAACGTAGTCTTGTCTGTGTTCAGCGTTCAACAGTTTAAGTATTGTAATAATCATTATTATATGCATGAGTGCAAACTAGCAGTAGGCCAAACACCATGCTACCTACCTACTTACGTATTGCATAGCAACCAGTTAATGACCTGGTTTTGCTCTCGCGCACGAGAGCCTAGGGTCGACTGCCATCTGACACTCCTGAGTTCTGCCTGACCCTGCTGCCAGAGGAACTTGATTGCCTGACCAGATTGGATCATGGTTAGACATTCAGTCGCCTAAATGTGCAGGTTTCATCACGATGTTTTCCGTCACCGTAAGCATCGGTTAGTATTTACCTAATGTAAGTACATAAGTCAGAAAAGAGTCACTGGTACATGGCGGCAGTGGGATTCGAACCCGGTACCTCTCGCGTACGAGTCATACCTATTGAAAATAATTTATGTAGGTAAGTTCCTAGTTAATTTAGTAGATCTTATGCGCTTATTACATTTGGCTAAATTTAGTCGTCTTAATTCAGAAGCAAAAAGCGTGAGAGCATATCAAAGTAAAATGTATTGCTCATAGAATAAGGCCCATTTTAGTATCACGCCTTTTGAAAAACAGAGCGACGCGTAACATAATACGAGTGATACAAAAATGAACCTTATTCTATGAGCAATACATTCCACTTCGATTTACTCTCACGCCTTTTGCTTCTGAATTTAGTCGACTGAATTTAGTCAGATGTAATAAGCGCATTATTCATGTAGATAAGTAGGTAACATTTAGTTCGACGCCTGGTAGTAAGATGTAGGAGGTTCGTTTGTTTTGATATGGATGGCATGAGCTTATTAAACTCCACCTTATGGTGCGTACACACTCAACGTAACTGCGTTTGGTCGATTGCTTCTCTCCGTTTGATGTTACCGCCACGCTGCGCTGCGGATCGCCGGCTGGCACGCGCCAACAGACAATCGTTAACCGAAACCGGTGCGTGTGTACCTAGCATTAGGCTCCTGGTAGTAGGCTTAAGAAGGTTGCTCTATTTTCATAGGGGTCGCACGAGGTTATTGAACTGCTTAAATGTATTTTATTACCTAATAATTAGGGTAGGCATTATTGAATAGGCTGTTCGTATTGTATCAAGATTTTATGTTGTATTGGTAAAAGTTTTGTGAACTGATTTGTATATATGGTAGGTACCTGTACTTATGGTACAATAAGACAATATAAAATGGGCATACTTACATAATACATCTGTAAACTCAACTGAGTCTGGGTTGTAGGTGCTTGTAGACACCGTATGGGTATGACAAACATCCTAATCTGACCATCATCATCATAAATGACATATAAGATGAAAGCACTGTTTACTGCACTGCAATGTTTAGTATTAAATTTTTTTGCATTTATGCATAAATCGTAATGAAGTATGTACTTACCGGAGGGTATGTCATTATTTGTTATAACACATCCACTAATACGCTTTACACTTAAATATTTGTGATCATCATTTTGTGCGGTTTTTTTCTGGGCACATACAAAATATATACCTAACCTATTTGCAAGCGAGCGTCATCATCTACTGACGGTCACTCACAGTGACAGATTGAGACAGACAACCAGCGGCGCTAGCGTCGCGGAGTTCCCTAAAACGTAGTGATTACTTGCTCAGTGGAGTTCCCTTTCTTTTCATTTTTTTATGGTCTGTGGTGGTGGTGCCGCGGCGCTTGAGCATTTTGTTTTATTTATGTACAATAAAATTATTGTAATGTTTAAAATTAAGACATTCATAAGCGTTTGTAAAAAACCTAAACTGAATAAACATGATTTGATTTTATTTGATTTGATTTGAATGATTTACCATTCATGGTTCAAAATATCTTAAGGATTATATTATTTGCAGATGACGCATAATTGATATTTAGAGTCAAGAGGTGCGAGCCAGACATTGCTAGGGTAAATGAGGCACTCGTGTTATTGCATAGTTGGTTCACAGAGAATAACTTGGTGTTCAATGCAAAAAAAACTAAATGCATACATTTCAAACTGGCAAATGTGAATATTGTAGTAAATAATATAAAAATTGATAATGAGCTTATTAAACTGGTTGATTCCACAGTGTTCTTGGGTCTGACAATTGAAGATAATTATTTAATGAAATTAATGTTATGACCATACCCAGCCTGTACATCTATGAGAATCTAGTTTATGTAAGAAAAACTCTGAACAACTATGTAAAAAAACTCTGACATTCATAATAGACATACTAGAAATAAAAATAAATTGCTTGTTTACAGATCTAGGTTAAGTAAGGTTAAGAAATCTTTTGTAGGTTTAAGCATTGACTTCTTTAACAAACTGCCCAACGAAGTAACTAACTTAACGATACATAAATATAAAACAGTAATTAAAAAAGTCTTGTCTAGTAAGGCTTATTACAAAACAAGTGATTATCTGTCGGATGAAGCAGCTTGGTCTGATATTAAGATGCCCCCAACTCAGCAAAGCAATTCTTAATTTGAGTATTATTATTCCTTCCGAATGCAATTTGCAGGATTGTCATGTGTAACCTGAAATGAATAGGTATTTATATTTTGGCAATAAATTTTTCATTCTCATTAACCTTAATCTTAATTACTGACATTCTTACAATATTCTATATTTATATTCCTAACATAATTTGATTCAATATAAGTAATATTTTCAATTTAATTAATATAATTGAAATGTAAACAAAGAAACATGACATAGATTAATGAAATTATATTACTAGACTTAAGTATAAATTATTTTATAATATGTTCTAATGGTAAATTGGGTACTTACTCATATTTGTATACATCGGTCAATAAATCAAGGTCTCTATGAATCTCGGTCGTATGTGACATGTTTGGTTTACTTAGTGTTAGGTCACATCCTAAATCAAGTAACTGCAAAGGTAGAAGATGCTATTGTTGTTTTTCCAATGTAAACACTAGTAGAGTGAACACTGATTACTACATTGTGTAATGTTTATCTAATTTGCCCACAGATTTACATATGTATATATGTATTTCTACAACTTTGATTGTGATACAATTATACTGTATAAATTTGTATGAACTTAATGTTTTCGTGGGCGGCATCATTGACACCACAGTGATGTGAGGCATGACCACAGACGAATTACACTCACGCATCGATGGGTTTGATCCACGGACCTCTAACAATATGTGATGGTCGGGGATGGCGCCGCCCGCGGCGCATTATTATTTCTTTTGTGACGTTCAATAAGTGTATTTTGAGTGTACCTATGTTGAATAAAACATTTTGAATTTGAATTTATAAATAAATAAAATAAAATCAATTTATTTCAGACAATGTCTATATTACTGTTAGTAAAACATTCTTAAGTTACAAACTACATTAGTAAATCGAATATATTACTAAAATTTTCATGTCAAAATTTTAAATTAAATCACCCATCCAATATAAAATGTCAGTAGTAACTCCCATCCAATATAAAATGTCAAAGTAATAATAATTTTGATAACTTAGAATATGGCATGTCAAAATAATAATAATTAAGAATCCAAGCAACTTAAACAATGTCAAACATTTGTCTACTCAATTTGGAATACAAAATGTCAACAACAATAAATACAATAATAAATAATAGATCGGTAAATTTAACTTAGGTATTCTATCTGGGACTCCAGGCACTTGCGCGTGCACCTGTACCCAATGTCTCAGAATAGGACAATCTGGCTTATCACTGATTACCCTCAAGATGGTGTTGGCGCTCCCTCGCACCCTGTGCAGAAGCGAGGCGATGCGGCGCCGCACCACCCTGTGGAAGCCGTCCATGTGCGCATGCGCAAACATCGCTGATGCACTGCAATAGCGCGGGAGCCCTAACAAAATCCTGAAGGCGTCATTGTAATGTACTCGGAGAGCGTTAAAAGCTCGCTGCGTATATCTCACCCACAAGCTACACGTGTACAGCGTTTGACAGAAGGCTTTAAAAAGGGTAACCTTTACCTCCACACTGCAGCGCGCAAACCTGCGAGCCAGCATATTACAGCGGACTGCCAACGCTCTTCTTTCCTTATCAATATCGCCATCATCTCTCAAATCCTCAGTAACCAAGTGGCCGAGGTATTTAAACTCTGTGACCCTACAAAGAGGCACACCATTTAATGACACAAGTGGTACACACGTCACCTTACGTCTTCCGGTTTGAAATATCAAGAGCTGACTTTTGGTAACATTGTACGAAAGCCCATGTAATCTCGCATACTCTTCACACACTCCCATCAACCTCCTAAGCGCTGCTGATGCTATTGACACAGTGACCGTCAATCGAGCAACCCACTCCGGTGCCGCTCAGCCCACGACTCAGGTTACAGGATCAGCCCATGTCGCACTCCGCACTCCAACCTGTACTCCTCAGAAAGTTTGCCGAGCCATTTGACCTGGTTAGTTAGATGTCCATACCAATATTTTAAAATATCGGTAATTTCACCAGGCACATCACTGTTTCTTAGCTTTTCCCAAAGAATATCGTAACTAACCATGTCAAACGCCTTGGAAAGGTCTGAAAAGACAGCGTATACAGGGGTATTCCTGTGTCAGTGTAATACCTAACGACATGCTTGAGAGACGAAATAGCGCTTTCGAAAACCGAACTGCGCGTCATGGAAATGAACATGGTCTTTTAACTGTCTCTCAAGCACGCCGTCCAGCACTTTGGATGTCATTGTGGCTAGAGATATAGACAGAGAGTAAACGATAAGCCCAACAATCTCGGGAGATGAGGCCCTGCGTTTTGAAAGTGTTCTATGCTGAGCCCGTCGTGTCCGGGTGACTTGCCCCTCTTCATGCCTTTCAAGGTTAAAACCGGCAAACCCGACACCACGGCCTCAGCACCCCTCGACTGTTCATTTTCTAGTGGAGATTCCACTTGAAAATGCTGTCTGAACATATTCGCCATGTCCTTGGAACCGTCTACGCCGCCAACACTTATCGGGCGCTAGGTTTTGGACTGAACTTTTTGGTATGTTTCCAAAATCCCTTGAAATCTTTGTTGTTATGTTTCGATGCTAGAATATTCATTTTGATTAGGTCCTGATTATTTTGACAGTATGTACTTTAATTTTTCCTTAAATACTTTTCTAGATTCAAACATTTCTTTATGTACTGTACCAGCTCTGGGCCGACCATACCACACCCAGTTTAACAGCTTATCCCTAGCCTCCCGATGAGCAGCACGTATGTATTTGTTCCACCCTTCGGTCACACGTCCACGGCTAGACCTACCCCCTCCCTTGCATCCTACATAACGGATTACTGCCGCCTCCTGCAGTGTCCTAACAATGTTACGTCTATTGCGGCTGTGTGTACCGTGCTGTCAATTTTACACATACAATCACAACACATATAAAATTCTTTCGGAAAGTAAATGTCACGGAGCTTATCACTACAATACCTGCTGTATAGTTCCGTCTGTTTAATATCCCTGTCTACCCATAACACTTTGTTAGCCTCGGCGGCCGGCAGCTCAGTTGATAAAGAGACTAAGTTTAAATTACATCAAATTCTAGTGGGACCAATAAATGTCATTTATATAAATGGTAACGTTCGTTTTAACATTGGGAATTTTGAATGTAACGCATTTTGACTTGGATGTATTTAGTAGAAATTTATTTTTAGCAAACCATTAATAGTAGTAGTACCTATAATAAAGTGCTTACTTCAAGTCGTTAAAATTCCTTACATTTCTAGATATCTTGAATATTAACAACACAGAAAACACTTTTACAATAATTGCTTAAGCAATAAGGTAGGTCATATTATTTACAGATTGGCCTTAGCCTCTAGACAAATAATTAAACCATGTTTAAGACTGCTACTCAGCAGCATAATAAAAAAGGTCTTTTTTTAATTAGACAAAAACCATAAAACAATTGATACTGATTTATTGATTTTGACTGATTATTATGATACTTTGCAGTTTTGTTTTAAATACTCTACTCAACCAGTAGTACTCGACTTTGTTGAATTGTATACATTTCTTAGGAATTGTATTTATTTTATGTTTCATTTCTTCCAATTAGCAAATGTGTAAAATGATTTGTCAAAGGTTCACATTTTCTAGGAAATGTTTGTATTTCCTAGGCATTGGCATTGACCTAGGAAATGCATGAAATTCCAAGGAAAAGTGTATGATAAACTTGATTATACTCATTTCCTGTCGCTTGTATCAACAACAATATCTACATTTCCTAGAAATTCTATATTATGACAGATTACATACATTTACTGTGATATACCTATATTCCAACCATGAGACTGTGATTCATATACTGAGCGGCTTACAGAGAACGGCGTGCCTTTTGGTCACAGGACAACCGCCCCGGGAACGGCCCTGGATGCAATTCTGGATCTTCTGCCGCTACATCTGCATTTGTAAATGGTGGCGGCGGCCAGTATGCACAGGCTAACCATCCAAGGGGAGGGGAACTGGCTCTCACAGTCACTGAAGTGTTTTCAGGAAACGATCATGGGCAATAAAATACTAGGTATGCATACAGACACCATAATTCCTAAGTGTAAACATCAAAAATTTTACACTGTAGAGATCCCAGACAGGGATGATTGGCTCAAAAGCCAAATTTCCTGGAAAAAAGGGAGCCTGATCTAGATAGATAGATAAACACTTTATTGCTCACAAAACATAACAGTATCAATTAGTTACAGTAACAGGAACACATATGAGCAAAGGCGGCCTTATCGCTACAAGCGATCTCTTCCAGGCAACCTTTACAGAAATTGAGACAGGAATATTACAGCAGGTAGTGTTGAGCTAAAGGATACAAGAGAATGCGTTGTGCATTTATCTAAACACCAACAAACAGCCAAAAACATGAAATAATCGTACATATGCAGGTATACTAAAATAAAGTTTCACAAATCTTTCGCTAAAAGGGATTTACGAAGTTTTGACTTAAAACTAGGCAATGACTCAGACTGTCGGACTTCCCTTGGCAGATCATTCCACAATCGAGTTGCCCTTACCGTAAACGAGTTGTAGTAGTACCCGGAACGCGTAAACGGGGCCGACAGAATGTTGTCCGAAGCAGACCGCAGCGCACGGTCATGGTCGTCTCCTAGGTAGCGAAATTGCTCTCGGAGATAAGCAGGAGATCAGGGATCGTGCAGGACGTTATACAGGAGGGAAAGGACATGCTCATCCCGTCTAAGCCGGATAGGAAGCCAGCGAAGCTTACGTCGGTATTCCGAAACATGGTCGAACTTGCGCAGACCGAACACAAACCTAACACAGAGATTCTGCAAACGTTGGAGTTTATTAAGGAGAGCCTCATTAATGTCGAGAAAACAGACGTCTGCGTAATCCAGTATCGGCAGTAGTAGGGTCTGCGCAAGCTCGGCCTTAGTTTTTATGGGGAGCAGGTTCTTCCACCTCCTGAGTGAGCCCGCAGCAGCGAAAATCTTTCTGCTTACCTCCGTGACATGGCTAGCCCAGGACAAGGTGCAATCAAATTGCACACCAAGGTTTTTAACAACCTTGCTGTACGGTAGGCCAGTGCCATTAAAATTCACAAGTGGAAGCTTATCAAAGTCCAGCCAGCTCACCCGTCTAGAACCTCCCATAATTATGGCTTGGGACTTGCTGGGATTTACTAAAAGTCCATGGGATTGGCTCCAATGTAGAACTGTTTCCAGATCCACATTAAGAGCTGCAACCGCAGTGTCAACCTCGTCCACAGATGCCTGGCAGTAGATTTGCAGGTCATCTGCATATAGGTGGAAAGAGCACTTTAGGAGAGGGGTTAGGAAATTAATAAAGACGGAGAAGAGGAGAGGGGAAAGAACACTACCCTGGGGCACGCCGGCCATTAAGGATTCGAAGCGAGAAGTTTTGTCGTCATTGCGTATACACTGCTGCTGCTCGAACAACTAACTGACAAACCAACTAATGGCAAGATCGGATACTTTTAAAGATCTCAGCATAGCTATAAGTATTTCGAAATCGACAGTGTTAAATGCATTGCTGAAATCCAAAAGAGCGGCGACGGTCACTTTCTGATTTGACATACCATGGCGTATATCGTCAGAGACCTTGGTAAGAGCAGTGACCGTGCTGTGCCTCGGGCGGAACCCTGATTGGAAAGGACAAAGAAGATTATGAGCGTTCAGAAAACGACTGAGTTGCTGGTGAACAAGACGCTCAAGTACTTTGGACAGGAAAGGAAGAATGGAAATTGGAAGATGGAGCAGTAGGACTATTGACTTTGGGAATTGGAATAATAGCCGCCCTCCGCCAGCAACTGGGAAAAGATCCTGTGCTTAGCGAGAAGTTGAAAATGTAATGCAAGACTGGCAGAACCACTTCAAGACAAAGGATTATCATCTTGCGGTTAATACCATCCAAACCCTCGGCATCAGACTTGATAGATGTGATGTTCTTTTCAAACTCTCGCTCAGTAACTGGTTCAAAGTTGAAAGGTGGAGTATCAGCCGGTCCCGGAGGGAAACTATTTAGCGTTTGGGACTTAATGGAAAAGGGGATGGAAGAGGAGGGAGTGAAATGACGGTTCAAACCATCAAGGTCGAGTTGAGACGGGAGTGCTGAACTTTTCATCTTACCAATGCCCAGCGAATTGAGAAACGACCACACCCTACCAGAGTCGCTGTTTTGAATAGATGAATGGATATAGCGTCGCTGAGCATCCCTACACAGTCTGCTACATCTGTTCCGGAGCTCCTTGTAACGGTTATGGTTTGCATCAGAGGGGTCACCCCGGTACTTGATCTTAGCAGCATTACGTTTCGCCATTTGAGCTTTTATGTCCTCGGTAAGCCAGGGAGCAGGCAGATGCTTAAGCTTAATGGGCCGAAGGGGAGCGTGCCGATCAAAAATTGCGGTTAGGATAGAGTTGCAGTTGTTCACCTTGTCGTCGATATTATCCGCATCCAACACTGTAGCCCAATCCGAAGCCCTCAGATCCAACATAAGCTTCTCGCGGTTGATTTTATTAAAATTTCTCTTCATCACTATACGCGGTTTTGGTTTAGGACAGCGGATCTTATATGAGAGAAAAATAAGGTCGTGGTACGAAAAGGCCTCAGCACTGAATTGTCCATGCGAAGCAACATGATCAGCAGAGGACACAATTATCAGGTCTAATAGGGAGGGGACACAATTAGGAAAAAGGTGAGTAGGTTCAAGGGGAAGGATATTCAGGTTGGCTCCGTCAACAACGCTGCGGAGTCTGGTAGAACGACTCAGAAACGGTTCATCCGTTTTATTGAGGCACGTGTTAAAATCACCCATAACTATTGTGTGATCAACCGAGGGAACATACTTCTCAAGTAACAACTCCAGATTCGATGAAAAGTCAAAATGCATTGACGGATTGTAGAATACCCCAAGAAGTAATTTAAGGTGGCCAAACAGAACCTCAATGAAAAGATGTTCGGAAGAATGACTATATTGAGAAGGAGATTTATCAAGAACAACATAGGGTAAATGACCCCTTAGGTACATAGCTACACCTCCCCCGCCCTTACCAGTTCTATCATTACGGATCATGTGAAACCCTGGTAGGGAATAGGAGGTTGAAGGCAGGGAGGGTTTAAGGAAAGTTTCAGAAACTAGGATAGCGTGGATATTCGGATTGCAGGAGAAAGTAGAAAGGAGATCTGAGTAATGCGCTGGAATGCTCTGAGCATTTATATGAATCACATTAAAATTTTTACCGCAAGAAGCAAAAGTGGATTTTAGGCTAATATCGAGGGGTGTGTGCGCGCTATGGAAACTATTTGCGGAACTTGAGGAAGACAAAGAGAAAAAGCTTAGATTTTCGTCATCCGCCAAAGAAGAGTCCGAGCAGACGTTAGTGATTTCAGAATTTTGCATAGCGATGTTATCCAATATTATATAATATACTTAAACTAAATGCATACAATCAATAATGAATGCAGAAAATGGCTGTCAGCAGGTACCCAAACTAATAAACTTACTGTATCATCTACCAACCTGCAGTATTAATTACACTAGAAAATTAATAATCTTAAATTAAGAAGCACAAGATTTCATAGCTTAATTTTTTGAGCGTATATAAGATGCCAAAGCCAGAAAATAAACAAGACAAGTAAAAAAAATGCGTCGAACGGAACGAGACTGAAATGACATCTGACAAGCAACAAAGGAAAGGCAATGTTTACAAATTGTTATTTGACATATCGTTTTTAATTTTGACAGCTTAAATATAGAAGTTGAGTGAATAAAATTGTTAAAAATCAAGCAAAACAATAACATGAGGGTAAAAATAAAATTGCTAAAGCATAGCCACAAGAGTTTAAAGCTAAAGGAACAATATAGCAACAAAAGCGTAAATAGACATAGGTACTTATAGCTTAAGCAGACTGTGATGCCTCCGGGCTGGGCTCCGGCAGCTTTTGGAGCTCTTCCATTGTCTCGACCTTATGCCTAACGCCATCAGATGTTTTGACAAGGATCCAACCATTGCGTGTCCAGCAAGATGTTACGCCGTATTTCTCCCTGGCACAGATGTAGTACACAGATGGATCCAAATCAGGCCATCACGTGGGGAGTGGAATATATGGGGAGCGACCTAGGGATAAGAAATTCCTAAACCTGGGCAAGCACGCCTCTACATTTCAAGCCGAGGTTTACGCAATTTTGGAATGCGCTGACATAAACCTCAGACATAGCAACTCAGACAGCTTGACTGCCTGACTCCTAGCTTTATTAGCCCTATTATCAAACTCTGTGAGTTCTAGGTTGGTGCTAAACTGTGTGAATGTTCTCAATTCCTTGGGTGAGAAAAACCAAGTAATTTTACGTTGGGTCCCAGGATATGAAGGGATCCGCGGCAATGAAATTTCGGACGATCTAGCTAAGGCTGGTAGTGTGTTCACAACACCTGGTCCAGAACCATTCTGTGGCATACCAAAAAACCTAGTCAAACTGACCCTACGGACAAATTGCAAAGAGCAATCAGTAGAGCACTGGAATAAGCAGCTAGGCCTAAACCATTCTAAAGCATTAATCAAGGCCTACAATAGGCCACATGCCTAAGAACGATTACTACTCAGTAGAAATAAGTTGCGGATCCTGGTAAGGGCGCTGACTGGACACTGTGGGCTGAATAAGCACATGTTTAACTTAAACATCAGCAGTACGAAGGACTGCAGATTGATGTCCAGGAAGGAGGACAAAGGATCGCCTCTACACCTGATTTGCAAGTGCGAAGCCCTGATGCGCAAACGTAGCATCCATCTTGGTAAATACCAGCTACTACCGGATGAGGTGCACGATATCAGTGCTAAGAGACTTTTACAGTTCATTGAAGCTGTAGGGCTCAGCACTGAACTGAGGCGATCACAATAGATCAGTAATGATCGCAGTGATACTAGGACGTTTAGCCTTGAAAAGCCCACTTAACAAGTAGAATAATCATCTAAGTCTAAAAACCAGAAATCATTCCATAGAAAGTTTTATGAATGCTGGCGAACAAAGGTAGAGCAAAAAGTAATGCTCCGCTAGGACAGAAGCCGATTCAGTCATAATGAGGTAAACGTCACCTGGCTGTGCCACATGGCGACGACGACGAGTGAGCGACCTTGCTGCCAGCCAGACTCGAATATCGCCGTGGTCAACTTCGACCCCTGAACAAAAAATAGCACACATAATTACATATAATTTAGAAGATAATATTTATGGCCATTTATATCATATATTTTGGTCTCGCAAACTCTAAAGGGTACTTTCCGTGGACCTAGAATCTTGAAATTTGTCATGAACTTATAGCACAGATAAAAAGAAAAATCCGAAATCCATGTCACATTAACACATCATACAATACAAACAAATATTATTATCTTCTCTATTTGCGGTTCAAAAATTTAATATTTTATACAATTTCGATGCAGTATTTTATATTTATTAGTTCGGTACTCTCATAACTCGAGTCCTAGGTACTAGTGCCTGATATTTTATTATAATTATTTTAGTCTTTATTATTACGAGAAATATAATTGGAATCCATTGGTAATAATTCAACGATGTCATACCACCAATTTGTTTCTAAAATCGCACAAAGGGAAGCGAAGATGATTTCAGCAAATGTGGAGAGAAAATCTAGCTTTCAATAAATGGACACCTCGACAGTTACATCGCCTCCGCAGCACCAAATGCAGCCCGTACTTATTAGTGTACACACTATAGTGATCAATATTGGCAGCATATTTGTCAGCGTTTTTTACGAGATCTAGAGCAAAACAACATTTTTAAAGCAAGTATTTAGATTTACAGGTACGTTTGCAAAATACAAACAAATAATTGTTACGCTTTATAATTACTTACCATAAATTGAAACAGCAATAAAGTAATTGTGCATAGATTAATAAATATCTGAATACTGCATATTACGTAGCATATTTTCTGGGTTAATTTTTTGCACCTGCAATAGAATATTAAATTCATAAAATTAGTATTCGAAGTCCGATTGCAGAGCAATAACTATCCCTTAAAAGCTGTAAGGATTTTAAATGTTGACATGATACAGTAAATGAACCTCTATCAAATTAAAGAGATAAGAAACAGCAAGAACATGACAAGATAAAGAAAGAGTGCACACAATAAACAAGCTTCTTAATATATCTTAGAAAACGCTAACTGCTGGGTACTTAAATTAGAAAAATTTAAAGATGGAGATACCAAATATATAATAGTAACTATGTAATTTAAAAATTGCTGACAAATAATAAATTAATGAATGTTATAAACGAAGAAATCCCAAACGTTTGGTTTCACGGCATTTCAGTCACACAGACGGTTAGAATAATTACTGAAAATTGTAACAGTTTTCTCTAGTATCTAGGCATCCATAATCATAATGCGTAGCCATTTATTCTAAATTGCCTATCATTAAAAAATCCATAAGCCAAAGGTTATGTCAACGGCCGTCCTTGGTATTGTAGTTCCGACTTTCTGTAGTTGTGACTGTTCTGAACACATAGGGGGGAACGGAAGGGGCTGCTTTCGCAATACAGTTGATTTACGTAAAAAGGCAAGCAAAGAGACAAGAGTCCAGAAATTGACTAATTGTCTTCAATACAACAATAATGATTTCCGACCCTTCCCGGATATCGACTCCGACAGCGGGTATACACTTTTCTTCAAAAAGACTTCTTGTCTTGGGTATAGTAATTCAGCGGCATATCATGCTAAAACGTCTCCGCGAGCAGTCTGATGCAAAACATTCAAGGCCGATTCCTGTTATAAATATCTGAAGAGCCAAAGAGCCAAAACAAGATCAAGCTCTCGTCGCAAAATAACCGAGTAATGTGTAAGTATTAAAAATATAAACAGAGTTATGGTCAAAAGTTATTGTACAAAATATTTTATACGCATTGAACTGTTATACAGTTGTTTAATAGGACATTATTTCGTGGTCGTCATTTCCGTAATTTGAGCAGTTTTATATAAGTGATGGGTGACGAATTACAAACCAAGGTGGGTTAATAAAATCTAATCAAATGATGTGTTATTTTCATATTCATTGAAGTATCAATTACATTTTAAAACTGGTTATAACCAGTTTCTGAATGTAATTTATACCAATAATTATTAATTATTTCAGTCTAATAATTATAGTGGTATATTATAATATACTGAAATAATCACGCGACCTTTTTATAGTTTGGTAATTACAACAAACTTAATTATAATTAATATAAACATAACATATGTAAGTCATCATCGTCATCGTCCTAGCATTTCCGGCCTCTGCCAGGGTACGGTTTTCTACTTATTCTTCTCCACTTCGCCCAGTCTTCGGTATCCTCGTGACGTAAGCCGTGGGCTCCTGTATCCTCACTTCACTCAACCCAAGAAGCGATGTCAATCCATTGCTTCTTGGATCGCCAACGCGGTCGCTTTCCTGATTTAGGCAGGTTCAGGCTATTTCCCTGAGGCTTACGCAATACGTGACCAAACCAGCGCAAACGCGTCTCCTCTATCCCCCTCGATATCCGTCACGTTAAGACTGACACGTACTCGGACGAGTCGCGTACCTCCACAAATCCACCGCAGCATTTTTATTTCGTGATTCGTGAGCGCTGGCCATGTCTCGCCGCCATTGAGCATCACAGGTCTAATTATACTCTTGTATATAAGCCCTTTGAGCTTGACAGGGATTTTAGAATAACGAATGACTGCCATGAATTCCCCTCCATTTGGCTCAACCTGCAGAGATTTGGGACTTGACATCGGGACCGATACCGCCGGACTCGTGCTTCACGTATCCGAGACATTTGGATTTATCTGTTCAATTGACAGCTTCGGACAGCTACCTATACGGATTTTATCGGGATCCCAGCAGCTGGCCAACTACTGTGTTTTGGCAACATTTTTCAAGCACATCCTTCCCTCATGTTTACCCTGGTCTTAAGATCCTGCCTAAGCTTGTTCATCAGTACAATGTGGCCACAGTCCTGAATTTCCACTGAGAGGGCATCGAGCACAATGCAAAACAACTAAAGCCTTTTTTTTTTTTTTATATTAACAAGGCAAGCATTTGACCGCCATCTCACCTGTTGGTAAGTGACGATGCGGTCGAAGATGGAGCATGCCCGTCTTGGAACAGCCTATTCACTCTGGCTAAGTACTGGTAGTTCTAAGCAGGATGGTGGAGGGGTCCTAGTTGCAGTTTCTTCCAAATTAAGTTCTACTCGCATTCTTGACGTGGAAAGTAAATGTAATGAGGAGCTTTGGTTGTCTTTCTCTTTAAAAGACAAAAGTATTGGCATTGGCGTGGTTTACCTTCCTCCACCGGTGTCTCTGGGCCGTTTGGACAGTTATCTAACTAGTCTCAGTGACAAATTATGTACAATGAATGATATTATTCTCTTTGGCGATTTCAATTTACCCAGTATAAACTGGATGTCTAATAACAGCAATAACACAAACTGTCTACCCGACACCGGTCAACCGCTCTTGGATGGTTCTGGAGTTGGCATATCTCAAAGAATATCCGATTTCACGGCTCTTTACGGATTGCGGCAGTATAATTACGTGGTTAATAGGGATGATCGTATTCTTGACCTTGCATTTAGTAACATCCCGAATATACGATCTGAGCGCGCTGATATGCCATTGTCTAAAGTTGACGAATTTCATCCGCCGCTGGTTGTGTCGCTTGATTTGTTGAAAGACAAGTATTTATCGAAATCAAGGGCAAACACTTTAAATTTTTACAAAGCAAACTATGATAAAATCAATGGAGAAATTGCTGAACTGGATTGGGATGTTCTGGAGTCGTGTCCAACTGTTGATGGGATGGTTAATAAGTTCTATGAACTCATTAATTCTATAATATTACGACATGTTCCCGTTTCTCCTTGCTCTCGTAAATATCCTGTTTGGTATGATACAAATTTAATCAAACTTATAAAGGAAAAGGAAAAGTATCGCCGTCGTTTTAAAAAACTCGGCAATAAAATGGATGAGTTTGAGTTTAAAGAGGCCAGACATAGATGTCATACACAGATAAAGGTATGTTACACAAAGTATATCTCATCGATTAAGTCTTCACTGGAGAAGGGTAATGTAAAGGCGTTTTGGTCATTTATTCGTAATAAGCGGAACAATAAGGGTGCATTGCCTGCGCATGTGCGCTGCCTTCTTATTCAGCCAGTTCACATAAGGATGAAGCGCTCGCCCGGATCGCGTCTCCCGATGGCGGAAAGGGGCCGGCGGAATGAGGTCGTGCACGTGCTCAGCACTGAACCCCGGTGGGCACCCACAGTAATCGGGAAGTAATTAGTATGTCCTACGATGGTTTAGACGACGACTCCAGTATTAGAATTACGCAGCATTACATACGCTTCGGGCACAAACTTTGATCTCAGAGCCCTCCAGATTATCTGCCGAGGGACACTATGGAAAGCCCTCTGTAGGTCGAGAAGTGCGTAATGCAGAGGTTGATTCCTACTGCAGTGAGTCCTGGAGGACTCTGAGTGCAATGATTGGATCCATGGTACTGCAGCCCGGCCTAAAACCGTATTTGCATTTGGACAAGGAATATCCCTGGGGAAGTATCTGGTCTATAATACGTTCAAATAGCCATTCATTGATTTTCCTAATTTACTTTTATGAGGATCACCCTTCCTGTAAAAACCAAAATGTCGTGTTTGCATTGATGTGCTCCAGTTTGAAGGATAAGGTAGCCAGCGCAATTACAGGCATTAGGCAGTTTAACTTGATCCTTGAGTGACAACACAACTGTGGTTCTGCATTTTTGTTGGCTGCAACCTAATGCATGAATCGTAAATGTCTTGAATGACAGCTCCCGCTTACCATTAGATGGGCTTTCTGCTATGCTGCGGTAAACAAAATGCTATGGAGTATTCCAAGCTCGAACTATTACAATTACTTTTAGGTCTTGTAGGTAAAAGAAGAAAATTGATAGACCACTCTCTGTCTTTGGAGTATTAGTATAAGTAGTAGGTGAGAATTAATAAAATATTATATAAATTTATACGCATTTATTTAGAAGGCGATTTTTGAAACAGGTACTGTTTTAATTGCTACATGTTAACTATCTGGTGTAGAGGACCGAAAATACTTGGTATGACATTCTGGCTATCTGAAAATAAAAGATAATTGTATCACAATTCAAGGAACGTATATTGCGATTTCTATAAAATACATAACTCTTAATTTATTAAAGTGTTGATGTCACCTTATCCACAACAAAACAATTTTAAATAAAATAAATAATTAATAAGAAAATGTAAGTGACATAAAATCAACTAAAACATAAAAAGTATAATATAAAATTTATTGTTAAATGTATAGGTAGTACAGTTTGTAATGTATTTTTATACCTAACCCTAATTAATTAAAGTGTTTGTGTTACCTGATCCACACCTAATTTTTTTAAATAAAATCATGTTTTTATTAAAAAAATTAAACCGACCTAAAATAAAAGATCAATAAATAAAATGTGAACATCAGAATAGTAAGTATTATTTATTTTTAATTCGTACCTCACGTGATATTATGTTAAACCCTTATTATTTACTTTTCGGTTTTCCGTTTTTTTATTATTACCTTAACGTATGCGGAATAAGAAAGCGGCACGAGTCCCAGACATTTTATCTCTACGGGTCTCTGAAAACAAAAATATTTATTTTTACAAAGACCAATATAATTCGAAATAATATCACTATTTGTACACTAGTTCCTGCCTGAAGACGAGTAATTTGAAACCGGTTGCAGTTTAATAAAATTTGTATAATGAGGTGGAACTAGTGTATTTAATTCATAAAAATGGAGTTCCATCATGAAGTCACAACACAAAAGTGTTCAATATAATTGCACTTTGCATGCTTTTTTTTGCTTTTTTTTCGATGATACGCATTTACGCTTTCCCACTCACCTGGGAAGCGAGCGAGTTATGCGAGTCTCCCGGACGCGTTGTTCATTGGGGTAATGTTACGTTAAATGATACGGAAAGTTTTGAAATACAAAATGTCCTCAGGGCTACTTTCCCCAGTGGCAGCGATATTGGGGACATAAATGTAGATTTTGATTTTAAAAGGAAATCTAAAACTTTATTTAGTTTTAGATTTCTATCTAAGTTTCTTTGATTATTACCCAAAATTGATATAAATAAAAAATTACACTTCTTAGTACGTAAATATCACCTGACTGTGCCACATGGCGATGCCGAGTAGTGAGCGCACGCGCAGGGCGGCGCGGCCGCGGCAGTGGTGCCAGCCCGACTCAAACATCGCCGTGGGCAGGTGCTCCGCCTTAATAAGAAAGTATTTACTTTCGTACTAGTCAATAGTCAAATAAGTCAAGCCTAAAAATTATGCAGTCTTACTAAATAGTGTAAAAATTGTACTATTGGGAATTTCCTTAAAAATAGACCTATATTAGACTAATGGGAAATTTATTTCCACTTTACTTGCCAGTTTAATGAATCAATAAGAAACGTTAGGTAGTCATACTCAAAAGTAGTCTTATAATACTTAGAAGACTTATAAGACTTACATTATTAGATAACTTAACGAATATTTGTTTCTTACAAATTCGCGTTAATGTCCCGGTGTGATCCAGCGCACGAGGGTCTGGGATCTGCCTTGACCATGATCCAGAATTTGACAGATCAGGTAATTAAAGTGATGCGACTGTTATCTGACCTCCATGACCCTGTTAACCGGGGATCCTGTCAAGATTGTCAGCTTTGAAGTCACATGAACGTGCTGGCTTCAACATAATGTTTCCCTCGTAAGAGCATCGGTTAGTATTCAACTAATGTAAGAAAAAACAGCAAATCTCGCTTACGAGGTGGTATTGGACCCTTTAACTATAAGGCCACCGAAGCTCCTTCTTGTTTATTACAACTATCTATGGAAAATTATTAAACATTTCATTTCTTTGGGCGGTTTTTATCGATAAACAATTTTTTTCATCTTATTAGTTTGGAAATAATTTAGATTTCTTCTCATTGGTAAATGTATGCAGCATTACAAGGGCTACACGTCTATAAATAAATGTGGACACAGTAAGACGAATGGGAAAATGTGACCAGCAAATTCTTACTTTATTGGAAACGAAATTCTCAGTAGTACAACCGGTAAGACTATTTAGTAAGACTACTGCGAACGGTTTGGCTTCAACAAGTCATTATGAGTCGAGAGGAAGACATGAAATAGACTGCACCGATAAAAGTCCAGCGAATATAATTCCAGAGAAAACCGTTATTGTTATGATGCGTACAGCCAGGACTGGAGCTCTCTGAGCTAAAAGAGCGATTTAGTACTTACCACTACTAATATACCGTACAGATGATATACACATACTTACTTACACACTATAAAAATAAAACTGAGTAAATTAAATAAATTGACACCTTACCACCTTGTACTTACTTACTTACTTACTTACTCACTCACTCACTCACTCACTCACTCACTCACTCACTCGCTCACTCACCTACTCACGCACTCACTAACTCATTCACTCACTCACTTACCTCAACGGAAACGTCGCCTGCGCTGCACCAAAAGCAGCCCGTGCCTATCAGGATGGATACTAGAGTGACCGATACCGTCAGCAGATTTGAGAGCGATCGGTCCGAATTCTAAAAAAAATATTAAAATAAGCTATGTAAAGTGAAGACTCACAAATACAATTAAAGTGAATACGAACTTACCGCCAACTGAGTCAGTAATAAAGTGATTGTAATTAGATTGATAAATGTTTGAATACTGAAAACTATATAGAGGATTTTCTGAGCTGATTCCTTGAATCTGCAAAAAATATATGTTTTCAATAATTACTTTTTAAATTATAATTCTAAAAAACTCAATACGGCTACACTGTACTAGCTCAATAAAATACAATATTGTTGACCAGAACTCTTGCCAGGAAAAATCATATCTCTTCAATAGTAAAACAGATAAAAGTAGTACCTATCTAACAAAAATATTTTGACGGGCGAGATTTCTGAAAGTTAGCGTATAAGAATTACCTCATTGTCATATTATGATGCTTAATTCCAAGAATAATTGCCTCTTCATAGATTTTATGCTTTTCTTCTTGTGTAGTTTCTTTATTTTCAAATATTGAATTGAGGCTGCGAAAATAGCTGCATAAATTTTTGTATTGATGACTGAGGCAGATTGAGATCATGATCGCTTCTAAATAAGCGGTGGATATCACACGGACACCCACAAACCACCATGAAAGGTAGTGACATATCCTCATGGCAACACTACTTCTGCTAGTGTCGAGTACATCAGGCCACATAGGAGCCAGAGCAACAAAATTTCTACCTGAATGAAACAAACAAATTCATTTGTAACTAAACTTACTGAATTGAAGCATCTTAAATACATCAATTATTGAATTTCGAATCAACTTTACTTCACAAAAAGAAAACGTGATTTAATTACCGTAGAAAATAAGAAGTACCACACCATAAATTCCGTTCAATGAAATCGCACCGCAAACAAAAACTACGTAGGTCCCACAATACACCTTGACAGCCTTTACCATCTCCTTTTCGACTTGTCGATCATTATATTTCTCTTTCAGTTTCACAATTAACTCATGGCATAGTATTTTTATTTCCTCTTTGTAGTAATTAAAAACTACAATGTAGATATACCAAGCAGGTAGACTAAAGCTGAAAACTAGTTGGTCAGATTTTTGCTTCTCCGATAAATTATGTTGAGTAAAATTAGCGCCAATTAATGACACGAAATACACTAACATGGTCAAGTCAATGATCCATATAACCATATCGTGGATGGTCGCGACGTATTCGGGAACACCAAGATCCCCATACCAGTAGTTCGGCGCTCCCAACGCGTACAATATCCTGCAAACCTTATTGTAGTATTCCTTTGATTTGTTTTCACCAATATTATTAGATACTTCCATCGTTGACTCTTGAAAGTAATTTACTTACAGCTCTAAATGTATAATGTATGTAATCGCTACTCCGAATTACACAGACTGAATGATCTAACTGAACCACGAAAATGAAAATTAATGGTACTCAATTTGTAGTCTATGACTTTGGGAATTGACAATTAAGGTTACTTAATTGAATATAGCTCGATTTAATATGATAACTAGTATGTCTAGTAGTAATAATTTGTGTAATTTGTGTTCTTCCACAGAGGTATGATTTTAATAATTTATTGACCATTCCTCGAATGCCAATAGCTTCTAATTTTTCCTAAAAATAATGCTATTAAAGGTAGGCGAATGGATAACCATTCTTAAATAAATTATATATAACATGTCATACATAGCCATATTAATGTTTTTATTTTTGCGAAACCCCTTTTGCTGTGGTACCAATATTTTATTCGCTTCACAGTATTGGAAAAGCGAAGTATAAATGACTTTGTCTATTATTGTAGAGAATATTGGTATCAAGGCCAAAGGCCTATAATTATTAACATTTTCGCAGTTTCCTTTTTTAAACAATGGTTTTATTATTGTTGTTTTCAGTTTTTCTGGGAAGACACCTTCAGCAATGCACAGACACTTAACAATATGGCTGATTGGTGTGGAAATAATATGCGATACGTATTTCACAACGTTTGTATTAATATCATCATAGCCTGTACTGTTTGCGTTTTTCAAGTCTTTCATTATTACAAAAATGCCATTAGGAATAACAAGAATCATAAATATTGAATTCATTATTGTATTTGAAATTGTTTTCCTATAGTTATTTGTACTAGGCCTTGAGGACGAGCTCGCAAAAATTTGATCATTAAAAACATGTGCTATTTTCTTTTTATTATTAATGTTGCAATCATTTAATTTTAATTGGGTTTTATCTTCTTTTGGGAGCTCCTGTTTATCATCGTTAATTATCTTCCACGTAGCTTTAGCTTTATTGTTTGCCGTCATGATATAATGATTATTTTGGGATTTTTGAGTCAGTTTTATTATTTTATTTAGTCTTCTAGAATATTTTTTAAATGTATTTCTGTCGGTTTTATTCCTTGTGAACCTATATTTCCAAAGAAGTTGACGTTTGCGTTTAGCACACAATTTTATACCCTTAGATATCCAGCTTAACTTAACAGTGTGCTTTACTCTAATAACAGGGAAACATAGATTGTAAAATAGTTGGAAAGTATCATGAAATTCATTAAATGAATCGTTAGCATTTTTGCTTAAATAAATTAAATTAAAAGTTAAGCTTACTAGGCAATCAGCAAATTTAAATCGGTTTTCTGCGCAATAATCACGTCTTTCTGTGTATCAGGTTGACATTCTGCAATATTTTTTTACTGGACAACTGTCATATTGAGCCGTATGATCTGAAATATCGAATTCGAACATCTGACCTTTACTTCTTGGTATATAATGTATTATATTAGTATGTATTATTGTTAAGATCATACTTCACGTCACAATGACGTTATTTCACAAATTCACATAATAATTATACAAGGTTGAGTGCTCCTTCTGTCGTCAATTAAAAGAGACATCCTAAGGCGCTAGGGCGTCTTCCAGACCCAAAGACTCGACACCCAACTCCCTATATTATGCCTATCCTATTAAATTTTCGGATTCAGCAGATTTACTAAAAGAACCAATGGCTTTTCAATAGCAGATATATCACTTTAAATACGAAAAATCGGTATAGCTTGAAAATGTGTTAGGGTCCTACGGGACTTATCAATGGAAATTCGAGTGGAGTTATGAGTGAGGATGATTAAAATGATGCACGGATGATGGGTAAAATTAGCTATAATGATTGTAAGCAAGCAGAGTTACAATGGTACAAGTAATAACTATGAGCAACGCAAGCGCTCGGTGCGCGACGGAAAGACGCAGCCTAGCGTTAGAACATCGAACAAAGACTGGCCAGTGTCTCCACTATATGGCGGGTCGGAGCGCGAGGCCCGCGCATCGGCCGCGCGGCCGCCCGGAAAAACTGGTTTCCGTGCCACACCGCGTGTATTTATCTAATCAGAAAACGGAATACGTTTGACCGTTATTATTTCTTAAACTACAGTACAAAAGTGGTTTATATAAATATGTAAGTAAGTTTCTATTATATTTATATTCTATATAAGAAAGGTTTATACAATATTTACTATATGCAATATTATGTATTTACATAAATGACAGCTTATCTATTTATATTTATTTACTATATTAACGAAGGTTTACAACATTAGCTTGTAAACCTTTGTAAATGTATATTGCTGGTGTAAGGATTACAGAATCGACTAGATACGAAGGTTTTGAACGAGAGCTTGAAGACAAGTGGTCTTTCATATGCCCGGTATGCAGCGGCGCGCCGCGTCGCCTGCGTCGAGCGTAGCTTTGCTCCTATATTCTTGTCAGGCGCCAACAAATCAAGTCATAAATTATTAATTATTAGGTTATTCTTGATAAAAGAATACATAAAGGCTTTTAGACCAACCGCAAAAGTTTCTGGAAAAAGAATTAATATAGTCAAATTTATTTTCCAGATGCATAGATTATTGGCTAGTCGAGGACAATAGGCCATGCATCTGTCAAATCGTGCCTTTGGGTTGATCTAAAATTTACAATTCGATGGACTACGATCACTTCCTTTTCTTCATTAATTAAATGTTATTTTCATGCAAACAAAATGCTGACAACATTTGACAACACTGATTAGTGGATATACGGCAATTGAGCAATCTTTCCCTTACAACTTAACAACTTACACATTATTCTACTTGATACGGTCCTGACTAACCTCTCTGGATTCCTCCACATTGATCAATATTTCCATTCAAACACGTTGGTTTTTTTTTTTTTTTTTTTTTATATTATACATGACAGGCATTTGACCGCCATCTCACCTGTTGGTAAGTGACGATGCGGCCGAAGATGGAGCATGCCCGTCTTGGAACAGCCTATTCAGTCCAGCCTTGAAGCCATCCAGATTATATTGATCAGGAAACACACTCTCAGGCAACGCGTTCCATTCCTTAGCCGTAAGCATTATAAAGGTCGAGCCAAAGCGGCTCGTGCGGATAGCTTGAATATCCACGACATAAGGATGAAGCGCTCGCCCGGATCGCGTCTCCCGATGGCGGAAAGGGGTCGGCGGAAGGAGGTCGTGCAGCTGCTTCGCACACTCTCCGAAATGTAACCTGTAGAAGACTGACAGACGCGCAACCCTACGCCGATGTTCGAGGCTCTGCAGCCCAGCCTCAACCTACTGCGGGTCACAAATTATCCTCTTTGCACGTTTTTCAACCGAATCCAAAGCCGCTAGTTGATATTTGGCTGATCCATCCCAGAGGTGGCAGCAGTACTCCATGCAGGATCGGACTTGTGCTTGATATAACTGAAGCAACTGCTTTGAAATAAAGTACCGCCTAACCTTCGAGAGGACACCAAGCTTTGGTCTAGAAGAATTGCTATAACGTGTCTTAATCTGCTCTTTAAATAAAAATGGCGTATGTGATCAACAATATTAATTATCACGCTTTCTCGTTATTTTTTTTTTTTATTTTTTTAAAAACTTTATTGCACAAATTACAGCAATTGGCGGACTTAAAGCCATTGAGGCTTTGTCTAACAGTCAACCAGCAGACCATGCAGAGAGTGATTAAGTAGGTGCTAGTTATCAGAAAAATATTGATAAAAGTGAAAGGAATACATTTGAGATTAAATTGTATGGTGTTATATAAATAAATCATCCAAAATAGTAATATTTAGAATTATTGTATTAATAGTAATATTAGAATTATTACTGTGTACCTGAAGATACATCATGCAATATGTTTTTGTTTTGTTATATTTTATTCTCCTTATCTGCTGTACAGCACCGAAAACACTTGGTATGATAATCTGCCGATCTGAAAATTAAAATAGTAATTGTAATAGTTGTAAGTAAAATAATACTGTAAGTACCACATATATGCGGACGACACGCAGCTATATATCTCCTTCAAACCTGGAGAAACGCGTGTTGCTATAGAAAAACTGTCCGAAGACTTGACAATGCTGGGCATTTGGTCCGAAAGAAACACTCTTGTACTGAATCCAAATAAGACCAAGTACATGATTCTTGGATCTAACCGTCAGATTGGGGCAATCTCGCGCACTATGCCCGCTTTGACACTGCTTGGCGCACAAGTGGAGCGAGTGACTGAAGCGCGTAACCTAGGGGTTGATGGATTCAAATCTCGATTTTGAAAAGCATATCGTAAATATTTTGCAAAAATGTTTTTATAAAGTTAAGATATTTTACCAGATACGAGACTTTCTATCAGAGTATCTACGTTTTAAATTATGTGATTCGTTATCTATATATATTATCAATCCTGGGTTATGCTGACGTCGTGTATGGTCCTAGACTATTGGCTCGATCCGCGCGGTTGCTGCAGCGGGTTCACGGTGTTGAACCCGTGCTGTGCACGGGTTCCCCCTCGAACACACGTTACACCTTATTTCGATAAAGCGAAAATTTTGAAAATGTTTTTGCACTAAGAACTCCATCTGGCCTCTTTATTGTATGGGTTAGTAAACACTGGTGTTCCTGAATATCTGTATGGCAAATTAAACTGGCGAAGCGGAGACGGCTCGCGAAATGCCCGCAGAGTTAGTCATCCTCTCAGGATACCTGCTCACAGGACGGCTGCTTTTCGTGGCAGTTTTAGATATGCAGCCACTAAATGTTGGAACAACCTGCCGCCTCCCATTAAAGAATAAAAAACAATTACATCTTTTAAGTTAAACATGAAACATTACCTTTTCGAACATCAATAATCACTCCCTTTAGGCTGCAGAGTTGTTCCAACATACCTAAATTAAATAAAGCAAGGTGAACAAGTAAATAATAACCGTATACCCTAACACCCATCGGGAACGTTAGTATAAATTAATTTGTAATAGTAAGAAGCATTTACTTATGGACTAGTTACAGAGTTATAATCTATAGCATTGTTCATAAAATTATTTGTATTTATGGCAAATGTATGGCACTTCGTACTCGTTCAACCATTTAGCGAGTGACGCACGCACTATAGGGCTCGGCTGAAAATCAGCGCTGTAGTTTTTCTATCTACAGCATATGCTGAGCTGAGTTCTAATTTGGCATGACATTACAATCTTCACCACAAATTTAAATTGAACGTCTTAACATGTTATACCTATAATTGTTGATATTATTACAACTTGTCATATATATTTGTAGTTATTGCCAAATAAAAGCTATGTCCATGTCTAAAATAACTTGACATGAAAACTGCTTCGAAAATTAGTTATACCTTAACATAGGAAGAATAAGACAGCTCTATGACTCCTAGACATCTTATCTGCACTGGCCTCTGCAAACATAAAAATAAAAATATAATATTTTTTACTACTAAATAAGATATTCAGCACCATTACAGGCAAGAGGCATATCATGTTAGTCCTTAACGTCTGCCTTTTTCTTACCTTTTATCTGGAGTACCACCACCTTATCTATTTCAGCCAACGAAGACTAGATATTTTACCGAAAACATTAATCGCCTTATACAATACCCACGAGTGTAAAGGGTGAGTGGCATATAATAATTGTTAGTCCCAAATAGCCTGCTTTAATACTAAAGAGCCTGAGAAAAACTAAAATTATCGTTATCGTCACCTGGCTGTGCCACATAGCGACGACGAGTAGCGTGCGCGCGCGCAGGGCGGCGCGGCCGCGACAGTGCTGCCAGCCCGACTCGAACATCGCCGTGCTCAGCTGCAACGCCTGAAAAATACACATAAAGGCGCCACCATCGCTGGTCGCGACCAATAGGTCGAGGATACGATAGTATAGATAGCGTCCGAAAGTGGACATGTTTAGTATACGTTGGCTGGTCCAAAAGTTTTTAGCCAACGGCTTGTTATACATCCTATTGTTTTAATTTTCGTATCGTTTAAACGAAAATATTATTACAAACTCCTTGACCAAAAATCACTAGCTGGCAACTTTAAGTTATTTTTTTATCGATTATTAGAAATAACATGTCCGCTATATATCAACGCCTACGACGGAGGTGACGCGGGAAGCATTGCGTTGTAAGATGTATTATGATTATAAATATGGGTTAACGTTTATAGAATCACATGAAAATTTTATCCGCCCCTTGCGTGAATTGTCCCTTGCCTATGCTATTATCGTTTGTTGATTTTATGACTTTAAACGATACAAAAATTAAAACATTGGGGTGTATAACAATCCGCTGGCTAAAAACTTTTGGACCAGCCTAGTACATAGAGGTCTTTCGCGGACCACACTACACTGTGTGTGCATAGTGTCCTATCAGCGTACGTGGGTCCCGGGCGCTTCAGACGTCCGATAGTGTCCATGGTGTAGTGCGGGCCGCGGATAACAAGACGGGATAGACGCTAATTATAGTATACTAATGGACCCGGCGGGACTTCGTTCGCGTGCACCTACTTTACTCTTACCTACCCATTTTTTCTTACCTAAAAACATTCCTCTTTAATCACTCTATATATTGTTGAAGCCCCCATTTCAGTCCGTGGCGTAGTTTAAAAGATCTAAGCGTACAAAAATACATAGGGACAGACGGCTGGTAGCGATTTTGTTTTATACTGCGTATAGATTATGATCATCATTATTAACATTTGATTATAATGATGATCATATACTTTTGCCTGAAAAATACAGTCGCGGGCGACCGCTAGTTATCAATAAATGGATTGTATACCTCAACGGTAACGTCGCCTGCGCTGCACCAGAGGCAGCCTGTGCTGAGCAGTGCACACACTATAGTGATCGACACCGTCAGCAGATTTGTCGGCGTTTTTTGCAAGTTCTAAAGTAAAAATTATTATTTACACATTATCAGAGATGCGAGCGGGGCGTCCGTGACCTAGTGGTTAAGATATTTGAGTCGTACGCGAAAGGTACCGGGTTCGAATCCCACTGCCGCCATGTATCAATGACTCTTTTCTGAGTTATTTACATTTGTTGAATACTAAACGATGCTGTTACGGTGAGGGAAACCTCGTGATGAAACCTGCACATTTAGACGACTGAATGTGCAACCATGAACCAATCTGGTCAGGTTCCTCTGGCAGCAGGGTGACGGAGGTCAGATGGCAGTAGCTTTACTGCAATTACCTGAACTGCATAATCCTGGATCATGATTAAGGTGGACTCCAGGCTCTCGTGCACGAGAACTCAACAGCCAAATAATTTTAACCGCCAAATCAACGCCAAATAGATTCTTATTTATTATCAGAGATACAATAATTTGCAAATCTATACTAGAACTTACCACCAACTGTAATAGTAGTAAAGTGACTGTCACAAAATTTATAACTATCTGAATACTGAAGACCATGTAGAATATTTTCTCGACTGTATTTTTACATCTGCAAAAAGTAATTTTATACCTTTTTTTTTATTTATTTTTAGAAACAAACTGTCTTTTACAGAATAACATTAAAAAACGACACGAAACGATCTACATTACTTATACATAAAAATAACATAAAAATAAAGTACAACAATTAGATGAGTATTATGTATCTACATTAAAATTAAAACTAAACACTATAGAAGCAACAAAGTGGACTGATCTCCTAGCCACAGCATTTCTTTCGGATTGTGACATGAGATCTTTCAACTGGTATATTAAGAAATTTCTTTAGAGGTGGGCAAAGTTCAGGTGACGCCTCTGGTGTTGCTGATATTCTTAGACGGTGGTGACCACTTTACATCAGTTGGTCCGCTTGCCTGTTTGCCGACAGTACAATATAAAATATGAGTAGGTAACGACACTTTAAAACTCACCTTAGCGTAATATTATGATACTCTATTCCAAGTTTAAAAGCCTGCACATACTTATGCTCTTTTTCTTCCTGAGTAAGTTCTTTTTCTTCAAATATGGTATTGAGGCTGCGAAAATAGCTGCAAAGATTCTTGTACTGGTGACTGAGACATGCTGTTACCATTATCACCATAAGAAAAGCAGATGCAGTGCCTCGAATGATAAATAACCACCAGCCCACGTAGTGGTAGACTCTTACTATGCTGCCTACCCTGCTAGTATCATTTATGTCTGGCCATGCCGGAATCATGGTTACAAAATTTTTACCTAAAACGAAAATAGTTTTTGAAAAATTGGAAGAAGTTGGGGGTAGCGTATAGGGCAGTGGTAGGGCTGCAGTGTGGCAGCGGCAGAGAAGCAGTGCAACGATACGGCAACGGTGGATCAGCAGTAGAGCACAGGTAGGATAACTGTTGGGTAGCTACAGGGTTGTTGTCGGGGTAGTGGTAGAGTAGCGTTAGGGCAGTGGTAGAGCAGCAGTAGAGCACAGATAGGATAACAGTTTGGAAGCGATACGGTGGCGGTAAGGTAACGGTATAGGAGTATGGTAGGTTAGTGCTAGGTTATCAATAGGGTAGGGGTAGGGTAGTCGCGGGGTAACAGTAGGGTATGTGTAGGGTAGCGGTCGACTAGTGGTAGCCTAGCCTTTACAAAACGAATAGAACTAGCCGATGTGCAATATTTAGCGATATATTTTATAATATATATTACCATGGCAAACAACATCCATTAGTCCCTGGACACCATACATTATCAATGCAGAGCCGATGAAAAGCATAAATATGCCACCATAAAACTTGATAGACTGCATTAATTGCTTTTCCGCTTCTATGTCATTGTGTTTCTCTTTCAGCTTTACAACCAAATCATAGCATACAATTCTCACATCCTTTTTGTAATATTTCAATATTATACTGAAAACATGCCAGCAAGGTTGACTAATACTGAACATTATCATGTCATTCTTTTGCTTCTCCGACAAATTGTGCTGAGTGAAGTTTGCAGCAAGCATGGAGGCGAAATACACGTAAATGATCAAGTCTACGATCCATACGAGGATATCGTGGATGGTCGCGACGTATTTGGGTATGCCAAGGTCCCCATACCAGTAGTTCGGTGCTCCCAACATGTAAAATATCCTGCAAAGCTTGTAATAGTATTCTTTTGTTTTATTTCTTCTAACGGATGCTGCCATTTTTTTAAATTGGAATTGGAGTAATTTACAGTGTTAGTTACAGATCAAATCCGCCAAGGGAAAGGAGTTTGTCCTTGGCTACACTTATTTTTCGCAGATGCTTGAGGCAGTAGCAGAGTCGTCAAATATTTGTATAAGAGTAAAACGTATGTAGTTTCTCCAATATTTAAGTGTTGTTTATTTTCATTTTTAAAGTGGTTCTACCTACTTCAAACCTGAATAAGTCACTGGTACCATGGTACTATCCGCATTTATGCTGTGCTTATTATAAGAAATAAGCGTTCTCATATATTTATTTCCAAAGTCGGTGCAATAACGGCCAGTGTGTTAAAAATGTATGACACAAATGACACAAAATTTTTCTGTTCAAATTAAAATTTTATAACATAATTGTATAATGAGACTCAATTTCCTATTAATTGATTCCGAAACAATCGTCATAGTTGAAAGCCATCACCAATTACGAACCACGTCTTAAATTTGTAATAAGTATACCTAGTAATTTAGTACAATCATCTTGGTCGTTACTCACTTGGCTGAGTGGTCGTGGGCGTCACATCAGCAGTGCATAACCTAAGCACGATAGATAAATAAATTGCAACTTGTTTGATATAATTGTAGTTATTGCCAAATAAAAGCTATGTCTATGTCTAAATGTGCTTGGACAATTCACACAGCGCCATCTAGCCCCAAATTAAGCGAAGCTTGTGTAATGGATGCCAGACAACTAATAAACTACTTGTACATTTTGAAATACATACTTATTATAAAAATAACATTTTAATTTCTGCGTGGAAGACCGGCATGTTAACCAACTGAACCCTCAGATTGCCAGGACGATTGTCCATGTCTGCGGTTGCGGTCGACTACCGACGTGGACAGCATACCGTTCGTGTATACACTTACATTTTCAACAATCAGTTGCCATTCGCCTCTCAAGGCCGCTTTAGGACTGAATTCACATATTTCTTGAACATTTAGTCTCGAATCGATATTTAAATTTTTAATGCCATTCCACAAAACAAACTTAGTAAGCGTTACTGGCCACCTGTTCACATATTTTGTCTGATTGGATTTTTTCATCGAATGGGATAGTGACGTCCACCAATAACACACTCGAAGTTATCTGGTCCAACAATATATAATATCAGGCTTGTAAGGCTTATTAGCAAGACCAAGGGTGGTGGCGCCGATCTCCGATAGTACACCGCCATCTTTATCCAATAGAGTAAAATGACATCACAACATCGAATTATTTCGACATGAAGATATATATTATATATTCAAGTTATTTAGTTTTTCTTTTAACTCGTTTTATAAATAAACTAAACATTGCAGAATATATAGGGTGCACTCACAAAGTACATTTTTCTAGCATATAATTCAATTTAAAAGTACGGTGTTTCAAAATCAAAATGCGAAACGGATCGTTACCATGTACTCTCCAATGGCGTTCATTTCGGTTATTCTGGCCAATACTGAGTTAGGCGGCACAACGGCAATCCTGTCCATAACAATGGGTCGGTCCCGCTATTTTCAGCGAGTAGGTACTAATACTTATAATCTTTGATACAGTACCTTTTCACCAATGAGGCCTTAGTTGAAAGCTAACTGAAGCTGGTATATTTTATCTGTTGTATTTGGTGTATGCCAGTTCAGGATATCCAGAACTAATGTCTGGGGCCGGCTCTTGCGAGAGTTACGAACCAACACTACTACGTACATGGTTTCTGCACGATTTGTCTCATGCTTGTGCAATTTTGGTTTCTATACTAATGACAGAAAGCTTATTTGTAAACAAACGCGCATCGCCCGCATAGTCACCGCACAGAAATCACACGTAGCGCTAATAAGGCAGACTGCACGTTTTGTGTCCGGTTTCTACGCGGTGGCTATACGGGCACGACGTATATGCGATTTCTGCAAGAATTGCAAGCGGTTCCGTAAAAACAGGTCTTGTATTGACCAGACAAACCCATCGGTTTCCCCAAAGAAGCCTCCAAAGCACAAACACTGCACGGAATCTTTCCGATCCATGTGGCGCTCATGTATCACCTTGAACTTACTGTGTAACTCCTTCTCCTCCAAGGTTGCCTTGGAGCTCGCGGTCAGCAGTACTTACGAAGCACTACCGGTTTACGTCATTGCTCAATGGCCAAGGAGATAAGCGTTATCCTTTATCAATTAAGTTTATTCAGGTTGCATATCCCACGGTTGTGTAAGGTCTTCTTGCCGAGCAGCCCACGACTTTCACTCTTGCGTAAATCATGCGTGAATATACAAATATGCGTGAATCATACAATCCACACATACAATAACTAGTCGGCACCACATCAGCAAAATTATTGGTGATGCAGTCAGCTGCAGAGTGAATGGACCACTCTACCATACTTTTATGTAATAATATATGCTAGAGGGGTCCGTTGATTTTGCAGCGGACCGTACAGTGTACATGTTGTCGTGTGAGAAAGTTTTTTTTACTGCCACTGGAGGCATACGGATGTCCACCTGATGGAAAGCCGCCACCAGCCGTCATTCAAGACATCTGCAACTTAAGGGGAGCGGATGCGGTGCCGGCCTTTGCCGGCTTTTGAACCACATGTTATAGTGTAAAGCAAAGACCTCGGTAGGGACCTCATACCACAACTTTCACGTGCGTGATAAATAACTACATAAACTACATAAACAACTACACAATCCGTGCTGTTAACATCGTTGTTAAAGTGTTCCTACAAATTTAATCTAAATTCACGTAAAAAGTATTGATTTGCGTCTAATATCCCGCAAATTTTATAGTTCATAGTGAAAGTGACTTAATAGTGAACTATTATCTTCAAAAACTTTGTATATTGAAGCAAATTAACGTAAAAACTTAAATCAATAACAATCAGCTGAGTGCTGCGCGTGATAAACTGGTGAAACGCGTAATCGACGCAATCTGCGCGGACGTTACGACGTTCTTCTCGCAGCCACGCCGTGTGATCGGTGAGCGTTAACTTGAATCTACCTTACCGTTTAACTTATTACTTGCGAAACGTAAACATGACTTCGAACTGCGCTGGTTGCAATCACATTATTGAGGATTTATACTACATGAAATGCATCAAATGCGGTAATACATATGACTTAGTTTGTATTAAGATCACCAAAGAGGTGTTCGATCAATTAAGTACAGAAAAGAGGAATGACTGGTGGTGCCCGGATTGTATATGCTTGCGCCCGAGGACTGACAACAGTGATAACACACCGGTGCGTTCCTTGGGTGAATTGAAAAATACTTATACCTACAGTAAGACCGGTAGTAGCAACGTAAATTTATTGCGCGGGAGCGGATCGCACGGCGCGGATTTGTCACTGTCTGTCGCGTCGCCTCTGCCGGTTCCGCAGTTTCAGAACGATATTTCCAAACAACTCCTTGACCTTAGGGCTTATTTCGACTCTAAATTGGACGCCATTAAACCCTGAAACCCTGGTACCTATGATATGTAGGATTGCAACAGTGCTTGGGGTGTCATTATCCAGTGGCGACATCGAGTATGCTACACGGCTTCCTTCACGCACCAAGAACCTAGGATTGCCGAAAACTATAATCGTCAGATTTAGGTCTCTTCAGATTAGAGATAGCCTACTCAGTGCGGCACGCAGGAGACGCGGTTTGTCTACAAATGATATCGACGTCTCCGGTGAGCCAGCACCAATTTATATAAATGAACATCTTACATCCTATAATAAGTCTCTATTAAAGGCAACTAGGGATAAGTGTAAAGACTTGGGGTTTCAAAATACATGGACACGAAATGCAAAAATATAC
Organism: Blastobasis adustella; assembly: GCA_907269095.1. Classification (NCBI taxonomy): domain Eukaryota; kingdom Metazoa; phylum Arthropoda; class Insecta; order Lepidoptera; family Blastobasidae; genus Blastobasis; species Blastobasis adustella. The sequence goes on from OU026124.1 coordinate 18,756,183, forward strand.
GTACGACTACACAGCAAGGCCCCCGCTGTTCGCATTTTCAATTTAGAACAGCTGAACAAATTAGAGTAGGCCAATGGCCTGATGTTTTGTTTTTATTCTTGCAGTTTTTATTGTTTTTTCATTCAACTTTTATCTTATTTTTTAATACATGGTATGCACACTCACGACGCACAGAACACACACATTCACTTTACATCATTCATTCCGCTTTAGTAGGATTTTCATATAATTTAGAAATGGCAGTCTGCCGCGAATGTTGCGTGAGATACTACAGTAATATTATTTTCAATTATGATGTATTTTAATTTTTATCTTCAGAACTCGCGCAGCATTCGTGGCAAACCCTTGCTATTTAACATTTACCTGAATGACATAGTTGCATGTTTCCTACACTCGAACTGTTTATTGTATGCGGATGATAAGAAAATTTTCTTGCCCGTTCGTAATGTAACTGACTGTGACAAACTCCAGGGAGACCTTGATAGGCTCTCTGTATATTGTGTTAAAAATCGGCTAGAGTTAAATATAAAGAAATGCGAAACTATCACATGTACTAGGCAACGTAACTTTATATCTAATGAATATGTACTTAATGAGATTATTATCCCCAGAGTTAACCTAGTCCGTGATTTGGGAGTAATGTTGGACTGCAAATTATTGTACACGTCTCATTTTGACTATATTACTAATAGAGCTTTCAAAATGCTGGGGTTCCTGCATAGGAGTGGAAGTGCATTCCGGAAGGCGCATTCTTTAAAAACTCTGTATTTTGCTTATGTTCGAAGCTTAATGGAGTATGCCTCCCCGATCTAGTCTCCCACTTACGTGACCCAAGTCGCTCAACTGGAATCGGTGCAGCGTTGTTTTACACGCCGCTTGAATTACCGTTTTGGAAAACAAGGAAGCTATGCAGAAAGACTTTCTAACTTTAATATGCTTTCCCTCGAGAATAGACGTTTAATTGGCGACATGAAGCTACTATTTGATATAATAAACGCCATGGTGGACTGTCCTGGGCTAATAGAGCGTGTCGGTTTATGTGCTTTTTCTACTCGCACTAGGCACATGCGCTGCCTTTACGCTGGTTCCGCTCGCTCCAACTATGCGAGACATTCCGTGTTGCATCGAATTATTCAAACATATGAGGATCGGTTCGAGAAAGCTGATATGTATATTCTTCATGTCACGTAACAGATTCATCAGTTTTGTTATTGACAACTTGCCCTTGTTTGATACTGAAGCTTAATAGAGCGGATTAACATACACCACACACGTCACTATTACGCACATACACACACACACACATATATACACACACAATACCCTAATTTCCTCATATATAAATTTATAGTGCATGCATACCAATAGATTCATGAAATAATATTTTTAATCATTTCTACTTGTTATAATCACGGTATAATTTGAAATGTAATATGTCAAACTTGGTAATTGGCTGTATAAGTTTATATTTGTAATAATATACATCTTGATGTAATAGCTGTTAAGTTTGCAATAAATAAATAAAAAAAATAAAAAAAATAGGCTCACGATGCTCGTACGTTAGTTCGATGCCAGGCATTAGATGGTTTCGATGAAATCTAGCCCATAATTGGAGAGTGCGGTGGCGGAAGAGTGACGGTGGCACTACGTTAAACAGTTCTTCGGAACATTTCCCGTTGTATAGACGGTAGAGAACACACTGAGAGCCAACGTATTTCCGGGGGCTAAGCCATCTGTGAGAAGGGATCATCGACAATACGAATAGCCCGGCGTTGGATGGAATCAAGTGGATGGAGTTGTAAAATTCAAAAAATTCGAAATTTCTTTATTGATTGGGACATTAAATATCTCTTTCAATCGTCAAAAAGGAGGAGGGTAGGAAAGTAGGAAGGAAGCACACAGTATCACACTGGCCGCCCCATGGCCGCAGCAAACCCACCAGCACCAGCCCATAGGTGGGAGCAGTACTCTATAAGGGGATAAATCTGTGCTTTGTACTGCAAAATTCGAAGCCCCGGTGAGAAACACTGTTTGGCCTTATTAAGCACCCCAAGCTTTTTAAAGCCGACTTGGCTTTGCCCTCCAAGTGATCCCTAAATTAGGCTTCGTTTGATATGTCGACGCCAAGGATCCCGATAAATAATAATAAATAATTCTTCGAGATGATAAGAGAAACGTTCTGGAAAATTGGGCTTTTTTCGCCGTGACCGCACAGACATGTGTCTTCGTAGGGTTGAAATGGACGAAGTTTCGTCTGCCCCACTCGGAAACCTGCTCCAGGGAGGTCTCGATTTCAGACACAAGTTTGGTTTTGCTTTCAATTATTTCTGCGCTAGTGATATTTGCACGAACTGTACAATAATTAACAGTTGATTACAAAAATGAATGACAAAATTTACTATTACACTTTTTACACTTTTAAGGGCTTGGGACGACATTTATTCTAGAGTAGTTATGGGACAATTACGTGATTACCTGTTTCGAGGCCAGAGTCTGGGGCATGGCTTCATGCTCTGCCATTGCCGCACATAGGGACACTATTGGATAATAACACGATGCGAGTGGCGGTAGCCTTGAGGCTAGGTTGTGCTGTTTGTAAGCCACACCTGTGCGTTTGTGGAGTGATGGTGGATGAGAGTGGTGTCCATGGTCTGAGTTGTTTCAGGTCAGCGGGTCGTTTATCGAGGCATCATGCGTTAAACGATATTGTCAAGCGCGCGTTGGTATCCGCGACTGTCCCATGCATTTTGGAACCGCCGGGGTTGTGCAGAACGGATGGGAAGCGACCCGATGGACTGACGTTGATCCCCTGGAAACAGAGCCGGTGTTTGTTGTGGGATACCACGTGTTGCTGAACATATGCGGCAACTCACTTGCTGGGGTCTGCGCAATCGGCGGGGTCTGCTGCGGAGACGGCGTACCTGTTTGTTCCGGTGGCAGTGGAAACGGCAGGGGCGTGGAGTTCGAAGGCAAAGATATTCATTGGCGAAGTGGGTCGTCATTTGCGTGAAAATGGTTTGGGTCCATGTTGTGGATCCTACCTCGTGCAGCGGATTTCGTTGGCGATTCAGCGTGACAACGCGGCTTCGATAATGGGCTCTTTTGAGCGTGGTGCTACCTGGGGAGGGCTGTTCGAGTAGTCATTGTCGTTCTTTCACGATGTCTGGTGACCTGTGCAGATTATTTTGGTTGTGTTGCTGGTTTTCTTCTCCTATTTCTTTAACGTTAAATTATTTACTACCCTCATTGACTACACGCATTTTGGACGAAGCATTATTGTGAATTAGATTGTACGTAGTCTGTTCAAAAAGTATCGCGAATTTTGTATATCTTCAAAAAACATTTATTTATTCATGAATATCTATTTTGTTCCCTTCAAAGTATTCCCCCTTGGATATAATGCACTTATGCCAACGCTTTTTCCAATTCTCGAAGCACTAACAAAAAAACATTTTTTGTGATCTTGTTCAGCTCCTCCTTCGATGCCGTCTTTATCTCCGCAATCGTGGCATAGCGACGTCCTTTCATGGGCCTCTTCAGTTATGGGAACAGGAAAAAGTCACAGAGGGCCAGGTCTGGGGAATACGGTGGCTGCGGCACCATTACTGTGTTGTTTTTGTATTAATATTCGCCAAATATTAGCGCATAGGCATTACGAATTTCGCAGCGACCCGACTCATGCCCAAATCATTGGTTAAAATCGAATGGCATGAGCCAATCGACATGTTTAGGTCCTCAGCAACTTCTCTAACGGACGATTGGCCAATACTATTTTCTTCACTCTATCAATGTTTTCGTCCGTTGTTGACGTGCTCGGGCGTCCAGCACGCTGTTCGTCCTTCACATCTGCTCGGCCCTCTAAAAACATTTTGTACCACCGACAAACGTTGCTTTGGTCCAAGGTAGCTTTAACAGTCAACATTCGGAATGCGTCCGCGCACTTTATTTTGTTTTACACAAAATTTAATACAGATTCTTTGATCCATTTTTTGGAATAGACAAAAATCGAAGACGAGCCAAAACATATCAAAGCAAAACAGCTGTCAAAAACTAACTAAACATTCAAAATGGCCGACCTAGTGAGTATAATTAAGGGACATGAGTACCAACATAACGCTACAAAATAATCAAAAATCAAATATACGTAGCCCGCGGAAATTCAAAATTCGCGATACTTTTTGAACAGACCTCGTATTGACGGTTGTATTAATATTTAATGACACTAACATTTATTGACATTAATTTATTTTATTAACTAGTTATATCGCATGTATGAACCCTGTAATATTTTCGTCTTGTCTCAGAGAGTATGGCCAACTTATTATAGATTTATAACTTTTAATTTAGGGCGATTTTATTATTATTATAATAATAATAATAGTGAGCGTAGCTAGCCAACTTAGTCCCCGTAAACCTTAACCAATAATTTTTTGTTTTTGTAATGTGTCCCCCATACCCTTCATAGAAATAAACAAGAATGTTCAACTATTTAGAACCGTGACGCAATTAGTTAAAAAACACCTGTACACCTGTGTAATGTTAAAATAACGTCAGCATTATAATTATTACTATAATTCTCTTTTCCGGCTATAAAGTACTGGAATAACATACTTCATTCTTATTGGCTATAAGCCGGCGCTCACATCAACCACCCACGTCCCGGATATCAGTTAAATTGATATTTTGCATATACATGTAAAATAAATGACAATGCAATATTATGGTATCAGTGAGCTGATCTGATAACGGAGACGAAAGGTGACTACAGGAACCATTAGGGTGGCCAAAGGATTTTTTTTTTAACTTTCGTGAGACTGTTTAACCAGTCTTAGTGTTCCCAGCGAAAGACCTTGGGCAACCTTGATTGTAGATTGATTCTAATTTTGAAAATGTTGAATATTTATAATATTTTAGATACCTGCGATTTTCTTTTGCAGCAACATAAAAGAAAATCGCAGATATCTTTATCCATGCCGTAAAAGCCGCCTTAGCGTATCTAATTTGAATGCACCAATGAGCATGTCGTATTCAAAATCAATAATTTATAGTTAAATGAATAGAGTATAGTGTCTGACCGAAGTTATGATTTCGGCCTCCTTCAGCCAAAAAAAACCACCCGTCACCTTAGGCCCAAAACCTGGCCCCGAAGCCGAACGTTTCGCCGAAGTTCTTAGCAAACGTTATAATTTATTATATAATGTCAATTTATTTCGAATTTTTGACAGATTTTCAAGGTAAATTTTTAATCATCTCTCTATCAACTTCTAGAGATGATTTAAACTACCTTTCTATAATATACAGTCAATTTAACCTTCAATATTAAAGTTTTAAAATCATTTATATTATTAATTAGGTTCTGCCAGCGACTTCGTACGCCGTTTTCCCGTTCATTTCAAATGCAATGCCTATTCAACCCGTTCCCGTTCTAAACAGATGCCTTTTCAACAACTTTTTGTTATACTACTAAGGTAGCAAACATGCTTACGGCCTGCCTGATGGTAAGCAGTCACCGTAGGCTATGGACGTTTGCATCACCAACCGATCATATTTCAACCGATTTACACAAAATTAACAAATTAACAAATTAACAAATTATACACCTAAAGGTCATGAATCACTCTGTCTATTGGTGAAAACCGCATTATATTGAAGTTTCTTTTATAATATGTAGTGATTGTGTGTGATGTGTGGTTTTAAGCCATCTCTACATATTATAAAAGAAAATTCCACGCCGCGTCTGTCTGTCTGTTAGCGATAAACCCAAAAACTACTAAACGAACTTTCATGCGGTTTTCACCAATAGACAGAGTGATTCATGCCTTTTAGGTGTATAATTTGTTAAGGGTCTGTGTAAATCGGTTAAAATATGACGATAATTATTGAAAAGGCGTCCGTTTAGAATGGGAACGGGTTGAAATTCACAATCAATACGAACAAAATTTCTTAGACATTATAAATCTTCGGCTTCAACTTCGGCCGAAAGTTGTGGCGATAGCCGATTGATTGGTTTCGGCTTCAGTTTCGGCCTGAAAATGACCTTCGCTCGGACTCTAATTATTACATAAAACTGTCGTGCAGTTGAAAAACGAGTTAATCTAAAGACATGTCTTATAAAGAAACTTTATTTTTAATCACTTTAACAATTTGTGAAATTTATTGTGCTAATACAACAACGTGTACATTATGGGACCACCCAACAACTGATACTACGCCACCTAATCTTGAGCAATTATCGAGTTACCTGAAGTCCCAAATGCTTGATTTAGATATTATATCAGATATGGTATGCACTGAAGCTCTGACAGTTCTCGATGCGTTACTGTACCAATCATCAACAGAAGACGAGGATATCAAGTTAAATATTACGCAACTCATTACAAAATACGGATTCCCAGTGGAAGTCCATGAAGTGACAACCGAAGATGGATACATTTTAACTATGCACAGGATACCAGGTAAAGGTAAACCTGTATTGTTAGCGCATGGAATTCTGATGAGCTCAGTTGATTGGATAACAAATGGACCAGAATACGCTCTACCGTACTATCTGGCTAAGATAGGGTACGATGTGTGGCTGTTCAACGCCAGAGGCAACAAGTATTCAAGAAAACATGAAACTCTAAAACCCAATTGTGTAGAGTTCTGGGACTTCAGTTGGCATGAAATCGGCGTGTATGATCTGCCCTCTAGCATAGATTACATACTTGAAAAAACTGGCTACAACAATCTTAGCTACATTGGACATTCTCAAGGGACTACAGCTGCGATCGTAATGGGATCGGTATTGCCAGATTACAATAAGAAGCTGAACGTGTTCATAGCGTTCGCGCCAGCCGCTTGGCTGTGCCACACGAGAAGTCCGATTTACAGGTTCTTGAGCCTGAATCCAGGCTTTTTCTACACTCTATACGGGGACCACGAAATGGACCAGAACAACGTTTTCTCTGAAACAGTATCAAATATTATTTGCGCGAACAATCCATTGGGCAAAGTAATATGTGCTAACACTATTTTTGAGCTGTCCGGTTTTGGTTGTGGACGCTTGAACATAGTAAATGTGCCAGTGATCAAGGCACACAAGGGCTCTGGTTCGTCAGTAAAGCAATTGGTGCATTATGGTCAAGTCATACGGTCGTGTGAATTTAAACAATTCGACTATGGGACGGATAAAAATAAGGACGTTTATGGTACTGAAGAGCCTCCAGCTTACGAGGTAGAGAAAGTTTCTGCTCCTGTCGCACTGTTCTACAGTTACTACGACTGGCTCGTAAATGCAACTGACGTCGATACACTAAAGGGAAAGCTGCCCAATGTAATAGCCAGCAATGTTATAGATCACTTCAACCACGTAGATTTTTTGTTTGGTAAAAATTTGGTGAAGGTACTCTTTACCAAAGTATTGGCGATTCTTCAGACACACGGCTGATGTTGATATTGTGTGTTGGTATTGCTGCTGGATTAAGTACCAGCTTTGTTTTTAGGGTGCTTAAGAAACGGTTGGCTATAAAAACCATATTGATAAGCTTCTCTTTTTTAGCACTGGAAAATCACTTACAATCTATAAAATGTTAATTGTAGACATCTGTAGTGCGCTCTATAGCTACTACTCATTTGACTCTAAGAAAAACCCAGACTGCTTTTTAAATCGCGACATCTATCAGAACGCGGCACCAAAACGGGAATTTAATCTTTCGATTTTAATTTATCTTTCGATAATTTTAATCAACTCCGTACCTGGACGCCAAGCTAAAAAGTCCAGGCATTATGAGGGCAATTGGGGGCAAATTAGAAAGCCCTATATGGAAACATTGGATACCCACAATCAAAAATAATAAATTAAACCCCTGAAATAGGCACTAAGTTACTAACATTCGTATGTAAGCCAAACTATGTAACTAACATAATATGGAATTGTGTCTGAAATAAATAAAAAATGTTGAATTTGAATTTGAATTGCAATTATTTACTATGGTTATTAACGCGTTTTAGATATATAAAGGTTTTGTCGTGATATCAAAACTTTGGCGTAAGTGACACTGTTTCCCGTTGTCCATTATGCCGAAAAGGTTAATCTGTTTCCAGTGTCTTTGTTTAAGTATGTATGTATGAAAAAAGGAAGTATTTATTTAACAAGATCGGCGGCCAGCTTTCCGTGCAGCTTTCCTAATACCGTAGACCTGCGACTATCTACACTTTTATATCTGTAGGTTTGGTGATTGTTTTATTTAGTTACTTTGTTGTTTATTGTTGTAATTAGTCATAGGTTAGTATTCAATAGTATAATAAAACCACGATACGTCCGTATTGACTGACAGTAGTAAAAATTATAAGATGTGGATATGGCAATAATCTGGGGATAATCTGTCCTTGTCAGTCCTTCTTGTAAACAGTTCAGTTATTTGGCTTGAACTTATACTTTTAGCTTGACTAAATTATTAAGCATGCTGAAAATTATCTCTCTCACTTCCTTTTTAATCGTTTTGCCCATTATTTAATAATATTTTTCATATCTCACGAAAATAAACAATCCTACAGAAATCAAATTGTTTGTTATGACTTTTATGAATGACGTTGTATTACTTTTAAAAAACTTGTCTTAAGTTGCCATACAGAGATTATTTTTTATTAGTGATTCGGACTTAGCGTGGTCTTATTGTATAAATATTTCATTATTGTAAGTATGTAAATTATTTGTCATCGATGCAAGTCATCATCATCTGCCAGGGTCCGCTTTCCGACTCATTTTCTTCCATTTCGCTTATGCTTGGGCAATTTCGCATCTTCCATCCGACTTGGCGATGTCAATCCATCGCTTCTTGAGCCTTCCTCAGAACCTCTTTCCTGATACCGGAATATCCCTGTAATGAACACGTATCCCTGGGGCTTACGCAACATGTGACCAAACCAGCGAAGGCGAGCCCCTTCGATCTTATTCGCGATATCTCTCACGCCAAGGCATGTCCTGAATTTGTCATCGATGCAAGTAATTTGAATAAATATACTGTTTTCATTCGTATCGAAATACGACCCAGAGATGACGCCAATGTAAACATTTTGAGAGTCAATACTTACTCAGATGTTTTTACAATGTATCACTTTTACAGCCTACTACTAGTGTTACCGTGTAAATTAAAACACCTTCTTTGTCTTTGACAAGGCCAAATGATGTAAAAAAAATTATTACTCAGCCAATACACAACAGCCCCGCTTAGAAGTGTGAGGTATTTCATGATTCTCCATATCTATAGAGGCATCTGACGCCACTTAAACCGACGGGCTCGTCCAGTCCCGTATTCCACAGAAAGCGCCCTAGGAGAAATCCCGACCAACTTCTTCAGGACGCAACTACTACCTCCTGTTATAAGGTTCTCATGAAAAAATGTCCGTAAATATCTTCTGGAAGCGTTGGCTAGAACCATCCCCAACGACACACGTGGTGGTTAGGGTTTAGCGACGGTTACGACATGCGATTCCAGCTTGAGTAACCATAACTTGGGGTTCTTAAAAAAGCATGTCTGCAGGTACTGTACAGGCTCTTGGTAGTTCTGTACAGTGTTGTAGATTATATCTTGATATGATGAATAAAACTTGTAAATATGGGTTGTAAATCCAATTTATTTGAGTCCTTACTACGTGAGTACACTGTCTGATGGTAAGTGGTGAACTGGCTAGCGTACTGGCGGAATGCCTATGTCGCATAAATGCTGACACGGAAAGATGTGCGGTAATGAGACCGTACATATTCCCGGGCCAGACAGATTAACATAAGACTTGATTTATAAAATTATGATTGAATTACAACAATAATATAAAACAGACTGTTCTTGAAAAATCTTATTGAATTTTCTTAATATAGGAGTTGTAGTTGGCTTCATGTTGCGTCCGCTGCTACTTGTCGGCGGTCGCGGAGAGGCATGGGGCCGGGGGCTCAGGGGGAAGGCGATAATGACACCGAAAACGATATAAATCATGACGTCATAAGTAGATATTCCACTTAACAGGATTTCAGCACTCGTCTCTTTTAATTTCTGTATTTTGTTGTCAACGACTGAAGCTTCTTGTGCAAGTTCCAGCTGTGATTTGCTTGAGTAAATCATTTGTGGGATCGATATGTTTATGTGGTTTATTGGCGATATTGTAGAAGTATAAAAATCAGGAGAAATTCGAACCTCACTTATATGTTGATTTATTGTATTATGTTGTTGATCCATAAGTTTTTCTGTGCGCTTCAAGAGATTATTTTCAGACTTCACGGCTGTGCGCAGAATTGCTGACTCAGTTGGTTGTAGTGCTCGAGTTCCTTGTAGCCGTGACGTAACTGAATGAGGATTGCGTTGCAGTGTGTTTGATCTCTTAGTACAGTGCATGTTTTATCTAGCATTGCTATGTAATTTTGAAGGGCCTTATTTCCTTGCTAATAAGGTTTCATTTGATAATAAACAACTAGTTTTCATTCGTCGATTATAAGTTGCATGTTGGAAAGTTTATTAAAAAATCAGTTTTGATTGATTTTGAACTTGGTGATATTGATAGTTGTTTCGGTGTTAGATATAATCATCATAAATAGCATTAATATTGCTATTAATGACGTAAATAATGAATTTTTGTTTTTCTGTTTGTGGACTCTCCTTGTCGGTCCCGCTGCGATGTCCATGTTTTCTTGATTATTTGAGTCAATGTCTTCGCAGATTGTAAGTCTTGATACTTTTGTAATGGGACGTTTAGGGTAACCACACGAACGAGGCCATCTTTCCCCGGGTGTAGTTCGACAACTCTGCCCATAATCCACTTGCCTGGGGGCAGGTTCTCTTCATGGACGAGAACTACATCATTGATGTTGATATTTTGTTTCGGATGTTTCAATTTTGACCTTGATGTCTATTGAGATAAATATTTATTACACCAGCCCTTCTAGATGTCTTTTAATATTTGTTGAGTAAGCTGCCAGCGTGTTCTTAAGACCCTCTCCGTTTAAACTAATGTCATTATGGGTCCACTTGTTACGAAGTGAGAGGGCGTTAAATAGTTAAGATCTTCGGGATCATCTGTAATTGCACACAAAGGCCTTGTGTTAAGGCAAGCTTCTATTTGCACTAGCAGTGTTGAGAACTCTTCATAAGTGAGTTTTTGCTCTCCTATGACTCTCTTTAAATGGAATTTGAAGCTCTTTACAGCAGCTTCCAATAACCCTCCCGCTGATGGCCACGACGGGGCGTTGAATTCCATATCTGCTAGATTTTATCGAAGTCGTCACCGTATACTTGTAAAATCTGGTGGTATTCCTCTTGTAGAACCCGACTTGCGCCTATGAAGTTGCTGCCATTGTCACAGTAGATATCGCTTGGTGTTCCCCTTCTAGCGGCCATTCCACGAAGCGCCGAGATGAAAGCGAAAGTTGTCAAGTCGGAGACTAATTCAACATGGACCGCCTTCGTAACCATGCACACGAAAACGGCCACATATCCTTTTGTGGTTCTTATCCCACGACCCTTGCTGGCCTTCAAGAGGATATGTCCTGTGAAATCCACGCCTGTGTGCTTGAAGGGACGTGATGGACTCCTCTCACTGCAGGTAAGTCTCCCATCATCTGTTGTTGTAATTTTGGTTTTTGTTTTTTGCAGGTTACGCATTTGTGAATGTATTTCTTCGTTATTCGATTGCCGCTTGGTACCCAGTATTTTTGCCGTGTATAAGCAAGTGTAACCCGAGCGCCGCGTGGAATGTTCGCTCGTGGGCATCGTTTATTATTAAATCTGTAAGTCGGTGATTTTGGGGTAGAATAAATGGATTGTTTCTTTCAGGACTAATAGGTGCATTTTGCAGTCTTCCACCCACGCGAACAATGCCATCATTATCTAAAAATGTTTTCAAATTTGGGATCATGCTACTGTTCAAAATCTGTTTTTTCTGTTTCAGATCTTGTACTTCTTCAAACTCTTCTCTTTGGACTTGCTTAATTAATATTTTTCTTGCTTCTTGTAATTCTGATAGAGTGAGCGTTGGGGTTTTCTCTCTGTCTTGATTTTTCACGATAAATCTTCTAATCCATGCTAGGATTTGCACGATCTTTGTAAATTAACTATATTTGTTTATGAGCTCATTTATTAAATGTTCTTCTTTTTTGGTGAAAACCGTGACTTGTTTACGCGGTTGCACTTCTTCATTTGCAGTATAAACAGGATGCTCTTGTTTTGTTTGTTTGTAGGTGGACAACCACGTTGGTCCTTGCCACCATAGTGGATTTTGCTGCACTTGGCTTGCTGTGAAGCCTCTAGATGCGCAGTCGGATGGGTTCTCAGATGATTTGACGTACTACCAAAAGTCTGCGGGCATTATATTGGTTATCTTGCGAACTCTGTTGGACACGAATGGCTTCCAGCGGGCGGGATTTCCTTGTAGCCATCCCTTTACAGCCATTAAGTCTACCCAACCATAAATAATTATGTTTTCGTTAGATAATAATGCTTGTTTGACTTTTTCTATAAGCCTGCTTAGAAGTAGAGCGCCTTATAACTCCAATCTTGTCAAAGTGACTGTTTTCTTCGCCGGGACGACTCTTGATTTCGCCTAAATTAATGTTATTTCCGCGTGGCCTGATTCTAATACCTTGCTGTATATGACACACGCGTATGCCTTTTATGACGCGTCGCAGTAGCCATTTAACTCGATCATGCACGAGGCGGCGGTACCGAGCCACCGTGGTATTTTTACTTGATTTATGTGTCTTGTTTCTGATTTAATCTTGAGCCATTCTTGGACGATTTCATCGGGAAGTATGTCATTCCAATTCTTGTTTGTTTTCCATCCTTGTTGGAAAAATATTTTCATTTTAGTGGAGAAGGGGGAGAATCACCCCAGCGGGTCAAATAATCATTATATTGCCGCTTATAGGGTTCTTTTTGTGTTTTCCATGCTTTCCTTGTCAACATGATATTTGAACACAAAAATATATTGATCGGGGTTCCAATATAACCCGAGGGTCTTGGATGATTCTGATGATTTGTAATTATAAGCGCCTTGTTCTTGTTGTTGGATCTCTTGTAGTAGTTATTTTCTATTGAAACTCCATTTTCTTAAGTGCATGCCTCCAGGGAACACGATATTGACTAGGTCTTGTTTTAGCTTGAGCGCCGACTCCGATGTATCTGAGCCATGAATTAAATTGTCCATGTAGAAACGATATTCCAATATATGAGCGGTTTCTGGGTACTTGTGCTTTTCATCATTTGCCAGTTGACGCAATGTCATCATTGCGAGGTACCGATACATTTTTTCTATGTCGGCTGTGAACGCGACCTTTTGTAGGTTTGGGCCTTTGCACATGCAATCGTTAATATAATTTATTAATAATTCATTTATTCAAGTGACCAGACTCATTGTGTTAGTACTTTCTTAATCTATTTGTTAGTGCATCAGTCAACTGTATTGCTCACAAAATGTAAACAATACAGTTGACTAAGCATTTCTCACAACATGTCGTTGGCAGCAGTGAGACATGTATGGGCAGTCGAGCCTATCTGCGATCATTGCCAAGATGCTGTTGGGGCTGGCCCGCACTCTGCTGACCAGGGACGCTGCTCTTTTGCGCATTGTGGCGTAGAAACAGTCCACGCGCGCCTCTGCAAACATGCCCGAGGCACTGCAGTAGCGACCCAGCCGCAACAGCACCCTGAACGCATTATTGTACTGGACGCGAAGGGATCCATACGCTTTTCGAGTATAATTAGCCCACAGGCTACACGTGTAAAAAGATGTACAAAAGGCTCTAAATAGAGCTACCTTGACCTGCTGTGAACAACGTGTAAACCTGCGAGCTATCATATTTGCTCTCACTGATAGAGCCCTTCGCTCCCGGTCAATATCCTCATTGTCCTTCAGGCTACTCGTGACAATGTGTCCTAGATATTTAAATCTCTCCACTCTCTCTAGGGGAGACCTGTTTAATACAATGGGTGGTACTTCAACTACCCGCTTAGAACCGACCTCAAACACCATGTATTGGCTCTTTTTTACATTATATTTTAGCCTATGGGTTTCTGCGTATGACTCACACACCTTCAACAAATCACGCAGGCCACAGACCGACGCGCTCAGCAGAACCATGTCGTCTGCGTAGCTCAAATTATTAACACAGACTCCGTCTATATGACATCCGACATGGCGACTGCTGAGCGCGACGATCAGTGCATTTATATATAAATTAAAAAGCGCCGGAGATGTCAGGCCTCCTTGCCTCACCCCACATTCCAACCTATACGGTTCCGATAATGTACCTGACCATCTGACGCTATTGATCTGGTTTCCATACCAATATTTAAAAACGTTAATGATTTCTCTAGGGACATTTACATCGCTAAGTTTTTTCCACAGCATGTCATATGAAACCAGATCAAAAGCCTTCGACAGATCGAGGAAGCACGCGTAAATTGGCGTTTTACGAGCTGTATAGTATCTGATGGTGTGCTTAAGGCACAACACCGCGCTCTCCGTTGACAGTCCTGGCCTAAAGCCGAACTGGTTGTCATGCAGCTGCAAACATTTATCTAATTGTGAATTAAGCACACCATCAAACACTTTAGCAATAATGGTCGCCAAAGAGATCGGCCTATAATTGTGCTTATCTGTGGTATCACCTGTTTTGTTTTTAACTATTGGCACTACAATTGTCCTTAGCATCTCTGTAGGCATATAAGAGTGACTCACAAAAGCATTAAACAATAATGACAACACTCTAGATATGTGAGGCCCAGCATATCGAAGATGCTCAATGCTGAGCCCATCGTGACCAGGGGACTTGCCTCTAGCCATTACGTTTATTACCTCAGCTATCGCTTTGGCACTAAATCTAGTCCGAACTGTATCACCATGCGACTCAGCATCCAGCACCGACATCGAGGGCTGAGGCGATTGAACGTAGAAATGTTCCCTAAATATGTCAGCAATACCCTTAGGGTCGCTAACGCCGTCTACACTCGTAGGAAGGCTAGGCTGAGCATTCAACTTGCTTGTGTGCTTCCAAAACCCGCGAAAGTCGTTGCTTTCGTATTTCGAAGCTAAAACATCCATTTTAACTTGGTCTTGGTGATCTTGGCACCATTTCAATCTTGATTTGAATATTTTTCTCGTTTGACACATTTCCTCATAAATGCGACCGCTAGAAGGCCGCCCATACATGCGCCAAGTATCATATTTCAGCCTAGCCACCCTGTGAGCTTCTCCTACATGCTTGTTCCAGCCGGCAACGACCGGTTTACGCTTCCGCCTGCCGCTTTCCCGACCTGCCCGGGCCGCCTCAGAGAGGGCAGATACAACATCTTGATACAAATTATCTATAACGGACTTATGGCCCACATTGTCACAAAAACGATCGGCACAAGTACTAAACTCAGTTGGAAAGTCAATTTGCCTCAGTTTATTGCGACAATTAGCACCATACACAGATATCTGTCCAGCAGACCTCTCTCCCCATAGTACACTGCTATCAAACGTTACACGCAAGTCTAGTTTCGGCGTCAAAAGATCTAAATTACAGTTAACTATAACGGGGAAATGATCTGACCATAAAACGTCATATTTAACATAAACGCTAGAAACCGTACTCAAAGCCGACTGCGTCACAAGACAGTGGTCTAGCCATCGCGTACATCCATGAGCCTCACTTACAAATGTGTATGTCTGAGAATCCAGGCCCAACCTACAAGTATCCGCACAAGTCCAGTTTTGCTCACCACAGAAGTTAACGAGTTCGTTATAAAACAGATCATTCGGATGCGCGTTAAAATCACCCAAAATGTAAACAGATTTTACACCGTATTCATCGATTATTGCACTTACCGTCCCTAGACAGTCCGTGAACTCCGGCACATTTTCCAATGCATTTGTAGGCATATACACACTCACCACAATAATAGGCCTTTCATTAGTAACTATTTTGATTGCACACACCCGAGGATTATCGCAACGCACCACTGACACGTTTTGGAATAAACTACGTCTCCACAACAATGCGACGCCGCCGTACGGTCTCCCGCGCAGCATACCCGCTGTCATAATAATCAGCTCTGTGTAACTGTTTTCCGATGGCGATAAACAAGTTGGAGGTAGTCTATCGTGTGATGTGCTCGACGTATTCGCGTCATTCCCGCTATTGCGAGCGGGATCTGGCGAGAAACCATTGTGTGAATCTAACGCCTGGTGGCCACACCGTCGGCGTAATAATGCGATCATATAGGGTCTCCGGGATGCAAATATTATAAAGGAAGAGTGGCGCTGGGTTGCAATTTCTCTTTTTGTTACCTCGTATTCACTATGTTTTTCAATTTTATTCAAAAAATGTAATACGTTTTCTGTTGTCGTTTCCGGTTTAAAGGACCACGCTTGTATATAGCGCAACCTTTCCACGGTACTAATTTCGGTGGCCTCTGCGCCACTACCAACGATAACAGGTCGACGTTATTTCTTTGTGCGTTTTGGGCGCACTTCTTTCCATTGTTGATCATTGTCAACAGCGGAGTTTTTAGGACAACCATCTTTAGCAATAAGCGGTCGCGTAGCGGTTTTCGTGGCCACACGTTGCTCCGTACTTGAGGTCTGCACGTTGTTTTCCGTCCTTATCGCGCGCACGGCCGCGCGCTGCGCACGATTTGATGTCCACTTTTCTGTCCGCGGTAGAGTCTGTAGCGGACTGCTTGTCTCTTTCGTGCTGACCGGTTCGATCATTGTAATTAGCCGTATCGTTCACACTTATAGGGCAAACTAGTTTCGCCATTCTTTCTATTTTATCAGTCAATTTTTCGATTACCTTCCTTTGTTGTTGGATCATCGATTCTTGAGACTCGAGACATTTGTTTTGGGCTTCTATTTTATCACTTTGGGATGTAATTAGTGCAGTTTGAGCAGTAATCTTGTCAGATAATTCACTAATCTTTTTAACTACGTCACTCAGAGTCACTTCATTTACTTTTCGAGACATTTTAAAGTAAAATAACTTAGGAGCACGTAAGAACACAACTTTTCGTCACTCCCAATTTCTGCTTGGCATCATTTCAATGTTAACCAACTGAACCCTCAGATCACCAGGATGATTGTCCATGTCTCGGCGGTTGCGGTCGACTACCGACGTTGACAGCATACCGTTCGTGTATTCACTTATATTTTCAATAATCAGTTGCCATTCGCCTCTCAAGGCCGCTTTAGGACTGAATGCACATATTTCTTGAACATTTAGTCTCAAATCGATATTTAAATTTTTAATGCCATTCCACAAAACAACCTCAGTGAGCGTTACTGGCCACCTGTTCACATATTTTGTCTGATTCGATTTTTTCATCGAATGGGATCGATCGTGTTAGAAACTGTCCGAAAGAAACTACAGACTTATAATTTAAATAAAGGTGTATATTATTTTTCAAGGAAACTGACAATTACAATATTAGTAAATAATATTCGAGAAAATAAAAAAGAAAAGGACCCTGACCGGCACTTGCAAGCCCTTTTAAAAAGAGCCTCCCCTCCATTCGAACCTCTTGGTGGCCTCTTCGGGTGACGTCGGCGCCAGTCGGCTTTCGGAGCTGGTTCCATCGAACTCTGCTCTGAATGTCGCCTTTAGTCGATCCCTTCAAGCTCCGTTAGATTGCGCTACACGCCCGATTGCCAACACGGCCATTCTGCATGGTGTCAGTCTCTGGCACCCCACGAGTCTGGATAAAATATTGATCTGCAAGAACAAACAATTTTTTTTTTTTTTTTTAAATATTAAACAAGACAAGCATTTGACCGCCATCTCACCTGTTGGTAAGTGACGATGCGGCCGAAGATGGAGCATGCTCGTCTTGGAACAGCCTATTCACTCTAGCCTTGAAGGCATCCAGATTATATTGATCAGGGAACACACTCGCTGGCAACGCGTTCCACTCCTTAGCCGTACGCATTATAAAAGTCAAGCCAAAGCGGCTCGTGCGGATAGTTGGAAGATCCACGACATGTGGATCACCAACTGTGGGTCACCAATCATCTTCTTTGCACGTTTTTCCACCGAATCCAAAGCCGCCAGTTGATATTTGGCTGATCCATCCCAGAGGTGGCAGCAGTACTCCATGCAGGATCGGACTTGTGCTTGATATAACTGAATCAACTGCCTTGAAGTGAAGTACCGCTCGCGTACCTTCGAGAGGACACCAAGTTTTTTTGCTGCAATTTTTGCCTTGGATTCGATGTACTGACCGAAGTTGAGATTGGTAGAAAGCTCAACACCTAGAAGCTGTAGGTTGCCGGTAATTTCCACAGGAACATCCCGAAAAGTTGGAGTAAGATGGAATGGACTCCTTTTGGCGGAAAACAAACACGCCTGAGTTTTGGTTGCGTTGAACGTCACCAGATTGGCTTCACCCCAATCAGAGACTGCCTTGAGAGCGTTGTTCAAACGATCAACCATAACCTCTCGACAACACTGAATATCGTTCCTATTGGCTTCTGCATGTGCCAGATATCTATCCGTCACTGTGCTGTCGTCTGCGTACCCAAAGGTACCTTCTTACTTACTAACTTACTACGTACTTGTAACTTCTTTTTATACTTATGAGTACTTGTTCGTTCTCTAGACCACCTGCACTTATAGGGCCATGCCACACTTAAGAGACCAGATTCGTCTTAGACCTTAGAACCATTTGCACCTAAAGAGCTTTTTGCTTCACTTAGGCGTACCAAGCTCGTTCCATTAACTTATGCTCATACTTGTGATACTTGTGTTTTCTAATGTGCAATTTACAGTTCTAGAATGGATATTTTATCATGACTCGCTCAACTAAACACATGCGTAGGTATGAAGTTTAGGTAGGAATAAAGTTACCTATAGTGATTCTTGTTATGATTTTGATGTGATCAAATCAATAAATAAAATTATAGATGGAATAAAAATGTTCCTCTACTAATGCTCATTTGTCGTTATTAAAAAGGAAAGATATTATAACAAGCACGCAGCTGGGGCACCAGAGGCACGAAACAATGACCCTTACATTTTGGCTTAACAATGACCCTTACATTTTGGCTTGCCAACACGGCACGTAATGAGAATTTATTTATAATTTATTACATAGTATAAATATACCTGCGAACCTGGGCTGGTAGCTAATAAGGTTACTCAATGTCCCAGTCATCAATCCTTATCCAGGGTTTCATCATTTCAGCGGCAGCTACTCCCGTATACTTTATGGCAGTCCTTCCAACGCCATCGATATCAGTAATTTCGTATCTGTCATTTCCAATGACTTTCTTTACACGAAATGGACCTTGGTATACAGGTAAAAGTTTTCTGCTGTGACCGTCGTTACTTTGACTTTGAATTTTAATCAAGACCAAGTCTCCCTCGGAATAAATTCTCGCCTTAGATCGAGATTTATCAAACCTTTGTTTTTGGACTTCAGCGTTGGACTTAATACTATCGTCTACCCTCTTACGCAACTTTGTCACGTCAACGATGTCGTAACTATCTATTTCTGGTGCCAACCCATCACTATCCGTACGTAGTCTGTAACCTAGAAAGACTTCACTTGGGACTGCCTTTGTAGTTTTATGTACCGTGCTATTGAGACCTTGCTGTAACACTTTTATATACTGGTCCCACCTGTCATCTGTCGTATTTGCCCCGAGAGATCTTAACGCTTCTAAAATAGTTTTATTAAACCGCTTGGCTTGTCCATTGGATCGAGGCATACCCGTTGCGACCACATGCAATCGTATATTTTTATTCAAACAATACTGGTTAAATTCGTGAGACGTAAAGCAAGATCCCGCGTCAGATATAATTCGTCCTGGGTTCCCAAACGTTTTTGAAATACCTTCCGAGTTCTTTTATGACACCCGATGCCTTAGTATTTCGAACAGCAGAAATAAAAACGAATATTGTAATGGCGTCAACCACGACCAGTATGTACTTATTCTTGCTTTTACTTTTCACAAACGGACCCAAATGGTCTATATGCAGCGTATGAAAGGGCAACGGCAATATTATTATTATATACGGCATATTTTGGAAACGGGTACAAGCCACATTCCTTTGGACCTCCTTTATTTTAAAAATATATACAATTTAAACAAATTTTAATATATTTTTTACAGTATGACGCAACCGGGCAAACCAATACAAATAACATATCCGTTCTACAGTTTTGTCGACAGAAAAATGACCCAGGTCGTCGTGATTGGATTTAATAATTTGCCAAATGCATTTTTTTGGGACTACCCACCGACGACCTTGAGTCGTTCTCCTGTAAACTTTGCCGCCTAAAAGTTCATAATGTCTAAAAATATCCTTATTCTCATCGGCCTGCCCCGATTCTAAAACCGATTTTACACGTCGTAACTCGGGATCTTGTATTTGGACAGAAAGTAACCAATCTGCCTCTGTTATAGACATAATTATTTCGGACTCTGATTTTTCACCGGTTGGCATGGGGTTACGACTCAATGTGTCAACATGTTGCATGCGATTTCCCTCCCTGTGGGTAATTTCGAAAGAAAACTCTTTAGTCGACAGAAACCAACGTGCGATCCGGGGAATTATATCCTTTTTCGTTAAAGCATATCTAACCGCAGTACAATCGGTAACTATGTTAAAGGGTGCTCCTAACAAATAGAGGCGGAATTTACCTAGCGAACAAACGATTGCTAACAGCTCCAATTCGAACGAGTGGTATTTCTTCTCGTCCTCAGTCGTCTGTCTATAATAAAAGTGTACCGGCTTTTCGCCATCTTGTGTTTTTTGCATGAGAATACCAGCGATACCCTCCCTACTCGCATCCGTGTATAATATATTTTCTTTGTTGGGTTCAAAGATAGAAAGGACACTATCCGAAGTTAATTTCTCTTTTAAGATTTGAAATGCCCTGTCTTGATCATTTCCCCAGGCCCACTGAGTTTCTTTCTTCAGCAATTTCGTAAGTGGTGCGAAATGCATGGCACAGTTTTTTATGAATTTCCGAAAATAACTTATTAGACCTAAAAACTGCCGAAGTTGGTGCACTGATATGGGCACGAGAAAACTCGTAACAGCTTCCAGTTTTGAATCGTTTGGCATCACACAATCAGGCTTTATTTTATACCCCAAAAACTCAATTTCAGTTTTAAAGAAGTTACATTTCTTTAAATTTAACGTCAATCCATTGTCGCGAAAAATCTTTAATACAATTTCTAATAGTTGAAAATTTTCCTCGACAGTAATAGTTACTAGATAAACATCGTCTAGATAAACGATAACGTTATCAAATCTTAAGTTTCCTAGAACTTTGTTCATCAGTTGTTGAAAACATGATGGTGCGTTTGCCAAACCGAACGGAAGCCTTAGAAACTCGTAATGGCCGTCCTCCGTTATGAAAGCTGTCTTTTCCACAGACTGAGGATGCATCATAATTTGGTAGTAACCGCTCTTGAGGTCTAGGCTGGTAAAGA
This sequence comes from Blastobasis adustella, assembly GCA_907269095.1. Classification (NCBI taxonomy): domain Eukaryota; kingdom Metazoa; phylum Arthropoda; class Insecta; order Lepidoptera; family Blastobasidae; genus Blastobasis; species Blastobasis adustella. Next base: position 18,777,627 of record OU026124.1, read on the forward strand.
ACTTAGGCCCTTGAAGCCTATCAACTAGATCCTCAATACGAGGCATAGGATATTTGTCTTTTACAGTTACCTTGTTCAACCCGCGATAATCAATACAGAGCCTTTTATCCCCGGTCTTTTTATTTACGAGTAATGCCGGACTGGTTTAAGGCGATTTACTTTTGCGAACGATGTTGTTGTCCAGTAATTTGTCCACCATTTCGCGAATGATTTTTCTATCACTGTGTGAGGATCGAAAGGGTCTGTATTGAACAGGGCGCGCATTAGTCACGTTTATTTAGACCTGAATTAATTCATTTTAATGAGTATCCGCATCCAATTGTAATTCGCGTAAACTTTCACAAAACTCTGTAAATTACTCCGCATAGCCAAACCGCAATACGTTGCCTACTCGTGAATACATAATATTAGACATTTCCGTTACGTTTCATCCAATCAAAATTTCACAGTCCGCTAGGTCGTCGATTACATAAAAATCGACATCTTTCAAAATCACAGAATCAATTTTAAGGGTACCTGTTACCTTGTTAGAGACAGTTTTCGAGTTATTTTTTGAAAAGCCTTGTTACACCATAGGTACTGGAAGCAGTACGTTGTTTAAACAATATTTATTCACCATCGAATCGGAAATTAACGAAAAACTGCTTCCAGTATAAATAAATGCTACATGCTCGAAATTATTTATGTGTACCCGCTTTAAAAAAATTGTTTCTGGGATCTGGTCCGGAGACGAGTTTAGTTTCTTGTTTTTCGGGCTTAGCCGCAATAGCTGAATTTTTCTTTTGATAACATGCCGATTCTAAATGGCCCCGTTTACCGCAATAGTCGCACTTAGAATCGCATTGGCTTATTCTGTGATTACCGCCACACGTGTAACATTTAACCTGTTTACGACTCTGTGGCTGACTTGCATCAGATGCATTACTAGAGATAACAGGATATTTTGCAGGGATTGCCGTACTCCCAGAAGAAGTAGTCGAAAGATTATTAGCCGCGTGATTATGATTTGCCACAGATTTCGCTTAGATGTAGTCACGGGTATTTGAATTAGTTTGTTTAATGTACTTTGACTTAAACACACGACCGTGAAGAAAACTGGATAAACTGTCGCAGGTTACAAAATTACTAGCTTTTATTGACGCACCAATGCCGCAGTCACCTACGACAATAATTGATACAATATCCTGTTCCGTGAAATTCATGAATAGGCGGTCTATTTTACACTTTTGGTCGAAATAAAATTCGTATAAGGATTAATTTTCGATCGGTTTATTATCGACTACCTCTTTTGTAAGTTCGTACATATTGCGGCGTATTTGGAAACTACTCATTAATTTTCGTTTCCACTCTTTCCATTTCCATGATGGCCACGTATTATCTGTACGTAGTAATGAATCGTACCAAAACCGCGCAGATCCCTTTAACTTATTAAGTTCCTGGTAACGTATCATTTCGTCAGACCATGAAAAAGTTCTAGCGTTAAATTAGACAATACTAACCCACGCATTAATGTCATCTTTCAAAGGGTCAAATTCAGGAATTATATTATTCAAAGTAAACTGGTTGGCTGTACTCACAGTTCCCGTGTTCTTACAAGATACCTTCTGGGGCCGTTTAATTACCGGCGATGGGGTCCTGCCGCTGCTTGTACTGCTGGGACTGGAACTCGGACTAGCTCGTCGTTTTTGGCGCTTCTTCTTACCCATATTGTGAGCGTAGATGTGTCACTTCTGATCTTAGAAACTGTCCGAAAGAAACTACAGACTTATAATTTAAATAAATGTGTATATTATTTTTCAAGGAAACTGACAATTACAATAATTAGTAAATTATATTCGAGAAAATAAAAAAGAAAAGGACCCCGACCGGCACTTGCAAGCCCTTTTAAAAAGAGCCTCCCCTCCATTCGAACCTCTTCGTGGCCTCTTCGGGTGACGTCGGCGCCAGTCGGCTTTCGGAGCTGGTTCCATCGAACTCTGCTCTGAATGTCGCCCTTAGTCGATCCCTTCAAACTCTGTTAGATGGCGCTACACGCCCGATTGCCAACAATCGATCATCGAGTGACGTCCACCAATAATACACTCGAATTGATCTGGTCCAACAATATATAATATCAGGCTTGTTAGGCTTATTAGCAAGACTAAGGGGTGGTAGCGCCGATCACCGATAGTACACCGTCATCTTGATCCAATTCGACATGAAGAAATAATTTGCAAGTTTTTTAGTTTTTATTTTAACTCGTTTTATAAATAAACTAAACATTGCAGAATATATAGGGTGCACTTGTTAGATATAAGGTATTTTAGTATATTTTAATAGTTATTTAAATCTACATATATATTGAAAAATATCGTGATTATTAATAATTAACATTTCAAAATACTTTCATATAACATTTTACCAACTTCAGAACGAAATGTCTGGATTTCTGAACGATTGTGACTCTTTGATCGAATTAAGTACTGCTTATGAGAAACATCCTTAATTAATTATTAGGAGACCGAAAATGAGAATAAGAATGACCTTTCCAACTAGATAGCTAGTATAAAGGTCCAGTCGTGACACTGAGAGGGACTTTTGCTCCAGAGCCGGCAGAGTTAAGTACACTTGCATTGTATTATTGTTGCTTTATATTTTGTATTAGTTTTATTTATTTATATAATCGGTTATTTATTGAATCGTACGTAATACGACTGTCCCATTTTTAAACGATAAATATTTGGTTATGTGATCGATAATTGTGTCATTACATTTGGTTACAATTTTGCATAAATGTTGTTTACCTACGGTACTTTTGTTTGTTTTATAAAATCTCGTTTGATTCAGCTAATGTTGTTAAAATAAACACCTCATTTTATAATGGATTACATTGCTTATTAAAATATACCTAATATACTTAAAATACGCTTTTGTTTGATTAAATAATGTCCACTAGAATAATACTTTATCCTAGATAACATATTCAAGTTATCAAGTCTTACTCCTCCACTTCGCCCAGTCTCTCTTAAATACTTTATAACCTATGTCCTAAACAAATTGCACTACCTCCATGAACTATATTTTACATGACATAGATATCCATTTATTAATATGCTCTTGTTTACCTAATTTAGCGTTTTCCATATATTTCACTGGGGTTTTGGATAAATACTCACACTGTTATTATTCTGTAGCTTAATTACTAAAATAAAGGTTTATACTAATAAAAGTCACTATAATTATAAGTAGGACATATATTAAATCTAACACACTCACAAAGTACATTTTTCTAGCATATAATTCAATTTAAAAGTACGGTGTTTCAAAATCAAAATGCGAAACAGATCGTTACCATATACTCTCCAATGGCGTTCATTTCGTTAATTCTGGCCAATACTGAGTTAGGCGGTACGAATTCTGTGACGTCATTCTACAGGGATGGATCAAGATACCGGCGTACTCCCGGACATAGGCGGCACAACAGCAGTCCTGTCCGTAACGATGAATGTATCGTTGATACAGTTCCTTTTTACCAATGAGGCCTTAGTTGAAAGATAACTGAAGCTGGCATATTTTGTTTGTTGTATTTGGTGTTAGCCAGTTTAGGATATCCAGAACTAATGTCTGAGTGAGTCTCCAGGCTGGAGGCCGGCTCTACGTAGCTCATTCATCCCATCCTCCGCGATTATTATACTTGCGATAGTTACGAGGCTACACTACTACGTACATGATTTCTGCACGATTTGTCTCATGTTTGTGCAATTTTGGTTCCTATACTAATGACAGAAAGCTTATTTGTAAACAAACGCGCATCGCCCGCATAGTCACCGCACAGAAATCACACGCAGCGCTAATAAGGCAGACTGCATGTTTTGTGGCCGGTTTCTACGCGGTGGCTATACGGGCACGACGTAAATGCGATTTCTGCAAGAATTGCAAGCGGTTCCGTAAAAACAGGTCTTGTATTGACCAGACAAACCCATCGGTTTCCCCAAAGAAGCCTCCAAAGCACAAACACTGCACGGAATCCTTCGGATCCATGTGGCGCTCATGTATCACCTTGAACTTACTGTGTAACTCCTTCTCCTCCAAGGTTGCCTTGGAGCTCGCGGTCAGTAGTGCTTACGAAGCACTACCGGTTTACGTCATTGTTCAATGGCCAAGGAGATAAGCGTTATCCTTTATCAATTAAGTTTATTCAGGTTGCATATCCCAAGGTTGTGTAAGGTCTTCTTGCCGAGCAGCCCACGACTTTCACTCTTGCGTAAATCATGCGTGAATATACAAATATGCGTGAATCATACAATCCACACATACAATAACTAGTCGGCACCACATCAGCAAAATTATTGGTGATGCAGTCAGCTGCAGAGTGAATGGACCACTCTACCATACCTTTATGTAATAATATATGCTAGAGGGTTCGTTGATTTTGCAGCGGACCGTACAGTGTACATGTTGTCGTGTGAAAAAGTTTTTTATACTGCCACTGGAGGCAAACGGATGTCCACCTGATGGAAAGCCGCCACCGTCATTCAAGACATCTGCAACTTAAGGGGAGCGGATGCGGTGCCGGCCTTTGAGGTACCTGTAGACATGCCTTTTGAACCACATGTTATAGTGTAAAGCAAAGACCTCGGTAGGGACCTCATACCACAACTTGCACGTGCGTGATAAATAGGCTCACGATGCTCGTACGTTAGTTCGATGCCAGGCATTAGATGGTTTCGATGAAATCTAGCCCATCATTGGAGAGTGCGGTGGCGGAAGAGTGACGGTGGCACTACGTTAAACAGTTCTCCGGAACATTTCCCGCTGTGTAGACGGTAGAGAACACACTGAGAGCCAACGTGTTTCCGAGGGCCATCTGCGAGAAGGGGATCATCGACAATACGAATAGCCCGGCGTTGGATGGAATCAAGTGGATGGAGTTGCAAAATTAATAAATTTAAAATTCAAAATATCTTTATTGAATACGACATTAAATATCTCTTTCAATCGTCAAAAAGGAGGAGGGTAGGAAAGTAGGAAGGAAGCACACAGTAACACACTGGCCGCCCCATGGCCGCAGCAAACACACCAGCACCAGCCCATTGGTGGGAGCAGTACTCCATAAGGGGATAAATCTGTGCTTTGTACCGCAAAATTCGATGCCCCGGTGAGAAACACTGTTTTTATTAAGCACCCCAAGATTTTTAAAGCCGGCTTGGCTTTGCCCTACAAGTGATCCCTAAATTAGGCTTTGCTTGATATGTCGACGCCAAGGATCCCGATAAATAATAATAAATAATTTTTCGATATGATAAGAGAAACGTTCTGGAAAATTGGGCTTTTTTCGCCGTGAACGCACAGACATGTGTCTTCGTAGGGTTGAAATGGACGAAGTTTCGTCTGCCCCACTCGGAAACCTGCTCCAGGGAGGTCTTGATTTCAGACACAAGTTTGGTTTTGCTTTCAATTATTTCTGCGCGAGTGATATTTGCACGAACTGTACAATAATTATTAGTTGATTACAAAAATGAATGACAAAATTTACTATTACACTTTTTACACTTTTAAGGGCTTGGGACGACATTTATTCTATAGTAGTTATGGGACAATTACATATTGATGCTTCGGGCAGGGACCTGGCTCGATAAAGGGCCGAGTTTCGAGGCCAGAGTCTGGGGCATGGCTTCATGCTCTGCCATTGCCGCACATAGGGACACTATTGGACAATAACACGATGCGAGTGGCGGTGGCCTTGAGGCTAGGTTGTGCTGTTTGTAAGTCACACCCGTGCGTTTGTGGAGTGATGGTGGATGAGAGTGGTGTCCATGGTCTGAGTTGTTTCAGGTCAGCGGGTCGTTTGTCGAGGCATCATGCGTTAAACGATATTGTCAAGCGCGCGTTGGTATCCGCGACTGTCCCATGCATTTTGGAATTGTGGTTGTGCAGAACGGATGGGAAGCGACCCGATGGACTGACGTTGATCCCCTGGATATAGGGCCGGTGTTTGTTGTGGGATTCCACGTGTTGCTGCACATATGCGGCAACTCACTTGCTGGGGTCTGCTGCGGAGACATATGAAGTATGCTGGATTGAAGTCGGCGTACCTGTTTGTTCCGGTGGCAGTGGAAACGGCAGGGGCGTGGAGTTCGAAGGCAAAGATATTCATTTGCGAAGTGGGTCGTCGATTGCGTGAAAATGGTTGGGGTCCATGTTCTGGATCCTACCTCGTGCAGCGGATTTCGTTGGCGATTCAGCGTAGCAACGCGGCTTCGATAATGGGCTCTTTTGAGCGTGGTGATACCTGGGGAGAGCTGTTCGAGTAGTCATTGTCGTTCTTTCACGATTTCTGGTGACTTGTGCAGATTTTTTGGTTGTATTGCTGGTTTTTCTTCTCCTATTTCTTTGACGTTAAATTATTTACTACACTCATTGACTACACGCATTTTGGACGAAGCATTATTGTGTATTAGATTGTACGTAGTCTGTTCAAAAAGTATCGCGAATTTTGTATCTTTTCAAAACGCATTTATTTATTCAGGAATATCTATTTTGTCCCCTTCAAAGTATTCCCCCTCGGATATAATGCACTTATGCCAACGTTTTTTGTAATTCTCGATGCACTTAAAAAAATCATTTTTTGTGATCTTTTTCAGCTTCTCCTTCGATGCCGTCTTTATCGTGGCGTAGCGTCGTCCTTTCATGGGCCTCTTCAGTTATGGGAACAGGAAAAAGTTACAGAGGGCCAGGTCTGGGGAATACGGTGGCTGCGGCACCATTACTGTGTTGTTTTTGTATTAATATTCGCCAAATATTCGCGTACAAGCAATACGACTTTCGAGGCGACCCGACTCATGCCCAAATCATTGGTTAAAATCGAATGGCATGAGCCAATCGATATGTTAAGGTCCTCAGCAACTTCTCTAACGGACGATTGGCCAATACAATTTTCTTCACTTTATCAATGTCTTCGTCTGTTGTTGACGTGCTCGGGCGTCCAGCACGCTGTTCGTCCTTCACATCTTCTCGGCCCTCTGAGAACATTTTGTACCACCGATGTTGCTTTGGTCCAAGGTAGCTTTACCATAGGCCACAGTCAACATTCGGAATGCGGCCGCGCACTTTATTTTGTTTTTTACACAAAATTTGATACAGATTCTTTAATCCATTTTTTGGAATAGACAAAAATCGAAGACGAGCCAAAACATATCAAAGCAAAACAGCTGTCTAAAATTAACTAAACATTCAAAATGGCCGACCTTGTGAGCATAAGCAAGCAACGCTACAAAAAAAAATAAAAAATCAAATATACGTAGCCCGCGGAAATTCAAAATTCGCGATACTTTTTAAACAGACCTCGTATTGACGGTTGTATTATTATTTAATGACACTAACATTTATTGACATTAATTTATTTTATAAACTAGTTATATCACATGTATGAACCCTGTAATATTTTCGTCTTGTCTCAGAGAGTATGGCCAACTTATTATAGATTTATGACTTTTAATTTAGGGCGATTTTATTATTATTATAATAATAATAATAGTGAGCGTAGCTAGCCTACTTAGTCCCTGTAAACCTTAACGAATAATTTTTTTTTTTTGTAATGTGTCCCCCTTACCCTTCATAGAAATAAACAAGAATGTTCAAATATTTAGAACCGTGACGCAATTAGTTAAAAAACACCTGTACACCTGTGTAATGTTGAAATAACGTTAGCATTATAAATATTACTATAATTCTTTTTTCTGGCTATAAAGTACTGGGATAACGTACTTCATTCTTATTGGCTATAAGCCGGCGCTCACATCAACCACCCACGTCCCGGATATCAGTTAAATTGATATTTTGCATATACATGTAAAATAAATGACAATGCAATATTATGGTATCAGTGAGCTGATCTGATAACGGAGACGAAAGGTGACTACAGGAACCATTAGGGTGGCCAAAGGGTTTTTTTTTTAACTTTCGTGAGACTGTTTAACCAGTCTTAGTGTTCCCAGCGAAAGACCTTGGGCAACCTTGATTGTAGATTGATTCTAATTTTGAAAATGTTGAATATTTATAATATTTTAGATACCTGCGATTTTCTTTTGCAGCAACATAAAAGAAAATCGCAGATATCTTTATCCATGCTGTAAAAGAGACCTTAGCGTATCTAATTTTAATGCACCAATGAGCATGTCGTATTCAGAATCAATAATTTATAGTTAAATGAATAGAGTATAGTGTCTGACCGAAGTTATGGTTTCGGCCTCCTTCAGCCAAAAAAAACCACCCGTCACCTTAGGCCCAAAACCTGGCCCCGAAGCCGAACGTTTCGCCGAAGTTCTTAGCAAACGTTCTAATTTATTATATATATTTTCAACAATTTTTTGTTATACCACTAAGGAAGCAAACATGCTTACGGCCTGCCTGATGGTAAGCAGTCACCGTAGGCTATGGACGTTTGCATCACCAACCGATCATATTTCAACCGATTTATATAGACCCTTAACAAATTATACACCTAAAGGTCATGAATCACTCTGTCTATTGGTGAAAACCGCATTATATAGAAGTTTCTTTTATAATATGTAGTGATTGTGGCTTTAAGCCATCTCTACATATTATAAAAGAAAATTCCACGCCGCGTCTGTCTGTCTGTCTGTTAGCGATAAACCCAAAAACTACTAAACGAACTTTCATACGGTTTTCACCAATAGACAGAGTGATTCATGACGTTTAGGTGTATAACTTGTTAAGGGTCTGTGTAAATCGGTTGAAATATGACGATAATTATTGAAAAGGCGTCCGTTTAGAATGGGAACGGGTTGAAATTCACAATCAATACGAACAAAATTTCTTAGACATTATAAATCTTCGGCTTCAACTTCGGCCGAAAGTTGTGGCGATAGCCGATTGATTGGTTTCGGCTTCAGTTTCGGCCTGAAAATGACCTTCGCTCGGACTCTAATTATTACATAAAACTGTCGTGCAGTTGAAAAACGAGTTAATCTAAAGTCATGTCTTATAAAGAAACTTTATTTTTAATCACTTTAACAATTTGTGAAATTTATTGTGCTAATACAACAACGTGTACATTATGGGACCACCCAATAACTGATACTACGCCACCTAATCTTGAGCAATTATCGAGTTACCTGAAGTCCCAAATGCTTGATTTAGATATTATATCAGATATGGTATGCACTGAAGCTCTGACAGTTCTCGATGCGTTACTGTACCAATCATCAACAGAAGACGAGGATATCAAGTTAAATATTACGCAACTCATTACAAAATACGGATTCCCAGTGGAAGTCCATGAAGTGACAACCGAAGATGGATACATTTTAACTATGCACAGGATACCAGGTAAAGGTAAACCTGTATTGTTAGCGCATGGAATTCTGATGAGCTCAGTTGATTGGATAACAAATGGACCAGAATACGCTCTACCGTACTATCTGGCTAAGATAGGGTACGATGTGTGGCTGTTCAACGCCAGAGGCAACAAGTATTCAAGAAAACATGAAACTATAAAACCCAATTGTGTAGAGTTCTGGGACTTCAGTTGGCATGAAATCGGCGTGTATGATCTGCCCTCTAGCATAGATTACATACTTGAAAAAACTGGCTACAACAATCTTAGCTACATTGGACATTCTCAAGGGACTACAGCTGCGATCGTAATGGGATCGGTATTGCCAGATTACAATAAGAAGCTGAACGTGTTTATAGCGTTCGCGCCATCCGCTTGGCTGTGCCACACGAGAAGTCCGATTTACAGGTTCCTGAGCCTGAATCCAGGCTTTTTCTACCCTCTATACGGGGACCACGAAGTGGACCAGAACAACGTTTTCTCTGAAACAGTATCAAATATTATTTGCGCGAACAATCCATTGGGCAATGTAATATGTGCTAACACTATTTTTGAGCTGTCCGGTTTTGGTTGTGGACGCTTGAACATAGTAAATGTGCCAGTGATCAAGGCACACAAGCGCTCTGGTTCGTCAGTAAAGCAATTAGTGCATTATGGTCAAGTCATACGGTCGTGTGAATTTAAACAATTCGACTATGGGACGGATAAAAATAAGGACGTTTATGGTACTGAAGAGCCTCCAGCTTACGAGGTAGAGAAAGTTTCTGCTCCTGTCGCACTGTTCTACAGTTACTACGACTGGCTCGTAAATGCAACTGACGTCGATACACTAAAGGGAAAGCTGCCCAATGTAATAGCCAGCAATGTTATAGATCACTTCAACCACGTAGATTTTTTGTTTGGTAAAAATTTGGTGAAGGTACTCTTTACCAAAGTATTGGCGATTCTTCAGACACACGGCTGATGTTGATATTGTGTGTTGGTATTGCTGCTGGATTAAGTACCAGCTTTGTTTTTAGGGTGCTCAAGAAACGGTTGGCTATAAAAACCATATTGATAAGCTTCTCTTTTTTAGCACTGGAAAATCACTAACAATCTATAAAATGTTAATTGTAGACATCTGTAGTGCGCTCTATAACTACTACTCATTTGACTCTAAGAAAAACCCAGACTGCTTTTGAAAACGCGACATCTATCAGAACGCGGCACCAAAACGGGAGTTTAATCTTTCGATTTTAATTTATCTTTCGATAATTTTAATCAACTCCGTGCCTGGTACGCCAAGCTAAAAAGTCCAGGCATTATGAGGGCAATTGGGGGCAAATTAGAAAGCCCTATATGGAAACATTGGATACCCACAATCAAAAATAATAAATTAAACCCCAGAAATAGGCACTAAGTTACTAACATTCGTATGTAAGCCAAACTATGTAACTAACATAATATGGAATTGTGTCTGAAATAAATAATAAATGTTGAATTTGAATTTGAATTGCAATTATTTACTATGGTTATTAACGCGTTTTAGATATATAAAGGTTTTGTCGTGATATCAAAACTTTGGCGTAAGTGACACTGTTTCCCGTTGTCCATTATGCCGAAAAGGTTAATCTGTTTCCAGTGTCTTTGTTTAAGTATGTATGTATGAAAAAAGGAAGTATTTATTTAACAAGATCGGCGGCCAGCTTTCTTAATACCGTAGACCTGGGACTATCTACACTTTTATATCTGTAGGTTTGGTGATTGTTTTATTTAGTTACTTTGTTGTTTATTGTTGTAATTAGTCATAGGTTAGTATTCAATAGTATAATAAAACCACGATAAGTCCGTATTGACTGACAGTAGTAAAAATTATAAAATGTGGATATGGCAATAATATGGGGATAATCTGTCCTTGTCAGTCCTTCTTGTAAACAGTTCAGTTTCAGTTATTTGGCTTGAACTTATACTTTTAGCTTGACTAAATTATTAAGCATGCTGAAAATTATCTCTCTCACTTCCTTTTTAATCTTTTTGCCCATTATTTAATAATATTTTTCATATCTCACGAAAATAAACAATCCTACAGAAATCAAATTGTTTGTTATGACTTTTATGAATGACGTTGTATTACTTTTAAAAAACTTGTCTTAAGTTGCCATACAGAGATTATTTTTTATTAGTGATTCGGACTTAGCGTGGTCTTATTGTATAAATATTTCATTATTGTAAGTATGTAAATTATTTGTCATCGATGCAAGTCATCATCATCTGCCAGGGTCCGCTTTCCGACTCATTTTCTTCCATTTCGCTTATGCTTGGGCAATTTCGCATCTTCCATCCGACTTGGCGATGTCAATCCATCGCTTCTTGAGCCTTCCTCAGAACCTCTTTCCTGATACCGGAATATCCCTGTAATGAACACGTATCCCTGGGGCTTACGCAACATGTGACCAAACCAGCGAAGGCGAGCCCCTTCGATCTTATTCGCGATATCTCTCACGCCAAGGCATGTCCTGAATTTGTCATCGATGCAAGTAATTTTAATAAATATACTGTTATCATTCGTATCGAAATACGACCCAAAGATGACGCCAATGTAAACATTTTGAGAGTCAATACTTACTCAGATGTTTTTACAATGTATCACTTTTACAGCCTACTACTAGTGTTACCGTGTAAATTAAAACACCTTCTTTGTCTTTGACGAGGCCAAATGATGTAAAAAAAAATATTACTCAGCCAATACACAACAGTCCCGCTTAGAAGTGTGAGGTATTTCATGCTTCTCCATATCTATAGAGGCATCTGACGCCACTTAAACCGACGGGCTCGTCCAGTCCCGTATTTCACAGAAAGCGCCCTAGGAGAAATCCCGACCAACTTCTTCAGGACGCAACTACTACCTCCTGTTATAAGGTTCTCATGAAAAAATGTCCGTAAATATCTTCTGGAATCTGGAAGTTAATTCAATCTCAGTTCCTCGATGAGCGTTGGCTAGAACCATCCCCAACGACACACGTGGTGGTTTGGGTTTAGCGACGGTTACGACATGCGATTCCAGCTTGAGTAACCATAACTTGGGGTTCTTAAAAAAGCATGTCTGCAGGTACTGTACAGGCTCTTGGTAGTTCTGTACAGTGTTGTAGATTATATCTTGATATGATGAATAAAACTTGTAAATATGGGTTGTAAATCCAATTTATTTGAGTCCTTACTACGTGAGTACACTGTCTGATGGTAAGTGGTGAACTGGCTAGCGTACTGGCGGAATGCCTATGTCGCATAAATGCTGACACGGAAAGATGTGCGGTAATGACACCGTACATATTCCCGGGCCAGACAGATTAACATGAGACTTGATTTATAAAATTATGTTTGAATTATAACAATAATATTAAACAGACTGTTTTTGAAAAATCTTATTGAATTTTCTTAATATAGGAGTTGTAGTTGGCTTCATGTTGCGTCCGCTGCTACTTGTCGGCGGTCGCGGAGAGGCGTGGGGCCGGGGGCTCAGGGGGAAGGCGATAATGACACCGAAGACGATATAAATCATGACGTCATAAGTAGATATTCCACTTGACAGGATTTCAGCACTCGTCTCTTTTAATTTCTGTATTTTGTTGTCAACGACTGAAGCTTCTTGTGCAAGTTCCAGCTGTGATTTGCTTGAGTAAATCATTTGTGGGATCGATATGTTTATGTGGTTTATTGGCGATATTGTAGAAGTATAAAAATCAGGAGAAATTCGAACCTCACTTATATGTTGATTTATTGTATTATGTTGTTGATCCATAAGTTTTTCTGTGCGCTTCAAGATATTATTTTCAGACTCCACTATTGATGTCTGGTTTCTCCAGAGGGTCATGATGTTCCTTTGGTTCTCTTGCAGTAAACTGATATATTTTTCATACTGTTCCGCGAATCTCTCGTCGATTATTCCGAAGAGGCTGTTAGCGAGATATCCAACGCCGTTGATAAGCCCTCTCCTGCGCCGACGTCGTCTGGCCGGCTGTGCGCAGAATTGCTGACTCAGTTGGTTGTAGTGCTCGAGTTCCTTGTAGCCGTGACGTAACTGAATGAGGATTGCGTTGCAGTTTGTTTGATCTCTTAGTACAGTGCATGCTTTATCTAGCATTGCTATGTAGTTTTGAAGGGCCTTATTTCCTTGCCAATAAGGTTTCATTTGATAATAAACAACTAGTTTTCATTCGTCGATTATAAGTTGCATGTTGGAAAGTTTATCAAAAAATCAACTTTGATTGATTTTGAACTTTGTGATATTGATAGTTGCTTCGGTATTTGATATAATCATCATAAATAGCATTAATGTTGCTATTAATGACGTAAAGAACGAATTTTTGTTTTTCTGTTTGTGGACTCTCCTTGTCGGTCCCGCTGCGGTGTCCATGTTTTCCTGATTATTTGAGTCAATGTCTTCGCAGATTGTAAGTCTTGATACTTTTGTAATGGGACGTTTAGGGTAACCACAAGAACGAGGCCATCTTTCCCCGGGTGTAGTTCGACAACTCTGCCCATAATCCACTTGCCTGGGAGCAGGTTCTCTTCATGGACGAGAACTACATCATTGTTGTTGATATTTTGTTTGGGATGTTTTAATTTTGACCTTGATGTCTATGGAGATAAATATTTATTACACCAGCTGTTCAAGCCCATTACAACGTATGTAGAATGTTTAAAATATTACAAGTGTTTTTAGTTTACGTTTCGGTCACTAGATGTTGCTGACGGTATTATACATCGCGCTATCGACCTCGCCTCACCGTGATTTTAAATACTTTTGTTATATTTGTATTAAACCTCTCCGTTTTTAAGGTGTTATGTTTTTTATTTCAACACCGTGGGATTTGGGCCCTTGTTACTTAAACAAAAGGTCCTTCGAGAATAGATCCCAGGATCGGTTTTTGGCAAGAATACGCTCTGAATAAAATAATTGATAAATTAAATAGTAAACGGAAACAGTGATTCAATATTTACATCTGGAGTACAACCAGTGTGGCGGATTGATCTACCAAGCGCTAGTTGCGTGTTGCGGGAAGCGAGCTGGCTCATGCTGTGTGTAAGCTGGTAGAGTGGGCTCAGCAATGGCGGTCAAAGGTGCAGTACAGGTTGAAAATAGTGAAGTGCTATATTGAAGATAAAACAGTGAGTACAATTGGTGTGTTATTTTAATAGAAGACCGAGTAAATCAAGAACTTAGAAAATATTGGAGTTGGACAATTTAGACTTGTAAAATTTTGTGTATCTAACCAGTAACTTAGAAAATTTTAAATAATATTGTTTGGACTTAGAATAGTTTAACCGAAAATTGAAATACGGGGAATCCACGCCCGTTTTAGTATCGAAGTGTCAAACACTTAGAATATTTGCAACCAACATTCAACTTGTAAAAATTTTGTTTTGTTAGTTTGAACGTGTAACGTAAGTAAGTGGTTATTATATCATAAAATGGAAGGCCTTATAAGAATTATAGAAGATTTAAAAGATTAAAATAATAGAAACTTATTAAATTTCAAAAAATCGCCGAAGGAAAGAATTACAGCTAGTTATATAGAAGTTAGATTGGAAATATTGGAAAAATTGTTTACCGATTTGACAGAAAAGCATGAAAAATTAATAAGTAAATTCAGTAAAGAAGATTTAGAGAAAACTGCCTATTATAAAGATGAAACGTTTGAAAATGTATCCGACACTTATTTTACTTATAAAGTCGAATTGCGAACTGCTTTGTCCATGATTAAATATACTCCAGGAAAAATTGTAAGTGTTTCACCTACTAATGAGCAAAATGAGTCGTTAGTTAAACTACCAAAAATAACAATACCTACCTTCAATGGTAAGTATAATGAGTGGTCTTCCTTCCGAGATTTGTTCTCAATAAATCTCTAGTGCACAATAATAAAACTTTAGATAATGTACAACGACTGCACT
Source organism: Blastobasis adustella (assembly GCA_907269095.1). Taxonomy (NCBI): domain Eukaryota; kingdom Metazoa; phylum Arthropoda; class Insecta; order Lepidoptera; family Blastobasidae; genus Blastobasis; species Blastobasis adustella. The sequence goes on from OU026124.1 coordinate 18,792,898, forward strand.
ATTTAAAAACTCAGTTAGCGGGTGAAGCCGAACAACTTATAAAGCATATTCCTATTACCGAAAGCAACTACCAAAAGTGTTGGGGACTGTTGCAAAAGCGTTACAATAATAAGAAGTTCATGTCGTCATGTATTTTGAAGCAGTTGTTTAGTCAACGCAATATGATTATAGAGTCGTCACAGTCTCTTAAGGAATTGTTAGATACAACTACAGACTGTTTACATGAGTTATCTAACCTAGGAATCGATGTAAAAACCTGGGATGTCATAATAATTTACGTCATAACTTGGAAGTTGGACCCAGAGACTCGGAAGCAATGGGAATTGCATGTCACTACTACATCCGATGAACTGCCAACGTTCAACTGTTTTACTGGGTTTTTAGAGTCTAGATTCCGCGCTTTAGAATTTATTGAATCGAAAAACCGACAAAAGGTAAACAGTAATAATAGTCCACAAACAAAATCATTCCATACCGCTGCAAGGTTAAATTGTCCTCACTGTAATGAAGAGCATAGATTAGCACACTGTAAAAAATTCGCAAGCGAAACTATTGATGAGCGTCGTTCTTTAGTAAAGACATTCGATGTATGTTTTAACTGTTTGGCTAAAGGTCATTCTAGTAAAGCATGTCGAGTTCCAATCAAATGCCGAATCTGTAAGCACAAACATCACACATTATTACACCCCAAGTCCCACCAATATAGTGTAGGAACAGCTGCTACGGTAGCAGCTACAACCATGAGTACGGATAGCACACAAACGTCGAATACACAGTTTGTACCGAACATTGCAACTCATTTTCTGAAAGGAGAAACTCAGAATCAAGTTTTATTAGCCGCAGCTATTGTAAAAGCTGAGTCAGATAATGGGTATCCACAGATGTTGAGAGCGCTCTTGGACCAGGGTAGCCAAGCGTCTTTCATCACTGAGGCTGCGGTACAGATGTTGCGCCTAAAGAAAATAAATTTAAGTAGCTATGTTTCAGGTGTCGGGGGGAACGTAAGTGCATTGACTTCGAAACATGTAGTTATGATTAACATACAGTCAATACACGATCCCACTTTCACAATTGAAGTCAAGGCGCATGTTTTGAGTAAATTGACCACAATTTTACCTGAGCGTCAGTTACAATTGTACGACTGGCCATTGTTGCGTACTTTAAGTCTCGCTGACCCTCAATTCGACATACCGAATAAAATTGATATTTTATTAGGGGCCGAGATTTACTGTCGTATTATAAAAGAAGGTTTATATAAAGGACCACAAGGCTCTCCTATTGCACAAGACACACACCTAGGATGGGTAATTTCAGGCCAAATTATCGCAAAGCAAGGTAATAAACAAAATTACCATAACGTGATTGTCAGTATGCATGCTCAAACACAAGAAAATGAGTTATTGAGAAAATTCTGGAAGATGGAAGAACTCACAATCGATAAAAAAGCGCTTCTTACACCAGAGGAACAAGTATGTGAAGAACACTTCAAACAGACAACACGTCGGGAGGATACCGGTCGATATGTTGTGGAACTCCCATTTAGATGCGGAGATCCAATGTGCAAGTATGGTCAATCAAAGAGATTGTCGAGTCTTGAACGAAGATTTGCTAGAGACGCCGATTTACAAAAACAGTATTCGGAAGTAGTTCAAGATTATATCGAATCTGGTCACATGATGAAGGTATCTGAAAATGATAAAAATATAAAAACGGATGCTGTTTACTTACCTCATCATGCTGTCGTAAAACAAGACAGAACAACTACAAAGATCAGAATGGTTGTAGACGCATCGTGCAAATACACGAATGGAGTTTCGTTAAACGACACATTGATGGTCGGACCACGTTTACAACCAGATTTGCGTCATATTGTATTAAATTGGCGAATGTATCCCATTAGTCTAGCAGCAGTTATAAAGAAAATGTATCGTCAAATAAAAGTTGCGGATAAAGATACTGATTATCAACGGATTGTATGGAGAAATAATCGGGATAGCGAAATTGAAGATTACAAGTTTATACGAGTCACATTTGGTATGTCATGTGCTCCGTATTTAGCGGTAAGAAGCTTACAACAGCTAGCTTACGATGAGGGTGACAATTATTCATTAGCTGCAAAGAAAGTCCTCTCGGATTTTTACATGGATTATTTACTAACTGGCTGTCAAAATGAAGAAGAAGCTGAAATATTATATTTACAAATGAATAAATTGTTGAGGAAAGGAGGCTTCGAGCTGCAGAAATGGACCTGTAACAAAGATAAAATTTTAGAACAATTTAAAGAAAACACATAAAGAGATTTAGTATTTAAAACAGATGATATTACCAAAGTTTTAGGACTTACCTGGAACCGGAACTCAGATGAATTTACTTACACTATCAAATTGT